>OX244036.2:42938909-44233409 GCA_945859785.2 Tridacna gigas
AAAAGATCTGATATTCTTCTGTGAATTTTTGTGTATGATAAAACGATACACTGTTAAGAGAAATGCCCTAGGGCTAGGCATGACCAGCCGATTGATCAGGACGGGCCCTCCTGACCTCTCGTTTAGTCCAATTCAAGGCCAAAGTGGGTGTGTTGTGAAAGCAGAACAATTCAAGGGCCATATTCTGAATCCACTCAACCACCAGGATCCCGTCATCAGACGACACGAGTTGCAGCCCACGGCAAATGGGCAGGCATAATGGGGGGGGGGGGCCTTACCCCTTCTGTAGTGCGACAGCTGGGCTATTTCTATCCCCCCGCCCAGCTGGGAGAATACGTGGTGTTCATCCAGACGCTGAACTGTATTTGGACAAAACTAAAATTGAAGTCGTTTCTGAGTTTAAATTTCTTGGAGTCATCTTTGACAGAAAGCTTTCCTTCCTTCCTCACATCACTGCACTTAAAAAGAAATGCAAGAAGGCTCTTAATCTTTTAAAGGTTGTGGCCCATTCTGAATGGGGAGCAGACCGTAAAGTGCTCTTGCGGCTTTATCGGTCTTTAGTTCGCTCTAAATTAGACTATGGATCTATCGTATACGGATCAGCCCGTAAATCTTGCCTTAAAATTCTCGATCCTATACACCACGAAGGCCTGCGTCTTGTACTTGGAGCTTTCAGAACTTCTCCCGTCAATAGTCTCTATGTTGAGGCTAATGAACCTTCTCTTTCTTACAGGAGGGAAAAACTATCGCTTCAATATCTTTTAAAACTGAAGTCGAATCGTTTTAATCCAACTCATAAAGTTGTTTTTAAACCTCAGTATAAACGTCTTTTTGAAAGGAAACCAAATGTTTTTCCTCCATTTGGTATCCGCATGGAGCCCATTGTAGATAACCTTGGCATAGACATTGAGTGTATTGCCGACTATAAAATCTCTGAAATCCCTCCATGGACACTAAACAGTGCAGAATTCAGATTTGACCTTGCATCCGACAAAAAGTCAGTCACGGATAGAACTGTGTTTCATGCTAGATACAACGAGATAAAGGAGCATTATTTTTCCTTCAAACCAATCTATACAGATGGATCTAAAGAGGGAAATTCTGTAGCAGCTGCCGCTATTTATGGAGAAAGGAGCTTAAAGTGCCGCCTTCCAAACAATTCCTCTATCTTCTCTGCAGAAATTAAAGCTATTGATCTTGCCCTTAATCTAGCTGAACATTCTAATTCCAACCGTTTCATTATCTTTTCGGACTCTTTGTCAACATTACAGGCCCTTTCAAATCAACGACTTGAGAATCCCTTGATCTGTACTTTACTTGAAAGGATCTCACAAATTTCTTCTATGAATAGATTGGTGTTCTGCTGGCTTCCAAGTCATGTAGGCATCAAAGGCAATGAAAATGCCGATAGGTCTGCCAAATCTGCACTTAACCTTCCCATTTCAGATTTTAAAGTTCCACACACTGATTTTAAATCCTCTGTTTTAACACATATCCAATCTTCTTGGCAATCCCAGTGGGATGCTGATGTTTTCAATAAACTGCATTCGTTAAACCTTCCCTTGGTGAATGGTACCCCGTTTACAGGTCTGTTCGTCGAGAAGAAGTGATAATTGCACGACTTCGAATTGGCCATTCACGCATGACACATTCCTGGCTCTTGACCAGAGATGATGCCCCTGAATGTATTCCATGCAATGCACCCTTCTCTATAAAACACATTCTACTAGATTGCATTGACTTTCAGCCAGTTCGTACAAAATATTTCAACGTCGATAGTTTAAAAAATCTTTCTGATTCTGTCAGCGTTGAATCTATTATCGCTTTCATAAAGGAGATTGGCATTTACAATAAACTGTGATATTTGCTCTTTAGTTTCTTTACACACTTTTCTCAGGCCCCCAGCTGGGCGGGGGGATAGAAATAGCTCAGCTGTCGCACTACAGCAGGGGTAAGACCCCCCCCCCACTGTGCCTGCCTGTTTGCCGTGGACTGCAACTCGTGTCGTTCGATGACGGGATCCTGGTGGTTGAGTGGATTCAGAGCTCACCCCTTTGATGGCTCTGTTTTCGCAACACACCACTTTGGCCTTGAATTGAATTAAACGAGGGGTCAGGAAGGCCCGTTCTGATCAATCGGCTGGTCACGCCGAGCCCTAGGGTGTTTCTCTGACTTTGTTTTCTTTAATCATACACAGATACATCATTTCTCTGTCATCAGCTGCTGTATGTCAATACCCTAGAAGGCGGTGGCTCATGGGCTAATCGAGTGAAGGTTGGTGTTTGATTGACACTTGTAACCGCCCAAAGTTAGTCTATGCTTGGTATGACATTCTGCGGGCCTACATTTGTCCGGTCTAGCCCTTTCGCTTCGAGTATATCACCGATGTATCCCTGTCATGATCTGTGTTAGGTTTCCCCAGATCATGTCCCCATGTTGGGCTCCGAGGCGGGTGGGGAACATCGGTGATGAATTTTCAACAACAACTATGGCTTCTCAAAAAAAGGCCAAGCGTTTACTGTCTTACTCCGATTCAGAATCGGATATTTCAAGACCAACAACATTTGCTCGCTTTTTAGTTATTGAATCAGTTGACTCTTCTAAACCTGTTACAAAAATGTCTCCTTTCGTAATTGAAAAATCTATCTCATCAATTTTAGGCACTCCTAAATCTGTAAATAAGCTTAAGAATGAAACCTTGCTTGTTGAATGCTTCTCGCAACAACAGGCTAGAAACCTGCTTGGGCACAAAAAACTGTTCAATTGTGAAGTAAAGGTTTTTCCTCACAAGACACTAAATACCTCAAAGGGAGTCATTAGATGCAAAGAATTAAGCTTCTGTGACTCTCTGGAAGAAATTAAATCCAACCTTAAAGGTCAGGCTGTGTCTGATGTAAAAAGAATCTCAGTCCTCAGAAATGGTATCCGTAGAGATACACATACATACATTCTGACATTCTCAACACCATCTCTTCCTACTTCAATTAAAATTGGATTCCAATCAGTCAAGGTCGATGTCTATGTGCCTAATCCGTTGCGCTGTTATAAATGCCAACGGTACGGCCACCACGAAAGTAATTGCAAAAGTACCCCTGTATGTCCGAAATGTGCTTTTGAAGGGGAAAACCATGACCAAAAGACTTGCAATAATCCTCTTCTCTGTGTCAATTGCAAGTCTTCTCATCCTACCTATTCCAAAGAATGTTCAGTCTGGAAAGATGAGAAAGAAATCCTATCAATCAAGTTTAAGGAGAATGTTACCTTTTTGGAAGCCAGGAAAACAGTTGAAAAACGTAGGTCTGATCAGGCATTGTTGAGCAAAAGCACAACATATGCAAATGTTTCATCTCCTTTGCCTGCAAATGGACATTGTCCAACCTGCGAACTGTTGGCAAAAAAACTTATCCAAAAGTTTCCTGAAATGACTAGTGAACTGAAAGCTCTCCTTCCCAATGTCGAGGTTACAACACCTTCCACTCAGACTCAGCCTGCATCTGAAAAAAAACAAACCCTCTTCTGCACCCCGAAAACCCACAGACTCTCAAAGTATTCCTTCACAAAAAACCCCAAAGCCCTCTTCCTCTTCGCAAAATATTTCTTCAAAAAAAGCTTCAAAGCCATCTGCCCCTTCAAAACAGCCTCCTAAGAAACCCCAACCTCCACCTTCACAGTCTACAAACAAATCTAACTCTCCACCTAAAGATAACAAATCGTATCATGTACCCCGATCACCAAAAAGATCTTCCTCAAAATCTAAACCACAGTCTAGAGATAACCATGAATCCTGTGAAATAGCAGTCACAGTAGATGATCCGGTCCCTACCTCCAACAGATTTTCGGAGTTAGAGGACATGGATGCAGATACTGAAAATCTGGAAGGTGAGGCTTCAGATTCAGAAGCCTCTATCTGGTCCAGTTCTAAAGATCTTTGGAACAAGGACACTGATACTTGGCACACGTCCAAACCCGAGACAACTGTAATTAAATCTTAATCTATTTTAAAATGTATTGGTTTACAGCCTCTTTTTTTACTTTAGCTTTTATACTCTCTTCATGCACTATGAATACCATAATCCAGTGGAATTGTCAAGATCTAAAGTCAAACTTTGACGAACTTTCCCTTTTAATCAATGATCACAAACCAATTGCTGTTTGTCTGCAAGAAACCTTCCTTAAGCAGGAGGATGATATTTCTATCAAATATCATTCCATTTACAATAAAGTCTTTACCGAAGGCGAGAAAGCTAGAGGTGGTGTTTCTATTATTGTCAATAACAACATTCCTCATAAAGTTGTGTCTCCTAATACAAACTTGCAAGCTGTTGCCATCAGATTATCTTTACACAGTGCTGTTACACTGTGTTCTTTATGTCTCCCCCCAAGCACACCTATCAATGAGAACAATCTGAATGATCTCATTTCCCAATTGCAATCCCCCTATATTCTTGCTGGGGACTTTAATGGTCACAATGTTATGTGGGGTTGCAGTGACACTAACCAGAGAGGTTTACAGTTGGAGAACTTCATTTCGAATAACTCTTTATCTTTCATGAATGATAACAAATCCAAAACCTACTTGCATCCAGCAACTGGATCTTACTCTTCTATTGACTTAACCTTATGCAGTCCAGTCTTACTTCCCGATTTCACCTGGAAAGTGACTGAGGATTTATGTGGAAGTGATCACTTCCCTATTTATCTTATCATCTACACAACCATCCAGCAGTGTAAGACCGCAGAAATGGAAACTCTCTAAAGCCAATTGGAACAGATTTGAAACCCTGTGTGAACAGACCATTACACATGACAAGTTTAGAGATTGCAATGATCCAGCAAAACTTTTTACTTCGCTCTTAATTGATGCAGCTAAACAGTCTGTCCCTCAGACCTCGACAAATCCAAAACGTCCTGACAAGCTTTGGTACAATGAAGATTGTAAACAGGCTATCAAAGAAAGAAAACAAGCCCTTAGAAAGTTTAACCTCAGACCTACCAAAGAAAATCATAACTTATTCCGTATTTCCAGGGCAAAGGCTCGTCGTACCATTAGAGAAAGTAAGCGCAAGGCTTGGAGACAATATGTCTCTAAATTAAATAGTAGAACCACTACTAAAAAAACCTGGGACATGATCAGAAAGATCAATGGCAACGGCCCCAACCCCCTCTCAGTCACCTTGAAGTTAACAATACTTCGTTGGAAACACCCCAGGGTATAGTTGATGCTCTTGCCGACACCTTTTGCAAAAAGTCTTCCTCTGCAAACTATTCTGAAAAGTTTCAGAGGAATAAAGCCACAGAAGAAAAGAAAAAACTTAATTTCAATTCTTCTAATTCAGAGCATTATAATAAACTCTTCACCTTCAAAGAATTAAAATCTGCCCTGAATAAAGCTCACGATTCTTCTCCTGGCCAAGATAAAGTTCATTACCAGTTTTTAAAACACTTACCTTTTACTTCTCTCTCTGTTTTACTTGATATTTTTAATGATATCTGGCAGTCCGGTGATTTTCCTTCGTCCTGGCGAGAGGCACTAGTCATTCCTATCCCAAAACCTGGCAAGGATGCGAGTGACCCCGCCAACTATCGTCCAGTAGCTCTTACTAATTGTCTCTGCAAGACTCTAGAACGTATGGTCAACGACAGGCTTGTTTGGTTTTTAGAGAAAAGCAACCTTATCGTTGATGTACAGAGTGGATTTCGTCGCCAGCGTGGTACCATCGATCATCTTGTCCGCTTTGAAACCTTTGTCAGAGAAGCCTTTATTAATAGACAACATGTAGTGTCTGTCTTTTTCGACCTTGAAAGCGCTTATGATACGACTTGGAAATACGGAATTCTTAAAGACTTACATGACTGTGGTCTTCGAGGCCGTCTTCCTCTTTTTATCTCGGCCTTCTTGGATGAACGTCTTTTCCGTGTCCGAGTTGGTAATACTGTCTCGGGAGCCCGTAAACAGGAGATGGGTGTGCCCCAAGGATGTATTCTCTCTGTTACACTTTTTAGTGTAAAAATAAACAGTATAGTTAAAGCTATCTGTCCTGGTGTAGACTGTTCTTTTTGTGTTGATGACTTTGTTATATGCTTCAGATCTGGAAATATGAATATTATTGAGAGACAACTTCAACAGTGTCTCAACAAACTCCAAATGTGGTCTGATGAAAATGGCGTCAAATTTTCAAAGTCCAAAACAAAATGCATGCACCTTTGTAATCTACGTGGTGTTCATCCAGACCCTGAACTGTATTTGGACAAAACCAAAGTTTAAGTCGTTTCTGAATTTAAATTTCTCGGAGTCATCTTTGACAGAAAGCTTTCCTTCCTTCCTCACATCACTGCACTTAAAAAGAAATGCAAGAAGGCTCTTAATCTTCTAAAGGTTGTGGCCCATTCTGAATGGGGAGCAGACCGTAAAGTCCTCTTGCGGCTTTATCGGTCTTTAGTTCGCTCCAAATTAGACTATGGATCTATCGTATACGGATCAGCCCGTAAATCTTGTCTTAAAATTCTCGATCCTATACACCACGAAGGCCTGCGTCTTGTACTTGGAGCTTTCAGAACTTCTCCCGTCAATAGTCTCTATGTTGAGGCTAATGAACCTTCTCTTTCTTACAGGAGGGAAAAACTCTCACTTCAATATCTTTTAAAACTGAAGTCAAATTGTTTTAACCCAACTCATAAAGTTGTTTTTAAACCTCAATATAAACGTCTTTTTGAAAGGAAACCAAATGTTATTCCTCCATTTGGTATCCGCATGGAGCCCATTGTAGATAACCTTGGCATAGACACTGAGTCTATTGCCGATTATAAAATCTGTGAAATCCCTCCATGGACACTAAACAGTGCAGAATTCAGATTTGACCTTGCATCTGACAAAAAGTCTGTCACGGATAGAACTGTGTTTCATGCTAGCTACAACGAGATAAAGGAGCATTATTTTTCCTTCAAACCAATCTATACAGATGGATCTAAAGAGGGAAATTCTGTAGCAGCTGCCGCTATTTTATGGAGAAAGGAACTTAAAGTGCCGCCTTCCAAACAATTCCTCTATCTTCTCAGCAGAAATTAAAGCTGTTGATCTTGCCCTTAATCTAGCTGAACATTCTAATTCCAACCGTTTCATTATCTTTTCGGACTCTTTGTCAACATTACAGACCCTTTCAAATCAACGACTTGAGAATCCCTTGATCTGTACTTTACTTGAAAGGATCTCACAAATTTCTTCTATGAATAGATTGGTGTTCTGCTGGCTTCCAAGTCATGTAGGCATCAAAGGCAATGAAAATGCCGATAGGTCTGCCAAATCTGCACTTAACCTTCCCATTTCAGATTTTAAAGTTCCACACACTGATTTTAAATCCTCTGTTTTAACACATATCCAATCTTCTTGGCAATCCCTGTGGGATGCTGATGTTTTCAATAAACTGCATTCAGTTAAACCTTCCCTCGGTGAATGGTACCCCGTTTACAGGTCTGTTCGTCGAGAAGAAGTGATAATTGCACGACTTCGAATTGGCCATTCACGCATGACACATTCCTGGCTCTTGACCAGAGATGATGCCCCTGAATGTATTCCATGCAATGCACCCTTCTCTATAAAACACATTCTACTAGATTGCATTGACTTTCAGCCAGTTCGTACAAAATATTTCAACGTCGATAGTTTAAAAAATCTTTTTGATTCTGTCAGCGTTGAATCTATTATCGCTTTCATAAAGGAGATTGGCATTTACAATAAACTGTGATATTTACTTTTTAGTTTCTTATCCACCTTTTTACATTCTTTACACATCTTTATATAAAATATCTTGTCAGCTGATTCACAATCTTACCTTTTTTAATCTAAAACTTTTGAGTAGGCATGGAATGCCCAGCCACTCAATATCATATTTTATGCACATTATAAATGACACATACTTCTTCTTCATTTTAAAAACTTCTTACTATCAATCCAACATTTTTGCATCTCCTTAATGGGAGGATTAGCCCTATTGGGGGCATCTTATCTCATTGGAGACAGGACCTCTTTAATAAGAGTGTTTTGATCCCATTGGAGGCTCCACACTTTCTCAGTTTTAAGTTCTCATTACCTTTAAGCTACTATTCACATTCTTAACTTTTTCATTTAAAACTTTGAGTAGGCAGGGTTTATCCTGCCACTCAATATCATATTTTATGCCCATTAAATCTTAATTTAACACTTCTACTATCAATCCAACTTTCTTTTCAAATCCTTTAATCACATTCCTAACTTTGTGATTTAAAACTTTTTGAGTAGATAGGGATTGCCCTGTCACTCAATTATTTCCATTATACATATGAAGATCACACAAAACACTTCTTAATCCAACTCTTTTATCATTATTAATGTATTCAAACTTTTTTCAGTTTAAACAATTTCACTTTTATTATCTTTTAACACAGATATGCGCGCTAAATGACCAAAGCTGTCGATGCGCCATAAAACAACATTCATTCATTCATTACCTACATCCAGCAACTGGATCTTACTCATCTATTGATTTAACCTTATGCAGCCCAGTCTTACTTCCCAATTTCACTTGGAAAGTGAAAGAGGATTTGTGTGGAAGTGATCACTTCCCTATTATCTTTTCATCTACACAACCATCCAGCAGCATAAAACCGCAGAAATGGAA
This sequence comes from Tridacna gigas, assembly GCA_945859785.2. Taxonomy (NCBI): domain Eukaryota; kingdom Metazoa; phylum Mollusca; class Bivalvia; order Cardiida; family Cardiidae; genus Tridacna; species Tridacna gigas. Next base: position 42,947,564 of record OX244036.2, read on the forward strand.
GCTCTCCAAAGCCAATTGGAATAGATTTGAAACCCTCTGTGAACAGACCATTACACATGACAAATTTGGAGATTGCGATGATCCAGCAAAACTTTTTACTTCGCTGTTAATTGATGCAGCTAAACAGTCTGTCCCTCAGACCTCGACAAATCCAAAACGTCCTGACAAGCCTTGGTACAATGATGATTGTAAACAGGCTGTCAGAGACAGAAAACAAGCCCTTAGAAAGTTTAACCTCAGACCTACCAAAGAAAATCATGACTTATTCCGTATTTCCAGGACAAAGGCTCGTCGTACCATTAGAGAAAGTAAGCGCAAGGCTTGGAGACAATATGTCTCTAAATTAAATAGTAGAACTACTACTAAAAAACCTTGGGACATGATCAGAAAGATCAATGGCAAAGGCCAACCCCCTCTCAGTCACCTTGAAGTCAACAATACTTCGTTGGAAGCACCCCAGGATATACCTGATGCTCTTGCCGACACCTTTTGCAAAAAGTCCTCCTCTGCAAACTATTCTGAAAAGTTTCAGAGGAATAAAGCCACAGAAGAAAAGAAAAAACTTAATTTCAATTCTTCTAATTCAGAGCATTATAATAAACTATTCACCTTTAAAGAATTAAAATCTGCTCTGAATAAAGCTCACGATTCTTCTCCCGGCCAAGATAAAGTTCATTACCAGTTTTTAAAACACTTACCTTTTACTTCTCTCTCTGTTTTACTTGATATTTTTAATGATATCTGGCAGTCCGGTGATTTTCCTTCGTCCTGGCGAGAGGCACTAGTCATTCCTATCCCAAAACCTGGCAAGGATGCTAGTGACCCAGCCAACTATCGTCCAATAGCTCTTACTATTTGTCTCTGCAAGACTCTAGAACGTATGGTCAACGACAGGCTTGTCTGGTTTCTAGAAAAAAACAACCTCATCGTTGATGTCCAGAGTGGATTTCGTCGTCAACGTGGCACCATCGATCATCTTGTCCGCTTTGAAACCTTTGTCAGAGAAGCCTTTATTAATAGACAACATGTAGTATCTGTCTTTTTCGACCTTGAAAGCGCTTATGATACGACTTGGAAATACGGAATTCTTAAAGACTTGCATGACTTTGGTCTTCGAGGCCGTCTTCCTCGTTTTATCTCAGCCTTCTTGGATGAACGTCTTTTACGTGTCCGAGTTGGCAGTACTGTCTCGGGAGCCCGTGAACAGGAGATGGGTGTGCCCCAAGGATGTATTCTCTCTGTTACACTTTTTAGTGTAAAAATAAACAGTATAGTTAAAGCTATCTGTCCTGGTGTAGACTGTTCTCTTTATGTTGATGACTTTGTTATATGCTTCAGATCTCGAAATATGAATATTATTGAGAGACAACTTCAACAGTGTCTCAACAAACTCCAAACGTGGTCTGATGAAAATGGCTTCAATTTTCAAAGTCCAAAACCAAGTGCATGCACCTATGTAATTTACGTGGTGTTCATCCAGACCCTGAACTGTATTTGGACAAAACTAAAATTGAAGTCGTTTCTGAGTTTAAATTTCTTGGAGTCATCTTTGACAGAAAGCTTTCCTTCCTTCCTCACATCACTACACTTAAAAAGAAATGCAAGAAGGCTCTTAATCTCTTAAAGGTTGTGGCCCATTCTGAATGGGGAGCAGACCGTAAAGTCCTCTTGCGGCTTTATCGGTCTTTAGTCCGCTCCAAATTAGACTATGGATCTATTGTATACGGATCAGCCTGTAAATCTTGTCTTAAAATTCTCGATCCTATACACCACGAAGGCCTGCGTCTTGTACTTGGAGCTTTCAGAACTTCTCCCGTCAATAGTCTCTATGTTGAGGCTAATGAACCTTCTCTTTCTTACAGGAGGGAAAAACTCTCACTTCAATATCTTTTAAAACTGAAGTCAAATCGTTTTAATCCAACTCATAAAGTTGTTTTTAAACCTCAATATAAACGTCTTTTTGAAAGGAAACCAAATGTTATTCCTCCATTTGGTATCCGCATGGAGCCCATTGTAGATAACCTTGGCATAGACACTGAGTCTATTGCCGATTATAAAATCTCTGAAATCCCTCCATGGACACTAAACAGTGCAGAATTCAGATTTGACCTTGCATCTGACAAAAAGTCTGTCACGGATAGAACTGTGTTTCATGCTAGCTACAGCGAGATAAAGGAGCATTATTTTTCCTTCAAACCAATCTATACAGATGGATCTAAAGAGGGAAATTCTGTAGCAGCTGCCGCTATTTATGGAGAAAGGAACTTAAAGTGTCGCCTTCCAAACAATTCCTCTATCTTCTCTGCAGAAATTAAAGCTATTGATCTTGCCCTTAATCTAGCTGAACATTCTAATTCCAACCGTTTCATTATCTTTTCGGACTCTTTGTCAACATTACAGGCCCTTTCAAATCAACGACTTGAGAATCCCTTGATCTGTACTTTACTTGAAAGGATCTCACAAATTTCTTCTATGAATAGATTGGTGTTCTGCTGGCTTCCAAGTCATGTAGGCATGAAAGGCAATGAAAATGCCGATAGGTCTGCCAAATCTGCACTTAACCTTCCCATTTCAGATTTTAAAGTTCCACACACTGATTTTAAATCCTGTTTTAACACATATCCAGTCTTCTTGGCAATCCCTGTGGGATGCTGACGTTTTCAATAAACTGCATTCAGTAAAACCTTCCCTTGGTGAATGGTACCCCGTTTACAGGTCTGTTCGTCGAGAAGAAGTGATAATTGCACGACTTCGAATATATTCACGCATGACACATTCCTGGCTCTTGACCAGAGATGATGCCCCTGAATGTATTCCATGCAATGCACCCTTCTCTATAAAACACATTCTACTAGATTGCATTGACTTTAAACCAATTCGTTCAAAATATTTCAACGTCGATAGTTTAAAAAATCTTTTTGATTCTGTCAGCGTTGAATCTATTATCGCTTTCATAAAGGAGATTGGTATTTACAATAAACTGTGATATTTGCTTTTTGAGTTTCTTACCCCTGTTTTTACATTCTTTACACACTTTTCTAAATGTTAAGCTCTCATTTCCTTTAAGCTACTATTCACAGTCTTAACCTTTCCATTTAAAACTTTGAGTAGGCAGGGTTTATCCTGCCACTCAGTATCATATTTTATGCACATTAAAAATGACACTCTTCTACTATCAATCCAACTTTTTATTCAAATCCTTTTATCACATTCCTAACTGTGATTTAAAACTTTTTGAGTAGATAGGGATTGCCCTGTCACTCAATTATTTCCATTATACATATGAAGGTCACACATAACACTTCTTAATCCAACTCTTTTATCATTATTAATATATTCAAACTTTTTTCAGTTTAAACAATTTCACTTTTATTATCTTTTAACACAGGTATGCGCGCTAAATGACCAAAGCTGTCGATGCGCCATAAAACAACATTCATTCATTCATTTAAAGTCACACATAATACTTCTTAATTCAACTCTTTTATCATCATTAATGTATTCCAACTTTTCAGTTGAAACAATTCCACTTTTCTTATCTTTTAACACAGATATGCGCGCTAAATGACCAAAGCTGTCGATGCGCCATAAAACAACATTCATTCATTCATTTTCTTTCCGTGTAGGTATACGTAACAGTTTGGGTATGTTCTGCAATCACATAGTATTAAAATTTGATGTTCCCGAGGTCTTTATGTTACTGTTTATTCTCCAGCCTCGCCTTCCTAAACTTCTGAGTTGTGTAGATTGACCTACATTCCTTATTATTTCAAATAACAGTTGTTCCCCCCTCCTTTCTTTCTCTTCATTTACACAATTCTGAACATCTAAATGTTTCTGCAATTTTTCAGAATGATCATTCATAAAGCAAATAGTTAAACCGCTTGCCATAATGTCTGTAATCATAATTGCCAGTGTTTGGTATCATACTTATATTTTACTTTCATCGGTTTGCTTTTAGAAGGCAGATCTAATTTTTTTCCCGTTGAAAATCAAATATCATACAAAAAATTCACTCTGTGCTATGTTACCCATTAGGTATATTCGACTTCTACTTCCCTATACACAAAGACCCCATGTGGTATGTATACACAAAGTCCCTGTTTGGTATACACAAAGTCCCCGCCTGGTATACACAAAGTCCCCGTTTGGTATACACAACTTGGTTCCCCGTTTTACTTGTAAAAATTCCACTTGAAAAATCTTTGATTTAGGATGCTTTTTACAACTAGAAAAGAATTAAACAGCCCTAAAACCGTCAAATTCTTCATCTGAGTTGCTAACGATGATCGGAAATACAGGTCCCCAATTGGTAGGTTCAGAGCTTAGGTCCCCGTTTGGGGTGTTTAAAAGTGTGTGTGTGTGTGTGTGTGTGTGTGTGTGTGTGTGTGTTCCTGGAAAAGATTCTTTTGTTTTCATGTCCGGCCGTTGTGCCTTGGTCACACATTCATAGATTTAAGCCGGATTAGCTACGGATGCGATCCTGCATTATTGTAGCCGTAGTCATATTTAGTAGTATTTGTATATCCGTTACAACGTTTGAACATGCTCAAAATTTGACTGCGGATCAAACAACCGTAGTGCATGCTTGCTAAACCGTAATTGAACATACTGATTCATATTAGGCCGTATTTAAACGGTAAATTAGTTCGTGGTTATTCTTAGTCCCGAAGTCCTAAAGGATTTCTATGGTTAGTTACGGTGAATTACGTACTGGCACAGTTACGCCTGATATTGACTAAGTATATAGTGCGTTTTGTTACGAATTTGTCACGGAACGGCACGATCTAATTACGTTGCATTACGGACAGGTAGGGGTTACCCAGGTTTTCAAGGTCTTTACAGGTTCCTACGTTACATCACGATAAACAGGCAAACTGATTCCTGGCTTCTGTATAAAAAAAGAAAACTCAGGGATCCTGCGTGGCTCAGTTGTAAAGTGTGGGACTCGTGACTTGGAGGCCCTGGGTTCGAGCCTCACTGGATCCACTGGGTTTTTCATGGAAGTGTCCTTGGGCAAGACACTTCATAGCCCTGGTGGAACCCAGGAAATACATGAATATGTGCGTTGTCGCCGTGATATGACTGACAAAATGTTGAAAGCGGCGTAAAACACCAATCAATCAATCAGTCTGTATAAATACTCTCTGCCTATAGGGCCCAACGTAGTCTCTGTCTTGCAGTAGAGGTGTACATAACACGATCAAACATGCACAATCAACAACTGAAGCTTGACATTAATTGCTAGAGCTGCATATGGCCCAAAATACTAGGGCAGTGGTCGAGCTACTAGAAGACAGACGTCGACAGACAGGCGGTTCGTACTATTCTGTATCAGACCATTCTTATTCGTACTAACCCTTACTTATACCATAGCAAACCGTTGTTCATCTGCATTTCTACACGCCCTGACACATATCTTTCCCCTATTAAACCGTGTTATTTCCGCATTACACCGTGTCATTCCGTAACAATCTGTATCACCCATGTCGCCAAATGACCCCTTTCCTACATTATCCTTGGTTGGTACGTCAAAACCCATAGTCACACCGGTGTGTATCCGTATTAGATCCGATCCAGACTACCGGAATTGGCATTTCCAGGGTCATCCGTAAGATTTACACCGTAGTGGAACCGGCGAGGTGATCCGTGAATGTGTGACCCAGGCATTAACTTTGATGTGCATTGTTGGGTTTCAAAATAATTTGGCACAATTGATTGCCATGACCAGACATTTTACGAGGGAAACCGTTTTGCCAGCTCAAAAGTCAAGGACACACTGCTTGGTGAAAATTTTGGGATATACACTGTACGTATTGAAATGTTTTTGTCTTTAAATGTCAAGAGATATCTTTTTTAGTTTTTCCATCTTTGGATATTCCTAAATGTTCAGAACATAATCTGTGAATATGGAATGAAAATTCCTAAAAATAAGGACGTTATGCGCTTTTACAAATGGTAGTCAATGGTAAGTAATCTATGACGTTGTACACATGACGTCATTAGTCTACAAGAGCTGAGCGTCTTGCTTCAATGCCTTACTTTATTACTAAATAGATTAAATAACTGACTGAGATGGTCCTATTTCAATTTCATTTCATAAACCTTTGTCTTTCTTCCACATACCAGTCAAACCTATACTTTAATCCAATACTTTACCGGCTATTTTTAGACTCCCCAAACCTCATTACGAACAACATGTAGGACACATACTTATTGCAGAAAAAAAATATGCTTTTCCTGCACCATCGAAAAACATAATAGGATGTTGTGCAACCATTTTTACAAGCAATCTCTCCTTTTGAAGCTAGCGGCTTTGGGGTCATAAAAAGTCGTTTTAACTTCAGTTGGAGAGGGATGTCAAAGCAAGTCTAAATGCGGGACAGTGACAAAGACTGGTGCATTATTTTAAATTATTGATTTCTGTAACACGCCATGCCTAATGATTATATATACTCATCACAAAAAGTCAAGCAACAAAATCTTTTTTTTAAATTGGTCCTGTGAAATATTTGCTTTCAGTTTGATCCAGTTTAGAATTTTGTCATTTGGTAAAGAGTTAAATCAAATGGACTTTTTCAGGTCGGGGACAAAAGAACAATAGCAATACAATTCTAAAGGAATCTGCCATAATATTGTTAACACAAAAGAATGTTATAGATCACAGATCAACCTTCATTCCTTCTCCGAGTCATTTGCCTCAAAAAGGTCTACTGAAAATGATTGATTGAAAATGGTATACCATCATTTAGTAAATTGTATAAAGTTGGCATTGAGGTCAAGGATAATATTCAATTTCATTATTGAGGTCAAGAATAATATTTAATTTTATTATTGAGGTCAAGGATAATATTCAATTTCGTTTCAAAGTGTATTGTGACTGATACAGATTTCCCATTTTAACTTGAATATTCTTTAACTTGTATTGTTGATAAGTCTGATACCTACTGGGAATGAAAGCAGCAACAACTCTGTTTCCTGGCAATGTTCACCTTTTCACTTGTACAAAGAAAATATCTCTGACAAGAAAATACACAAATATGTTAAAACTCTCTACAATGAAGTAAAACTACAACACCATCTACAACACCATTTTTTTCTGTTGATGGTAGACCTACATACCACAGTGGATCTGGAAATGAAAGCAACAACAACCCCGTTTTCTGACAATGTTCACCTTTTCACTTGTACAACTAAAATATTTTTGACTAGAAAATACTCAAATATGTTAAACTCTCTACAATGAAGTAAATCTACAACACCATCTTTTTCTGTTGATGATAGATCTACTTACCACAGTGGATCTAAAAAAGATTTCACATGTTCTTATAACCGTTGATGTACCACTAGTAACTGCTTCTCAGGCTATGTAGTTTTGTGCTCATGCATGTAAATATATGTCAGTTTCAGAAAAGATGAGTAAGATAGCCTTTATTTTGTATAACTGAAAAATTGTCTGAAGTCTGTAAAACACTGGTATGATTATATCACTTGCACTGAATACACTTAATTTGGTGAAAAAATATTTATGTGAAAGATACAGCAAGATGTTTCTTGCAGCTTCACTTGCTGTTGATGAATATTTTACCAAGGGACAAAATTACAGACTTGTCTTCCTTGAAAGTATTTGCAGACTACAAATTTACTTTTGCTCGAATGACTGTCTTTAATAGGATAGAAAACATTGTGAGAAAATGGCATCTTACTCGGGATCGTTTAGAAATAAGATTTAGGGTAAAGGATTAGTACTGCTAGTTCTGTAATATGCAGTTGCATTCTCTAACTGCCACTGGATCCTTGCAAACATGAGTTTGGATACTGTTTGGGTTTAAGAATTAGAGGAATTAGTCCTGTTGGAATAGCCAACAACTCAATAAGTATTTACTCAAATGAGGATTCAAGCTCAAAACTTGAGAAGTAATAGTCTTTCAATTCACACATATAAAATAATTCTGAATAATTATGTTTCTGTCAATTTCAGTGGTGGGACAAACTTAGCTGCCACCGGTAAAAATCTAAAGAATGCTGCTACAATATCAATTACCGCACAGTATGCAGGAGAAACTTCAGTAAGTTGTCACTTGTCTGCATTTAAATGTTGAAGTATTTTCCATTTTACCTTGGCTATTTCTTTATTTAATGTCATGTAATATAGGATATTTTGTAATGTTAATTCCCCCTTCAGTATTCATTCTACTGAAACTGTATACAATTGTCAACCAGCCGAACAATTATTGTAGATGTGCTGGACATAACTTTCAGCACACCAGAGTACAGAGTGTTTGAGGTGAGTTAATGTGGTCATTCAAAGGATTGAGTCAGTGTGTTATGTGTGAAAATTTAGCAGATTTTGTAAAAATGTCCTGTCTGTGATCATAAGGCTAAGGGCTACCAAATCTAGCCAGAAGCTTTATCTGGTGGACCTCTACAAAGACTGTTCAAATTATAATCTATGTGAAAAAAGTTTTATATATACGCGTATGTGGTGAAGGCTAAGTTCTTCTTGTTTCAAACCTTAATCTCCCCCACTGGGCGGGGGGATAGAAATAGCCCAGCTGTCGCACTACAGAAGGGGTAAGACCCCCCCCCCCCAACTGTGCCTGCCCGTTTGCCGTGGGCTGCAACTCGTGTCGTCTGATGACGGGATCCTGGTGGTTGAGTGGATTCAGAATATGGCCCTTGAATTGTTCTGCTTTTACAACACACCACTTTGGCCTTGAATTGGACTAAACGAGAGGTCAGGAGGGCCCGTCCTGATCAATCGGCTGGTCATGCCTAGCCCTAGGGTACTTGTATTACTGTGTATTATTTGAAAAATGCACATATTTGTAACAAGAATGTCAAATCATTTTCATCACTGTCTAACATATATATCAATGCCCTAGAAGGCGGTGGCTCATGGGCTAATCGGGTGAAAGTTGGTATTTGATTGACACTTGTAACCGCCCAAAGACAGTCTATGCTTGGTGTGACATTCTGAGGGCCTACATTTGTCCGGTCTAGCCCTTTCACTTCGAGTATATTGCCGATGTATCCTTGTCATGATCTGTGTTTGGTTTCCCCAGATCATGTCCCCTTGTTGGGCTCCGAGGCGGGTTGGGAGCATCGGTAATGAATTTATAATAACTATCATGGCAACTCCCAAAAAGGCCAAGCGTGTACTTTCGGATTCAGATTCTGAATCAGATATTTCTTCTACTTGTAACTCTGCTTTTGCTAGGTTTATTGTCATAGAGTCAGTTGACACAAAAAAAGCAATTACAAAACTCTCACCTTTTGTTATAGAAAAAACAATCTCTTCTATCTTAGGTACGCCAAAATCAGTAAAGAAACTGAAAAATGAAACCCTGCTTGTTGAATGTTTTACCCAACAGAAGGCAAAAAATCTTCTTGGCCATAAAAAGTTTTACAACGTAGATGCTAAAATCTATCCTCATAAATCCTTGAATACAAGCAAAGGAGTCATTCGATGCAAAGAACTATCATACTGCGACTCCATAGAAGAGATTAAGACTAATTTACAATCTCAAGCTGTGTCTGACGTCAGGAGAATATCTGTTTTTAGAGATGGAGTACGTAGGGAAACTCATACCTACATTTTAACATTCTCCACACCCTTTTTACCTACTTCCATTAAGATAGGATTTCAATCGGTTAATGTCGATGTGTATGTGCCAAACCCGCTGCGTTGCTATAAATGTCAGCGGTATGGCCATCATGAAAGCACCTGCACAAACATCCCTGTTTGCCCAAAATGTGCGTTCGAGGGCCCCGACCATGATCCGAAAACTTGCAATAATCCAATGCTCTGTTTTAATTGCAAGTCTTCTCATCCAACCTTCTCCAAAAACTGCTCGGTATGGAAGGATGAGAAGGAAATTCTATCAATCAAATACAAAGAAAACATTAGCTTTTTCGAAGCAAGGAAAGTGGTTGAAAAACGAAGAAATGATGATACATTGCTGACTAGTGCAACTTCTTATGCCAAAGTCACATCTCCCATATCTTCACAAGGACATTGCTCAAACTGTGAACTCTTGGCAAAGAAACTTCTTGAAAAGTTTCCAGAAATGGCCAATGAGTTGAAGAGCTTAGTTCCCAATGTCGAGGTTACAACACCTTCCACTCAGACTCAGCCTGCATCTGAAACAAACAAACCCTCCTCTGCACCCCCAAAACCCACAGACTCTCAAAGTATTCCTTCACAAAAAACCCCAAAGCCCTCTTCCTCTTCGCAAAATATTTCTTCAAAAAAAGCTTCAAAGCCTTCTGCCCCTTCAAAACAGCCTTCTAAGAAACCCCAACCTCCATCTTCACAGTCTACAAATAAATCTAGCGCTCCACCTAAAGATAACAAATCTTATCATGTACCCCGATCACCAAAAAGATCTCCCTCGAAATCTAAACCACAGTCCAGAGATAACCATGGATCTTGTGAAGTAGCAGTCACAGTAGATGATCCGGTGCCTACCTCCAACAGATTTTCGGAGTTAGAGGACATGGATGCAGATACTGAAAATCTGGAAGGTGAGGCTTCAGATTCAGAAGCCTCTATCTGGTCCAGTTCTAAAGATCTTTGGAACAAAGACACTGATACTTGGCACACGTCCAAACCCGAGGCAACTGTAATTAAATCTTAATCTATTTTAAAATGTTTTGGTTTACAGCCTCTTTTTTTACTTTAGCTTTTATACTCTCTTCATGCACTATGGATACCATAATCCAGTGGAATTGTCGACGTCTAAAGTCAAACTTTGCCGAACTTTCCCTTTTAATCAATGATCACAAACCAGTTGCTGTTTGTCTGCAAGAAACCTTCCTTAAGCGGGAGGATGATATTTCTGTCAAATATCATTCCATTTACAATAAAGTCTTTACCGAAGGCGAGAAAGCTAGAGGTGGTGTTTCTATTATTGTCAATAACAACATTCCTCATAAAGTTGTGTCTCCTAATACAAACTTGCAAGCTGTTGCCATCAGGTTATCTTTACACAGTGCTGTTACACTGTGTTCTTTATATCTCCCCCCAAGCACACCTATCAATGAGAACAATCTGAATGATCTCATTTCCCAATTGCCATCCCCCTATATTCTTGCTGGGGACTTTAATGGTCACAATGTTATGTGGGGTTGCAATGACACTAACCAGAGAGGTTTACAGTTGGAGAACTTCATTTCGAATAACTCTTTATCTTTCATGAATGATAACAAATCCAAAACCTACTTGCATCCAGCAACTGGATCTTACTCTTCTATTGATTTAACCTTATGCAGCCCAATCTTACTTCCCGATTTCACCTGGAAAGAGACTGAGGATTTGTGTGGAAGTGATCACTTCCCTCTTATCTTTTCATCTACACAACCATCCAGCAGTGTAAGACCGCAGAAATGGAAGCTCTCTAAAGCCAATTGGAACAGATTTGAAACCCTGTGTGAACAGACCATTACACATGACAAATTTGGAGATTGCGATGATCCCGCAAAACTTTTTACTTCGCTGTTAATTGATGCAGCTAAACAGTCTGTCCCTCAGACCTCGACAAATCCAAAACGTCCTGACAAGCCTTGGTACAATGAAGATTGTAAACAGGCAGTCAGAGACAGAAAACAAGCCCTTAGAAAGTTTAACCTCAGACCTACCAAAGAAAATCATGACTTATTCCGTATTTCCAGGGCAAAGGCTCGTCGTACCATTAGAGAAAGTAAGCGCAAGGCTTGGAGACAATATGTCTCTAAATTAAATAGTAGAACCACTACTAAAAAAACCCGGGACATGATCAGAAAGATCAATGGCAAAGGCCAACCCCCTCTTAGTCACCTTGAAGTTAACAATACTTCGTTGGAAACACCCCAGGATATAGCTGATGCTCTTGCCGACACCTTTTGCAAAAAGTCCTCCTCTGCAAACTATTCTGAAAAGTTTCAGAGGAATAAAGCCAGAGAAGAAAAGAAAAAACTTAATTTCAATTCTTCTAATTCAGAGCATTATAATAAATTCTCCACTTTTAAAGAATTAAAATCTACTCTGAAAAAAGCTCACGATTCTTCTCCTGGCCAAGATAAAGTTCATTACCAGTTTTTAAAACACTTACCTTTTACTTCTCTCTCTGTTTTACTTGATAGTTTTAATGATATTTGGCAGTCCGGTGATTTTCCTTCGTCCTGGCGAGAGGCACTAGTCATTCCTATCCCAAAACCTGGCAAGGATGCTAGTGACCCCGCCAACTATCGTCCAATAGCTCTTACTAGTTGTCTCTGCAAGACTCTAGAACGTATGGTCAACAACAGGCTTGTCTGGTTTCTAGAAAAAAAACAACCTCATCGTAGATGTACAGAGTGGATTTCGTCGTCAACGTGGCACCATCGATCATCTTGTCCGCTTTGAAACCTTTGTCAGAGAAGCCTTTATTAATAGATAACATGTAGTATCTGTCTTTTTCGACCTTGAAAGCGCTTATGATACGACTTGGAAATACGGAATTCTTAAAGACTTGCATGACTTTGGTCTTCGAGGCCGTCTTCCTCTTTTTATCTCAGCCTTCTTGGATGAACGTCTTTTCCGTGTCCGAGTTGGCAATACTGTCTCGGGAGCCCGTGAACAGGAGATGGGTGTGCCCCAAGGATGTATTCTCTCTGTTACACTTTTTAGTGTAAAAATAAACAGTATAGTTAATGCTATCTGTCCTGGTGTAGACTGTTCTCTTTATGTTGATGACTTTGTTATATGCTTCAGATCTCGAAATATGAATATTATTGAGAGACAACTTCAACAGTGTCTCAACAAACTCCAAACGTGGTCTGATGGAAATGGCTTCAAATTTTCAAAGTCCAAAACGAAGTGCATGCACCTATGTAATCTACGTGGTGTTCATCCAGACCCTGAACTGTATTTGGACAAAACTAAAATTGAAGTCGTTTCTGAATTTAAATTTCTTGGAGTCATCTTTGACAGAAAGCTTTCCTTCCTTCCTCACATCACTGCTCTTAAAAAGAAATGCAAGAAGGCTTTTAATCTTCTAAAGGTTGTGGCCCATTCTGAATGGGGAGCAGACCGTAAAGTCCTCTTGCGGCTTTATCGGTCTTTAGTTCGCTCCAAATTAGACTATGGATCTATCGTATACGGATCAGCCCGTAAATCTTGCCTTAAAATTCTTGATCCTATACACCACGAAGGCCTGCGTCTTGTACTTGGCGCTTTCAGAACTTCTCCCGTCAATAGTCTCTATGTTGAGGCTAATGAACCTTCTCTTTCTTACAGGAGGGAAAAACTATCGCTTCAATATCTTTTAAAACTGAAGTCGAATCGTTTTAACCTAACTCATAAAGTTGTTTTTAAACCTCAGTATAAACGTCTTTTTGAAAGGAAACCAAATGTTATTCCTCCATTTGGTATCCGCATGGAGCCCATTGTAGATAACCTTGGCATAGACATTGAGTCTATTGCCGACTATAAAATCTCTGAAATCCCTCCATGGACACTAAACAGTGCAGAATTCAGATTTGACCTTGCATCTGACAAAAAGTCAGTCACGGATAGAACTGTGTTTCATGCTAGATACAGTGAGATAAAGGAGCATTATTTTTCCTTCAAACCAATCTATACAGATGGATCCAAAGAGGGAAACTCTGTAGCAGCTGCCGCTATTTATGGAGGAAGGAGCTTAAAGTGCCGCCTTCCAAACAATTCCTCTATCTTCTCTGCAGAAATTAAAGCTATTGATCTTGCCCTTAATCTAGCTGAACATTCTAATTCCAACCGTTTTATTATCTTTTCGGACTCTTTGTCAACATTACAGGCCCTTTCAAATCAACGACTTGAGAACCCCTTAATCTGTAGTTTACTTGAAAGGATCTCACAAATTTCTTCTATGAATAGATTGGTGTTCTGCTGGCTTCCAAGTCATGTAGGCATCAAAGGCAATGAAAATGCCGATAGGTCTGCCAAATCTGCACTTAACCTTCCCATTTCAGATTTTAAAGTTCCACACACTGATTTTAAATCCTCTGTTTTAACACATATCCAGTCTTCTTGGCAATCCCAGTGGGATGCTGACGTTTTCAATAAACTGCATTCAGTTAAAACCTTCCCTTGGTGAATGGTCCCCCGTTTACAGGTCTGTTCGTCGAGAAGAAGTGATAATTGCACGACTTCGAATTGGCCATTCACGCATTACACATTCCTGGCTCTTGACCAGAGATGATGCCCCTGAATGTATTCCATGCAATGCACCCTTCTCTATAAAACACATTCTACTAGATTGCATTGACTTTAAACCAATTCGTTCAAAATATTTCAACGTCAATAGTTTAAAAAATCTTTTTGATTCTGTCAGCGTTGAATCTATTATCGCTTTCATAAAGGAGATTGGTATTTACAATAAACTGTGATATTTGCTTTTTGAGTTTCTTACCCATGTTTTTACATTCTTTACACATCTTTATATAAAATACCTTGTCAGCTGATTCACAATCTTACCTTTTTTAATCTAGAACTTTTGAGTAGGCAGGGAATGCCCAGCCACTCAATATCATATTTTATGCACATTGTCAGTTACACGTAACCTTTCTTCATTTAAAGACTCCTCTATTATCAATTGAAGACTGTTCAAATCTTTTTATCGCAGTCTTAACATCATTATTCAAAACCTTTTTGAGTTAATAGGGAAGCCCTGTTGCTCAGTTATATCTTTTATACATACTTAGATCACACATGATCCTTCTTAATTTAACTCTTTTACTGTCAGCATGTCTCAAATCTTTTTAGGAAAAAATCCGCCTTAATCGTTCCTTCAACACAGATATGCGCGCTAAATGACCAAAGTTGTCGATGCGCCATAAAACAACATTCATTCATTCATTCATTCATACAAAAAGTCAGTCACGGATAGAACTGTGTTTCATGCTAGATACAACGAGATAAAGGAGCATTATTTTTCCTTCAAACCAATCTATACAGATGGATCTAAAGAGGGAAATTCTGTAGCAGCTGCCACTATTTGTGGAGAAAGGAGCTTAAAATGCCGCCTTCCAAACAATTCCTCTATCTTCTCTGCAGAAATTAAAGCTATTGATCTTGCCCTTAATCTAGCTGAACATTCTAATTCCAACCGTTTCATTATCTTTTCGGACTCTTTGTCAACATTACAGGCCCTTTCAAATCAACGACTTGAGAATCCCTTGATCTGTACTTTACTTGAAAGGATCTCACAAATTTCTTCTATGAATAGATTGGTGTTCTGCTGGCTTCCAAGTCATGTAGGCATCAAAGGCAATCAAAATGCCGATAGGTCTGCCAAATCTGCACTTAACCTTCCCATTTCAGATTTTAAAGTTCCACACACTGATTTTAAATCCTCTGTTTTAACACATATCCAATCTTCTTGGCAATCCCAGTGGGATGCTGATGTTTTCAATAAACTGCATTCAGTTAAACCTTCCCTTGGTGAATGGTACCCTGTTTACAGGTCTGTTCGTCGAGAAGAAGTGATAATTGCACGACTTCGAATTGGCCATTCACGCATTACACATTCCTGGCTCTTGACCAGAGATGATGCCCCTGAATGTATTCCATGCAATGCACCCTTCTCTATAAAACACATTCTACTAGATTGCATTGACTTTCAGCCTGTTCGTACAAAATATTTCAACGTCGATAGTTTAAAAAATCTTTTTGATTCTGTCAGCGTTGAATCTATTACCGCTTTCATAAAGGAGATTGGCATTTACAATAAACTGTGATATTTGCTTTTTGAGTTTCTTACCCATGTTTTTACATTCTTTACACACTTTTCTCAATGTTAAGCTCTCATTTCCTTTAAGTTACTATTTACAGTCTTAACCTTTTCATTTAAAAAGTTGAGTAGGCAGGGAATGCCCAGCCACTCAATATTATATAAATATTATATTTTATGCAAATTAAAAGTTACATATAACCTTTTATCATTTAAAGTCACTCATAATACTTCTGAATTCAACTCTTGTATCATTATTAATGTATTCAAACTTTTTCAGTTTGAACAATTCCACTTTTATTATCTTTTAACACAGATATGCGCGCTAAATGACCAAAGCTGTCGATGCGCCATAAAACAACATACATTCATTCCTTCATTGAGAAAACATTTTTCCGCACTTTTTTTCTAAACGCTGCTACATATAGAGCTGATTTTTAGTGTGTACATCAACAACCATGACTTACACATCAAGTTCGAGTTTCGTCCCGCTCCACTGCTTTTTGACGCATTTACGGGCCTTGGACTTTAAAAATTTCACTCACATGCCAGCGATACATACGGCCGGTAGGGGACTGTGTATTGCTATGCAATACTATCAGAATGCTTGTTTTATTTAAGCGCTGATGTCAAAATTGCCCCCACTCCATGGGTCAGAAATTCAACATGTTCTTGGTCTGCGAATGGGCTTTCCCCAGACCATGTCCCCTTGTTGGGCTCCATGGCGGGTGGGGAGCATCGGTGGTGAAACTTTAAACAGAAACATGGCGTCCCAAAAAAAGGCCAAGCTGAATGAAAGCAAACGCCCTCTTTCAGATAGTGAATCTGAAACAGAACCTTCACTTCCTACTTCCTCTTTTCAGTCTCCACGTTTCATAATTATCCAGTCCAAAGATCCTTCAAAACCTATAACAAAACTCTCTCCGTTCATAATAGAAAAACAAATAACTAGCATTCTTGGAACTCCCAAATCTGTCAAAAAACTTAAAGACCAGACCCTTTTAGTTGAATGTTTCACAAATCAGCAAGCACTGAATCTTTTAAAACACAAAAAATTCTTTGACACAGACGTCAAAATTTTCGCACATCCTTTCCTCAATTCTTGTAAAGGAGTAATTAGATGCAAGGAGCTTTCCTACTGCAACTCCTTGCAAGAAATAAAAGACAATCTAAAACAACAAGGTGTATCCGATGTTCAGCGAATTTCTGTACGCAGAGATGGAGAACAGAGACTCGCAAACACATACATTCTAACATTTTCTTCACCTGTTCTCCCAACATCTATCAAGATAGGTTTCCAAATTGTAAAAGTAGATGTGTATGTGCCAAATCCCTTGCGATGTTTTAAATGCCAGCGATACGGCCATCACATCAGTAAATGTCAAAATCAAGAAACATGCTCTAAATGTGCTCATCAAGGACCTGACCATGACAGTACTACATGTTCCAATCCCCCTCTCTGCATTAATTGCAAGTCTCCACACTCTACCTTTTCTAGAGAGTGTCCTGTATGGAGAGAAGAAAAAGAAGTGCTGTCCATTAAATACAACAATAATGTTAGCTTTCCAGAAGCAAGGAAAATATTTGAACAAAGAAAGAAAACCTCTTCTAGTCCTAGCTATGCAGGTGTTGTTGGCTCGTCAACTGAAAAGGATGACTGCAGCACTTGTAAGATTCTAGCGAAAGTTTTCCTTCAAAAATTTCCTGATGTAGCTACTGAGCTGAAAGAACTTCTCCCTCCATCCACCTTGTCCAAACTAATTCCTGACTCTCCATCTGAGTCTACAACAAACAAAACCCCTTCTGCAACCTCAAAACCCATAAACTCTCAAAGTATTTCTTCACAAAAAACTTCAAAGCCGTCTACCTCTTCGCAAAATATCTCTTCAAAAAAACCTTCAAAGCCATCTCCCCCTTCACAACAGCCTCCAAAGAAACCCCAACCTCCATCTTCACAGTCTACAATAAAATCTAATGTTTCATCTAAAGATAACAAATCTAATCATACACCTCGATCTCCTAAAAGGTCTTCTTCCAAACCTAAACCACAATCTAGAGATTCCCATGAATCTTGTGAAATCACAGTCAGAGTAAATGATCCTGTCCCTACCTCCAACAGATTTTCGGAGCTAGAGGACATGGATGCAGATGCTGAAAATCTGGAAGGTGAGGCTTCAGATTCAGAAGCCTCTATCTGGTCCATTTCTAAAGATACTTGGAACAAGGACACTGACACTTGGCACACGTCCAAACCCGAGACAACTGTAATGAAGTCTTAATCAACCTATTTTAAAATGCATCGGTTTACAACCTCTTTTTTTACTTTAGCTTTTATACTTTCTTCATGCACAATGGATGCCATAATCCAGTGGAATTGTCGAGGTCTGAAGTCAAACTTTGACGAACTCTCCCTTTTAATTAGTGATCACAAACCAGTTGCTGTTTGTCTTCAAGAAACCTTCCTTAAACGGGAGGATGATATCTCAATCAAATACCATTCCATTTACAATAAAATCTTTACCGAAGGCGAGAAAGCTAGAGGTGGTGTTTCTGTTATTGTTAATAACAACATACCTCATAAAGTTATCTCTCTTAACACAAACTTACAAGCTGTTGCCATCAGATTATCTTTACACAGTGCCGTTACACTATGTTCTTTATATCTCCCCCCAAACACACCTATTAATGAGACCAATCTGAATGATCTCATTTCCCAATTGCCATCACCCTATATTCTTGCTGGGGACTTTAATGGTCACAATGTTATGTGGGGTTGCAATGACACTAATCAGAGAGGTTTACAGTTGGAGAACTTCATTTCGAATAACTCTTTATCTATCATGAATGATAACAAATCCAAAACCTACTTGCATCCAGCAACTGGATCTTACTCTTCTATTGATTTAACCTTATGCAGTCCAGTCTTACTTTCCGATTTCACCTGGAAAGTGAAAGAGGATTTGTGTGGAAGTGATCACTTCCCTATTATCTTTTCATCTACACAACCATCCAGCAGCATAAAACCACAGAAATGGAAGCTCTCCAAAGCCAATTGGAATAGATTTGAAACCCTCTGTGAACAGACCATTACACATGACAAATTTGGAGATCGCGATGATCCCGCAAAACTTTTCACTTCCCTATTAATTGATGCAGCTAAACAGTCCGTCCCTCAGACCTCGACATATCCAAAACGTCCTGACAAGCCTTGGTACAATGATGATTGTAAACAGGCGGTCAGAGACAGAAAACAAGCCCTTAGAAAGTTTAACCTCAGGCCTACTAAAGAAAATCATGACTTATTCCGTATTTCTAGGGCAAAGGCTCGTCGTACCATTAGAGAAAGTAAGCGCAAGGCTTGGAGACAATATGTCTCTAAATTAAATAGTAGAACCACTACTAAAAAAACCTGGGACATGATCAGAAAGATCAATGGCAAAGGCCAACCCCCTCTCAGTCACCTTAATGTAAACAATACTTCGTTGGAAACCCCCCAGGATATAGCTGATGCTCTTGCTGACACCTTTTGCAAAATGTCCTCCTCTGCAAACTATTCTGAAAAGTTTCAGAGGAATAAAGCCAGAGAAGAAAAGAAAAAACTTAATTTCAATTCTTCTAATTCAGAGCACTATAATAAACTCTTCACCTTTAAAGAATTAAAATCTGCTCTGAATAAAGCTCACGATTCTTCTCCCGGCCAAGATAAAGTTCATTACCAGTTTTTAAAACACTTACCTTTTACTTCTCTCTCTGTTTTACTTGATATTTTTAATGATATCTGGCAGTCCGGTGATTTTCCTTCGTCCTGGCGAGAGGCACTAGTCATTCCTATCCAAAAACCCGGCAAGGATGCTAATGACCCAGCCAACTATCGTCCCATAGCTCTTACTATTTGTCTCTGCAAGACTCTAGAACGTATGGTCAATGACAGGCTTGTCTGGTTTTTAGAGAAAAACAACCTTATCGTTGATGTACAGAGTGGATTTCGTCGCCAGCGTGGTACCATCGATCATCTTGTCCGCTTTGAAACCTTTGTCAGAGAAGCCTTTATTAATAGACAACATGTAGTATCTGTCTTTTTCGACCTTGAAAGCGCTTATGATACGACTTGGAAATACGGAATTCTTAAAGACTTACATGACTTTGGTCTTCGAGGCCGTCTTCCTCTTTTTATCTCAGCCTTCTTGGATGAACGTCTTTTCCGTGTCCGAGTTGGTAATACTGTCTCGGGAGCCCGTGAACAGGAGATGGGTGTGCCCCAAGGATGTATTCTCTCTGTTACACTTTTTAGTATAAAAATAAACAGTATAGTTAATGCTATCTGTCCTGGTGTAGACTGTTCTCTTTATGTTGATGACTTTGTTATATGCTTCAGATCTCGAAATATGAATATTATTGAGAGACAACTTCAACAGTGTCTCAACAAACTCCAAACGTGGTCTGATGAAAATGGCTTCAAATTTTCAAAGTCCAAAACAAAATGCATGCACCTTTGTAATCTACGTGGTGTTCATCCAGACCCTGAACTGTATTTGGACAAAACCAAAATTGAAGTCGTTTCTGAATTTAAATTTCTCGGAGTCATCTTTGACAGAAAGCTTTCCTTCCTTCCTCACATCACTGCACTTAAAAAGAAATGCAAGAAGGCTCTTAATCTTCTAAAGGTTGTGGCCCATTCTGAATGGGGAGCAGACCGTAAAGTCCTCTTGCGGCTTTATCGGTCTTTAGTTCGCTCCAAATTAGACTATGGATCTATCGTATACGGATCAGCCCGTAAATCTTGTCTTAAAATTCTCGATCCTATACACCACGAAGGCCTGCGTCTTGTACTTGGAGCTTTCAGAACCTCTCCCGTCAATAGTCTCTATGTTGAGGCTAATGAACCTTCTCTTTCTTACAGGAGGGAAAAACTCTCACTTCAATATCTTTTAAAACTGAAGTCAAATCGTTTTAACCCAACTCATAAAGTTGTTTTTAAACCTCAGTATAAACGTCTTTTTGAAAGGAAACCAAATGTTATTCCCCCATTTGGTATCCGCATGGAGCCCATTGTAGATAACCTTGGCATAGACATTGAGTCTATTGCCGACTATAAAATCTCTGAAATCCCTCCATGGACACTAAACAGTGCAGAATTCAGATTTGACCTTGCATCCGACAAAAAGTCAGTCACGGATAGAACTGTGTTTCATGCTAGATACAACGAGATAAAGGAGCATTATTTTTCCTTCAAACCAATCTATACAGATGGATCTAAAGAGGGAAATTCTGTAGCAGCTGCCGCTATTTATGGAGAAAGGAGCTTAAAGTGCCGCCTTCCAAACAATTCCTCTATCTTCTCTGCAGAAATTAAAGCTATTGATCTTGCCCTTAATCTAGCTGAACATTCTAATTCCAACCGTTTCATTATCTTTTCGGACTCTTTGTCAACATTACAAGCCCTTTCAAATCAACGACTTGAGAATCCCTTGATCTGTACTTTACTTGAAAGGATCTCACAAATTTCTTCTATGAATAGATTGGTGTTCTGCTGGCTTCCAAGTCATGTAGGCATCAAAGGCAATGAAAATGCCGATAGGTCTGCCAAATCTGCACTTAACCTTCCCATTTCAGATTTTAAAGTTCCACACACTGATTTTAGAATCCTCTGTTTTAACACATATCCAATCTTCTTGGCAATCCCAGTGGGATGCTGATGTTTTCAATAAACTGCATTCAGTTAAACCTTCCCTTGGTGAATGGTACCCCGTTTACAGGTCTGTTCATCGAGAAGAAGTGATAATTGCACGACTTCGAATTGGCCATTCACGCATTACACATTCCTGGCTCTTGACCAGAGATGATGCCCCTGAATGTATTCCATGCAATGCACCCTTCTCTATAAAACATATTCTACTAGATTGCATTGACTTTCAGCCAGTTCGTACAAAATATTTCAACGTCGATAGTTTAAAAAATCTTTTTGATTCTGTCAGCGTTGAATCTATTATCGCTTTCATAAAGGAGATTGGCATTTACAATAAACTGTGATGTTTGCTTTTTGAATTTCTTACCCATGTTTTTACATTCTTTACACACTTTTCTCAATGTTAAGCTCTCATTTCCTTTAAGTTACTATTCACAGTCTTAACCTTTTCATTTAAGAATTTGAGTAGGCAGGGAACGCCCAGCCACTCAATATTATATAAACATTATATTTTATGCAAATTAAAAGTTACACATAACCTTTTATCATTTAAAGTCACACATAATACTTCTTAATTCAACTCTTGTATCATTATTAATGTATTCAAACTTTTTCAATTTGAACAATTCCACTTTTATTATCTTTTAACACAGATATGCGCGCTAAATGACCAAAGCTGTCGATGCGCCATAAAACAACATACATTCATTCATTCAACATGTTCTTATAGAGTGAAAAATCAATAAATCATCTCGTTCCTAATCATAAATCCTAGGGCTACCATATTTGGCACATAGATTAATCTTGTGGATCACTCCTGACTTTGTTCAAAATTTAGCCCTGGGATTGAAATTGGTCTTGCCTCACAGGTCTCATGTTTAAAAGAGGCTTTATATTGAGGAAATGTTGAAAATCTTCTTGTTTATAACCATATGGCCTAGACCTGTATTTTGTTTGTGGCTTTGTTTTGTGGACCTCTACCAGGATTCAAGTAATTATTGCGCTGTGGTAAAAAAAAAAAAATGGCTCTGCCTTTGGGTCTAAACTCTCAAATGGGCTTTTATAGAGAAATCTTTATAAGTCATCTTGTTCAATACCATTTGGCCTAGAATTGTAATGTTTGGTATGTATGGTTTGTACTTATTAGCCAGTGGAGCAATACAGGGCCAATTTGGCCCTCTTATTAGTTAATAGACCACCATGGCTGAATGGTTGAATGATTGAGTAACCTTTGTGTCCCTAATTTCATGCATTTTAAAGCCAGTCATAAATATTTCCTTTTCTCAGCATTGACCTTAAAATCACATAATTTATGTTTTTTGCTTATAGAAATTTATTTCTCAGCACTATCACAAGTGAATAGTGTGTGATGATGTTTGTAGGAAGGCAGCTGTAAAGCGAATGAAACCACTGTTATTTGCAAATCACCTGTGGCTCCACAATCTGTAAAAGATGAAATGTCAGAAAATATGGTTGGTGAAGGGAGTGATCAATCAACTAATGAAGCTAGCATTGACGTACAAGTCACGATCAAGATGGATGGGTATGAGAGTACATTTACAGTGAGATACTTCAGGGACCCTAAGTTTTATCAATTCTCAGATTTTGAGAAAACAAGGGTCTTTGTATCATCACCCAGTGACCTAATTATAACGGTAAGAACTGACCTTTAGGTAACTCTTTTTCAGATGACAAACTTTTAGATATGTCGAAATTGAAAGTACTCCTAAATGGCTAATAAAACATTCCTCAAATGGTGGATTTTGTTCATTGAATGATAGAAAACTTTGTGGCAGTCACAGAAAACGCAGGTTACAAGCATTATCTTCTTCTCCCTAACTGTTTTGAAAAGCTTCCTTCACCAGGGTTTGAAAAACACTGGATTACTTGGTAAAGTGTTGAAAGCATCTTATTGCTAGCATGATTGATTTAATTTACCAGACAACAAAATCTAGAACATGTCCAAATCGAAAGCATTTGCAACAGACAAATAAAATGGTTGCATATTAAATTATTGGAGTTTTTTCTTGAAAGGATAAAAAGCGCTATAGAAAAAGGAGAAAATGCATATTGCAAGCATTTTCTCCTCTTCCCTAAATGTTCTAAAAAATATTCTTCCTCATGGTTTAAAAATAAGATTTATTTGGTAAAAAGGTGAAATCTTAATGATTGTAAATTGTAGGGAAAATATATAAATCTGGTAGCAGGGGAAAAGGATTACCAAATTTCTATAGGATCAACAGGGAGATGTGATGTCACTCATATAACAGAAAGTAACATAACATGTAGACCACCCACTTATAGTCCAACTGGTAATGCTGAAAAACTTGCAGTTGTAGTGAGTGTATATTTTGTCCTCTGACGCTCTACTTACCAATAGTCCAAAGCATTCATGAGCCATACTCTGTGAAAAGGGGAATTAACCTTTTTCCAAATGACAGAATTTTGACTTGACCAAATTGAAGGCATTTGCTGACAACAAATCAAATGTAGCTTAAATGGTGACCTCAGTCTTTGATAGGGTAGAAAACATAGTGGAAAAAGGAAAAAATGCTGGTTACTAGCATTTTTTGCTTTTTCAAACGCTTTCTCCTTCAGGGTCATTAAATTTGGGATTGTGTGGTTAAGGTTAATGCATCTGCAAAAAGTATCGACCCAGGTCAGACCAAGCGGGCTGACTTTTGATCAAAATGCTTTGCTTTGTATAAAGGAGATGCATTAAACCACCATCTGTCAGAGCATGGCTTATTTTTTACATACACAGTAATGTAAAGCTGCAGTGCCAGCCTCTGTGATCAGAGGCTCCAGGTTTGATTATTATACTGCAAAGAAATTTCTCTTGATCTGATTGGATAATATGCTCCAAACTCCTTACAAAAAGTCAAGCAACAAAAGAGTTTCTTTTTTTATAGGCCTGTGAACTTTTCTTATCTGTTAACTTTAAATGAGAAGAAAAACATGTTATTTTGTAAAGGTAACAGTGTAAAAAATAATCCCCAGTTGCGTGTGCAAAACGAGGAATCGGCACTTGAAATGTTCTACTACATTTTTCACACCAAATCAGACTGTTCAGACTGAGATTTGTTTTTCCCTGTATCACTGCACGCGTTAGAATAAAAGCCAGGCAAGTTTCTGAACAGCTTTCACCAGTGACAATGGTTTGACGTGTTTTGACAGAAGTTGAGGTGGCTCAAGCCCTTGGAATGCTACAGGTTGGTATTTCCCAGAGTGACGTTGGCAGGCAGCTATGTGTGCACAGAAGCATCATCCACAGGGGTTTTCAACGGTTTCAGGCAACTAGACAATTCTCAGCAAGGCCGAGAAGTGGTCATCCAAGGGCTAAAGCCCAAAGAAGGGATCAGTATCTAGTCACTTCTGAAAGATGTCAAGGCTTTGTGACTGCCAGACGACTTAAATCTGACCTGGAATCTGCCACAGGAATCGGGTTCAACCCAAACTGTACGTTACAGGCTTTACCAGACTGACTTCCAATCAAGACAACCAGCACAACAGGCACCCTCAGCCAGTTTCAGCGTCAGACTTGTCTCCACTGGGCTCGCCAACATGGAAATTAGGGGCTGAATCAGTGGAGAAGGGTTCTCTTTGCTGAGTCCAGATTCAGGCTGGATTTCAGTGATGGGCGTCAGCAAGTTTGGAGACAGCCAGGTGAAAGATTTGCAGCCTGT
Source organism: Tridacna gigas (assembly GCA_945859785.2). NCBI lineage: Eukaryota > Metazoa > Mollusca > Bivalvia > Cardiida > Cardiidae > Tridacna > Tridacna gigas. Next base: position 42,972,667 of record OX244036.2, read on the forward strand.
GCTTTGCTGAATATGACCGTTATAGGGGTGGCAGTCTGATGGTTAGGGGAGGCATCAGGGCTTAGTGACGTACCGATCTTGTACTGTTCCGAAGAGGTACTCTGAATGCTGCAAGGTACTTGAATGACGTCAGTTAACCAGGCCTGTTACGCACAGTTTGGGTGGAAACTGGCCTTTGTGGCAGATTCCGGGTCAGATTGGAGTCGCCAGGCAGCAACAAAGCGTTGAGGTCTTGCAGAAGTAACTAGATACCGATCCTCTTTTTGGGTTGTAACCCTTGGTCTACCACTTCTTGGTCCCCCAGCTGGGGGGGGGGTAGAACTCGCCGGCTGACAGTCCTATGTAGTGGTAAGACCCCACCAATGGACCCGCCGCCTGTTCGCCGTGGGTGGAGACTAGTAAGCCGGAAAAGAGGGTCCTGGCAGTTGAGAGGAGCACAGGGATCTCCAGCTCTTCAACACACTGCTTCGGCCTCAGCCTCGGCTTCGGTGTAAACGATAGCCTAGATAGGCCCGGTCTAGTGCAATCGGCTGGTCGTTTTTAGATTTGGGCATCATTTATTGCTTCTCGGAGTGTAGATGATCCCTACTGATTTTGAGGTCAATCGGTCTAATGTCAAGGTCACAGTGACCGTCAACATGTTGATATATAGACCAAACCTTGTCTGGATGATAACTAGACACAGAATTGACCTAAGTTCGTCAAAGTTGGTACAGACATTCGTCTCGGAGTGTAGATGATCCCTATTGATTTTGAGGTCAATCAGTCAAATGTCAAGGTCACAGTGACCGTCAACATGTTGATATATAGACCAAACCTTGTCCGGATGATAACTAGACACAGAATTGACATAGGTTCGTTAAATTTGGCACAGACATTTGTCTCAGAGTGTAGATGATCCCTATCGATTTTGAGATTAATCCATCAAAGGTCAATGTCACAGTGGCCATCAACTTAATGATATATAGACCAAACCTTGTCCAGATGATAACTACAAACAGAATTGACCTAGGTCCTTCAAATTCTGTACAGATATTCATCTTGGAGGGTAAATGATCCCTATCCATTTTTAGGTTAATCCGTGAAAGGTCAAGGTCACAGTGACCACCAGATGATTCAGGACCTGCGCTGCCGTTCGCCACTTGAGCCATTTGCTCAAAAAAAATTAAAGTGCTCAAAAATCATCATATGTGGCTCAACTTGTGGCTCCAACATTTTATTCGCGTATTATCGGGGACGTAGTAAGCATCGAAGTTGACTGGGAAAAAGCGGAAGTCGAACGCGCGTGCCGAGAAGAAAATCGATAACCCAGTCTGTGTATTGGCAACTGTTTACAATCTTGTATGTATACACACGGCGGTGTGTATAATTATGCGAACTGTTGACAGATTATCACGTTTAACTATTGAAGTGGGCTTTAAATCAGACAATTAAAGGATGTTAATTACTTGATTAGCAATTATTGCCAACGCATGTCGGTACTTTGACCCATCTCCAATTAAAGATGGACTTGTCAACAAATTATCTGCAATTAAAGGATCGAATTATGTGGATGTTTTTCGGCAATTGATATCAGTTTATGAACTGTGCCACTTCCTGTATCAATGTGGCAGTAGGGGGGGCATGACTGTTTTACAAACAGATATCTTGTTTTTACTTTGCTTTACATGGTTTAGTCCCTAGTCTAATATAGGCTCATGGGCTAATTGGGTGGTATAGATTTCGTGTTTGAGGCAGCAGCTTCCATGGCAGTTCACTGATTCCCGGGAATTAGCCATATGCCTGCTGTTTGTTGCTTTGCTTTATCTGTGCTGCCCGAGTATATCATCTGGGTAACCCTGGTATAGGGAGCTGTATACTCTGCTCCATACTCCATGTCCCCTTGTTGGGCTCCGTGGTGGGCGGGGACTGTAGATGATGAAGTTAAAAACCTAAATATGGATCACCAAAACAAAAAACGAAACCGTGATCAGCTTGATGCAGCTGTGGACAACGAACAATCGACCAACGCAGTATTCCCTCGCTTTTTACTCATAGACTCTACTATACCCGATCACCCACTTATTAACCTTTCACCTTTCGTAATTTAAAAAAGTCTTAGTTGGACTAGCTGGAAGTCCAAAGTCAGTCAAGAAATGGAAATCAGGAAGCTTACTGGTAGAAGCTGAAAAAGCTATTCATGCCTTAAGCACTTTTTCAACATTCCTGCAAAATGCGTACCACACAATGTACCACACAATAGTTTGAATACATCTAAAGGTATTATTCGCTCTCCAGATCTTGCAGATGTTCCTGATGACGAAATAGCATCGGAACTTGCAAGTCAAAATGTCACATCAGCCAGACGAATCACAGCTTGCAGAGATGGTGTAAGAAGGCCAACAAATACAATAGTATTGATATTCAACTCATTTATCCTGCCAAAATCATTAAAAGTAGGATATTTGAAAGTGGCTGTGGACTTGCATATTCCAAATCCTCTTCAGTGCTATTGCTGTTTTAAATTCGGACACCATGAAAAGAAATGTGAAGAATTTTGCCGACGTTGTGGCAACTCGAACCTTGTGCACAAGTCAGAAAACTGTGAATTTGACATCAGATGCATTAACTGTAAAGGTGAGCATGTTGCAATCTCCCATTCAGCTTGGAAAAAAGAAAAAGAGGTAACTGTGAAAGGCCTTTCCTTCCCTGAAGCAAGAAAGATTGTAGAAGCCCGACGTAACATGGGTCTTTCATATGCATCTGCTTCAAAAGCCAATGCCCATCAGCATGTCCAACGTAAGGACCTTTAAACTCAAACAGTTAATGCTGCTGTCCAAACAGACAATTTGGAAAGAGATAACACAAAAACACAACAGAAGTCCACGAATCTTAGCAAGGACAATCAGAAAAGCACTGCATCTAGCCAGCCTATCACAAAAAAGCAAAGTAGCACACAATTACAGGCAAAGGCTCCAAGTAGCCCTAGCCAGAGGAGAAATAAATCTCCTACTAAGGTCTTATCGGATCGCCTCCAAATGGGCGCCGATGACCAAATTATACAATTATACAATTCAACCGCTTCGGTTGTCTTGAAGACGAAATGGAGGCGGAAGACTCACAAGCAGAGTCGAATATAAATAAGCAAGGTCGAATCATCAAACTAAATAACAAAAAATGAACAAGTACATACTTCCGATACTCTATGGTATTTTCCTTATTTTAAATTTTATCATGACCAATAATATTCTGTAATGGAATTGTCGCAGCATTAAAGCTAACTTCGAGGAATTAAACCTTTAAATCAATGAAAAGAAACCAGTTGCAATATCTTTACAGCAGACATTTTTTAAAGACTCCGAGAAATTCTCCTTAAAGTACCACTCCTGTTTTTGTGAAAACTTCATTGGTAACGATAAAGCTTCAGGAGGAGTGGCAATAATTGTGAACAACAATATTCCACACCATTTTGTCAAACTCGAAACTACTTTACAAGCCATCGCTGTAAGCATTTCTCTAAATAAAACCATTACTCTATGTTCTATTTACCTTCCACCCAGCTCGGCAATCGATGTCAAGAAACTTGATGATCTCTTAGATCAATTACCAAAACCTTTCATTTTAATGGGAGATTTCAATTTACATCATACGTTGTGGGGATGTACAAATACGAATGACAAAGGTCAAACCATAGAAAGTTTTATCACAGAGCATAATCTTGTTTTGCTCAACGACAAGTCCTCAACGTATCTTCATCCTGCAACTGGCTTTTTTTCATATTTAGACTTAAGTATATGCAGTCCGGAAATTTTTACTGATTTAAATTGGAAGTGTCGATGACGACCTTCATGGAAGCGATCATTTCCCAATCGTAGTATCGGAAATTGGACAATCTATACAAGAACGTCCTGAACGCCGGAAGCTTCATAAAGCAAATTGGGAAAAGTTCAAAATTCATTGCGAACAATCAATTGATCCCAATGCTTTTGATGAATGTGAAAATCCATCAGAACTGTTCACTTCCTTACTTTACGCGGCTGCAGAGAGATCAGTTCCTTGGACGTCGACAAAACCAAAACATCAAAGACAACCATGGTTTAACGATGATTGTAAGAAGGCTATAGCTGAGCGAAAATCTGTTCCCAGAAATTTCAATCTGAGATTCGCCAAGAAGTCTTCTTCTGAAAATTACTCATCCACGTTTCGAAAACGTCAGGAAGTAAAAGAGAAAGCCAAATTGAATTTTAAATCCAGTAACAAGGAACATTATAATAAAGATTTTACCATTAAAGAGTTGAAAAAAGCTCTTCAGAAATGTCATGACACTACAGTTGGGTCTGATGATACACACTATCAGTTCCTTAAACACTTGTCGTCAGGTCCAGGGTTGCGGACAAGTCGCCGCGAGGAAATTATATTGGCCCGTCTTCGCATTGGTCATACATATTTGACGCACTTGTACCTCCTCAAAGGAGAAGAAGCACCTAAATGTAATTCCTGCAATGCATCTCTTACTGTTAAACATATACTTGTAGACTGTATAGATCTTGCACCAACAACAGACAGGTTTTTTCATATTAACATTATAAACAATTTATTTGATACTGTGAAGCTGCAGTCTATTTTCGATTTTTTGAAAGAGGTAAATCTCTATGAAAAGATATAATTTTAGGTTCTATTCACCATCTGTATTCTTAGACTTTGTCGCTGGTCGCTGGACTTGTTTGTCCTTTCAGTGTTTACACATCTGATATTTTAAACCTTTTTCCGTAACATTACAGTTTGATCAATTAAATGCATTGCATTAGTTGTTAGTGCGTCCAAAATGACCTTTACTGTCGACGGGCCATAAAACTACATTCTTTCTTTCATTCATTTTACCACTTCTTGGCGTTGCTAAGAATTGTCCAGTTTCCTGGAACTGTTGAAAGGCCCTGTGAATTGCGCTTCTGTGCACACACAGCTGCCTGCCAACGTCACTCTGGGAACACCAACCTGTAGCATTCCAATGACTTGAGCCACCTCTACTTCTGTCCGAACACGCCACACCACTGTCACTGGTGAAAACTGTACAGATTGAGAAACTAGCCTGGCTTTTATTTTAACAAGTGCAGTGATACAGTGAAATACGAATCTCAGTCTGAACAGCCTGATTTGACGTGAAAAATGTAGTAGCACATTTCAAGTGTCCATTCCTCGTTTTGCACATGCAACTGGCGATTACTTTGAACACTGTTACCTTTACAAAGTAACATGTTTTTCTTCGCATATAAAGTCAACTAATCCATTATTTCACAGGACTAAAAAAAAATATATGTTGTTGCTTGACTTTTTGTGAGGAGTATAATATTGCTACCAACTGGCAGTTCTCAGGAAACAGCACAGTTTGGAATGGTAAGACTTTGCAGTATAATAAATTTATTGCACGTGGCAGGGCACTTGGAAACTTGTTCACAGTTGTGACGAGTTATGTGCAGTTTGGGCTCAGGGCAATATGGTTCACCACAGCCTCGAAAAAGTTTCCAAGTGCCTTGCCACCTGACCATACAACTAGTAACGTATAGGTGGGCTGGATCAACTTTTAGTACTGATTTTCTCCTTACCGAACTACAAAATTTTAGACTTGTCTAAATTGAAAGCATTAAGTTTTGCAGATGACATATTAAACATCACTACATTGATTAAATTTGCTTTAGATATTGGAGAAAACATTATGGTAAAGAGTTAAGGTTTCTGGGTAAGCAGTCTTGGAGAGTGATTAGCGTAAGTAGTGGCCCTGGTTTTACAGTCATTGGCAGACACATATGCTTAAAATGATATGTTTTTTGTTTCTAAATTCTGAGGCCATCTTATTGAAACATACATTTCCTTTTGCTCCCAACATTTTTATAAAGTCTGCATCTTTCTACTTGTCCTTTTTAAACATCTGTGAATGATTTTTATTTGGGCTTGAACCTCGAATGAGGATGTCCGTCTTTCTGTCCTTCTGGTCATCAATCCATAGATCTAAGTTTGTATCCTCTACACCTCCTACTCTCTTCAACCAGTTTGGCTAGAAATTTAATCAAAGTGTTTCTACCATGTGAAATTGCAATTTTCATTATGATTAGTGTTATTATCCCTTTAAACTTTTTTTGCCATATCAAGTGACAAGTAAGCCAGTGTGGGTGTTTTTTTGGCTTGCAACAGCTGTAGCTTTTTTCCTTTGTTTGAATTGTTATCCAGGTTCATCTTGGCTTCATTGAAGAGCCTGTAGGATATGTAAAGTATGATTTTGAATCTACGGCAGAGGCAGTGAAGAATATTCTGGTGATTGTGATTCCCATTGTTGGTGGTCTCATCCTAATTGGTGTAGTTGGTAAGTCCAAATTTTAGACTAGTAAATGAAAATGGAGAAATGATCTGGCCTTAAGCTGCACTTGCCGAAGGCCAGTAAGCTTATGTCATGACCCCCATGTTTGTCGTGTGTGCATCCATATGTGTGTTTAAACTGTTATATCAAACATGTTCGCCCATCCGGGCAGCTCAGTGGTTAGCGTATCTGACTCATGACCTGGTGGTTGTGAGTTCGATAGCCAGTTGAGGCAAACTTTCTTTCCGATGATTTTTCATCTCTCACCACTGATGCAAGTGAGAAAAGTAGTCAGTGATTTGGAAAAAAAAACTTGTGTCAGTAGTGGTGTTACAAAACCAGGAAACACATGCGTAGGGCACTGACTGCTGCGATATGACCTAAGCTGCTAAAACAGTGTTAAACTCTAATTCAATCAGTCAAACATCTTCCTTGCAAAAACAACCCATTCAATTGTGACCAAACTGCACGGTCCCCCAGCTGGGCGGGGGGATAGAAATAGCCCAGCTGTCGCACTACAGAAGGGGTAAGACCCCCCCACTGTGCCTGCCCATTTGCCGTGGGCTGCAACTCGTGTCGTCTGATGACGGGATCCTGGTGGATGAGTGGATTCAGAATATGGCCCTTGAATTGTTCTGCTTTCACAACACACCACTTTGGCCTTGAATTGGACTAAACGAGAGGTCAGGAGGGCCCGTCCTGATCAATCGGCTGGTCATGCCTAGCCCTAGGGCATTTCTCTTAACTGTGTATCGTTTTATCATACACAAAAATTCACAGAAGAATATCAGATCTTTTTCCTCTCTGTCAAAGATATAAATAAATGCCCTAGAAGGCGGTGGCTCATGGGCTAATCGGGTGAAAGTTGGTATTTGATTGACTCTTGTAACCGCCCAAAGACAGTCTATGCTTGGTGTGACATTCTGAGGGCCTACATTTGTCCGGTCTAGCCCTTTCACTTCGAGTATATTGCCGATTTATCCTTGTCATGATCTGTGTTTGGTTTCCCCAGATCATGTCCCCTTGTTGGGCTCCGAGGCGGGTGGGGAGCATCGGCAATGAATTAATAACAACTATCATGGCAACCCCAAAAAACCCAAGCGCGTTCTTTCAGATTCTGATTCAGAATCAGATATTCCTTTTACTTCACATTCAAATTTTGCTAGGTTTATTGTAATTGAGTCAGCTAAGACATCAAAAGTTATCACTAAGCTCTCACCTTTTGTTATAGAAAAAACAATCTCTTCTATCTTAGGTACCCCAAAATCCGTAAAGAAATTGAAAAATGAAACCCTGCTTGTTGAATGCTCTACCCAAAGCAGGCAAAAAATCTTTTAGGACACAAAAAATTTTTCAACCTAGATGTAAAAATATATCCTCATAAGTCTTTGAATACCAGCAAAGGAGTCATCAGATGCAAAGAACTGTCTTACTGTGACTCCATAGAAGAGATTAAAACTAATCTACAATCTCAGGCTGTGTCTGATGTCAGAAGAATCTCTGTTTTTAGAGATGGAGTACGTAGAGATACTCACACATACATTTTAACCTTCTCTACACCCTCCTTACCTGCTTCCATCAAGATAGGATATCAGTCGATGAATGTCGATGTATATGTGCCAAACCCGCTGCGTTGCTATAAATGCCAGCGGTATGGACATCATGAAAGCAATTGCACAAACACCCCTGTTTGCCCAAAATGTGCTTTTGAGGGCCCCGACCATGATCCGAAAACTTGCAACAATCCAGTTCTCTGTTATAATTGCAAGTCTTCTCATCCAACCTTCTCGAAAAACTGCTCAGTATGGAAGGATGAGAAGGAAATTCTGTCCATCAAATTTAAAGAAAACGTCAGTTTCTTGGAAGCCAGAAAAATTGTTACAAACCGGAGAAATGATGAGACATTGCTGACTAGTGCAACTTCTTATGCCAAAGTCACATCTCCCATATCTTCACAAGGACATTGCTCAAACTGTGAACTCTTGGCAAAGAAACTTCTTGAAAAGTTTCCAGAAATGGCCAATGAGTTGAAGAGCTTAGTTCCCAATGTCGAGGTTACAACACCTTCCACTCAGACTCAGCCTGCATCTGAAACAAACAAACCCTCTTCTGCACCCCCAAAACCCACAGACTCTCAAAGTATTCCTTCACAAAAAACCCCAAAGCCCTCTTCCTCTTCGCAAAATATTTCTTCAAAAAAAGCTTCAAAGCCTTCTGCCCCATCAAAACAACCTCCTAAGAAACCCCAACCTCCATCTTCACAGTCTACAAATAAATCTAGCACTCCACCTAAAGATAACAAATCTTATCATGTACCCCGATCACCAAAAAGATCTTCCTCGAAATCTAAACCTCAGTCCAAAGATAACCATGGATCTTGTGAAGTAGCAGTCACAGTAGATGATCCGGTCCCTACCTCCAACAGATTTTCGGAGTTAGAGGACATGGATGCAGATACTGAAAATCTGGAAGGTGAGGCTTCAGATTCAGAAGCCTCTATCTGGTCCATTTCTAAAGATACTTGGAACAAGGACACTGACACTTGGCACACGTCCAAACCCGAGACATCTGTAATTAAATCTTAATCTATTTTAAAATGTATTGGTTTACGGCCTCTTTTTTTACTTTAGCTTTTATACTCTCTTCATGCAGTATGGATACCATAATCCAGTGGAATTGTCGAGGTCTAAAGTCAAACTTTGACGAACTTTCCCTTTTAATCAATGATCACAAACCAGTTGCTGTTTGTCTGCAAGAAACCTTCCTTAAGCGGGAGGATGATATTTCTGTCAAATATCATTCCATTTACAATAAAGTCTTTACCGAAGGCGAGAAAGCTAGAGGTGGTGTTTCTATTGTTGTCAATAACAACATTCCTCATAAAGTTGTGTCTCTTAATACAAACTTGCAAGCTGTTGCCATCAGGTTATCTTTACACAGTGCTGTTACACTGTGTTCTTTATATCTCCCCCCAAGCACACCTATCAATGAGAACAATCTGAATGATCTCATTTCCCAATTGCCATTCCCCTATATTCTTGCTGGGGACTTTAATGGTCACAATGTTATGTGGGGTTGCAGTGACACTAACCAGAGAGGTTTACAGTTGGAGAACTTCATTTCGAATAACTCTTTATCTTTCATGAATGATAACAAATCCAAAACCTACTTGCATCCAGCAACGGGATCTTACTCTTCTATTGACTTAACCTTATGCAGTCCAGTCTTACTTCCCGATTTCACCTGGAAAGTGACTGAGGATTTGTGTGGAAGTGATCACTTCCCTATTATCTTATCATCTACACAACCATCCAGCAGTGTAAGACCGCAGAAATGGAAACTCTCTAAAGCCAATTGGAACAGATTTGAAACCCTCTGTGAACAGACCATTACACATGACAAGTTTAGAGATTGCAATGATCCAGCAAAACTTTTTACTTCGCTCTTAATTGATGCAGCTAAACAATCCGTCCCTCAGACCTCGACAAATCCGAAACGTCCTGACAAGCCTTGGTACAATGATGATTGTAAACAGGCTGTCAAAGACAGAAAACAAGCCCTTAGAAAGTTTAACCTCAGACCTACCAAAGAAAATCATAACCTATTCCGTATTTCCAGGGCAAAGGCTCGTCGTACCATTAGAGAAAGTAAGCGCAAGACTTGGAGACAATATGTTTCTAAATTAAATAGTAGAACTACTACTAAAAAGACCTGGGACATGATCAGAAAGATCAATGGCAAAGGCCCCAACCCCCTCTCAGTCACCTTGAAGTTAACAATACTTCGTTGGAAACACCCCAGGATATAGCTGATGCTCTTGCCGACACCTTTTGCAAAAAGTCCTCCTCTGCAAACTATTCTGAAAAGGTTCAGAGGAATAAAGCCACAGAAGAAAAGAAAAAACTTAATTTCAATTCTTCTAATTCAGAGCATTATAATAAACTATTCACCTTTAAAGAATTAAAATCTGCTCTGAATAAAGCTCACGATTCTTCTCCCGGCCAAGATAAAGTTCATTACCAGTTTTTAAAACACTTACCTTTTACTTCTCTCTCTGTTTTACTTGATATTTTTAATGATATCTGGCAGTCCGGTGATTTTCCTTCGTCCTGGCGAGAGGCACTAGTCATTCCTATCCCAAAACCTGGCAAGGATGCTAGTGACCCAGCCAACTATCGTCCAATAGCTCTTACTAGTTGTCTCTGCAAGACCCTAGAACGTATGGTCAATGACAGGCTTGTCTGGTTTTTAGAGAAAAACAACCTTATCGTTGATGTACAGAGTGGATTTCGTCGCCAGCGTGGTACCATCGATCATCTTGTCCGCTTTGAAACCTTTGTCAGAGAAGCCTTTATTAATAGACAACATGTAGTATCTGTCTTTTTCGACCTTGAAAGCGCTTATGATACGACTTGGAAAGACGGAATTCTTAAAGACTTACATGACTTTGGTCTTCGAGGCCGTCTTCCTCTTTTTATCTCAGCCTTCTTGGATGAACGTCTTTTCCGTGTCCGAGTTGGTAATACTGTTTCGGGAGCCCGTGAACAGGAGATGGGTGTGCCCCAAGGATGTATTCTCTCTGTTACACTTTTTAGTGTAAAAATAAACAGTATAGTTAAAGCTATCTGTCCTGGTGTAGACTGTTCTCTTTATGTTGATGACTTTGTTATATGCTTCAGATCTCGAAATATGAATATTATTGAGAGACAACTTCAACAGTGTCTCAACAAACTCCAAACGTGGTCTGATGAAAATGGCTTCAAATTTTCAAAGTCCAAAACAAAATGCATGCACCTTTGTAATCTACGTGGTGTTCATCCAGACCCTGAACTGTATTTGGACAAAACCAAAATTGAAGTCGTTTCTGAATTTAAATTTCTCGGAGTCATCTTTGACAGAAAGCTTTCCTTCCTTCCTCACATCACTGCACTTAAAAAGAAATGCAAGAAGGCTCTTAATCTTCTAAAGGTTGTGGCCCATTCTGAATGGGGAGCAGACCGTAAAGTCCTCTTGCGGCTTTATCGGTCTTTAGTTCGCTCCAAATTGGACTATGGATCTATTGTATACGGATCAGCCCATAAATCTTGCCTTAAAATTCTCGATCCTATACACCACGAAGGCCTGCGTCTTGTTCTTGGAGCTTTCAGAACTTCTCCCGTCAATAGTCTCTATGTTGAGGCTAATGAACCTTCTCTTTCTTACAGGAGGGAAAAACTATCGCTTCAATATCTTTTAAAACTGAAATCAAATCGTTTTAATCCAACTCATAAAGTTGTTTTTAAACCTCAGTATAAACGTCTTTTTGAAAGGAAACCAAATGTTATTCCTCCATTTGGTATCCGCATGGAGCCCATTGTAGATAACCTTGACATAGACATTGAGTCTATTGCCGACCATAAAATCTCTGAAATCCCTCCATGGACACTAAACAGTGCAGAATTCAGATTTGACCTTGCATCCGACAAAAAGTCAGTCACGGATAGAACTGTGTTTCATGCTAGATACAACGAGATAAAGGAGCATTATTTTTCCTTCAAACCAATCTATACAGATGGATCTAAAGAGGGAAATTCTGTAGCTGCTGCCGCTATTTATGGAGAAAGGAGCTTAAAGTGCCGCCTTCCAAACAATTCCTCTATCTTCTCTGCAGAAATTAAAGCTATTGATCTTGCCCTTAATCTAGCTGAACATTCTAATTCCAACCGTTTCATTATCTTTTCGGACTCTTTGTCAACATTACAGGCCCTTTCAAATCAACGACTTGAGAATCCCTTGATCTGTACTTTACTTGAAAGGATCTCACAAATTTCTTCTATGAATAGATTGGTGTTCTGCTGGCTTCCAAGTCATGTAGGCATCAAAGGCAATGAAAATGCCGATAGGTCTGCCAAATCTGCACTTAACCTTCCCATTTCAGATTTTAAAGTTCCACACACTGATTTTAAATCCTCTGTTTTAACACATATCCAATCTTCTTGGCAATCCCAGTGGGATGCTGATGTTTTCAATAAACTGCATTCAGTAAAACCTTCCCTTGGTGAATGGTACCCCGTTTACAGGTCTGTTCGTCGAGAAGAAGTGATAATTGCACGACTTCGAATTGGCCATTCACGCATCACACATTCCTGGCTCTTGACCAGAGATGATGCCCCTGAATGTATTCCATGCAATGCATCCTTTTCTATAAAACATATCCTACTAGATTGCATTGACTTTCAACCAATTCGTTCAAAATATTTCAACGTCGATAGTTTAAAAAATCTTTTTGATTCTGTTAGCGTTGAATCTATTATCGCTTTCATAAAGGAGATTGGTATTTACAATAAACTGTGATATTTGCTTTTTGAGTTTCTTACCCATCTTTTTATATTCTTTACATACTTTTCTCAATGTTAAGCTCTCATTTCCTTTAAGCTACTATTCACATTCTTAACCTTTCCATTTAAAACTTTGAGTAGGCAGAGTTTATCCTGCCACTCAATATCATATTTTATGCACATTAAAAAAATGACACTCTTCTTAATTTAACACTTCTATTATCAATCCAACTTTTTGTTCAAATCCTTTTATCACATTCCTAACTGTGATTTAAAACTTTTTGAGTAGATAGGGATTGCCCTGTCACTCAATTATTTCCATTATACATATGAAGATCACACATAACACTTCTTAATCCAACTCTTTTATCATTATTAATGTATTCAAACTTTTTTCAGTTTGAACAATTTCACTTTTATTATCTTTTAACACAGATATGCGCGCTAAATGACCAAAGCTGTCGATGCGCCATAAAACAACATTCATTCATTCATTCATTCCAAACTGCACGGAAATGATCCTTCCATGGTGCTCTTCAAAATTCCTTCAACAGTTTGATTCTCTTGAAAACTCTAGTTTTTATGGCAAAAAAACAGAAAAAGATTGAATATCTTTAAAAATCTTGAACTCTCTTTGGTGGACCTCAATCAGTTTTTAGCTCTTCTGGTTGTAAGCCAGCTGAGCTTATTTCAGGGCATGGTTTCTTTCGTCTGTCCGTCCATCCATCTGTTAGTCTTTTGCTTGTTTACTCGATAAAGTCTTCATTTGTGGTCAGATTTTTTTAAAAACTTGCACAGTTTGTTTATCTCATCAAAAGACTGAACCCTATTGATTTTGAACAAAAAAATCTGACAATCAGTGTGGGAAAAGTAGCCATTTAAAGTTCAAAATTTCAATTTCTTGTTTACGCAATGAAGTCTTCATTTGCAGTCGGATTTTCATGAAATTTGCACAGTTTGTTCATCTCATCAATAGCTTGAACCCAATTGACTTTGAAAAAAATCTGACAATCAGTGTGGAAGAAATAGCCATTTTAAGTTTAAAATTTCAATTTCTTGTTTATGCAATAAAGTCTGCATTTGTGCTTGGATTTTCGTGAAATTTGCACAGTTTGTTTATCTCATCAATAGCTTGATCCCTATTGATTTTGAAAAGAATCTGACAATCAGTGTGGGAAAAGTAGCTATTTAAAGTTCAAAATTTCAATTTGTTTATTGGATAAAGTCTGCATTTGTGGCGTGATTTTCTTGAAACTTGCACAGTTTGTTTATCTCATCAAAAGCTTGAACCCTATTGATTTTGAAAAAACTTTGACAATCAGTATGGGAAAAGTAGCCATTTAAAGTTCAGAATTTAAATTTTATGAACACAGATATGCGCGCTAAATGACCAAAGCTGTCGATGCGCCATAAAACAACATTCATTCATTCATTCATTAAATTTTATGTTTACATGATAAAGTCTACATTTGTAATTGGATTTACATGAAACTTGCACAGTTGCTTTGTATCATCAACAGCTTTAATTCTATTGATTTTGAAAAAGTCTGACAATCAGTATGGGAAAAGTAGCCAATTAAATTTGAAAATCTACAATTCTTGTTTAAATCTTTACCACACAATGCCGACTTTTAACGACCCCTAGAAAGGAGCTTGTTGAAAACATTGTGGGAAAAGTAGAAAATGCTGGTTACCAGCATTTTCTACATTTCCCACAATGTTTTCTACCCTTCCCAAAATAAATTTCAATTTTAAAGCAACTTTTGTTTTGTCATCGGATGTCTGCAAATGCTTTCAATTTCAACCAGTCTAAAATTTTGTTATTTGGTAAAGAGTTAAGCGATAACATCGGCATTTGTGGTTTAATTTTCATGAAACTTTTACAGATGCACTATGCTATCAAAAGCTTGAACCCTATTGATTTTGAAAGAAAAAAATTGACAATCAGTATGGGAAAAGGAGCCATTTAAAAGTTGAAAATTTACATTTCTTGTTTAAGCAATTAAGTCGCATTTTTATTTCAATCTTTTTGAAATTTGCAAAGATTATTTGTATCATCAATGTATTGAACTCTATTTAGAATGAAGAAAATCTGGCAATTTATTTAGGAAAAGCAGCCATTTGCAGACTTGAGTATTGTTTAATCAACACAGTCCACATTATTAGTCACATTCCTTTGAAACTTGCAGGGATTGTTTAAAACAATGAGCACTGAAAACTATCAGATTTGGCTGGATTCTAAACAATTGGTTTTGAGAAATTGTGCTTCAATTTTTTTTTTTTTTTTTTTTTTTTCACTACTGGTATTCCCCATGCCTACTTGTGCTGTCTGAGTGGGTTCAAGTCCAGTTGCAACAAACCTCCCCCCCCCCCCCATTTTTTTGTGTGTTTGCTTTTTTCCTTTTTGCATCATGAATTCATAATTTATGCTTGAAAAAAAAAGCAAAATCAGTGCCAGCAGAGCGATTCAGGACCTCAAGGGCCTCTAGTTTTCCTAATAATTTTGATCTGGCAAAGAACATTGCTGCTTTGGTTTTGCTTATTTACTGGTGAAAACATTGGGAAGTAACTCATGGGTCCATATTTACCAATTATTCTGAAGAACATTCTCAGTCTAATTCTTCAGAATATTCTAAATTTGAATGTGATATAACTTTTGATTAGCTAAACCACTTTGGTTTGCCAAGTCATAAAATGTGTTACTTTGAAATTTAGAAAATCTCAGATATACAAACTAAGAATGTTCTGAGGAATGGCTGGTAAATACAGACTCTGCCTTCCTCATGACAGTTTATTACTATTTATTATATACCTGAAATTTTTTTCAGCTCAAATACATGTGTCGCATGCAGATAAAATAACACACAACAGAAAAAAATCCATATCTACACAATTTGAAATATGGTTACAATTATGGTATTGATGACGTAACTCACACACAGAAAACATACCAGTGGCTTGATAAGAACATTGTTTGAAGTACTGGTGAAAGACATGTAGGAACACATGTTAATGTACTGGAAACAATGGTATAATAGAAATAATGATGAAAAAAGCATTAAAATAACACATACATAGTTCTTGATTAGATAAGCTTGTTTCATATATTCTTGGCATATGAAAAAAGTAGGACTTACATGTGTATAGACTTATTTTCTCCATGAAATTTCATTTCAATACAGGCTTGTTATGGTTAAGTGTCCCTGTCAATGCAAATTATGTCTGTGGCACATCTGTTTTAAAAGGCAGTGATAGGATACAGGCAATCATGGCCCTCTTATGATAAACTTATTATTGTCTCAAAAGTACAAAGGCCTAGGTGTTAGATCTAGAGTAACCATCATGGCCCTCTTGTTTAACTTCTAGAGCTAATGCTTATTTTGAATCAATCATTTCTTGACGTATTTCCAGTTTTAAATACATGTAACTCAGGTTAAGTTATCATAGGTCCTAAGCATAAATTTGGAAACAAAACTTGTAAAACAACATACATGAGTTCTGGATTCTTCCCTCGTGGGTAAGTATATGATCAGTTGGGGTACCTGGTGAAATCTGTTTCTGCTGTTCTGAAGATATCTATCTATATTTTATTTTCATTCTTCATGCTGTTGTTTTTCAAGTTTGTACATTTGGCGGTGTAAAATACAGAAGAGTCAAAACCAGAGCAAAGAAGTTTGAAGATAATCTTGCTAATATGGAGATGCAAATCAAGAAAGTTTTCAGAGAAGGTTAGTGTATTATGCTTAGTCCATTATTTATTTACCCTTTAACCCTTTACCAAACATTCCTGAGCTTTAATTTACAAAGAAAGACTTCTGAAAACTTTGCAGGAAAAAGAACAAATGCTGGTGACCAGCATTTCTCCTTTTCCCATCATGTTTTCTACCCTGTCAAAAAAAATCTTATCATTATACCTCCCACCTACATAGTAGAGGGCAGTATACTGGTTTCACCATGTCTGTCTGTCTGTCCGTCCATCTATCTGTCCGTCCGTCAATACGTCCATGTTTAGTTTCCTTGCTCTAATTCAAAAGCCATTTGAATTAGGACCCTGAAACTTAATACAAGTGCTCCTCATGAGGCAAGGAAGTGCCCTATTGTTTTTGGATCACATTGGTCAAAGGTCACAGGTGAACTTTGTTTTCTCTGATTATTCTGCTTCAGTGACAAGGAGCAGGTGAGGATTATTTGTCTGCATTGTAACAGTTCTAGTTTCAACTGTATTTCTCATCAGCAAATGCTTTCAAATTGAACAAGTCTAAAATTTAGTTTTGTAAAAAGTTGAAACTTTACCTGACAACAAAATATTTTACTTGCTGATATTGAAAGCTTTTGCACCTAACTTAGTAAATGTGGCTAAAATGATGGGATATATTTTTGATAAGGCAGAAAATATAGTGGGAAATAGAGAAAATACTATCGGGTATTCAACAACATTCTCTCAGGTTTCAAAAGGAGTGTACACTGTAGATCTAAGGTCAGACTGAAAGTTCTGTGCAATCTGATCTTGATCTGCACTGCCTGCAAAAGTAGCTTATGCCAATCTCAGGTTTTAAGGGTTAAAATTGCGTAGTGCTGGTTAAGACATCGAAAATAACTGTGATAGAAGTCCAAAATACCTATTGAAAAAGATGATTAGACTCCAACTGAAATTAGACGTACAACTTACAGACATAAGAGGAACATTTGTGTATTGATTGATATAGAAAATGTTATGGAAAAAGTAGCTATTGCTCATCTTCTATTAATTCTTTTCACACAATGTTTTCAAAGTCTGTCAATGGCAAGGGATTTAAGTAATCTATTTTGATAATGGAATAGAAATAAAAATTTCCAAGCTGTGAATTACAATTAAAAAAATAAGATTAACCCTTTCAAAGTCATACTGCACAGAAGGTGCAGACTGATCTTGGATCTATACTGTCACTTGTTTGGTCAAGCCTATGTGATAAAAATCTTTCTGAATTTCAGTGGACTGTTTTTTCAGCCTTTGAAAGATGCCGTGTTCATATGTTTGGGGCCAGAAGAGTTAAAAGTTTACTGTGAATTTTCCAGAGTTTCTGGACATGCACACCACCATGTCACGTGTCAATGAAAGTTTGATAGAGAAAGGTTTCCCGTACAACAGTTATCAGCGCTACTCGTTCCTCATGATGTTTCCTGGAGAATGGAACATGGAGGAACATCCATTGATGCACGAGCCAGTTGTAAGTAATCGGCAGGTATGCATGCTTGTTATATATCTGCACCTTCATGTAACTGTGAGCGTCATCAAATTCTTTTTAATAGGATTTGTTTAGTTTCCTACATCTGTTTGATGACATCATTCGCGGATATGGGTACAAGAAACCATTGCTTGTTTGGCTTAACCTGTTGTATGCAAAGTAAATGAAATGGGTATACTCAATTAGAAAAGTACTAATTGATACCCACAATTAGCAGCATCAAGGCTATGCTTGTCAAAGATATGTCCCTAGATTCAAGATTAGACTGCACAAGTTATGCAGTCTGATCTTGATCTACACTCTCCGTAAATGCAAATGTGGTTCTGATATGCATTCTTTACAATGATGTTTTCCAACTGATGAATTTCTTTTCAATTTCTGAAGAGGTTTTTGCTAAAATTTATATTTGATTTTGTTGGGGGCTTTTTCTTGTTGGAAGAGATCAAACATGAAAAGAGAAGAAAAAAAAAAAGTACTTTTACTCATACACATTTCCAACTAAGGACAATTTTAGGTTATCTTCGTTTGAAAGCATTTGAACCATACTCTGGAGAAAAGGGCTTTAATGCATCTCCATGGTGCATTACACCAAGCAAGTCATCACATGATTATGGATCAATAAAATCCATGTTGTCTAACAACCAACTGAACCCTCAGGCAGAATGGTTCTTGGACATGCAAATGCAAAAAGTGTTGACCCAGGTCAGCCTGCACAAATGTGCAGGCTGACCTGGGTCAATACTTTTTTGCAGACACGTCAAACCCCCATTTTACAGAGTATGGTTCATTTATGAACCAAATTTAGCCATTTCATGTAAATTGGTTGTATTGATGTTGCTCACAGGTTGTTTTAGTTTGTGAATAACCTTATTTCCCTCCATCACTGATTCTAATGATATGAAGCCCATTTCCTTCATCCTTATCCATTTGTTTAACACTTTATCAGATGAATCAATGCTTTAAGAATTCCTAGGAAAAAGGCTTTTGAAAACATTGTTGGAAAGGGAGAAAATGCTAGTAATTTACCAGCTTTACCCCATTGTTTGACAGTGATTTCTACCCATGCAAGGACAAATCCAAACATTTGAGACTTGTTTAGTTTGCAGTCAGCAAATGTCTTCAAGATGGACTCAAGTAATTTTGTTGTCTGATTAAGAGTCATATATAAAACTGTACAGTACATGTACATAAATCAGACATTGTTGTGCATGAAAATAGCTCAGTTTTTAACTCTTTTTCCAAGTGACAAAATTTTAGGCAAATCCAAATTGACAGCATTTGCAAACAACAAACTTAACCCATTACCATACAATCCCAAGTTTTAACAACCCTGAGGAAAAAGCTTTATGAAAAAATTGTGGGAAATGGAGAAAATGTTGGCGACCACAATGTTTTCTAGCCTTCAAAGACAAATGCTATGATATTAGCCACATTCATTGAATTTGTGTCTGCAAATGATTTCATTTTGGACTAGTCTAAAATAGTGATATTTGGTAAAGAGTTAAAACAAGACTTTTTGCTTAACACAGAGAGTTTCTCATTGAGTTATATTGATTTATGTACAGTCAGGTTTAATATATTTGACATCAAAAAGGCAAAATCTGATTGAATGGGCTTCTTTACTGGTAGATGATTCAGGTCGCATGGTATGTTTCCGAGATAAATCTGAAGAAATGTTGAAAATGGCATTTAGAACAATCAACTTGCATGAGTGCTTTAATAAATGGATCATTTTCCTTGAAGGGTCCAAGAGATGTAAAGCTACAAAAAACTTGAAATGTTGACCCACAAGATTAATCCATCCTTCACAAAGTTTTTTGAGTCCTCTGAGGCATAATGGTTAACTATTGTTAGCCCTGTACCAAACAATCCTGAGGTTTAACGAACCTGGGGAAGAAGAAAATGAAATGGAAAATGAAAACATTATGGACCCAAATCTCCATTTTGACAGAAATTTGTGGATTTTCAGTTCGATGCTTTAAAGTTGGCAAAATTAAATTCAAATCCTGCACATTTTCTATGGCCAATCCTGACAGGGAATAAAGTTAAATCATATGTACACATGATAGTATTGCTGAATTTTTCCATAGATTGCTGATAAAGAAAATAGTCATAAAATTCTTAAAGACATACCTTTGTTTACTGTTTTTCTGTCAAGGGTGCTAGCTTGAGAGTTCCTGGATGTGTTCAGGGAACAAAATTCTATTGAGTCTTTTTGGAGTTAGTTCCCTTATTATCACCCCTTGCTTTAACTGACCAGGGTTTTGGATTAAGAGTAGTTTGTTTATGGCAATATCAACTACGAATGTGTGAATCACTATATTTATTCAGCTAGAGTAGAAAATAATAGCAAACAGAACTGTAGAACTTAGACATTAACAGTAACACAAATATCTCCTAATATCATAACTCTTTACCAAACAGCAAAATTTAGACTTGTTCAAATGAAAGCATTTGCAAAAGCCAAATGTAACTCAAAAATTGAATTTTTTTTGGGGGGGGGAGGGGGGGGTGGAGAAAATTTTGTAGGAAAGATGAAAATGCTGGTTACCAATGTTTTCTTCTTTTTTCCACATTTTTTCCAAAAGTATTATTCTTTAGGGTCATTAAAACTTGGGATTGTGTGGTAACAGTTTAAAAGTTTTCCTTGCCATTCCCCCCTCCATTTAATTTGGGGGAGTGGGGGGGGGGGGGTAAAAATTGATAAGGCACAGCTATAGTTGCACAACTTGGGCAGAATAAGTCAAGAAATAATGTCACTATCTGATCATTGTTGAGATATTTTGATAAGAAACAGCAACAAATTTGCACTGCCCATGTCCAGTGTACTGATTGAAAATATGTTAATCATTTATTTGGTGTTGGATGAATAAAGCTGTTCATTACAGTCTGGTCATGTTGCTAGCATAGATACTCACCACCAACACACTATCTACCATCTTTTCTTAAATCTGACATTACGCAGTAACTGTTGCTCTAACCTCTCTATACACAGTATACAAGTTCTTTTTTTATATATATCTCTACAGTTGAAATTGAAATTGAAGTTTGAAATTTCTTTTGAAAACACTTCCACATAATTTTTCGTACTTCACTTACTGATTTCTTGGCAATTTTCTTAATTAAGGGAGTATAGTACGCAATGTACATATATATGTTCATTGGATATTGCAATTTCAAGGCTATTTTAGTATGAATATTTTTATCAGTATGAGGCATTGTAGATCCAAGATCAGAGTGCACATTCATTCTTGTGAGGCCGGATCTTGATTTACACTGCCGGTATTTGCAAATGCTTATGTAAGTTTATTTCACACTCAAATGGTCAATACTCACTTTTAAAGTTATTAATACTAATTATGAAATCAGACTTTGCAATTGTGGACGGGTAAGTTTCTAAGAAAATATTCATCAGACTTTCTTTATATCAGTTTCTAGTTTCCTTTTTTTGTTATACAACAAAGTTTTTGGGGGGGCTGTTCTTATGTTCTTAATTCCATAGTTTTGTTTTATTCTGCTGTACATGTTACCAGTCTTTTAATCCTTTATCTATCAACCATGGGTTTGAAGCACTCTGAGAAAATTGGCTCTCGAAATTACTGTGTGAAAAGGAGAAAATGCTGTTTAATTGCTATCTCTCCATTTCATATACAAATTTAAGCATTTGAA
Organism: Tridacna gigas; assembly: GCA_945859785.2. Lineage (NCBI taxonomy): Eukaryota > Metazoa > Mollusca > Bivalvia > Cardiida > Cardiidae > Tridacna > Tridacna gigas. The sequence continues at coordinate 42,994,209 of OX244036.2, forward strand.
CTGCATTTGATTTGTCATCAGCAAATGCTTTCAATTTAGATTTGAAATTCTTTTGTTTGGTATAGTGTTAATGTGATTTTATCCTATCCCATTGGAAACTTGTACATAGTCTTGGACCGTCACGTTATTTCATTCTTATACTTTGAAAACTTGCTGTTGGAAAATAGATTGTTTACACGAATTTTGGTTTAATAAATTAATTTCATGTGAAATTGAGCTTGGCAAACGGAAAAATGGCTCTTTTTTCTTCTTTTGCAACATTGCAACTCTAGTGTTGTACACTAAACTATGAAAAAAGCTGCCAGTACATGGTAGCATATACATTGGAATATCAATTTGAGCTCTTTTCTTGTATAATTTTAAACACCAGATGAAGTCTTTGTCTGAATTATCATTCGCCATCTTGATATGCCATTTTACATACTTGCAAGGAATTATGACTAGGCAGGGATTTAATTGCACAAACTACTTAGTAAGGTTTTTTACGTCTGTTTCGAAGGATTACCCTTTATTCTTTTGTGATGTATCCTTTTACTGTTGATCTGTAATTCTGGGAAAAACTTCTTTTTAAAATCCTCTTCCACTCTTTTAGCATTTATCATTAACATGCACATGCTAAATGATCCTAGCTGTTGATGTTTTTGTTTGGTGTTTTATGCAGTTATTAAATCATTTTGGTTATGTCGCGGTTTCCAGTGCACCTATCTGTGCTTTCCTTCTCCTGTTACCAGTATTGTTTGTCAGCATTGAAAAAAACTTTAATTTACTACCTTCATGACAAACATAAAGATCCAAGGTAACTTTTTCCCATTATGATAATTTCTGTTAATGGATATGTAGTCCTTAGTATGTAGAAATGTGATTTCCCATCCTTTTCCCTACCAATCCTCCACTTCTCCAGCTTTCAAAGCATGGGTATCTCCTATGTTGATTAAATTTAATCTGTTGCTGTACCTCAGTGTAGGACGAGAAGTATGCCTTTTATGTGATTTGTGCATAATAAGTCACTTGGTGTTAAAAATTGTGTTCACACTGTAAGTCAAGCTGGTACTTTTTCATTTATTTTCTTAGCTGTTATAAGATATTCATATCCATTTATTTGTTTGTTACATACCAGGAACACATAAGTGCGCTGTTAACCTTCCTCAGAGCAATGGGAATGCCTTGATCATTTGACTGTGCTAAAAACACAGATTACTTTTTCCCAAATCGACGCAGTTTTTACTCAATTACTTAGCATTGAAAACCTGTTTTCTCAATGGAAAATGTATGAACAGTTTCTCTATTCATATTTTTGCAAAAACATGTCAAAGTCAGCTGCAATATTCCTTAATATCCTTAGTTTAAGATGGCACATTGAAAAAATAAATTTTTATGGTCACTTGTATGGGGTTAATAGATCTCAAGGGACTGTACAACCGAATGTTTCTCAATGTGCCATTTTTAACTGATATCATTCTGCAATAACAACAAAACTGAAAAACATTGACAGTCTTTAAAAATCTTCCCATCCAAAAGCATAAGACCTATCTTTTACATGGGCATATATAGTGAAAACTTTAAAAATCTTCTTGTTCCTAACCATAAGGCATAGGGCTACCAAACTCAGTATGCAGCTTCGTCTAGTAGACCTCCACCAATACTGTCACAACTGTAGACCTAGGGTCAAAATTGGCCTGGCCCCAGGGGTCATTTTTTCTGCATCGGCTCATAGACTGAAAACTAAGCATCGGCTCATAGACTGAAAACTAAAAGAATCTTATAGTTCCTAACAGTACTGTAAGGTCTAGGTGTACCAAATTTTGCATGTAGTTTCATCTAGTGGACCTGTAGCAAGAGTGTTGAAACTATAGCCCTGGGGTCAGCCCTGGGGGTTACACACTTTACAAAGGCTTTTATAGTGAACACTTTAAAAATTTTGCATTACACAAGTCAATATGACTGAAGCATATAATAGTGTTCAAGGAAAAATAACTCCATTTCACTTGTAACAGTTACCAGTTACCTCCCTTGATTATCAGACTGCTGCTACATGATTGGTGTTGTGTTTTCAAGTCTTTTGGATAGACAGTGTTCAGTTTTCAGCTAGATAAATTTATTTGATATTAATTGTGATACTCAGATGAGTTGAGTATTTACTATGAAGTGGATCTAAGGTTTGTATCATTTAGTTTTTTGTTCCAGAACTTTACCACCCATGCCACTGATTAAATGTTTTCTGCTTCTAATGTTATGGAAATCATCTTGACAAAACATTCTTTGTTAGAGTTCATTGATATTTGGTATGAATGATACTGGATCATACCTGCTTGTATGCTTTTGAAAAAAAATTAAAAAAGAAAAATTACTTTTTATGCCCTTGGAAAAAAATTTCAGGGGTATATAGTTTTCGTGTTAGTCAGTCTGTCCATCTGTCAATTCATTCGACCATCTGTCCATTTTTGTTTCTGGGCCATTACTTTTTTTCCTATTGTTCAATTTCAGTATAACTTGGCACAAATTTTAACCACATTGAGACGATCGCAAGAGTCATGTCCTTTGGTTGAAGGTCACGGTCACAGCAAGGTCAAATGTGTTTGGAAATGGGGGGGGGGGGTTGAGCCATAATTTTTTTCCCTTTGACTTAATTTCAAATTAACTTTGCACAAATGTTAACCACATTGAGACAATGTGTCATGTGCAAGAGATATGTCCAAAGTTTTAAGGTCATGGTCACAGCAAGGTAAAATGTGTTAGGGGGATAGTATTTGTGTCCAGTCTGTAACTTTTTTGATTATAAATAAATTTCAGTATAACTTTGCAGAAAATTTAAACACATAAAGATGATGTGTCATGTGCAAGAATCATGTCCTTGGATCAAAAGACGATGTGTCATGTGCAAGAATCATGTCCTTGGATCAAAAGTCAAGGTCACAGCAAGGTCAAATATGTTGGGGGGGGTGCCTTTTTTTTGTGTACTGGCCTTGAACTAAATTTCCAAATAACTTTACAAATGGTAACCACATTGAAACAGTTTGTCATGAGCAAGAGTCATCTCCATATGGTAAAGGTCAAGATCACAACAAGGTCAAATGTTTTTGGGGATGGTTTTCGTGTCTGGCCTGTAACTTTTTTAATTATGAATGAATTTCAGTCTAATTTTGCAGAATTGTTAACCACATAAAGACAATATGCCATGCGCAAGAATCATGTTCTTGGGTTAAAGCTCAAGGTCACAGCAAGGTCAGATGCATTTGTGGGGTAGCCGTATACATGTCCGGCCCTAACTTTTTTCTTTAAGAATTAATTTCAAAATAACTTAACACAAATGTTAACCATATTGAGACAATGCGTCATGCGCAAGAGTCATCTCCATAGGGTAAAGGTCAAGGTCACAGCAAGGTCATATGTATTTCCAGTCAGAGTATCAGTCACTTCTTAGTGAGAGTTTTTTTGTTTTTATGTTTAGGAGGGGGAGTATTGAAATGGCAGGTGCTAGGCCATTTTCTGTATGATTGTATATTGCCATACAGACTCCTTATGATTTATGTTTCTGTCACTACCAATTGAGTGCATGATACATTGATATAAAAGGCAATAGAGCAATCCAGGGCCATCCTGACCTTCTTGGTTGTTTGAAACTTTGTTTCTTCATTGACAACGTTTCATTTGCAGTATAGTTCTATGGTACATTAGATGCCTTTTGTCTGTTATTTGTTTGAAAGTAGTCTACACCACTATCAAACATCACTTGACCTTGTCAATGTATTGTCTGCTTCCAATGAAATACTATAAAGCAGTATGATCTAGTTTAAAAAACATTGTTTACATAAAGGAGCACTTTTGTTTAGAATTAGCAATTGCTTCTTTCCTTATGATTTTTAGCTCCACTGGCCAAAGGCCAGCGGGCTTATGTCATGGCCCGGTGTCCGTCATACGTCAGTGCGTACGTCCGGGTGTCCGTCCGTGCACTAACTTTATTTCAAACATCTTCTTCTCTGAAACTACCCATCCAATTTTCATGAAACTTCACAGAAATGATTCCGCCATGGTCCTCTTCAGAATTTCTTGAAAGAATTTGATTCCTTCAAAAACTCTGGTTGCCATGGCAACAAAACTGAAAAATATTGGAAATCTTTAAAAACCTTCTTGTCTGAAACCATAAGGCATAGGGGTACCAAATTTGGCATGTAGCTTTATGTAGTAGACCTCTATCAAGTTTCTTCAAATTATAGCCCTGGGGTCAAAATTGGCTCTGCCCCAGGGGTCACAAGTTTTACATAGGCTTATATAGAGAAAACTTTAAAAATCTTCATGTACCTAGCCATAAGGCCTATTTTGCATGTTGCTATATCTAGTGGGTCTCTACCAAGCGGGCCAAAATTTTAGCCCTGGGGTCAAAATTGGCCCCTCGGCAGGGGTCACAAGTTTTACATGGGCTTACATAGTGACAAATCACCTTATTTATAACCATACAGCATAGACTTGTATTATTTTGGCATGTGGCTTTATCTTGTGGACCTCTACCAGGGTTCAAGTAATTTTAGCTCTGGAATCAAAAATGGCTTTGCCTTGTGGGTCTGAACTTTCACATGGGCTTTTACAGAGAAAACTTTGTAAGTCTTCATTTTGAAACCATTTGGCTCAGAATTGAAATGTTTAGTATTTATGGTTTATATTTATAAGCCAGTGGAGCGATACAGGGCCATCATGGCCCTCTTGTTTTATTATCACCAGAGAAAAAGTCAATTTCTTGTCTTTCTAATATTCTCTCTTCCATATGTTCCTTAATTTGACAGTCACCAAACAATTCCTTGTTTTAACAACCCTGAGGCAGAAGTCTTTAGAAAACATTGTGTGCATGCTGGTTACACACACTTTTTGTTTCCGACAAATGTTTTCTACCCTTACATGGCCAAAGTTTATCATTCAAGCCACATTTAATGTGTCATCTGCAAAATGCTTTCATTTGGGATAAGTCTATAATTTTGTTGTCTGGAGAGAAATGAAAGTGATTAGAAGTGAAATACATAGTGATGATTATAATGCTATGAGACATACAGACAGACAGACACTAAGGGTATGGCAGACCTCTTTAACCCTTTACCAAACGACTCAGTGTCAGACATTTCCAGTACATAGATATGCTGAAGGAAAATATTTTGAGGCTCAGATGTATATTTTGTCTTTGAAAGGGTAGGAAACATGGTTGGAAAAGGAGAAAATGCTGTGTAATCAAAGTTCAATGAAAGAACAAGGGAACCTACTGTTGCTTCCCTGAGCATGTTGTTTAGTTTTGTCATTGTTAGTTACCACTTGTTTTGTGGAATATTTATTATCCCTCAATTTGCTATACAGTTGTAAACACATACCTTATTCCTTTCTGTCACATTTTGAATCTTTAAAAGTTTTTGCACCGAGCCCCGTAGCTCAGTCAGTAGTGTACAGGAATTGAGAAGAGGAGGTTGCTGGTTCGAGCCCCAGCTCGGCCAATTTCTTTCCAAGGATTGATGATAGTCATTGCGACAGGATTCATTCCTCTCTCACCACTGACCATTGTTTCGACAATGGCTATATGGGAAAGCAGCCAGTGGCTTGGAAAGAATATTGTGCGAAGTACTGGTAAAATAAACTCCAGGAAAGCATGGATAGGTGCACTTGCTGCCGTGATATAACTGAAATAATGTTGAAAACGGCGTGAAACATCATACAATACAATCAATCAATTGAAAGTTTTTGCCTAACAATAATTGAGGTGGGCTCTGGCAAAAAGGAGTTCAGTGCATCTCAGTGAATTGACCAATGGCAAAAAGGTTGGACCCAGGTCAGCCTGTGCAGGCTGACCTGGGTCAGTACTTTTTAACAGATGCATTAAACCTCCTTTTTACAGAGCATGACTCAAATGAATTTGTCTTTTCTCAAGGGGGAAAAATCCATTGCAAAGGAAAGGGTTCTTTTATATAATTTGAATCAAGTTGTAGAGTTTAGACTCAGATCAGATTGCATATTACAGTGGTAAATCATTCTGAACATGAAGCTTTTTAATTAATATGAATCTTGTCTATCCATTTTGTTCCCAGTGTTATACTGTATGTTTTAGGCTGTCACTGGATAAACTGATAAAAGTACCCACCAGTGGTAATGAATTTATTTTTACATTATGAAAGATTTTTGAAACTAGGTTCTGACCTTGGCAAGTAGAATTGCTGTTAGAAAATGCTGTAAAAGATGTGAAAGAAAACACAATTATATCTGTTTAGAATCTAGGCTTTCTACAGACAAGTCTAAAATTTTGTTGTTTGGCAAAGAATGAAATGCTATTTATATATGAGCCATGCTCTTTGAAAAGGGGGCTTAATGCACCTGCAAAAAGTCAGCCTCCGAAGTCCGTGCAGGCTGACCTAGGCAGAAACTTTTCACTATTGGTCAATTATCTGTATGTCCAAAGACCAGTTTACCTCATGATTCAGTCTGTTGTAAGAAAAAAAAAAAGACTCTTTTGATCCATGATTATATAATGGCTTGCTTGTTATCATGCATCACGGAGATGCATTAAGCCCTCTTTTGCCAGAGCATGTCTCATATATTTTTCCCCTTGCGTAGGTCTCTGATGCAGTAAGAGTTAAACTGAAGAAAGGGATGGAAACATTTGAGGAGCTGCTGTTGAACAAATTCTTTCTCTTGTCGATGATCTCAACAATGGAAAAACAGAAGAAGTTTTTTCTTAAGGAAAAGTAAGAAGATTTTTCACTCCTTCTTTGTTTGCATGTTGTATCCATTGATATAAAACAGGAGGCAATAACATAGAATGAAATCTCCAAATGAACCTCTTAACCCTTTACCAGACGACAAAACTTTAGCCTTGTCCAAATTGGAAGCATTTGCAGACGACAATTTCAGTGTAACTCAAATGGTGCAACTTTGCTTTGATGGGATAGAAAACATTGTGGGAAAAGGAGAAAATGCTGGTTACCAGCATTTTCTCCTTTTCCCACAATGTTTTCAAAAGGCTTTTTTCCCAGGGGCGTCAAAAGACGTCATTGTGCAGTAAAGGGTTAACATACCCATATCTTGCTGTGAATACTAGACTTCCAGAAGTATCCATTATCAGATAAGAGTTTTAGCCAAAAATATTTCTACGTTCAAAATTCAATTAAATGGTTTAAATTGAATACTGCAAGTTTCAGATTTTCAAAAAGAAAGAAAGCCAGACAAAAGCTGCAGACATACAAAGGACAGAACCTCATGAAAGATTTTGTCTAAATCAGTTTCTTGTATCATATCTGAAACTATTTGCAAATTTTGACCAACCTCACAGACATGATCCTGCCTTTGTTTTCTTCAGAATTCCTTTAAAGGATTTGATTACATAGAGAACTCTTGTTGCCATGGCAACAAAACGAAAAAGAGATTGAACTTTCAAAAATCTTCACCGCAAGTTTTAATTCTCTACAAATTTGCCAAAATGACCTCCATCAGATTTCTGTGTATAGTTTTTTCTATCAAAAAACATAGCTTTTGTAGGAGAGGCTCATTTTTACTTCATAACAAGCTATAGTTGGGATTATAGTGATTAGCCGTATTCGACTGGTAAACTTTCATGAAGCACGAAATTTGAATATTAGGCTCCGCCTACCTGCGCACTGACAAAAACGTGGTGCACGAAAGTTGACCAGTCAAACAGCATCGTGCTTCACGAAATTGTCGACATTTCCATTCGACCCAGTGCATGTAGGAACCGGAATGGACCAAAATGGACAGGAACAGACCGGAATGGACCGGAATGGGTTTGAGAATACGATGTAAACTCTTGTAGCGATCCTTTATGTATTTAATATTGAAATACGGAACAGCCTGAGCAGAAAGAGGGAATTGCTGGAGCTTAGGCTACAGGGAATGGACCTTTATCTTGAAGCAAATAATATTTTAATATCCTACTTTCGAAAGATCAGATAAGACACTAACCTTACTGAGAAAAGTCAAAATCAAAGTAAAGAGAAACCAGAACGGACCTGAACAGACCATGGTAAATAAACTTGTGGACTTTGAAAACAAAAAGAAAACCAGGACCGGACCTAAACCTTATCAGAAACATCAAATATCGGACTTAGAAATCATCAGAATGAACCAGAACTCAATTGAAAAGATCAGATATTGAAGTATGGAAAAACCGGAACGGACCTGAACGTACCCTGAAAAGCCCAACGATGGACTTTCAAATCAAAGAAAAAACCGGGTACGGGCCTAAACCTTTTCAGAGACATCAAATATCAGACGTAGGAGTCATTAAAATGAAAATGAACTGAATGAAATGATTCAATATTGGAGTATGGAAATACCGGAATGGACCTGAGCGGACTCTGAAAAGCCTACCTACAGCCTTTCAAAACATAGGGAAAATCGGGAATGGACTTAAACCATATAAGAAACATCAGATATCGGACATAGGAATCATTCAAATAAATACGAACTGAATTGAAAAGATCCAATATCGGAGTATGGAAATACTGGAACCCACTTTAACGGGCCTAGTAAGCTTGCTTGTGGACTTCAAAAACAATCGGAAAACCAGGAACAAACCTAAACCTTATCAGAAACATTAAATATCGGACACTGGAATCATTAGAATGAATAAGAAATGAATTGAAAAGATCCGATATTGGGGTATAGAAAACAATGGGAAAACCGGGAATGGATCTAAACCTTATCAGAAACATTAAATATTGGACTTTGGAAGCATTAGACATGCTTTTTAGGATCCGTTCAGGTCCGTTCCGGTTTTTCCATACTCCAATTACTCATCTTTTCAATTTAGTTCGTGTTCATTCTGACCATTCCTACATCTGATATTTGATGTTTCTGATAGGATTTTAATTTGTTCCCAGTGTTACCTGTGTTTGACAGTCCAAAGGATCACTTTTCGGGGTCCGTTCAGGTCCGTTCCGGTATTTCCATACTCCAATATAGAATCTTTTAACTCATGTTCATTTTGATGATTCCTTAAGCCATTATTTAGTGTTTCTGATAATGTTAAGGTCCGTTTCAGATTGTCCTTTTGTTTTGGTTTATTTACCATCGTACGTTCAGGTCCGTTCCAGTATTTCCTTATATATATTTATTTATTCACTTATTTATTTTTAGCTCCACTGGCCGAAGGCCAGCGAGCTATTGTCATGGCGTTGTGTCCGTCTTGCGTCCGTCCGTCCGTTCGTCCGTGCGTGCGTCCGTAAACTTTTTCTTTAAAAAACTTCTCCTCAGAAACTATTGACTGGATTTTTACCAAATTTCACAGGAATGTTCCTTTGGTGGTCCTCTTTCAAATTCCTTCAAATAATTGTGTTCCATGAAGAATTCTGGTTGCCATGGCAACCAAAGTAAAAAACCTTTAAAAATCTTCTCCTTCCAAACCGCTATTTGGATAGCATTATTATTTTGCAGGAATGTTCCTTAGATACAGGTTTACAGAATTCCTTTAAAAAAAAAATGATCTGTCAAAAAACATGGCTTTTATGGGAGACTCATTTTCCTTTTATGGTATAAAGTAAAATCTTTGAAAAATTTCTTCTCTAAAAGTATTCATTGGATTTCATTGTTGTTTTGCAGGTAAGTTCCTATGGTGGTTGTCTGCCAAATTGTTTCTATGGTGGTTGTATACCAAATTCCTTTGAAAAAAATGATACACCTAAAAACACATTTTTTTATAGACAAGGCTTATATTTCAAAAAAATGTTCTTCTCCAAAACTATTTATTGTGTTAGTTTTATCGACTAACAAAGAAAAAGGAAGAAAATTGGATTGACTTGACCTAGTCAGGGCTGTCCTATTTAAGCCCACACATTTTCCTTGGTATTAAGATCACAATTTACTCCAATGATATGCTATTAGTTAGTACTAGTAATGAAATATCACTGGCCATAAATAAGATAAAAGCTTGAGCACCTTTCACAACTTGAGCTTTTCAATTTTGCCTTATTACTAAGCCTGAGTAACCATGCCAAGATAAAAAAGAAAAAGTATTTTAATAACAAAACCCCCATGTTGTAGGTACTTTATAGTCCTTTTGATATAGAACAAGAGAACCTCTGCACTTTTATTAGTTCTGGTAAAGGTTTGTTGACCTACTAATGAGTAAATGCAGAGTGGACAGAGAAGGGGTGTAAATCCTGGTGACCTGGTACACAGTGGGACAGGGCTTTACATTTGTGATAAGGCATTAATGTTACCCAGTCAAACTGATCCCGCAACTTCAGTACACCAGAATTAATCTGTGCCCTGGAGCAGGATATTTGATTTATGTAAATGCATTTGTAGACCATTCTGTGTTGTTTGCCACAGAAGACATTCTAACTGTGAAAAGTTGATTATTAGGGATTAGGTGTTCATTGTATGCCAGCATATTTCATTCTATCTGGTGTATTGATGTAAGTTGATCTATATTGCTATAACATTCATTCATTTGCCCTCCTAGCTGTTCTTTTAGATTACCCCTTTACCACACAATCACAACTTTTAACGACCCTGAGAAAGACATATTTTCTATATTTTGATGTTTCCCCACCCAAAATGGTTTGTGAAAGGACCTGTTGCAGACAACATATCTTCAAATTAGTAAGACATATATAAAAAAGGATAGAAATTATTGTGGGAAACTAAGAAAATGCTGGTTACCATTTTTTTCTTCTTTTCTCACAAGTTTTTTCCATACCTTTTTTCTTTAGTGAGCTAAAATGCAGGATTGAATGGTAATTGTTAAAAACTTCTTTTCGCCATTATAGAAATATCAGGCCTGTGGAGCGATACAGGCGCTCAAGCGCCTCTAGTTCAAAAAAAGGTTCGTGGCTTGATATGCAAAGTCGGATAATATATAATAATAACTGAAATTAGATCTAGTAATATTTTTGCTTCAAGACATTTAGGTTCATTCCCTGTTGCCTAAGTTCAGGAAATTCGCTATTATAGCCTATACGAGTACTTCAGGCTTCTCACCATTCCAATATCCAGTAAATAAGTATTGCTACGAAAGATACAACAGGTACCAGTTTACTGTTTTTGATCATGTGACTAATTTCAAGCAGATTGAAAAGCGTAATGTTCGCACTTCACGAAAGTTTACGAAATCGTGAAATATTACCAGTCGAATACAAAACGTGCAGCACGCCAACGACCATGAAACACGATAAGTACCAATCGAATACGACTATTATCAAAGGAATCCAAATCCTGATTTTTCATGAGGTAACTTACTATCTTTTATCTCCCTGGTTAATCTTATGTTAGGTATTCTACTTTCAAGTTTTTCTAAACGATTAGCTTTCAATCATAAGCCATATTCAACTGGTAATTTTGTGCTTCACGATCGTTTGCGTGCTGCACATTTTGTATTTGACTGGTAATATTTCACAGTTTCGTAAACTTTCGTGAAGTACGAACATTACACTTTTCAATCTACGTGAAATTAGTCACATGACCATAAACAGTAAACTGGTACCCGATGTATCTCACATATGCAGATCAGTAACAGGCTGCCAGTTTACACAGCGGAGCTAACTCAAGATGAGGTGCATGGAAATACCGGAATAGACTGGAACAGACCGGAATGGCCAAAACGGACGGGAATGGACTTGAGAATATGATGTAAACTCATGTAGCGATACTTATTTATTGGATATTGGAATGGTGATCAGCCTGAACATACTCGTATAGGCTATAATAGGGAATTTCCCAAACTTAGGCTAGAGGGAATGAACCTAAATATCTTGAAGGAAAAATATTAATAGATCTAATATCAGTTATTATTAGATATTATCCGACTTTGCATATCAAGCCAAGAACCTTTTTTGAAAAAAAAATAAATAAATAAATATAAGGAAATACTGGAACAGACCAGTACTGGAATGGACCTGAATGGACGATGGTAAGTAAACCCATGACCTTTCAAAACAAAAGGACAATCAGAAACGGACCTTAACATTATCAGAAACATTAGATAATGGATTTCAAGGAATCATCAAAATGAACATGAGCTTTATTAAAAAGATCCGAAATTGGAGTATGGAAAAACCAGAACGGACCTAACGGATCCTAAAAAGCATATCTAATGCTTCCAAAGTCCAATATTTAATGTTTCTGATGAGATTTAGGTCTGTTCCTGGTTTGCCCATTGTATTTCAAATCCCTAGGCAGGCTTTTAAAGGTCATTTCAGGTCCGTTCTGGTATTTCCATACCCCAATATCTGATCTTTTCAATTCATTTCTTATTCATTCTGATGTTTCCAGTGTCCGATATTTTATGTCTCTGATAAGGTTTAGATCTGCTCCTGGTTTTCCCATTGGTTTTCAAGTCCATAGGCAAGCTTACCATGCCCGTTCAAGTCCGTCAAAGGTATTTTCATACTCAGAAATTGGATCTTTTCAATTCAGTTCATATTCATTTTAATGATTCCTACATCCTATATCTGATGTTTCTTATATGGTTTAGGTCCTTCCCGATTTTCTCTATGTTTTGAAAGGCCGTAGGTAGGCTTTTCAGATTCTGTTCATGTCTGTTTTGGTTTTTCCATACTTCAATATCTGATCTTTTCAATTTAGTTCTGGTTCATTCTGATGATTTCTACGTACGATATTTGACATTTCTGATAAGGTTTAAGTCCAGTCCTGGTTTTTAGCTCCACTGGCCGAAGGCCAGCGAGCTATTGTCATGGCGTTGTGTCCGTCGTGCATCTGTCCGTCCGTCCGTCCGTTAATCCATGCGTGCGTCCGTAAACTTTTTCTTTAAAAAACTTCTCCTCAGAAACTATTGACTGGATTTTTACCAAATTTCACAGGAATGTTCCTTTGGTGGTCCTCTTTCAAATTCCTTCAAATAATTGTGTTCCATGAAGAATTCTGGTTGCCATGGCAACCAAAGTAAAAAACCTTTAAAAATCTTCTCCTCCCAAACCGCTATTTGGATAGCATTATTATTTTGCAGGAATGTTCCTTAGATACAGGTTTACAGAATTCCTTTAAAAAAAAATGATCTGTCAAAAAACATGGCTTTTATGGGAGACTCATTTTCCTTTTATGGTATAAAGTAAAATCTTTGAAAAATTTCTTCTCTAAAAGTATTCATTGGATTTCATTGTTGTTTTGTAGGTAAGTTCCTATGGTGGTTGTCTGCCATATTGTTTCTATGGTGGTTGTATACCAAATTCCTTTTAAAAAAATAATACACCTAAAAACACATTTTTTTATAGACAAGGCTTATATTTCAAAAAAATGTTCTTCTCCAAAACTACATGTATTTATTGTGTTAGTTTTATCGACTAACAAAGAAAAAGGAAGAAAATTGGATTGACTTGACCTAGTCAGGGCTGTCCTATTTAAGCTCACACATTTTCCTTGGTATTAAGATCACAATTTACTCCAATGATATGCTATTAGTTAGTACTAGTAATAAAATATCACTGGCCATAAATAAGATAAAAGCTTGAGCACCTTTCACAACTTGAGCTTTTCAATTTTGCCTTATTACTAAGCCTGAGTAACCATGCCAAGATAAAAAAGAAAAAGTATTTTAATAACAAAACCCCCATGTTGTAGGTACTTTATAGTCCTTTTGATATAGAACAAGAGAACCTCTGCACTTTTATTAGTTCTGGTAAAGGTTTGTTGACCTACTAATGAGTAAATGCAGAGTGGACAGAAGGGGTGTAAATCCTGGTGACCTGGTACAAAGTGGGACAGGGCTTTACATTTGTGATAAGGCATTAATGTTATCCAGTCAAACTGATCCCGCAACTTAAGTACACCAGAATTAATCTGTGCCCTGGAGCAGGATATTTGATTTATGTAAATGCATTTGTAGACCATTTTGTGTTGTTTGCCACAGAAGACATTCTAACTGTGACTGTGAAAAGTTGATTATTAGGGATTAGGTGTTCATTGTATGCCAGCATATTTCATTCTATCTGGTGTATTGATGTAAGTTGATCTATATTGCTATAACATTCATTCATTTGCCCTCCTAGCTGTTCTTTTAGATTACCCCTTTACCACACAATCACAACTTTTAACGACCCTGAGAAAGACATATTTTCTATATTTTGATGTTTCCCCACCCAAAATGGTTTGTGAAAGGACCTGTTGCAGACAACATATCTTCAAATTAGTAAGACATATATAAAAAAGGATAGAAATTATTGTGGGAAACTAAGAAAATGCTGGTTACCATTTTTTTCTTCTTTTCTCACAAGTTTTTTCCATACCTTTTTTCTTCAGTGAGCTAAAATGCAGGATTGAATGGTAATTGTTAAAAACTTCTTTTCGCCATTATAGAAATATCAGGCCTGTGGAGCGATACAGGCGCTCAAGCGCCTCTAGTTCTTTTTGTTTTCAAAGTCCACAAGTTTATTATATGCTGGAAGGGTCGTATTATGTTATACCCCCGGTCGTCCGTCCGTCCGTCCGTCCGTCTGTCAGTCCGTCCATCCGTCCGTCCGTTAGCAATTTCTTGTGTGGGCAACTCCTCCTACAGTTTCCATCGGAATTATTTGAAACTTGCCACAATGAATCTCCATGATGTCTAGTTGTGCACCTGACTCTTAGAATTTGGATCGCTGTTTGCGTTCTAAAATTATCTGCCCTTGATTTCTGAAATAACCAACTTTTCACTTTGAATTTTTGTTCAGGCCATAACTTCCATACCATAAAAGGTATCAACTTGAAACTACATACACTGATAGAACACATTATGGAGAAAAGCAGTGCACAAGAACCATAACTCTGCTCTCTTGTTTTTTGAGTTATTGCCCTTTGTTGATTTTCAGTTTGAATTTTTGTCCAGGCCATAACTTCCAAACTATAAAAGCTATTAACTTGGAACTTCATACACTGATAGAACACATCATGGAGAAGTGCAGTGCACATGAATTATAACTCTGCCACCTTTATTTTTTGAGTTATTGCCCTTTGTTAATTTTCAGTTTGAATTTTTGTCCAGGCCATAACTTCCAAACTTTAAAATCCATCATCTTGAAACTTCAAAGACTAATAGAACACATTATGAAGAAGTGCATTGCACAAGAACCATAAATCTGCCATCCTTCTTTTTGAGTTATTGCCCTTTGTTAGTTTTCACTTTGAATTTTTGTCTGGGCCATAATTTCTAAATTATAAAAGCTATGATCTTGAACCTTCAAAGACTGATAGAACACCTTGTGGAGAAGAGCAATTCACAAAAATTGTAACTGTGCCACCCTTATTTTTTTAGTTATTGCCCTTTAATATTTTTCACATTAGATTTTTGTTTGGGCCAGATCTTCCAAACTATAAAAGCTATCAACTTGAAACAATATACACTGATAGAACATATTGTGGAGAAGTGCAGTTAACAAGAACCATAACTCTGTCACCCTAAGTTTTTGAGTAATTGCCCTTTAATAACTTCATTTTGAATTTTTGTCCTGGCTACATCTTCCAAACTAGAAAAGGTATCAACTTGAAACTTCATACACTGACAGAACACATTATGGAGAAGTGTCATGCACAAGAACCATAACTCTGATACCCTTATTTTTTGAGTTATTGCCATTTATTTATTTTTAAATTTTTACTTTGAATTTTTGTCTGGGCCATAACTTCCAAACTATAAAAGCTCTCAACTTGAAACTTCAAACACTGATAGCACACATCGTGGAGAAGTGCAGTGTGCAAGAACCATAACTCTGCCAGTCTTCTTTCCTGATTTATTGCCATTATTTTCTGAGTAATTTCCCTTCGATATTATTTACAGTTAGGGCCTTTCTTTCATATTTGGAGCATTTCCCTTTTTATACGCTTGAAGGGTCGTATTATGTTATACCCCCGGTTGTCCGTCCGTTAGCAATTTCATCTGTGCGCAACTCCTCCTACAGTTTCCATCGGAATTATTTGAAACTTGCCAGAATGAATAAGTATGATGTCTAGTTGTGCATGTGACTGTTAAAATTTGGATAGGTGTTTGCATTCTAAAATTATCTGCCCTTGATTTCTGAAATAGTCAACTTTCCACTTTGAAATTTTGTTCAGGCCATCACTTCCATACTATAGAAGCTATCAACTCGAACCTTCATACACTGATAGAACTCATTATGAAGAAGTGCAGTTTACAAGAACCATAACTGTGCCATTGTTATTTTTTGAGTTACTGCCTTTTGTTAATTTTAAGTTTGGTCCGGGCCATAAACTATTACAGACAATCAAGACTTACTTTCTTTATCATGGAGAATAACTACTCTTCATTCACGGCCCATCTATCATTTCAACTCATTTCACTGACAAGCCCCTTCGGGCGTATATGTGCCGCTCTGCGAAGCTCTTGTTTGCCATGGTCTGTTCAGATCCGTTCTGGTTTCTCTTTACTTTAATTTGGATTTTTCTCAGTAAGGTTAGTGTCTTATCTGATCTTTCCAAAGTCGGATGTTAAAATATTTTTTGCTTCAAGATAGAGGTCCATTCCCTGTAACCTAAGCTCGGGCAAGTCCCTCTTTCCGCTCAGGCTGTTGTGTATTTCAATATCAAGTACATAAAGGATCACTACAAGAGTTTACATCATATTCTCAAGTCCATTCCAGCCCGTTCCTGTCCATTTTGGTCCATTCTGGTTTTAACATAAGCAGGGTCCAACGGAAATGTAGACAGTTTCGTGAAGCACGATGCTGTTCGACTGGTCAACTTTCGTGAAGCACGTTTTAGTCAGTGCGCAGGTAGGCAGAGCCTAATATTCAAATTCCGTGCTTCACGAAAGTTTACCATTCTAATACAGCTATAATGATTTATTTTGATGTTTAAAGCTATGCTAAGATATGTTGACTATTAAACATGTAAGCATGGTTTGTTTCATTATATTTTTGTTACAAAACCTTACAATTTATACTAAAGAAAACATCTTTTTCAGCTACAAAATTTTGGAAACTTGGCCACATTAAACTCCCAGAATTCATTGATATTTGGAGGTGTAACTATTTCTTAGATAGTCCTCCTTTGAAAAATTGAAATTGGTAGGCTATCATTTTGGCATGTAAGAGAAAACAAACAAACTTTATTTTTTTGGTGTATGACTTATTTTTTCAAAGATTTTTTTATCACAGTACAGGCTTTTTAGGGGTCCATGTACATGTATGTCTGTCTACATGTATGCAACTTATGGCTCATTTAATGAATAAGACAGAGGAGTGATATAGAGCCATCATGACCCTTTTATATCTTGTTATCTACAAAGAGGGTCCTCAATGGGGATGTGAAATATGTAATAAGGAAATAAGTGATAGTTCCTTTGTACTTGATATCAGTCTGAATTCCATTTCATGCTGTTAATTTTTGTCTAAAGACTAAATAAGAAAACGAAAAATTTCTTTCAAAAAGATTGAAATTATTGCAAGGTTGTTTTGGCCAGATTATCCAACAAAAGAGAGGATAGTATAGATCAAAGATCAGACTTTCCATTCTTTACTGTGTGATCTTGATCTACTCTATCAACTAAAACCATCTGATTTTTTCTCTAAGCTGCAAAGATTAATTTAAATGTTATTTCTTGAACAGATCAAACATGGCTGGCTATCTGAGTGTGGGACTGCTTTGTAAAATGGAATATTTCCACGAGTAAGTATTCTTGGATAAGTGGGTTTTTTTTTACCCTTTTCAATCCCAAGTGTTAACAATTCTGAGGAAGACTGCTTTTGAAAATATTGTGGGGGAAAAAAAGAAAATAGAGAACTGCTGCTCATTTGTACTAATTTCAGATTAGTTGTCCACAGTAAAATTCAGTTTGTTGTTGGGAAAAAGGTTAACTTAAGCTAACTTTTGATTCATTTGAATATGAATAAATATGTAAAAAAAAAAAACATCAGGAACAACAAACCGATAAGCAGGATCAAAAGAAAAAGCCTACTACCACATGAAGACAAACATTCATGCCTGTCAACAGAATTTTCAGAATGGCTTTATTACATAGCCTCCCTTGTTTTCTGTGTGGTATATGGACTACAAATTTTATTTTATTTCATGTTTTTTGGTAGTTTATCAAGAAATAATGGTGGATTATGGTTTGATATTTCATGGTTACGACCAGTGAAAATACCAATTAAATATTTTCTAACTTTTCAATTAAGGGCAGAAACAGTGGTTTCCCCGTGCTTGTTACCTAGGTAATCAGCGCGTGCCATTCAAATGGAGGGAAATATTACATAATTTATGGCTATATTTCTTGCACTTTATGTAATATTGTAATGCATTGTTATGTGAGGAGGGTACGCCACCGGGAATTACCGAAAACAACAGTACTGAATTTTGACAAAAGTTCCAACAAAATAGGGGTTAGAAGCATGAAGTAAATAGAATATTTGGGGTTTTTTTGGTGAAAGATTGAAATTAATTTCATCTTCATTATTTTCACTCTATGTATCTTATACACGTTTGATACAAGAACTGTGTGACATCATTTATGATGTCATTTTGTGTGTATTTCAGAAATTACTGCATTTGCACAGATGGTTTGCATCTTCTAATCTATAATTTGTGAAATATCATTATGTGATAAAAAGAGTCTAACATTTGTTGGCTTTTAAGGTAAAATTGTGTAAAACTTATCTAAAAATGATCTAAAGCTCGCCAAAAGCTCGCTTATAAAATTTTACCTCAATCACCATCTTATGTCATACCCTATATATGTCACAGTTTGAATGTCTACAGAAGTGCTTATGGAAATGCTGTTCTTCTATACCACAATGTAGTGAGATGATTAGTGAGAAGAATAACTTAAGCCATTAACATACAAATAAGATGTAATGTAATACAAAGTAAACTATGGGGTAACTGCTTGCCACAAGCAGTTGCTCCTTTGTTACAGTAGTTTTTGGTTATCATTTAAATGCAAAAGTTCTGTTTGAGTGCTACTGTTGGTCATTTTTGTGATCTGATATCCTTTCTGATTTGTTTTAGAATCAGTCCATGTGGCAGGAGACTTCAGTCAGATCTGAATGGAATTGTTCAACACACCAACTTGAGTTATCCCAGAAACTTTAACCCTTTTGCACACAATTTCATCTTTTAGTATCCCTGAAGAAGAAAAATGTGAGAAAAGGAGAAAATGCTGGTTTTCCTTTTCCTACAATGTTTTCCACCCTTTCAAAGAAAAATCCCCACATTTGAGCCACATTTGATATGCCATTCTGCTAAGGCAGACAAGTCTAAAATGTCTGGTAAAGAGTTACATATTGTTTCATTTATATTTAATTATTATCATCATCATTATTATTATTATAGGATTTTGGCTGTTCTTCTAACAAATTTAGTGAGTGATACTCCAGCCAAATCACAGAAAACACTTTTCAGAAGGTAAAACACTTAATTTGTAGTTGTTAAGATATTCTCATACAGGTATGTTTTTTTGTTGTTCATGTATATTTAAACAGCAATATAGTAAGTGTGTATACATGATAAACAACAGTTTAGTACAATTACACAGAATAAGTATAAAATATTTGAGAATATTTGTACATGAATACTTTTGGGTGTAACAGTGCTTACAAGATTTATTGAAGTGTTGTTTTTTACTTGCTGTACCTGAAGTACAAATTTGAGCCCTAACTATGTGTTACTCTTGAGCTATACTCTTGCAGTACAAAACAATTACCGTACTCTAATGTGCGATGTAATGGATGATTTGTGCAGAAACAAATTTGACCATACTTCATCAATCAATCTATAATCTCTGAAATGGAAAAAATTATGTAAATGTATATCCTTACCTTTCTAACACGTATTATTACTTGAAATTTGTGTTACAATCTAATATGATGACAGATCAAGCTTGTGTGCATATTCACCTCACAACTTTTGTTCATTTGAGTGGATAGAAGTATTCCTGCCAAGTTTTAAAAACTTATGGGGCTATAACGTGCACAATGAGAAAAATACCTCATTAATTTTTCTAGCTGTCACAGTTTTGCATCTATGCATTTGTTATTATTGAACTCATTAAAAATTGTTTCTCCAGTTAGTAGCAGCAAAGAGAGCTCAGTGTAATGATGCCTCCCATTTTAATACAGTGGAACTTTTCAATGGACACAGTCATCAGAAGTGTGTTTTGATGCCCATAGAAAATGTTTAACTGTAAAGAAATCGTTGTAGAAAAGGAACATGTTTAAAACAAACAATTAGGCCCATCTCCAGTTTGATTTCAAATGCTGTCTCTGGTATTGGAGTAAAAAGTTAATTTTGGTGTTAATGGGTCAATTTCTCTTTTCATTACACAATAGGTGTGAGAGTATCACAGAGAAGTTACTCAGCAACTGGCTGGTTTTGAGTTTATATCCACATGTCAAGGTAATGGTTACTTCATATTTTATTTAAGATTTTAGAAGTTTTTTGTTCTGTTTTCATGCTGTGGCAAAAGGGGGCTTAATGCATCTCCGTGATCCATGATACCAATCAAGCCATCACATAATTATGGATCTATAATAGCCAATTATTTGTAACAACTGAATTAATCACGAGGTAGACAGGTCCTTGGATATACAGAATATTTACCAATAGCGTTAAGTTTCGACTCAGGTCAGCCTGTGCAGACTGCACAGGCTGACTTGGGTCAATACTTTTTGCAGATGCATTAAGTCCCTTTTCACAGAGCATGGCTCATATATTTGATGTTTAACTCATTACCGTCTGGAACAAATTTTTGATGTATAATGTATTTATGTTTTTACATCATGAGTATTTCTCTGCTTTGGTAATTGACATGATACAAGAACATGCCTCCTGCCTTTGATTTGAGTACACTTTTCTGTGTATTTATTTGTACTTTCAGATGCACTCTGGCTCCCCACTGTACATGCTGCTAAAGGGGACACAACTGACCATGGAATCAGGTCCCATTGATGCTATCACTGGAGATTCCAAGTATACATTGTCTGAGGAAAAACTGCTTAAACAGGATAATAGGCCAAATACATTGGTAAGTGCTTAGATCTAGTCAACAGTGGATATGTTAACTATATCCTCAGTACTTTTGGTTTTTTTTTTTTTTTTTTTCCTGTAAGTATTTTATGGTCTGGAGCATAACTTCTTAAGTATAAAAGCTATTGATTTCAAAAACAGATCACATTGAGGACAGGTGTAGTGCACAAGATCCATCACTCTAGTCTTCAGTAATTTTGGAGTTACTGCCCTATGTTATTGTATATTTTGGGTTTTTATCAGGAGCATAACTTCCAAAACTGATGGTAGATGGTATTTTCAGTGCTGATATTTAGGATAAATGAATGCCTTTATTTGAGTGGATCTTTGCAGTTCATCTAAATCATACTCCTAAAACTACACCACTTTGCTAGAAAGGTGTGTGGGGTATGTGGCATGCATGTGACAGGTCTAAATTTGAATGTTCAAAGTTCGTAATGAAAATTATGAAATAAATTTGTACCAATAAATTTTTGCTTTCTTGTAGACACTGAGAATTATGGTTGACAACAGTGACGAAATACGAGAATGTAAAGTGTTAGATTGTGACACCATTTCACAAGTCAAAGCCAAATGTTTGAGCCAGATTTATGTCAATTTCCCAGCATCTCAACTAAGTGTGGATTCATCCGAGTTGAATCTTGGTAAGTCTTCCTTATAGATACCAAGCTGTTGAATGGAATCAGAATTAAATGATATCATGAAAGGTGCAATTATTGCAAAATTATGCTGTTTTCTGCCAGATTACGTACAAGAATTTAAGACAGTTTGGAATTAAGATAAGATTGCATTTTTGAGATTTTAGTCTGCAGTTGATTTTAATGCGCAGTTGATGTTTTGTATGACAGGTTTATCTGTTTACCAGACAAAACCGAGTTTTTTTAATGACCGTAAGGAAAAGGCCTTTTGAACCAGCATTTTCTCCTTTTTCCACAATGTTTTCCTCCCTTCCAAAGGTGAATTTCTATTTTTGAGTCACAGTTATTTTGTTGTCTGCAATGACTTTCAATTTGGGTAAGTCGGAAGTTTCTCATCCTTTTAGCCATGCTTGAAATGTCATTTTCAAATGCTTTTACTTTGGACCAGTCTGATATTTTGTCATCTGGTTTTGGTACTTATAAGATTAATGGTAAAGATTTTACTGTCAAAGCAAAGATGGTGGTTAAAGGGTAATTAAGGTACCAAGAGTTTGGCAAAAAGTTTGGTAAAATGATCAGGAATTTGTTATTTATGGCCCCTAGCAGTTAAATGTAAACAGTTGGGGGGGGGGGGGGGGGGGGGGGTCAAATTGCAGAACAGAACAGAACAATCCTTTTATTCACCCAGGTGCAAACAAGGTATGACATGGGGTTGTAAAATACATAATGTTTATATCATCATTTTAAAGCAAAAAGACAAATTTAAGTCATATCATTTAATAGTATCAATTTAATTACAAGTCTGGTAATGTGTTATAGTGCAATGTGATAACTCTTTACCACACAGTCCTGAGTTTTGACAGCCCTGGAATAGAAGGCTTTTGAAAACATTTTGGGAAAAGGAGAAAATGCTGGTGACCAGCATTTTCTCCTTTTCCCACGATGTTTTCTACCTTTTCAAAGGCAGAAACCATCATTTGTACTTCATTTGATATGCCATCTGCAAATGCCTCCAATTTGGTCCAGTCCAAAATTTTGTTGTTTGGTAAAGAGTTAAAGTTCGAGTTGCTGGCAGACAAATGTATTGTAAAATTAGAACAAAAGGCAACTCACCAGGCTCATAATGATATCCATACTTTTAACTCTTTACCACACGACAAAAATGTAGACTAGTCCATATTGAAAACATTTGCAGACAACAATTTAAATGCTGCTCAAATGATGGAAAATGTCTTTGGTAGGGTAGAAAACATTGTGGGAAAAGGAGAAAATGCTGGTTACCAGCATTTTCTCCTTTTCCCACAATGTTTTCAAAAGGCCTCTTTCCCAGGATCATTAAAACTCAGGATTGTGTGGTAAAGAGGTTAATGGTATGAATTAACTCTTTACCAAATGACAAATTTTAGCCCTGTCCAAATTGAAAGAATTTGTGGATGACAAATTAGATGTAACTCAAAACATGAAATTTGTCTTTCATAGAGTAGAAAACATTGTGGAAAAAGGAGAAACTGCTGGTTACCAGCATTTTCTCCTTTTTCCCATATTGTTTTCAAAAGGCTTCTCTCTCGGTGCAGTTGTTAAAAAATTAGGATTTGTGTGGTAAAGGGTTAAATTTGTCTGCATTTCGACTCCCACACTGATTACTTTTGGCCCCTAGTGTGCCTTTAAGGTTCATGTGGAAGATTTTTGTACTAAAATCAATGACCAAGATTTTTGTAACAGGGATAATGAATAAGATTTTGGAATAAGGGCCAAATACCAAATTTTTCTAATAAGTTAAATTATCAAAATTTGGATAAAAGAAATAATGACTATGACTTCTGAAAAAGGCAAATGACTTAGATTGTGGTATTTCATGACTAAAAAATAGGTAGAATGTTAACCCTGAAAGTATGTTTGACCACTAGAGTTGTCTTAGAGACCAGCTATAGATCAAGATCAGACTGCACCAAATGTGCAGTCTGATCTTTGATCTACACTGTACACTTTGCTTAAGTACTACAGACAAAGCAGGTCTTTTCTGTAAACTGAAAATGTCTGTCAGGTTTATTTGACACTCTAAGGGTTGAATTTCAAGATTTTTACATGGAGTTGTTTGACCAAGATTTTGTTAATAACTCTATACCACACAAAAATATTTTAGGCTCATCCAAATTTAGAGCTTTTGCAGATGACAAATAGAAATTGTCTCAAATGAATGAAATTGTCTTCATAAGGGTAGAAAACATTGCAGAAAAATGAGAAAATGCTGGTTACCAGCATTTTCTTCTTTTCCCATTATGTTTTTAAAAGCTTTGTCCTTCAGGGTCGTTAAAACTCGGGATTGTGTGGTAAAGGGTTAAGGTGATTGACTAGGATTATGTAATGAAGGTTTATGAGGAAGACTTGGGTATTTAGACTAACGATCAAGACTGTGTTATTAAGGTTAATGACTAAGATTTTGGTATTAAGGTTCATGACAAAAAAATTGGGTACAAAAGTTGATGACTAAGACTTTGGTGGTATATAGGTGATTAACAGTGATTTCAGTGATATTTTTCTTTGTATTCTTTATATCACATTAGAGTGGCACTGGGGTATTGGAGGTCGTATTGTTATCAAAGATGAAGATACCAGTAGCAAACGGGAAGGTGAATGGTTACAATTGAACTCACTGGAACACTATCGTGTGCAGGACGGAAGCAGTTTGGCCCTTGTTGATCCACATGGAATAGTTGAACAGGAAGATTATGGTATGTAGATTTGGTACTTATGTAAATGCCTTGCTCATTTTCTATCAGCTTATAATTCAGGGCCCATCTTCGCAAACCTGTCTAAATTGCATTCTTACTTTTATTCTAGATGTAGAAAGAACGCAATTTTTGATGGACTAAACCAATTCTAATTTGCTAAACAATATGAGCCATGCTCTGTGAAAAGGGAGCTTAATGCCTCTGCGAAAAGTATCGGCCCAGGTCAGCCTGCGCAATCCGCGCAGGCTGACCTGGGCCGAAACTTTTCGCTTCTGGTCAATTTTCTGTATGTCCAGGGACTAGTCTACCTCATGATTCAGTCACTTGTTAAAAAAGTGGCTTTCATGGATCCATAATTATGTGATGACTGATGCTTGGTATCATGCATTACGGAGATGCATTAAGCCCCATTTTCTCAGAGCATGGCTCATATGTTTTAGCCAATCAGAAATCATGTTACTTTGAAATTTAGAAAATGCTTGAGAATTAGATTAGGAATATAATACATAGAGTCAGCATATATGAACCCAGAGATTGTATGATTGAATCCAAGCTCATCAGAATTCTCCCCAAAGCCTAGGTCATAGTCACTATGACTTTCACTGGTGAACCATTTTGACAAGATTGAACTTAATGTCCAGTCCCATTTCAGTATGAAATCCTAACTTATATGGGAAGTTGTTTATTAATAAGAAAGAGAAGAATATTGGATAGTAAAACCTCAGAAGTACACGTAAGAATTAAACAGTATAGCAGATGTTATATTGAGTTATCAATATAGTAATGTCAGACTTTTAGAATTATGTGTACTGGTAACTTGTGAATTTCAGAACATCATCAGTGCCAGTGTACTGTTTCATACTTTTCCCTGGTAAAGTGTAGGGGTCAACGTGGCAGTCATAATGTGAGACTATAGTGTACACCAGTCTCACACTGGTGATCAGCAATCACATTTTCACAATTTTTTCGACAGCTGACAACTTTAGTGAAATTTGAGTGGTGATAACTGTTTTGGGGTTATTTTCCAGTGAACTTGGCTCAGATCAGGATAGAGGCAGATCCTGGATGTAACAGCAGCATTCATTCAAATGAGCCGCTAACACCCCATGACGAGGAACATGGAGGGCTCATTACTCGTTGGCATCTGGTATCACAGTTTATAATCATTCTCTCAACTCTTTACCAACAAAAATATTTTAGACTGGTCCAAATTGAAAGCATTTGCATGCAATAAAATAAATGTGATTCAAAAATTGAAATTTGATCTGAAAAGATAGAAAACATTGCGGGAAAAGGAAAAAATGCTGGTTACCAGCATTTTGTCCTTTTCCCTCAATGTTTTCAAAAGCTTTTTTGGCTAGGGTCATTAAAAGTCAGAATTGGGTGGTAAAGAGCTAATTTTTTCCTTAAATTTCAATTGTTCTATATTCCCCAAAATGACAATATCTGCCACCATTTCCGTGAATGACTCATGAAATTTGATGACTAACATTTTTATCCATTCAAATTCATTGGACTGTTTGCACCATTCTGATTTATGATGTCATCGAATAACATCATTGGGACATTCCAGGGAAATCCAGTGACCTCTTTATAAGTAAGAGTCATATCCCTTACACTAGCAAGATCATAGTCTGTAGACAATAGTTTTTGAGATGTTGTTAGAATTATTGGCACTGCACACTGTGCTTTTAATAATGCACACATCAAGTAAAAATGCTGCATTTTGCATGCAACTTTCTGACATACAAAAAGTTAGCATAAGGAAGCTCAAAGGGTAGATATTAATGGAAATTAGAGTGAAAATTAAACTTAGAATGGTAGGTAAACACAGAGCCAGACTTGTTGCTAGATTGCATAGGCATGACACTTTAAAGACCTGATCTAGTTCTGATTAAAGCCATGGTATGCATGCATGTAGATGATTGAGCTGTTGCTATGATAGATCTGAAATAATTTTGAAAGTGGTGTTAAACACCGTTCAATCAACCTTGAACCTGGGGTCTGAGGCTGTGAGGTAGAACGTCGGCCTCATAATTAGAAGGTCCAGAGTTGAATTCCTGGGAGTGGGTGTCAACTTTTTGACTTTTCATTAGCCCACACATTTGGCGCAAGTACTGGTGTAGTTCCCAGGAAGCAGAATCTAGAGAGATTGGTCTAAGTTGTAAGAACTTGTTTCTTAATTGATGTAAAATGAATATGTTTAAACTGCTATCAACCTTAAATCAGCCTTCATGGTAGAATGATGAGCTCTGATAAGTTTAAGCAAGACCCTCAACATAAAGTATAAAGTTGGATTTGGTGAAGGCAAGTGGGGGAAATTTCCTTACAATGTATTTCAGGTAAAACCAGAAACAGATCAGCAGAAACCAGGGTCTGTTGTTATTGATGAGTTATACCTAAACAGATTGATTACAACAAAGGTAACATTAAATCTATAATTGAGAACTATTGGATCAGTTGTATTTCTTGTATTATTAAAAGTGTTTTTTTTTTAGATCCACTGTTTTTTAAGGAAGTATTAAGGTGTTATCATAGCCCTGTCATCTGCATTGGTGCATAATTTGGTCATGTAAAAATATTTACATTTCTTATAGCTCTCTCATTGAAGACAGTTTTTAACGATCAAAAATCTCCCAACCAGAAAAGCAATTAACTCACAAAATATTTTTAACACTGTTATGCCTCCCTCTTTTTTTTTACTTGGAATTTGCACTGTAAGAAAAAAATTTTGGGCTGAGTGTTGGCACTTCTCTTTTCTGTATGCATTCATGTAATTCATAGGTACCAATATATAAATTCATCATAATTTGACAGTGCTTTGGGACTGGAAAGAGCTTCATCCTTTTTTAAATTATAGTGAATTTCAGATATTATCTGCCCGCCTAGGTAGCTCAGGGTTAGTGTATCTTACTCTTTACCTGGTGGTTGTGGGTTCGATACCCAGTTGAGGCAAACTTTTTTCTGGTGATTTTTCTTCTCTCACCTCTGTTGCATGTTAGAAAAGAAAGTTCTGTCAGTACTGGTGTGAGAAAGCCAGGAAGCCCATGCGTAGGTGTACTGACCCCCATGATATGACCTAAACTGTTAAAACAGCATTAAACCCCAATACAAACCAATACAAACAATTTGTTCAATTTTGCCTTGGTCACTTATCCTGAATTTTTTTTTAATATTTTCTGACAGCAATCTGTGTTGGAGTTCATGAAGAATTTATTTGATACGATTCTCAACAACACCATTCCACCACCAGCTAAATTTTTGTTTGACAAACTGGATGAGCTTGGGGACCAGAACAAAGTTGAAACTGATGTTGTCCATGCTTGGAAAAGTCATTGGTAAGATTGTGAAAGTATATGAGCCATGCTCTGGCAAAAGGGGGCTTAATGCATCTCCGTGACACGTCATACCAAGCAAGACATCGCATTATTAGGGATTCATAAAATCCATTATGACTAACAACCAACTGTATCATAAGTTAGACTGATCCTTCGCCATACAGAAAATGGACCAATCGCAAAAATTTTCGGCCCAGGTCAGCCTGTGCAGAGTATGCAGGCTGACCTGGGTCGATACTTTTCGCGGATGCAGTAAGCCCCCTTTTCACAGAACATGGCTCAAATTCAATGGGTTCCTTGTTTTAATGATTTTTTACATGCTACATAAGGGATGCTAGATATTTGCTATAGAGTTAGAACCATACTTACAGTCTAAGCATGCATTCCCCTTAACCCTTTACCACACAGTGTCGACTTTTAACGACCCTGGGAAAGAGGCCTTTTGAAAACATTGTGGGAAAAGGAAACCAGCATTTTCTCCTTTTCCCATAATGTTTTCTACCCTTTTAAAGAAAAACTGCACCATTTGAGCCACATTGAAATTATCATCTGCAAATGCTTTCAATTTGGACAAGGCTAAAATTTTGTCGTCTTGTAAAGGGTTAACTCTTCACCATATGGCAAAGTTCCTATTTGAAAGCATTTGCAGACAACAAATTGAATGTTACATGATTTACTAAATTTGTATTTAAAAGGGCAGAGAATATTGTGGAAAAATGAGAAAAATGCAGGTTACCAGCATTTTCTCCATTTCCCACAATGTTTTGAAAAAGTCCCTTTCCTTGGGGTCATTAAAACTTTTGATTGTGTAGTAAAGGTTGTTTACTACAATAAAGCTTAGTGAAACACTATGAATTTAGGTCAGATTGTGGAGAAAATATTTTTTTAGCTCCCCTGGCCAAGGCCAACAAGCTTATGTTGTGGCCCTGTGTCCATTATGCGTGTCCGTCCATCGGTCCATGCATGTGTTAACTTTAATTTCAAACATCTCCTCTGAAATTACTGATCAGATTTTTACCAAACTTCAAAGAAATTATCATGCCATGGTCTTCTTCAGAATTTCTTAAAAGAATGTAATTCCTATAAAAACTCTGGTTGCCATGGCAATGAAACTGAAAAATATAGAAAATCTTTGAAAATCTTCTTGTCCAAAACCATAAAGCCTTTAGCTACCAAATTTGGCATGTAGCTTCATCTTACAGACAAAGTTTCTTCAAATTATAGCTCTCGGGTCAAAATTGGCCCCAGGGATCACAAGTTTTGCATGGGCTTATATAGTGAAAACTTCAAAGATCTTCCGGTTCTAAACCATTAGGCCTAGGACTACCAAGTTTTGCATGTAGCTTTATCCAGTGGACCTGTAGTAAGCATCTTCAAATTATAGCCCAGGGGGCCAAACATTGCCCTACCCTGGGGGTTACTAGTCTAACATTTGCTTATATAATGAAAACTTAGAAAAATCTTCTGGTTCGTAACCATAAGACCTAGGACTACCCTATTTTGCATGTAGCTTTAACTAGAGGGCCTTTATAGATAGCCCAAATTATAGCCTTGGGGTCAAAATTGGCTCTGCCCTGTGGTCATATGTTTTACATGGGCGTATACATGTATAGTGAAAACTTCAAAAATCTTTTCATTCCTAACTAGAAGAACTAGAGCTATTAAATTTTGCATGTACATTTTATCTAATGGACCTCTACCATAGTTGTTCAAATTATAGCCCCAGGGTCATTTTTGGCCTCTTCCCAGAAATCACAAATTTTACATAGGCTTATATAGTGAAAACTTTAAAGATTTTCTTGTTCTTGACCTTCAGATACAGCTGTAATATTTTGTGAGTGTTACCATCTAACAGGCCTCTCCAAAATTGTTTAAATGACAGCCCTGGTGTCAAAGTTGGCCCCACCCCATGGGTCATAAATTTAGCATATTCTTATAGTGTGAAAACTCTGAAAAATTTCTTGCTCCTAACCATAAATCCTAGGGCTTTTGAATTTGGATCACTTCTGAATCTGTTCAAAAGTTATCCCTGGGATCAAAATTAGCCCTGCCTCCGAGTTCTCATGTTTTACAGGGACTTTATATTGAGGAAACTTTGAAAATCTGCTTGTTTATAAGTATACAGCATTGACTTGTGTGATTTGGCATGTGGTTTTTACCAGAATTTAAGTAATTATAGCTCTATGGTCAAAAATGGCTTTGCCCTGGGGTCACAAGTTTCACATGGGCTTTTATAGAGGGAACTTTCTAAGTCTTCTTGATCAAAACTATTTGGTTTGGAATTGTAATGTTTGGTATGTATGGTATGTATTTATCAGCCCGTGGAGCAATACAGGGTCATCATAGCCCTCTTGTTACACAAAAATATTGCTCCAAGTAACAAAACATCAAAACTCTGGACAAAAGGCCTGTTTTTATAAGGTAACCCCCTTGAATATGCAGAAGACAAAAGTGTTTCCCATGTCATTTCTGTGACATCATCACCAGTGAAGCTACTAGCCACATGTGATCAAATTTGTCATGCAGTGCAACGGTTAAGCCTCATTCATTTAGTATATATGAAAATATACACAAGCAATTTAGTAATATATAGAAATTCTAAGGCTTTTTAATCATGATTATGAAAAAATAAGGCCTACTTATGGATTTTTTTTTTTTTCAAAATTTATTATGTCAGTTTTTATCAAAACATCCTTTTATAGGGTCATTTTCCTCCTCAGTTTTCTTCTACATTTAAATTTAGAATTAAGTAATTATAGGATCAGCTTGCATGCACCATATCAAGCATTTTGTAGGAAGCATATGCAGCTAAGGTTTGGTTTAAAGACTGATTATTGTTCCATAAAAAAAATCTAGCTCCTTTTTTTTCTAAATTCTAGCTACCTAATCCGGTTCTGGGCCACCCTGATAAACAAGCCTTACAACCTGTTTGACCAAAGAATTCCATCCTATGTGGAGACCAGTATGGAGGTCATTAGCCAGGTGTTAATTGAAAGTTGTTCTTTGAAAGCTCAACAGTACACCAGAGTAAGTAAAATACGCTTTTCCATTCAATTTCGAGTTTTAACTCTTTACCTAAGGACAAAATTTTGTACTCTACCAAATTGAAAGCATTTACAGACAACAAAATAAATGTGACTCAAAAATTGAAATTTGATTTGGAAAGTGTAGAAAACATGTTACCAGCATTTTCTCCTTTTCCCACAATGTTGTCAAAAACATTTCATCTTAGGGTTGTTAAAACTTGAGAAAGGAGGCTTTTTAAAACATTATTGGAAAAGAAGGAAATGCTGGTTAACAGCATATTCTCCTTTTCCCACAATGTTATTTACCCTACCAAAGACAAACCCCATTACTGGGGCCACATTTTACTATTTGTCTGCAAATGCTGTTTGATTTGGAAGAATCTAAAAAATTTTTTTTTGTGATAAAAAATTAATGTAAAACTTTTCGATGTTTTTCTCCAACCATTTTGAATATTGTTCTGATTGAAATTTCAAGACTAGTGATCTGATTGGCAGTAGCAGAAGTTCTCAGTTAATCTTATGGCTAGTCTTGTATTCCTCAATCAGCGCTGACTTTAGAATTGTTCATTAATGTAGTCTGTTAAAACCGATATAACATTTTTTTTCCCCTCTTTCTACTTGTTATTTCTTTAACTCTGTACAGAGCAGCAAAATTTTAGACTGGTCCAAATTGAATGCATTTGCAGAAAAAAAATTGAATTTACCTGAAATGATGGTAATTGTCTGTGAAAGTGGAGAAAACCTTGTGGGAAAAGGAGAAAATGCTGGTTACCAGCATTTTCTTTTTTTCTCACAAGGTTTTCAAAAGCCTTTTTCTTCAGGGTCATTAAAAGCTGGAAACTGTGGTAAAGAATTGAACAAATTTGCAGCAAAACCTATACTCAATTTTTTTTCTTTATCTTGTCGTTTGAACATGGTGATAGGGACTTATGACCCCATAGATTTTTATAATCTTAAATTGATTTAAATCTATTAAGTGCTTAAAGGTTCTCTGGCAGCCAAAAGTTCACAGTTTGGGGTCAAATTGTAGGAAAATGTAATTGATACCATTTAACCCTTTCCCACACAATCCTGACTTTTATAAACCCCGGGAAAGAAGCTTCCTGAAAACATAATGGAAAAAGGAGAAAAGGCTGGTAACTAACATTTTCTCCTTTTCCCACAGTGTTTTACTCTTTCACAGAAAAACATCGTCAATTTCACCACATTTAAATTGTTGTCTGCACATGCTTTCCACTTTGACCTGTCTGAAATTTTGTTGTACAGTAAAGAGTTAAAAGTATGAAATCATTATGAGTCTGACAGTATGTGACAGTACAGTTCATCAATCCCTGTGAGAAAAATTAATCTTAAAACTAGAACTGAAGTTGCCAACATTTAAATTCTCGTTACAAAAATTTTTTTTTTCAACTCTTTACCACACAATCCCAAGTTTTAACAACCCTGAGGAAATAGCCTTTTGAAAACCTTGTGGGAAAAGGAAAAAATGCTGGTAACCAGCATTTTCTTCTTTTACTAAAAGGTTTTCTACACTTTTGCAAAAAATTACCAACATTCATGCTAAATTTAATATGTTGTCTGCAAATGTTTCAATTTGGACAAGTCTAAAATGTTACCATTTGGTAAAGAGTTAAATCACTGAAATACCATACTGTAATACGTACAATGACAGAGTCACAGTAATATCCATACTTTTAAATGAACAAATATCCACTGTAAATATTAAGCTCATAATGTAACTTACTCTAGGATTCATCACCTGGAAAGCTTATCTTCAAAAATGACATGATGGCTTACAGA
This sequence comes from Tridacna gigas, assembly GCA_945859785.2. Classification (NCBI taxonomy): domain Eukaryota; kingdom Metazoa; phylum Mollusca; class Bivalvia; order Cardiida; family Cardiidae; genus Tridacna; species Tridacna gigas. The sequence continues at coordinate 43,026,695 of OX244036.2, forward strand.
GATAAGGTGAAAGACTACTACACGCAAGTTAAAGATCATCAACAGACAGAGGAGGATTTCCGACAGTATCTCACAGATTTGAACAGGGTATTGTTAGAAAACTTTACTTTTTAGCTTTGCTGTTTTCAGAGAAAACTTTGAGGCATTGTCATTGCCTCGTTGTCATCTGTGTTGTCGCTGTGCGAAAGCTTTGACAGTTTTTTATGCCCTCAAAGATGGGGGGGGGCATATAGTTTTTGTTTTTTGTTTAGTCTGTCCGTCTGTCCATCTATCCATCTGTCCACTTTCTTGTTCGGGCCATAACTTTTTTCCCCATTGTTCAGTTTCAATATAACTTGGCACAAACATTGACCACATCGAGCAATGTGTCATGCGCAAGAGATATATCCGTAGGTTAATGGTCAAGGTCACTGCAAGGTCAATTTTTTGTTTTGTTTTGTTTTTTTAATTTTGGAGAATCTCAGTATTACTTTGCAGAAATGTTAACCATGTAAAGACAGTGTGTCACGTGCAAGAGTCATGTCCATATGGTAAAGGTTAAGGTCACAGCATGGTCATATGTGTTTTCAGGGGCATCAGTCACTGCTCAGTGATGCTTTTTTTTTATTTCTTTCTTAAACCTTTACCACACAATACCGAGTTTTAACGACCCTAAAGAAGGAGGCTTTTGAAAACATTGTGGAAAAAAGGAGAAAATGCTGGAGACCAACATTTTCTCCTTTTTCCACAATTTTTAGCTCCACTGGCCGAAGGCCAGCGGGCTTATGTCATGGCTCGGTGTCCGTCGTGCGTCCGTCCGTCCGTCCGTGCGTTAACTTTTATTTCAAACATCTTCTTCTCTGAAACTACCCATCCAATTTTCATGAAACTTCACAGAAATGATCCTGCCATGGTCCTCTTCAGAATTTCTTGAAAGAATTTGATTCCTTCAAAAACTCTGGTTGCCATGGCAACAAAACTAAAAAATATTGGAAATCTTTAAAAATCTTTTTGTCTGAAACCATAAGGCATAGGGCTACCAAATTTGGCATGTAGCTTTATGTAGTAGACCTCTATCATGTTTCTTGAAATTATAGCCCTGGGGTCAAAATTGGCTCTGCCCCAGGGGTCACAAGTTTTACATAGGCTTATATAGAGAAAACTTTAAAAATCTTCTTGTCTGAAACCATAAGGCATAGGGCTACCAAATTTGGCATGTAGCTTTATGTAGTAAACCTCTCTCATGTTTCTTGAAATTATAGCCCTGGGGTCAAAATTGGCTCTGCCCCAGGGGTCACAAGTTTTACATAGGCTTATATAGAGAAAACTTTAAAAATCTTTCTGTACCTAGTCATAAGGCCTAGAGCTACCAAATTTTGCATTTAGCTTGATCTAGTTGGGGTCTACCAAAAGTGCCCAAATTATAATCCTGGGGTCAATTTGGCCTCATGCTTTGCGGGGGGGGGGGGGGGGGGGGGGGTCACAAGATTTACATAGGCTTACATAGTCCTCTTTTAAATCTTGGTGTACATAGCCATAAGGCTTAGGGCTACCAAATTTTGCATAATTATAGCATTATCTAGTGGACAACTACAAAGAGGGCCCAAGTTACAGCCCTAGGATCAAGTTTGGCCCTGCACCAGGGGTCACAAGTTTTACATGGGTTTATGGAGTGAAAAGTTCAGAAACCGTCTTGTTACTAGCCAAGTAGTTTTGCACCACTTTCAACATTATTTCAGTCATATCACGGTGACAGCTCACATATTCATGTATTTCCTGGGTTTCACAAGTACTATACTGGGGCTCTGAAGTCCCTTGCCTAAGGACACTCCCACAAAAAACTCAGCGGATCCAGTGAGGCCCAAACCCAGGGCTACAGGTCACGAGTCCAACACTTTACCACTGAGACACATAGGATCCCCACACGAAAGGCATGTAACCCTGAAATACTTTGACATTGTGCCTGCTTTTTGACATGAGGTGCTCTCGTCCACTTATGTTGTCATATTGAAAGCTGTCAGCATGGGCAAGTTTTATTATAACTGTTTGCTTTACTACTACTATTCTTTTTATTCCTAACAGCTTATATAGTTTTCCTATAAAACTGATCCTTTCCCAAGCTATCCTGTCTTTTAACCATTCTTAGGAAAACAGTTTTTGAAAGCATTGTGGGAAAGAGAAAAATTTGTCATAGCCAAGGTTGTCTCCTTTTCCCACAATGTTTTCTACCCTTAAAGAAAGAAATGTCCTTATATGTATGTTTAATTTGTCATACACAAATTGTTTCAGTTTAGACAAATCTGAAATTTGTCATTAGATGAATTAGAAATGACTTGTACATACATGTATTTCTAAAAACATTGTTAAATATTGATGTAGATAATTGTTAAAAATATTGGATTGATTGATTGATTGTATGGTGTTTAATGTCGTTTTCAACATTATTTAAGTTATATCACTGAGGCCAGTGCACCTATCCATGCTTTCCTAGAGTTTCTTTTACCAGTTCTCTGCTCAATATCCTTTCCAAGCCATTGGCTGCTTTCCCACATAACCATCATCGAAACAATGGTCGGCAGTGAGAGAGGAATGAATTCTGTTACAATGACTTCCAGCTTTTAATGACCCTGAGGAAAAAAGCTTTTGAAAACCTTGCAGGAAAAAGAGAAAATCCTGGTAACCAGCATTTTCTCCTTTTCCCACAAGGTTTTCTCCTCTTTCACAGACAATTACCATCATTTCAGGTAAATTCAATTTTTCCTTGGAAGAAATTGGCTGAGCCTGAAAATATTGGAAAAGAGGTATTAGAATAGAAGAACTATGTGCAATTGGTATCTGTCAGTATTTTATTTCCTACCTTCATGTTTATTTTCAGTTCCAACACCAGCAGTTGAGTTTCAACAAGCATGCAGCTCTGTACAAACTGTATATGCAGTTACAGCCATATATGGAGGAGGTTGGTTTAACTCTTTACCATACAATCCCGATTTTTAACAACCCCAAGGAAAATAGCTTTGGAAAACATAGTGGGAAAAGGAGAAAATGCTGGTAACCAGCATTTTCTCCTTTTCCCACAATGTTTTCTACCCTTCTATTTTTCAGTCACATTTATTTTGTTGTCTGCAAATGCTTTCAATTTGGACGAGTCTCACATTTTGCTGTCTGGGAACCCTTTACCAGACGACAAGATTTTAGCCATGTCCAAATTTAAAGCATTTGCAGACGACAATTTCTTTGTGGCTCAAATGGTGCAATTTTTCTTTGATAGGATAGAAAACATTGTGGGAAAAGGAGAAAATGCTGGTTACCAGCATTTTCTCCTTTTACCACAATGTTTTCAAAAGGCTTCTTTGTCAGGGGCGTTAAAAGGCGTCATTGTGCGGTAAAGGGTTAACTCATTACCAAACAGTTTACTGTTTTAATGAATCTGAGGAAGAAAGCCCTTTGAAAACATGGAGGGAGGGGGGGAATCCTGGTAGCCAGCATTTCCTCCTTTTCCCAACAATGTTCTCTACCCTTTCAAAGAAATATTTGTGACAGACATGTACAATCATGTTCTTTATAAAATTTTGTAGTATACAAATGTTTCCAATTTGGACTGGTCTAATACTTTATCCTGTGGTTAAGAGTTTACATTTTCCAGACAACAAAATCCTAGATTTGTGGATAGCATAAAAAAAGATCAGACTGCTGTTGAAAGAGGTTGAGGTGAAAAATTTTTGCTGAAAGACCTACAGTGCTAACTCTATGAATTGATGTTTTTTGCAAGAAAGAACCATACCTAACAATGTCAAGGCTGGTTTGTAAGGATATCTCCTAAAATGTAGGGCAGTTTAGCCAAAACATCAGATTACATATTCTGTAGAGTCTGATCTTACCCTTTACCTGACAATAAAATTTTAGCCTTGTCCAAATTCAAAGCATTTGCAGACAACAATTTCAGTATGGCTCAAATGGTGCAATTTTTCTTTGATAGGGCAGAAAACATTGTGGGAAAAAGAGAAAATGCTGGTCGTGAAAAGTGGGAATTTGCGTTAACTCTTTACCACACAATCCCGAATTTTAACGACCCTTAGAAAAAGGCCTTCTGAAAACATTGTGGGAAAAGAAGAAAATGCTGGTAACCAGCATTTCTCCTTTTCCCACAATGTTTTCTCTCCTATTACAGACAAATCTCACCATATGGGCCATATCTAACTTGTTGTCTGCAAATGCTTTCAATTTGGACCAGTGTAAAATTTTGTCTTGTGGTAAAGGGTTAAAGGGTAATACATTGCCTTATGTATTATGAGATATCCTGACCAAAGCTTGTTACAAGTAATTACTCCTTTTTTTTTGCAAAATGCCTGCAACAGTTGCTTACTACAAGAGGGTAAAAAGTCATCCAAGAAACTAATCATTTTTACTGTAATTTTTCATTTGTCTGGTTTGGTGTTTAACACCCCTTCCAACATTATCTTAGTTATATGGAAGGGCCAGATATGCTGTCCTGGAGTTTCTTTTACCATTACTTTGCACAACATTTTTTCCAAATCACTTGCTGATTTAAAACATGTTTGAAACAATATTCAGAGTTGAGAGAGGAAGTAATCTTGTATCAATGACTGCCATCAATCCTTGCAAAGAATTTTACAAAGCTGGGAATCAAACCAGAAATGCAACAGTTCTAGTTTCAGTCTGGAATATAAACCCTGATCAGTGCAATATCAGGGTTGGTTTTTTCCAGAATTCTCAGCAAAGCAGACCATGTGGATCAAAGATTATACTGCACTTTTCGTAGTCGTATCTTGATTTTACTTGGGTGGCAAAGGCAAATATGTAGCCAAAGGGGCTTTAGGGGTGAAAGGGATTAAGATGAGTAGCAATAGTGAGCTTTGACTGATATCACTTTTTTTTTTTCAGATAATGGAAGACTTAGAAAGTAATAATGAGACAAAATCACTCCATCTGGACAGAAAGCTAGCAAACTTGAACAACACAATGCAAGAAGACTAAACATAACAGGATTGAATGCTATTGACTATTTAAAAAAAAAAAATGTAATAACGTTTTTTGGACAGTGTGGATCAAGATCAGGATGCATAAAGTGATCTTCAATCTACTCTGTCAGATATTTTGTTCAATGTTCTAATGTAAAAAGTGTTGATGAAGTAATGGTGACAGATTTTTCTTTGAAAAGGGAGAAAATTTAGTGGAAAAAGGAGAAAATGCTGGCTACCAGCATTTTCTCCTTTTCCCACAATGTTTCTCAAAAGGTTGTTAGATAGAGGATCTTTAGTAAAGGGTTAAACTGTAAAGCACTAGATGGACTTTCTTTAGCAGGAAAACTGGCAGAAAACAATCCAAATTCAAGGGTGTTTTTGCCAGAATTATTTAATTGGGCAAAATGAAATTGTCCACTTTGTGTTATTAGCTCTTGAAAAGAAATAGACATTTTTAGTGTGTATCGAAGACCTGAATATTGAATGTTCAGGGTTATTTTGGCCATATTACAGGGATAGCAAAACAACTGGCTCTACTGTCAGAATTCTTGGACAGCTAGTTCAGTCAAATAGATTTCCATGCAATCTGCTGGATTACATCATTTTCAAAAGGTCTGCTGTGCTACTGAAAAGTAGATTATTTGTAATGCATTTATGTAGTTTTACTCAGATATTCCCCTGTTTCAAAATTCACTATTTATACAAACCTTAATAACAGCCACTGTGAGCATTTTCTTCCATCTGTATCTTTTTACACAAGACTGAGAAATTTTGACAAGTGGTTATTTTTTAGCAAAACTGGCTGTGACCTCCAGTATGAATTTATTCTTTAACCTTTACCACACAATCCCAAGTTTTAATGACCCCAAAGAAAAGGAATTTTGAAAATGTTGTGGGAAAAGGAGAAATGCTAGTTACCAGCATTTTCTCTTTTTTCCCTCAATATTTTCAAAAGACTTTCTGTTCAGGGTGTCTAGAACACAGATTCGGTAAAGAGCTAACCTGTTACCACAGGACAAAATTTAGACTGACCAAATTGAAAGCACTTGCAAAGGATAAATTTAATGTGGTTCATATGATGATTTCTGTGTTTGATAGGGTAGAAAACATTGTGCAAAAATGAGAAAATGCTGGTTACTAGCATTTTCTCCTTTTCCCACAATGTTTTTAGAAGCCTTCTTTTTCAGGGTCGTTAAAACTCTGGATTGCATGGTAAAGACTTAATCTAAGTACTTGTACGAGCAATACAGTATGTTAAGATTGCATTTTGCCATCCCTGTAATATTTCTAAATCCATCACACAGTGTAGATCTGAGATTGGAAACAGCACAAAAGCAAAAAAGCCATGTTCGTGATGCATTGTATCAAACAAAACATTACGTAATTATGGATCCCAAAATCCATTTTGTCAAACAACCAACTCATGAGATAGAATATTCTCTAGACAAGCAGAAAATGTACAAATAGCAAAACGTGTCATCTCATGGCAGCCTGCACTGACCACAAAGGCTGACATGGGTTGATACCTTTTGCAGATGTGTAAAAACTCCCTTTTCACAGAGCATGGCTAAAATAAAATTATATGGGTTACTCTGAGGAGAGAAAACATGTAACAATCTGAGAACCTTGTAAATAAAGAAAAATTTATTTTTATATGTACCGGTATATGTATTTGCATCAGAATAATCAGATTCTTTGTTAAAACTTACTTTTGACTGTTCTTTAAGAAAACTTCAAGGTATTGTCATAGCTCTATTGTCGTTGTCATGCAAAGACTTTGAATTTTCTAATATCAGTGTGATCACTGAAGATATTTATTCCAAGCCTAGGCTAGCTGTGAAGTATCAAAAGGGGAACCCATATGAGAAGGGCAGATAACCTTTATTTCTTTACCAGACAACAAAATTTTAGACTGGTCCAAATTCAAAGCATTTGCAGTCAACAAATGTAATGTGACTCTGAAACTGAAATTTCCCTTTTGAAAGGTAGAAAACATTGTTGGAAAAGCAGAAAATGCTTTTCTCCTTTTCTAACATTGTTTTCCAAGGCCTTTTTCCTCAAGGTTCTTAACCCTTTCAGCACCATAGGCAAAAACAGGGACTTTTGCAGACGGCATAGATCAAGATCAGACTGCACAGAATGTGCAGTCTGATCTTTGATCTATACCTTCCGCTTGTTTGGTCAAGCCTATATGATAAAAATCTTCCGGAGACTCAGTGGATTCTGTTTACAGCCATCAAAAGATGCCGAGTTTGATTATTTGGTGCCGAAAGAGTTAAAACTAGGGATTTTGTAGTAAAGAGTTAAAAATATTTTTGAGAAAGACATACTCCTTTTTCAATGTAGACTTTTCACTGAAAAAGCATCTGCAGCCTGGGCTGGGCACCTGCATGTGGTGTTCTTGTTATTATCATGTAGAGTTATGACAAAATATTAATATGTTAGTTTTTTTAATCTATAACTTTGAATCTACATCTAACACTTTTTCATGGAGTGCCTTATATTTGTATCACGTCACCACCTGCAAACTGTCACTTTTGAAAACATTTATGCAAAAATTAGAAATCACTCATTTTTTTTTTTTTTAACCTTTTGCAACAATGTTTTTCACTTGTATTTATGTAATATATGTTGATTATCCATAAAGTAGGTAAAGACCTCTAAAGAAAAATTTATTAGCAATAGAGTGTATTCTGTTGACTCTTTATCTGACAACAAAATCAAAGACCATTCCACATGGAAGCATTTAAAAAGTAAAAGTTATTTAAATGATGGTACATGTATTTACATGCTTTTAGGCAACAATTTGGAAAAAGATGCTGTTTACCAGTATTTCCTCCTTTTCGGTGACCTGCGACAGTTTGAGGTTGTTTTTGTTTTTCTTTAAGTCAATATGGAAAAAAAATATTGTCGAAGCAAACAAGTGTCCCACTCGCTATGCTTCTTTGATGTCTGTCTCTGTGATATGCTTCTATTGACATAATATAGATTCTTTTTTACCTCATAAAAAGTCCTATATGATATTTTTTCCTCCTTGTTTCAAGTCCTATATGATATTTTTCCCCAACTACTCATGAAGAAATTCTCAAGTTACACATACAGAGAAAATAGAGTAATGATAAATCAAACTTTCACTACACAACTCCAACTGTTAATAACTCTGAAGAAGAGGGATTTTACCCAACAACAAAATTTTAGACTAGTCCAAATTCAAGGCATTTGCACGCAACAAAATAAACCTGACGCAAAAATTATTTTTTCTTTTGGGAAGGGTAGAAAAAATTGTGGGAAAAGGAGAAAATGTTGGTTACCAGCATTTTCTCCTTTTCCCACAATGTTTTCAAAGGGCTTTTTCCTGAGGGTCGTTAAAAGTTGGGATTGTGTGGTAAAAGGATAACCATCGTGAGAAAAGGAGAAGGCGCTGGTTACCAGCATTTTCTCCTTTTCCCACACCATTTTCTAGCCTTTCCAGGACAAATCCCAGCATTTGAGCAACATGTTATTTGACGTCAACACATGCTTTTGATTTAGACAAGTCTAAAATTTTGTCATTCAGTAAAGGGTTAACAGATCATTATACATAAAGCTGTAGGAAAGATAAATATTTACTAAACTTATGCTTAATCATGATGTGATTTTACTTTAATTAAAAAAAGTATAGACTGATTATTCCTAGTTGCCATATTTCTTGAATGACAAAGAAATTAGTACATGTGCCTATTACTGTACAGATTCGAGCCGGGCTGAAAAAGGGGTTTAATGCATCTCCACAATACATTATACCAAGAAAATCGTCACATATCTATGGATCCTTAAAAAATCAATTTTGGCTAAAAACTGGCCCAAACCCCAAAGAAGAAAGGTCCTTAGACATGCAGAAAATTTACAAATGGCAAAGTTTCGACCCATGTCAACCTGTGCAGACTGCACAGGCTGACATTGGTTGATACTTTTTACACATGCATTATACCCCCTTTTCACTCAGCAGGGCTCATTTATTTGTTGCCATATTAGTGTATACATGGAATTGTAACATTTTTGTGTGTGTTTTTGTAATAGATTGAATATATTACAGTTACCATTGACAAGTATATACAGTTTTAACCATAGATGACATACCTGTTCACCAGCCTGTTTAACAGAGACATTATGTATACAGCTTTAACAAGTTAAAAAAAAAAAGCTATATGTTTGCCTGTTATAAACTTGATGCCTGTACTCCTCTGTAAAACTAAATTGTTTTCATTCTCATGCTGAAGGTAGTATGACCACTCAGAAAAAAGCGTACAGTGAACAGGGAGACAAATGGAGAAAGCAGTGTCTCTTTTTGACATATTTTCAAAATTCATCTCTGCTAGATGCACTTGAATTGTTTGTAATAAATCTACCATAACTTATGTTTTAGACCTTTTTTTCCTTCTATACAGTTCTAATAGTTTGGAGAAAAAAAGTATGGATGTGCCTTTATTTGAGTTATTTGAATGTTTGTAATTGTAAAACACCTAAATCATGTTCTGGACCTTTTGTTTACCTTTGTACAAGTGCCTTTTCATGCATCTGTTATGAATACCCGGTAGTGTTTGAAAACAAAAATGGAGAAATGTTCATTATGAGAATTATACCTTTTAACTCTGTACCATACAGTGCCCAAAGAAGAAGCTGTTTTGTAAACATTATGGGAAAAAGAGAAAATACAGGTAACCAGCATTTTCTTCTTTTCTCACAATGTTTTCTAACCTTTTATAGACAAATACTATCATTTGAGCAGAAATCAATGAGTCATCTGCAAGTGCTTTTAAAAAGTCTAACATTTTCTCATTTGGTAAAAAGTTAATTGAATAATGACACTTTTCATTGGCGATAGATGTAGTGATATGTAACATATTTCTTTTGTTTGTTTTGCATAGTTTTTGTGCTTATTTTCTATCAAGAGCATGTTGAGTGTGACATACATTTATACTAAAAATTTTTTGTATGGTATATGCTTTCTCTTAATTGTATAAATAATTTGATCCACATCCTATTACTGTAGAAGTACATATAGACTGAATTAGATAAGTGTTAGCTAGATCATGTTATTTCACTGTAGAGGACAGCCCCTGAAAACATTTGAGGAAAAAAGCAGTTGCTTTTAGCAAGTAATTTTTCCTTTTCCCACAATGTTTTCATTTCATTTGATAATGATATTCTTATTTTGCTCAAATATTCCTTTTTAATGTCATATGTACATGTCTATTGCAGGTCTAGAATTTAAAAGAGCTAGTGGGTTACCTATTTACCAAAATATCACAAGTTTTACTTCTTTTCCAAATGACAAATTTTTGACATGCCCAAATCTAAAACATTTGCAGACGAAAACTTTGACATTTTATTGCATAATCTGTCAAAGATTTTTACTTCAAACTTAGACCAGTAATTAATAACCTATGCAACAAGGGCATGTAACCATCAAAGTGTTTTTGACAGAGTTACACTCCTTTTTCGACATTGAATTTTCATTGAAAATCAAGCATCTGCAGCTGAGCAATGAACTGCATGCAGTGATCTTGTTAGTTCTCATGAGAAAGGCATATCTTGTTACTATTATAACTTCATTGCTTTATCTTTTTATCAGCTAGTAATGTTGCTCATCAGTGGGCTTTTCCGTCCTCTATGTGTACCTACAAGATGTAAATTTTCCTTTACAATGTATGAAGTAGATAGAAATACCTTTACTCTTTACCCTTTACTATGCAGACTTGTTTTAGACATACCAAAGAATATTGCAAATTACAAGAATTACGAACTCTTAAGTGACTTAAGTTGAATATGAAGTCTATTTTGAAAACAGTGTGAGGAAAGGAGTAGATCTAGTTGAGCACTTTTTCATCCTCTTTATATAAAACGTATATTATCTTTACATCCTCTTTATATAAAACGTATATTATCTTTACATCCTCTTTATATAAAACGTATATTATCTTTACATCCTCTTTATATTAAACATATAATTTCTTTACAATGTATAAACTGTGTACCAAACGACAAAATTTCGGACTAGTCCAAATTAAGTGCAGTTGCAGACAATTAAATAACTGTGACTGAAAAATTGAAATTCTATTTGGGAAGGGCAGAAAACATTGTAGGAAAAGGAGAACATGCTGGTAACCACCATTTTCTCCTTATCCCACAATGTTTCAAAATGCTTCTTTCTCAAGGTTGTTAAAAGTCAGAATTTTTTTGTGTGGTAAACAGTTAAGAAACTGGAATACTCTGAACCTCTTACCTTTTAACATGCAGATTGGTTGTTTACCACAGGAGAAGACATGTACAATAAACTATTGCAAATCACATAAATAACAAATGTCGAAGATTAGTATTACTTATTTTGCTTGTTACCTTATATGGAAAACATGGTGGGGAAGGAATTATTTGCAGCAAGGATTTGCACCCTTTGAGATTTTTTTTTTTTTCCAAATCTGCTAATTGCTTGGAATGTTGTATTTGTCTGGTTATGAGTTGAATTATTTCTATGCATATTATTTTGGCTTTAAAGTACATGTATAAGTCTAGATGGAGAGGAAAAAAAAGGTAGTGTGGCAAGAAGCTACTTCCTTTGAAGAAGATGTTTCACAATGAAAGTGACTTAACCCTTTGCCACACAATCCTGCGTTTTAACAACCCTGAAGAAAGAAGGCTTTTGAAAACATTGTGGGCAAAGGAGAAAATACAGGTTACCAGCATTTTCTCCTTTACCCACAATGTTTACTACCCTTTCAAAGGCAAATTCCATCATCTGAACCACATTTATCATCTGCAAATGCTTTCAATTTGGACAAGTCAGTAGTTTCGAGAAAGAGTTAAAAGAAAATTTCACTGGATAGAGAAAAGAGAAAAAATCTTGAGCTGTATGTTTAGTATGGTGTCTTTGTTACAAATAATGCCTCCTTTTCTTATAGTATTTCGAAAAAACTCTCTGTGGCATGTAATTGGGTTAAATGACATACAAGATTGTTTTTCTAAATGCCAGTTTCATAAACAAAAGTAGTTTTAAGATACGGGTCAAATGTTTCTACAAAGGCTTCTATAATTATGCCCCCCTTCGAAGAAGCGGGGGTATATTGCTTTGCACTTGTCGGTCGGTCCGTCGGTCAGTCGGTCCGTTTGTCAGTCGGTCCATAGACCACATTTTTGTCCGGAGCATAACTCAAAAAGTATTTCAGGTATCATCTTGAAACTACATAGGTGGATAGATCTCATTAAGGAGAAGTGCAGTGCACAAGAATCATAACTCTGCCCATCGTATTTATGGAGTTATTGCCCTTTGTTGATTTTCATACTTAATTTTTGTCCGGAGCATAACTCTAAAAGTATTTCAGGTATCATCTTGAAACCTCATAAGTGGATGGATCTCATTAAGGAGAAGTGCATTGCACAAGTACCATAACTCTGCCCATCATATTTTTGGAGTTATTGCCCTTTGTTGATTTTCATACTTAATTTTTGTCCGGAGCATAACTCAAAAAGTATTTCAGATATCACCTTGAAACCTCATAGGTGGATTAATCTTATTAAGGAGAAGTGCAGTGCACAAGAACCATAACTCTGCCCATCATATTTTTGGAGTTATTGCCCTTTGTTGATTTTCGTACTTAATTTTTGTCCGGAGCATAACTCAAAAGGTTTTTCAGATATCATCTTGAAACTTTACATGTGGATAGAGCTTATTCAGGAGAAGTGCATTGCACAAGAACCATAACTCAGCCCATTATATTTTTGCAGTTACTGCCCTTTGTTGATTTTCATACTTAATTTTTGTCCGGAGCATAACTCAAAAAGTATGTGGGGTAAAATCATGAAACCTTTTAAGTTGATAGTTCACATAAATGGGAAGTGCAGTGCCCAAGAATTGTTAATTTATCATTAATAATTTTTGAGTAATTACCCTTTGTTCGTTTTTACACTTTGAACTTAACAGTTTATAATCACATGTTATATTTAGAATTGGATGCCATTAGGGGGGCATACATGTTTTACAAACATCTCTTTTTATGCCCCCCTTCGAAGAAGCAGGGGTATATTGCTTTGCACTTGTCGGTCGGTCCGTCGGTCGGTCCGTAGACCACATTTTTGTCCGGAGCATAACTCAAAAAGTATTTCAGGTATCATCTTGAAACTACATAGGTGGATAGATCTCATTAAGGAGAAGTGCAGTGCACAAGAATCATAACTCTGCCAATCATATTTATGGAGTTATTGCCCTTTGTTGATTTTCATACTTAATTTTTGTCCGGAGCATAACTCTAAAAGTATTTCAGGTATCATCTTGAAACCTCATAGGTGGATAGATCTCATTAAGGAGAAGTGCATTGCACAAGTACCATAACTCTGCCCATCATATTTTTGGAGTTATTGCCCTTTGTTGATTTTCATACTTAATTTTTGTCCGGAGCATAACTCAAAAAGTATTTCAGATATCACCTTGAAACCTCATAGGTGGATTAATCTTATTAAGGAGAAGTGCAGTGCACAAGAACCAAAACTCTGCCCATCATATTTTTGGAGTTATTGCCCTGTGTTGATTTTCGTACTTAATTTTTGTCCGGAGCATACCTCAAAAGGTTTTTCAGATATCATCTTGAAACTTTACATGTGGATAGATCTTATTCAGGAGAAGTGCACTGCACAAGAACCATAACTCAGCCCATTATATTTTTGGAGTTATTGCCCTTTGTTGATTTTCGTACTTAATTTTTTTCCAGAGCATAACTCAAAAAGAATGTGGGGTAAAATCATGAAACCTTATAAGTTGATAGTTCACATAAATGGGAAGTGCAGTGCCCAAGAATTGTTAATTTATCATTAATAATTTTTGAGTAATTACCCTTTGTTCGTTTTTACACTTTGAACTTAACAGTTTATAATCACGTTATATTTAGAATTGGATGCCATTAGGGAGGCATACATGTTTTACAAACATCTCTTGTTCTGATATTGCCTCCTTTTCTTATAGTATTTCGAAAAAACTCTCTGTGGCATGTAATTGGGTTAAATGACATACAAGATTGTTTTTCATAAACAAAAGTATTTTTGAGATACGGGTCAAATGTTTCTATAAAGGCTTCTATAATTCTTTACTATACAATCCTGTGGTTTAACAACCTTGAAGTAGAAGGCTTTTTAAAACACTGTAGGAAAAGAAGAATATGCTGGTAACCAGCATTTCCTCCTTTTTAGCTCCACTGGCCGAAGGCAAGTGGGCTTATGTTATGGCCTTGTGTTTGTCATGTTTCTGTCTGTCCGTTCATGCGTGCGTGCATGCGTGCGTGCTTTAACTTTTATTACAAACATCTTCTTCTCAGGAACTACCCATTGGATTTTAATGAAACTTCACAGAAATGATCCTGGCATGGCCCTCTTCAGAAGCTCTTCAAAGAATTTGATTCCTATCAAAACTGTGGTTGCCATGGCAACAAAACTAAAAATATTGGAAATCTTTAAAAATCTTCTTGTCCAAAACCATATGGCCTAGGGTTACCAAATTTGGCATGTACTTTCATCTAATGGACCTCTACCAAAATTCTTCAAATTACAGCCCCGGGGTCAAAATTGGCCCTGCCCCGGGGTCACAAGATTTACTCAGGTTTAACAGGTTTATATAGTGAAAACTTTAAATATCTTCTTGTCCTAAACTATATGGCCTAGGGCTACCAAATTTGGCATGTAACTTCATCTGATGGACCTTTACCTAGATTCTTCAAATTTTAGGCATCAGGCCAAAATTTGCCCAGCCCTGGGGGTCTCAAGTTTTACATGGGCTTATGCAGGGAAAACTTTGAAAGTATTCTGGTTCTAAATCATATGGCCTAGGGCTACCAAAATTGGCATGTAGCTCCATCAAATAGACCTCTACTTACATTTGTCAAAGTATACCCCTGGGGCCATAATTGACCCCTCCTTAGGGGTCACAAGTTTTACATGGACTTATACAGGGAAAACTTCAAAAATATTCTTGTTCTAAACTATATGGCCTAGGGCTACTAAATATAGTAGGTTTATATAGTGAAAACTTTAAATATCTTCTTGTCCTAAACTATATGGCCTAGGGCTACCAAATTTGGCATGTAACTTCATCTAATGGACCTTTACCTAGATTCTTCAAATTTTAGGCATCAGGCCAAAATTTGCCCAGCCCTGGGGGTCTCAAGTTTTACATGGGCTTATGCAGGGAAAACTTTGAAAATATTCTGGTTCTAAATCATATGGCCTAGGGCTACCAAAATTGGCATGTAGCTCCATCAAATAGACCTCTACTTACATTTGTCAAAGTATACCCCTGGGGCCATAATTGACCCCTCCTTAGGGGTCACAAGTTTTACATGGACTTATACAGGGAAAACTTCAAAAATATTCTTGTTCTAAACTATATGGCCTAGGGCTACTAAATTTGGTGTGAAGCTTTGCCTAATTGACCTCTAATATGACTCTACACATTATAGCACTTGGGTCAAAATTGGCCCTTTCCCAGGGGTCACAAGGTTTATAAGGACTTTTATAGTGAAAACTTTAAAAATCTTCTTGTTATTAGCTGTAAGGCCTAGGGCTACTAAATTTGGCATAAAGCTTCATCTAGTGGATCTCTTCTGAATTTATTCAAAATTTAGCCATTGTTCAAATTGAATTAAACCCCCTCATGGTTTATTAAAGAAACTGAAAATCTTGTTTATAACCATACAGCCCAGTCCTATATTACTTGCTATGTGCGTATATCTTCTTGACCTCAGCCAGGATTCAGTTAATTATAGCTCATAATTATAGGTAAAAAATTGACTCACCCTGGGGTCACAATTTATCAGTCTTCCTGTTAGAAGCCTTTAGGCCTAGAGTTGTAATGTTTGGTGTGTATGGTTTGTACATATTAGCCTGTGGAGTGATACAGGGCCATCATGGCCCTCTTGTTCCAAAATGTTTTCTATCTTAGGAAAATAGTTTTCATTTTATTTGAGCCCCATGTATTTGTCCTCAAAAGCTTCGTGTCTTCCATGGTAAGGAAAGAGTTAAACATGTAAACTTTCAGTTTCACTGATAAATATTCATTGGTAGCCTTCTTTCACCCCTTATCACACAGTCCTGAGATTTAATGACCCTAAGAAAGAGGGCTTTTTGAAAACATTTGGGAAGGAGAAAATGCTGGTAACTAGCATTTTCTCCTTTCCACAATGTTTTCTCCATTTTCAAAAGTGAATCCCACCATTTGAGCCACATTTCATTTGTCATCTGTAATTGTTTTGAATTTGAAACACTCTAAGAATTTGTTGTGTGGTAAAGAGTTAAACCATTGCCATACAAATGCTGTAGACTTTGTAGGTCCCTGAAGCTGATAGTTTTAAATTAAACATGTTGAGAAAAGGAGCAATTTGATTGTCACAAATAGTTGCTTCTTTATCCCCACTGTGATTTTGATTAGCAGTGGAAAATTGATTCTTTTTTTCTTTACATATTTGTTAATTGTGTCTCTTGTTCTAGCTTAAGATGTGCCTTTAAAATGTTTGCCAAGCAATAGTATTTTATATGATCCTAGGTAAGAAGGCTGCTCAAAAGCATCATGGTAAAAGGAGAAAGTGCTGCTAACTACAAAGATTTTAACCCTGCCAGAGGCCATGTATTGTATACATGCACAATGCCTGCCGAGAGGAATCCAAAAATTTGAGCAATTTTTAACACTTTACCAAACGATTCAGTGTTTTCATGGTGCAAAGAAAGAAGGTCTGCTGGTAACCAGCATTTTTAACTCACCTGAGCACAAAGTGCTCAAGGTGAGCTTTTGTGATCGTGCTATGTCAGGCGTCCATCATGCGTCGTCTGACGTGCAGGCATCAACATTTACCTTGTGTGCACTCTAGAGGCCACATTATCAGCCAGATCCTCATGAAACTTGGTCAGAATATTTGTCTTGATAAAATCTTGGACAAGTTTGAAATTGGGTCACATGGGGTCATAAAGTAGGTCACAGGGCCAGATCTTACAAAAAAACCTTATGTGCACTCTAGAGGCTACATTTTCAGCTTGTTTGCATTTTAGAGGCCACATTTTCAGCCTGATAGGCATGAAACTTGGTCATGTTTGGCTGGATAAATTCTTGGACAGGTTTGAAATCAGTTTATGCTGGGTCAAAAAGTAGGTCACATGACCAAATCTTACAAAAAGCTTGTGTGCACCCTAGAGGCCACATTTCCAGCCTGATACTCATGAAACTTGGTCAGAATGTTTGTCTGGATAAAATCTCAGACTAGTTCGAAATGTGGTCATGTCGGGTCAAAAAGTATGTCACAGGGCCAAATCTTAGAAAAACCTTGTGTGCTCTCTAGAGGCCACATTTCCAGCCTGATACCCATGAAACTTGGTCAGAATGTTTGTCTGGATAAAATCTCAGACTAGTTCGAAATTTGGCCATGTCTGGTCAAAAAGTATGTCACAAGGCCAAATCATAGAAAAACTTTGTGTGCACTCTAGAGGCCACATTTTCAGCCTGATACTCATGAAACTTTGTCAAAATGATTGTTTGGATGAAATCTCGGACAAACTTTAAATTGGGTGACATCAGGTCAACAAGTAGGTCACAGGGCAAAATCTTAGAAAAACCTTGTGTACACTCTAGAGGCCACATTTTCAGCCTGATACACATGAAACTTGGTTAGAATGTTTGATTTGATAAAATCTTGGACACGTAGAAAATTGGGCCATGTTGAGTCAAAAAGTAGGTCACTGGGCCAAATCATAGAATACCCTTGTGTGCACTTTAGAGGCCACATTTTCAGCTTGATAGTCATGAAACTTGGTCGGAATGTTTGTCTGGATAAAATCTCGGACAGGTTTGAAATTGGGTCACATTGGGTCAAAAAGTAGATCAACGGGCCAAATCTTAGAAAAACCTTGTGTGCACTCTAAAGGCTACATTTTCAGCCTGATACTTATGAAACTTGGTCAGAATTTTTGTCTTGATAAAATCTTGGACAAGTTTGAAATTGGGTCATGTCAGATCAAAAAGTAGGTCATGGGGCCAAATCTTAGAAAAACCTTATGTGCACTCTAAGAGCCACATTTTCAGCTGTATACTCATGAAACTTGGTCAGAATGTTTGTCTGGATGAAATCTCTGAAAAGAATGATAGCAAGTTACATCAGGTCAAAAAGTAGGTCACAGGGCCAAATCTTAGAAAAACCTTGTGTGACTCTAGAGGCCACATTTTGATCCAGATTAGACATTCAAAAATAGGCTAAACCAGTCAAGAAGTAGATCACTTACACTCGTGTGTTTTACATTATCACGACAGGATCTTTTCAGCCTTATCAATCCTAGATGACCTTACGCAGGTGAGCTTGATAGTGCCAATGGCCCTCTTGTCTTCTTTTCCCACAATGTTTTCTACCCTTCCTAGAAAAATTTCTGTAACTTAATTCACATCAAATTTGCTGCATGCAGGTGCTTTCGAATTGGATGAGTTCTCTGGTATCAAATTTATTTGAAACAAGAAACATCTTTAAAAAAAGATAGATGACAAATTTTCCAGCAAATAGGCAGAGGCTCATAGAATAAACAGGTCTACATTTTTTACCACAAGAGCTCTTACAATAAACATGGCTACATATGAGACCAATCACAAATTTCTATTTATTCATTTTATATCATTACCAATAAGTAGGTCAAAAGCCAGCACATTCAGCTACGCCAAAAAAATTGTTTAGTAATAGACAGAATAGTGTCCCTTTCTATGAATACTCTATGTTTACATTATTGTGTTGGCTAATGGCTCCATTGCATTTATAAGTCAATAGACATTCGTTGACCCTTTACCACTTGATTCCATGTTTTAATGTCCCTGATGAAAAAGGCTCTTAAAAACACAGCGGGAAAAGGAGGAAATGCTGGGAACCTTTTCCCACCATGTTTTCTGTCCTTTCAAGGATATACATGTATTTCATCTTTTGAGCCACATTAACTGTTTACCACATGACAAAATTTTAGACTGGTCCAAATTAAAAGCGTTCGCAGACAACAAAATAAATGCAAATGAAAAATTAAAACTTGTTTTGGGAAGGGTATAAAACATTGTGGGAAAAGGAGAAAATGCTGGTTACCAGCAAAGAGTTGAGGACTCTGCTGTACCGATTTATATTTTGATATATCTTTGTTCTTCATCACCTAACATGTCATGTTAATTATATAACTACAGCACGTGTAATCTAACATCATGTTAACTACCTATTCCATTAATAAATAATCTACTTGTTTATTCGTGTTGTTGCTTAAGTCTATGCTCTTTTATCCCCCTTGGCCTTATTATACCCCCACAAATCAAGTTGGTGGTGTGGGGTATACTGGAGTCAACCTTGTCCGTCTCTCTGTTTGTCCATCCACCGAAATCTTTCAAAGTATAGAAGCTATTCACTTCAAATTTCAACTAAAGATAGATCAGGTTGAGGACAAGTGCAGTGAACAAGGTCCGTAACACTGTCTTCATTATTTTTGGAGTTATTACTCATTGTTATTTTACATTATGGGCTTTTGTCCCGAGCATAATTTTTAAAGTATGAAAGCTACTGACTTCATACACCAGATACAGATAGATCACATAAAGGATAAGTGCGGTGCACGAGACCCGTAACTCTGTCAAAATTATTTTATGAGTAATTGCCCTTAATTTTTTTTAGCTTACCTTAGCACAATGTGCTAAAGGTGAGCTATTGTGATCGCCCTATGTCCGGCCTCTGTTGTCCGTCATCCATCAACAATTTCTTTATACATCTTCTTCTCCTAAACCACTGGGCCAATCTTGATGAAACTTGGCAGGGATGTTCCTTGGGTGAAGCTCTACCAAAATTGTTCAAAGAATTGAATTCCACCCACAACTCTGGTTGCCATGACAACAAAAAGGAAAAAAAGCAAAATCTTTGAAAATCTTCTCTGAAACTAGAAGGCGCAGAGCTTTGATATTTGGTATGTAGCATCTCCTAGTGGACCTCTACCAAGTTTGTTCATTTGATGCCCCTGGGGTCAAAACTGGCCCCGCCCAGGGGTCACAAGTTTGAGCATAGTCACAAAGAAGGAAAACTTTAAAAATCTTCTTCTCTAAAACTTGAAGGCGTAGAGCTTTGATATTTGGCATGTAGCATCTCCTAGTGGACCTCTACCAAGTTTGTTCATATGATGCCCCTGGGGTCAAAACTGGCCCCGCCCCGGGGGTCACAATTTCCAACATAGGAACAAAGAAGGAAAACTTTAAAAATCTTCTTCTGTAAAACTAGAAGGCATAGAGCTTTGATATTTGGCATGAAGCATCTCCTAGTGGACCTCTACCAAGTTTGTTCATATGATGCCCTTGGGGTCAAAACTGGCCCTGCCCCGGGGGTCACAAGTTCGAACATAGGAACAAAGAGGGGAAACTTTAAACATCATCTTCTCTGAAACTGGAAGGCGTAGAGCTTTGATATTTGGTATGTAGCATTGCCTAGTGGACCTCTACCAAGTTTGTACATATGATACCCCTGGGGTTAAAACTGGCCCCGCCCCGGGGGTCACAATTTCCAACATAGGTACAAAGAAGGAAAACTTTGAAAATCTTCTTCTCTGAAACAGGAAGGCATTGAGCTTTGATATTTGGTATGTAGCATCTTCTAGTGAATCTCTACCAAGTTTGTTCATATGATGCCCTTGGGCCAAAAGTTGGCCCTGCCCCAGGGGTCACAAGTTCGAACATGGGAACAGAGAAGGAAAACTTTAAGAATCATCTTCTCTGAAACTGGAAGGCGTAGAGCTTTGCTATTTGGTATGTAGCATCGCCTAGTAGACCTCTACTAAATTTGTTCATATGATGCCCTTGGGGTCAAAATTGGCCCTGCCCCGGGGGTCACAAGTTCAAACATAGGAACAAAGAAGGAAAACTTTAATTTGTTTTTTCTCTTAAATGGGAAGGCATAGAGCTTTGATATTTGGTATGTAGCATCTCCTAGTGGACTTCTACCAAGTTTGTTCCAAGGATGCTGCTGGGGTCACAAGTTCGAACATAGGAACAAAGAAGGAAAACTTTAAAATTCTTCTTTTCTGAAACCGAAAGGTGTGGAGCTTTGATATTTGGTATGTTGCATCTCAGAGTGGACCTCTACCAAGTTTGTTCATATGATGCCCCTGGGTCAAAACTGGCCCTGCCCCGGGGGTCACAAGTTCGAAGATAGGAACAAAGAAGGAAAACTTTAATTTTTCTTTTTTTTTTTTTTTTTTTTTCTCTTAAACGGGAAGGTGTAGAGCTTTGATATTTGGTATGTAGCATTTTCTGGTGGACCTCTACCAAGTTTGTTCATATGATGCCCCTGGGTCAAAACTGGCCCAGCCCCGGGGGTCACAAGTTCGAACATAGGAACAAAGAAGGAAAACTTTAAAATTCTTCTTTAAAACTGGAAGGCGTAGAGCTTTGATATTTGGTATGTAGTGATTCTCTTCTAAGTTTGTTTGCCCATCTAAGTGCAACAAGTTCATTGAGTTCAAAATTGGGTCATCTTGGGTCATAAACTAGGTCAAATTAAAGAAATACCTTGTTGGCACTCTCGAGGCCACATTATTTGCTCAATTGCCTTGAAAATTAGTCAGAAAGTTTGTCTTAAAAAGTCTCACATAAGATTAATTTGGGTCAACTTGGGTCATAAACTAGTTCACTGGGTCAAATTAAAGAAATACCTTGTTTGCACTCTGGAGGCCACATTTATTGCTCAAATGACCTGAAATTTGGCCAGAATGTTTGTCTTGATGAAATACCAGATGAGTTTGGATTTGGGTCACCTGGAACCATAAACTAGGTCACTAGGTCAAAATAAAGAAATACCTTGTGAGCGCTCTAGAGGCCACATTCTTTGCTTAATTGCCTTGAAAATTGGTCAGAATGTTTGTTTTTGTAAAATCTCACATGAGTCTGAATTTGGGTCAACTGGGATCATAAACTAGGTCACTTGGTCAAATTAAAGAAATAGCGAGTTGACACTCTAGAGGCCACATTTATTATTCATTTGATTTGAAAATTGGTTAAAATGTTTCTTTTGATATAGTTAAAGACCAGTTCAAATTTGGGTCACCTGGGGTCATAATCTAAGTCACTAGGTCAAATTAAAGAAATATCTTTAGGGCACTCGAGGCCACATTTTTTGCTCAATTGACTTGAAAATTGGTCAGAATGTTTGTCTTCATGAAATATGAGTTTGAAATTGGGTCACCTGCAGTCAAAACCTAGGTCACATGGTCAAATTAAAGAAAAACCTTTAAGGCACTCTACTAAGGTGAACGACCCAGGGCCATCATGGCCCTCTTGTTTTTTTGGTCTGGTGCAAACTTTCAAAGTATAAAAGCTTTTGACTTCAAACTTTAAATACAGATAGATCAGATTAAGGATAAGTGCAGTATGCAAGAACCATAACTCTGTCATCAGTATTTTTAGAGTTATTGCCCATTGTTATTTTAGATTTTTGTCTTGAGCATTTCCTTGGAGCATTATTTCCCAAGTATACAAGTATAAGCTATTAACTTCATACTTAAGATACAGATAGATCACATTGAGGACAAGTGCAATGCACGATATCTGTCAATTTGTCTTCATTATTTTGTCCTTACTACTGTAAACTTGGAAGTTATATCATGCTATTTAGTTAGCAGAGTTCGGGGATGCGTTGACGTCGCGAACTTTAGTAGTCACGAAAAACTTGTTACCAACATATTACAATACACACATGACTCTACACAGAGGCGTGTTCGATTTTTATCACGTAGAGAAATCAAGTTTGATCTGTACAACAGGTTAGTTTACTTTTTAATGCCTGAATGGATCCAACCACTTTTTATTAGATCTTTATCAGACTGAGTTTTGTTAAATGCATTTTTGACGCATACAAATGGGAATTAACGGTAAATTAATTAAAAACCTGTTTACCTATTATGTTGCCTGATGCCTATACTAGAAGTCGTTTTAACATATTAACAGAAGCTATTTAATATTCGCGAGTTTCATGAACCTCTGTCGATCGCAAACGATTATCTTCGCAAAAGTGTTCTCCGAGGAAAAATGCAAACAGTTCTCGCCATGAACATTTCTAGGTTTACAGTAATTTTATTTTTTGTCTGAAGCATAACTTTTAATATATAAAAGCTTCAAATATAGAAAGATCACATTGTGGTCAAGTGCAGTGCTGAAAATCCGTAACCCTGTCTCCAGTATTGTTGGAGTTATTGCCCTTTGTTGTTTTAGATTTGGGGTTCCTAAAATAGCAGTCGTTTAGTAACAAGACACTAGGTTGTGGTATTTTGTTTGCCTGCCACAGGGCTAATTTTTCATTATTTACTAATTGGAAAAGTAAGCTTTAAATGAAAGAATGAGAATCAAGTACTGGTAGTGTTACTTTTCATGTGCCTGCATGCAGCTGCGATAGACTGCTATTTGCAAACATTATTAACATCATTATTGGAAAGGTTCGAATGCCTGTTTAAAGTTTAATGACAGTCATTACAGCAGGAACTACTTCTTAGTAAGTGCCCAAAGAAGTACTTTGTGATTTTATGGAGAAAGGGCTTGAACAAGTTAGCAAAGATGCATCTGGAAGGCATTGAAAGATGCAACAGCTGCCGTGACAGACGTAATTTATGGTGTTGCACCACTGCAAGATTGCTTCCTGGTCTTACTTTTTCAGTAGCTCTTCTATTGCACTGTTTCATGGAGCTGAGATGGCTTGAAGGTATGTATACACAGTAAAAAAAGTATTATACCCCAGTGTTTTTCACCAGGATTTATTATCTGACACGAATAATATGAAATACAGTAGAAAATAGAATCAGGCTGCTACATACACCAACAAACCAGTCTTTTACCTATGAAATGAACTGAGATATTTCTTGATCTTACGGCAATTAAAAGGTAGGGATTTTTTGGTCAGATATTGCATTCAAATTCTAGAAAAACAAGAAGGTAAAAACTTGGAATTGGATGTCGACATAGAACTTACAGTAGGTTGAAAGTGACCAGCAGGGAATGGTCACACACAGCCAGTCAATATTGTGAACTTCTGCCCAATGCTTGGATAACAGTTTGCACTCTTCCTGTCATACCTCTCACAAGAGGTTGTCCGTTGAAACAGCTGAATTGGTAGCTGCATGCTGCCATAAGGTCAAGGTATGCCTCAGTTCAGTTCAGAGGAAAAATACTAGTCTGTAGGTGTATATAGCAGCTGGATTCCAATATCTAACCCATATGTCATATTCATATTAATTCACCCAAGAAAATTAGGGATCTTGTATACTCATCTAGTGTGTACATATGATCCCTGAGAAAATCAAACCTATTAAAAAACACAGGCAGTGCATTTTCGTATAGTTTAGATATGCTGCAAATTTGGGCAGTGGAGACCCCTTAGATGTGTTTTACTGTATATTGAAAGGACTGCTTTGTATCATTAATTGGAAAACAAAAACTTGGGTCATGGCCGTGAACAGGTGTTCCTGAGAGGGCAAATTCTAGAGTGCCTGAGTCAGTTGGAATTTATCGAAAAATGCAATCGATTGACATGTTGGGGTCTTTTTTGTAGGACTATGGATGTACTTATGAGAGTAACGGATGGAGAACCCATAATGTGGTCCATTTCATTCTATATTCAATGTGGCCAAAACCCGGTGGTGTGACACCTCTTGACGTTTTGTAGCGATTATCACAAAGCCATTAAAACGCACCTTTTGACACGTCACAGGAAGTGAACGCAAGACTGAAAGTAGAAAGATGAAGCTCGCCGGTAGAACCATTGTAGCATTTTTCATGCTTGTTTTACCGTTTTTGGTATCATGTACGTTTAAACAATTTCTTCCGTTTATTTTTAGTGAGTTGTTGCGGGTTTAATAAATCAAATTTAAGTTGTTTCGTTTTTCTGATGACCGATCTGTCGACGTGGCTCGCAGTCCAAGGTGGAGTTTAGTCTCAATAATGAGACGCTCCGGTGATCTTTTTCATATTTGGACATTTACTGTACACCGTACCGTCTCAAGTCCATCGTGATTTTTCCAGTAGCAAAGCTTCAGACCCTACATTTTGTCGGTTTTATCAATATTACATCACGATGCACTTACAATTTAGTGACCAATTAGATCAAAGACATTTTCGGAATCGTTTCATTCCCTAGAAGGCATTTGACAGTACTCCATAACGTGTAAATCTTCATAAATTTACGAATTACTATCACATCACGATGCACTTACAATTTAGTGACCTATTAGATCAAAGACATTTTCGGAATCGTTTCATTCCCTAGAAGGCATTTGACAGTACTCCATAACGTGTAAATCTTCATAAATTTACGAATTACTGTCAGACTAACGCACTTGGCAGCCATTCAGCTACATGAGTCACAGCGAGATTCACACGAGATTGATTCCTAAGGAATGTATCAACTCTATAGGTAATATGTATGCGTATTTTTTTATTAGCGAATGATTTGAGCGAAGAATGCAGATCTATACAATAAAGAGGTAATGGATTTTTTTCTTTTGTTTTACTGGTACCTGCATCATCCTGCAAAATTAGCTGTAATTAAAAATGAGTATTATTGACTACTTTCACAAATTCATTATTTTCCATTAATTCCTTCTTTGAATCAAAGACGTTACATAGGCAAAAAATGGTAGGTTTCTTTTTCTAGCGGTGAATTTGTATGATTTTCGAAGAGGAAAACCGCGTGATCGATTTTACGCGTACAACGATCATACTGTGAATAGATATTTTTTGAGTTATTTTAGGAACCGGTGAAGATGTCACGTGACTTAACTGATTTGATGTCTATTTCGAAAAACGTAAACATATCGGTGTAAGATGAATCAAGCTGCTTTTTTCGTATTTTAAGCGCTTAAATCGAAAGTATCTGTATTTCAAACGAAGGATAATTGAATAGGCAAGCAAAAGGTACGTTTAATTCTTGATTTGGTGTTTTATTTTGGAAATTATGAGAGTTCAAACTTGCGCACAAAATCTGTGCGGAACTTTCAACTGATTTTGTCTGGTTTGTCTCTGTACCCAGAGGCGACCAGTCGAAAAGTAACATCGCCTTTGGGGACAGTTATCTGTACTAAAGGTGGAGTAATTTCAAGGCTTTAAGATTTCTCTTAGCTTAATTGTGCTCATGCATGTATGCTTGTTTTAAAGAAAAATATATGTATCATTGATAAAAGGCATAGTTATATTAGCAATGTAACAAGGTTTTTTTAAACCAAAATATTCTGTTAAACACTAACAAATCTGAAAAAATAATATCTTTCCCATTTATTAAACCCTTTTTTTTTTTTGTTCAAATATCTCAAGTAGAACAGAAGTTATCGGGTGTATACCCTTTACACCCAAAAGCATGAAAATTGGCCATGCATGAAAAAGTAGGAGAAAAAGCAGGGAACAAGACAGCTCCCCGACAAGACAGTTCCCCGACACAAGTTTTCGAGACAGTTCCCCAACAGATTTGAAGACAGTTCCCCAACACTTTTGAAGACAGTTCCCCCACGCTTTGTTCTTTGTTAAATGACAGTTATCTTGAGTAAAAATGGTAGATAAAGGATTTTATGGATAAATCATGAATTATGATTGATTGAAAAGTGATTAACAAATACATTTGGTCACCTTGAGATTGTCTGTGATTTCCTATGATTGCTTTATTTGACGGGACAGTTTGACAACTTTTATCGCCAAACACCAAACAATATCGAAATATAGGCCGACTACATTTTCCCCATTTTGTACATGTATACAATATGTGTGTCAAAAACGAAAGATTTTGGACAGAGAGGACAAGGTAAACGGGAAAAAAAAAAGTTTTACCTCTCTTTCTCTCTCTCTCTCTCACTCCAGTGTAATTCTAATACACATGGAGAAATACACACTAATGAAATACAAATTATCAAGAGTGTTAAGGAGCAGTTAACTCCAAACACTCCCGAAACATATTGTTTTATTAACTTTCATGCCGGGAAGGTCTTTTTTTATAATCTCTTACTTTCATGACAATTGTGAATCATCATAAATTAATTCACTCAGAGGAGAATAAGTACCCGTGAATGTATAGAATTCTTCATCACGAGGTACAAATAATCCAATCACGATGCATCAATTCGCCACAAATATATAAAAATTCTCACGATTACCAATCATAATTATTAGTAAGAGGATGTTTGATGTAGAACAAAAGTGTCGGGGAACTGTCTTCAAAAGTGTCTGGGAACTGTCTTCAAATCTGTCGGGGGAACTGTCTCGAAAACTTGTGTCGGGGAACTGTCTTGTCAGGGAACTGTCTTGATACCAAAAAGCGACCCAAATTTAAAGCAAATATCTTCATTAAGGTATACTCTAAAATGACCTTAGATCTGAAAACATAAATGTTTCCTCAGTTGAAAACCGCTTATTTCATTCACATATCTAAAAGTAATAAAAAAGTTAAGAGACATTTACCCTTAACAAATACCTCAAAAATATGAAAAAACTACTGGAAGGAAAAGACAAAGCAACGAAATACAAATCTGATTACTAAACTGTATGCAAAAAGAAATTAATATGCCCATTTAGTGATACACATGCCATAATACATCAAGCTACATCATAGATAATATGCTTCTTTGGTACCATTGACCAAAACTTTAACCCAGCTTTACTCCTTCAAAATCTGACAAAATTTAGACTGTTCTAAATTGAAAGCAATTGCAGACAATAAATTAAATGTGACTCAAAAATTGAAATTTGTTTTGGGAGGGTAGAAAACATTGTGGGAAAAGGAGAAAATGTTGGTTACCAGCATTTTCTCCTTTTCCCACAATGTTTTCAAAAGGCTTCTTTCTCAGGGTCGTTAAAAGTCAGGATTGTGTGGTAAAGAGTTAACATGTAACCAATATAGATGATAATTGTCTGTTTTGATGTTTGATCTAGATTTCTTTCATTGAATGAAAAGCAAAGGCTATATTTTCACAAGTGGAGAAGCCATGAGTGAAAATATGGCCCTTGCTTTTCACGAGTTGAAAGAAATTTCTATCATACACTGAAACAAACAATTATCCAAAGAAATTTCTATCATACAATGAAACAAACATTTATCCTATTTCGTTTATGCTTTTCACTGTAACCTTTCTTTTCATGTCTAATTTTTTTGCTCATCATAAAAATATAAGCGAAATAGCCTATTCAATCTAGTCAGATATGGACTAGCTGTAACAGTGATGTTATGAGTGATGTTGACCATGTCATAAAACGTGACATTCACCCACTGAAAATTCATTCGTGTTGTATAAATATCCTCTGCATATCAAAAATATAAAAGTCAAAACCTTCATGGGTGAACTATAACATTCACAGGTGAATTATAAGGATATAATTCACTGTTACATTTTTACAAACTACTGAAAAGCATAAAGAAATTTTCTTTTTACTGTACTTTCAGGTCAAACATGTACAAGTCCACAAGTTGACTCACAAGTCTATACAACTACAGAAGCTTCTGCATCAACTGATACTGTCCTTATAATTCAGTTTGGTGTTACATGTAAAAATGGAGCAAAGGTATGCCTTGAACATGCACTCTGATTATGGGCCACTGGCCTAAGTACTAAACAGATTATCTGTTCTGTTCTGTTTTGGTACACTGTACACTTAATAATCTTAGTTAAAAGTCAGTATTGTGTGGTAAAGGCTTAACTCTTTACTACACAATCCCCACTTTTAATGACCCTGAAGAAAAGCCTTTTGAAAACATTGTGGGAAAAGGAGAAAATGCCAGTAACCAGCATTTTCTCCATTTCTCACAATGTTTTCTACCCTATTAAACACAAAATCCATCATTTTAGCCACATTTGTCATCTGCAAATTCTTTCAATTTGGACCAGTCTATGTATCTGTCGTTAAAGGCCTTCTTCCACAGGGGGGTTGGATTGCACAATAAAGCATTAAATGGTGATTTCTGCCTTTGATAGGGTTGACCCTGGCTACCAGCATTTTCTCTTTTTCCCATGTTTTCAAATGCCTTTTCACTCAGGTTCTTTAAAACTTGGGATTGTGTATTAAAGAGTTAAGTGAAACAACAGAACATTTGATTGAAGGGCAAGTTTCGCACAAAGCATTCAAGAAAAATGTTCATTTGTTTGATACATTTTGTTACGTGTAAATTTTTCTTTTCCCACAATGTTTTCAAAACTTGTCAACTAATAAGGCATAAATTGCAGTTTTCTTGTCAACCGATGAGGTTTTTTCGGGAAACATGTGATGTGTGTATATGAGCATTGCAATTAACTCTTTACCACACAATAACAAATTTTAATGTATATGGGAAATTAGACTTTTGAAAACATTGTAGGAAAGAGAGAAAATGCTGGTAAACATCATTTTCTCCCTTTCCCAGGATGTTTTTTAACCTTTCAGAAACAAATCCAATTATCTGAGCAACATTTAATTTGTCGTCTGCAAATGCTTTGAATTTGAACAAGGCTAAAATTTTGTCGTCTGGTAAAGAGTTAAGTAAGTCATATGTATTTATCATTGATTTCTCCAGAATATCAACTTGTATGCTGACTTTAATGGGAAGACAGTCGCTGTGACAAAAAATGAGGGAAATTTGAAGTATCCATACCAGGTAAGATCTATTTTCATGGATCTAAACATTATCAAAGGAAGACTACATGTGATTTTGATCCTTTGATCAGTATTTCATTGCCTCCTTAACCTTTTACCACACAATGCCAACTTTTAACAACCCCGAGAAAGAAGAGTTCAGAAAACATTGTGGGAAAAGGCGAAAATGCTGGTAACCAGCATTTTTTCCTTTTCCACAATTTTTTTCTACCCTAGGAAAGACAAATTTTATCTTTTGAGTAACATTTAATTTGTCTTCTGCAAATGCTTTCAATTTGAACAAGGCTAAAATTTTGTCGTCTGGTAAAGAGTTAACCCTTAACCAAACGACAAAATTCCAGACTGGACCAAATTGAAAGCATTTGCAGACAACAAATTAAGTGTAGCTTAAATAGTGATTCATGTATTGGATAAGGTAGAAAACATTGTGGGACAGGCAGAGATGATGCCCCTGAATGTATTCCATGCAATGCATCCTTTTCTGTAAAACACATTCTACTAGATTGCATTGACTTTCAGCCTGTTCGTACAAAATATTTCAACGTCGATAGTTTAAAAAATCTCTTTGATTCTGTCAGCGTTGAATCTATTATCGCTTTCATAAAGGAGATAGGCATTTACAATAAACTGTGATATTTACTCTTTAGTTTCTTACCCAACTTTTTACATTCTTTACACATCTTTATATAAGATATCTTGTCAGCTGATTCACAATCTTACCTTTTTTAATCTAAAACTTTTGAGTAGGCAGGGAATGCCCAGCCACTCAATATCATATTTTATGCACATTATAAATGACACACATTCCTTCTTCATTTTAAAAACTTCTTACTATCAATCCAACATTTTTGCATCTCCTTAATGGGAGGATCAGCCCTCTTGGGGACATCTTATCTCATTGGAGACCTCTTTAATGGGAGTATATTTATCCCGTTAGAGGCTCCACACTTTAATTCGAAACTTTGGAGTAGGCAGGGACGCCCAGCCACTCAATGCCAAATGTTTTGCACATTAAAAATGATAATTTTCTTCATTTAAAGACTTCTTATTATCAATCCAACATTTTGTTAAAACCTTTTTATCACTTTCTTACCTCTGTTCTTAAAACTTTTGAGATGATCGGGATTGCCCTGTCACTCAATAATGTCCTTTATACATATTAAGATCGCACACAATCCTTATTAACTCAACTGTTTTACTATTATAAATATATTCAAACCTTTTTCAGTTTATAATCCCATTTTTACTATCTTTTAACACAGATATGCGCGCTAAATGACCAAAGCTGTCGATGCGCCATAAAACAACATTCATTCATTTCAAAAAGCCTCTTTCTCAGGGTCGTTGAAAGTTGGGATAGTGTGGTAAAGGGATAAATGAATTTGCAACAGACAACCTTGAAAACATTCTTGTAAGATGCAGTTAGTGAAACATAAACATGAGTTATGATTATACGTACATCGTTAGGCCTTTACCATACGACAAAATTATGGACCCGTCCAAATTGAAAGCATTGGCAGACAAGAATTTCAGTGTTAAGATTTCATAGGATGTTAAACTTTCTTCTATTTGTATTAAATGAGAATACTGGAAATAACCAGCACTTTGGAAATTTTTTCAATTAAAAAAGAATTAATGTATATTTCAGGTGAGCTTCAGCGATGAACATAAAAACATTCCCAGTGGAAGCTATGAAGTCAAATTCTATGATGAGGATGGATATACATCATTAAGAAAGGTAAGTGGAATTTTTTGTTCAAATTCTCTCATCAGACAATTACAGATGAGCCATGCTCTATGAAAAGGGGGCTTAATGCATCTGCAAAAAGTATCAGCCCAGGTCAGCCTGTGCAGTCCACGCAGGTTGACCTGGGCCGAAACTTTTCGCTATTTGTCAATTTTCTGTATCTCAAAGGACCAGTCTACCATATGAAACAGTCGTTTGTTAGACAAAATAGATTTTATGGATCCATGACTATGTAATGTCTTGCTTGGTATGATGCATTACAGAGATGCATTAAGCTCCCTTTTGCCAGAGCATGGCTCAAATGAGATTTTCAATATGCCAGGGTTATAACAGAGTCTGTGCTGACTGTGTAGATCCCGTCAAATGCAGTCTGATCTCGGAATACTTTTTTACAAGATGACGGAATGAAAAAACAACCACAGTTACACTGAAAGCATATGCTGATGACAGATCTGGCCCAAGTGTTGAAATTTTTCTTTCACAGATCAGAAAACATAATTTGAAAGGGAGGAAATGCTACTTTAACCTTTACTGCACAATGCCGACTTTTAATGACCCTGAGAAAGAAGGTTTTTGAAAACATTGTGGGAAAAGGAGAAAATGCTGGTAACCAGCATTTTCTCCTTTTCCCACAATGTTTTGTACCCTTTGAAAGACAAATTTTATGTTTTGAGTAACATATAATTTGTAGTCTGCAAATGCTTTCAATTTGAACAAGTGTAAAATTCAGTTGTCAAGTACATTGATAAAGCATGTTTTCCATTTCCTACAATGTTATCCTGACACCTTCTTCCTCAGAGTCATGTAAACAGAGAATTGTTAAGCAAGATTAAAACTAAGCACAAATGAGAAAATGTGCTTCGCAGAAACATTGATAGTTATATTGATTTGCCTTTCTAAATGGAAAGAAAAAAATACTTTTACCTTTTGTTAGTCTAAAAACATGCTCTGAATTTCTACATCTTTCTCTCTGTTTTTTTTTTTTTTTTTTTAAAGCTTTTCAGAGCTATAGAATGTAATTTGTCTTTGATAGGGTAGAAAACATTTTAGGAAAAGGAGTAATTTCAAAGTAATTGCTGGTTACCAGCTGGCAGCATTTTCTTCTTTTCCCATAATGTTTTCAAACCCCCTTTTTCTCAGGGTCATCTAAACAAGAGATTATTTGGTAAAAAGTTTATTGAAATCTTAACTTTCACCACTTTCACAGGCCCAGAGAACAGGTGAAGGTATAGATGCTGTCTCATCAGTATTCAGTGTCAGTGTGAAACATCCCGTAAGTGCATTTTAGTTAAAACTCCTTCATAGTAAATACGTAACAGTTTTAATTACTAACCTCCAAGACAGCGATTGAACCCAAAACCTCTAGATCTCAAGGTTAACACTCTACCATGCTGCTATGTAAGCTAGCGCTATAGCAAGGTAGTATATGTGTCCACCTGTACAAACACAACCTAAACATTTATATAAGCCATGCTTTGGCAAAGGGGGCTTAATGCATCTCTGATCCATGATACCAGTTAAGCCATCAGATAATTGTGGATCCATGATAAGCACTTTTTTTAAAAAACGACTCAATCATGGGGTAAACTGGTCCTTGGACATACAGAAAATTGACCATTAGTGGACTGTGCAGGTTAACTTGGGTCAGTACTTTTCACAGGTGGATTAAGCCCCCTTTTCACAGAGCATGTATACTAAAGCAGTATACTCCATATTTCTCAACTAAGTGGGTATAGATAGTCCAGTTACACATACATCTTTTTTTTTTTTTCATTTGGGGGAAGGAGGTTGTGACAAAGGGGTCCTGTATGGCCTAACCATGGTCAACCAAAAAATCTATCCAAAGATCGGTGAAGTTGCTGTGACATCATTCATTACTCTCTCATGTTGGAAAACTGAATAGAGTTTGAAAGAGTGTTGTGCATAGTACTGCTTTAAGGATTTCTAGGAATGCAGGGAAAGATGGGGACTGGTTGCATTGATGTAATGACGAACTATGATATTAAGATTGGTGTTATTTTAATGCCAAAGTGACATATACATTTTGTTTATGAAGTTGTGGACTTTATTTGTAACAGTTGTCTCAAATTCCATTTAATGTTGGAGCAAGTCATTATGATATAGTGAAAATGTGCTACCTCTTATGCTCATGCCAAACTGATGTCTTATTTCAACTTTGGATTGACTGTTCTAATATGACCACATACATGTAGCAGAATTACTTTTTCTCTTTGCAGGGTGTTTGGAAAGGTCCACTACTCCAGAGTGAATTTATCGCAGCATCAGTGGCCATTATGGTCTGGTATTTTGCCTACACAGCCAAAAATAAACTACAAGCCTTATAGAGTTAAAGAATTTTAGGGAAAAAAATTATTTTTACACATTTCTATTTAGTACTCAAAGCACTAGGCATAGCTTAAAATAACAATAGCTGCCAAAAGGATACAAAGTGGGTGTTAAAATGCATTTGGATTTAAATTATACCGTTTAAAAGTATGGAAATCATTGTGAACAGGACAATCTGTTACTGTATGGTCAGTCCAAGTGTGAGTCGCTGGCAGAGAAATTAATGTCAAAACTAGGTTTCAAGTTGCCAGGTCGTTCTGTCTATTGTTTACTCTTTGCTGGATTTTAACATTCATTTTTCTGCCAGCAACTAACACTTGGACAGGCAGATTGCCATCTTTACATTATTTTCCATACTTTTATATGGTATGATTTAAATTCAAATGCCTGTGAACAACTGTAATTTTATTTTGTGGCTTTTGTGCCTTTAAGTTTTTTGTCATAGTGTAAATCAAGGATCAGACCTCTTAGAATGGGAAATTGTTTTTTTCAAGTTACTCTGACCAATCTTTTGTGTGACATTTTGACCAAAGTGAAAAAAAAAAGATGAAATTAAATATCTTGGTCTTTTGTACTGGCTTTATCAATTGAATTAATATGGCACTCTTAGGGTATTTGAAAAAAAAAATCATGTACATTGATATGTGAATACTACATACTACATTAACTGTTTTGCAGAAAGATCTTTTTTTTTTTTCAACCATTATGAATTGATGTTGATTATGCATGATGTAACCTCGACTGATAGCTGTAATAGTACAGATCTGCTTTGGTTTCACTCGGTGATTGCTTCCGAGAAACCTTACCATTACTTGTTTGTTGTTTGGACAGTTCCAAAGGTTAACCCTGCTGAGAATGGGATTTGTACTTGGAACCCCTGCTGCAAGAGGTCAATGCTCGACCCTTATGCTACTGTCTCTGTATTGAACAGTTACTGGTACTGCTATTAACAAGGTTTTCCTGAGCAGTTCAAATATACAATACTAGAGTAGAAGGTTTACCTTCATGTACTTGAAAGGCCTATAGAAAAATATGTTTATGGCTATCTGATGAATAAGATACTTGAAAGCTGTAGATTGCTTGCAAAAACTAATAAAATAAGTGTCTAGTATTTCATAAAATACATTTCAGACTGAAAATTGAAAACTTTCAGCTCATTTCAAAGTAGAAAAACCATTAGAGTCACAAATAAATGGAACACACAATTTCAGTTAGTACAAAGATACAAATATTGCTATGTCAAAAATTTTTGTCGGCAAATTTGCAAAAAATAACAGTGTAAATCAAAAATCAAATTGCACAATTTCTGCAATCCGGATCCATACTCACCAACCATTCTTAAGAACATTTTTAGTCTTGGTATCAGAAATTTTCTAAATTTGAAAGTAAACAACTTCTGACTGGCTAAACCAAATGGTTTAACCCATCAGAGATTGTGTTCCTTTCTGAATCCAGAGTTAGCCACAGAATGTTCTTGAGAATGGTTGTTGAACATGGGCCCTGATCTAGATCTACACCATCAGCTCAAGAAACAGTTTTAGTGCTTGGTATACTGGAATATTAAAATTTGCCCTCAGATTTGTTTACAATTTAACCCTTTACTGCACAGTGCCACCTTTTACCGACCCTGGGAAAGAAGCCTTTTGAAAATATTGTGGGAAAAGGAGAAAATGCTGGTAACCAGCACTTTCTCCTTTTCCTACAATGTCTTCTACCATATTAAAGAAAAAATGCACCATTTGAGGCACAATGACATTGTCGTCTGCAAATGCTTTCAATTCTGACAATGCTAAAATTTTGTTGTCATGTAAAGAGTCAACCCTTTACCTAATGACAAAATTGTGGATCAGGGCAAATTGACAACATCAGCACAGGACAAATGTGGCTCAAGTGACTTTTCTTACTTTGATAGGGTAGAAAATATTGTGGGAATAGGAAAAACTGCTGGTTAACAGCATTTTCTCCTTTTTCCACAATGGTTTCAAAGGTTTTTTTTCCACAGGGTCTTTAAAAGGCAGCATTGTGCAGTCAAGGGTTAATTTTGGAAGGAAGTTAGTGATGGCAGTGTGGATGTAATGTTAGATACGTAAGACAATACTTAGGTAGTTCTGGAAAAAAAAAAAATCTTTTTTTTTGCAAAGAATGTGTATATTTGTTTTCTGTCATCATACTTTTTAAGCAAAAAAATAAAACTTAATGTCCTTGTATAAAAAAAATTAATGTGTTTACTTTTACATTTGAATCCTTTCACTTTCCTACCTTATGCCAGACTTTGTTTGATTGTTAAAAGTAATTATTTTCCATGAATCACTTAAACTTACCATAAACCCTTAGAGTGCCTGATAACCCAATAGACATTTTCGGTTCAGAAACCAGACCTAAATATTTGCAATTCCATGTTTGTATCAGGGGTGTGGA
Organism: Tridacna gigas; assembly: GCA_945859785.2. Lineage (NCBI taxonomy): Eukaryota > Metazoa > Mollusca > Bivalvia > Cardiida > Cardiidae > Tridacna > Tridacna gigas. The sequence continues at coordinate 43,062,816 of OX244036.2, forward strand.
AATCTCAGAAAGTTCTACTTGTCTGCGGACAGGTAAATTACAAAAATCTACTTTTCCCCCAGTGTGCCTCGCTTGTCCAAAACAAAACAATTTTAAATGGCATGTATAAAGTGACATGTCAGCAATATGGGGTACTCTCGACAAACCTTACAAAAAAACATTATTACGATCATTCGCATTCAACAACAGGAATTCTTTCAACCACGCATCGTTAAAAACATTTTTTTTTTTTTGTCATTTCTAGTCGCGTTCCATTTTAGATTTACGTTTGGAGCCACCGAATGGTTCCAGAATCTCAGACTTCTCACTTTCCACTTTCTTCGGGGATTTAATAAAAGAAACCCATTTTCTCCAATTCTACACATCAGTTGATTGCTGAATCGAAAAACGTTTTGGTTTCCGGAGAGGAGACTAAATCATGGCCCATTTCGCATGGAAGCTGCTTAAAATCAGATTTAAAAAAATTTATGTGTGCGACATCATAAACAAAGATCTTTAAATCCACGCTAAAATGAAACTATTAATTAGTCTAATATATTTTTTTTTATCCATAATGATGAACTTGAAGCTGTTCAGACATTTTTCAAAGCAATGAAAATTGACTTGCAAAAACGGCCATATATTATACTAATCTTGTTGTATGTGGTGAATGCAGCAGTACACCAAATGTATATTTTAGGTTTCCAGAAATTGGGGATCTTCTCAAGCTGCTGTTTATCATTCGAAATGTCATTTTTTGTTCTAACATTTGTATTTCACTGGATAAGTATGCAACAGATCTCTGTTTCAAAACTTTCCTCATATTTTCTACTTGTCCACTGACAACTGGACAGAAAAAAGCCATTTATCCGGAGCCAAATTTTCACGAGTCAGACAAGTTGGGCATAGTATTTCCACACCCCTGTGTATGTCTATAGTATTTCAGAAAGGGGCACTGTGTATCTCAAAAATCAGACCACATTCTGTGCATTCTGATTTTGATCTTTACTGTCAGCAAAGGCAACTGTAGTTGTAAAAAGTGCTCTAAAAAGGCATTTTGCACACCATGCAGTGCATGAAAGTGAAATGAGTACATGTTTTAGACAAACAAATGGTCATTTTTCTACAATTATTTCACATTCAGTGAAACTATTTTTCTCTTTTCTTGAGGCGTTTGTCATACTTCTTATTTGTAGTGCATACACATAATAAAGAAAACATTGTGGGAAAATGAGAAAATGCTTGTTACCAGTGTTTTCTCCTTTTCCCACAGTGTAAAAAAGATCAATAAAGGTTGGGATAGTGTAGTAAAGGATTCACGTGATACATGCCTATTAACCCATGAACACACAATCTGAAGTTTATAGGATCCTTACAGAGAGGCTTTTAAATTTTGCGGGAAAAGCATGAAATTCTGGTAATTCATTCTGTGCACGTTCTGTGCAGTCTGATCTTGATCTACACTGTCTGCTAAAGGTCAGTGAGTCAGGCTTAGCAGCCTAGGGGTTAAGTCGAGTCTTGATCCAAATATGTACGTACTATGCAAGTACCTAAAGTGTTGCACAGCAGGGGTTAGACTTGATTACAATGTAAGAATGAAACAGTTACACAAGTACAATCATACACCAAAGTGAGAAAAAAAGTCTTGCTGACCCCTAGGATGCTAATGACAAATTTAGTAAGGTTTTCTTTTTGCAGGGCAGAGTAATTAAAAAAAAAAATTCCACACAATTCCAACTTTTAACAACCCTGAGGAAAAAAAACCTTTTGAAGAAAGTGTTTTCTACCCTATCAAAGGCAGAAATCATCATTTGAGCTACATTCAAGTTGATGTCAGCAAATGCATTCAATTTTGTTGAGAACAAAATTTTGTGGTTTGGTAAAAGTTAAGTAAATGCATGTCTTTATTTGAATAAATAAGTCCACCCCAAACAAGCTTCTTATTGTCATGACCAGTATGGTTGCAACAAGAAATGAGAAAAGCCAAAAAACAAACACTGTAAACCTAGAAATGTTCACAGCGAGAATTGTTCGCATTTTTCCATCAGCAGTCATTTTTGCGAAGATAATCATTCGCGATCGACAGAGGTTCATGAAACTTGCGAATATTAAATAGTGCATATGTTAAAATGACTTCTAGTATAGGCCTCGGGCAATAGATTAACAGTGGGAAAAGAAGAAAATGTTGGTGACCAGCATTTCCTCCTTTACTGCAAAGTTTTCTACCCTTCCTAAAGCAATTTTCAATTTTTGAGTCTCTTTTATCTTGTCATCTGCAAATGCTTTCATTTTGGACTAGTCTGTGATTTTATTGTGTGGTAAAGAGTTAGTTATTAAGATCGTACGGCACACAATACACAGTCTGTTCTTGGATCTGCATCTACATTGTCCAATAGTTTGGGCAAAATTCTTACTATCCTAGCAATGAAAGATTAATATATAATTTTTGTTGGTAGGTGTCAGTAATATAAACTGTTTGAACTAAAGGCCGACAGCCTTTATTTTAATATTTTAGTAAAATAATTTTCAATGTAAAAATTTATTACATTTTGAACATTGCGGTAACCCTTTACCACATAATCCCAACTTTTAACGACCTTCCTTGAGGGAGAAGGCTCTGGACAGCATTGTGGGCAAAGGAGAAAACGCTGTAACCAGCGTTTTCTCCTTTTCTCACAATGTTTTGTCTCCTTCCAAGGACTAACTTCATCATCTGAGTCATGGTAAAATTGTCATCTGCATGCGCTTTCAATTTGAACATACTCGAAACGTTGGCGTTTGGTAAAGAGTTAACCCATTACCACACAATCCCTACTCTGACGACCCTGAGAAAGAAACCTCAAGTGGGCGTTTTGGGAAAAGGAGAAAATGCTGGTAACCTGCGTTTTCTCCTTTTCTTACATTGTTTTCTACCCTTCATAAAACAAAAATCCAATTTTCAGTTATTAATTTATCGTCTGCAAATGCTTTTGATTTGGACAAGCCTAGGGTGTTGTCGTTTGGTAATAAGTTAAATGGAGGAAATGTACGTTGATGGCATTTTCTCCGTTTCGAGCAATGTCGACTGCAGATGTTTTACTTTTGGACAAGGCTAAAATCTGATAAAGCGCAAAGACGAAAACGGTTTAATAATTGTTAACTTAAGCATCTCCTATAGGTAACAGATTATATTTTGTGAGGGAATGCATGGTAAAATTGTTTATATATTATGGGCCGGTGGCCTATATATTTGAATAAAATATCTTGAATCTTGAATATATCGATAGGTCTCTATATTTTCTGTTTATTGGAAATTTTCATTAATGTTATTTGGTACTCTAAGGATCGGTCATTAGCTAGAAGGAATTAAATTCTTTACCACACGACAAAATTTTAGACTGGTCCAAATTGAAGGCATTTGCAAATGACAAATGCGAATGAAAAATTAAAACTTGTTTTGGGAAAGGTAGAAAACATGGTGGGAAAAGGAGAAAATGCTGGTTACCAGCATTATCTCCTTTTCCCACAGTGTTTTCAAAAGGCTTCTTTCTCAGGGTCGTTAAAAGTTGGGATTGTGTGGTAAAGGGTTAATTCTTAACCCTCATCCTGCTAAATAAGGGAAATGCAATTTCCAAACTGGTAGTAAAAACCCGAATAATGATATTTCAAACTTATGGTTAGGCAAATTTATCTCCTTATCTGACAGTATAGATCCAAGATCAGACTGTGCATTCTGTGCAGTCTGATCTTGATCTACACTGTCAGCATAAGGTGAGGGAGTGAGTCGTGCTTAGCAGCCTAAAGGTTAAAGTGCCGTCATAACTATTGTTGCCTTTTCAGCCAGTGTAACTCGAGATTAACTCTTTACCACACAATCCCGGGTTTTAACGACCCTCAAGAAGAAGCCTTTTGAAAACATTGTGGGAAAAGGAGAAAATGCTGGTAACCAGCATTTTCTCCATTTCCCACAATGTTTTCTACCCTTCCCAAATCAAATTTCAATTTTTGAGTCACATTTATTTTGTTGTCTACAAATGCTTTCAAATTGGACAAGTCAAAAATTTTGTCATTTGGTAAAGAGTTAAACTGAATAAGTTTTCTCTACTTGGCAGGAATATTCTGGACAAGAGCAACCTTGAAATTGCATGTACATGTATTAATATATTTTTCTAATATTAAAAATGTGTGTTGGGTTTAGCTGTTGCTCTAAGTGTTAATTAAGGTGGGCACATGTGTGAAATCTATACATGTGTACTTGTCAGATATATCATTAGAATTTGAGATCGCTCACACACAGACACACACAAAAAACTAATTAATTAGGAACATGAATCCACTTAACTTTTTTTTCTAAAAAGCTCTGTGCCATTTCATCTTAGGTGTATTTTTTTTTTTTCATCTCATGATCAGGTACATCATGTATATTTTCATATCTACATTTGCAACCTGCCTTGATTGCTACCTGTGCAAAGCTGCAAGCTACGTTCAATCACATAACTTTACAAACCTGAGAAGGAAAGCTTTTGAAGTCATTGTGGGAAAAGCTACAAACCCGAGAAGGAAAGCCTTTGAAATCATTGTGGGAAAAGCATTTTCTCTCTGTACTAAGATGTTCTCAACCTATTAAAGTAGGCTATTCTCATCATAGAGCCTTATTAGCATGGACAAGTTTAAAAAATACCCACTTAACGCTTTAGCTGCTAAGCGCGACTCATGGACCTTTTTCGGACAGTGTAGATCAAGATCAGACTGCACAGAATGTGCAGTCTGATCTTTGATCCGATAAGAAGATATTTTTTACCCAATAAACAACTTTGAAATAGCAATATTTGGGTTTTTTCTATCGACCAGAGAGTTTCACTTTAGTTACTTAGCAGGATAAGGGTTAAACAGTCAACCGTATTGAGTGGCAAGTTTTGTAACGATTTTTGGGTGGCTGCTTAGGACAGGTTTGACTATATTCAAACTACAGCAGAATCTCGACCATTCTGAAATTTATCATTAGATCTAATGGCTGTCCTAAAACGTCACAGGATAAAAATGGCTGGAAATTCAGAATTTCTTCTTGAGAATAATAGGTCAGTAGATCTATTTCTATCAATCATTCGTCCAATCCGTTGCGATAATCATTAATAGGCAATATAGAAGATTAACTGGCTCAAAATGAATTTTACAAAAAAATGAAGAACATTGGTGAAAGATTTGAAATGTATAAATGATCAGGGGTAACACCGTTTACCGGAAAGTTTTATTGACGTCGCACCGGTGACGTAGGGAACTATTCGTCTGTTTATGATTCCAAATTAAAGAAAATTGGGAGTGCAAAGCAAAGCTAAACGTACGGGTTGAAGGATTAAAAGATTAAGTAATTGAAATAGTAATTGAATAATTGTTCGATTGTTTGACTTGAAGAAAAATTGCTTTGGTTCAGTGATCATAGAATTAACGAAATGGAATCCAACTCATTGCTTGTATTTGAGGTCTTCGATAAAGCCGAGACAACAGCCTGAAGAAATCCAAGCAAACTTTGCCAGGAATGGCAGAAATGAGAGACAAACTGGTGTAGGTTAGTACAAGTAAAATTACTAGATTTAGATCAATCAAGTTTCGAGTTTTTGAAGTACGGGGGCCTGATAGAGCAAGATGTAGATCTATAACGTTTGGGTAGATTTTATCCATCAGGTGAACTCTTGCAAATTATCATTCGATTAATAGAAGACAATCCATCCCTTTTTGTCCTGTTATGATTAGAAACGTATAATCTGTTTTAGCTTTATTCTCCCAAATAAGATGTGCATTTACTTTTGAAAATGTGTTTGCATCATGGCCACGCTCGCTTACACCAATGTTTACAAATCGAGCAGTTAATTTTTCAAGTGAAGGGCGTGGCCTTACTTTTAGAACACACGGTTCACAGTAATTAGGAACGAATAAATATCGAAATTTACACCGAAAACACTATCATCTAACTTAGTTAATTCGATCGCTGATAGTTTCTGTTTGTGTAACCGGGTTTGGTAAATATACACAAGAAAAATCATGATCCTTTGGGACTTTTCATGAAATAATTGGGAACCATTATTCAGTGAACACGAAATTTGCAATGTTTGTTTTGGGAAAGGAAACAAAGAAACTTTTCAATAACGGATGTACTTGTACATTTCAGTGGTAATTGAAACATAAACGTAAAGCGTGTAGTTAACACTTTCATTACCAATGGCGATTTCTGCAGCTTTTGCGGGCGGTGAAGATCAAGATCAGAAAGCACATATCGTGCATTCTGATCTTGGATATACACCGTCCGCTTTCTTATACTAGACTATGATAATAGTCGTCTTGAATAGCAGTGGAAATGTACTATTAAACCTCGGAAAAATGTTGAATTGCTGAAGTTGGCAGTGAAAGAGTTGACCCTTAAGCTTTGCGCGACTCACTGACCTTTTGCGGACAACGTAGATCAGGATCAGACGGCACAGAACGTACAGTCTGATCTTGGATCTACACTGTCCGATATGGCGATATCATTCTCCAAAAATAAGTTTAACTTATTTAGCAGGTTAAGCATTACTAATCCTTGATAGAACACTGCTGCAAACGTAGATCAAGACCTCGCTGCACTGAAAGTATGGGGGAAACTGCTCTTGAATCTGCACTGGCGTTCAGATTTTGAGATATTCTGAACCAAACTGGCCAGAATTCCAGGCTCCTTCACTTTGCCGACGGGAATTGTCCCTTAACTTACTTGGTGCTCGCCCTAATGCACATTTCCAGTTGCAAGACGACCTATTTTCGATCTTGAAGAATGCATTGTGACAAAAGGATATAAACCATACTCTGTGAAAAGGGTGTTTAATGCATCTGCGAAAAAGTACCGACCTATGCCAGCCTGCACAGTGTATGGGTCGAAGTTTTTTGCTTTTGCTAAATTTTCCATTTTGCATGTCCAAGGACCATTCTACACTAGGATTCAGCTGTTTGTTAGACAAAATGAGTTTTATGGGTTCATAATTACATGTATCTCTTTACCAAACGACAAAAATTCAGATTGGTCTAAACTGAAAGCATTTGCAGACGACAAATTAAAGGTGGCCCAAATGATGAAAGTTTGTCATTGATAGGTTAGAAAACATTGTGGGAAAAGGAGAAAATGCTGGTTACCAGCATTTTCTCCTTTTCCCACAATGTTTTCAAAAGGCCTCGTTCTCAGGGTCGTTAAAATTCGGGATTGTGTGGTAAAGGGTTATGTCACGATCTGCTTGATACCATGCACCACGGATATGCATTAAACTGTTCGATGGGTGATTGCAACACTATCCTAAGTGCCTGTATAGGCACTTAGGATAGTGTTGCACTCACCCATCGTGTTGTTGTCAGACCATGGCTCGTATGATTGCTTGCAAGCAAGAATTTCTCATTTGAAGCGCCTTTTTTTTTTTCTCTCAAATATTCATGTATTTTAATGGCTTCATTCATGTTGACTGTCGTTATTTTACGCGGAAGTTCTTGAAAGTCGTCTGCTACGAACTTGTTTCAGGAAGTAATGACTTAATTCTTTACCAAACGACAAAATTTTAGACCAGTCCAAATTGAAAGTATTTTGCAGACGACAAAATAAATGTAACTAAAAGATTGAAATTTTTTTGGGGGAAGGTAGAAAACATTGTGAGAAAAGGAGAAAATGCTGGTTACCATAATTTCTCCTTTTCCCACAACGTTTTCAAAAGGCGTGTTTCTCAGGGTCGTTAAAAGTCGGGATCGCGTGTTAAAGGGTTAACCCTTTACCACACGATCCCAAGTTTAACCCTTTACCAGACGACAAAGTTTTAGACTAGTCCCGAGTGAAAGACACCGCAGATGACAAATAGAATGTGACTAAAATGATGTAATTTCTTTTTGAAAGGATAGAAAACATTTTGGGACTAGGAGAAAATGCTGGTTACCAGCATTGACTCCTTTATTCACAATGTTTTCAAAAGGCTTTTTCCTCAGGGTCGTTGAAACTCGGGACTGTATGGTAAAGGGTTAACGACTCTAGAGGAGAAGATTTTTGAAGCATAGTGAGAAAAGGACTGGTAACCAGCATTTTCTGCTTATCCCACAATGTGTTCTATCCTTCGAAAGTAAACACCCATCATTCTAGACCAAATTTAATTTGTCTGCAAATACTTTCAATTTGAACAAGTCCAAAAATTTAGTTATTGGGTAAAAGGACTATGAGAGATGCAATCTCCATAGCCGTCTGCTAGGATTTCAATAAAAAACGGAAGCTCTGCACGATAAACCGAAGACCCTGATGTAGAGATTATGTTAGCTTCGATTAGACTCATCCCTTATATTACCCAAACAACAGATTTTTTGACTCGCCGAAATTCAAAAAATCTTCAAGACTACGATTTTGAAATTTGTACAAATTAGTTTAACCCCCAGGCTGCTAAGCGCGACCCAAGTCCCTTTTGTGGACCATGTGGATCAAGATCAGACTGCATAGAGCGTGCAGTCTGATCTTGGATCTACACTGTCCGATAAAGAGATATCTTTCTCCCACAAATGCCTTTGAATTTGCAAAATTTGGGTTTTTTACTATCGGCTTGAAAGTTTCGTTTCACTTATTTAACAGGATAAGGATTGGCTAGTAACCATTTAGGGAAAGGGGGAATTAACTGCTGCTTCATAGGCAGTTTCTCCTTTTCACACAAGATTTTCAAAGGGATTCCCCCGTTGATCTATTCAAACATGGAGGTGTTTGTTCGAACCTTTGACTGCTAAATACTAGTAAACAAACTGTTACGACGGCTGGAAATATATGTACAATGCAAACTTGAAAAAAAAAAAAATCTTTCTCATAGTCTTGACTAAAGAAGCGGACAGTATAAATCCAAGATCAGATTGCATGTTCTGTGCAATCTGATCTTGATCTATGCCGTCCGCAGTAGCCCCTGTTTTTGCCGAGCCTTTGACGCTGTTCAAAAGGGTTAAAGGTCAATGTTGTTAACTAGAACTCACACGCTAACAGATATTTTGCGATTGATACGTTTTGATATCATGAAACTGTAATTGCTTGGATATGTGCGAATACATTTGAGCAATGCTCTGGCACAAGGAGGCTAGATGCATTTGCAAAAAGTATCGGCCCGGGTCAGCCTGCGCAGTCCGCGCAGCCTGACCAGGGCCGAAACTTTTTGTTTTGCTTTCGGTGAGTTTTGAGCATGTTAAGGGACCAATGTACCTTATAATTCAGTGGGTTGTTATACAAAACGGATTTTATGGATCTACAATGCTGTGGTGACTTGCTTAGTATCGCGCATTACAGAGATACATTAAGCGCCCTTTTGCCAGAGCATGGCTCATTTATATTAACCCTGAAGCTGCTAAAAAGTTAAAGGAAACTTTAAAGGCCGACAGTAAACCTAAATGTTGCTATTGCAAAGTTACTTCTGAGGAAAAATATCTCCTCATAGGACAGTGTAGATCCAAGATCAGACTGCTAGTTCTCTGCAGTCTAATCGTGATCTACACTGTCCGTAAGAGGTCCTTAAGCCGCATTTGGCAGCCTATGGGTTAAAGGGCCTGAGGGTTCTACATGATTCTCAGTGGTTTTTTGTTTATAATCGAGATATTCGGGTTAGATCGACGCTGGCTGACGGCTCTGGTCACATAGCAGGGCCTTGCGCAAGGCATTGCAGAGTCCCAGCTTGGTACTACACATACTGAGAGTCGGCCACGCAGGACCCCGTAAAGAAACAAATAAGGAGATTTTCATATCGAAATAAAAATTGAACAATACCATAATTTCACTTTGCTGAAAGCTATACCGTGAGTATTCACTAGAATTATCCGGGGGCCCTGCGTGGCTAAGTGGTAAGCAGTAGGATTCCCAGTCTGGATGTGCCGGGTTCAATCCTTACCCAGAGACCTTACTTTTTTAACAGAATGACTGTGGGCAAGACGTTTCAGTGCCCAAGCCTAGCTTTTGTGAAATCTAGGACACACTTAATAAACGAGCATAATTTGACTGATAAGTAGCTGAAAAGGCGCAAAACACAATACAATTGATTGGAATTTTATGCTAGGTAATGGGATCATTCTAATAGATACGCACACGGAAGGGTTTTGTTAGGAATATAAAGAAGGTATCATATTTTCTGCGCATGCATTCCCTCATTTTGCACCGTGCTGCCATTTATGACTTGCATGCACTTTTATCCAAGGTTTTTGACGGCATTTCAGTCATACATCAGGGCAAGAGTCCTACATTTTCCGAGTTTTACCAGTAATAGAGTTTTGCTGTGGCATACCTAGGCATAGGTACGGAGCCCGGTAGGTGTCATTCTCTACACATTTTTTATTTCGAAATAACGAAATCCTAAATCGTTCAAACGAAATACTATTTCGAGAAAACGAAATACTAAATCGTTAAAACGAAATGCTATTTCGAGAAAACGAAATACTAAATCGTTAAAACGAAATACTAAATCGTTAAAATAGCATTTCGTTTTCTCGAAATAGCATTTCGTTTTAACGATTTAGGATTTCGTTTTAACGACTTAGTATTTCGTTTTCTCGAAATAGTATTTCGTTTGAACGATTTAGGATTTCGTTTTAACGATTTAGTATTTCGTTTTCTCGAAATAGCATTTCGTTTTAACGATTTAGGATTTCGTTAATTCGAAATAAAAAATGTGTAGAGCATGACACCTACCGGGCTCCGTACATAGGGCACTACCACGTGACCTTCGCCATCAGCAGACAAACGAGGGCACTATGTCTTTTCCAACAATACCCGAGCATAGATTAATTTTGCGTAGAGTGAAGAAAAGATTAGCCTTTTACATACGAAGAGTCTGATCTTGGTCTACACTCTCCGTTTCCCTATTAATGGTTTCAATCATAATGATAGCCATCATTTGCTTAAGAAAGTCCGGACTTTTTTTTAAATATTTCAGATCCAAATACGAGTACTCGAACTCTTTCGACGGCTAAAAATGCAATCCACTGAAACTAACAGATTTTTATTGGCCTAGTATAGGCTTGACTGAATGAGCAAACGGTATAGATCAAAGATCAAACGTGCAGTCTGATCTTTGATCTATACCGTCCGCAATGGCCTTATTTCCGCTTGTTTCTAAAAGGGTTAAAGTTATATGTATAAAATCGACAGACCTGTGGATAAGACAGAAAGAGAGGGAAATGAAAATAACAGACAGACAGACTTGAATAGAGAAAAGAATTAAAGAGAATGAGAGAGGCGGGCCTTTTATAGGAAAAGTTTTGATCAGAAAGGTTGATATTGATTCCAAATAGGTTGCTCTTTATTTGGTCCGGTGCCTGTCAACAATCGGCGCTGTTCGGTTCTTCAAGTCGATATTGCTGTTCATGTCTTATAGGTTATACTTGATTGCGGATTGTTCAGGATTTCTTGTCTGTAAGGAATTATCGCAGTAGGAGTTCTTTGAGTTAGATTTCCGTCATAGGCGGTTAAATGACATGAGTTTGGTTTTTTTTTTTTAATTATTATTATCAAAATGATTAGTGACGTCATTATTATGTTGGTGGAAGTTGATTATTTACTTATTAATTTTTTTTTTCAGTTTCTCTTGCTTTAACCTACAGAATGTTAAGTAAATGAAATGGGTTTTTAAAGCCCAGGGCTGCTTTTCAATAAACTGCGTAGATCTAAACTGCGTAGATCTACGCAAATTATTTGGGATTCTACATACACACATGCGATCCTTACTTTACCCAAAGGTATGAGCTGGTGTAAGTTTATGCAAGTTTATGTGTTAGCAAATATTTACTCAAATAAATCGTAGATTTATACAGTTCCATGAAACTTATTTAGAGACTTGAGGCTTGCTTACCTAAACCAGTACGCAGATTTCGTGCCTACGCAGTTTCGCGAAAGGCAGCCTAGATCCAGATTTTGAAATTAAAATACTGCATTTGTCAGAATAGCAAACAGTGAAGATTCACATTCAAAGTTCTGTGCAGTCAGATCCTAATCTATCCTGTTCGCAAAAGCAGCTAAATTTATGCTTGTTTAATTGTTGTTAACTCATTGTTCTTTTTCTTTCTGTTCTACTGCATTTGAATTTTTTATTTTGTCCAGTTCATGTGGGTTTTTTTTTTACAGATGGTTTAGCTACGCTGAATACATTTCCCATCGTGTCATAGAAAAAAAGCGCAGTAACGAAAAAAAAAAACCATTTTGCCTTCATTAAAAGTAAATCTGTAAGTGGTGATAATAAGGGGGTTTATTATCGCCATGAACAAAATATTGGAGCCATGCTCTGTGAAAAGGGATTTAATGCATTTACAAAAAATATCGACCCAGGTCGGCCTGCGAAGTCCTGGATCGAAGCATTTTGCTATTATAAATTGTCATCATGTCCAAGGACTATATCACCTCAGGATTCAGTCGGTTGTTGGACAAACTGGATTTCGTGGCTGCATAATCACGTGATAACTTGCTTGGCATAATGCATTATGAGGATGCATTAACTCTTTCATTATTAACTCCAGAAATTACATGTTTTTTCCGAGCTCTAAAAATAGATTTCCACTGCCATTTAAAACGACATTCATCATAGTTTAAAACTAGAGTAGCGGACAGCATAGATCAAGATCAGACTGCACGTTCTGTGCAGTCTGATCTTGATCTACGCTGTCCGCAAAAGGTACTCAAGTCGTCATTAGTAGTGAAAGAGTTAAACACCCTTTTCCAGAACATGTCTCATTTTTTTAATGGTTTCATAAAAATGCCCGATCTTCACCCCTATAAGCACTTTGATTCTCTCGTCGTTTATCAGTCTTATTATTCTCTAAATTCAGATTTTAATTCTTGTCTTCCCAAGTTATAGTTTTACCCTTCCACATTTATGACAGATGGTTTAACTCTTTACCAAACGACAAAATGTTAGACTTATCCGAATTGAAAGCATTTGCATACGACATATTAAATGTGGCTCAAAAAATTTAAATTAGTTTCAGGAAAGGTAGAAAACATTGTGGGAAAAGGAGAAAATGCTGGTTACCAGCATTTTCTCCTTTTCCTTCAATGTTTTAAAAAGCCTTTGTTTTCAGGGTCGTAAAACACGATATTGTTTGGTAAAGGGTTAATAAAATATCGTGGCAAAGCGGATTCATTGCTCGTTTTGAGAAATTTGTACAGCTAAAACAATGCTATTGAAAGGCGTTATATAGATTAAGACAATCATGCATAGAACATGCATTCTGATCTAGGCTGTAGACTGTCAGATATACCCAGTGATATTAGTTGTGCATACTGTTGTAGTATTCGTAACTAATTGCGTCTGTCATACTGGCACGAAGGCTCGCGTTGCTCTGTGTGTGTGTGTTTTTTTTCTCCATGGGCAAGGCACTTGAGAGCCCAGGCCTAGTACTGGTGAGACCCATGAGGCATGTAAATAACTTATTAAGTGAGTTGTCGACATGATATAACTGAAATTTTTCTAAAAGCGGTGTAAAATACTATGCAGTTGATCTCTTCGTCTGACTCAAAGTTTCCGTTTTATTTCAACCCATTAAGCCCTAGAAGCGAAAACAGGACCAGTATTCACCAACCATTCCTGAGAACATTCTTAGCCTTATTCTCAAGAGTTATTTTTCTTTAATTTGAAAGAAACACACCTTATGATTGGCTAAACAAAATGGTTTAGCCAATCAGAAGTTGTGTTACTTTCTAAATCTGTATTTAGATTAATAATGTTCTACAGAATGGTTGGTAAATACAGACCCAGGGCTAAATTGCAAACGGTTTAGTGTAATTATATAACATTTCAGAGAACTTGCAGTACGATCTTGGGTCTATACTGTAGCCTTGATAAGTCAAACCTACATGATAAAAATCGTCGTTTCTTGGTGTTTGGTGTTTGAAATAGTTAAGTTTATACATGTGGGCGCTGGAAGAGTTGATTGGTATTTTAACCCTTTACCACACAATCCCGAGTTTAAGGTAGACGCCTTTTTAAAACCTTGTAAAGAAAAGGAGAAATGCTGGTATCTAGCATTTTCTCCTTTTCCAAGAACGTTTTCCACCCATATAATGACAAATTCCATTATTTGTGCCACATTTGAAGTGTCTGCAAATGTTTCACTTTAAACAAGTCCATGATTTTGTCATGTGGTAAAGAGCTATGGGTTTGTGTCAACGAACTTGTAGAATAAATGACGGAAGTAGAATATACATGACAGAAAGGTTGTGAGAATTACTAACTTCTGGGTCAAGATGCTTTTGCGGTCATACAGGAAGATGTATGTAGTTTCAATTAAATAAACTAAGCCACGAAATGTGTGTGAACTATCAAGCCCCAAGGAAAATGATTCACTGTTGCTGTAGGGTGTTTATTTTAACTATCCTTGCGGGGTTGAGTTTTGCGCGAGCGACCGGTGGCAAGGAGGACCAAAAACTTCGGTTTGACGGAGATATCATATTCGGTGGGCTATTTCCGATGCATGAGAAGGGTAAAAATGGAGAAAATTGTGGAGATATTAAGAAAGAGAAAGGTATTCAAAGACTCGAAGCGATGCTCTTTGCCGTGGATAGAATTAACAAGGACCAAACGTTGTTACCTGGTTTGACTATAGGGGTGCATATACTGGATACGTGCAGTTTTGATACCTATGCTTTGGAACAATGTATGGACTTTATCAAAGCCCAGATGACGAACATTGATCTTGCGGACTATAAATGTGATGACGGTGAAGCACCAAGATATGTTAGGATCAAACCTGTGACTGGTGTAATTGGCGCGGCGGCTAGTACAGTGTCTATAATGGTGGCAAATATTCTACGGCTGTTTCAGGTGAGTGAAAGTTTTAGTTGTGGTACACCAAAGGTTGTTTTTTCCCATATTTTTCCTTGCTTGTATTATAGGCATCGTCGTTACTAACACTCTTTTTTTTTTTTGTTCGTTGAACCTCAGTTCCTAGACGTACCGGCGATAAGTGGACCATATTTAACAAATATTCTTACTTGCATTCATCATTCTAATTCTATATTATTTAACCCTTTCCCAAACAAGCCCTGGTTTTCACGTGTCTGCAGTACAAGTCTTTTGAAAACACTGTGGGAAAGGAGAAATTGCTCGTTACGAGCAATTTCTCATTTTCCCACAGTGTTTTCTACCCTTTTTGATAACTTTCTGCCATTTTCATCAAATTTAAAATTGTCGTCTGCAAACTCTTTCAATTTGGACCAGTCCAAAATCTGTCGTTTAGGAAAGGGTTAAAAAAAAAAAAGTAGCACAATTTTTGATTGGCTGAACCATTTGGTTTAGCCAATCAGAAATTGTGCTACTTTGAAATTTAGAAAAATCTTTACAAACTGGTATATTCAAGAAAAGGACGTTTAGAGGAAGAGAAATTGCTCGTATTGATTAGAAAATATTGAGTGGAAAAGGGGTGACTAGTTGTTACAAACAGTTGCTCCTGTTCCACGAGTGTCTTCAAAAGCAGTTCGCTGTAAATACGTAAAATATAATTTTGTGGTAAAGCTTTAACTTTTGGCGCTAAATAAGTGTTACTATGGTTGCCTGGGTTCCAATCAGACCATTTCTTCCTTTTTTGTATTCGAACGTTACTTTGTCAATAACGAAGTTTTGACAAAGTAACGTCCGAATGTATAAAAAGAGAAAATGGTCGGGCTGGAACCCAGGCTACTGTTATGGTAGCGTCCAATCAGTAATGTTAACCGAAAAATTTCAATAAAAAAAACCCAGAAACTTTATGGTAGGACATAGTAGATCCAAAATCGGAGATTGTTAATTCAAGATCAGACTGCACGTTTCTTGCTGTTTGATCTAAATCTCCTTTGTCGTTTAACCCGTTACCAAACAATCACGTGTTTTTACGACACTTAGGAACAAGAAGTTTAAAAACATTTTGAGAAAGGGTAAAGATGCCTGTAATAAGCATTTTCTCCTTTTCCCGCGATGTTTTTTTTTAACCGTCTGAAATGCAGTTCCCGCCATTGGAGCCACATTTAAAAAAATTTTCGTCTACAAATGCTTTGAAATTTGACCAGTCTAAGATTTTGTTGTCGTGTAAAGATTCAAAACAACAATATTATTGGGATTAACCCTTTATTACACAATGCCGGTTTAACGACCACGAGGAAGAAGGCTTTTGAAGACATTGTAGGAAAAGGAGAAAATGCTGGTAACCAGCATTTTCTCCTTTTCCCACAATGTTTCAAATCCTATGAAAGACAAATTCCATCAATCGAGCAATCATTAAATTGTCGTCTGCAAATGCTTTCAATTTGGGACAAGTCTACATTTTTGTCGTGTGGTAAGGAGTTTAAAGCTTCGTCAAATTGTCGAGCAATTTTCCGGCGTTATAATTGCGGATTAGCCATGCATTGCCGTAGATCTTGCAATAAATCCATCGTTATTAACCCTTAAAGCCCTAGAACCAATTTCAGTTGTTTTTGCAGACAGTATAGATCAAGATCAGACTGCAGAGAATATGCAGTTTGATCTTTGATCAACACAGTCTGCTACGGTTTACATATTCTAACGGAAGCAACCTTGAATTAGCAATATTTCGGGCTATTTTTCCTTATTAAAAAGGTCCGAAACATTAATTAAGGGCTTTAAGGGTTGAAGGCCCATGTAAAAGTACGGAAAACACTGTAAAGATGGAAATAGATTATTGTACGGTCGGCCCAAGTGTTAGTCGCTGGCAGAAAAATGAATGTTAAAACTAGATAAAAAGTAAACAAAAATTAGAGCGACCTGGCAACTTTTGACCTACCCTGAAAATGTATTTTTCTGCCAGTGACTACACTTTAACCGACCGTACAATAACAGACTGTCATTTTCACAATAATTTCCATACATTTAAATGGTATGATTGAAATTCAAATGCATTTTAACACCTGCATTGGTTACCTTTGGCCGCTGTTTGGACTTTAGGTATTTCCTTGGAACAAAGCATCACCTCCAGTTTTAAAATAGTGGTTTTTTTTTTAATTTCTTAACCCTTAAGCTGCTGAGCGCGACTCACTGACTTTTTGCGGACAGTATAGATCAAGATCAGACTGCACAGAACGTGCAGTCTGATCGTGGATCTACATTGTCCGATAAGGACAGCCCAACTCCAGAGCCAAGTCGTAAATGACGATCATGATCGGCTTCTCTTGGCAAGCATATTGAAGTATGTCATTTGAAATAAATGAACATGAACGCTGTCTTGTTTATACCGGCACATTGTTTGTCAGATACTCTGGAGCTAAGTTGTAAATGGCGTATATAATGATCGGCTTCTCTGGACAAACATGTCATGTCGCATGTCATTTGAAATGAATACAAGATACGAAATAGACTCAACTCTAAATCTCCTGAAAACGATTCGCAACAGATCTAAGAAAACGACACCAATTCTTAGTACATGAATGGACGTTAAATCATTGTGACGAAATGATAAACTGCTCGTTACAAGCGATTTCTCCTTTTGTCACACTGTTTCTTAGAGAGTTTCAATATGGAAATTTCGTCAGTATATGTTAAGTGTTACATTAGTCTTTGGAAATTGATCCAAGGTGGATCTGTCTCAGATCGGGAAATTAGTTCAATGTACAGACTGTGTTCTAGATAATTGTTTCTTGCGTAAATCCGGGATTGTTAACCTGTGAAAAAGTTAATGAACCGGCTCGAACTTCTAGTTTATGAATTCTTTATACGACACTTTTAACTCCTCCACTGCCAGTGTCAACTTGGATAGGCTTTGCGGACGGCGTAGATCAAAGATCAGACTGCACATAAGGTGCAGTCTGATCTTTGATCAACACCGTCCGCTACCTGTTGTTAATCTTTGAGGTCGGAGTCAGCTGCAAACGCAACTATACTTTTGGACCTCGAGAAAAATCGGATGCATCTAGTCAATAGCGAAAGAGTTACACGTCTTAGAAGTCTCTCTCTCTCTCTCTCTCTCTCTCTACCACCCCCCCCCCCCCCCACCCCCAGAGATCAGAGTTATTCCCAAACGTTGGTCAACTGCTTGTCAAGTACAATACCTAATGAAAGTCATACAGTGGTTAAATACATATATGAACCACGCTCTGGCCTCTATGCGATATAACAACTGTAACCGTAACAACTGGCTGAATCGTGAGGTACACGGGGTCCTTTGACATGCAGAAAACTAGGAAAAATGGCAAAGAGTTTCAACCCAGGTAAGCCTGCGCAGACTGCTCGACTGACCCGTGTCGATACTTTTTGCAGATGCATTAACTCTTTCACTGCCCATGTCGCCTTGGACGTCTTTTGCGGATGGCGAAGATCAAGATCAGACTGCACAAAACGTGCAGTCTGATCTTGGATCTATACCATCCGCTACCTGATACTACTCTTTGACCTAAAATCAGTTTTAAAAGTGACGAAAATATTCTTTTAGACATCGAGAAATGTCGAATCTATTTATTTGGCAATGAAAGAGTTAACTCTTTCCCAAACAAGCCCTGGTTTTCACGTGTCTGCAGTACAAGTCTTTTGAAAACACTGTGGGAAAAGGAGAAATTGCTCGTAACGAGCAATTTCTCCTTTTCCCACAGTGTGTTCTACCCTTTTAGAGAACCTTCTGCCATTTTCATCAAATTTAAAATTGTCTTCTGTAAACTCTTTCAATTTGGACCAGTACAAAATTTGTCGTTTGGGAAAGGGTTAAACCCCCTTTTTCACAGAGCATGGCTCATGTACGTTTTGATGCTCTTACGAAACATCCGACGTTTATACACGATCAGGCTGGAGTTTGAACATTTTCTCTGTTGTGTACATCTGTGCGGAATTTCGGGACAGTGCGATACCTCCCTATGGTGAAAAAACAGGGAAATGAAAGAGTTAGTAGTTTTTCCCACACAGTTTTCTCACTTTAAAGAATTTGTTAATAGACGAAAAGGTTAAACACATAAGTTTTTTGCAGTTATCAGGAAAATTTTGAAACTCGCTGATATATTTCATTATCGTAGAAATGGGTAAGGCCTGAAAGACAGGTGTATTTCCGCTAACATTCTGACAAAGAAGTAGGTAGGCCGGGAGGTAGGCAGGGATATGGGTAGGTTTCACTAAAAATGTTAATTGGGTTCGGCGAAATATTTGAAAGGTGTGTCAGTTGTAATTTTAATCTTTTATTTTGGCCATAAAAAACAACAGAGTCGGGAGGTGGTGAGAGACTGTGTTGGCTGGGAGAGCAGAATCGCAGCACTTTTTTCTTTAATCCTTTACTAAACATACCCGTGCTTTCACGAACTTGATGAGGATGGCTTTTGAAAATATTGTAGGAAAAGGAGAAAATGCAGGTGATCAGCATTTTCTCCTTTTCCCACAATGTTTCCTACCCTTTCAAAGACAACTCCCATCTTTTGAAGCCATTGAATTTGCTGTGTGCCGATACTTGGCATTTGGGAAAACAAAGTAAAAAAAATCGTAAATGGTAAAGGCATCATGGAAAAAAACATATGGTTGATGTCCAGCTCTAAGATATGAAAATGTGGTAATTCTGAAATATCGACGTAATGCATACACATTTTTGCTTGTCTTATTTCGTTTGTCTAAACCAATCTTTGCGATGACTAAATTGTCGTAGGTTTGAATTTTTGATATCCAAAAAATACGCGTTGTCTGCGCATGTCATATTCTTCGAAGATTCGACCTGTCTTATATGACGCATCACCCATCCCCCGTATACCGGGGAAAAGTAGGGCTTATATTGAAGCTATTAGCCTATTACCAAAGCATGTAGGGGCTGTTTTAATAAATGGTCTGTGCAAAGGTTACATGTTAGACCATCATAGCTGAATGAATGGCACCAGGTAGCGTTTTATTGAGTAAACGTTCATTTTATTTGAAATTCAAAGTCACGGTTGTTGTTTTGAAAAATTACTCCGCTTCTGTACCCAGGATGCCCAAATTAGATAGATGTGTATTTGTAGAATGCCATCTAGCGGGAGATAATGAAAAATACGAGACATATTTTAGTTAGGGATTTTTTGTCAACGACATTCTTTTCCTTTACTTGCTCGGTTTTGTTACTTCCAGTAACACAAAAGCAAATAGCAAAAAGTATCTACCCATGTCAGCTTGCGCGGACTGCGCAGGCTGGCATGGGTCGATACCATTTTTACAAATGCATCAAACCCCCTATTCACAGGGCATGGCTCCTGTCATTTAAAGCTGACTACTTAACTCTTCACCAAACGACAAAATTTTAGATGGGTCCAATTTGAAAGCATTTGCAGACGACAAATTAAATGTCGTTCAAATAATTTGACTTGTTTCTGAAAGGTTAGAAAACGTTGTGGGAAAAGAAGAAAATGCTGGTTACCAGCATTTTCTTCTTTTCCCACAATGTTTTCAAAAGTCTTATTTACCAAGGTCGTTAAAACCCGGGATTGTGTGGTAAAGGGTTAAAAGCTATGTTTGTAAAATATGTACAGTTAACATAAATTGAGGTTCGATACATGAATATAAGTGAATACACTGTGACAAAACGAGAATTTGCCTATCACAAACAAATTTTCCTTCTGTCACAACACGGTTCAATAGGTGTTCAGTTGTAAGACAAACAGAAGTCGTTTGTAAATATGGGTCCATATAAAGGTTGCAGGTTTGATTTTGTTGTTCTTGTTGCTGCTGTTAATCAAGATACAAAATATGACGGAGTAAGTGAAAATTCGGCATATTGTGGATTTTTTTTTTTTTGTGGGGGGTTACATTTTTCTAGATTGCTCTGTTGAAACAAAAGGTATAGGGGAAAGATTCAAAGGCTTTTCAAAGACTGGAAAAGAGATTGGAATTCTGAATGCTAGTTCATTTACAGTTTTTTTTTTCTCTTCCATCTTTTTGCTTCGTACATGTATCTATGGAAACTGAAATAGATGACGTTTGTCAAAGGCTTACTGTGGGTATCTATCGGAAAGCAAGGAATGTCAAAGTGTCTGGAATATATGTCAATGACGTGATTAACAGTTTAACCCCTCGGCTGCTAAGCGCAATTCAACAACTTTTTGCGGGCAGCGTAGATCAAGGTCAGACTGCACAGACCATGCAGTCTGATCTTGGAACTACACTGTCCGATAAAGATATATCTTTCCCCCCAAAATACCTTTAAAATAGTAAAATTTGGGCTTATAACATCTTCGCAAGCCAAGGATACTAACTCCACTTTGTTCGTTACGTACCCTTGGCCGCTCGCCTCTTTAAAAGTCGAAACTCCCGCTGCGCCACCTATCGAATATCACGAGTTGCGTAACCTTTGCTGATGTTATTTCTGACCAATCAAAATGCTCGTAATAAAATTTGCTAGGCTATGCATCAAATATGGTTGCGCTTTCGGATTCATCACAATTTTCTGAAATTAATCAGACATACAATAATTCGCAATCATTTGGCTGTGGAACTCGTCCTAATATTTCACATAACTGATCATGAACTATAAAAAACTCATTAAATATCGATCGTCTACTCTTTTTTGGCAAATTTTCGTCACAAACACGACAACTTTCGTTTTTGACGGGAGCCGCCATTATTGTTTTCTGTTTCGCGGAAGATTTCTTGTTACGGATGGTTTGATTGGACACGATGGGTTTTGATCGCATCCAGTGAAATGGCGCAGCGGGAGTTTCGATTTTTAAAGAGGCGAGCGGCCAAGGGTACTACCTTAGTATCCTTGGTTTGCGAAGATGGGCTTATATATATCGGTTTGAAAGTTTCATTTCTTTTATCTAACAGGATAGGTGTTAATTTCCTCCTTCCGCCGCACCAGAACTTGATATAAAACAATCATTTGAGTCACCGTAAGTCTGTAGATGCCTTCAGTTTGCAATAGTATAAATAATTTGTCGTCTGGTAAAGAAATGAGCAATCATCGCAAAAACAAAACCTCGCGATGATTGTTGAAGTTTCGGCATATGTAATACTTTACAACGCGATATAGTTATATCTCGATTAGTTAACGGGTGGGATTTTGAAGATACTGGGGGAAAAAAGGAGCAATACTTACATGTACTCTTTGAAATGTAGCAAAGATTCACCAATAGTTCCATATGCAGGAAAATAGTCCGTCCAATGTATTCCTATTCGGCTGTAACCATTTATATACATTTTTGTAGAAAAAATGTTGCTCTGGCGGAAAAATCTCGCTTTTGACGTGGATAGGAATTTTCGTTGGGCAGCTTATGCCATACAACATCCGCATGAAGTCGAATCCTGTAGGAGCAGTATGGGTTTTTTTGTGCATATGCTATGCTACAATGTAATCTAGGACTGGTACCAAAGAATTACCAACCAACGGTAATACTTAAATGATTTTTTTACGATACTATTGTAACTTGAGTGTATTTGGCCGAAAAAAGAAATGGTTGTTCAAAAACCCTTTCTAGCAGATTAGTATATTTGTATTCCGCTTACTGTAATCGAACTGACCGGAATCAGATACATCATACATAACGACGCATGCACGCTCACTTTCAGTTTTGAATACCAGGGCTGTACTATGTTACCGATTTGACCTGAACCAATACATGTACCGTCATACAAGATTGCGCTCTACTCAGTCTACTTTCAATTTTAGCCAGTACATTCCGTCCTCGTTCCTGTCACTACCGTGTATACAGTCCTGCACGTGTACATACAGTGCTAAATCTTATACTAGCTGAACACGCGTCAAATTGGTGGATGAAATTTGCTACTCCTAAATAAGTTTATGTAATAAAATAACAGTTACTGTGCGTCCCGCTTGGCAGAACAACTTCGACTTTCCTTGACCTTGCCAACTCCATTAACTAATAACATATACGTGTACATGCATTACATGTAATAGAAATTTTTGTTTTTCATTACACCTGATCATAGCTTAATACTGTTGCACAAATCCGCTTTTCAGGACTTTGAGTCCTTTGATTGTTCAGCTGCTAATTCTTTCACTGCTAATGGCGACTAAATTAGCTTTTGTGGACGGCGTAGATCGAGATCAGACTGCACAGAACGTGCAGTCTGATCTCCGATCTACATCGTCCTCTACTTGATGACCAAAGAATGACCGAAATCATCTGCAGGCGCACTTAGAGGTCCTGCTTGGCTCATTGCTAAAGTGTGGGACTCGTAACCTTGAGGCCGTAAGTTCGAGCCTGGAAAGCACTGGGTTTTTCGTAGGAGTGTCTTTGGGCAAGACACTCAGAGCCCTAGCCTAGCACTAGTGAAACCCAGAAAATCAATGAATATGTGGGCTATCGCCATGATATGACCGAAATAATGTTGAAAGTGGTGTAAAACATCATTTAATCAATCACTCATTCAATCAATCGATTGATCGATCGATCAATCGATCAATCAATCAATCAACTGCAACTGCAATGGAAATCCTCTTAAATACTATTAAAGCGAGTACGAATTTATTTCACTCTTTGTAACGAAGGATTTGATTTGCCCCATGTCATCGTTATCAACGAAGGCGAATCTTTTTATAAGACTGTTCTATTTTGTGTATGTACTTTCTGTAAACGTTAAATAGCCACTACAATAAAAGTTCCATATAAGGCAAATAGTCTAATGTATTCCTTTTACGAGGAGACCTTCAATGAAGACTGATAGAGTCTAAACCAAACTGCTCGTTAACACGAACACAGGAAATTAGGTTCCATACATGTATTTACAGCGTTACTAGAATGTTACGGTACTGGTAAAGTAGGGTTCCATATTACCATTTCTCGCACACACTAACATTTGCTTGTGTACCAGTCTGATAATACATGAGCCATGACAACAGGGGGTTGATGCATCTCCGTGATACGTGATACCAAGCAAGTCGTCACATTATTGTGGATCCATTTACATTATCTGTTTTGTATTTACAACCGACTGCGTCCTCAGGTAGAATGGTCCTTGGACAGGCAGAAAATTGACCAATAGCAAAAGATTTTGACCAAGTTCAGCTTGCGTGGACTGCCCAGGCTGACCTGACTTGTAACTTTTTGCAGATAAAGGCCCTTTTACAAAGAGCATGGCTCATAATTATATTCTGACGTTACTTAAATCTGAATGATGTAACAATTCTTACGGAACTAGTAAACAGGTTATAGCCAAAGATCTATGTGGGCGTAGTAAGGAGACTGTGATAAAGAGCGACTAAGAAATTTAGAACATGTACATGTACATAGCTAACCGTGAAATACTGGGATTTATCGGTTAGATAGATTTTTTTTAACTGCCAAAATTAAGATTTTCAATTTATTGAAGATAACAAATTCGCCGGAAGTAGAGGACTACTTTTTGCACTTTCTAAACCCCAGCAGGTGTACAGAGCAGGAAATCTTGATAATGGATGTCAAATTTATAACTGTAAGCATACATTGGTGACTATAGGCGAAAATATGCATGCAATTATTTCCTTTCATTAACTAAATAAATCACACAAAATGTGGCCCGTTACAAGAAATATGGCGCCGATTTCAAGCTTTGTGCTAGAAATAGTATGGAATTCGCGGCAAATAGGGATGGTTTGATCTCTCCCTTTTTCTCTCAATCTCTCCATACGAATCTTAATAATCATAAGAACAGAAGGATGAATAAGGTCTATAATAAATAGAATAATCAACTGTTTGTGCATGAAATAAAAAAATTCACTCGAATGGGATGTGATTTGTTTAAAAAAAGAACTCCTTCTTTTGACTCGTTTTTTCAACTGCATCACAGCCCAAGTGTCGTGATAGATTTCCGCTTACACACACAACTAGTTGATTATCCTTTATCCCTTTACATCACAATCCCGAGTTTTAACGACCTTGAAGAGAAAGCCTTTTGAAAATCTTGTGGGAAAGGGAAAAAATGCTGGTGACCAGCTTTTTCTCCTTTTTCCACCGTGAAGGTTTTCTAAACTTTCACAGAAAATTATCACTATTTCAGCTTAACTTTGATACGTCGTCGGCAAATGCTTTCAATTTGGACCAGTCTAAAATTTTGTCGTTTGGTAAAGAGCTGTATATATTGCCGCTTGGACCCAGACTACACTAATATTGAAAGACAACTTTCGTTGTCTGGCAATACAGTATTTTTGAGCACATTATGGCAATTTCTTCTTTTGTCTCAGTGTTTAACATGTATTCTTGTATTAATCTTTACTTCATTTTGATGATCAGTACGACTATTGTATGAAAATGTTGTTAAAGTTGTCTGATGCAACGGCAATACGTTACCCCTGAAGTACCAAGAAACTGGAATGGATACATTCAATCATTTGAAAACAAAGGTCCAGATAGTGCGTTCTCAGGAGATTCAAAGATTAAGAAATTTTATCTAAACAAAATATCGAAAAAGATCAGACTGCACAGTCTTTTTGAAGTTTAATCTCATATCGACACTCCCAAGAAAAGCAAGTAAAAAGGCCTATAGCGCTGTAAAGGTTAAACCTTTGATCACGTGACAGGAAAAACCAATCGGATTTCGAATCGTGCTAACAGCAAAACCGGAAATGGAGATTTAAAAAATAATTTCACCATTGTCAAGCGGAAATCGGTATTTGATTAATTTGTTTCACATGTTTTTTCCCAATTACCTTTTCACAGCGTGAATATTGGCGTTGTGCAGAAATAAATTATGCTCAGGGCCCGTTAATGGCTACCTCTTTGGTTTGCTTCCAACTCGGCATTTCCATATCATGTTGCATGTGGGCCTATATTCACCAACTATTCTTAATATAATCTACACTGTTATTCTCAAGAACCTTCTAATTACCAAGTAACGCAATTTCTGATTGGCTAAACCAAATGGTTTAGCCAATCAGAATTTGCGTTACTTTGTTAATCTAGAATACGACTAAGAATACAATTAAGAACGCTTGGTGAATAGGGGCCCCAGATGTTTTTTTTTTTAATAATACACCAAAAATAATTTGAATATTGTTCCTTATTCTAATTTCCAAGACAAGACATCGAATAGGCTTAGACTAATATCACAGCCAATTAGATTGCTAGCCATAATAAAATTTAAAACCACATTTAGAATGATTGGTGAATACCGCGGCGTACCTGCATGCACGTTACGTCAGGTCTTGTCTTAAACTAGACTATTTGAAAATGCAACTGCCATTTGCCCTTAGTGCATTCAGGGCTAACGTTTTACCAAACAATCCAGAGTTTCAAAGACCTCGAGAAAGAAGGCTCTCAGAAACATTGTTGAAAAAGGATGAATGCTGATAACCATCATTTTCTCCTTTTCTCCAAAAGTCTTCTGTCCTACCAAAGAGAATTCCATCATTTGAGAAACACTTAATTTGTCTCAGCAAATGCTCTTAACTTGGCCAAGTCTTAAATTTTGTCGCCTGGTAAAGAGTCAAACAAGTTGACCACCGAAGAAGCTTTGAAAATCAATGGCGAAAGATGGATCAACCATACAACATTGTTTATTTTTGTGTCTCTTTTTCGGGTCTTCCTTTTTTTTTTTTTCAGGCACTCGTACATTTATCTGTTATCTAGTCCACGTCTAGCCTGGGTTACAGTCCGATCATTTTTTTTTTTTCCTTTTTTATATTCGGACTTTACTTAGTCAAAATGACATCATTTTTGACAAAGTAAAGTGCGAATATAAAAAAGGAAAAAAATGATCGGACTGGAACCCAGGCGAGTGCACGTCTATCAATGACTTAAAATCAATCAATGAACGAAATGGTGGCGTCACCTGCCTCTTAACTAAACGACAAAATTTTATACCAGTCCAAATAGACAGTATTTGCAGACAACAAATTAAAGGTGGCTCAAATGACAAAATGTGTCCATGATAAGGAAAAAAACATTGTGGGAAATGGAGAAAATGCTTGTTACTAGCATTTTCTCCTTTTCCCACAATGTTTCCAAAAGTTATCCCTATCAGGGTCATTAAAACTCGAAATTTTGTGGTAAAGGGTTGATTAAAGCTGATCAATTCACGGAAATCGCTTTAATTAGTAAAAACTCTTTACCAGACGAAAAAATTTTAGACTGGTTCATATTGATAGCATTTGGCGTAGACAAGTTTAATGTGGCTAAAATTATGGGATATTTATTTGAAAGAATTGAAAAAGAAATGTTGAAAAGGAGAAAATGCTGGATATCAGCATTTTTTCTTTTCCCACTGTGTTGTCAGACGTTTTTACTCTAGCTTAAACAATATATTTACACCGATGGTGAAACAAATTCATCAACTGCGAGCTTGTTTCAAGGGGAGTGTAAAGTATTAACCCTTTACCAGACGACAAAATATATAGTGGTCTGGACCAAACTGAAAGCATTTAGCAGACGACAAGTTCAATGTATTTCAAGTGATTTTTTTTCTGTCTTTGATAGAGTAGAAAACATTGTGGGAAAAGAAGAAAATGTCGGTTACCAGCATTTTCTCCTCTTCCCACAATGTTTTCAAAAGGTTGTTTTTTTTACACAAGGTCGTTAAAAAGCGGCATTGTGCGGTAAAGGGTTAAGTGCCTAACCATGTCCCACACAGCTCTGTATAATCACAATTCAATATGATCAGCAAAAACTAT
Source organism: Tridacna gigas (assembly GCA_945859785.2). NCBI lineage: Eukaryota > Metazoa > Mollusca > Bivalvia > Cardiida > Cardiidae > Tridacna > Tridacna gigas. The sequence continues at coordinate 43,090,299 of OX244036.2, forward strand.
TGAAAATTGTCGATTTATTAGACCACGGTTTATCATATTTCATTGCTCCGGTACTGTACCATGAACATGTCTTACATTTCTACGCTGTCCAACTGTCCACATCCGAATTAACTCCCTTACTAAATGATCCCGAATTTCGATGTGCGACATAGAGGCAGAAGCCGGTGGTTATAGAGAAAGCATCGGTCTTTCTCGTCGGTAGTTCTGTGTTCGATTCCCGTGATGAACACAGTCAACCTTAGGAACGACCGACATCACGGCACTAGCACTGATACGGTTTCCGGGGTCCGTATTCACCAAACATTTAAGTCATGCTCTGGCAAAAGGGGGCTTAATGCATCTCCGTGATTCATTATACCAAGCGAGACATCACGTAATTTGGGATACATTAACAACCGACTTAATCAAGAGGTAGAATGATCCTTTGACAAGCAGAAAATTGACCAATAGCAAAACGTTTCGGCCCAGGTCAGCCCTCTGCAGTCTGATCTTGATCTCTACACTGTCCACATAAGCAGGTAAATCCGGGTTCAGTACTACAGGAATTTGAAATCGTATTTGTATAATAATGCAGAAGGTTTATTTCACCGGGTCACTGTGGGATACTTACCGTTATCATGCTCTGGCAAAAGGGGGTTTAACGCATCTCCGTGATATGTTGTACCAAGCAAGTCATCACTGCATAAGTTTGTATCAATAAAATCATTTTGTCTAACACTTGACTGAATATGGAGGTAGAGTGGTCTTTGGACATGCAGAAAATTTACAAATAACAAAAAGTATCGACTCATGTCAGCCTGCGCGGACTGCGCAGGCTGACATGAGTCGATAATTTTTGCAGATGCATTAAGCCCCCTTTTCACAGAGCATGGCTTATATTCATTGATCTTAATTTATTGCAAAGACTAACACATTTTAATGTAGATTTAGATCTAATTCAGTTAATGTACTGACATTTTCTTTTTCTCTAATTAGTTCTAATGTTTGAAATTATGGTGGAAATAAAAACAGTCTGTGGAAATATGAGTATGTACTTTTCCCATGTAATTAGTTTTAAGGAAGAGCTGTCAAAGATTTTACATCAGCATTTGGTCAAAAATTTTCCACGCGGTGCATATAATCGAATTTCACTTTTCTGACATGAATTATGTAGATATTTAAATCGTTTTAGAAAATCCCAGAAGGCAATGTCCACTTTTATTTGCGATGAAACTAAAGTTAAATTCATGGATTATATCTAATTTGATACCGGTGCGCTCTTAATTGTCTGAACTCTTATTTTAATCTCAGGATAATTGAAGCAGGCATACAGTTTCCCTCTCTCTCTCTCTCTCTCTCTCTCTCTCTGTCTCTTTCTCTCTGTCTCTGTCTCTCTGTCTCTGTCTCTCTCTGTCTCCCTCTCCCTCTCTCTCTCACCGGTCTCTGTCTCTGTGTCTCTGTCTCTGTTTCTCTCTGTCTCTCCCTCTCCCTCTCCCCCTCTCTCTCTCTCTCTCACCGATCTCTGTCTGTGTCTCTGTCTCTCTCCCTCTCACCGGTCTCTGTCTCTGTGTCTCTGTGTGTGTGTCTCTCTCTCTTAACACCAGTGCAAAGCATGATGACGATAATAAGAGACAGGAAAACTTGTATATCGAATCTCCCAAGTCTCGTTGTAGTATAGATCTTATTCTCGTTATTCCAGCATCACGCGCTCATAAAACTGGAGTGCTAACATATCTTCGTGTTCAAAATTGTCCAGTGTTACTGGAGATAGTAAAAAAATTTAATTAGATCTTCAGATAGTAATGAAAATGGAAATTAAAACTTAAATTTAATTAAGAGAAAGACAGAAAAGGCCCGAAATTAAGACAATACCTCCGTGAGAATGACATTTATATATAACTTGAACATCGCACGCTCAAATGAATTGAACTCGAACATAAGTTTATAAGCAGTGGTCCTGTTCTCAAGTCTGTGGAAAAGCAGCCAGTGGTTTGGGAACATTATTGTTCAAAGAACTGGTAAAGGAGACTCCAGGAAAGCATGTATAGGCGCACTGGCTGCCGCGGTATAGCTGAAGTAATATTGAAAGAGGCGTTAAACCCCAAACAATCTCCAGTCTGCTTGAAGAAAAGACCATGGTTTACACTTTCAACGCCAAAGATACAAACTCCACGTCTTTCGAAGGCTACAAATTCAACCCGCTGTATCTCACTAAGACTTTTATCCCATGGACTAAACTTAACAAGCGGACGGCACAGATCCAAGATCAGACTGCACGTTCCGCGCAGTCTGATCTTGGATCTGTGTCCTCCGCATTAGCCCGCTCTTTTCACCAATGGTGCTTAAAAAAAAAACGGGGTATAATGAAAATCTCCAAACGCCGGACACGTAATTAACTTCCATTAAATACTAATGAGGAACTTTTTCCTGTCCTTGCATGTCGAGCATGCGTCATACAGAGAAAACACAGTGAAACGCAGCTTCCCTCTATGGTCGTATGGAACTGTTTCTGGGATTTATCGTCCTGCTGGCCACATTTAAGGCTATTTCGTGCGGTTTTCGAGGCACGGTGACCATAACGCAAATAGTTTTAAGTAGCAGACCGGGGCTTTGTTCACCAACCATTCTTTACAACATTCTTGGTCATATTCTCAAGATTTTTCTAACTTTTAAAATAACGCAATTTCTGATTGGCTAAACTAAAATAGTTTCGCCAGTCAGAAATTGCGTTATTTTCTGAGTGTAGAATGTTGATTGAATAGTGTTTTACGCCGCTTTGTAACATTATTTCAGTCATATCACGGCGACAGCTCACATAATTATGTATTTCCTGGGTTCTACCAGTGCTAGGCTAAGGCTCTGAGGTGCCTTACCCAAGGACACTCCCACGAAAAACGCAGTGGATCCAGTGAGGCTCAAACACGAGGCCTCCATGTCACGAGTCCTACACTTCACTTGTGAGCCACGTATATAGGACCCCTCTGACTGTAGAATAGGGTGAAGAATGAAGAATGGCTGGTGAATACGGGCTAAGTATACTTGTTATTGAAACAGAAAAGTGTAAAAGCTTTTTTTAAAGAGCCGAAATAGTGTTAGGTCATTAACCCCTGAAAAATATTTTCAGCAATGGCTTTCAAAAGATCCCTGCACAATATGGATAATAAAAAGGGCCGGGGCCCATATTCACCAACCATGTTTCAGTTGGTCGCTTGTTCGATCCCGGCTTGTCCAATTTCTTTCCGAGGATTGATGATAGTCATTGCGACAGGATTCATTCCTCTCTCACCGCTGACCATTGTTTCGACGATGGTTATGTGGAAAAGCAGCCAGTGGCTTGGAAAGAATATTGTGCGGAGTACTGGTAAAAAGAAACTCCAGGAAAGCATGGATAGGTGCACTGGCCCCCGCGATATGACTGAAATAATGTTGAAAACGGCGTTAAACACCATACAATCAATCAACCAACCATGTTTAAGTCCATTATTTTGCTGAGTTGCAGTCCGCGCAGGCTGACCTGGGCCGAAACTTTTCGCTATTGGTCAATTTTCTGCATGTCAAAGGTCCAGTGTACCTTATGAATCAGTCGGTTGGTATACAAAATGAACTTTATTGGTCCATAATTGTGTGATGAATTGTTTGGTACCATGCATCACGGAGACACATTAAGCTCCGTTTTGCCAGAGCATGGATCAAGTGAAATGCGTCTCAAATAAACAACTTAACTTCAGTTGGAAAATGAGTCCGTCAGCAGATTTGATCAGAATAGGAGATTAACCCTTTACCACACATTCCCGAGTTTTAACGACCCTGAGAAATATGCCTTTTAAAGACATTGTGGGAAAAGGAGAAAATGCTGGTAACCAGCATTTTCTCCTTTTTCCACAATATTTTCTACCCAATCAAGGACAAACTTAGTCATTTTGGCCATCTTTGATTTGTCGTCTGCAAATTCTTTCAATTTGAACCAAAGATTTTGTCGTTTGGTAAAGAGTTAAAGTATTTCGTAAAACTGTGCCCAGAAATCAAGGTCTGATACATGAATACAAGTGAAAGTGTCCAAAGGACAACACGAAATGAGCCATGCTTTGGCAAAAGGGGGTTTAATGCATGTCCGTGATCTATTATACCAAGCAAGTTATTACATAATTGTAGACCCATGTCATCCGTTTTGTCTAACAACCGACTGAATTATGAGGTAGAATGCTGCTTTCAATTGCAGAAAATGACCAATAGCTAAAAAGATTCGGTCCATGTCAGCCTGCTCGGACTGCGTCGATACACCGAACTTTTCATTGCTCGATTATCTGGCACCGTCACTAGAAATATAAAGAAATATAAAAAGCCCAAAACACTGCGATTTCGAAGTTCTTTTCCTGGAATAAGACTCACTGTATCCGACAGTGTAGATCCAAGATCAGAATGGACTTTCTTTGCTGTCTGATTTTGGATCCTCACTGCTTGCAAAAGTGCTTTAAATCGGGCGTAGCAGTGTACGATTTAACCCTTTACCACACAATCCTGCATTCTAACGACCCCAAGGAAGAAGACTTTTGAAAACATTGTGGGAAAAAGTGAAAATACTGGTAACCAGCATTTTCTATGTTTTCATACAATCTGTTCTATCCTTCCCAAGGAGGTTTTCTATTTTTTAGTTAAAATTATTTTGTCGTCTGCAAATGCTTTTAATTTGGGCAAGTCTAAAAAATTTTTGTTTGGTACAGGGTTAACCCATAGGCTGCTACGCGCGACTCACTGACCTTTTACCGACAGTGTGGATTAAGATCAGACTGCACAGAATGTGCAGTCTGTTCTTAATCTACGCTGTCCGCAAAATCAACACTGTCCGATAAGGAGATATCTTTCCTCCAAAAATATCTTTGAAATAGCAAAATTTGGGTTTATACCATCGTTTTGAAAGTTTTTTTTTTTTAATTGAGCAGGATAAGGGTTAAAGGAGAGATTTCAGAAGGATTTGATGTAATCACCTCCGTAAATCGGAAAAGCAATTATCAGTTTTTCCCCATTTCTTCGCATGCTGACAAAAATCGTCATTGTCGTGCATGTGCTGCGATTTGTTCATAGTATTTCGTCAAATCTTTTGCTGCCAAGTCAATTAACCCTTTACGACACAATCTCCAGTTTTAATGACCCTGACGGAGAAGGCTTTGAAAAACATTGTGGGAAAAGGAGAAAATGCTGGTAACCAGCATTTTCTCCTTTTCCCACAATGTTTTCTGCCCGATATCAGAGAAATGTCACCTGTAGAAATGCATTTTATTTGTCATATGCAAATGCTTTCAATCAGGGTCAAATGCCACCATTTAAGCCACATGGAATTTGACGTCTGCAAGTGTTTTCAGTTTGGACAAGTCCTAAATGTTGGTGTATGGGAGAGAGTTAACCCAATATCTGTAAACAAGTTAACCCTTTCCCAAACGATAAATTTTAGACTGGTCCAAATTGAAAGAGGCTGCAGACGACAATTTTAAATTTGATGAAAATGGCAGAAAGTTCTCAAAAAGGGTAGAAAACACTGTGGGAAAAGGAGAAATTGCTCGTTACGAGCAATTTCTCCTTTTGCCACAGTGTTTTCAAAAGACTTGTACTGCAGACACGTGAAACCTATATCTGTAAACAAGTTAATGAGTCGTATCAACTGACAATAAATACCATATTTGAGCTCCTTTTCCCACAATGTTTTCTACCCGATATCAGAGAAATGTCACCTGTAGAATTACATTTTATTTGTCATATGCAAATGCTTTCAATTTGGTCAAGTCAAAAATATTGTTGTTTGGTACAGAGTTAACCTTTCTTCAAACAGTCCTTTGTACCTTTTGAAACCACTGTCGAAAATGGAGAAAACACATTTTGTCCTTTTCAGACTTTTTTCCAATCCTTTCCAGGACAGATGCCATCCTTTGGCCAAAATATTTTCTACTCTTTCAAACGTAAGTCGCATCATTTGGACCACTTTCCATTTCTTTGCATGCAGACAAAAATCGTCATAGTCTACCGTTCTGTGCTTGGTTGCGTTTATTGTATTCCTTTAAAAACGCTTTGGCTGCCAGATATATGCGCCCTTTACCAGCCAATCCCGTGTTTCTACAACCCTGATGAAGAATTAAACATTGTGGAAAAAGGTGAAAATGATTGTCAAAACTATTTTTTGAGCTGATAAAGAAGTTAGTTCTGTCGCTGTTACTACCATCAATCCTCGAAAATAATTTTTGCCTAACTACGGACCTGAACCAGGGACACGTGGCTTTACTGACTGAGGTCCTGAGCTCGGCCTTGTGCATTTATACCGATCTTTGGTCGTAAAAAAACAGCAATCGAGAAATATTGTGCCGACCAGTTCTTGTGAAATACCTTGCGACTTACACGGTCAACGAACTTCCGACCTCTTTGAGCGGAAGCAAGCAATCTGTATTATCAGGTTATCATAATGAAGCTCCTCTCATTGACAAATCTGAAGAGCATCCAAAATTTGCGTACAAAAAGGCGTGAACTCTTTCTTTGCCAACTTGGTAAATACGTTTTTTTTTCAGGTTTAAAAGTAGATTTCCTCTGCAATTAGAGATGATTTTTTTTAATAAAAATTCGACCTAAGTTAGCGGACAGTATAGATCCAAGATCAGACTGCACGTTCTGTGCAGTCTGATCTTGATCTATGCTGTCCACAAAAGCTATTCAAGTCGCCATTGACAGTGAAAGAGTAAAATTGACACAATGATTACATTTGGAAAATATTGATAATCACGTCCTTCTGGGAAATAAATTGGATTAATCCTATAAGATGTTCAGGACAATTTTTCGGTTGCTTTTTGCAGACGAGTGTTGATCCAAGACCAGACTGCACAGAACCTGCATCCTGATTTTGGATCCATGCTGTCATTGTTAGTTGTCGAATCAGTGTCCAGTGTATGTTACATTACCAATGTTTGGTGTAAAGGGTCGACGCAATGTTTATTGTAAGTTGTCGAAGAAATGGTCATTTTAGTTGGCGAAGCAATGTTCATTGTGAGTTAGCGAAGCCGTGGTCACTGTTCATGGTAAGTTTTTAAACCCTTTACCACACGAACGTGAAAATCCTAGGCTTGTCCAAATTGAAAGCATTTGCAGACGACAATTTTAATGTGGCTCAAATGATGCGATTTTTCTCTTGAACGGGTAGACAACATTGTGGGAAAAGGAGAAAATGCTGGTTCCCACACTGTTTTCAAAAGGCTTCTCCCCCAGGATCGTTAAAAGTCGGTTTTGTATGTTCATTGAAGGTAGTCGAAGCAATGTTAATTGTACATTCTGGAAGTAATGTTCATTTTCAATTTGTCAAAGCAATGCTCACGGCAAGTTGTCGATGCAATGTTCACTGTAAGTTATCAAAGCAATGGCCATTGTAAAAATTGTCGAATCAGTGTTCGTTGTAAACAGTTAACGCAAATGTTCAATATAAGTTGTCAAAGCAAAGTTCATTTAAGTTGTCGAACCACTGTTAAATGTAAGTTGTCAAAGCAAAGTTCATTGTAAGTTATCAAAACAGTGTTCATGACAAGTTGTCAATTAAATGTTCCATGTAAGTTATAAGAGCAATCATCATTGTAAAAATTGTCGAATTAGTGTTCGTTGTAAACAGTCAAAGCAATGTCAATCGTAAGTTGTCGAACCGAACCAAATGTTCAATACAAGTTGTCAAAGCAAAGTTCAATTAAGCTGTCGTACCAATGTAAAATATGAGATGTCAAAGCAAAGTTCATGGTAAGTTGTCAAAGCAATGTTCATGGTTAATTGTCAAAGCAATGTACACTGTAAGTGGTCGAAGTAATTTCCATTTGCCTACAGAATCTTTCTAATCACTCTCCTGGTATTTGGAAGGGGTCGGCATTAGTGTCACGTGGTTTCTGATACAAATCGTCAGCTTTGTAATATCCAGAAAGTAATTAGAACAACTGTGATTTCTGATCAAATATTCTACTACTGAACTGAGAAGAATGATTATACCGGGGCTTGACCCTTAAGCTGCTAAGCTTACCTTTTGCGGACAGCGTAGATCAAGATCAGACTGCACAGAACGTGCAGTCTGATCTTGGATCTACACTGTCCGATATGTGATATCAGTCTCCAAAATATAAGTTTGAAATTTAAGTTTGAAATAAAATTGTTCGGGTTTTTACCATAGGCTTGAAAGTTTATTCAGGTTATTTAACAGGATAAGGGTTAACAGACTGCCTTATAAATGATACTGTTCGTCTCAGCGGTAGACTGCATATGAAAGTATTGTGTGAAAAGGAGCAACTGCTTGCAACAAGCAATTGCTACTTTTTTTCCGCCATGTTTTCCTTACCATTGCAAAACGATGCCTAGATTTTTTGTAGTATTTATTCTCCCTGTGATTTTCAATAGGATTTGATTGGTCTAGAATTAGTCTCCGAGGCAATAAAGGTACGGTGCCATAAAACGTGAAACCTGGTCCTGAATCTACGTTGACCACTGACTGTTATCTTGGCTATGACAAAGAAAATCATCAAGCACAGCGGAATAGAATTTATAGACCTGGAAAAAGCTGATTTTTTTAAAATTTGTCCCGAATTATTTATACGTGTACCTAATTCACGCACCTATCGATCCGATACCATTATCGTACTTTCTCATCGCTGACCAGTCGTGCCGCTCAAATATGGAATTTATTATCAATTGACACGACCCATTAATTTGTTTACAGATATAGGGTTAACTGTCTCCCATACACCAACAATTAGGACTTGTCCAAACTAAAAACACCAAATTCCATGTGGATCAAATGATTGTATTTGGCCCTGACAGGGTTGAAAAAAATTGTGGGAAAAGAAGAAATTTGCTGGTTACCATTTTCTCCTTTTCCAACAACGTTTTCAAAAGCATTCGCTCACAGAAGGACTCGTAGAAACTCTGGATTGTGTGCTATAGGATAAAAATAGACTTAATTGGAGTGGCTCCATTTTGATGAATAATTCGTGTTTGGAAATACGGCTATTGACTTTTAACTTATCCTGCCGTTTGCGACCATGGATGAACTTTGCGGAGATGTGTGAAGAAAGATCAGCCTGCACATACGTGCAGTCTGATCTTGCTTAACGCTCTCCGCTTCTCTGTCAGTTGTTTTGCTCATACATGCCCAGTCCAATGCACATGAATTTAGCAAAATCTATTGGTGAGATCATCGACAATTTTTATACGGCAGGATAAGGATTAATAGAATATTATCATTTTATCCATTACCTTCTGATACCTATTTGACAGTAGACGATGTGAACAAACATCTCCATAAACTATGGATAATCAGCGTGAATGAAGGTTGACCCTTGTCCTGCTTAGTAAGTTAAATAAAACTGTCCAGCCGACAGTAAAAAACTTATAATGTTATTTCAAACTTGTTTCTTGTGGAGTAATATCTGGCGGTGTAGATCATAGATCAGACTGCACGTTCTGTGCAGTCTGATCTTGATCTACACTGTCCACAAAAGGTCGGTGAGTTGCGCTTAGCAGCCTAGGGGTTAAATAAGGAAATACTCGTAAATGTATTGTTACAAGAAGAGAATTTGTTCTTTACGAAAAGTTTCTCCTTCGGCCACAATGGTTTCAAAATTAGCCTTGTGTCAGGACGAAAAAGATCGTCTAAATGGTGTTAACGCGTTGAATTGTTTACAGAGAGAGTTAATCGAGATGCGATTGCAGAGGCTCAGTCTTGATAATTGTTTTGTCCTTGGAAGAATGAATTCTATTGATTTTTTTTTTCGTCGTAGCTGATGGCACCGGCTTTTGACTTATGTCTTTATAATGATATATTCGAATGAATAAACTGAAATCTGCAATTGGTCAAAAATGTGGACATATTCTTTCTTGATCTGGAGAATCCTTCAGGACCATTTGCAGGCAAATTTAAGCGTCTATCTTTTTAAAGATTTATTTCTTGTTTTTCGTAGTTTATCGTGCACACCAATTGTGTTCTTGGCAGAGCGGATTTGGGAGAATTATAACAAACTTCATTGGACAACCTGCAACAGATGGCACTCTGTTTACATATCGATAAACACAAAACAACGGATTTAAAATTTATCTGAAACTATATTGGTATTGTAAATCAAATTATAGTTTCATTGTAGAACTAATTTGGTTTTAAACGACGATTTAAAACAACATTGTCAATTCAGCTTAACCTCAAAGTCATTGTTTCGTTTTTATCAATATATTATAGGAATGTCATCTGACTGTAATTGGCCTTTAGCATCTCATGTTTCGCTTTCAGTAGGCTTTTCTGAAAAGATAAACATATTTTCAGATCGGTATATGTCGACAGTGCTTAATAAGGTCTATCTGGTTAGCTTTTTACATGGTTTTAAGTTTTACTTAATCATTGTCATCACTCACTTAACTACTCGTGTGTTCCCTCGGCTTCACCAGTGCTAGGCTAAAATTCACTAGTGTCATGACAAAGGACAAACCCATGCGACGCCATCGGGGATAACACAAAACCTGTTCCCCGTGTTTCATTAGTTCGAGAGCAGGGCTCCACAGTGCCTTGACCTTTTACACACCCAGTGCCATTGTTGATAACCCAAAGCTTGTGGATTTTTAGATCGACAGCATTAAACAGTGAGCAACGGGGATCTCTAACAATAATATCCAGGAAACAAAATTAGGAATTACGGCGACTGTTTTTGTCATGTTTTCGGTTAAGTAACATCCCAAGTCGCGTGAAGAAAACAGACCACTTGTATTAACTCTTCACCAGACGATAAAAAAATGGCTTGTCCATATTAACCTTTGAGCTGCTTTATAACTAAAATGAAACTTTCGAATTGATAGTACGAGTTAGAAAAAAATATATTGCTATTTTAAAATCATTTTGGGGGAAAATTATCTTCTTATCGGCCAGTGTAGATCCAAGATCAGACTGCACGTTCTGATCTTTATCTACATTGTCCGCAAAAGGTCCTTGAGCCTCTCTTAGCAGCCTAAGGGTTAAAAAGCAGTTACAGACGACCAAATAAGATATTTGATAAGTGGAGGGAATTTCTTTTTAAAGATAGTAAATATTTTGAGAAAAAGAGAAAATGTTGTTTGCATGTTTTCCTTTTCCCAAAATGTTCTCAATGGGCATTTGTTTTTTTCAAAAGGTCTCTTTCTCAGGTTTATAGAAACGCAGAATTGTTTGGATATTCACAAGGTTGTAAATGTATATTAGTGTTCATTAACAATAATCTATGGAATCATCATGCAAATGTATTCCCATATTAAACCCTTCCACCGCCATTGGCGAAAATACTGGCTTTTGCGGACGGCATAGCTCAAGATCAGACTGCACAGAACGTGCAGCCTGATCTTGGATCTATACCGTCCGCTCTTTAAGACAAGCATATAGAATAGAAATGTTTATGAGTTTTCTGTTTATTGTATTTTCAGCCATCAAAAGAGGTTGGGTTTGTAGATTAGGCTCTGAAAGAATAGCTAGAGCACTGTTTTGTCTCAAAATACTTGTCAAAAATGTAGAACCTTCTCATGATTATTTCACTACTGTACAACACGACCTTGCTTAAAAAGAAAAGATTTGAGAAGAGGGAAGGCATTCTGAATGCTGCCGTCAAATTCTTCACAACCGCTAAAATAACCCGACGTATTTTTATGTATACGATCCACGGTATCAATAGAGGTTAAAGAAAAGCGCTTGCCAAATATTCGTTCCTGATACTATACGTCCATTCACACGCTATGACGTATATAACTATATGAAAGCTTCAGGGAACGATGGTGTTTTATTGCCCAGAACAAACCTTTTATTTTCTGCTGTCTGAACCTGCGTCTACAGCTTCAGGTCTTCTGAATCATTTTATTAGATTTCGACATGATTTTTGTTGACGTAACGATACTCGAGGATCTTTCATTCGCATCTCATTTTTTTAGTTAGCCAAGAAGCACGATAAGTTTTGTGCACTAAATGCAGCTTTTTTTTTTGTTTGTTTGTTTGTTTGTTTGTTTCATTAGATGTTTCGTGTTATGTCATTTTCACATTACATAAAGACTCACCAAAAAAGGAAACCAAGCACCGATAATGCTGTAGAACTCAAAGAAAAGGGATATCATTTATTTCATTATCTTAGACTGTCTTTTTAATTTTTCAAAAGTATTCCGTTATTGTGACTGTATCGAAAATGTTACCCAGGAAGAGTAATTGTTTCTCTTTTCCGCCTCTGTCACAGTCTAAATCCGTCCGCCTCAAAGACGCAAGAGTTTGTATCTGTGCCTTAATTTTGCCAATTTCAAAAAGCTCGGAACCAACATAAAAACAGATTATTTCGTATTTGTATCGAAACACTCGTCACAACTCTGCAGATTCTGTAACTATATCTAACCTCGTCCGTAACAAGGAGGTTTCCATGTGCTGTCAGAACTTAATCTTTAACATGGCGGAGCCCATGTAAATCGGTTACCAACAACATCATTAACCATGGTGAATCTATACACATCTATCAATATGTCGGTGAAAACTGCCAACGGAATTGATAGACCGCGTTGGAAATTGAATCTACAAACTGTTTGTCAACGGAAATGTATTTAGAAAAATTTAGATAGAAAATTGTGACTTTTTTTTTTATAAGCGGAGCCTTACAATTTCAAGAAAAGTAAGGCGGTGTATTTCCGGCGAAGAAATATACCGTGTAGGTGCATATCACCCATCGTAATACAGCCGAGGGATTTGATCAACAAATCATCCGGTGGTTGCTGAATGGTGTCGAAGATGAGTTTCAGTTTGTTTTGAAATGTCATCTTTTAACGAGATTTTCCCGAGGGAGTTTTCACTCAAGTTGTTACATTTATTACAGTTTATAATCTCTGATTATGGGGCATGATAATGTATCTTTATCTTAAAATCATTGTATGCTTGAGGCAAACTGCTATAGTGCTATTTTAACCAGTGCAGATCAAAACAAGGCTGAAAGGAGAGTGTAGCCATATCCTACCATTTGCAATCATGGATGCAGGCCTATATCGTAGAAAGTCAAGAGTCATGATTTAAAGACCGACAAGAATTTAGACTTGTCCGAACTGAAAGCATCAGCAGGCAGCAGATTAATTGAGGCTAAGGAATAGTATATTTTCTTCAAGAGGTAAGAAAACATTTTGGGGAAAGGCGAAAATGCTGGTTACCAACAATATCTTCTTTTCCCAAAATGTTTTCAAAAGTTTTGTTCTTCAGGGATTGTTCGGTAAATGGTTGAAGGGCTTAATTTCAGTGAACTTATCAATCTATTCTGTTGTGATACTGACGAATGTAAATTTGGGAGGATACGCGTTGACATGATGATATTTGACCTGCACTCTGAAGTATTTTGTTCAAAAACAACGTGTAGTTTACTCTTTACCAGAAGACAAAGTTTTATGCTAGTTTAGTCAGAAAAAAGAATGCAGACAACAGATTATATGCACCTCAAATGGTGGGATATGTCTTTGAAATGGTAGAAAATATAGAGAGAAAAGAAGAAAATGCTAGTAACCAGCATTTTCACCTTTCTCCCACAATGATGTTAAAATACTTTTCTGCCAGAGATTGTTCGGTAAAGTCTCATGAAATGCCTGTAGCATGCTGAGAATGAAATCCTAGAAAAGTCGGTATTACCACTTTCGGAGGGGGGAAAAAGCATTAAAGAAACAGATAATTATGATTAGTTCTAAATGCATGCACAAGGCGGTGAGCGGATTTTTTAATCTAAATCTCTCTATTGACGAGTTCTGAGCCCTGTACCAGACGACGAAATTTTAGATTTGTCTAATTCGAAGGCATTTACAGACGACAAATGATAAAATTTCTCTTTTAAATGGAAGAAAACATCGTGGGAAAAGGAGAAAATGCTGGTTACCAGTATTTTTTTCCTTTTTAAATAATGTTTTCAAAAGCTTTCTTCTTCAGGGTCGCTAAAACTCGGGATTGTGTTGTAAAGGGTTATCTTAACCCCTTGAGTTCCAAATAAACTGGAATAGGTATTGTTTTTTGGTGAAAAAGGCATCAACATTCCAATTCAAAGGGCTTTTTTTACATATACATGTAATTATTATGTTGGAATATCTTACAAGGTATCGCACAGTGTTGATTAAAGATCAGACTGCACAGAACGTGCAGTCTGATCTTGATCTGCACTGTACGCAACAGCATGTAAAATCGCTCTCTCCATAAGAAGGGTAAAACCTTTACCGTACAAGCACCAAAAATACTACGAGTGACATGTGAGGAAATATATTTGCAGCAAAAAAGAAGAGGAAAATGTATTGACTGATTAAAGAAAGCATTGTAAGAATCGGAGAAACGTCTTTTAACAAGCAGTGGCTCGTTTTCCCACTGTGTTTTGAAAGAAAATCTCTGTCAAAGGCACTTGGAAAAAACAAAAAATAAAAAACGATATACGATTTGTAATCTAAATGTATCTTTTAGATGTGAAATGAGGACCATTACATGTAATGATACTCGATTTCCCTTTGTGAAGGTTTTCATTTTAAATTAATTCTATAACTCAGCACTCTTGTCTTCCTTGTAGTTTAGGAATTGTCTCTGGGAAGTTTATTTCTATCATTCTATCACAGAAGTACCCTTGTATTCAGTGTAATAAAGCAATTTTTTCTCAACTCTTGACCAAACGGCAAAATTTTGGACTTGACTAAATTCAAAGCATTTGCAGACGAAAAATAAATTGTAGCTCAGATTGTGGAAATTTTCTAGTTTGATAGAGTAGAAAACATTTTGGAAAAGGTGAAAATGCTGGTTACCAGCATTTTTCCTTTCCCACAATATTGCCATTCTTCTTCAATGAGTAAGTCTCATCCATAAAAATTTCCACAGAACATACAGAGTCTTTGTAGAGTTGTTTAACTCTTTTAGTGCCAAATAAGAAGGAAACTCGACCTCTTTCGATTGCCGAAAAAATAATGTGCTGAAAATTAATAGGATTTTTATCTTTTAGGCTTGACGAAACAAGCGGACTATATATATAGATCATAGATCAGACTGCACGTTCTATACAGTACAATCTTGATCTATGCCATCTGCAAAGTTTCTCCTAAGGCACTGAAATGTTTAATCCAGAGTTTGTACACAGAAAGAAAAAAAACATGGTTTCTAAAACTATGTGACGTTGTTCTGTTGAATGCACGATTTCAGTACTTTCAGAACTTTGATTTTAACGTTCATTGTACAAATACATTTTTTACGACCATGCAGTTGACAGCTGTGGACAGTAACGTGTGAAGAGGAACACATGACAGCAACGAGCTCTCTTTCGAGTAATGTTTTCCATACTGCATAAAAAATATATTTTTCTATCCTTTAAACGTCTGTTATTTGAGAAGAATGTGAAAATTATCGGTAGGTAAAACATAATCTGTACCGTAAGGGTTTGATTTAGTGTTCTGCTTCCAGAAGCATTCAAGAAAAGGTAACCTATTCTCATTAATATTTCATGAAAAACAATTAGCTGGTCTGTCAAGGGAGATAATTGTATCGGTGCCTTACCTTTAATCCTTGTGAGGTCAAATCAGTGAAGTAAACAATTGACTTGTTTAAAACAGACTATATTTTTGCAATTTATAGCTTTATTTCGACAGAATATCTTACAGAAAGGTGCACGGTGTAGATTCAAGATCAGACTACACGATCTGAGCAGCCAGATTTTGATCTACACCGCCTGCAGAAGCGCCTAAAGATGTGCATGGCACTCAAAGATTAACAGTCATTGGTACGCAAAGTTGAGTTGATGATTATTCTTTTCTTCTTACCGTGGCTGTTATCAGTCTTAACTTTTTTCCAAGGTCTACAGCTGCCTTATATACCTACGTAGTGCCTTATTCTTATACTATCTGTTTTGATTTGCTTAAAAAAACCCTGTTTTAGGGTGGCTTTCAGTCTAAGGTGTTTAAGTAATATCGCTCGTAGCATGGTATTTATCCCCTTGACTTCGTCTTTTATCACACGGCATTGCATTCAACCATAAACCTGCATAAAAATACATTTATTTTTTTTTTTATCGATGAAATTTTAAATAATGATATAAAAAGATATTTTTAGATGGATTCGGCAGTAGCTGTTTCCTTTTAGTGAAGGTCCATGAAATAGAAAAAAAATGGGCCATGCTCTGGCAGACTTTAAAGGGTTTAATTCATCTCCTTGGTGTACGGTACTAAGCAATTCATCGCATAATAACGGACCCAGAAAATACATTTGGTCTAATAAATGAATTTTGAACTAACTAGTCCTTGGCATGCAAGAAAATTGACCAGTACAAAAAAATATCGACCCACGTCAGCCTGCGCAGTCCGATACTTTTTGCAGATGTATTAAGCCCCTTTTTTCACATAATATCGCTTAAGTATTTGTAATGCTGGGATTTAAACCTGTGAACGTCAAATGCATTGCCTAGCTATCCTACCGATTGAGCTATTCGCGCAGATTTTTATCTTGCGCGTGTACTAAGGTTCTATATTTACTGCATGTTATGCAATAACGGCTACGTAGTTACGAACGAGTGAAAAATTTTACAGAAAGAAAAATAAGAAACAGGTTGGATATTCCTCGTGATTTTTACCTGATAATACTATAATTCTGCCAATATATGAGTTTCAAAGCAGTCTTAACAGGCGAATAAAAGTTATACGTTTTTTTGTAAAGATTTTCTGATAAAAACTGACTGATCAAATCTGGATGAATGCCACTTTAATTTATGTTGATTATACATATTTTGTCGGGATATTTTTATGACGTAACGAGTGGGGGGCGGACAAAATATGTTGTAACCGCTTACAGATTTCGTGGCAGTTGGATTTGTCCTGGATAATATGTTCGTAACTATGCGTGCTATTGAAAGAAAAAGCCATAGAAGAATTCAATCCCGCTCCCTTCTCCATTTTCATCTACCGCTTTCCACCCCGTCTCCCTATCTTAGCAAAACACAGCCATACTTTACATGTTGAATCTAGCACCAAAATGTGTCCCATTTAATATTCATTGGAAAGTTTGGCTCTGAGAAAACAAATAAAGAATCAATCATGCGAATTTTAAAATTGTGGAATTACGACAAATGTGTTTTGGTCCTTTGTTGATCATGACAGACTAGACTCACAAGGTTGACTGACCTACCGAAAGAAGACATTCTGAAAAAAAAAAAAAAAAAAGAAAAAAATGTGGGAAAAGGAGAAAATGCTGGAAACTAGCATTTTCTACTTCTCCCGTAATATTTTCTGTCGTTCCAAAGATAAATCCTATCGTTTGAGCAACATTTATCTGAAAATGACTGCATTATGGAGGATTCTAAAATTTAGTCCGCAAAAAGAGGCATATATTTATATTTAGTGATATGTGTCAGTATTTTATAAGAAATTTTGATTCACGACAAAAAATCTTAATAAACGCTTTCAAGAAAATAGCTCTACATGTATTTAAAAGCTGACAGACTTTGAAGTCTTACAAGTTCAGACTTACGTGGAAATTCTATTTTGCTCTAAGTACTTTCATTATCGTGTATCTTTCCATCTCAATTTATCCGCTGCCTAACCCTCTAGAAAACTATTATGTGTTTTAACGACCCTGATAGAGAAGGATGTTGACAAATTTGTGGGAAAATGAGAAAATGCTGGTAACCAGTATTTTCTCCTTTTCCCACAACATTTTCTACTCTGTCAGAGCTAATATCACCATTTGAGCCGTATTTGAATTTTCAGCCACAACGGCCTTGAATTTCGAAGGGTCTGAGCTTGTTTTTTTTTTCTTTCTTTGGTAAGGAGTTAACCCTTTGCGTTACATATGGGGGCAATAAAGGGGACACCTTTTACTGAACTGAATTGACGTTTATTTTTTGACGTATACAAGTTGTACATTGTCACAGCACATATACATACAACGAATTTAGTCACGTGTATAATGCATGAATCTGAAAAATACACAAATAGAAAAACAAAATAATCAATGGAGTTTGATTCTTTAGCAACCACGGTTTTAAGTACCCTGAAAACGAAAGTTTTTGAAAACATGGTGGGGGAAAAGAGAAAATGCTGTTAACAAAATTTTCTCTTTTTTCCCACAATGTTTTGTACCTTTGGAAGAAAAGTTCCATCATTTGATCCATACTCAATTTGTCGTCTGTAAAAGCTTTCAGTTTGGGAGAATCTACAACGTTGTTGTCTGGTAACGAGTATACGTAATGTTTCATGATTTGGGTTATCGAAGATGAGCCGAGATATGAAATGATAATTTAGATGTCACAATCCTTCTGCACAATAACTTTAGCAGACTGTGTCGGTCAAGATCGGACTCATCATAGTAGAAACTTTCTCTACTGATTAGATCCTGAGACTTACTTGACGCAGACGACTTTTAATACATCAGTGTAAATAATCGCTCAGATATTTATCATATATGTATAGCCTTACTATTAAGATTAAATTGAAAACATTGCGACAGAAGAAGATATTATTCATATCAGCATTTTCTGTTTTTGCTGCAACATTTTCAAAGTGGTACGCTGCAAGACGAAATGAAAAAAAATGGAAAGGGGGGGAAATGGGTCAATTGAATGTTGCAGTGTTAAAAATCAGTCATCGAAAGGTCTGAAACATTTTGACTAATAAACGGAATTATGTCAGGAGGTGCTAAGTCTGGTATCTCAGTCGATGACGTTCCTGGTCACAGGTTCGATTCCCCAGCTCAGCAAAATTCTACCCCGAGGCGCGTGATAGCTTTTGGGACAGGTTTCATACATCTCTTTTACTGCTGTGCATTGTCTCGACGATATTCATAAAGGAAAGCAGCCAGTGGCTTGGAAAAACTGCTGTGCGACGTACTGTATAAGAAACTCTAGGAATGCATGATTAGGTGCACTGGTCTCCGCGATATAGCTGAAATAATATTGAAAACAGCGTTAAACACCATTCAAACAAACCCAAAGAAAGCATTAGTTCCACCCATTAATATACGAAAGACATTTCACGGTGAATTCCTGACCTGACAAAACACAACAAAATTCGTTCTTTTCCATTTCGTTCCCGAAATCATTCGTACAGAGATTATATTTCGCGGGACTTTAGATGTCTAATTCCCAATTGACTATCTGGAATATCAGGCTCTAATAAATGTCGCATTAGGCGAGCGGGTCTTAAGAGACAGACCTATATACGAGATAAATTGACCCTTTGGGTGGCGAGAACAACATAATCTGGCTTTTGCTGACAATGTAGATCAAGATCAGACTGCACAGAACGTGCAGTCTGATCTTGGATCTACACTGTCCGATCTTTAGTGGTATTTTTTATCTAAACCGCTTTTAAACTGCAATATTTGGGTATTTATTTCGGACTGAAAAATGTTCATTCCTGTAAGAATTTGCACTTTCTTCGTATTATACTTAGTTTCCCCATCGTTTTTCCTGGGTGTTTCTTAGAATTGAGTCTGTCGAATACTGCAGGAAAAAGGAGATACTTCGAACTGCTTGCAGTTTTTGTCAGTATTATTTTGGAAGTATGAAACAAAAATAATGATGCTTTCCCTTTTTTTTTCATGCAGAATATCCTTCCAAATTTACCTCGAGAAAGTATAAATAGTAAATAAAGTAGAAATACGATTGAGCTAGTATTTATGCGTATGAAGAGGTAGAAGTTATATATAACTACCTATCTGTATAAGCTGATTACTGACATGTTCTACTTATACTCTAGAGATACAGTTCTCTTTCTTGATTCTGGGAGATCTTTTTTTGTTTTTCGTTGATCAAATCTGCATGGGGATGTCTACGGGATCGTGTTAGTGCCATCGAGTTTTCGACATAAAAAAAAACATTCCTAAACTTCAAATTCGGTCACTGTTTTCAACTATTAGCCGCGTAATTTTATTTATGAAACTGAAAATATTGTTGTCTTTCATGTGCCTAACAATGTGACAATATTTTTATACATGTGTAAAATTGATGGCGAAATTTGTCTTGCGCTGTGTTATTGTGGTATACACGGACAGACTTAAATTACAGAGAGGATCAGCTCATATACTGAACCAAAACAGAAACTTCCAATTTCTATACATATTTTTTAATGTAATGAAACGAAATCAACATGTCCAATGCCCTACATATGTTCGGTCGAACGATTATGTGTCAAATAAAACCGATTATAACTAAATTATACGAATTACACAAACGAGAAAACGTTAAACTCGATTTTGTCGTGTATGTACGGACCAATATAATCCGTATTTATGAAAACAAACCTTTATAGACTTTGTTGTCAATAAGAAACAGACGTTGAAAAAAAATTATAAAGTGTTCTTTCTTTTTGGTATGCCTAGAATTCCATCAAATTTACGTGAAAGTGCCATTGGAATGCTTAATGCTGGTATGGCGACGAATGAGGTTGCTAGGGTTGTTGGCAGTTCTAGCTGTTCTATTCGATACCTTAGGTAACGTTTCCAAGCAACAGGGCGTACGGAAGATTTACCACGTTGTCACGACGCCTGGTCAAGACAGCTATATCATGAACACACACCTACGCAATCGTTTTCAAACTGCTACTGCCACTGCTGCTAACACCCCTGGTATACATAACAACCGAATATCTGCCCAAACTGTACGCAGTCGTCTGCGCGAAGGACATCGTCCTTACGTTGGCTGTGTATTGACGCGACGTCACCGTATAAATCGTGTTAATTGGGCACGTACACACCATCTCTGGATAAAGCAACAGCGGATAGCGTTCTTTTCCCCGACGAGTCGAGATTTTCCATTCATCGAAGTGATGGCAGGGTTCGTGTATACTGTAGAAGAAATAAACGTTATGCCGACTGTTGTGTACTTGCACGAGATCGTTTGGGGGCGCAGGTTCCGTCTTGGTCTGGGCAGGCACTGCGCATGGTTATCGCACACCTCTTGTCGTGATCGATGGGAATTTGAATGCCCAACGCTACCGCGATGTTATTCTTGCGAGACACATCATCCCACTGTTTCAAAATAATGCCAATATCACTCTGTTTCAACATGACAGTGCCACAAGCCATACAGCTAAAGATACTGTGAAATTCCTCAGGACGAATAATATTGCATTCATTAATGATTGGCCCGCCAAAAGTCCAGATATGAATCCTATCGAACACCTGTGGGATAACTTGGACCAGCGTGTTAGAGATCGCCCTATTCCACCGTCGAACATCAATGAACTAACACAAGCCTTGATCCAGGAGTGGAATAACATTCAACAGGCAGAAATCAACACACTCGTCGGTTCTATGCACCAACGATGCCAGGCAGTACTCGATGCTCAATGTGGCCATACCCGGTATTAATGTGTGATTTTGGTCTACGACCCCTACCACATTTAATCAACCATTTCATCAGTTTTCCGTGAACGTAGAGCGATAAAATTTTACACACAAATTCACATTGAAATACTCTTGGAATACAAGTAAAAATAATTTAACCTTTCTCGCCATATTTACGTATATCTGCACTTGAACACAGTGAAAGTTACTTATTTTGTTCAGTATACAACTGTCCATATCAGTTTCAGTGATGTAAAAAATATGTAACATGTAGGCTCTAGCGTACCGCGAAAACATCGCCATGTATTCGCGCTAATCACTAATCATTCCGAAGGTGATGTACCATTTGGCAGACTCGTACAGGTTTACTCTTTACCAAGCAAAACAGAGAGAAGGCTTTTAAAAACATTGTGGGGAAAATGCTTTCAAAGAAAAGTTTCTTTCTTTTAGCAACGTTCAATTTGTTGCCTGAAAGTGTTTTCAATTTGAACCGGTCGATTTTGTCGTTTGTTAATGGTGAAGACTTAAGGACTTCTACATTTTGATAAATGTAGAAAATTTCAAAGCGCTGAAATATGAACATTATGAGCTTTACCAACTGATATACTATAGGTTGTTGTGGTGTGTTTTATTAATCCTAGGCTGATAAGCGCGACTTACTGACCTTTGGCGAACAGTGTAGATCAAGGTCAGACTGCACAGAACGTGCAGTCTGACCTTGGATCCACACTGTCCGATAAAGTGATGTCTTTCCCTCAAAGATACCTTTGAAATAGCAAAATTTGTGTTTTTACTATCGACTTGAAAGTTTCATTTCACTCATTTAGCAGGATAAGGGTAATTGATATAGTTCTTGTGATGTTTGTATGTAGAAACTTTGATGCCAGCCAAAGGCTTCTGTGGACAGTTGCATTTTCTAGACAAATCAGTATCAATGATCCGGGTAATGAAAAGCCTATGAACAAAAATCTAATATAAAGATAGTGACACTTTTACAGAGTTACCTGTTTGTTCAGAAATAAGCCGATTTTATTTTTCATGAAAATAGTTCTTAAACTTTCGGAAATAGTTATATTTTAAAACTATGAAATATTCACGCGAAAAAAAAAAATACACACGTCTGAGGGAACATAAGAACTCGCGTAAAACAGAGGAAGCCCTAAGTTTGAGATGTACTTGCAGGCCATTTTCGTGGACAAAACTTGAGCTAGGAGAGAAACAGCGGCGAAAATGAAGTCGCGCAAAACAATCTGTGCAAGGATAATAGAAACCTGGATTAACTCTTGTAGCGCTGACCATTTCAATGCCTTTCTGGCCCTTGTACATCACAAGGCAGCTGAGAGTGTAGTTTCAATATCCGACTGCACGTTCTGTTCAGTCTGGTAAATAGGAGTGGGTCAGCTATACACATTTCTACATTGACTGTTTGCCAAACAACAAAAATTGAAAGGATTTGCAGACGACAAATTAAATGTAGTTCAAATGACGATTTCTGTTTTTGGATAGGGTAGAAAACATTTTGAAAAAGGAGAAAATGCCGGTTACCAGCATTTTCTCCTTTTTCCATAATGTTTTCAAAAGCCTTCTCTTACAGGGTCGTTAAAACTCGGGATTGTGGGGTGGTTCATTTTAGAATACAACTATTTGAAAACATACATGCAAAAGAAGCAGTTACCAAAGCAATGCATTTTGTTTATTAAACTATATAGAAAACATTGATGGAAAAGAAGCGGTTGCTTCTTTTTCATCAGTGTTTTCTACTGTATATGATTAAAAAAAAAAAAAAATGTATTCCTCTCCTTCAGCTACATGTATTCCTCCCTTAGGTCAATAGCACCTTGGTCGCCATTGATTTAAAATTTGTTCTGGAGAATTATTTTGGAAGGAAATCTGTCATACTGCCATAAATCTCTCTTGCTCTTGTTCCCTGATCAACCATTTTATACATAAAAAAGTGAATGAAATATTGAACCCCGAAATCTGACAGTTTCAGCTGCCGATGCCATTTTGAGTGACGTATGACACCACGTGATTCCTTTTACGGATCCGTCTTTACAGTCTCTGTGTTTATTTACTCTGAGCATGCACAGTAACAGGACAAATTAACATAGAGAAGGCGCGCATGCGAGAGATTTTACACACACACACACACACACACACACACATATGAAAAACTCCTGAAAACGGCATTAAACACATAACAAAACAGCCAAAATTGTGATTGTAAAGTGTATTTTCCTTTCTGGAAAAGTACATTCTGTTCGTTAGTGTTGACACCGAATAACCATGGATAATACCCAAAGATCTAATTTCAGTAGAGGCCCATGATTGTCCGAAAAAAAAAACAACTCTGTCATTAAAATCCGTTAGCTTTATAAGGGAGCAATCCTTTCCTGCTAATATAGGTGGTTTAGTTTATATATTTGACTCAAAAACAATGAATGCGACCCTCTTTATGAACCTCATTAAAATTCCCGACTAATGTTACTAAAAACTGAACTTTCATTTAACCGTTTACTAAACAATTCAAGGGAGAAAAGCGTTCAAAACGTTTTGGTAAAACAATATTGTAGCAATCTGCTACTGTAAATATAGGTAGTTTTGTTTATCTAGTAGCAAGTGGGGTAACTTATGTAGTAGCAAACTTTCCTGCTAATATAGATAGTTTATATAGCAGCAATCCTGTACTGATAACATAGGTGATTAAGTTTATATAGTAGCAATCCTTTACTGATAACATAGGTGATTAAGTTTATATAGTAGCAATCCTTTACTGATAACATAGGTGATTAAGTTTATACAGTAGCAATCCTTTACTGATAACATGGGTGATTAAGTTTATATAGTAGCAGTCCTTTACTGATAATGTAGGTGATTAAGTTTATATAGTAGCAATCCTCTTCTGATAACATGGGTGATTAAGTTTATATAGTAGCAATCCTTTACTGATAACATAGGTGATTAAGTTTATATAGTAGCAATCCTTTTCTGATAACATAGGTGATTAAGTTTATATAGTAGCAATCCTTTACTGATAACATAGGTGATTAAGTTTATATAGTAGCAATCCTCTTCTGATAACATGGGTGATTAAGTTTATATAGTAGCAGTCCTTTACTGATAATGTAGGTGGATGAGTTTATAATAGTAGCAATCTTGTACGGCTAATATAGGTGTTTATATAGTTGCACACCTTCCCTGCTAATATAGACAGTCGAGTCTGTATAGTAGCAATCCTTTATACTGCTAATATAGGTGATTAAGTTTATATAGAAGCGATCCTTTACTTCTAATATAGGTGATTGAGTTTAGTAGCACCCCTTTCCTGCTAATATAGATAGGCTAGTTAGTATAGTAACAATCCTTTACGGATAACATAGGTAATAGAGTTTATATAGTAGCAATCCTTTACTGATAATATCCGTAGTCGAGTTGATATAGTAGCATTCTTTTACTTCTAATACAGGTGGTTCACGTCAACTGGTACCCGTTGCATCTCCCGTAACCGTCCGATTCATACGAAGATCGGTAACAGGCTGCCAGTTTAGTGGTTCACGCTTCAATAAAAATATCTAATGGTAGGACAATTACTGTAGATGGCGGATCAGAACACACGTTTCTTGGTGTCTCATCTTGATCTTCAGTGTTTGCCATTGTCCAATTTTTTGTAAACAAATTATCGTAGGTTAACCGTTGTAGCGCGTAATTTGGGTGTAATTTCTAATGGCAACAGTGAAGATCAAGATCAGACTGCACAGAATATGCAGATCTACATTGTCAGCTTCTTTGCCGGATATTCTGACAAAAACATCATTGTCATTGCAATATCTGTGTGTTTATTACTGACTGGTATTGTCCATTACATTGGAGTCATGCTCTGTCTAAAATGGGTTCAATGCATCTTCAAAAAGTATCGATTCAGGTCACCCTGTGCAGTCCGCGCAGGCTGACCTGTGCCGAAACTTTTTTGTTTTTGGTAAATTTTCTTCACGTCAAAGGACAAGTGTACCTCACGATCCAGTGGGTTGTTACGCAATATGGATTTTGTGGATCTCTAGTTATGTGATGACGTGCTTGGTGTCATGGATCACGGAGATGCATTAAGCCCCTTTTTGCCAAAGCATGGCTCATTCATATAGCACTAGATCTACCACGGTTATGATGATGAATTATCGATAATGAAAGAAATAGTCTTATTAAGTAGAATTAACCCTTAACCTGCTAAATAAGTTAAATGAAACTTTCAAGTCGATAGTAAAAACCCAAATGTTGCTGTTTCAGTTAAGTTATTCTTCGGAGGTAAAATACCTCTTATCGGACAGTGTAGATCCAAGATCAGGCTGCACGTTCTGTGCAGTCTGATCTTGGATCTACACTATCCGCAAAAAGTCTCTGAGTCGCGCTTAGCAGCTTAAATCGAGCGTATTTGAAGGAAACCAATTATAAATCAAAGTACTGAAAGTACTGACAGACTAGGGAATTTGATTGATTGATTGTTTGTATGGTGTTTAACCCTGTTTTCAACATTATTTCAGTTATGTAGCAGTGGCCAGCGCACATATCCATGCTTTCCAGGAGTTTCTTTTACCAGTACTTCGCACAATATTCTTTCCAAGCCCCTGGCTTTATTCCCACATAACCCTCGTCGAAACGTGAGAGAGAAATGAATCCTGTCCCAATGACTAGATCATCAAACGTCGGAGAGAAATTTGCCGAGTCTGGGATCGAACCAACGACCTTCTGTTCTCAAGTCCTGTATGCTATCGACTGAGCTGCTTGGGCTAATGGTTAACTATAATCCAGTTTAACTCTTAAAATGCTGAAAATGTTAAATGAAATTTTCAAACCGATGGTAAACAGTTAACTATTTAACTCTCTTTACAAAACAAAAATTTTTACACTCTTCCAAATTCAAAGCTTTTGAAGACCATAAATTAAATGTGGCTGAACTGATGAAACCTGATTCCAAAAGGACAGAAAACAATGTGGGACAAGGAGAAAATGATGTTTACCAGCGTTTTTTTCTTTTCGCGCTATGTTTTCAAGGGAATTCTTCCCCGGTGTCGTTAAAACTTGGGATTGTTTGGTAAAGGGTTAATATTCAAGACGTAAAATAACAGTTTAAGATAACGGTTTAACTGTACACAATGATCTAAATAATGAATGACTGAAGGAATGACAAGGGTTCCCTCTCCACTGAGGGTTTATACAGCTGGGATTTGCTACAAGTTACCGAGGTAATATCTATTAATAGATTCATTCATAATGTTACAATGGTGTAGGAATAAGTGATTCTCTGCTTTCCATAGGTCACTTAATTTACATATAAGCAAAGATCTTGTACCTTATAAATGGCATCTTGTTCACTTTATTACTTTTGTAAGAAGACATGTTCAAATTGGAGTGGTAGAGATTTAGTGGGGTTTTTTTTTTTTTTGTTAAAATTGTCATATGTAACAGAATTAAGATTTTTAACAGAAAGAAGTATTTTCTGTGAGGCAGTATTTGGCAGCTGTGGGGTTTTGTGTTTACTTTGACTCTAGGTCAGTCATGATGCCTATAGACTAGCTTCGCTAGTCTAATAAAATCGATGATTCGTCAATCGACCAGTGATGGTTTCGCTGCTTTACGCCAGACAAGATAGTGGATGATAATTACAAAATAATCCTTACGTATTTTAACAGTGTGACACAGACAGAAAAAGGTGTTAATCTTCCGTAATGAGACTTGTTGATTTATGGCGAGTTTCGTCTGGTGTCGGTAACATCATGCTAATAAGGCTGGACCTTTAGAACTCGTACGTACACTGTATAACCGATAAATAATGGTTTGACGGACTTTGAGCTCCACAGAAATGAATTAGAGAAAGAAAGACACAGACAGAGAGAAGGCAGAAAAGAGAGACAGAGGGGAAATTTGGGGAGGGAAAGGGAGAGAGAGAGGTTTGGGGAGAGAGAGGGACAGAGAGGGGGAGAGAGAGAGGTTTAAAGAAAAAAAGGAAAAGGATGAAAAAAGAAATAGATCCATTCGATACGAGCATTTCTCCGTCTGCCACAATAATTTCCAAGGTGATCTGCTAATTGACGATCTGAGTTTCCTGCAGGAGGCAATACGTTAATGACGCTGTATTCATCATGAAAATAACGCTTTAACTCACTAACAAACGACAAAATTTTAGACTTGTTCTTGCTCTGGCGAAAGGGGGCTTAATGCATCTCCGTGATGCATGATACCAAGTAAGCCAACACATAATTATGAATCCACAATAGCCGCTTTTTTAACAACCAACTGAACAATGACGTAGAACAGTCCTTTGACACGCGGAAAATTGACCAATAGCAAAAAGTTTCGGTCCAGGTCAGCCTGCGCGGACTGCGCAGGCTGACCTGAGTCGATACTTTTCGCAGATGCATTAAACCCCCTTTTCACAGGACATTGGTCAGTTGTGAACTCGACCTCTTTCAACTACTGATATTTACTGAAATCTATTGAAATTGAGAGAGAAAAAAAATCTATTTTGTTTAATTGAACAAGCGGACGGTATAGATCCAAGATAGGACTGTATGTTCTGTGCAGTTTGATCTTGATTTATGCCGTCCACATAAGACCTGCTTTTGCCTATGGCACGGAAATATTATAATGACTTTGCTTTCATTGAAACAAATGGCATAAACCACTTAATCCATTATATGCGGAATTTCTTCTATTACTGTAAATTTTATTGAACCTGTTTGCCCTCGAGTTGTTACTTGTAAGCATATGATAGCTCTAAATGGGCAACATATACATTTATCACAATGCTTTTTGTTAGTATTTAGATCTTTTCATTCATACTCTGAGTTCGTTATTTTGATACTCTCGTATTTACAGAATAATAAATGTTGCGTCATGAGATGACGTATTTGCTGCTACCCAGATCGAAAATGATAATTCTTGTTTTAACACTTTACCAAAACAATGCCGTGTTATTGCGATCCCAAGGAAAAAGGCTACCTATCAGTATTGTGTCATTTACCCACAATGTTTTCTACCTTTTCTGAGACAAGTTGAGCCATTTGAGCTACAGTTATTGTGTCGTCTGCAAATGTGTTCAATATAGGCGGACAAGGCTAAAATTTTGTCGCCTGGTATTTGAAGAGTCAAGGAAAAACTTGTTTGTTCCTGACCATTTATTGAAATATATATTCATATAGATATTTATCAAAACAGACGGAAAATCGTACAGAACCGCTTTGTTCTATGAGTTTATTGCGACTTAACCTTTCAGGTTTTTTTTTTTTTTTTTTCGTTAAAAACCCCTTTCGGCTATTTTTTGCCAAATTTTCGTCTACTTCCCATTTCTGTCTCCTCCTTGATAGTTTTATATATATATATATATATATATATATATAATGATTACCCCCTTTTTTGAGGGGACATTTTACTGTACTCTTTTTCGAAAGTTAAGGTTTCCTCTACCATCATCAGTATCGTCAATGTCGCCGTCGTCATCGTCATCATAATCGTTATCGTCATGAGGTAAAATTTTGATATGTGTACCGGCTTAAATACTCGTGAAATACATGTTTGAGGCGATAACCTTGGCCTATCCAACCGTTCTACATTTGAAAGTACCACAACTTCTGATTGGCTAAACTATTCGGATTAGCCATTCAGAAGTTGTGGTACTTTCTAATTCTAGAATAAGACCAAGAATGTTCATAAGAATGATTGGTCAATACGAGCCCTGGATGAAACCAGGAATGGATATTTAAACTCATTTTTGACGATTTGGAAAATGTACCAGTGCTACCCTGTAAACTAGGGGTCCTGCTTGTCTAAAGTGAGAGTGAAGGATTTGCAAGTAGGAAGCCCCGAGTTCGATCCTCGACCGAGGTGCTGCATTTTTTCGTAGGAGTGGCAAGACACTTCAGAGTCCCAGACTTGTACCAGTAAACCCTACAATATACATGAAAAAGTGACCTGCTGTCGTGATATCACTGAAATAGTGTTTGAAACGGCGTAATCAGTCATTTAAACCATGGTATTATCATAAATATTCGTGCTTCAATAAAGCGACGCCTTCTTTGTCGGCAAAAACTGTTTGCGTCATCACGTATAATTATATCAGGGCACTGACTTCATCAATAATTAATCTTAAACTTTTTCTCTAATATCCAGTAGGTTATCTAGCGGTTTTCTTCTCGGATAAATATACAGAAAAAAAAGGTTATTGTCTGCTAGATCCCTGGTAACCTTTGGAAACTGATAACCCTCAGAGCGCCCAGTAAACTCTGTACTTTTCAGGCCAGAAATAAGAGCCAAATAATTTCAATTTCAACGTTGCGTTTGGCCAGAATGTCTCAGCAAAGCGGACAGTGAAGAGCGAAGATCAGACTGCACGTTTTGTGCAGTCTGATCTTGATCTTCACTTGCCGCTAAGGCAACCATAGTTGTGAATGGCGCTTTTAGTGTTAACCTTTTACTTTGCAGCCATTAACTTTGGAAAAACCTTTATTAGAAGTATGGGCGATCGGCTTGAATTATGGTTTGATACATAGGTAAACATAAGCGAAACATTTATTGCAAAGGGGGGGGGGGGAAGTGCTCAGAAAAAGCAGTCAAGGAATGGCCCTTGGAATTTCTCCGTTTGCCAAAATGTTTTTAGAGGTAGTTTTGCTCCTAGAGGAAAAATGTGGTTATATATGGATATACATATCTGCATGTGGTTATATATCAACGCACATGGCTTCAAGGTGACTTTTATTTCAGGTCAGTTTTAATCTGAGGCATTGCAGTGTATAGATAAGCAAATTTCAATTCTTTTTAACGGTTTACCAGACCAAAAGATACTCTTCCATATTAAAAGGATTTGCATATAACAATTTAATTAATTGCTGCTATAATTTAACGATTTGATTTTGAGAGGAAAGAAAACATTGTAGTAAACCGGAAAATATGTAATATGCCTGTATTATTGTATTTGTATGGTAACTTGAAACTGCAATATGATGTAGCTCTTGAATTCATCGCTTTGGGGAAAAATGGTTCCACTACACAATCCCGACTTTTAACGACCCTGAGAAAGAAGCCTTTTGAAAACATTGTGGGAAAAGGAGAAAATGCTGGTAACCAGCATTTTCTCCTTTTCCCACAATGTTTTCTACCCTTCCCAAAACAAATTTCAATTTTTTAGCCTCATTTATTATGTCGTCTGCAAATGCTTTTAAATTGGACAAGTCTAAAATTTTGTTGTCTGGTAAAGTGTTAAACGCAATAGTTCCAATGTTCTGCAGATCCTATATCCAGATCTTGGATCAACATTGTAGAATATTCCTTAACCCTTTCCCAAACAAGCCCTGGTTTTCACGTGTCTGCAGTACAAGTCTTTTGAAAACACTGTGGAAAAAGGAGAAATTGCTCGTAATGAGCAATTTCTCCTTTTCCCACAGTGTTTTCTACCCTTTTTGAGACCTTTCTGCCATTTTCATCAAATGTAAAATTGTTGTCTACAAACTCTTTCAATTTGGACCAGTCCAAAATTTGTCGTTTGGGAAAGGGTTAACACAACTCTTCGTTCACATTTCCGCTATATCGCCAAGGACTACTTCAGCCTCATGCCCGAACCATATGGGCCATGCTCTGGCAAAAGGGAGCTTAACTCATCTTCGCAATACATGATACAAAGTAAGTCATCGCGTAATTATGGATCTATAATGGCCACTTTTTTAACTCCCGACTTAATCATGAAGTAGAGTGGTCCTTGGACATAAAAGAAAATTGAGCACTAGCGAAAAGTCTCGGTCCAGGTAAGCCTGCGTGAACCAGAAAAGGAACGATTGAAATGTTAATCAAGGCATACGGCGATTCAGCAGTGACGGAAGTGGCTTTATACAAATGGTATGCGCGTTACAAAGACGGTTATAAGAGTGTGACAGATGACCAGAGGAGCGGACGGTGGACGTCGATAACACAACGTAAAGAGTGCAGTGCAGTGCAGTCCGCGATTGCTGTCGTTGAGTCTGATGCCGACAGGAAAAGCTTGTATTCATGGGTGAAACGATGCGAAAGGTGTACTACATTTTAAGGAGAGTATTCTGAAAACGATGAAATTCTTTAGAAAGCTATCTCATCTGGGTATGTGAAAGAAACGATTAATAAGTAATGCAAATAAAGTGACGTAAAATTGACGCCGGATGACGTTGGGCCGGTCTTTGAGTGATGACGTTGCTATAAGAACCATATCTTTTTACGTTCTTGAGATATTTACATGTAATTTATACTGTCAATAAAGAATTAATTTGTCTACAATATGTATCAATTGTGCTGCATTTAAGAGAATGACGGTACTTTTCCGCGTATTTATTGAAAACCCCTCGTAAGTAGGAGATTGCCAGAAGCGAATTCAGCTACCAGTCAGATTGATCTGTGATTCCCCAATCGAGCAAACTCAACAAACTGCACTCGCGTGGCTAGATAATAAAGTTCTGTTTCAATTTGCATCTTAGCCATCGAGTTCTCCCGACTGAGTTGACCAATCAAATTTTGTACCACGATCGTCCCTCGTGATGTTGACTTTATTATTTGATTGGTCAGTTACTTTTATACCATAGCAAAAGGGTCGTGTTACATACCCCAGTATACAGCGATATCGCTATGGTTCGAGTGTATCTGAATCCTATTATGGTTATATCTTTAATGATTAGTTGATTGACTGAATACTTTACGCCGCTTTTGACATTATATATGTCATACCACTTATCTATATGTGTCTTGAGATTCACAAGTATAAGGCCGTGCTCTGGAATGTCTAGCCCAACGACAGTCCCAATTAAACCGCATCACCTCGAGTGAGAATCGAGCCCAATGTATGGCAGGTTGAGAGTCCCAAGCACTCACCACTGAGCCACGCAGCAACCCGGCCCCTTAACGATATGGTTAATAATGATAAATCGGAAGGGATATTCCTGTAAAAATATAGACAAAACATTACAAGGTAAACATTGTTTTGGCAACAACATTTCGAAAAAAAAAAACTGGACAGTGTTAGTGTAGATCCAAGATCAGGTTGCACTTTTTTAATAATCTGATGTTGAATTGGTATTGACCAGAAAGACATCTTTAGTTGAAGTTGGCACTGGAAGAGTTACAACGAAAACGGATCTCTCTCTCTAACTCTTGTCAGCGCATAAATAAACCCGACCTCTATCGATGGCAGAAAATATAATTCACTGAAAGCAAAAGGTATTGTCATCTTATGGGTTTGACTAATCAAGCGGACGATATAAACAAAGATCAGACTGCATGTTCTGTTTTCGGTAATGGCACTGAAAGGATAACTCGATAACTTTCAATCAGCCTCGTTTCAAGGTCTTTGCTATCTTGTGAACTCTCTACCAGACGACGACATTTTAGAATTACTCCAAATTGAAAGCACTTGCAGGCGACAAATTAAGGTTGTTCAATCAATTGTACATGTATTTGAAACGGGTAGAAAGCATTGAACGTAAAAAAGAGAATACTGGTTACCGTCTTTTTTCCTTTATCCACAACGTTTTCAAAAGCTTTCTTCTCTAGATTTGTTTAACCATTTCCCAAACAAGCCCTGGTTTTCACGTGTCTGCAGTACAAGTCTTTTGAAAGCACTGTGGGGAAGGAGAAATTGCTCGTAACGAGCAATTTCTCCTTTTCCCACAGTGTTTTCTACCCGTTTTGAGACCTTTCTGCCATTTTCATCAAATTTAAAATTGTCTTCTGCAAACTCTTTCAATTTGGACAAGTCCAAAATTTGTCGTTTGGGAAAGGGTTAAAAACGGGATCATTCGGTATAGTCTAAACTCTTTTGCGGCCAACTTCATAGTTCCGACTTTTTTCAGGTCTAAAAATAGATTTTCACTGCAGTTGAAGATGACTTTGGTCAAAGATGAGTGCCAGGTAGCACACAGCATCGATCCTAGATCAGACTGCACGTTCTGCGCAGTTTGATCTTGATCTACGCCTTCTGCAAAATTCATTCAATTCACCACTGGCAGTGAAAGAGTTAATCCCTGACGAAACAATCCCATTTTTCAACGACAATGAAGAAAAAAAAAAAAGCGTTTTAAAACACTGTGGGAAAAGGAGCAAATGCTAGGAACCAGCTCCTTTTCCCACAACGTTTTGTGCCGTTCCAAAGACCGAAATCATCTTGTGAAGTTGATTGAAGATGCCTTCTGCTAATGCTTTGAACTTGCTCTAGTCCAAAATTTTGCCGTTTTGGAAAAGGTTAACTCTTAGGCTGCTAAGCGCGACTCACTGACCTTTTGCGGACAGTGTAGATCAAGATCAGACTGCACAAAACGTGCAGTCTGATCTTGGATCTACACTATCCGATAAGGAGATATTTTTCTCTAAAAAATAAGTTTGAGAGAGCATTATTCGGGTGTCTACCATCGGTTTAAAAGTTTCATTTAAGTTATTTAGCAGAATAAGGGTTAAAGGGCGCTAAGTAGAACAGGCGGTGTGCAGGCTATACAATCAATGTATTTAGCACGTTTTTCGTGTGAGAAAATGGGCAAAGACGATCCCCCGGGGACTTCCCAATGTACATCTATTTGGCAAAGCTAATTACTTCGATCACCAAGTATGCCACAAACTGTACGACAGAGGGAGATTGAGGAAACATTTTGTCCATGCAAAACGGAAGTGGATATTCTAAGTTGTAAGTTTTTGATTTGGGCCATCTGCGGTGATTTAGAAATTACTTACAAACAGATTTCAACCTTTATTTATGTACTTATTTATCCACCTATCTGTCCGTCTTTCCACCCATCCTTGAAGATTTTGACCTTTAATAGTTCGCTTATCGCCCTTTCTTTCAACCTATCTTTCTCTCCATCTGTTTGTCTGTCTGTGTGTCTGTCTAAACACGCTTTCCGTATAGCTAGCCAGCTAGAGAGAAATTTTGATACTCTGTAACTTAATATCATGAAGCCATTACCACACAATTCCGACTTTGAACGACCCTGAGGAAAAGGGGTTTTGAAAATATTGTGGGAAAAGGAGCAAATGCTGGTAACCAGCATTTTCTCCTTGTCGCACAATGTTTTTCCGCCATATGACAGACAAATTTCATGTTTTGAGTTATATTTGAACCAAACTTTGTGAATAGGGGGCTTAATGTATCTGCTCGGGTCAGCCTGCGCGGAATGCTGAAAACTTTTCGCTTTTGGTCAATGTTCTGTATGTCTAACGACCAGTGTACCACATGATTCAGTCAGTTGTTAGACAAAAAGGATTTTATAGATCCACAATTATGTAATGGCTAACTTGGTATCATGGGTCACGGGGATCCATTAAGCCCCCTTTTGCCAGAGCATGGCTCATTTATTTTTCGTCTGCAAATGCTATCATTTTGGAAAAGGTTGAACTTTTGTCGTCTGGTAAACAGTTAAACCAATACAGTGCAAAAGTCCCAGACGAGTGCAAATCAAGTCATAGAAATGCGTTCTACGTAGTCTTGTGAGCAACGCCTTGCGCAACCAAAAATATACTCTTATCGTGCTAATATAAATGAAATGAAACTTTCAAGCTGAGAGTGAAAACCAAGATGTTGTTATTTCAAAGGTATATTTTGGGGGAAAACTATCTCCGTATCGGACAGTGTAGATCCAAGCTCAGACTGCACGTTCTGTGCACTCTGATCTTGACCTACACTGTCCGCAAAAGGTTCTTGAGTCGCGCTTAGCATCCTTGGCGTCATCACCTAAAGCAAGTCTGCAATACACTTATTTAGCTGATCCCGCATGCGACCGCGACAGATTACGACATCAAACGTGTGAGATTAAAGCAGTTGTTTGGAGATAATTCATATGGGATTACAGGTTTTATAAGCATTATTGCTTTGTTTGAAACGGCTCTGTTTTGTGAGTAATTATCAGCAGGTCTTACTGATTGTCTCCAGTTTGTGAGGCCTAAAGTTTCCTCGCTAAAAACACTTTGTTCGTTCGTTCGTTTGTTCGTTCGTTTTAATGGGGTTTTACACCATTCTCAGCAGAATTTCAAACATTTTAAGCTACAATCCACTTATGTCTATCCTCTGTTTTATTTGTACTAGGCCGGAACTCTGCTCCAAGAATACTAGGTCCACTTCATAACCACCTCTGTCAGTAGGAACCAGGATTCCATTATTTCATTTCAAACGCCGTAATTCTTTACCAAACAGTCCCATGTTTTTTTATTTATGTTGTAGATAAATATTGTGGGAAAAGGTGAAAATGCTGGTAACCAGCATTTTCTCTTTTTCTCGCATTGGTTTCTGTCCTTTAATAGACAAAGTCCATAATTTAATACATTTCAGTCATTGTGTGCAAGTGCTTTCGATTTGGATGATTCTACAACTTTGTTATCTGGTAGAAAGTTAAAAATTTTAACTCTTATGATTAAACTCGTATGCGATTTTTCCAAAAAAAGAAATCTTGTCATTTTTGGAGCGTAATAATATTTTTCTACAGTCGAGCAATAAAAATTTATCCTGAAAGCAAGATCATGTCGAATCCTGTATTATGTAACATTCATCAAAGGTGTTGTATGCCTCTGTGTATCCAATAAGCACGTATATTGTCTCAGTTATACTCCTTCCACAGTCACTGGGCTGGTAACTTAGGTTTTGCTCATTTGAATCCGGCTCGGTCGGCTGCCAATTTATAGACTGAAGACATTTAGTAGCTGGAAAACATTTGAAGGAAATAACAAAGGAAAGCATGTCTGGAATGGTGCAGAAAGAGGAGCACCTATAAAGGGCAATTGCTTCCTATTAGTTCATTGTTTTACGATGATGTCCACGAAGACAGGTATTGAGGTGTTTATTACTTATGTGTTGTAATGTTTTAAAGGTCCACGGAAGTATATTTCACCAATATATTCAATCTTTATACAAGAAAGGGAAATATTTTGTTCCGGTTTTGACAGGCACTGTCTCAGCCAATCAGCGGCTTTATTTTAGAAACTCAAATCCGATTGGTCGAGGAATAAAAAAACAACATCGCATTATGAAACAAAAAAGACTCCCACTGGGGTTTTTAGAAGAGCAATACCCGCTAGTGTCCAGGGACTCACATCATAAAAGAATAATTCCGAACTAAACGAATTATTCGGGCACCGGTGAAGAGATTAAACATTAATGTTGTTGTTAAATCTTAATCATGCTGTTTTAACCGACCCTTCACTCTGCCATTTTCGACTTTTGCGGACGACGTAGATCAAGATCAGACTGCACAGAACGTGCAGTCTGATCTTGGATCTACATC
The DNA here is from genome assembly GCA_945859785.2 of Tridacna gigas. NCBI lineage: Eukaryota > Metazoa > Mollusca > Bivalvia > Cardiida > Cardiidae > Tridacna > Tridacna gigas. The sequence goes on from OX244036.2 coordinate 43,126,860, forward strand.
GTCCGCTACAAGATACTAAACTGTGACAAATGTCATAGTTAATTGCTGTGGACATATGTACAGCTAGACATCGAAAAAAGTCGATTACGTTGGCAGCAAAAGAGTAAAAATGAGCGTCGATTGATATGGACGTTGACTGTAAGTATGAAAGACCAAGATATTGTAGTTGTAAGGCTTTCCTCCGGGATATCTGCACAGTGAAGATTAAGGATCAGACTGCACGTTCTGTTCAGTCTGATGCTGATCTAAATTGTCTGTAAAAATAACTTTACCAGTGCTTAGCACTGGGAGGTTAATGTAATCTATCAAGGCTGATTTTGATCTACACTCTCCGTAAAAAAGCATCTACATTTGTTCTGGGCACTGGACGGGTTAGAATACTGTACGGAACCAAACAGGATTTTAAACCTCTAAAATGGTGAATTCACGTAAAGTACAAGCCCCAGACTGGAGAAGCATTACGCGAGAAGTCAATATAGTAGCTTGTAATAGCCATTTGCTCCTCCCCGAAATATTTGAGTTATATTTTGGCAAAAGGGGGCTTAAAGCATCTCCGTGATGCATAATACCAGTCAAGCCATCATATAATTATGGATCTATAATAGCCACTTTTATTAACGACCGACTGAATAATGAGGTAGACTGGTTCTTGGACATACAGAAAATTAACCAATAGCGAAGAGTTTCGGCCCAGGTCAGCCTGCGCGGACTGCGCAGGCTGACCTGGGTCGATACTTTTCGCAGATGCGTTAAGCCTCCTCTTCACAGAGCACGGCTCATTTTAAATGCCTTCCTTCCCGCGGGATCTGATGAAGTCAAATGTGTATAAATAAAGTGGGTTATCGTATTATTCCTGTCCAAAAGGAGAACGATCGCTTCGTGTTTGAAATTATTGTTATTGACACGTCTTTTATTAAATTCCTATAGGACCCCCAGGTCTGGGTCTGTAGGTCTAGCTGATACCCGTTGCATCTCCCGTAACCGTCCGATAGACGTTAATACGACGACCTATAACAGGCTGCCAGTGTAGGTCTAGCCGTTGAGGCGTCTGGCTGTGGTCCAAGAGATTGTGGATTCAATCCATGGCTAAATATTACCACAGACCATAAAATGGTTGATATATGATAGCCTTTGTAATATGTACAAATCCGGTTTTTGTGGCATTTGTCGAAGACAATGCCACTATGAGTTCAATACGGCATTTTGAAAATCATATATCGTATTTTGTGCAAAACCGAAGGAAGTAAACCCAATTAAAATCAATTTTTCTGAGAAAAATAAGTATTTCGATTGCACTCAGATATGAAATTGAAAATGGCGTACTACAATAAATTGGATTAGGCCGACGATCGTGGAAACACTTCCTTTTTATCGAAAATAGCTTGATCCGCTATGGCCTTCTATAGTGGCGTAATGACACACACATACCGTGCTTGTTCGTCCCAAAACCAGTTCGTTCCTGGGCTTATTCGTCCCAGGATTGTTCGCCCTGATTTGTTCGTCCCACAAGATTGCACCCTTCTCTATCGGATTTTGCATTACTATATAGTAGATTGACTTTCAAGCGAATATTTTGAAACTGTTTCTGTTGTTTATTTTTCAAATTATTAATTCCACACAATGACTCCCTTGACAAATGCCACACCAGCGTTTTCAACGCTTTGATTATTCCAGGGCAGTCGTCTGCTTTTGAAAGGTGGTGCGGCCATTATGGCACTCCTCCGGCGTTCCCTGAGTGACGAAGGCATAACGGGGGGGGGGGGGGGAAATCACGAGAAAGGCTGTCCCCCCCACCACACATTCGTAACGGAAGTCTTTGGGGACATTTTAGAATCTACGACCTCTCTAGAAGCGATTCTAATGACGAAGGTACGAGTGGGGGAGATCACGAGAAAGGGTGCCTTCCCGCCCCCCCATCGTAACGGAGGTTCGGGGACATTTTGGAATCTAAGACCTCTCTAGAAGCGATTCTAACGTATTTTGAGTCATGTTTTACTCGCAAAAAAGGAAAAATGACAAACGTAGTACGTCCAATACCATATTCGACGAATGACAAAAGCGGTCTGGCCATGGCGAGATCGGCCTGACCGCCGACTTCGGCCTTGTATTTTTCTAACGTAATTAAATGACATATGAAAATATGAAGAAACTGTCTTTCTGCCCTCTTTTGACATAGCTTTATTTTGCTTTACGAGAAGTCCTTAAATCTTTGAAGCGGTTGACGGATACACGTCTCGAACCAGTTTCCGTATTAACCCCTATTCTGCTAAATAAAAGAAATTAAATTCTCAAGCCGATAGAAAAAAACAAAATTTTCCTATTTCAAGGGTATTTCTGGAGGAAATTTATTTTCTAATCGGACAGTGTAGATCTAAGATCAGACTGCACGTTCTGTGCAGTCTGATCTTGATCTACGCTGTCCGCAAAAGGTCAGTAAGTCGCGATTAGCAACCTAAGAGTTAACGGTTAAATTTTTACCGTAATACGGTTTAACTGCGTTATCATGGCTTTTATTCCTCAACAATTTTATCTGCTAATGTCATTCTTGATCCAAAACTCGCCAACTGACCTTTACGGACAAAACGTCAAAACGAGGCGTATTTTGTAACTTTTTGCTTTTTGTAAATATTATTTATATCCAGGGGCCATTCCTGCCCATGATTCAGTCGGTTGTTAGACAAAATGGGTTTTACAGATCGATAATTATGAGATGACTTGCTTGGTATTATGAATCACGGAGAATGCACCAAAACCCTTTTGCCAGAGCGCGCCGTTCATTATGCATTTTCATATCATTCTTAGTCGTTTGAAGTTCAAAGAGGAATCAAATTTGCCTGAAAAGGCGTCAAAATCTTCTTATCGTCTGAGATTTTAGTAGCAAAGTAATAAAGTAGGCGTCTTGACAAAAAGTAACTTTAAAATCTAAATGGTAAAGCATGTCAAAGACGCTTTTTATTGCTTCAAGAATTTTACTCAAACCTCCTTGGTCTTTGCACTTTGCACTTTTTCTGCTCTATGGAAGGAACATTTCTTTTGACCAGTGTGTTGCGGACGATATTCGGAAATATTTCAGTAAATAGAAATGAGCCATGCTCTGGCAATAGGGGGTTCAATGTATCTCCGTGATGCATCACACCAAGCAAGTCATCACATAATTACGGATCCATAAAAATCAATTGTGTCTAACAATCGATTGGATCTGGAGGTAGACTGGTCCTTAAACATGCAAAAAAGATGACGAATGGCAAAAAATTCCGACCCATGGCCATGAGGTAGTAATTTCCTTTGATATGCAGAAAATTTAATGATAGCAAAAAAATTCGACCCGCAGACTGCGCAGGCTAACATGGGTCGATACTTTTTGTAGATGTATTAAGCTCCCTTTTTGCCAGTGAGCGGCTATTACATAGATAAGCCATGCTTTGTGAAAAGGGGGCTTAGCGCATCTGCGAAAAGTTTTGACCCAGGTCAGCCTGCGCAGTCCGCGCAGGCTGACCTGGACCGAAACTTTTCGCTATTGGTCAATTTTCTGTTCGTCAAACGACCAGTCGACCTCGTGATTCAGTCGGTTGTTAAAAAATGGCTATTACGGATCCATAATTTTGTGATGGCTTGATTGGTACCATGCACTACAGAGACGCATTAAGCCCCCTTTTGCCAGAGCATGGCTCAAATTTTCAATGTTTGCAGCTCTCTGGCAAAAGAGGGTTTAAGGCATCTTCATGCATTACATCAGATAATGTAGATCCATTTTATCTATAACCGACTGAATCATACGGCGGAGTTGTCCTTTGGCATGTAGAAAATTTACCAGTAATAAGAAGATTCGATTCAGATCACCCTGCACAGGCAGACACAGGTCGATACTGTTTTCCAGATGCACTAACCCACACTTTTTCACAAAGCCCGACTCATAAATAGTGTTTATGTGACAGGAGTAGTTGACTGATTGATGTATTGAAGAAGTGTATGCAACGTGACATGCATTCCAGGATATTTCTGTCTACGTTTCTGTTACTTCAATATGCCTCAAACATCACTCAGTTATCTTTATCAGTTATTTGACTCTTAAACCACTGGAAACCGGGCTTTCTTGCTTTGTTGACGGTGTAGATCAAGGTCAGGATGGAGAGAATGTACCGTCGGATCTTTGATCTACACTGTCCACTAATTTGTTACATATTCTGATCAAAATAATCTTGCAATGGCGATATTTCAGCTGCTGTTTCCTCATTGAAAAGGTCCAAATTTGATTTTGAAGCGGTGTAAGGGCAATGTTTATTGGACACCCATAAAACAAGGGGAGGCCAGGAGATGTTTTATTGCACAGGGCAGGCGTATCGGTATTATTTTCACATCAAATTAAATTGCTAGAGACATTTGATTTCGGTTTTCCATTCGGTTTACGCCATGACACGCAATAAAGATATTTAAAACCTTTACCAAACCGTCCCGTGTTTAAACGACCCTCGAAGAAAAGGGCCTTTGAAAATATCGTGGAAAAAGGAGAAAATGCTGGTAACCAGCATTTTCTCCTTTTCCCACAATGTTTTCTGCTATTAAAAGGCAATTTCCAATCATTTGTCTTCTGCGAATGCTTTCAATTTGGACCCGACTAAAATTTTGTGGTCTGGTGAAGAGTTAAACTCTGGTCCCCTGATTGGAAAGAGGAATTGAGTAGCGTAGAATATCGGATGTGTCAGTATTACACGAGATGTTGTTTACGCGTTATGTAATATATAACTGAATTATTTACACTGTAACTCTTTACCAAACGACAAAATTTTAGACTTGTCCAAATTGAAAGCATCTGCATACGACAATATAAATGTGACTGAAAAATTAAAATTTGTTTTTGGGAAGGGTAGAAAACATTTTGAAAAAGGAGAAAACGCCAGTCACCAGCATTTTCTCCTTTTCCCACAATAATTTCAAAAGGCTTCTTTTTCAGGGTCGTGAAAAATCGGGTTTATGTGGTTAAGGGGTTAAAAGGTTTTTAACCCCCAGATGAATCTAGCCAAATGTATTAATAAATCTTTACGCAATCACTTGTAAAAACTTTCAAGCAACATTTTACTCATTGTCTGCAAATCCTTTCTGTTTGGACCAGTCTGATTTTTTTTTGTAAAGAGTTGAACGCCTGCCTCCTGATTTAAAGAGTGACTGAGAAGTGTAGAGTATCCGTATTACATGTGATGAAGTTTGCGTGTTATATTATATATATCTGAATTATTTATTCTTCAAAGTGCTCGAACCCTTATAGTACTCACCGATCCTTCAATGTCAAGACTATTTGCTCAAAATATCTCTGAAAGTATCGGATATTGTAGATCTAAGATCTGACATAAGATTGTTTTCTAAAAAAGCAACTGAAACCATGTCTGGCACCCATTTATGTTTAAATTTGTAGAGTTAATATCATAGTAACATATTTTTGACGAAGTTGTCTGGCCTCCCTTTTGACCTGTAATTCGACCAATCAGGCACTTTGAAAATGGTGTAGTTTAATCCTGCGTTCCAGATAGATCTTTAATTTCATTGGTCAGTTTAATGTTCCCGCACTAACACGTAACTTTTTTTGATACACGCGAGTAGAAATCCGTAATCAGATTATATAATACAGTATAGAGATCAAAATCATTGTTTGTACAGTTGTCCGAATTAAAATTCATAAGAAAAAAGATTCGGAATTTTTCGTCCGAATTCATCTCTTGTTTCTACGAGTAAAGTGGTGATGGGACTCGTTTGCTCACTTTCCAAAGGTCATACATGCGCAGACGAAAAGTCTCAGCGAAACAAAAGAGTTAACTTTGAATGCAAGATGAGAACCAGAATTGAAGGCAATTGTGCAGTATGACCTGTGATCTATACTGGCCTTTAAGTTGAAATTTAATAGCTTTAAAATGGTAATAGTTTAGTTTATTACTATCCACAGGAAATGTTCATTTAAAACATTTGGCATTTAATCCTTTACCAAACAATCCTGTGTTTTAATGACCCTAAAGAAAGAGATTTCTCAAAACATCGTGGGGGAAAAGGAGAAAATGCTGGTAACCAGCATTTTCTCCTTTTCCCCACGATGTTTCTACCCTTTCAAAGACAGAAATCATCATTTGGGCTCCATTCAATTTGTTGTCTGCTAATGTTTGGAATTTGGATGAGTCATTTTTTTTGTCGTTTGGTAATGCGTAACGGGTTAGGTACGATCAGCTGCAGATGCATCAAAGTACATCGCCATGATGCCGTCAGATTTAATTGGAGAGGTCATCAGACCTCTCCAACAGTGGTGAGTTTAAAAGGCAGACTGCCACAGAAATCGCAGTCTAAACCCATTTGTTTTTGCGAAATTGTTCTGATACACAGTCTATTTCGTCATGGTTTTATAAACAAACCGAAATCAAAAAACTGAAATCGGAAATAAACGTTTTCTTTTATATGACGGATTTCCAAAAAGATTTACTATACGATATTGATAGTAAATGATCTCTCCAATAATTGCAATTTTTCATTAAACAAATAAATCTAAGCAGAGAGAAAAAAAATCGTTAAGAAAAAAAAATGAGAAAGAACACCGCGGGAAAAGATCTCGTGACTTGATACTATCTGGAGAATTCGTACCCTTGAGAACTCGTACCCTAATCTCGAGAGCACGAGTTCTCTGGAGAACTCGTACCCCACAAATAGATAGAAATAGGTTGATCATTGTGTTTTCAAGTTCTATTTTTCAAAACTGACTAGATTCTAGCATTTTTCTGTTTTATTAAAAAATTCTATGGATTTATAATGATATAGATTTGATGAAATAACACACAGAGCTGCTTCTATTATGCGGGATTGCGAGAATCCTGCGAAAATCAACTTATGAGCGCGAAAGAAAGTCATGCCTCTTCGCCCTACGTACCGCACACCTCAAAAGAGTCCGTGGTCCTTTGATTTTGGTCGGATTGCGCAGGCTGACATGGGTCGATACTTTTTGCAGATGCATTAAGCGCCCTTTTCTCAGAGCATGGCTCATTTATCTACTTTCTTAAATTTTTAACGTTTAGACCAACAACCTTTTCATTTTACATGTCTGCAGCAGACAACTTTTCAAAATATTGTGGAAAGAGGAGAAGCTGTTAGTCACTGCATTTTCTCCTTTTGTCACAATGGTTTCCATCACATCAAAGCACCATCTTCCACATTAATTATCAAAGTTTAAATTATCGTCTGCATGCTTTTTCTGTTTGGGACAGTCAAAAAATTGTTGTTTGTTAAAAGATTAAAAAATGTTACACTTATTTTTAACATGTCTGGTACTAGTATTATGTATAGGCCACCTTTATTTGTTGTTATTAGGTAAGATTCTTGCCTCTTCAGTGGAATTAGCATATTGTATCAAATTTTAATTGAACGATTTCTCCTTTCCAAAAAAAAGTTTGGCTTATCTGAGCGCACATTACAAACATTCATTAGAGGGTTGTTCCTTTTGAAAATGAGCTAAATTGGATAATCATCTTCGGTTTTGTGTCCTTTAATTTTGAAAAAAATATGCATTTCTGAGCATGTTAATAGCATATGGCCTACAATTCCTAGAATATTATAACAATGTGGAACATGTACTGTTTTGTGCCTTTACACCAGCAAGATTGAAAAAAAAAAAAAGTTTTTTCTCATTCATTTAATGCCTAACTTGTTTGTTTACATCTACCAAAATATATTGAAATCAAAAGCCAATAAACTATTTGAAAACATTGATGCCGACCTCTCCTGGCTTCTTTTTTAAAGAAGCCAACTTGTATTGATCGTAGCGACACCAGTTCGACATAACGATTAATTCCGAACTATCCGAATGCGTCTCGACGTCGTGATTAAACTGGGAGCAAACAAAATAGCGCTGTATTTATTGGTGAATAATGGACGGCGGCATGATAGAATGATAAAGATCAGAAAAAATCTGACCAAATGTAAATAGTGATATTCCCCTATGTAAACGGTAACTCTCTACCAGACAACAAAACTTCAGACTTGTCCAAATTGAAAGTATTTGCAGACGACAAATGAAATGTGGCATGATCGATGGCTTTGTCTATAAAAGTGCAGAATACCATATGGTAAAAGGAGAAGATTCTAACTTCCAGCATTTTCTACTTTTCGCACAAAGTTTTCAATAGGGCTTATTCCTAACGGTCATTAATGCAAGGGATTGTTTTGTGAAGGGTTAACCTGCTTCCGGCAGTTTGCACATCGACTTGAGAACTCCGCCATATTGGATCTGTCTCCTGCCTTGAAGGCAAGAATCTATTCATTTCCATTTTGGGAACGTTAAAGATCGTCTTGAACTCTTTACCAAAATTACCAATTTTGAGACAACAAATGTGGATGCAATTGATGGGATTTGTATTTGAAAATGATAGAAAACATTGTGATAAAAGGAGAAATGCTGGTTACCAACATTTTCTCCTTTTTCCACAATGTTTTCCGAAGTCTTCTACCGCACGGTCGTTAAACATCAGAATTGTTGGGTAGAGAGTTTACGCAGACAGTTTGATAGTTATTTAATCTTTGGTCGGAATTTTCAGAAAACTTTATATGCGAGTCTGCCAAACTAATCCCTTCCAGATTTTTTCTTAATCTGTGTCTCTACAGGCGTACAAGTATGGCACAAAGAATTGTATTGGCCGAGACCAGAAGGTCAATGCGAAAAGTACAGGGCTTGCATTCCAGGAGTCGCGAATTCGAATCCGATCTGGCCCAATCTCTTATTAAGGGTTGATTGATTGATTGATTCATTCATTCACTCATTCATTTATTTAATGGGATGGGAATGAAAAATAGTTCCACCGATAGTTACACAAAACTTATCTTAAACATTACAACAAAACAAATCTTAACTTTGCAACAATAATTCATTTTGACCGCTAAATTGAAAGGGAACCGTTTGATTGATTTTCGTTTAATTATCGTCGCCATCGGTTGCCCAAATAGGCGACGCCCACTGAAGGCTGTTCTTTATGGTATGGGAGATAGTGCTAGATACAGGACGGAGGTAATCCTATGTTACGCGTGGTTCTTTAACGTGCTCGGTGTAGCATCGCCACACGGGACCTCGGTTTAACGTCTCATCCGAAGGACTACTACTAATCATTGGATGGCTAGCCGGGTGCTCGAACCCACACCATTGAGTGGCCCGAGACTTGACGTTCATGAGTCGTACGCTCCATCACTGACGACTTCATTGACACATTTATAAGACATTAAAGGAAAAGGAGCAATTGCTTGTCAGTCCTTCAGTGTTTACAGTAGCTGTATACTGCAGAGATATAAAAGCTGTATAAGTGAGATAACCGGTTAACCTCAAGGCTGCTAAGGGCGACTCAAGAACCCTTTACGGACAGTGTAGACCAAGACCAGACTGCACACAAGGTGCAGTCTGTTCTTTGATCTACACTGTCCTATAAGGAGATTTTTTTTCCGATAAATAACTTTAAAACAGGAAAATTTAGATTTTCACTATCGGCTTGAAAGTTTCATTTCACTTATTTATCAGGTTAAGGGTTAAAAGTAGGTCTTTGATAGGAACCTGCCACACATAGATTGATCACACAGAAACGATTCCCGAAGGCATGTAATTTTTTGTTTTTATATGTTATGATGTTGTCCGTTTATCATGATGATAAAGCTTGTCTGTGACCACCAATTTTCTTAAGATCTTGTTCGAATGTTATCGCACTAAAAGTTGTTTGGGTCTGTACCTGAACCCTTAAAACAGCAAATATAGTGATGATAATCGGTAGGTTGGATGTCAAACGGTCTGGATAGCTCAGTGGTCCCAGGTTCGAGTCCCCTAAAAGTCACATTTTGTCCCACATTTTATCCGTGACTAAGTTAGTGAAAACTGCAATTTAAATGCAGGGTCAAGCCTCTATTTATTTGAATGTTTCACAAAATATTGGACAGTTTAAATCCAAAATAAGACAGTGTTCTAATCTGGACCTATATCCTTTTTTGTCCGTTTGCGTGCCTTGTGTTAAATCCGTAAAAGAGGACAACATTACAGACTTGTCCAGAATGAAGACATTAACAAAATTTGCGAAAAAATATTTATCGCCCAAATGACGGGATCTGTCCTCGTAAGGATTGGAAAGAGAATGAAATGTAGGTTACCAGAAACTAAAAAGAGAACAATAGGAAGCAGCAACAACATTGCTCAGGCCAAAGAAGACGGAACTATATTATCTAGTGCTTATCTTAAAAAGAATATTTGGCAAAGCTTAAAATAGATTTCAGCTACGCTCTGTGAAAAGGGGGTTTAATGCATCTGCAAAAAGTATCGACTCAAGGTCAGCCTGCGCAGTTCGCGCAGGCTGACCTGAGCCGATATTTTTTGCTGTAGGTCTATTTTCTGCATGTCAAAGGACCAGTTTACTTCATGATTCAGTCTGTTGTTAGACAAAATGGACTTTATGGATTTCTAATTATGTGATGACTTGCTTTGTTTCATGGATCAGCGAGATGCATTAAGCCCCCTTTTGCCAGATCATGCTTCATTATATCTTCTACTATATCTCTATCGACCAAATTTACCGAAATATTATGATTTGCTGCAAAATGAAAAAAAGGACACGTGCCAATATTGACTTGAAGTCTGCTGCATAAGAACGGAACTATTTTCTCTCTGTTTACCTCCGAGAGGGATTTGTCAAAGTTTATTTACACTACCAGCTGCAAAGCAGACATTTCTTGCCATAAATCAGACAGGCACATTACCCACGATTAACGGTTTTGGAGGTTCATGCCATATCTATACACGGAGCCTGATTATTACGGAAATTATACCCAACACTAAACAAATAATTGAGTCATGATCTGTCAAAAGGGGTTTTAATGATACACTGTACCAACAACCGAGGAATCATGAGGTAGACTGGTCCTGGACACACAGAAGACTGACCAATAGCGAAAAGTTTCGACACAGGTCAGCCTGCGGGTACTGCACAGGCTGACCTGAGTCGAAACTTTTCGCAGATGTATTAAGTCCCCTTTTCACAGAGAATAGCTCACTTTGTAATTGTGTCAAAACAAGTTCAAGTTATAAAAGGGAAGCGATTTTAAAGAAAAGACAAATGTTTGGGTTTTTTAGTGCTATGGAAAACACTGTGGGGAAAAAGAAGCAATTGCTTCTGAATAAATGCAGTAAAAAAAGGCATTGTTCCTCATGTTTGTTAGTTTTTGGTAAAAAAGTCTTGTACTTTCAATTTTGTAGACTGTATACTTTCCCTCAATCTTCACCAGCAGTTCTCAATTGCCCAAACACCACTCGAACTGATCAACCTATATCGGAATAATGCATATTCAGTATTGGGTAGAAAGACACCAAGAAATACGAAAATAAAAAGGGTGAACCGTCAGCTTTCAACATACAGAATTTTCATAGCATAAGAATTCAATATGAAACAAAGCTCGCTGCAGCAATTTTTTACATGTACTCGTATCAAAAGTTATAAATTAATGAAATCGGTCACGCTATGACGATCCCGGCATGTAAGTCTTTTTACATACCATGCTCTACCAGAATTGACCTTCTTTTGCTTCAAAATCTAAATACCAATTTTGAGTCTTTAAATTCATTTTCTCCTTTTCTCACAATGTTTCCTACCCCTTCTGTGGTTGTAACCATCGTTTTTCTTTTTTTTTTTAGAATTACTTCAATATTTTTTTAAGCTTCTGAAGACAATACACTTCATCTGAGCCACTTTTGACTTGTGGTCTGCGAATGTTTTCACTATAAACAAGTCATAAATACTGTTGTCTCGATCTGTCCATTTGTCTTCAAGGTACATGGCTAGAAATCCCATCTTTACTTCTGGACATTGTCATTAGTTTGCGAATTTAGTTAAAGGTCAATGGTATAGCACTTGCATCTGAAGTAATAGGTCAATGGTACAGTGCCAACACATTCAAGTAATGGGTCAATAGTGTATTGCTTGCACATTTAAGTAATGGGTCAAAATTATATCTCTTTCACATTAGGTAATAGGTTAATAGTATATCGCTTGCAGATTAAGTAATAGGTCAATAGTATATCTCTTGCATGTTCAAGCAATAGGTCAATAGTAAATCTCTTGCATGTTTAGTAATAGGTCAGCACTATACCTCTTGCACATTAAGTAATAGGTCAGTAGTATATCTCTTGCACTTTTAAGTAATAGGTCAACAGTTTATCGCTTTCACATCAAGTAAAAGGTTAATTGTACCTGCACATCGCCTGCGCATTTAAGTATTCTGCCAATGGTATATGGCTTGAAAATTAAGTAATAGGTCAATAGTATACTGCAAGCACATTTAAGTAACAGGTACATGGTATATCGCTCTCACATTTGACAGCAACAGTAATAGTTTAGTAGTGCGATACCGCTTGCATATTTAACAGATCAGTAGTATGTCGCTAGCACATTTCAGTAAAAGGCAATGGTACATGTGTATTGCCCACACATTTAAGTTGTAGAGCAGTGGCATATCGCATGCGCATTTAAGTAATAGGTCACTGGTACATCGCTTGCACCTGAGTATCGAATCAATGAACGCCAGCACGCTACAGGAATTAATATATGGATAGAAAAAAAAAGTTTTAAAAAAATCGTAAATTGTCTACTAGTAAGCTTATGCTTTGTTAGACATTTGGTATTACTGTCTGGGGGAAATCCTTACAAAGTGGAAAAAATATCCAATAATTCTACGACATTTCATCTGCCATATTTATTTATTCATCTTTAGAGCCCCGTAATGTTTTACAAGTGGAAATATCGCAGACAAAATTGAAAATAATGATAAAATTTTGTCGTACGTCATTTTTATAATGTGTTATTAATGGCATCTCTATCTCTCATTTAACCTTTTTTTAACCTTTTTTACCGTAAAAATGCAAAATATTACTTTTGACGCCACACCCTCCCCCGCGTGGTAGCAAGATCCTGAAAATGCAAGATATAAAAAGACAAAGGTATTGTCGTAAGTCATTTCTTGCAATGTATACATAAAATTAGTTTTTACTGTGAAGAATGGGACTTTCCACGTCGCTTTCCATTCGCAGATTATTACTTTTGTACATTGTCATAAAAGGAGCAATTGGTTGATGAAAATACTCAAATGAGGAAGAAATTTGTTCGAATGTTACAGCTTGTTATGTATTCATAACAACATCTACATCTTCCGCTTTATTTACCATACAAATCACCCCTTGTGGTAGACGGCTGTCTAAAATGTTGCAAGAAAAAAAGCAATTGCTGATAAAGCAGTTGAGATGAGGGGTGTAGATCCAAGATAAGTCAGTCGGAACACTTCGTGCAATCTGGGTTCGTATTCACCAACAATTCTTAAGAACATTCTTAGTCCCAGTACAGATTTAAAAAGTAACTCAACTTCTAATTGGCTACACCAAATCACAAATTGTGTTACTTTCAAATTCAGAAAATTCTTGAGAATAAGACTAAAAATATTTTTAAAAATGGTTGGTGAAAACAGGCCCTGATTTTATATACGCAGTCGGCGAAGGCTCCTTTAGCCGGTTTTTGGCAGAGAAGGGGCCAACCGTTTACCAAACAATTGGATGTTTAAACGCCCCTGAGGCAAGAGGCATTTGAAAACATTTTGAGAAAAGGAGAAATTGATAGCAAGTATTCTTTCCTTTATCCACAATATTTTTCTCCACTGAAGAAGTACATGTAAAATCCTATCATTTGAGTCATATTGAACTTGTCGTCTGTATTGTTTCAATTTGTACAAGACAAAGATTTTGTCGCCTGGAAAAGAGTTAACCCTTTACCACACAAACCCGAGTTTAACGACCCCGAGGAAGTAGCCTTTGGAAAACATTGTAAGAAAAAAGGAGAAAATGCTGGAAACCAGCATTTTCTCTTTTTCCCACAATGTTTTCTACCCTATGAAATACAGATTCCATCATATGAGATACATGTAATTCCGAAATTCAAAGGGATAAACAGATGCTGAAGGTCTGGGTCCGTATTCACCAACCATTCTTAAGTACATTCGTAGGCTTATTCTCCAGAATTTTCTTAATTTAAAAGAAACACGTCTTCTGATTGGCTAAACCATTTAGTTTAGCCAATCACAAGACGTGTTTCTTTCGAATTTAGAAAATTCTGGAGAATAAGACTGATACGTTTTTAAGAATGGTTGGTGAATTCGGCCCCCGAAGTGCTTTGATCTCCAGAAGGGGAAATCACTCCGACGGAATTCTACAAAGCGAAAACAATGGATAAATTTGTTAAACGTGTTTTCAATGATATATATACATGCATTTATCGATGAACGAAAAAGTAAATTTCCATTTTTTAGTTTCTTTAAATTATTGATGTATCTACTACACTCGACATTCGGGACCTGGCTCCAAAATATTTAAAAATATCTACGGAACCAAACTCAAAACAGAGAGCACTGCGAGACATGCAGCGTAAATCCGATTGTCTTTTTCCGTATATGGCACCGAAAATACCCGAACACAGTCGTACTTTTTGGTTCGTACTGTGTTTAGCTCATATGAAATATTCCGGTCCCTTGCACCACGAACTACCGAGTTTTCACTGCACATGTAAATTGTTGTCTGCAAATGCTTTCAATATGGACATGCCTACATTTTTGTCATGTGGCAAAGAGTTAACACTTTACCACACAATCCCGAGTTTTAACAATCCTAAAGATGGCTTTTGAAAACATTGTGGGAAAAGGAGAAAATGCTGGTAACCGGCATTTTCTCCTTTTCTCACGATGTTTTCTACCATATCAAAGACTGAAATCATCATTTGAACTACATTGATTGTGTCGTCTGCAAATGTTTTCAATTTCGTCGAGTCCAAAATTTTGTCGTTTGGTAAAGAGTTAAGAGGTGAAAAGGCCATACCTTCTACGATGAAAAATAGTAATTAATGAATAGAGTACTAGTTACTGATTATGTTTGCCGATAGCTGTGATCGTTCATTTGTTAATTGCTTACCATTTCCGTCATGCAGTCAACTATTTTTTTCGGTTCTGCTGGAAAAGTCTCGTGAAAAATTTATGAATCGCTCGAAACCAGCACTTTTTCATCTGTAAACATGATGAATTTTCAGTTGCCTCTTGATCATCATTGAGTCTTTTATTTGTCGAGGTTTGACCTATTCCCGTTCAAAATTTTAGGGTTTTATTGTTGTTGTTGTTGTCAATGAAACTTTTCACTGCAACTGCAGAATAAATACAACGATCATAGTTCAGCATTAGGGTAACGGACGGCGTAGATTCAAGATCAGAGTACATGATGTGTGCAGTCTGATTTTGTTCAACGTCGTCAGCAAAAGACGTTGTAGCCATTTGCGATGGAAAACTTAGATTCACAGAACTTGCATATGTTGTAATTGTTAAGTGTCTCCGTTCTATGGATAGCTGACTAGATTTTGATTTACCTATGTCAAGGTGTGCTCTATGTCCAAAAATAGATCTCCTATGTCAGACGGTCATGTATCGCGATGCATAAAATTTACTTTATTCCGAAGAATTTTCTAAATTTGAAAGAAACACAGTCTCTGATTGGCTAAACCAATTGATTGGCTAAACCATTTGGTTTAGCCAAACCAGTTGGTTTAGTCAATCAGAAATGTGTTATTTCTAAATCTAGAATTAGGCTGAGAATGCAATTTAGAATATTTGGTGAAAAAAGCCCTGATTTCTTTATGGGTGCCTTTTTGTTTGATTGACTGCTTTTCCAGAAGTTAAAGCAGCCCTTTATTTTGTTTAACCATTAAGCAGCTAAATGAATTACATTAAAGATTTCCAGCCAATAGTGAAAACCCATAGTTTACGATTTTAAAACTTTTGCTCGTCGGAGAAATCTCACCGTATCGGACAGTGTAGATCACAGACCATGTTCTGTACAGTCTGATCTTGATCTATACTGTCCCCTAATAGTCTTTGAGTCGCGATTAGCAGCCTAAGGGTTAAGATGTCCAGTGAGGTGAGAGCGGCTTTCTTGTAGGCCTGTAACAGTTCTAGTTCGGTATTGGAGGGTGTAGACCAAAATCTGGCTGCGCGGACTTGCAGGCTTAAGTTGGTCTTTAGTACTCTTAGTTAGAACGCTTTGCTTTGGTTTGTTAATGGAGTTTAACGCCGTCATATCACGGCGGTCAGTGCACCTACGCATGTGTTTCTTGACTTTCTCACACCAGTACTGACTCATCTTTCTTTCCAAGCCCGTGACTACTGTTCTTGCATGCATCAGAGGTAAGAGGCAAAAAATCTCCGACAGAAAAAAGTTTGCCTCAACGGCGTATCGTACCCGCAACCACCAGGTCACAAGTCAGATACACTAACCACCGAACTACCCTGCCGGGCTATTTTTAAAAGGGACATCATTGATGCGATGCGAAGTACGTGTATAATTCCTGAGTTAAAACTGCCATTGGTAATAACTCCGTTCGTGGTGCTGGCTGTAAGCTGTCTGGGTTAGACAACAATATCCTCTTAACCCTTTACTACATAATGCCGAGTTTTTCACGACCCTGAGGAGGAAGGCTTTTGAAAACATTGTGGGAAAAGGAGAAAATGCTGGTAACCAGCATTTTTTCCGTTTCTCACAATGTTTCGATCATTTCAGAGACAATCATTATTAGGGACATATTTAATTGTCGTCCGAAAATGGTTTCAATTTGTACGTGTATAAAATTTTGTCCTCTGGTAAAGTGTTACATTTCAAGATAATGCATTTTTATGGCTTTATATATACCGCCAATTTGTCAAAAGTTTCTGTTTTCTCTGGGACAGTCAATGTCACACATTTCCAGCATCTGTGACAGACAAATGGGGACGACCCGAGGAGAATATTCGTGTACTAGCTTCAAGTGTCTAAAAGACGGGCCCATAGAAGATTGATTGATTGATTGATTATTTGATTGATTGATCGGTCGGTAGTTAAAAGTTAAAGTAGGCTGTAGAGCTGAATTCTCTGTTATTGTCAACGCATTTCGACAGACAGCAGTAAAAATATGTTAATTACAAGCGATATTGAAATGGGATTTCATCATTGAATCAATGGTATTTATTTTCTATGGGTAAAGGGTCCTGCGAGGCTGAAGGCAATTGTTGATTACAATTTCAATGCAGTTTAAATGGTGGAAACTGAAATTGTCTTTGAAAGGGTGGAAACATTGTTGGAAAGGAGAAAATTTTGGATTTTAGCATTTTCTCCTTTTCCCACTGTGTTTTCATAAGGCTTCTTCCACATGATAGTTATAAGTTGGGATTATGTGGTAAAGTATTAAAGGTTCTATGAACTGTTCTTTGTTGTAGACATAAAGGGAGGTAACCAATCTGTGAACAGGTACCGAGAGTAAATGAATAATCAATTGTATTAGCGAGGTGATCAGACGCTCTTATCCTCGAAATCGCTGGTTGTTCGTTTTGGTGTTTAATGCCGTTTTCAAGATTATTTAGTCATATCGGGACAGCCTTTGAACCTATACATGCTTCTCGAGAGTTAGTTTTACCAGCACTTCTCTTAGTACCATTCTTTTCAAGTTTCGGGCTTCTTTCCAGTATAAAAGTTGCTGAAACCATGTTCAGTAGTAAGAGTGGGTAAACTCTATCGCAACGACTATAGTCAATCCTCGGGAAGCATTTGGCAGAGCTCTGCACCAATCCAGCGACACCATGCTTTCAAAACCTGTACCTTACCTACAGAAATATGATGCTCGGTCCCATTACCCACATTTACCAGAGGACACAATTTTAAACTCCTCCAAATTGATAGCATTTGCAGACGACAAATTTTATGTGGTTTTTTTTTGTTTGTTTGTTTGTTTGTCTTCCAGTATAATATTAGCAATCCAATATACAGGTGGAATCAATAATACATTGGGGGGAAAATTGAATATTGTTAATCACTTTTGTTTTTAAATCTTAACCAGACGACATACTATTTGGTTCGCTCAAATCGAAAGCATTTGTAGACGACAAATCAAACATGGCTCAAATGACAGGATTTGACTTAGAAAGGGTAGAAAACACTGTTGGAAAAGGAGAAAATGCTGGTCACCAGCATTTTCTCCTTTTCCAACAATGTTTTCAAAAATATATTTTAGGGCCGTCAAAGCACGCTTTGCGTCGTTTGCTAATGGGTTAAGATTTCTTGTTAAAATATTCTCATGGATGCTTTCACAAAATCGGGAAGGTTAAAAGCTTTGGAGTTTTCTCTTTTTGTTCGCAGACAAGTAAAGTCGACCTTGGATATGTAATCGGAAATATTTTTGTTCCTTTTTTGAGAAAAGAAGAAAACGCAATATTACCGTTATTATCTTCAATTATTATGAAAGCGCATTAACCCTTTACCACACAATCTGGAGTTTTAGCAACATTAAGAAAACGACTTTTGAAAATATCGTGGGACGTGGAAAAATGCTGGTAACCATCATTTTCTCCTTTCTCCGTGATATTTTCTGCCCTATCGATGGAAAATTCCTCGATTTGAGCCTCATCTAATAAGATATCTGCATAAATAATCTAAAAGTTTTGTCTTAAGATAAAGCATTAACCTTTTCCCCCTCATGGAAAATGTCAAGGGCTTTTGCAGACGGTGTACAGATGGAGATCAGACTGTAAAGAGCGTAGTGTGATCTTGTGTCTATACTATTCGACGCTTAATACTAAATTCTGACCAAAAAGTGTTTTTGTTTGCAGCTGAATTGTAGTTTTAGCCGAAGAACAAAAGAACGAATCTGCTTCGCTTGTAGAGTTAAAGAGTGAACCCTCTATAATTACCCCTTTACCACACAGTCCCGAGTTTTAACGACCCTAAGGAAGAAGCCTTTTGAAAACATTGTGGGAAAAAAAGAAAATGCTGGTAACCAGCATTTTCTTCTTTTCCCATAACGTTTTCTACTGTATCAAAGGAAAAATTCATGTTTTTAGTTCCATTTAATTTGTCCTCTGCAAATGCTTTCAATTTGAAGAAGATTAAAATTTCGCCGTTTGGTAAAGAGATAAAATGATACCATGTTTTTGCGACTTTAATGTAGAAAAATGTCGTAATTAAAAAAAAAAAAAAAAAATATGGTGGAAAAAGAAGAGGATGCTGATTAAAAGAATAAAGTGGTGGTAAGCAGCATTTTTCTCCTTATACCACACAGTTTCCTGCCCTTTTTAAAGATGAATTCCATCGTTTGAACAGCATGTAATATGTCTTCTGCAAATGCTTTGTACATGGATGATGCTAAATTTTGTCGTCTGATGAAGAGTTGAGATGATGACGTCAGGACTGGAGAGAACAAATTCCAATCGTTTTAACATTGGCCTAGACCTTTTGTAACTCTTTACCACACAAACCCGACTTTTAACGACCCTGAGGAAGAAGCCTTTTGAAAACATTGTGGGAAAAGGAGAAAATGCTGGTATCCAGCATTTTCTCCTTTTCCCACAATGTTTTCTAACCTTTCAAATTTAAATTTCCGTTTTTTAGTCACATTAATTTTGTCGACTGCGAAAGAGTTCAATTTGAACAAGTCTAAAATTTTGTTGTTTGGTAAAGAGTTAAACAATCCCTTGTTTTTACGACCCACAGGGAGGACGATTTTAAAAACTTTTTTTTTTTGAAAAGGAAATATTGGCAACTACACTTTCTCCTTTCCCAACAATGTTTCATACCCATCTAAGGTAAATTTCATTTTTTTTTTCTTTGCAGCATTCGATTTGAACCGTATTCTGGGAATATGGAGTTTCATGTATCTCCGTGATGCTTTATACCAAATAAGTCTTCACACACTAGTAATTATGGATCCATAAAACCCGTTTCGTCTAACGACCATCTGAATCATGCGGTTGACTGGTCCTTTGACATGCAGAAAATTGACCTATAGCAAAAGTTTCGACCCGGGTCAGCGTGCGCGGACAGCGCACGCTGACCAGGGTCGATACTCTTTTTAGTTGCTTTAAACCTCAGCCTTTTCACATGGTATAACTCATTTGTCGTCAGCGATTCAGTTTTATCATATATAAAATTTTGTCGTTTGATGAAGGGTTAAATAAAGGGATGGTGTGCATACTCGGTTTGATTTTTACCTTTTCTAAAATACAAGCTTTTACACGAACGACGAACGGTGTGCAAATAGATGCAATAATATTACAGAGTAAAAGAGATATGAGAAAATCGTTTAAGCCTGACAGGAAAGCGAATAGAATAATGGAGAGAATTTATCTTTGCCATTATGTTATTGACTCCATTTTAAACCACATTATTTAAAGTAGTTTTAAATTCTGAATTCCTCCATTTCAGGCTACATTAGCTGAAGTAGTTTTAAATATCAACCATTTCGATTTGAACCGTGCTCTGTGAAAATGGAGTTTCAAGCATCTGCAAAAAGTATCAGCTCAGGTCAGCCTGCGCGGACTGCGCAGGCTGACCTGAGCCGAAACTTTTTGCTTTCGGTCAATTGTCTGTATGTCAACGGACTATTCTACTACCCCATGATTCAGTCGGTTGTGAGACAAAGTGAATTTTAATGGATCCATAATAAAGAGATGCATTAAAACCCGTTTTGTCAGAGCATGGCTCATATACATTGTAAGTAAGAGACTGAAAGAGAATTTTAGAGTAAGAATAACCGCCGCGGAGGAGCAGGGGCTCCTCGTCTGACGTTTATAACTCCCAGTAAATTCTCTATTTACCGTCTTTATATATATACAGTAAAACCTCTCCTCACGACCACCCCGGTAATACGAGCAACCCGCTATTACGAACGATTTTTGTCAGAACGGAATTTTTCCTTCTTCATAATCAATGACCACGACCCCGGAAATACGGGCACCCCGTTATTCCGAAATTACGACCACCATTTTCAGTACCAATGAGTAATTACCAACAGATTTTAACCCCGTGAAACGACCACTAATTTTCACATTTTTTTACGACAGCTAATTTTCAGGCGTCCATAATTGCGAACTGGAGGCCGTGCTTCACGTACGAATATTCTTGGGTCCGATGGAGTAGACAATCAAATAGACGATCTTTTGTTTATCTGTTGACTACAGTAACACAATCGTGTTGAGTGATCAAGGTGTTACCTTACATAATCAAATGACCAATGAATTGGTGATAATTAATTCGGCTTTTATTCGGTAATCAGGCGTTTATCACACATTGCTGACACGGGTGAAAAACATGTCGACATCCGGGTAATTACGATTTGTTTTGTACATCAAGCTTTTGTAATTTGAGACGCTTGGGTTAATATCTAGCGATCGGGATGGGATAATTATTTGGTTTTTGTTCCACATTAAAGCCATACTTATATCGTAGAGAATATGCGATTTTTGAACTGGTGAACACTTCAACTTTGCGATCGACGATTAGTTGGACTGTTCGAACATTCAACTCGAATCAAAATGGTGGAAAAAAGAAAATGTCAGGCTCTTCAATAATATTCGAAATTCTTTATTTAAAAATGAAAATGAGCGCGTGGAGTAGGAGTTCTTGAGACTACACAAGATAAAAAAAAAAAAAAAAAGATTAAAACAAGGAATATGACAAGTTCTATCAATAACATTTAATTATGTAATCTTTAAGTTCAGATACCTGATTAATGTACATATCTTGCTGTAAGAGTTTAAATAGGCAATTATGAATGGGCATTCATTGCCATGTGAATTTATTCATAAAAATTCAAGCAGATATTAACTTTACAATAAACATGAAAATTTTCTTGTTGTCATTTAAATGTGTGGGCATAGGCTTCCCGGACTAAAATATGTATACATTACTTGTAACATAAGTTAAATCCACATAAGTCTACACATAGTCTGGGTTTGATTCAAAATCTAGGTCGGTGAAACCCGGAAATCAGACCACCCCGCTAATAAGACCAATTTTCAAAAGTACCACGGGTGGTCTTAATAGAGGGGTTTTACTATATATATATATATATATATATATATATATATATATATATATATATATATATATATATATAGCATTAAACCCCCTTTTACCAGAGGAGGGCTCTTTCTTTCCCCCCCCCACAGCCTCCCAACACCCTAACAAAAAAATCTTTAGTTACCATATAAACCAATTCCAAATCATTTCGGGGTCTAAAGTCATTTTATCGCACTACAAATGTAGACGCCCTCTTGTAATACTTAACCTATGTCCTGCTAAATTAAAAAAGAAATGAAACTTTCAAGCCGATAGAAAAAATCCAACTTTTCTATTTCAAAGTTATTTTTGGAGGAGAGATATCTCCTTACCTGAGAGTGTAGATCCAAGATCAGACTGCACGTTTCGTGCAGTCTGATCTTAATCTACACTGTCCGTAAAAAGGTCAATGACTCGCACTTAGCAGCTTTAGGGTTAATGAGTACGTCTGCATATGCTTTGGATTTGGACAACTCCAAAATTTTGTCGTTTGGTAAAGTGTGGTCTCGATTTGCAGTGAAAGCGTTAACCAATTATATGCTCCCATTTTGGATATGTAAGTGGGTGACTTCTAGGGAAAAATCTATGCAAAGGGAGGGAAATGGGGTCCCCGTGGCTAACAGATTCATGTTTTTAATTCGTTCTCAGGAAATTCTGATTTGATCCCCACTGGCGACTCCAGTTCTCGGTGGAATTTTCTGTGGAAAAGACACTGCATAAACCATTCCTAGTATTGGTTCAGCCGACAAGTGGCATAAATACATGAGCTTTCACCGATAAACGACAGTTCAAAATGTTCTTTTAAAGCGGCACAAAAGGAAATTCATCATCATCATCATCGTCGTCGTCGTCGTCGTTGTTGTTATTGATGATGATGATGGAATAAACAATGCAAATCATCGATGCATCACGTTTTGTGCGGTCTGATCGTAACAAACAGTGCCCACTAAATAACTAAAGCTGTATTCGGCATACTGTGAGGGATGATCTGCACAATGTAGCGATTCAAATAATGTTTAATAGATGATTTCTCACAAATCCAAAAAAGCGAGACAAAAGAAAGTACAAGATTTAAATTACCAGAAGTCTCTTGGTGGCAAAAATCACGTCGTCGTATAGCGGGAGCTTAAAACCGAGAGCAAATTTACACTTGATTAAATACAAAAATTGGAACTTTCATCACTATTATGGAAACATTCTTGCTCTGGTAATTGCCTTTTCTTGCAAGCAAAAACGAAAGGAGGGAATTCACGGTTGTAATGTTGCGCGTGCTAAATTAGGTTATTTTAAGACCCCCAAGTATTGTTCGTCTTTTGATTTGTTCCATGCAAAAAAAAAAGACAACAGCCGTAGGATCTCTGTTATTCAGAATCATTGTAAGATTATTCGAAATGTTTATTTACCATTTACCACCCCGAGTTTTAACGACCTTGAGAAAGGAAGCCTTTGAAAACATTTTGGGAAAAGGAGCAAATGCTGGAAACTAGGGTCCGTATTCACCAACCATTCTTAAGAACGTTCTTAGTCTTATTCTTCAAATGTAGAAAATTTTGAAGAATAAGACTAAGAATATTCTTAAAAATGGTTGGTGAATACGGACCCAGCATTTTCTCCTTTATCCACAATGTTTTTCTACCCTATCAAATACAGAAATTCCCATTTAAGCTGCATCTAAATTGTCGCCTGCAAATGCTTCCAATTTGGTCCAGTCAAAAAGTTTGTTGTTTGGGAACGAGTTAAATATCATTTATACCGTTTTCATCCTTATATCCGCCATATCACGACAAAAATTTATTCACTTATGTCTTTCCTTGAAATTTGCCACCCGGACATTGTACACGGTCCATATCTACACCTTAATCCTTATACTCAGAAAGGAAGTGAACGTATTTTGTTTGACAAGTTTAGCCCACGAAAGCTTGAAAACAGTGACGCAAGTGGAAAGTTTGTTCATTGGAAGCAATTTCTGTGTTTGCCACGTGTTTGTTCTTTTTCTCACTTAATTCTTCTAAGGGTTCTGCATGGCTTAGTGGTTCAGGTGAAGAATTCGAAACCTTGAGACCCAGGATTCGATCCTCATTTGAAGCAGGGTCCTGGGTGGCTCAGTGGTAAAGTATAGGACTCGTAACTTGCTGGAGGACCTGGGTTCGAGCCTCTCTACAAGCACTGGTTTTTCGTGGGAGTGTCAGTGAGCAAGATACTTCAGAGCCCTAGCCTAGTACCTGTTATAACCATGGCATACATGAATATGTGAGCTGGCGCCTTGATATGACTGAAAGCGACGTAAAACATCATTCACTCAACCAGTCCCACTTGATGTGCTGGATATTTTGTTGGCGTATCCTTAGACAAGATACTTCAGCATCCGAGAGTACACTGGTACTGTTGAAACCCAGGACATACATGAATGAGCGAACTGTCGACCTGATTTGACTGAAATAGTGTTGAAAGCGGCGTAATTCACCATTCAATCAATCATTGAGGTCTTCTAATTAGGCTTGACAACAAAACTTGCCCATGACGTCACGGGTTAATATAGAGCCTATAATGAGAAGTTATTACCTGTAGGCGATGTTATTAAAAGACATAACTTTTCTGCTAGCACGAGATCTGCTATTAAAGTTTTAACCCTTAATGCTGCTAAGCGCGACTCACTGACCTTTTGCGGACAGCGTAGATCAAGATCAGACTGCACAGAACGTGCAGTCTGATCTTGGATCTACACTGTCCGATTAGGGGATATGTTTCCTCCAAAAATACCTTTGAAATAGGAATATTAGGCTTTATGCTATCGGTTTGAAAGTTTCATATCCTTTTTATTTAGCGGGAAAACGGTTAACCCTTTTGACCATGCGTGCGTCAATTATTAAACCCCAAACAAAACAATCACGGGTTTTTAAAGTAACCTGATGGAGAAGGCTTTTGAAAGCAACATCGAGGGAAAAGGTGAAAATGCTGGTAACCAGCATTATCTTCTTTCCTCACAATGTTTTCCATCCTTTCAAGACGAATTTTATCAATTGGATAATGTAATTTCTGGTCTACAAGACCTGGTGAATGCGAGTTCGGTACCCGGTTTAGGTAAAGTTTCTTTCTGGCGATTTTTCGTCACTCACCTCTGATGCATGTGAGAAAAGTGGTCAGTGGCTTTGGAGAGAAAGTTGTGTCAGTACTGGTGTGAGAAAGCCAGGAAACACATGGATGCATCACTGGCCGCCATGATATGACATGAGCTGTTAAAATGGCGTTAAACTGCAATATAAATAAAATCTGGTCTGAACATGGTTTTAAGTTCGACTAATGTAAAATTTTTCTTGAGGCTTTTGAAAACGTTGTGGGGGAAAAAGAGAAAACTGCTGGTAACCAGCATTGTCTTCTTTTCTCAGATTTAATGTGAACCATGGTTTTTAACCCTTTCCCAAACGACACATTTTGGACTGGTCCAAATTGAAAGAGTTTGTAGACGACAATTTTAAATTTGATGAAAATGGCAGAAAGTTCTCAAAGAGGGTAGAAAACACTGTGGGAAAAGGAGAAATTGCTCGTTATGAGCATTTTCTCCATTTCCAACAATGTTGCCTATCATTAGAAAGACAATTTTTTATGGTTTGAGTAACATTTATTCTGCCGTCTGCAAATGCTTTCAATTTGGACGACGCTAAAATTCTGTCGTCTGGTAAAGAATTTACTGAAATGTGACTCATTCATACATATGGATTCGAGGTCGAACAGAGCTCTCTTTGTGTGTAGTAAATGGAGAACATTACAGAAATGTTTGGTTTTAATGATTCAGATTAAAGTGTTGTAACAAATAATCGTCTTGCTCTTGAGCAGAAACTGAAATGAAAGCGATCTTGGCATCGCAATATTGTCATCTAACAGCGATTTGGCATCGCAACACCGTCATCTAACTGTGATCTTGGCATGACAACATCGTCGTCTAACTACGATATTGACACTGGAACATCGTCATCTAACTGCGATATTGGCACTGGAACATCGTCATCTGACTGCGATATTAACATTGGAACATCGTCATCTAACTGCGATATTGGCATTGGAACATTGTCATCTAACTGCGATCTTGGCATTGGAACATCGTCGTCTAGCTGCGATCTTGGCATCGCAACATCGTCATCTAACTGCGATTTTGGCATCGCACATCATAATCTAACTATGATCTTCGCATGGCAACATCGTCATCTAACTACTATTCTGGCACTGGAACATCGTCATCTGACTGCAATATTGTCATTGGAACATTGTCATCTAACTGCAATATTGGCACTCGAACATCGCACTCTTAATGCGATATCGGCACAGGAACATCGTTATCTGACTGCGATGTTGGCATTGGAATATCGTCATCTAACTGCAATATTGGCATTGGAACATCGTCATCTAACTGCGATATAGGCATTGGAACATCGTCATATAACTGTGATACTGGCATTGAAACATCGTCATCTAAATGCGATATTGGCATTGGAACATCGCCATCTAACTGCGATCTTGACATCGCAATACCGCCATCTAACTGCGGTACTGGCATTGGAACACCGCCATCTAATTGCGATCTTGGCAACGCAATACGCCATCTAACTGGGATATAGGCATTGGAACATCGTCATCTAACTGCAATATTTCTGGCATCGCAACATCGCCATTTGATTGCGATCGTGGCATTGGAGCATCGTCATCTAACTGCGATCTTGGCATCGCAACATCGCTATCTAGCTGCGATATTGGCATCGCAACATTGCCATCTGACTGCGATCTTGACATTGGAACATCGTCATCTACAACTAAAAAAACAACTTTGAAGGGAAACTAACAATGTCTAAGATGGTACATGTACGTGTAACGTGAAAAAAAGACCAAAAAAAAAACAACGTGCGTGCGCGGGAGAGAGCGAGAGATCTAAAGTATTTCCACATTCACAATATCGTAGATTTTTATTTAAACATGCATTTTTAGAGACGAGGAGATGACATTGATGTCATAATTCCAGGAAATTGTTCCGACTTAACATAACTCTTTACCAGACGGCAAACTTTTAGACTGGTCCATATCGAAAGTATCCACAGACCTTATTTTAAATTTTGTTCGAATGATAGTATTTGCCTTTGAATAGGCTAGCAGAAAATATTGTGGGGGAAAAGGAGAAAATGCTGGTTACCAGCATTTTGTCCTTTTCCGCCCACAATGTTTTCAAGAGCCTTTTTTCTCAGGATCATTACAGCTAGAGATCGTGTCGTAAAGGCCTAATTCCTGGGCAGAAATTACCATTACTACGATGGCATTTTTGTCAATTCTCATTTACATAAAGACAGCTTTGAAACTCTTGAAAAATCTCCGATCGTTCAAAGTTATTTGAATATATCTGCATTTCAAGATGGATTTTTTATTATTATTGTTATTTTATTGTATGGTTTTGGATTATGATTAGTTTTTCCTTCCTCTTCATATTAATTATTACAAAGAATTATACCGCGATTTGTGCGGGTAAAAAAAGTCTTTTAACAGCAAATGCAGGGAAAAACGATTATTCTCTAGAGAGAGAGAGAGACAGAGAGAGACAGAGAGAGAGACAGAGATAAAAAGGATAAAACGTTACATTGATCTACTTTTGCGACTGTTTCAGGACATTTGCAAAGCATTTTGAAAAAATTGGAAATTCTTCAGGATGAACATTTTCTGTAATCATCGCGATAACTATCGCATTATTGTATGGTTTTGGAATATGATTAGTTTTTCCATCCTCTTCTTATTAATTATTACAAAGAATTATACCGCGATTTGTGCGGGTAAAAGAAGTCTTTTAACAGCAAGTGCAGGGAAAAACGATTATTCGAGAGAGAGAGAGAGAAAGAGAGAGACAGAGAGACAGAGAGAGACAGAGACAGAGAGAGACAGAGACAGAGGGAGACAGAGAGAGAGAGATAAAAAGGATAAAACGTTACATTGATCTACTTTTGCGACTGTTTCAGGACATTTGCAAAGCATTTTGAAAAAATTGGAAATTCTTCAGGATGAACATTTTCTGTAATCATCGCGATAACTATCGGACCCTTCAGCTGCTAAGCGCGACTCCTTTACTTTTTGCCGACAGTGTAGATCCAAGATCAGACTGCACAGAACGTGCAGTCTGATCTTGAATCTACACTATCCAATAAGGAGATAATTTTCTCCAAAATGTAAGTCTGAAATGACATTATTGGGGTATTTACTATCGGAAAGTTTTTTGTAACTTATTTAGCTGGATAAGGGCTAACTCATCGAGGTCCACGAAATTTGGTCGAATGACATTTGGTCGGAATGGAATTTCATCGAGAGACAAATTCGTCGAATGTAACAATTTGTTGAATAGTCATCTGGCGCAAAATTAAGGCCGTTTTATCCAAGATCAGTCTGTCCGTTCTATGAAGTCTGATCTTGATGTACACTGCAAAAGCAACATAAAATATGGTGCTGTTTGAACCAAGAGTTTAGTTGAAATTTCCAGTCATAACTTTCTCGCGTATTTGTCGTGAATTATGACAGCTCGTGTAAAATTCACAAGACAAATGGCATGTTGCTTGTTTTCTTGTCGTCCATAACAATCTAACAGAAAAATCTGTCAGTTCATGTCGCGTTCTTTAGTCAATAAACATAAACAAGTTTTCATTGGAAGTTTATTTGTTTGTTTGTGTCGTGTTTTCACAAGTACGGCTTTGAGCTGCTTTCGTTTCAATCCTTTTCGAGTGTTTCTGTTTCTATGCTTGACCGAGTTATGTTACTAAATAAAATAAACACGAGCCACACAATCATGAGTTATTGTACTATAAATCGGATGATGGTTTCCGTTTCATGATAACGTACTAATCTGATTGCTTTTTCATAGATATACCCTTTCTCCAGCGACTTCAACCTGTTGTTCATCTGTCACAACGCGACAAGAAATTGATCATTTTGAGAGATTTCTTTATTTGTCACGATGTAATCCTGGTTGTTTTTACATTAGAGGTTTATTTGTGAGGAAATAACCTCTAAAACCCCGAACAATATTCTTTTGAAAAAAAAAAGATTTTTAGAATAATGGATTTGTGAGGAAAAAAACAGATGGATCTTTTGACATTCAAGTATGCTAGTGATACCGTGTGTTACTTTGCGAATAGCATAGTTCAAGATCATAATTCACATAGTGTGAAATCTGATCACTGCTATACACTCCTATTTATATAAAAGAATAGTATGGAAAAGACCATATTCCTTACTTAATTTGGAATGTTATTTGTTACTCGAAAAGTTCGCTCCTTTTATCTAGCAGCATCATGCATAACCCTCAGAACATCCATTACAACCTAAGCTGATTTTGCAGGCTATTGATCGAGATCAGACTGCAAGCAAGTGACCTTCTAATCGTAGTTCTACGCTGTCCACAGTGATTAAAATATTCTGGTCTACTACAACCTTAAAAATGTTTTTATAGTTTACACTGACAGAAGAATGTTTATTTTGTTTCTGAAGACAAAGTAGCCATGCCCTGTGAAAAGGGGATTTAATGGATCTGCAAAAACTGTCGACCAAAGTCAGCGCAGGCTGACTTGGGTCTAAACCTTTTGCTACTGGTCAAATTTTCTGTATGTAATTCTCCCTCATGATTTAGTCGGTTGTTAGGCAAAATGGATGTATCAAATTCAAAATTATGTGATGACTGCTTGGTGTAATGCATCATGGAGATCCATTAAACCTCTTTTTGCCAGAGTGCAGATCATTAATACTTTCCTACCAAACGATACTGTGTTTTACGGTAACTAGCATTTTATCCTTGTTGCACAGTTTTCCTTCATTTCAGCCACATACAATTTTTCGTCGATACAAAGCTTTCAGTATGGACGAGTCTAAAATTGAGTCGTGCGGGAATTTAACCCCCGGGAAAGTGTTAATACTTCCGTTCTAGTTGCGATTTTACAGAGTGATCCTAACTCCTACCACAAGCAGGTAAATATGATTGGTTTTTATCGACCAAGTTTGTCAATGTATACACAATATCGTCCTATAGAAGGTGGAAAATATATGAACCATGCTCTGTGAAAAAGGGATTTATGGTATCTGCAAAAAGTATCGACCCAGGTCAGCCTGCGCATTCCGCGCAGGCTGACCTGGGTTGACACTTTTTGCTATTGGTCAATTTTCTGTATGTCGAGGGACCAATCTACCTCATGATTCAGTCGTTTGTTACAAAATGGATTTTATGGATCCACAGTTTTATGATGAATTGCTAAGTATCATGCATGACGGAGATACATTAAGATCCTTTTTCCCAGAGCATGGCTCATATATAAAGACCTGGGTATTGGTCGAGTATTACAGGAGTTATGCCCCTTTGATTTTTTTCCAGACCCAGTGAAAAGTAACCAATTTGGTGTATACGTCGGTGTGCGACGGTTTTAGCGCTAACAGTCGAAAAAAAAAAAACTCTCATTGAACTCAAAGTCGTGCTGTGCGCTATCGACTAGACATTCGAGTTTGTTTGAAAGGGAAAAGGGGAAAAAAGCGGCCTACATATACCCATAAACTACGCCGAGGATACCATGTATCGATGTGAATGTCAGCGGGAGGGTCTAATTAAGGCCTCGAATGATTACTAGTAATTTGTCATCGTCGTCTTCTGTATCTAAATATCAATTAGAGGGCTTTAACCTTTTCGCCATCGTGGATGCCAAAGATGTGATAAACATCAAAATAGTAATTTGATAAGCATCTAATGGATTAAGATCAGACGGCACAGAACGAGCAGAGTGATCTTGGATCTATGTCGAATGCTTATTGGTTCTAAAGTATAGTCATAGTCATTTAAAAGTCCGGAAGATTGTATTTTAGATTCCTAGTAAAAAGAAACTAAGTTATTTGGCGGCGTAAGAGTTAATAAAATACCGCAAACCTTGCGATTTGGAAAGGAAATAACATAGGCAAACGTATGAGAGTGCCTGATTTAGGTAGCAGTTAGTAATTGGCCGGTAACAGAACAACCCTTTTTCTCCACAAGGGCAGAACCAGGATTTTCGAATAATTCTGCACTCGAACGGAGACTGACTTTTCAACCAATAAAATAAGGAAATGGCTATTTAAAGGATGTTTTGTCAGTATATTGGACAAAATATCGGACATTGTATATTCAAGACCAGAATGCACGTTCTGTGCAATCTGATCTTGATCTACACCTTAAGCAATCTGATCTTGATCTTCGGTGCCTACATCGACAACCAAAACTTTGCTTAGTGTTGTAAGGGTTAATGATTAGAAAAAAGTTATGCTCAAAAAGGACGTAAAGCATCTTCGATATAGTCCCATTTTATCAACATTACGCGCTTGCGTATTTTACATCATGGGCGTTACGCTCTTGCTCCATATCGACACATCTTGATGAAAAGAATGGGATGGACGGGAAAGCATCCTGGTACATGGAGAAATTGAAAGGAAAGACATTTACTGAAAAAAATAGACCAAACTGTACCATTATATCAACATTACGCGCTTGCGTATTTTACATCACGGGCGTTACGCTCTTGCTCCATATCGACACATCTTGATGAAAAGAAATGGGATGGACGGGAAAGCATCCTGGTACATGGAGAAATTGAAAGGAAAGACATTTACTGAAAAAAAAAGGCCAAACCGTATCATTATGTTATACTTATAAAATACTTAAAATATTTTAAAGTTATCTAAACTTATATATGAGTCGCACTCTGGCAAAAGGGGGCTTAATGCATCTCCATGATGGATGATACAAGCAGGTCGTAATGTGATTATGGATTCATCAAATCCATTTGTACAACAACTGTATAAAACATAAAGTAGACTGGTCATTTGACATACAGAAAATTGACCAATAGCGAAAAGTTTCTGCCAGGTCAGCCTGCGCGGACTGCGCAGGCTGACCTGAATAGATACTTTTCGCAGATTAAGCCCCCTCTTCACAGAGCACTGTCCATATAGTATTAAAACTGGCTGCCGAAGAGAAATGCCATTGATGGTCCTTATTGATACGAAAGCATTAATCGAGCCCACTAAGACAAAACACTGAGGCTTCGGATATTTCAAAGGAAATGCTTCAACACTAGTTTTACATACACACGCAGATAGTTCAACATCTGTATCTAGCTGAACTCGTCTTAACATTTCGAAACTTAGCATATGCAGAGGGTAGGGCCGTGTATTCCAACACTTTGACGTCATTTTTTTGGCGTTTATGCCAATCAGTTTTGGGCGACTTGGTGTACCATTTTCAGAACAATGTCGATTATACTTCACTTTCAATACAACCTAATCCTCATACACAATATGAAAAAACAACTAGAATAAGGAGTAATGCGCTGTTTGCAAAATTGAATCCCATAGGGCTTTCAATCCCTTCAATTTTCCCCATGTTCTGTCGTCTTTTTATTCTCTGTACCATCGACAAGGATTAAGATGCACGCGTGTTTCCTTTTTTTTTTTGATGAAGAAAAGCAAATCACCAACTCAAAAATTGTGGAATACTAGTATCTCATTTTCTGTGTGAAATCGAGCGTTAATATGTCCCTGTTTTCGCGCAAGCGGCATGTCAAGTATTTTGCAGACAGGTTTCGGGATTCCAGACAAATACTGGGATTGTCTCGAAATACCGTAGACTGCTTTTGTAAGACATTCCTGCAAAAATGTGTACAATAAAATATGCTGTAAAAAGCTAGTGTTTCAAATGTGTTTGAATACAGTAAATTCAGTCGAATTATCGGAGGAAAAGCCCGCCAGACATATGCTGTGAAAGAAAATAGCTCATTTAGGTTCATAGCCTCTATTTATTGTGAGTTTTGTAGATTCTAGTAGTGTAGCGTTCAAGCCAATACCTCAAAATAATTTGATGCATTTAGTCTATAAATGAAACATGACTAAGGCCACAATATTTTACATTAGACATGCCCTGACAAAAGGGGGCTTAATGCATCTCCGTGATGCATGATACCAAGCAAGTCATCATATAATTATGGACCCATAAAATCCATTTTGTGTAACAACCGACTGAATCATAAGGTAGAATGGTCCTTTGACATGCAGAAAATTTACCAGTAGCAAAAGGTTTCGACCCATGTCAGCATGCGTAGTCTGCACAAGCTGACATCGGTCGATACTTTTTGCAGATGCATTAAGCCCCCTTTCCACAGAGCACATCTCACATTTGTATCACCATGGCGCTTCCAGTCCGGCTAATACATGTACTTCGAATCTACAAATACGTTATCACCTGCAACTGACTTGTTTCGTCTTGCAGTACACCACTTTTGAGAGAAGAGAACTTTTGCTAGAGGATACCGGTAATTTCTTTTTCACAATTAAGTCATGTTTATCATTTATTATGGATTCTTTTTACTTTTACATTAATGTCGTCATCCGCGAATTTGTTGTCGCAGGTGATGAATAATTGCATGATTAAGTGATTGTATGCAATTTATTTTACTTTGTACCCATTTAATTCTTGACCAAACTACAATTGCAGATGACAAATTTAATATCACTTAAAGTAAGAAATTTGTCCATCATAAGGTAGAAAACATTGTAGGAAAAGGAGAAAATGCTGGTTTCCAGCATTTTCTCCTTTTCCGACAATGTTTTCAAAAACATTCCTCCTCAGGGTCGTTAAATATCGGAATTATGTGGTAATGGGTTGACACTTTCAGCGCCAAAGGCGAAAACAGGACGGTTTTTGCGGACAGCATAGATTAAGCACAAAACGGGCAGCCTGATCTTGGATATGTACCGTCCGCTTGTTTTGTCAAGCCAGTCAAAAATAAAAAGAAGTCTGTCTGAGATTCAGTTGGTGGTAATTGCGGATGTCGAAAGTGGCGATGCTTTTAAGACATTTGGTGCTGTAAGAAATAAAACGGTCATCAGTGAAAGTGTTCGAAAAAGATGGGGGTGGGTAAAGATGTACGAGAAGGCTAATACATATCGCTCTTCAGTATCACCAGCCCCTCTTCCGCCCTTGTCCTATTCCATCCAACTCCTCCCATACATATCATCATGTTCATGTAGCAGCTTGCACATATATTCTTGACCTGGTACGGTGACAGTTAGAGTCAGATGTGTCCGAATCAATGAAAAAGATTATCAATCACCGGTAATATTGAATTTGACAAAGAACTATTTTTAAACGCGGATATTTACAACATTCAATTGTTGTGCGGTTTTCTGTTACTTCTACCAACATAATGGTGATGTTTTATACCTGACTGCAATCTCGCCTCCTCAAAAATGATCAAACAGTTTGTAATGAAGGATTTACGAGTGAGTGATTTCTGATAAATGAGATTTGAGTCGAACCCTTCTATCAATAATTAATTCTAAAAGTGATTGATGTTCTGCCATGCCGATGTGCAACAGTTCTTTACCGCTGATCAAATTTGGGTCGAAAACCAGACTCGAGTAAATCTTGCGATATTAGGAATACTTATACTCGTAGACGATTCCATTCGGCGTATAAGCCGAAACGGAAATACCTTTAAACTCTTTACTATACGGCAAAATTTTGGGATCGTCTAAATTCAAAGCACTTGCAGACGACAAATTAAATGTGGCTCAAATGATGAAATTTGGTTTTGACTGGGTAGAAAACATTGTGGGGGAAAAGGAGAAATGCTGCTACCAAGCATTTTCTCCTTTTCCAAAAATATTTTCTAGAGGCTTCTTCCTCTGGGTCCCTGAAGCGCGGCATTGTGTAGTAAAGGGTTAAAAGATTTGTGTAACAACTGGTCTGAATGCTCATGCGGACAGAATGCACAGAACGTGTAGCTTGATCTTGGATCTACATTGTCCGATCTTGACTGTGTACTCTTGAAAAATATCTTTGACGTTGCAATATGTTTTCTTACTTACGGAAGACTAAAATCATGAAAAATAGAAATTTAATAGATGAGAACAAATTAAGCCATGTTGTGGCAAAAGGGGGCTTAGTCCTATTCCGTGATGCATTATACCAAGCAAGTCATCACACAATTTTGGATCCATAAAATCCGCTTAGTCTAACGATTGGCTGAATGTGGAGGAAGACTGGTCCTTAGACATGCAGAAAATTGACCTACAGCAAAAAGTTTCGACCCATGTCAGCCTGCACGAACTGCGCAGGCTGACCTGGGTCGATACTTTTTTGCGGGCACATTAAGTCCATTTTCACAGAGCATGGCTCAATTATTACATTATGTTTGATTGGCCAACCAGCTCGTACACATGACCTTTTTTTTCTCAAAGATTGAAATTTCCAGCAAGTTCTTAGTAATCCGTATTATTCGTATTTTCGAAGTAACTTTTCTGTTCAACTTGTATTCGGACTGAGATTCTATTTTCCAATTCCTAGGGCTGTATTCGCCAACCATTTTGAATTCATTCTAATAGTTTACTTGTCAGCAATTTTCTTCATTTCAAAGTAACGCTATTTCTGATTGGCAAAACCAAACGGTTTAGCCAATCAGACATTATGTTGTTTTTAAAATACAGAATTCAACCAAGAATGCCAGTTTCGATGGTTTGTAAATACATACCCTGGAGCAGGGTGGAGAAATAGGACGGGTTATGAATGGACAATGGTCAAGTAAATTATTGAGAAGCTTGTATTGCGATTGAACTTGTTTCGAAGGGTTTTATGCCTAATGAATTGATGGTAATTACAGAAATGGGGGTATTTCATTGTGAAAACTAGGTTGTACAAGTTTATGAGCCACGCTCTGTGAAAAGGGAACTTAATGCATCTGCGAAAAGTATCGATCCAGGTCAGCCTGCGCAGTCCGCGCAGGCTGACCTGGATCGAAACTTTTCGTTCTTTGTCAATTTTCTGTATGTCCAAGGACCGGTCTACATCCAGATTCAGTCAATTGTTAGACTAAATGGATTTTATAAATCTATAATTATATGATCACTTGCTTTGTATATTGCATCACGGAGATGCATTAATCCCCCTTTTCACAGAGCACGGCTTATATATATGTGTGTGTGTGTGTGTGTGTGTGTGTGTGTGTGTGTGTGTGCGGCATGCTCTTTGAAAAAGTGTTCAACGCATCTGCAAAAAGTATCAAATTATCGCCCCGTTTGAGTCTGCACAGTCCGCGCAGGCTGACATGGTCGAAACTTTCTGCTATTTGTAAATTTTTTGCGTGTCCAAGGACCATTGCATCTCATTATTCTGTCGGTTCTTAGACAGAAGGATTTCATGGATCCATAATGAGGTGATGACTTGCTTGGTTTTATGGATCACGGAGATACATTTAAACCCCCTTTTTGCCAGAGCATGTCACGAAGCTGATGCATGGAGTCTGTCATACATTCACAGATACGAGAGTTCCCGCTATATTCAAGCCAATAAAACTGTATTACAACGCATCTTGCTGTTGATCTTACCTTGATGCACGCAATTTCAACGCCAAAGCACGATAATGCGGTTTAACCCTTTACCACACAATGACGCCTTTTGACGCCCCTGGGAAAGAAGCTTTTTGAAAACATTATGGGAAAAGGAGAAAATGCTGGTAACCAGCATTTTCTCCTTTTCCCACAATGTTTTCTACCAGTATCAAAGAAAAATTACACCATCTGAGCCACACTGAAATTGTCGTCTGCAAATGCTTTCAATTTGGACAAGGCTAAAATTTTGTCGTCTGGTAAAGGGTTAAATGGCGTTATACTGGGTTTGTTTGTTTGTTTGTATTGGGAGTTTAATGCCGTTTTGACTGCTTAGGTCATATCACGGCGGCCAATGCACCTACGCATGTCTTTCCTGGCTTTCTCATACCAGCACTGACACAATTTCCTTTCCGGGTCACTGACCACTTTTCTCACAGAGGTGAGAGGGGAAAACTCGCCGGAAATGAATGTTTGCCTCAACCGGGTATCCAACTCGCAACCTCCAGGTCACGAGTCATATAGGCTAAACACTGAGCTACCTGACCTGGCTGGCGACATACGGGGACACCGATAGTTAAAACTCAAATATTGCTATTCTAACTTTTTTTTTTTTTTTTTTTTCTTCTTTTTGGGGGGTGTCTCCTGATCGAACAGTGTAGATCCAAGATCAGACTTCACGTTTTGTGCAGTCTGATCTTGATCTAAACTGTCTGCAAAAGGTCAAAAGGTTATTCAGTCGTGCTCAGAAACCTAGGGCTTAAATTTAGGTCAACGCCAGTGTAAGTTTCAAGTATACGACATTTTTTTCAGGCATTTCTTGAAAAACGATCTGGTGGTTAAATAACGAATTCTTCTGTTTTGTAAAATACCCATCGACCTATGTGCTTACCCATCCACCCATTCCTTAACCACAACGTGTACTACTTGTTCAAAGGCAAAGCCCATCATTTTAGTCACTGTTGTCTGCTACTGCTACTGCTACTGCTTTCGATTTGAATGAGTCCGAATTTTTGTCATTTGGTAAAGAGGTCAAGTATTTCGAGCGTTTTGTAAAAGATAATTTTTTCACTCTAGGAAAGCATTTAGTAAATTAAAAATTGGGTTGCGTTTCTTTTGACCGATAAGAAACCTAAGTGCATTTAGTTTCCGTGTTAAACCTTTACCACTCAGTCCACCCTTTAACTCTTTACCAAACGACAAAATTTTAGACCAGTCCAAACTGAAAGCAGTTGCAGAGGACAAAATAAATGTGACTGAAAAATTGAAATTTGTTTTGGGAAGGGTAGAAAACATTGTGGGAAAGGAGAAAATGCTGGTTACCAACATTTTCTCCTTTTCCAACAATGTTTTCAATAGGCTTCTTTCTCAAGGTCGTTAAAAGTCGGCATTGTGTGGTAAAGAGTTAACGACTTCGACAGAAAATAGTTTTGAAAACATTGATAGAAAAGAAGAAAATAATGGTAACCGGCATTTTCTCCTTTTCTCTCAATGTTTTCTAACCTTTTAAATATAAATATCAAGTTTTGAGTCATACTTATTTTGTTGTCCGCAAAAGCTTTCACTTTGGACGAATCTAAATTTTGTCGTTTGGTAGAAAGTTTAACCTTGAAATGTTTATCGTCACGTGGTATTGAAGCGCCCTCTGTCAATGGGATGATGAAAGACAACTGTCAACACAAAAACAAGATGGACGATGTTTCCCAAATTTACTCGCAAATCCTGAGTTGTTTCATATATCATTGCTAGGTTCGCTAGAGTGGGAGGGTCGAGTAACGGTCAGAATTGATTTCCAGACATTTATCATTACCGTCCTTTGTATCTGGACATGGGCGGAAACAAGTAAAAAATGTAATTTTGTTTTTGACAAAGCGAGAAAATGCCAGTACTTGACTTTTAATGATGGTGATCTCACGAATAAAAAAAAAAAATGAGCCATGCTGTGAAAAGGGGGTTTAATGCATCTGCAAAAACGTATCGACTCAGGTCAGCCTGCGCAGTTCTTGCAGGCTTATCAGGGTCGAAACATTTTGCTATTTGTCAATACTCTGCATGTCAGAGGACCAGTCTACCTTATGATTCAGTCGATTGTTAGACATAATGCATTTTATGGATCCAAAATTATGTGATTTCTTGCCTGGTAGAATACATTACGCTGATACATTAAACCCCATTTTACCAGACTGCTGCTCAAATGATTTAAATCACATAATTTTCAAAAAATCATCTGTTATTTCGCCCACATTTATCAGTATTAACTAGCAGGTGCCCAAAAAGCAAACAAAAATTGCCATTGATAAAAAAGAGCTACATTTCATCGATAGATGCAATGTGTAGGCCTAGGTCATGCCGTGAACGATTTGTTCCTTTATCTGAAACCTAAGATAATACACGGTGATTATTTCCTGGTTAGCTATGGAGCTTTTGGGCCAAAATATGTGAGCCGTGCTCTGTGAAAGGGGGCTTATTGCATATGCAAAAAAATACCGACTCAGGTCAGCCTGCGCAGTCCGCGCAGGCTGACCTGGACCGCAACTTTTTGCATTTTGTAAATTTTCTCCTTGTTAAAGAACCAGTGTACCACATGATTCAGTCAGTTGTTAGACAAAATAGATTTTATGGATCCATAATTATGTGATGGCTTGCTTGGTATCATGGATCACGAAGATTCATTAAACCCCCTTTTGCCAGAGCATGGCTCATATGCAATATGAAAGGTTGACTGCAACGTAACTCAGGACCTCCGGCATGACAATTTCACTGTTCACACACACTAGGCTACTTTTTCCACAAGATATATGATTGTTTCTTCTGTTTGTTTGGTGTTTAACCCTTTACGGGATGATAAAATTTTAGACTCGTCCCCAACAATTCATTCACAAACCAGGATTAAATGATGTAACTTGTCTTTGAAAGTGGAGAAAACATTGTAAAGAAAGTATAGAATACAGGTTACAAGCACTTTCTCCCTTTTCTCACCATGTTTTCAAAGTAGTTCTCCCATATGGTCGTTAAAAGTCGGGTTTGTGTGGTAAAGGGCTAACGTTGATTTCAACAGTACTTCAGTTCCATCATGGCGACTAGCGGACCGATAAGTGTACTCCTGCATTTACCCGTCATACTGCGCATGACAAGCTTTCAAAGCTCCTGGTTGCATTTCTACATACACAAGCTCAAAATACGAGTATGTTTAACGATGAAAGAGGAATGAATCCTGTCGCCTTCCTCAATCTTTGGATGTAAATTTGGTTGTGCAAGGATTCGCACCTCGTAACCCCTCGATCACTAGCCCTGCTCGTGCATTACCACTGAGTCAGCGAGGACCTGGACAGGGTATGACTAAAACCCTGATCGAACGTTAAACTATGTTTGCTCATCTTCGATTAGTCCGGAAAAGCAGGAAACTTGCACAGGATTTATGGGGGTGTCAAAAAACCAATTTGTCCACCATAAAATAACTCCGTAAAGCTGATGAGAATTTCATGTTTTGTCGTCAATCACGTGTGAATTTATCTTGGATTATGGCGGGCCGGATATCTTCACCCTTCAAGACAGAGCCTTTGACAGGTAGAGATGATTTTGCGGATAGGGTAGATCTTAGATCAGACTTCATGTTCTTTGCAGTCTGATCTAGGTTCTACGCTGCTCGATTTTGTCTGAAATATCCTGGTTAAAACAGCCTTAAGGTGACAACATGTGGTCTTTTTAAATGGGCTAAATATAATGCGAATCATTGATTTGGCACACAAGGTACATGCAGACAGGCAGTATGTGACTTCTGTTTGTGTTTACTTTATGTGTATGGCATTTGGATTTTAGCCATGCTCTGGCAAAAGAGGGATTAATGATGCATTGTACCAAGCAAGTCATCACATAAATATGGATACAAAAAAATATATATTTTGTATAACAACCGACTGAATCGTGAGGTAGACTGGTCCTTTGAGACTGAAAATTGACCAATAGCAAAAAGTTTCGACAAGGTCAGCGTGCGCGGACTGCGCAGGCTGACCTGGGTCGATATTTTTTGCAGATGTATTAAGCCCCATTTTCATAGAGCATGGCTCATTTATTTTTGCGTCTTTCCTGCTTCGACCATATCGACCACAAAGGCGTTTATGATTGCTTTTTGACACTGCAGGGTGTTCTTTGTTCTAAAGTGTCTGATATTGTGCAAGATGTTTCGGCTAAGGAAGACCTTGACATTGCAAAAGTTGGTCTTATTCGCTTTCTATAATCTGTACAAATTTTTGTATTCATACACCTATTATAGTCCGAAAGCTTTCTTACTGAATAAAGTATATTGTATTGTCTTAGAAAATATCCAAGTCAATGTGTTGACACTTTAAGAAGGGCAATGCTCAAAGGAGGCAATGTGGCTTCCTTTTATACTTCCTTTGTTTTTTTTTTTCTGCAATATTCCCGTCTGCAATCAGTTGTTATTGTTGGCAGTGTTCTCCGATACAGAATTCGTATTTTACAGTATTGTGTTACATATCCTATCCAAAGATAGTGCGATATCTACGGTGATTTTCTTTCCATTCAAAGGTGGAAGATGACTTCACTTTGTAATTACTTCAGTCTTTTTTCTGTATAGACCATTTCGACACCAAGGGCTTTCTAGTTATTTGGACGAAAAGGGCAGTCTCATTTTGACTCTACGTTGTCTGAAATTGTGTAAGATGTTCAGGCAAAAGAAGCCTTGACATTCCAATGTTTGGTCTTGTGTTCAAATTTGAAAACATATATCTTTCATTGATTCGGTGTATGCATTGAGGCGCTAAGAGACTTCAATTTGTATTTGCTTTTTGTTTCATGTCTGCATCGACCTTGGCAACCCAAAAGGCGCTCTCGCTTTTTAGCTCACCTGAGCACAACGTGCTCAAGGGGAGCTATTAGGATCACCCGGTGTCCGTCGTTCGTCGTGCGTCTGTGCGTTGTGCGTCGTTCGTCGTGTGTCGTCAACAATTCTTTAAACATCATCTCCTCCTAAACTACTGGGCCAATTTGGACCAA
This sequence comes from Tridacna gigas, assembly GCA_945859785.2. NCBI lineage: Eukaryota > Metazoa > Mollusca > Bivalvia > Cardiida > Cardiidae > Tridacna > Tridacna gigas. Next base: position 43,168,216 of record OX244036.2, read on the forward strand.
ACTTGGCAGAAATGTTCCTTGGGAGGTCCTCTTTAAACATTGTTCACAAAATTTGATTCCATCAAAAACTCTGGTTTCCATGGCAACGAAATGGAATTTTCTAGGAAATTCTTTAAAAATCTTCATCTCTGAAACCGCTGGTCAGATTTTGAAATAATTTCACAGGAATGTTCCTTGGGTGACCCTTTTCAAAAATTGTTCGCGAAATTTTGATATGTCGAAAAACATGGCTCTGGTGAATGGGGGCTACTTGCACTATATAAATATGAAGAAATTCTTAAAAATTCTTCTTCTCTGAAACTGCTGGTCAGATTTTAAAATAATTTCACAGAGATATTTATTGGGTGACCCTTTTCAAAAATTGTTCGCGAAATTTTGATCCGTCAAGAAACATGGTTCTGGTGAATGGGGGCTACTTGCACTATACGGAAATGAAGAAATTCTTAAAAATTCTTCTTCTCTGAAACGGCTGATCAGATTTTGAAATAATTTCACAGAGATGTTCCTTTGGTGACCCTTTTCAAAAATTGTTCGCGAAATTTTGATCCGTCAAGAAACATGGCTCTGGTGACTGGGGGCTACTTGCACTATACAGCCATGGAGAAATTCTTAAAAATTCTTCTTCTCTGAAACCGCTGGTCTGATTTTGAAATAATTTCACAGGAATGTTTGTTGGGTAACCCTTTTCAAAAAGTGTTCGCGAAATTTTGATCCGTCAAGAAACATGGCCCTGGTGACTGGGGACTACTTGCACTATAAGGATATGAAGAAATTCTTAAAAATTCTTCTTCTCTGAAACGGCTGGTCAGATTTTGAAATAATTTCACAGGAATGTTCCTTGGGTGACTCTTTTCAAAAGTTGTTCGCAAAATTTTGATCTGTCAAGAAACATGGCTCTGGTGACTGGGGGCTACTTGCACTATATAAATATGAAGAAATTCTTAAAAATTCTTCTTCTCTGAAACCGCTGGTCAGATTTTAAAATAACTTCACAGAGATGTTCCTGGGGTGACCCTTTTCAAAAAGTGTTCGCGAAATTTTGATCCGTCAAGAAACATGGTTCTGGTGAATGGGTGCTACTTACACTATACGGAAATGAAGAAATTCTTAAAAATTCTTCTTCTCGAAACTGCTGGTCAGATTTTGAAATAATTTCACAGAGATGTTCCTTTGGTGACCCTTTTCAAAAATTGTTCGCGAAACTTTGATCCGTCAAGAAACATGGCTCTGGTGACTGGGGTTAAATTAAAGCAATACCTTGTGGGCATTCTAGAGGCCACATATTTTGCTCAATTGACTTGAAAATTTATCAGAATATTTGCCTAAATTAAATCTTGGATGAGATTGAAATTGGGTCATCTGGGGTCGTAAAGTAGGTCACTAGGTCAAATTAAAGAAATATTTTGTGGGCACTCTAGAGGCCACATTTTTTGTCTTGATGATATCTCAGAGGAGTTCAAAATTGGGTCACATAGGGTCATAAACAATGTCAATGGGTCACATTGAAGAAATACCTTGTGGGCACTCTAGAGGCCACAATTCTAGCTAAATTGACCTAAAAACTGGTCTGCGTATTTTACTTGATGATATCTTGGATCAATTAGAAATAGGGTCTCATAGGTTCATAAACTAGGTCACTGGGTCAAATTAAAGAAATGTATTGTGGGCACTGTAGAGGCCACAGTTTTTGCTCAACTGACCTGAAAATTTGTCAGCATGTTTGACTTGATGATATCTTAAATGGATTTGAAATTGGGTCACATAGGGTCATAATCTAGGTAAAATTACAGAAATACCTTGTGGGCACTCTAGAGGTGACAGTTCTTGCCCAATTCACCTGAACCTTGGTCAACAAGTTTGTTTTGATGTCTCGGATGAGTTTGAAATATGGTCACAAAGGGTCATAAACTAGCTCACTAGGTCAAATTGAAGAAAGACATTTTGGACACTCTGGAGGCCACATTTTCAGTTCAATTGACCTGACAATTGGTCAGAATGTTTGTCTTAATAATATCTCAGATGAGTTTTAAATTGGGTCATTATGACCCTGAAGTGGAATTTCGCCTAATGACTCAGGTGAGCGATCCAGGGCCATCATGGCCTTTTCGTTATGCAGACAGTGTGGCCTGTTTTGCAGTATAAACTATCCAATTTTGTTTTCGATGTTCTAGCAAAAGAATCCTTGATATTTCAATAGCGTTTACTGTCCTGAAATATCTATTTCTTTTGTCTGCTTGCAACCTAAACGCACACAGCAGGTGACTTGACTTACATTTACTTTAACCGTTTCTTGAATTGATGCGGTCATCAATGTGTTTTTGATCGCTTTAACAGAGGGTTCAAGCTGATCCAGGATCTAATATATACGATGCTGTGCAAAATATTGTAACTAAAGACACATTGCAGTATCTCATTGTATTCATTACATTGATTCAGGCACAGTTAGTCCATATAGATTAGACCATTTGTGACTGGAAGCCAACAAGATGTAAACGCGCACAACGACAGCAGCCCTCCATTAGTGTCTTTTATAGGTTCGTGAAAATACTTGGAGTTTGCAAGCCGCTTTGATCGTTTAAAACAGGAATTCGGTGCTCAGTCAATGAGTTGTGCGCAATTGCAACATATGTACAATGTACACGTAGATCAAACACAGGTTTTTGTTTCTATATTTAGACATAAATGTCATGTTACTGGATTGACCAATCAAGATTAGTGTCAGACTTTTTTTTTCTCTTTCTTCTTTTCCCCGTCAGAAAAAAGCAACTATTTCGTAATGAAAATTCAGACTTTGTTCGTTGTTTGACGTTTCTCTCCAATTTGTAGAGGTAACGGCATTTTGATTCGCAGTTTTTGTCTTTTCGCCACGGTATCCTTTAGCAAGGCAACGCAGAATCCCTGTCTAGTACTGGTGAAGCCTTGAAACACAGGATGGTTTTGTCAATTCTTACAACCGTAAACAACCAGAATACATCAAATCGAACTTTTTTAAAGTCCTTAACCTCAGGAGCACAGGTCGGCTCAGGCTGTGTTGTTCAGAAATCGCCACAAATATTACAAACTGGAAAAAAACAATGCGTCCAAGATTTTTGCAAATGAAAATAAGTAGTACAAGCTCTTTAATCCTTTACCACACAATCCCGACTTTTAACGACCCTGAGAAAGAGGCCTTTTGTCAGTTCTTCATGCACGATTAAGAAGCAATTGTAGTCACGTAAACGAAAACTTTTACAGGAATTACTTAAGATTGGATCCCATGTGTGACTGCAACAATGGTGTTGAAAATGCTGAACATTATTTCTTAAAATGCCATCGTTATTCAGATATAAGAATCTCACTATTTCGGGCAACACGTGAATTTCATCCCTTAAATATTTATAAATTAGTATTTGGCAGTGCCGACTTAAACTTAGATCAGAATTGTTCACTTTTTGAAGCAGTTCACAAGTATATCAAAGAGTCAAAGCGTTTTAAGTAAACTGGCTATCGTAACAGTGCTGAATTTACCAGGCGCCCAAGCGCCCAACAGAGAGCACCATCACATTTTCTTTCACTTCTCTTTCCCTATTCGACCAGTACTCTTCCTGATCTCTTTCACCGTTTTTTGTGTATACTTAAAATAACAAATCATTGCGTTTGCCATTGTTAAAAAGATTTTTTGAAATTGTACTGTAGGGGAAGGACCGGTTCTAAGTTGATAGAACTTGTGGTCCAACCCCATTTCAACTTATGAAATAAAATATGTTTAAACTAAACTAAACTAGGCCTTTTGAAAACAACTGTTGGAAAAGGAGCAAATTCTGGTAACAAGCATTTTCTCCTTTTCCCACAATGTTTTCTACCTTTCCCAAAATAAATTTCAATGTTTGAGTCACATTTAATTTTCCTTCTGCAATTGCTTTCAATTTGGACCAGTCTAAAATTTTGTCGTTTGGTAAAGAGTTAATCATCACCGCCATCTGCAATTTCAGTAGTATAAGATGACAGTGCAAAATAAGATCAGACATCTTATTGTCTACCGAATGTGACCTGATCTGAGACCTACACCTTCCAAACTTTGCGTCTGACTTGTGACAAAAATTGCCCTAATATTTGCAACGAAATTTTATTTACAAACCTTGAAAAAAAAAAACTGAATTTATTGATTTCTTGGAAAAAAAAAACTGAATTTATTGATTTCTTGGGGAAAAAAAAAAAAAATGAATCTATTGATTTCTTTAAAAAAAAAAACCTGAATTTATCGATTTGGCAGCGAAAAGGTTGAGTCCATCACTTCACCGATACGACATTTAAGTCCTCTCTTAGGACAAGGGCTTCCTACAAGAGCTTATTTTGGAAAACAACAACTGACTGTAACAAGCAATTGCTCCTTTTCCCACAATCTTTCGAGGTAACTAATAAATGAAACATTTTTCTTTTGATCAAATATTTCTTCTATTATCGTTTAGAGCATTTACGTTTTCCGATCAGTCTAAATATAGCATGTGAATGTGAAGTGGAGGGTTAACCCTTAACCTGCTAAATAAGTTAATTGAAAATTTAAAGCCAATCATATAAATCCAAATTTTGCTATTTCATGGGCATTTTGTTGGAAAAATATCTCCTTATCGAACAGTGTAGATTCAAGATCAGACTGCACGTTCTGTGCAGTCTGATCTTGATCTGCCTGTCCGCAAAAGGTTCTTAAGTCGAGCTTAGCAGCCTAAGGGTTAATTAATCGGTAGGACCCCAGCTTTGTGATCTAGGACGTGGTGTGGCAACAAAGCCGTCCTGAGATTGAAATCTTGATTTATTTAAAGTTTCGGAGAAAAATATCATCCTCGCTTCTTTCATGAATCCAATGGCAAGATTGATTCATTTCTGTGTTTATTGTATGGATATTTTTATCAAACAGAAAACCTCAATCGTTGAATACCACCCCTAAATGCGGATGGTTTCTATAACTCTTTACCAAAGGACAAAAATTAAGACTTGTCCAAACTGAAAGTATTTGCAGAAGACGAATTCAATGTGACCCCCCCAAAAAATGAAATTTGTTTTGGAAAGGGTAGAAAACATTGTAAGAAAAAAGATAAATACTAGTCTGCAGCATTTTCTCCTTTTTCCTCAATGTTTTAACTCTTTACCACACCACAAAAATTTAGACTTATCCAAACCAAAAGCATTTGCAGACAATTTATATGTGGCTCAAATAATGGAATTTGTCTTTGATAGGGTTGAAAACATTGTGGGAAAAGGAGAAAATGCTGGTTTCCAGCATTTTCTCCTTTTCCCACAATGTTTTCAAAAAGCTTCTTCCTCGGGGTCGTTAAAAATCGAGATTGTGTGGTAAAGGGTTAAAAGCTTTCTTCCTCGGGGTCGTTTAAAGTCGGGACTGTGTGGTAGAGATAAACCGTGCTCGAAAAGTTGGTGGTGTCATGCGTTGTGTTCATCATAGGTTAATGGTGGCCGGATTTTGTCTTTTAATTTTCTTGTTATCTGTCAACCACACGAAATAAGAGCTCAGGTCCGTATTCAACAACGATTCTTAAGAACATTCTTAGTCCTCTTTTCTCAAGAATTTTCCAAATATGAAAGTAACACAACTTTTGATTGGCTGAACCAAAAGGTTTAGCCAATCAGAAGTTGTGTTACTTTCTAAATTCAGAATTAGATTAGTAAATACGGGCCCTTGTTCGTAATTCGAAGTTATTGGGAATAGGTTGTCAAAGTCAAGAATATGTATTTCTAGTCATGTTCTAGAGTTAGAAAGTAACGCAATTTCTGGTTGGCTACACCAACAATTTCAATCAAGTTGGTGTAGCAATCAGAAATTGAGTTACATTGAAATTTAAAAAGTTCTTAAGAATTAAGCTTAGAATAGTGACCCTGAGCATCATACCAATTGTCCAATAAGCTTTTATATATTCTTGCAATGATCGCCCACATTATTCATCAAAATATCATGAAATATACTCTTGAAGAGTCAGGCTTGGTCTGCATACCACAAAAATAAACTTCGAATACGAAACGGTTTGAAGTTGCATCCTTTATTTAGCCATCTAATGGCCGGAGCACTTGTTTGATTATCTGAATGGTTTAATTATGATAAGAATGGTACGATAATTGATCAGTCCTAGTATATCATTGTCATCTAAATAAGCATACTCTATCTCGCCGATCTGCTTTGAATGTCTCCCGACCGCGTGCAAGGTTGTCTGCTCGATTCATAGCCATGCCCGAAGTTTAACGATCCTGGGAAAGAAGCTTTTTATAAACATTGTGCGAAAGGGAGAAATTGCTCGTAACCAGCATTTTCTCCTTGTCCCACAATATTTTCTACCTTTCAGAAACAAATTTCAGCCATTTTTAATTTTTTTACGTCTAAAATTTGGTCGTTTGGTGGTGTGTTAATGATTTGAAGTAAAGTGCATGTGGTCAATGTTGTTGGGATAGCTTGTTCAGTAGAGTCCTTTAATGTGATGGGGGATTTTGGTACAAAACAATAGAAACTATGATAATATAAACCTTCGATAACTGACACAGGGTTGATATAAGATCGGATAAGATGCAGGACAGTGATGCATATCGACTAGATATTCTGAACGATACTGACAGTGAATTTTCAACCAAACATAGGCATCTACTAGGTGGCGCTGAATGCAGGAGCTGTGATGCACGTCGTTGGTCTTTTCCCCCTTAAACTTTGTCGTCTTTCCCTGGAAACATTTCAGGTTAAAAAAAAAAAAACAGTATAAATATGTGAGCCATGCTCTGTGAAAAAGGCGCTTAGGCATCTGCAAAACTTTTAAAAATTGAGAAATTTGACTAGCGCCTGTAAGCTAGCAACAGAATGTTGTAAGTCGTTTTATGTTATGTATTGTATTTGTCTTGTTCAACACTATTTTCGAGCAATTTTATGTCTCGTTCTCCATCCTATCTTTTTTCTGTTCTATTATTTCCGATGTTTTCTAATGTAAAATTCAAAATTGACAAATTATAGTGTCCGTTTCACGCCCAGCGACCACCCCCAGCGACCACCCCTCAAGGTGTGATGTTCATGTACTATACTAGTTGGGGGTACTCATTAAGTACTGTACATGTACTACCTCCTTTTTTCCTCATTATTTTTGAAAAACGGTAGAAACTGGCTTTTGTTCTACTCTATGAGGTTGTTATTGTACACGTCACATGACCACAGGTATGGTAAAATCATTTTACAAGATACATGTATATGTATACGTAATAAAGTATGTCTATGTCATCTGCAAAAAAAATATCGACCCAGGTCAGCCTGCGCAGTCCGCGCAGACTGACCTAGGCCGAAACTTTTTGCTATTGGGCAATTTTCTGCATGTTCAGAGGACCAGTTTGCCTCATGATCCAGGCGTTTGCTAGACAATATGGATTATATGGATCCATCGCTGTATGTGACTTGCTTGGTATCATGCATCACGGAGATGCATTAAGCCCCTTTTGCTAGAACATGGCTTATATTCTTTCTTTTCCCTGTTTACCGCCTTTTGCAACCAAAGTATAGTTGTATCTGGATATATAGGCAAGTGAAGCTATTCATGCATTCTTTGGGTGTCTTTGATCAGTGTTATAAGCACCACAGTATTTCTACGGTTTCTGCTGCTTCCACACATAACAGATTTGTTTTTCATTGGAAAACGTATAGTATTGACCCAACATGGGTTCAAACTCACGTCCCCTTGATTACCCGCCCTGTGCTTTACCATTGAGCTACTGGTGTGTATAGATGAGTCATGCTCCGGCAAAAGGGGGTTAGTGTGTCTCCGTGATCCATTATACCAAGCAAGTCGTCACCTAATTATGGATTCATAATGTCCATTGTGTTTAACCCTTATCCTGCTGAATAAAAGAAATGAAACTTTCAAACCGATAGTATAAACCCAAAACTTTCCTGTTTCAAAGGGATTTTTGGAGGGAAGATATCTCCTTATCGGACAGCGTAGATCAAAGATCAGACTGCACAGAATGTGCAGTCTGATCTTGATCTACGCTGTCCGCAAAAGGTCAGTGAGTGGCGATAAGCAGCCTAAGGGTTAACAACCAACCGAATAATGAGGTAGAACAGGTCCATGAACATGCAGAAAATTTGCAAAAATCAAAAAGTTCGACTCAGTTCATGCGTGGACTGCCCAGACTGACATGAGTTGATAATTTTGCAAATGCATTAGACTTTCTTTTCACAGAATATGGCTAAAATGTATATAGAAAAAAAGAAGACAGAAAGATGATGCAAGAATAAAGAGATCGGGATGAAAATCGTGTTATCTATTTGCATTTATTTGCCAAGACATTTTATCATCACAAAGAGGAGCCAGGAAATGCAAGAATAACGAGATCGGGAACCAGGTTTTCTGTTTTCATTAGGTTACATCATTTGTTATGATACAAATTGGATTAATCAAGCCCTACCGTTTCTTTGGATGAAACAATCAGTCTTCTGCGTCAATTACCCTGCTACATACAAGCTAAATTGAGAAGATCCGCGCCAATTTATCATTGGCCTTTTCCCACACGCTTGACCATTTCTTTCGATAGACGACATTTGGTTTATTAGTTTATCTTGTGCACTTGTTTACTTTATTTTGTTATCGTTTTATTCTTTGCGCGTGTTCAAGAGATTTCTTAGCCCTGTACCACAACATTCCGAGATTTAACGACCTTAAGGAAGAAAGCTTTTGAAAACAATCTGGGAAAATAAGAAAATGTTGGTAACTAGCTTTTTCTCCTCTTTCCACAATCCTTTTTTCTCCGTCAAAGAGAGGAGTCGTCATTTTAGCAACATTTGATTTGTCGTCTGCAAATGCTTTCTGTTTGGACAAGTCCTAAATTTGTTCGTTTGGGAAAGAGTTAAAGCAAAGATTAAGTCTTGGCTATTGTATATCAGACAATTAAAGTTCATTTTTCAAATATCATAGCAAGCCTTTTGATTGGTTAACTGAATACCAGACGACAAAAGTATAGGATTGCCCAAATAGAGAACGTTTGCAGACAACAAATAAAAGTTACTCTTATGGTGATATTTATCTTTAACCCTTTACCAGACGACAAAATTTTAGCCTTGTCCAAATTGAAAGCATTTGCAGATTACAATTTCAATGTGGCTAAAATTTTGCAATTTTTCTTTGATAGGGTGGAAAACATTGTGGGAAAAGGAGAAAATGCTGGTTACCAGCATTTTCTCCTTTTCCCACGATGTATTCAAAAGGCTTCTTACCCACGGGCGTTAAAAGGCGGCATTATGCGGTAAAGGGTTAAAAGAGTACAAGACATTGTTGGAAAAAGGAGAAAACGCTGATTACACGAGATTTTTTCCATTTATCCATTTTCAAGCCATTTTCGGGAGGGTCGTTAAAACAAGTATTGTATAGTCAAGGGTCAACCTTTTACCGAACGGCAAAATTTTACACAATTGTCCAAGTTAAATGCATGTGCAGACGACAAGTGAAATGTGAGTTAAATAATGAAATTTTCTTTGAATGGTTGCAAACATTGTTGGAAAAGGAGAAAATACTGGTTACCAGCATTTTCTCCTTTTCCCACTATGTTTTCAAAGGGCTTCGTCCATAGGGTCTCTAAAGGTCGGAATTGTATGGTCAAGGGTAACACCAAAAGATTCTCAGCTTATCAGAGGACCTTTCTTGAAATTTAGAATTGGAGCAATAATCAGATATTAAATGGATACGGAACCTTATGCTTTATATTTCAATTAGATGAAAAAAAAAATGAAGGAAAAGACTGAGCCATGCTCTGGCAAAAGGGGGCTTAACCCTTTACTGCACAATGACGCCTTTTGACGCCCCTGGGAAAGACGCCTTTTGAAAACATTGTGGGAAAAGGAGAAAATGCTGGTAACCAGCATTTTCTCCTTTTCCCACAATGTTTTCTACCTTATCAAAGAAAAGTTGCATCATTTGAGCCATATTGAAATGTCGTCTGCAAATACTTTCAATTTGGACAAGGCTGAAATTTTGTCGTCTGGTAAAGGCTTAACGCATCTCCGTGATACATTTTTACCAAGCAAGTCATCACTTAATTATGGATCCATAAAATCCATTTTGTCTAACAACCGACTGAATCATGCGGTACAATGGTCCTTAGGCATGCAGATAATTTACATTATAGCAAAAAGTTTCGGCCCAGGTCAGCCTGCGCGGACTGCGCAGGCTGACCTGGGTCGATACTTTTTGCAAATGCATTAAGACCCCTTTCACAGAGCATGGCTCAGTTGTATTGTGCGCTTATTACACCGCTGCTGTACAGGCTGTTATACACGAACCAAAGGCAGTAAAGTTTCTAAAAAGAAAAAATCCTTGAGCTTATTCAAAGAAATGGGTGACATGAAGCAATAGCTTTTTACTAGTAATTGCTCCTTTTTTTGTCAGTACTTTCCAAAAACGTCGTAAAAAACAAAGCTGTTGCAAGGTCAATCGGAGAGAGCAGACCAAGATCAGACTGCAAGTATGTGAAGTCTGATCTTGATCTATACACTCTGCTCAATACACCCATGGGCCCGTCTTGCGCGAGTACCGTTAAAGGCCTAAACCATAACACTAGATATATTCCGATTCATGTGATCGGGTCAGGGTTATACATTGGATTGAAATGAAAAAGAAGAAAGTATCAATCAAACCGAAACGGGCTCAGTTTTCGTTCTGGGGCAATAAGACTGTCAAGTCGCGGCGTGAGCGATAAAAGGCCATGAAAAATAGTATTTAATATCTTTTCTGGAACATTTCTAGATAGATTATATGCCAAAATCTGTAGTTTAGTTTGTAGTTTATCGTCTTGAGTGCTCGCCTTGTTTCTTTCAGAAGAGACGTTGTCGAAATTTGTACCGTAACATAACGTGTTTATGGGGAAAAACATTTTGTTGATACTTTTAAATATCAATTTTTATTATTGAGGTGACAAATATTTTCTCTTTCCTTATTATAGACGAAACAAGAAGCTTTTGTGTACACTGTAGATCAGGACCAGACTGCACAGAACGTACAGTCTGATCTCTGATCTACACAGTCTACTACTTTATTCTAGATTATGTTGCAGTTGAAAAAGTGTAATTATTGATTTGCCTTGTAGTGAAAGAGTTGAGAGAGAGAGAGAGAGAGAGAGAGTCCTTGAGCAAGGGACTGCTGTACCCCAGCAAAGTAATTCTACTAGTTTAGACCAAGGAAAAACACGTCAAAGTAAGCTGTTCCCACAACACTCCTTAAATACTCTTTAAACAGTAAAGCAAATGTAAAACAATATATTCAAACACGTCAACAGTCAGTTTTAGTCATATCAGGGCCACATCTTAGTTATGCCAAAGAAAAACCTAGTCTCTTACTAGACGACAAGGGGTCCTGCGTGGCTCAGTGGTAAAGTGTAGGAATCGTAACCTGGAGGCCTAGGGTTCAAGCCTCACTGGATCCGCTGGGTTTTTCGTGGGAGTGTCCTTGGGCAAGACACTTCAGAGCCCTAGCGTAGTACTGGTGAAACCCAGGAAATACATTAATATGTGAGCTGTCGCCGTTATATGACTGAAATATTGTTGAAAGCGGCGTAAAACACCATTCAATCAACAACCAGACGACAAAATCGTATATAGAAAGTATTTGCAGACGACAAATTGAACATGACCAAAATTATGGGGATTTATCATCAACCGAGAAGAAAACATTGTGGGAAAAGAAGAAAATACATTTTCTTCTTTTCCCACAATGTTTTCAAAAAGATTAAAACCCCGGGGTCGATAAAACATGGGATGGTATGGTAATGGATTGACCACGGAATCACAGAGACACCCTGTCCTATCTTTATTGAGAAAAGGTAGATAAATTCTGCAGTGATGTAATTAGGGAAGTATCAAGAGTCATTGAGCCGAAATCGATTGTACTCAGAAACCCTCGTCTTTATTTATTGGAGCCCTTTGACGCTTCTGTCCTGGAGGGCTCTTTGAAAATATTGTGATGGATGTAGAAATTGTTCAAAATAGAGCATTGTCTCCATTTTGTCAAAGTGTTTTCTTGATTGTCTTCTTTCTCAAAATTATATCAGTAAAATGATCTTTGATATTGAAAAACCGATCTTAAAAATATGCCTGATGCTGAGTACTACAGAAAGACATAGATTTTTTCAGTTCTGAAAAAAAGAACCTCCGCAATTTGATAGACTGTTTTGGCCAAAATAATCGGACAGATTGGACCCAAGATTTAGCTGAACGTTCTGTGCAACCTGATGTATATCTTTACTGCCACAAAAGCGCCAAAATCTGAGCCTAACAGCGTTAGGATGGCATCAGAGTAATCGGAAAACCGGATGTGAGGTAATGGGTAATGTTATTGGAATATAAGACATTACGCCTAAACCGATCTACTTACCGCTTATCAACGTCTGTGTATGGTAATAGCCAGACATTCCTTGTAGAGGATGAATATCATTTACAACTTAACTGCTTCTTGCAAAGGTGCATGTTGTTGACCTTGTTTGCCCTAGAGGGTCGTCCTTGTCTAAATGGTTTAGGCTTCGAAATTTGTGATCCTATTGTACGAGGTTCGATTCTCATGGAGCCAGTTATGGTAGAAATGACCTTTTACAGGGCATTTTTCCCGCACTCTTGCATTGGAAGAATGCTTAGAAAGCGCGCATAGATAAATTGTGGGAAAAAGAGAAAATGCTGGAAACTGGCATTTTCTACTGTTCCCACAACATTTCTGTCGTTCCAACGATAAATCCTATCATTTGAGCAACAGTTATCTGAAAATGCCTGCATTATGGAGGATTCTAAAGTTTTGTCGTCTGGTACTTGAAGACTTAAAATTTTACTCCTGTTCGAGACGCTTAAAACTGTTGCCATATTAAAGAGATCGTGTTAATGGAGACGTGATAGATTACACTTGGTAAGAATCGAAGTTATCTGTAAAATTGTATGATTTATAACAAAGCCACCATTCACTCACCATTTTGACGCAGTGTACTCCGATTAGTCCCCAATAACAATTCTTTCATATTTCTATAAAATACCAACATGGCGTGCTAATATGTCGCATGTCTGCTGGTAGCTGGTTCCTTACAATAATTGTGATGGTTTCCGTACCCACTAAAAGACTGGTACTGGTTTTTGTGTCGTAGAAAATGACAAACAAGTAGGCATAATTTCTTGTAGACAAAAGTAAAAGGCTGAACTTTTATTAAGAAGTTGGCATAACTTGATTAGGTCCAATCATATATTAAAAACATCAATTTGAAATTTACTAGCCTTTTGAAGTCTTGCAATTGTAGCTCAAACTTGTTTTTCATCGGCTTTGAATTTAAAAAAAAAAAAAAATCTATAGAAGCTGAAAATTGGTCTTGGTTTACTTGTAAAAGTCAATTAAAGCCACTCTATCTTGCAGGGGAAGAACTCAGTGGCGACCTTGAAAACAGTTACTTGTGTCTTGATTAGGAGATATCGTTTGTTATCGTACAGATTTGATTAATGGACTTCATTCACATCTTTAGACAAAACAATCAGTCTTTCAGCCCAATTACCGCAGTATGCACAGACTAAATTGGGAAGTTCCGCGCCAATATACTGGGAGAATAAATTACAGAATTACTGAATCTTACGTTTTTTCCTGCCATCGCGACATACGACAAGCTGTTTTTATTGGTATACCGGTGCTTTGTGCTTTGTCAACAATTTTCTTCGTGTGTCTTACCCATAAATATAGAGGACATTCGATGAAGGGGACTGCATACCACTCTTTCTGACAATGAAGTTTCTTTGTCGAATTTTTGTTAACCCTGTCCAAAACAACAAAATTTTAAACTTGTCCAAATTGATAGAGTTTGCAGACTACAAATTAAATGTGTATGAAATGGAAAAGTTTGTCTTTGAAACGGAAGAAAACATTGTAAGAAAATTGTCATGGTTACCAGTATTTTCTCTTTTTCTTACAACGTAATCAAAAGCCTCCTTTTCCACTTTTAACCAGAGTGGTTAAAAGGCGGGAGTGTTTGACAAAGGGTTGAGTGGAATTTTATAGTTTTATTAAAACACAATAGGTAATAGATAGCCTATATGTATATATCTGTTCAAAGTAATGTTTCTATGCCAACCTAAGAAAGTTTTAACATGCCTCATCAATAATGTTTTTTTTTTGCACACCCATTCAGAATAATGTTTCGGCCTACCCTTTTTAAGAGTAATGTTCCTTTGAATACCATTTGAAACAGCATCATTTTCTTGCCTACCTTTTTGGGAAAACAATATTTCATTGCCTATCCCACTTTTTTTTTCCGAAAAATTTTCCCTCTTTTTTTTTTGTTACCTACTACTTGCAATAGCAATGTTCTTCGTCTGCCACTTTTAAATGATATTCCTTTGAATATCGCTTACCCATTAGATATTAATTTGCTTATCATTTGTCATTTTACAAAAGCAATAAGTTTTGTCATCTTTCTATCAATTCAACTGGTTTTTTTTTTTGTATATCCTTTCGCAAAGATACCGTTTCCTAGCTTAGCTCTTTTTTTAACTTGAGAATGTTTCCTGTTCTAGCCCTTTGCGAAAAGAACTTTTTTTCCAGGTCCCCATCTAGAAAGCACCTACATCTAAACAATTATAATGCGTCCTTGCAAAGCTGTTTGGTAAATTATATTTTTAGACTATAAAAAATAACACTATGCTCAAAATAAATGAGAAGTGCTCCTTAAAGAGGGGGTTTAATGCATCTGCAAAAAGTATCGACCCAGGTCAGTCTGTGCAGTCCGCACAGGCTGACCGGGATAGTAACTGTTTGCTTTCGGTAAATATTCTACATGATCAAGAACAAGTCTACCCTATGAACCTGTCGGCGTTTAGACAAACTGGATTTTGTGGGTGCATGATGATATGATGACTTGTTTGGTATACTGCATCGCAGAGATACATTAACTCTTTACCGCACAATGCCGCCTTTTGACGCCCCTGGGAAAGAAGCCGTTTGAAAACATTGTGGGAGAAGGAGAAAATGCTGGTAACCCGCATTTTCTCCTTTTCCCACAATGTTTTCTACCCTATCAAAGAAAAACCACATCATTTGAGCCGCATTAAAATTGTCGTCTGGAAATGCTTTCAATTTGGACAGGTCTAAAATTTTGTTGTCTGGTAAAGGGTTAAGCTCCTTTTTGCCTGAGCGTGGCCGAAATGCATGTCACATACGCGTTGCTTTTAGTTTCAATTTCCAAACGTGGCATAGCAAAAATTTTGAAACCCAACATTAAATTCAGGAGATGTTTGGTTTATTCTTAGAAAAACGTAATTAGGAACTATCAAGAACCATACGACTAAAAATCGATCTGTCTCTTAAATAACAGCAGTAAAATTGATTTAGGCCCAACCTTATCTGCTTACCACTTATAAACGTCTATCTTTATACAAAACTCATTATCGCCCAGTCTGTTTTTAGACCTACCAGAGAAGCAACCCCCTATTGATCGTATTTTCCAATCATTTAAGATTCAAAACTCAGGTTTAAAATTCGAAGCTTAGCTGTGTGTTGGCCCGTATTCACCAACTATTCTTAAGAACATTCTTAGACTTATTCACCAAAATTTTCTAAATTTAAAAAAAAAAAAAAAAAACACACACACACACACATACACAACATCTGATTGGCTAAACCATTTGGTTTAATTGTTGTGTTACTTTCAAATTTACAAAAATTAAGACTGATTGGTGAATACAGACCCTGATTGGAAGAGACGTGCCGTCTCAGCCAATCAGATGGCTGGTCTTGGAATTTAGAATCTGAGCACTATGTAGAGTCGTTCGTGAATTTAGCCTCTAGATGGCTCAATGGTAAGACATAGGTTTTTAATTCACGAATAGTGAGTTTAAATCTGGTTTCAGGCTAAAATTCTTTCCTAGGATTGACAATTATGAGGCATTTTATTTCTCTGCCGAGCCTCTGGTAGCTTAGTCGATAACGTACAGGGCTGTCACGAAGAAATTTTAGGTAAGGGAAAAAGTACAGTCCACTTTTTAATTTTTGAATGACATCACAGACATTGTAGGAATCAAAGCACTTGCTTGTAGTCACTTTTCCACTGCTAAGACCATGTATTGTGATATCGATCATTTTTACAAGAAGAAGTTGCTCTTTTAGCTGAGCATATACTTATATTGCCTACTCGCGTGTTAAAGATATTAAGTTGCGTATAAAAAGAATACATTAGATCAATTATCTAATTAAAGTGGAACACAACTATATTTTGTTTTGAAAAAAAAATCAGAAAATGTGTTAAAAAATGTCTGTCTTTTTCGCCATAAAACTAAGATACAGACAGAAATACATGTATAAAAAACACAGAATGTCTTATACACATTATAGTTTTTTCCCCGGTGAGATATCGTATCCCGTTTTTTAACGGGATGGCCGTTATTGCGTAAGAAGGGATAAATACATTTTAAACACGCCACATGAAAAAAATCCAAAAGCACGAATAAAACGGTCGGGTACTCATTTTTGATAATACATGGCGAAGATGTATTTAATCCCCTTTTCACAGAGCGCTTCTCAAATAATTGAATTCCTCAACCGAATTGATTTCTAATTCTACAACTGTGAAATTTCTATGACAAAAGATGGCACTGAAATTGCTTATTACTCAGCATTGTCAAGAAATAACTGATATCGGGATTTCAAGCTTTTTTCAGAGCAAATCATTTGAAATTAATCTTCTGAAGGCGAATTGCAGGGAGAAAATCTCCTTTCGTTGACAAACAGTGGGCAATCGTGAAAGAGGAAAATCTATTTTTCAAAAAAGGAAATTTATTGTTTGTGTGTATTGTCATTCAGTCATCGTAGAGATTTAATTAATCAAGAACAACCACATTTTCTGACAACAACAATCTGTCATCTGACCCAATTACTGTGCAACAATGTTGAAGATCGGTAGAAAATGCCAGACTGGTTTCTGGATTGGTAACCTTTATCCGGCTGTATCAAAACATCCCACGAAATAAGTCATTTTTAAAGAGTCGCTTACTTTTTTTTTTTTTTTTTTTGAAAAAAAAAAAAAAGAAGAAATAGAGGAGAGTTTCTTAGTTCATTAGTATTTGTCGAGAGTAGACCGGGGGTAGATTGCAAAAAGAGTGCAGTAACGTTTGTTAAGACTGGTGGAAATAAGTAGAATGGTTCTTGAATAGTTAACCTTTGTCCCATTTCAGTAGCACATAATCACTGCCAGAAGACTTTTCTCTCGTCTTTCGCTTGATCACAACTCAAAACTTTGTAACAAGAGGACTATTGCTTGTAAGGAGTATTTACTCCGTTATGAATATTAGTCCATTGTTGCTACTTACCGGGAAACCATTCGACGACAGTGAACAGTCAGTATGCTTTTCCTGCGGTAGTTATGCTTGAGGAAGAGAAGCGATCACCTGGCCACCGATTGATTGGTTTAGTCTGAGGAAGCCCGTACACAGCGTAACAAATCCACGTCACTATTTGTCCTGATTCACAGTGTCCGGTAAAGTTTCTTCCCTGTATCTACATGTATGTTATTACTGAGCGGAATCATACGATATAATGTGCAGCGCAGCGTACACCGTAAACTTTCGATTTGTTTTTTTTAATTTGATGACAAGAATTATTTGGTTAAAGAGAAATGGTTGCCCAAAACTGTCTCCGAAATCTAACGGTATTTAGAATTGTATGACATTTATTTAAGTTTTATTTTATAGATTCCTGTCGAAAAACTGGTTGGTTTAACCCTTATCAATTGACACAAAATGGCCGTTAAACTATACCGATTTGATTAGGAAATGGGTCAACACAAAAGTCTGTAGCACTTGAGTTATGGTAGAAATGGGGTTTTTTTACCACTAAACTTCTGTATAAGTTAAACTGACATTTTCAGCTGATGGTAAAAAAAAACGAAATTGTTGCGATTTCAAAATCCTCTTCAAGGTAAAACTCTCAGTGTGTCGAAAGCTCTCTACTGTTTTTATTTTTTTTAAATTGCCCTCAAAAACGCATTGAGTTGTGCTTAGTAGCCCCAGGGTTGAAACATGAAGTAGCTGTGTTTAAAGTAAAACATCATAGAAAAGCATAGACGAACTTCAAAACTAACATCATAGAAAATCAAAAGAATTAGCAAAATTGACAAAGCAGAAAAGCAAAAAGGTCTGCAAAACTGGAAAGATGGAAAGGCAAAATCGACTGAAAACTGACAACATAGAAAAGGTAAAAATGTCAGCAAGACTGACATCATAGGAAAGCAAAAAGACCTACAAAACTGACAATATAGAAAAGCGAAATGATGCATGAAAATCTGACAACATAGGAAAAAACTAAAATGCCTGAAAAACTGACAACATAAAAAAGCAGAAAAAGTCTGCAAAACTAGAAAGCAAAAAATTCTGCAAAACTAACAGCATAGAAAGGCAAAAGGTCTGAAAGCAAAATGGTCTGCAAGACTGATATTATAGTAAGGCTTTTAAAAGAAAGGCGGGTCTTCAAACCGTCCATCATAGGAAAGCAAAAAAAAAAAAGACCTGCAAAGCCGACATTATAGAAAACCAAACAGGCTAGCAAAACTGACAACATGGAAAGGCGAAAGATTTTGCAAGACTGACAACATAAAAAAGCAAAAGGTTCTGCAAAACCAATATCATAGAAAAGCAAAAAAGTCTGCAAAACTAACAACAAAGAAAAGCAAAAAGGCCTACAAAAGTAACAACATAGAAAAGTACACAGGCCTACAAAACGTCACAGAAATGTAAAAATGCCTACCAAATAAACGGGTATGCAAAGCTGACAACACGGAAAAAGCTAAAAAGCTTGCAAAACGCAATAGACAAGAAAAAAAAAAAGCCTATTTGAGAAAACATCGTGTAAATTGGACCCTAGACTAAATGAACCGGATTAATTTTATGTCTGTCATTTCTTAACATATAACCCTCTACAGACGACTTTTGTCTTGCATCATGCTACTTTTGAAAAAAAAATATATTACAACAGTAGAAATTACTCGTCAAGAGCAATTTCTACTTTTGTCAAAATACTTTCACACGTATTCATAAATAAAATATTCAGTCTTTTGTTGACGATCTCAATTTTACATGTTGCACGTGTGAAGTGTTTTGAAAGCCGTCTGCTGCAACTGGTTTCAGGTGGTAACATGTTTACCAAACGAAACAAATTTGGCTTTATCCAAATCCAAAGCATTTGCAGACGACCGAGTATTTAAGGGTCAAACTGTGGGATTTGTCATTCAAAAGGTTGAAAATATTGTGGGAAAAGGAGAAAATATTGGTTACCATCTTCGACAGGGTTGTTAAAGCTCCGGTTTGTTTGCTGAAGCGTTAATTATCATTCACGCAGAAAGGCAGACGGTTAGTTAAAAGTTTGATTTTGACGCATCTTAAACAGATTGCCTTTGAAATTGGAAGCAATTGACAATTATTGTACCAGTCTCCGTATCCCGGAAGCTCAGTCGGTTACATGCAGGGCTTTTGTCCGGTGTTTGTGAGTCAAAATAACGGCTAGGCGCCGATGTTTAAATTGGAATTTCTGTCTTTGATCAAACTGCAGTTTTCTTTAATATTATGACTGTTGCAGAGATAATAGCCCTTTATATTTTTTTCCTGATCCAGTGACAAGGTAACCAATGAGGGTTTTCGTTAACCTACGACAGTTATTATTATTACTATTATTATTATCATTTCAGATTCCACAAATCAGCTACGCATCAACGAGCATCGATTTGAGCGATAAATCCAGATTCGAGTATTTTTCTCGAGTTGTCCCCCCTGATTCATTCCAAGCGAGCGCCATGGCAGACATTGCATCCAAGTTTGGATGGAACTACGTGAGTACACTGGCAGATGACGGAAATTACGGAGAAAAAGGAGTAGGAGCGTTCGAAGAAAAGGCAAAACATCACGGTAAGTTACCTTGACCATGAAGGGTCCTTCTTGTTACTGCATTCGGCAAACCTCGGTTGATCCGTAGATCAAATTCCTCGGCTTTATTACAAAAGGTGATACGCACCTAAAACTTGCATTTCCTAGTCGGAAATACACCACTTTAACCTCCTAAAAATCGTTAGACTCCACTTCTAGAAAGAAAATACAAGTCACAATTTTCCATCGAAATCTTTCTAAATGCATTGCCCTCGACAAACAGTTCATTTTTTAACACGTATTTTACCGAGTCAGTTTGCAATTTTCGCCAACAAATTGAACGATTTAAATAACTTCATCATGGTTGTTGTTGTCATTTCAAATCATTTTCCATGTTTATGATCGTGTGACCGGCAGTAATTCAAAATTGAAACCACCTTATTTCGGACGAGGTTTGATGTAGTTACGGAATCGGCCGAGTTGTAACGAGTTTTATTACAGGTCACGTTTCTACCTGATGTGTTACATAAGCAAAACTACTAGATCTAGCACAATGTCTAAATATTAATTAGGGACATCAATATACAAACGTTGCTACCACAAATCGGTATCCCGGTGCGCTTTTTTAGACCATAGAAAATGAATATAAAAGGGATTGATCATATTCTTGTACTACATACTATATTTGGTGATTTAATTCTTTCTTTAACTCTTTACCAATCGACAAAATTTTGGACTAGGCCAAACTGAAAGCATTTGCAGACGACAAATTAAATGTTGCTGAAATGATTATTTCTGTTTCGGATAGAGAAGAAAACATTGTCGGAAAAGGATAAAATGCTGGTTACCAGCATTTTCTCCTTTTCCGACAATGTTTTCAAAAGATTTCTTTCCCAGGGTCGTCAAAACTCGGGATTGTGTGGTAAAGAGTTAGGCATTGTCCTATAACCCGTTATTATATGTCTTACTATATTTCAGGCATATCATTTTTAGCAGCTTCTGCCCTTTTTCCAACGATGGTTTGGATTAACATCATTAGCCTTCATTGAAAATCATCTCTGATTTTTTTCATGTATAAATTATAATTTAGATATTAATTTCAATGCTCTGGTTCATCAAAAAAAGAAGGCGTGACCTTATTCCGGTAGCTCGGTAGTAATTAAAAGCAGAAAGTAGTGGGTCGCTTTGCAGTGTTTTAGAAGGGATGATATTTAGAAATTAGGGGAAAAAAATGATATCAATTTCTATTTTATCATTTTTGTATTGTGCACGTTTTTGTCTCGTATTTTGGCTGGTATTCAGTTGCAATAAAACGCACGAATATCGGTAAGGGTTACGAGTTGAAGTACCGAGTGACGTCATCAAATTACGTGCGTTACGAGGTGTAAACAAAAATCACTGGTTCAAGGACACTCTCGGAATAAGAACACTGGACGACATTTTTCTGTATCATTTAATAAGATGCTGGCTTTTCCTTCCTGTATTCATTAAACCTTCAGTTTCTAAACATGTCTGTACAATGATGAGTAAATGTAATTGTGGCCCCTGTGTGTACGAATGGCTTTCTTCCCCTTTTAACCCCTTTACTACACAATCCCGAGTTTTAAGGACCTTGAAAGAGAAGGCTTTTGAAAACATTGTAGAAAAAGGAGAAAATGCTGGTAACCAGCATTTTCTCCTTTTCCCACAATGTTTCTCTATCGTTTCAAAGACATATTCATTAATTGAGCCTCATTCAAATTGTCTGTGAGCACGCTTTCAATTCGGACATGTCTTAAATTTTGTCGTCTAGTGAAGAGTTAACACAGTATTACATTAATTCGCGACGTAATAATTACAAAGTCTCAAAGATCTCTATCAATCGATATGTTGTAATTTGCCAATGTCTGACAATAAAGGTCGAGAATGCTCCATAATACTCTAACAGAAAATCTAATTTGTGAAGGTTTATTTGAAGCTAACGTCGAGTCAACTCGACACAAAAAGAGAAGCAGACAGAAATAAAATATGTTGGAAATTGTCTCTCCCTGAATTTTAATCCTTGAAGAATTCTTACCCTGACTTTGGCCTGCTTACGTTATTTTGAATAAAAGGAAGTAAAACCAGAACCGGAAATGCAGGATACCCTTATTTTTGTGGATTAATGTAAGCTACCATCGAATCAAATCAACAACAACAAAAAAAGAAACAGACAGAAATTAAAGATACCGGCTTTTTTCTTCCCTGATTTTTTATCGTCTGAAAATTTTTTAGCCTGCTCAACTTACGCTATGCTACTGTGTACGACGTAACTACACTCAGAACAGGAACCGGATGTGCGGGACGCATTTCTGTCGTCAAAATTCAGTTTCGAGATTTTTTTTTTGAAACACTTCGTGTGTTAAGGAATAATCCCGTATTTCAACGACCTGGAGGTAAAAAGCTTTTGAAAACACTGTGGTAGAAGGAGAACATTGCTTTTAAACAGCGTTTTCTTCTATTCCTAAACTATATCTATCCTTTTAATGACATGTATCTCACGGTTTGAGCCATATTTTATTTGTCGTATTTAAATGCTTTCAAAATGGAAGAGTCTAATATTCTATCGTGTGGTAAAGAGTAAATACAATTATTTTAGGATTCATTGCATTTAAATTTGAACAGCAGGGTATACACGCATGAATCATTACAAAATTGACATCAAACTGGCAATTCCTAGGGACTAACGGTCCCATTAAAGATATTATAAGTTCCTGTTTTTGATGAAAATAAAGTTTCTAATGTTGCAAGAGTTTTCGAAATTCCGTGCAAGTAAGAAATACGCAAAACTTTACCGTGCATTAATCAGTCTTGATTAAACAATTGACGCTCATTGCTTGTTTGTGTTGAATACCAATGAAGCATTAGCGTAATTTCTTCCTTGTTGTAAATTAAACTTTTAAATGTGTGAATCGCGGACGGCATTTTGAAAGTCAAGGCAAGTAAAAATATGTAATATTTTTCCGTAAATTTCCTCGTTTATTGTCCACTTAAACCGATTTATTGTCGAACATCCTTTTCCAAACGACAAAGTTTAAGACCAGTCCAAAATGAAAGCATTTGTAGACGACAAAATAAATGTGACTCAAATATTGAAATCTGTTTTGGGAAGGCTGGAGAACATTGTGGGAAAAGGAGAAAATGCTGGTTACCAGCATTTTCTCCTTTTCCCGCAATGTTTTTAAAAGACTCCTTTCTCAGGGTTGTTAATAGTTGGGATTTTGTGTTGTACAAAGATTTATCACATACAGCATGGCAAGAAAAGAAAAGAACATTGCTCGTAATAGTATGACAGAAGTCGCAGGTGGCAATGTGTTGGTCAGTTTTAATTTAATACTTGACCATTACTTTTCGTGTGGGTGTTTACGCCAGATTAAAATCATTTTACTTAACTCGGTACCAAATGATCCCTACATTCAAAACCCCTGTGGAAGGGGCCCTTTGAAAACTTTGTAGGAAAAGGAGAAAATACTGGTTAACAGCATTTTCTCCGTTTCCCACAATGTTTTCTACTTTTTCACACGAATCTTCCATCATTTATGCCACATTCATTTTGTCGTCTGCGAATGCTTTCAGTTTGGTTCAGTCCAGAAATTTGTCGTCTGGTATAATTACTGTTGAGGCTCACAGTCATGTTTATGTTTTTGCTGGCGTAATCAGCAAGCGTAATTCAGAAACCGACTGATCAGTCATAACGCCCACCTTATAAAGTGTTTTTACGCTGAGGTTTGGTGCTTAATTGGTGCCAAAAGCATCTAAGATAGTATTCACCAATAATTCTAAAATGACATGCATTTGACTTAAATTAATAAATATCGAATTTACACGACAACCCTCCTTTGTATATTTGAGCCATGCTGTGGCAAAAGGGGGCTTAATGCGTCTCCGTAATACATTGTACCAAGTAAGCCATCACATAATTTGAGATTCATAAAATCCATTTTATCTATCAACTGACTCAATCATGCGGTACACTGGTCCATTGACATGCACAAAATTGACCAATAGCAAAGAGTTTCGACCCAGGTCAGCCTGCGCGGGTCGATACTTTTTGCAGATGCATTAAGCCCCCTTTTCACAGATCATGGCTCATTTATGAACTACTCTTTGCACGCCACCGACCCTACACCATGCCTGTTACGATAATGACTGGTTTATTAGTGTGGTGCATCGCCGGTTTTACTCGAACATCTGATGTCAAGTGATCATTTATGTGCTAAAATACAAGAATAGTCATTTGCTTGTGATGTGACATGACATACTTCTGACTTAAATGTAATAAATATCGAACGTACACGACAACCCTCGTATGTATATTTATGTACTTATCTTTGCACGCCGACGACCCTACACCATGACGAATATAACAATGACTGGTTTGTTAGTGTAGTGCGTCGTCGGTTTTACTCGTACATCTGACTTCAAATGGTCATATAGGTGCTAAAATCCAAAAATAGTCGTTTGATTGTGATACGACATGACATACTTCTATCTTAAAGGTAATTAATTTCGAATGTATACGACAACTTTTATGTGTATATCTATATACTAATGTTTGCCTGCCAACGACCCTACACCATGACAAATACAATAATGACTGGTTTGTTAATGTAGTGCGTCGTCGGTTTTCCTCGTACATCTGACGTCAAGCGGTCATTTACCGTACCCATCAACATGATATGCGTAGGTTAGGCATAAGTAAGACTTACTTTCGTAAGTTCATGCGCGTATAAGGTCCGCATAAGTCAAAACCCCAAGAGAATATCCGAGGCAAAATGCTTTAACTGTTTACCTGACGAACAAATTTAGACTTGACCAATTCGAAAATATTTGCAGACGACAAATTAAATGTGGTTCAAGTGATGAGATTTGTCTTTAAAAGGGTAGAAGGCATTGTGGGAGGAGGAAATGCTGGTCTCCACTGTTTTCTCCTCTTCACAAAATGTTTTCAAAGGGATATTTCCCCCAAGGTCGTTAAAACTCGGAATTATTTGATAAAGGTTTAAAAATGCTTGTAAAAAAAAACATGCCCTTGTAAATATGGTTCGAACATTATCTTTCTCTTCGTGTACACGACAAAACACTAAATTATTAATCACTTCCCAACACCTAGAAATGTAAACCTCGTGAGAAGTAATATCTTTTATGACTTCAATATTCAATAAACAAGCATGTCCTTGAGATTAATGCAAGTGTCTACGACTTCTAGACAATTTTGATAAGCCCGCTGCAGAGATGCTGAATTCTCTTTCTTCTGCCACAAGCTGTCTCTGAACATATCTAAGCTGGCCACCTAAGGATGCATAAAAGCTAGATTTAAAAAAAAAAAAAAAAAATGAGACATGCTCTGTGAAAAGGGGGCTTGATGCATCTGCGAAAATTTTCGACCCAGGTCAGCCTGCGCAGTCCGCGCAGACTGACCTGGGTCGAAACTTTTCGCTATTCGTCAGTTTTCTGTATGTCCAGGAACCAGTCTACCTCATGATTAAGTCGGATATTAAAAAAAAGTGGCCATTTGGGATCCATAATCATATGATGACTTGAGTAGTAACGGTATATTACACCACGGAGATGCATTAAGCCCCCTTTTGCCAGAGAATGGCTCACATGTTTTTTTAAAGAAAAACAAAAAAAGTCGGTATTTACCAAGGCGGAAAACAGTAGGACGTGACAGGCTACTCTTGCCTAGCGAAAAAAAAAAACTTAAATATATAAAAAAAAAAACGTTTACAATTTTGCTTCCGCAGGAATTTGAACCTGTGGCTATTAAAACCAGTATATACCAGCGACTTTACCGACTGAAATATCCGCAAAATTTATTATCTTGTGCGTTTGAGAAAAATGATATACATGCTCTGTGAAATGGGATTTTAATGCATCTGCAAAATGTATCGACTCGGGTCAGCTTGCGTAGTACTCGCAGGCTGCCCTGAATCGGTACTATTAGCTATTGATAAATTTTCTGCATGTCCAAGGACCATCCTGCTTCAGGATTCAGCCGGACAATATTGATTTTATGGATTCATAATTTTGCGATGACTTGCTTGGTATGATGCATCACGGAGATACATTAAACCCCCTTTTGCCAGAGTATGACTTGCATATCTTGCCTCCCGTGACAAACTCAATAAGAAATTTAACTGAAAAGTATTAAAAGGAAAATGGACATTCCTGGTACTTACATATTTTTTTTTATCCACGTGTATATCTACGTTTTAAAGGCACCTTTGCAGTAGCATAAAAAGTTTCATGTCTTTGATAAGAATTTCTTGCGATACAAGGTCAGGTTTTTTGTTGTTTCAGCTAATAACCTCTCACACTAAGTCTACTTTTATTTGCTTTGTAGTAGACAATAAATGAAAATACTGTGGCAGAAATCACTCATAACGAACATTTTTAGCTCGGCTGTTTTCGAAGAAAACGGCGAGGTATTGTCGTAGCCCTGACGTAGTCGTGGTCGTCGTCTGCGACTCCCTGCAAAAACTTTTATAATATCCCTGTTTTTAGTGAAGATATTTGCTTCAACCTTAGACAAATTGTTAATTATCAAAAGAGGAATGAACCTATACTACAAGAGCAGGTAATCATCAAAGATTTTGACACAGTTATGCCCTTTTTTTTTTTCAACATAGAATTTTCATTGAAAATCAACGAACGGCAACCGAGCGTTGACACCTGCATGCGCTGCTCTTGTTTTTCATAGGTTATCATATGCATTAAACCTTAATCTCATTTGATTATATTATACAATGCTGCTAATAAAGTCGTCTGCGATTACATGTGATGACGTCATATCTGGTCTCATAAAAATTGACGGAGTATCCAAATGCAAAACGAACATCCCGTCATTAAAACGCCAAAATTGCACTTTTTACTGAATGTTAACGCCAAATGTCTCTACACTTGCAAAGAAAAATACATTTAATAAAACTAGTCGTTGTTTACAAAATAAAAAATGTTACGCGGGAAAAAAAAAAAGCTAAAAATTCGGCTTCAAACCATTATCAATGTAAATGGATAAGCAAATAGTTCTCAACCATTGTCCAATGCAAAGGACAACTTACAATCTCTTACACTGCTCGAATATTCATAATAACTTGCCCCAACTGATTTTTAGTTTATTAATGCGTGTTAAGTGGCCGTATCTAGCAATAAACCTGAGGTATAAAACACATTGTGCTTTGAGACAATCTAATTTGGCGGCTTTAGGTCTAGAAACATTTGAATCGGTGCATTAATCTTCGATACACAGATTAGTACTGATGTATCGAGGTAAAATTACAAGGTCTCTATCGTGTTGCCATTTTCTCTTTCATGATGCTTTAAATTTTGTATAAAGCATAAAGTACGCTTGTTTTCCTACATGTCTCATATTCCAGAAGTCAAGCTGCTAAGCGCGACTTACTGACCATTTGCGGACGATGTAGATCAAGATCAGACTGCACAGAACGTGCAGTCTGATCTCGGATCTACACTGTCCGATAAGGAGATATTTGTCTCGAAAAAATAAGTTTGAAATAACATTATTCTTGTTTTTACTATCGGCTTGAAAGTTTTATTTAACTTATTTAGCAGTATAACGGTTAACCTTGGTTCTTCTGAGTAGCCAGTCTAACAAGGATTGCAAATCAATAAAAGGAATAATTATCATGGTAAACATTCAAAACATTCCAACAACACGTCTTTTCTTTATTTCAGGTATATGTATTGCACAGTCTCTTAAAATATCTAGAATGGCGACTGATGAGGAATTCGATAAAATTATTCACGATTTGCTGGCGATCAACAAAGCCAAAGCTGTAGTGATGTTTGTCAATGAGGACAATTGTCGAAACCTCCTCGCCACCCTCAAACGGCTGAACAAAAGTTCAGAGCTTACCTTCCTAGCCAGCGATAGTTGGGGCGCCAAGATTCACCCTGTTTATGGACAAGAAATATTCGCAGAAGGAACCATAACTCTCTTGCCGAAGCGCAGAGTAATTAAAGGTAAGGGTTTATTTTTCTCAGCGTTAACATTCTAAGTAAGTTATTTAAATATCCCAGTGAATAACCCTGAAAGCGATATACAAACATATTTCTTTTTAGTTTTTTTCAATAGAATTTTCAAATATGATAAAACATCTTCATGATAAGTTAGTCCGACTGGAGAAAAATAAAGCGAGCATACCATACACACAGAAACCAATGGCCTCGGGGACTCGTAGATAGAACGTGTCAGCTAGTCAGACTGCTAATTTTGAAATTCAGAATTAAAGTATGATTAGAATGATTGGTGAAATCGCTCAGGTACCCTATGAGAAACAATCAACAACTGCCAGAGAAATGGCCAACCTTGGACTGATAACATTGATAAAAGTATCATTGACTGTCCGTGAAAAAGAATCAACTATGAAACTAAGGATTTTCAGCGAAATCATATGAGAGAAATTGTTAGATGGTGGAGATCCGAGATGAGACAACACAAGAAGTACAGTCAGGTCTTGGCTCAATATTACCATTCTTTTTTTAGAACTTTGATATATCCCCAGTATGCCAATATCCAAAAACAAACTAAAGTAAAATCTAACGGTCAAGGTACTTTTGACGAACAAGCGACTTATTCATGATTTAGACGGGTCCTTTGACATGCAGAAAATTGGCCAATATCAAAAAGTTTCGACTCAGGTCAGGCTGCGCGGACTGCGCAGGCTAACCCGGGTCGATACTTTTTGTAGATTCATTAGGTTCCCTTTTCACAGAGCATGGTTCATATACAACCCACACAAACCTTCCGTAGTTTCGCGTGAAACATGAAATAGATTTCAATCATACAGCCAAGGTATTCTTGGCAGACTTTATCTTGCACATAATGAACTCATTCGAATGGAAGGCACGTAATGAACCGAGAATGGCCAATGTTTCCAAAAGGCACCATAATTTCACAATTTTGAAATGCATCTGAATTACTTTATTTGCCTTTTCACTTAGATCTCATTTCAGTTGACATTTTGTGGATTTCATCCCAGCTTTTCTTGGGGTTTTAAATAAAGGATTATAAATAAATAGGGGGCATAAATCTCTCTAATTCGGTATGTTAACCCTTAAGCTGCGAAACGCGACCTACTGACCTTTTGTGGAGAGTGTAGATCAAGATCAGACTGCACAGAACGTGCAGTCTGATGTTGGATCTACATTGTCCGATAAGGAGATATCTCTCCTCCAAAAATACATTTGAAATAGCAAAGTTTGGGTTTTTACTACCGGCTTGAAAGTTTAATTTCTTTTATTTAGCAGGAAAAGGGTTAAAGAATATTCTTAGTCTTATTCTCCAAGATTTTCTATATTTGAAAGTGACACAACTTCTGATTGGCTAAACCGAATGGTTTAGCCAATCAGAAGCTGTGTTACTTTCAAATATAGAAAATTCTGAAGAATAAGACTAAGAACGTTATTAAGAATGGTTGGTGAATACGGACCCAGTTTTGTCTGCGAAGTTTTTACCCTTTCAGAAATGATTCCATGCTTTTACGACCTTGGTAAACAAAGGTCGAGAAAGCAATGTTTGAAAAGGAGAAAATGTTGGTAATCAGCATTTTCTCCTTTTCCCACGTTGTTTTCTACCATATATTAAAGAACAGACTTCATTTGAGCCAGATTTAAGTTGTCGGCTGTCAATGCTTTTTATATGGAAAAGTCTAAAACTTTGTCGCCTGGTAAAATTCTGACTCTTTTAGCGCCAAACATGAAAACTCGACCTGTTTCGATGGCTTGAAATAGAATCCACTGAAAATCCGAAAGATTTTTTTTCTTATAAATTTGACTCACAAGCTGACGACATGGATACCAGATTAGATTGCACGGTTTGTGCAGTCTGATCTTGACCTATGTCGTCAGCAAAAGCCCTCTGTTCTCGCCTGTGGCGCTAAAAGGTTTAAGTTGATTGAAAAGGTCGTGTTGGATCGATAGACTCTTGCGCACTTTGATACCACAATTAAGTAAAGATCACTGTTTTGTATGCGGTCGGTGTTTGACTGTTGCGTTATCTACAGTTTGACACGAACTTTACATCTGACATGATTCCTGGTCTCGGCCGAGTCGCATCGAACATCATTTGTTTGACGTTTAACATAGTTCGCCGACTTCAATACAATTTCACCTACTTGTATGTATGTTCATACACCTAACCGTTGCCCAAATACAGTAAAACTCTGATATAGTGAATTTCGCGGGACCGTCAGATTTAATTCACTATAAGCATAATTCGCTTTATTGATAGTACGAACTTCGTTATATTTCGGGACTCAAAGGTGGACACATGTACATGCAGTCTAACATTTATTTACCAGAATGCTTTTCTAACATACTTTG
Source organism: Tridacna gigas (assembly GCA_945859785.2). Lineage (NCBI taxonomy): Eukaryota > Metazoa > Mollusca > Bivalvia > Cardiida > Cardiidae > Tridacna > Tridacna gigas. Next base: position 43,198,451 of record OX244036.2, read on the forward strand.
ACAAATATGTGTTATAGTATCCAATGACATTTATGACAGGTAGGAAAAACTAGTAGCCGATTTCATATTTATTTAATCGAGTGAGCGATATTAATCATTGAAAACACATTTTATACCGGTAGGAATTGAAAGCATTTGCAGACGACAATTTTCTACTTGTGGCAAATTATACCTTACCACGATAATTATCGATCGATAACGCAGTCAGTTTATGTTGTGTAGATCAACGTGTTAATTGGGCAAGCGGGAAGGTGTGAATAACTGACTTGGTAATTAAAGACTCTTAGATGCAACTTCAGTGTAACCAAGGTATTTTCAGTTGAAATGGATATCTGCGGACCTGATTTTTGATTCGCAATATGCGAAAATTCGTTATATCCAAATTCGTTTTAACAATTAATTTTTACAAAGGTTTTTGCCGGGGAATTGATTTCGATTCGTACTAAGTGAAAATTCGCATTATCAGAGTTCGTTATAATTAAGTTTTACTGTACAACGCACGTTGGTTTTGTATGCTTGTGGTGTTGGGCTGCGCTTAAATTATCTACAGTCTGATATAAACTTTAGAACTGACAAGGTACCTGTTCCCGGCTGAGTCGCATCGAAGATCATTTGTTTGGCGTTTAACATGGTTTGCATTTTTCAATACTATTTCACCTACTTGACCTAAACGTTTATTGCCCAAATACTCTGCGCGTTGGTTTTGTATGCTTGTGGTGTTGGGCTGCGGTCTGATCTACAGTCTAACGTAAACTTTAGGTCTGACAAGATTCCTTTACCGGGCTGGGTCATACCAAAGATCAGTTGTTTGTAGTATAACCTTGTTTTCAGTTTTGAAGATCATTTCAGTTATGGCACGGAGGCCATTGTATGTATCTATGCGTTTTTTATGTTTCTTTCCCTCATACTTAGTACGCTGGTTTTAATAACTAGCGGTGTTTCACTGCGTCCTAGGTCCGTGTTCACCAACCACTCTTAAGAACATTCTTTGTCGTATTATCAAAATTTCAAAACTTGAAAGTAAGGCAACTTCTGATTGGCTAAACCAAACTGTTTTAACCAATCAGAAGTCGTGTTACTTTCAAATTTAGACAGTTCTGGAGAAGAAGACTGAGAACGTTCTTAAGAATGCTTTGTGAATACGGACCCTGATGTACAGTCTGACATGAATTTAAAATTCTGACATGATTTCTGCCACACCAAGGATCATTTGTTTGGCGTTATAATTCGGTTTATCGTTTTCAACGGCTTTCAGCTTCTTTGCCTGATAGTTTTGTACCTTTTTGTATGCTATATGACTGTTGCCTGATATACCGGTACCTTACATGTACCTTAGCTCTGACAATCACTTCTGTTCTTGTTTGGACAATACCAACGGCGAATTGTTTTGTATTTAATGCCTTTCAAAGGTGCTATCAATTATTTTGAGGCGACCTGTGCACCTTTTCGTTTTCAGGAGTTTCTTTTTGATAAATACTGTGAGCCGTCCTTTGTACCTTGTAGTTTTTGAATGTTGCCTGATCTGGTCTCGGTTAACTTGCGCCAAAGACTATTTGCCTTGTGTTTTAACGTCGTTTTCAATATTTTTTTCAGCTATGTCGTGGGGTTCCTTTATCCAATTTTACGCCCATTGTTTTGTATGCCAGTTGAGTTTGACCGTTGTCTGATCTACATGTTGACATAGTCTTTATATATGACATCACTTCTTGTCCCGACCGGGTCATGCCAAAGAGAGATTGTTTGGTGTTTAACACCGTTGTCAATAAAGAATATTACACAAAGTGTCTGGCAATATAGAGAGTAGATGTCGGAAATTGATCTTTAAAGTTCCATAAAAAAAAAATACCAAGAATTACCCTCAATGTGCCAAGGGTTAAAGGGCCGGATTCTGCTCAGTTTGTGCTTCTGTGAACATAGTACTTCGATTTGTTGTCATAATCGTCCAGTCCTGACTCTTAAACTCTTTTCGAAACGAAAAATTCTCGTTTCATCCAAATCGCAAGCATGTGCAGACGACACGTGAACATTGTTTTCTGCCTTTTCCATTTAACCTTAAGCCCTTTTCCTCAGAGCCGTTAAATTATGGAATCGTTTCGTAGATGGTTAATAGGCTCGCCACTGCCATTATTCGTATGAATTTAGAGCAATCCGAAATGATGTAAGATTTGTGATGTAAAAAATCGATTCCAATTATACGAGCGTAGGAATCCATAAAGGTCTCAAAACGAGGCGTTGCTATGGCTTCAAAGAGGAAACCAGGAGGATTAAAGTAGAGCCCACCTAATCGTGGTTGCAGATAGAACAAATCTCATTCGATGATAGAGGCGGGAAATGGCAACTCTTAACTCCTCACTAGAGATGACAAAATTTTTAGATTTCTACAACTTAAAAGCATTTGCAGACAACAAAATAAATGTGTCTTTAATGATGCGATTTTTTTTCTAAGGACAGAAAGAAAATCGTAATAGAAGAAAATGCTGGTTTTCAGCATTTTCTCCTGTTTCCACAATGTTTTTCAATACCTTCTTCCTAAAGGTCGGTAAAATTTGGATTTTTATGATAAAGAATTAACCAAAGCCCATGATTTGAAAATGCCTTTTTTCTGTCAAATGTTTTTCCGGTTCCTTTTTTTAGGAGATGTGGTCTTATTTGCGATGAATTTCTCATTGCCAACTTTGGACTTAAGTACGATACCTGCGTAGTTCAGCTTTCCCAAGCAGTCCCGTGTTTTAACGAAACCCCCACCCTCCACCTCTTTTTGTCACAGAGTTTCACATTCATACAGTTAAATACATGTAAAAACTTTGGCTTTCGGCTTTTTTTTTTTTTTTTCGTTAATTCATACTTAATCTCAAAAATATTTCATCGCTTGGTTTAGTAAGGAAGTAGTTTGCAAACCAGTAATAGGAAAGATGAAAAGTGTGAGAAAGAAAAAAATCAGTGGTATTTCCTTAAAGTGAATAGAAGCTTCTTTTGGTATTTTAAGATTTCGCGCCAAGGGGTTCGTTGTAATGTCACATAACCAATAACACGCGTCGATTATGTGGGGCGTTGTCTGCGCATGTCATATCTTTCTAATACGAATACTGACTTGTCTGCTATGCCTCAGGCTCCTGATCACAGTTCTTGGCTAACCTTCTGTCGACCAAGCACACGCCAAACACAATTCCTTCAATAAGAGGTCTGAAGTATCAGCCTGAAATGATAAAGAGCAATTAAATGCAACAGCACAATCCTACTTCTTAAGATTTTATGAAGAAATCATGTTCAATTTGTGAAATAGTGAAATTACTGACCTATACAGGCAAGTGGCATGGTCGGAAAAAAACTGCCAAAATAAGCCATTTTAGCCTATTTTCGAAAATTCAGAAAATCCAAACCCCTGAGGCTAGCCTGAAAATGCTAAGCTAAATTGAAACTCAAAACAATACATAATTTGGGGGTAGAATCAAAAATAGCACGTTACCATGCCGATTTTTCGCAATCTTTCACGGTATCAGTCCACCATCATTTCTGCGGCTAAAGCTAGCCACTAATTCCATGAAGCCTCACTTTCGCATTTTGGGTCAAAACTAATGGAACAAAGAAGGAAAGTCATGACCTCCTGTTTTGAAGACAAACTAAATGCTTTTTTTCAATAATCTTACACAATTCATGGGTGTAATGAGTACTCTTCTTATCAAAATTGCATTCAAAACTAACCTTTCTCCATTATTTCTAATTTTGACCATGGCCAATTCGAAACAAACTGTTTACATGTGCCTTAAGGCAATGATGAAATTGTTCACACATGCCAAAAAACACTTGAAACAAGTAACATACCTTGATACTGACTGATCTAAACCATCCAAATGAGGCTCAATTGTACAGAACTCATTTTACATGGATTGTTAACCCTTATGCAAATAAGCACATTTCACCCTATTTTCCTGGCAATTTAAGCTCACAGACAAGTCTAAGGAGAATCACTTGAACTTCACTTTTACAAAGTCAGGCTAGTTTTCTGTTCCCTTTCTGGACTTAAATCTTACCTCAGGTACTTGTTCAGTTGCAAAAGCACTGTTTTGCCTGTCTCAGGTTCCATTTCTGTTCAAAATGTCACATTTGTCACAATTTTTAACATACCATGCCAAATTGCCTGTCTGTTACACAGAAAATTCTAAAAATTAGAATTTTTAGAAACTTCTGCATCAAGTTTAAGATATGAGCACTTTACAACATATGTAAGAAGCAAAAAGAACACATAAACTGAACCCTTTCCAAACTTTTTGACAGAAATTTCCCCTTAGCATTCAAATTCAATCAAATCAAAGGGAGGTAATCCAAATGTCACAGTCAGAATTGAAGGCTTTTAAATATCATGAGCCAATTGCTAATGCTCCTATTATGGTGAAAGAATGTGTTTGTGAAATCTGATACCATTTCTGATAATTCCACATTCTTGAGAGCCTAAGTGGTCAGTTTATCCTTTATCCTATCTACAAGACAAAGAAATATGCACAGTCTCCCACTTTCTGAGTTGACTTTTTCAAGAAAGGAAGATCTTTGTCACAAATCATGGTAAAATCTCAGTGATAACTAACAAAATGCCTGTAAATTACAGGAAAATCTTGGATTAGTTGCAACAAATCCACCAAAAAGAGAGCTACTGAGTTTAAAAAAGGTCATCAGGCACACTGTTATGGGAGTTCCCAAAACACCATAATGATGTCATGCCGACAACATGCGGCACACCAGTCGATCCCTATTTAGCAATTATCTGAACAGTGTCGGAAATGCCGCTTCTGCATCAGCTCAGGAGCATAATCAAGGCCCCTCTTCATAACAGAAAATTAACAATCTCCATAACAGCCAAACACCCACCCCTTCCCCCCCCCCCCCCCACACACACACACCTTTACTATGTGAGAAGAACTATCATGATAAAACAACAAAACCAAACAGCAACATGGTTTGAAGAAAATGGTTTAAATGTACCAGAATTGCCTGAATCTAATCCGTTTCAAACAAAAAGTGACTGGTAAAGTCCGAAAATGGCGAAATATGGCAGCATGGCTTCGAGCGCCAAATTCGCCAAATTCACAAAATTCGACTTTTCTCAATAAAGTATGCAAGTCGATGAACCAGCAGTTTCAACCGTTTACCATCAATCAAGACTCGGTATACACCATAGCCAAATATATCGGTTGGGCCAGTCCAACCTACACATTCGTTGCGGGCCACAGACTTGTCGGATAAAGCATTTCGGAACTTGACGACTCTTTCCGGACACAATGGAGAATTGAAGAATGCACTGGCCATATAGGTATGTGGATTTGTTGCTGTAATATCAGAAGTTGGTTTAAATTTACCAGAACTGCCTAAATTAAACTGGTTTCAAGCAAAAAGTCACCAGTAAAGTCCAAAAATAACACAATAAGGCAGCATGACCTCAAGCGCCAAATTCGCAAAATTTGCCTTTTTCCGCACTTTGAGTTACCTCCCTTCTTTAAATCAATTTCAGCCAAAATTCACAGTCTCAGGATCACCTTAAGTACTATTTCCAGACTAGAAATTGATGGAATTACTGGACTGAATGCAATTGAAGGACAAATTACAAACTTCATAAAATGCTAAATTACCTTAAGGCTCCTGATCACAGTTCTTGGCTAACCTTCTGTCGACCAAGCACACGCCAAACACAATTCCTTCAATAAGAGGTCTGAAGTATCAGCCTGAAATGATAAAGAGCAATTAAATGCAACAGCACAATCCTACTTCTTAAGATTTTATGAAGAAATCATGTTCAATTTGTGAAATAGTGAAATTACTGACCTATACAGGCAAGTGGCATGGTCGGAAAAAAACTGCCAAAATAAGCCATTTTAGCCTATTTTCGAAAATTCAGAAAATCCAAACCCCTGAGGCTAGCCTGAAAATGCTAAGCTAAATTGAAACTCAAAACAATACATAATTTGGGGGTAGAATCAAAAATAGCACGTTACCATGCCGATTTTTCGCAATCTTTCACGGTATCAGTCCACCATCATTTCTGCGGCTAAAGCTAGCCACTAATTCCATGAAGCCTCACTTTCGCATTTTGGGTCAAAACTAATGGAACAAAGAAGGAAAGTCATGACCTCCTGTTTTGAAGACAAACTAAATGCTTTTTTTCAATAATCTTACACAATTCATGGGTGTAATGAGTACTCTTCTTATCAAAATTGCATTCAAAACTAACCTTTCTCCATTATTTCTAATTTTGACCATGGCCAATTCGAAACAAACTGTTTACATGTGCCTCAACACTATCCTTTACAAGATAAAAGTTTATACGCAGTGCGCATAACTGAAAAGTCAGCCTCTAAAGAGCAGCAAGTGGAAAACGATAAAAAATAATACGTATGTGGAGAAAACAACCCTTCTCGCTCCAAATTTCTTCCAGATAAATCATTTCAAATGGTAAAAATAATTTTTAAAAAATACCAATGTTTACTGCAAATTTTTATATACTGTTTCTAAATATAGATTTACGGAAAATCGGGATTTGTTTTTTCTCAGACTTTAAGAATAACAACAAGAACAAAAATGTCCTCGACACGCTGGGTTTATACATGGACTATTTCCCAGGCCTACAGGGGCTGAAATTTTTAAATGACAGGTGCATATGTTAACCTGTGCTACCTAACCATGTCTGGATCGTACCAGTTACCGTTGTTTTGGATAAACGTATATTTTATCTTGAAATTTGCTGCATCGATTGCGATCTTGACAAGTAGTCCTGTTCTGTACCCACAGAATGCCCAAATAAGATAGGTCTGTATTTTAAATAATCGTCACAACTCGGCCGATTCGGTACCTACATCTAACCTCGTCCGTATGAAGGAGGCTTCTATTTTGAACTACCAATCACATGATCTTAAACATGGTGGCGCCCCTGCAAATCGCTTAGCAACGACATAAACAACCACGGTGAAGTTATTCACATCTATCGATCTGTCGATGAAAGCTCCCAACGGAATTGATAAACTACACTGAACACTGAGTGTACAAACTGTTTCCCGACTAAAATATTCTTTGAAAGATATCGATAGAAAACTGACTCATGTTTTCTTTTTCAAGAGGAGCCTTACAATTTCAATATCGGTAAAACGGTGTGCTTCCGGCGACGTACGAAATGTACCGTGTAAGTGCATATCAAGCTACGTGATACAGCCTAGGGATTTGATCACCGGATCACCCGAGGTATGCCGAATGTATCTAAAAATGCCACCTAGTGGAAGATAATGTTATGTGGGGTCGTATGCAAATAATACGATGACGTCATATCTCATCTCATAAAATTGACGTGTTACCTATTGTAAAACGAACATCGTGTATTTCTTTACCCCAAAAGTTCGCCTTTGTAAATACTGAATGTTACTTTGTAGTTTATCTACGCTTGCAGAGAAAGATATACGACTATTTTGTGTTATTTATCAGTGATATACAGAAAAATTTGATTCACGGCAAAAAAAAAAATCTAAATTTGCTCCTTTAATTCAAAATGATGATTTACATCATTTACAAAGGTGTTTTTAAAATCCATACCTGCCAGTTTGGTTCATGAACTAATGAGCAAGGCCTTTTATTCAATATGACTGTCAATGGCACATGAATGACCTGGGTAACCAAGGTGACTTGCCAATTCTTACGTAATTAAGACATCGATGGAAAGACATCTTTAATTACAGGGAATCAATATTCAGTAAATTATTAACAGCTTAGTTCCTATCGAGGCAAATTTTAAACATCAAATTATTATAAATTATGAACAGCTTATTTCCTATCGAGATAAATTTTAAACCGTACTACTTTATTTTATTATTTCTTTTTTCTAATAAATGGGGATAATTAAGGCGATTTAGAATTGCTACATAAATACCAATGAAAAAATTGTGACAAAAGGGAGAAGTTGTTCGTTACGAGCAATTTCTCCCTTTTGCAACAATGTTTTCAAAAGTTGTCAGGTGCAAGACGCAAAAAGTAGCCCGTCAGAGGTGTTAACGTTAAAAGTAGGCCTAAATGAAAAAGACATTTACATTGGCAAAAAATACCCAGTCTTTTGACATAGATATGCTTTTTTGTCATCCGAGTGGCTTACATCATACCTGACAGCGTAGATCTAGGATCAGACAGCACGTTCTGTGCAGACTTATCTTGATCTAGACTGACCACAAAAGCGTCTGATGTTGTGCATGGCATCCCAAAGGTTATTCTCGTACATTTTGCGACAGTTGTAGCAAACTAGAAAGACGATAGTATCACCAACATATAAGAAAATAGCCCGCCTGGGTGGCTCAGTGGTGAGCGTGTCGGACTCATGACCTGGTGGTTGTGAGTTCGATACCCAGTTGAGGCGAACTTTCTTTCCGGCGTATTTTCGCCTCTCACCTCTGCTGAAGCATGTGAGAAAAGTAGTCGGTGGCTTTGGAAAGAAAGTTGTGTTAGTACTGGTGTGAGGAAGCCAGGAAACACATGTGCGTCACCGACCGCCATGATATGACCTTAGCTGTTAAAGTGGCGTTAAACCCCAATACAACCAACCAACCATAAGAAAATAAATAATTCCTTCAAAATCTTAGGTTTCGTTTGACGATTTATAGGTGCAAGGACATACATGGTCGCAACGTTGCAAGAAGTTACCCAATTTGAAGAAAAAAATGCAAAAAATGGGACCGTCAAATTTGTTCAACCCTTTACCACAAAATTCCTGTGAAAGAAGTAATTTGAAAACATTGTAGGAAAAGGAGAAAATACTGGTAACCAGCATTTTCTCCTTTTCCCACAATGTTTTCTACCCTTCCAAAAAAAATTTTTTTTCAATTCTTCAGCCATATTTATTTTGTCGCTTGCAAATGCTTTCAATTTGGACAAGTTTAAAATTGTGTCGTTTGGTAAAGAGTTAAGCATTTGATATTTTAAGAATTCACAACCTTTTAAACGTTTTTGGGTTTTTTTTTTTTTTTCACAGAATTCGACAAATATTTCCTACAGCTACCCATGAACCATTCGGAGGTTGACCCCTGGTACAGCGAGTATTGGGAAGCTTTGTTTGACTGTACGATTGAACCCAGACCCAACAAAACACTTTGTACAGGTAAGTTAACGAAAATCAAAACATTGAACGTACTGAGAGCCAGAGTTTTTCTGCAGTATAAAATGAAATATTTACAAATAAAATTTTCTCTATATAAGTCATGCTCTAAGAAAAGGGGATTTAATGCATCTACAAAAAGTACTGGCCTGGGTCAGCCTATGCAGTCCGCGCAGGCTGACATTGGTCGAAACTTTTTGCTATTGATAAATTTTCTGTGTGTCTTCTACCTCATGATTCAGTAGGTTGTCAAATAAAATGGATCTCCTGGACCCTGATTATGTGATGACTTGCTTGTTATAATGCATCACGGAGATGCATTAACCCCCCTTTTACCAGAGCACCGCTCATATCATCTGTTAAATGTAAGTGAAAATAAATTAAGTGTTCTATCGATGAAAGCCTGAAGCTTTGAGAAAAAAATAATCATCGTTGTATTCGTATGACTCTGGATATCTAGTTTTACTCTTAGAGCTGCTTAGTTGATAAAATTTCTTCGTAGGTCAAAGTTTGAATTTCAAGGGTCTTTGCTATATACAGAATTAGTGAAACTTAAAATTGACCAACGAATACGGGCGCGCCAGAACTTTTATATACATTTAAGCTTTAGCAGTATGCTCTTTCTGCTCTCTCTCTCTCTCTCTCTCTCAAAACAAAATAAAGAATAATTCTTTTCTAGAAGAAGAATGTTTCCACGATGGATGGGCACTATGGATTTAACTTTCTATATTTTTATGTGGGTAAAGAGGATGTAAAAGCCCGTAAAAACAGCGAGGCCCTGGTTACTTTGTGATCAACTACATAGTTTACTTGATTACAAGCATTGTTGCTTCTTTTCATGGACAAAGATCGTATTAAATGTGAAAGAATCTAAATTAATTAATTAATCTTAACCCATTTCAACCTGAATAATGAATTTTCTTTGAAATCCGATTAACCTTTATGCTATAATTGGGGCATTAGTCTCCCTTTGCTATCAGTGCAAAGAGTTCATACAGCAGGCAAAGACAACTGTACAGGGGCGCGTACTGTAAATCCGTGACAGAGACCATGTTTTTGGAGCGTCTCGTCTGAGTGCACAGTTACTATTGGCCAATGTCAAAGTAACCAAACAGTCGAGTGTTTTAGTGAAACTGGCGAATAAAGCTCCTGAGGATATCGTTGGAAAGGGAGAAAATACTGGTAACCAGCATTTTCTCCTTTTCCCAGAATATTTTTCTAGAGAAATCCCATTATTTGAGCCAGATTCAAATTATCGTCTGCAAATGCTAAAACCATGTCGTCTGGAAAAGAGTTAACCCTTAGGCTGCTAAGCGCAACTCACTGACCTTTTTGCGGACAGTGAAGATCAGTGAAGATCAAGATCAGACTGCACAGAACGTGCAGTCTGACCTTGGATCCACACTGTCCAATAAGGATATATTTTTCCCAAAAGTTTGAAAACACATTTTTAGGGTTTATACTATCGGTTTGAAAGTTTATTTAACTTATTTAGCAAGATAAGGGTTAATACATAACGGCATCATTTCCGTGCTTCTCGACGGAAATTTGGCTGAGCATATAAGCACCATGTTGTCTGTCCGTCCTTGCGTTCGCAATTACGTCACTGCCATAGGTTTTTATTGACGTTCTTGTTGCAGGTAGAGAAGATGTGAAAGCCCAATACGAACAAGAAGGACTGGTCCAGTTTGTTATCGACTCCGTGTATGCTCTAGCTCATGCGGTGCACAACCTCCTAGCAGCACATTGTCCACAAGGTGACTTTAAGCAGTGTTTGGATTTTCTGTACGGTGAGAAGGTCCTGAAATACATCAGAAATGTCTCGTTTAAAGGTAAGATCATCTCTGTCACTCTTTCTTTTCGCAAATGATAAGTAAAAAGATTATTTTGCATATCCACTAAATCTGCTTTTTAACAACTCAGCCAAGCAACTAGCATGTTGACAGACTTTAACCCTTGCAACGCCGAATAAACCAGATACATGTATACATTTTCATCCTAGAAATACGACCCAAATAATTGCATTATCATGGTTGCTTTTTTCAAACAGTGTTTCAGCAAAGCGGACAGCGTAGATCAAAGATCAGGCTGCACATTTTGTGCAGCCTGAAATGTGCAGCCTGATCTTGATCTACACTGGCGGCAAAGGCAATTAAAGTCGTGAAAGGTGCTTTATGAGTTAATGTACGATTTTGAAGGTTTAAAAGTATCGATTTCGTAGTCCTATGTAAAATTAGGTAATAACTAATAATCTTTAAATCAGGTGACCTGCGCATCGTATCTTGAAAAAGGCCCAATGGGCATATGAGTCGCTAACAAGCAAACTAAACAGAGCAAACCTACAAATGAGTCATGCTCTTGCAAAAGTGGGGGGGGGGGCTTAATGTATCCCCGTGATATATCATACCAAGCAAGCCATTACATAGTCAGAGATTCATAAAATCCAGTTTGTCTGACAACCGGTTGTATCATAAGGTAGATTGGTCCTTGGACATACAGAAAATTGACTAATAGCGAAAAGTTTCAGCCCAGTTCAGCCTGCGCGGTCTGCTCAGGCTGACCTGGGTCGATAGTTTTCGCAGATGCTTTAAGTCCCCTTTTCATAGAACATGGCTCAAATATTATGGTTAACTGCCAGCATGGTATTCCGGTAAAGCAGCTGCCTGCATGAATGAAGGTCGTGCTTCATTCCTAGAATAAAACTGTAAAGTTATATCATGATGCAATCATAGGATATGTTGGCAGAAATAGCAGTTAAATGTAGAAATGGTGCGATGAATTAAGTTGAAATATAATTATGAAGAAAAAAAAAATGACGATATTTCTTTTCTTTTCCATGTTTACTTTTTCCCGATGCCTTAATGACTCTGAGAATTTCAAAATGTTGTAATAAACTCAAACTTTGGAAATAAGAACATAACATAACCAAGTGGGAAATGGAAAACAATTCCTAACCTTAAAAAAAAGGGGGTGGGTCAGTCCTGAGAAAGAAACGATGTAATATATACAATGTATTTGAATACAGCCACTTTTGAGAAGCAGAATGTCTTGATAACTATTGGATGATTATTCGAAATAGGATGATTTACTAAAAGGTCCCCATACTTTTATTGTTTAGGTATTGGAGGAGATGGGGTCCAATTTGACAGCAAAGGTGACGGTTTTGGAAAGTATGATATATTTCAATATCAGCATAAACAACATGATGAATACGACTACGTCCTGGTTGGGGAATGGACGGACAGGTAAATTATTAAACATTGTAATTATACTGCTAAATGATGGATCCATCTAGGGAAGAATTCAGACCAAGATCAGACTACACGCACGTGCAGTCTGATCTTGATCTTTACTCTCCGCTTTTTCCAAAATGGACTTGAGAAAAGGAGGTCGCTGGTTCGATCCCCGGCTTGGCCAATTTCTTTCCGAGGATTGATGATAGTCATTGCGACAGAATTCATTCCTCTCTTTGCTGACCATTGTTTCGACAATGGCTATGTGGGAAAGCAGCCAGTGCCTTGGAAACAATATTGTGCGGAGTATTGGTAAAAGAAACTCCAGGAAAGCATGGATAGGTGCGCTGGCCGCCGCGATATAACTGAAATAATTTTGAAAACGGCGTTAAACACCATACAAACAAACAAACAATTTTCCAAAATGGGGTCCAGGAATATAATTCCCGTGAAATAACCTTAACAAAATTTATATAAGCCGTGCTCTGGCAAAAAGGGGCTTAATGCATCTCCGTGGTGCATGATACCATGGAAGTCATCATATAATTGTGGCTGCATAAAATCCATCTTCTCAATCAGCCGACTGAATCATGAGGTACACTGGTCCTTTGACATACAGAAAACTGACCTAAAGCAAAAAGTTTCGACCCAGGTCAGCCTGCGCGGACTGCGCAGGCTGACCTGGGTCGATACTTTTTGCAGATGCATTAAGCCCCCTTTTCACAGAGCATGGCTCATATGTATGTAGGTTAAATAAGGAAGGATTTGCTTAGCTTTCTTGTTGATCTTTGATGACCAAATACTAATAAATGAACTTATGTTCGAGACATGTCACGAAACACGATTTCAGTGCTGGTAACGAGATTTTTGCATCAAAGTTTTTTTTCGGAATCCAGTAGAGGACGATGTAGATACGCATTGTCTGTGCAGCCAGGTCTTGATCTATGTTTGCTGCGAAAGGTATTAGTACTTATGTACCCTTTGGTGTACAAAAGGACAAAGAGAAAGCACGTGCAGTCCGATCTTGGATCTAGAGATCAAACATTAATTAAGTTCTCACACCTCAAACCGAATTTAAAGGACTTTCTGTCGTTATAATGAGGGTTTGTTTCTTTTTGTAACGTTCAAAAGTAAGATCATTGATTTTATTTCACCTTCGCTATTGGAAGTGGGAGAAACTGACATTCAACTGCTTACCCTTTGTTGTGAAAAGGATATTAAAATGCAAACGTATTTTCATAGTTTTCACCTAAATTTAGCAAATAAGACGCAACTGGTTTGAGGGAACTTCAATGCATCTGTTTATACTAGGTTATGTTACGTTGGGACGGACAACCCCTGACGAATAAGCCCGGACGAACAGGACCGGACGAACAAGCCCAGGGACGAAAAAGCCCGTTCCCATAGTAATAGCTTGCTAATCTAGGACAAACGTTAAAGGCCAAAGCTACTAGTTATCATTCATCAATGTCGTTTCGGTCAATACCATTTCTATTGGTATACATAGTCGTACCAATTACAGGCTGCTGCTCCCCATAAAGAGTGCATTTACCTTTGTACTTCATTGGCTCTGTTCTTATTTTCTGTCATCCAAGTCCCGGTAGCTAACTGGTCAAATGTTGTGAGAACAAGAACACCACTCTGCAAAAAATTCTTTCCGAGAGTTGAATTGGTCAACTCAAAAGGGTTTATTCTTCTTTCACACCGCTAAAAAACGCTCTGAAAATGCAACAACAGACTTGAAACGAATGTGTGGAGTACCTGTTAAAGACTCTTATCTGAAAAATTTCTTTTCCCGACTGACATGCATATATTTAGCTTATCCACAAGAAGGAAATAGACAGCAAAAAAAGTGTGTTAACAAATTTTATCATTGTCTCTTTGAAACACATTGCTCTCGAAAATGCATCCAATTGTCCCAAAAGAATTTACTTGTCAGTTACATGTATGTACATACTATTTATGTCTGTGTTTTCAGGTTGAATATATTCAATAATTCACTCCGTTTTCGAAGTGGAGGTTCCTCGCCACGGTCTGTTTGTAGCGAAGAATGCCCGTTCGGCTATATAAAAAACAACACCGTCGAGAGCGACACCTGTTGTTGGGTGTGTATTAGATGTCGGGAAAATCAGATTCTAAAAACAGAATTCACATGCGCAGATTGCCCGGATGGATACAAACCGAATGTCAATCTCACATCCTGTATTCCACTTCCGGTTTTGTACTTAGACTGGCAATCCTTATGGGTATTGCTTCCGGTTTCGTTTTCAACTTTTGGGATGATTGCCACAGGATACGTGTTTTACGTTTTCATAAAGTTCAACAACACACCGCTTATCATGGCGTCAGGCCGCGAACTGTGCTACGTCCTTCTTTTGGGAATATTTTCTTCTTACCTGACTTCATTTTTCTTACTGGCTAGACCAACTCTGATTCTGTGTACAGTTAAAAGATTCATCCTAGGCATATCGTTGTGTTTGATATATGCGGCAGTTTTGACGAAAACAAACCGTATATACAGGATTTTCAATCGAGGAATTAAAGCAATGGTGAAAAGGCCGAGTTATACCAGTCCGAAATCCCAAATATTCATTTGTTTGTGCTTAGTTTCCGTGCAAGTGGTTGGCGTTCTCACTTGGCTGGGATTCGAGAAACCGGAAACTGTGTATGTGAAACAACAAACAGACTTTCAAGTACTGACATGTAAGGCGAGCCAAATCGCCATTCTACTCTCTTTAGTGTATAACATGCTTTTGATTATATTATGCACTGTGTTTGGCTTCAAAACCAGGAAGATACCACAGAATTTCAACGAGGCGAAATATATAGCGTTTACTATGTATAGTACTTGTATAGTGTGGCTAGCCTTCGTTCCCATTTATTTTGGAGCAAATCACGATTTTAAGGTAAGTTTTTGTCAGTGTATTATTGTCATTACTGTTATTTTGTGTGTGTTTTTTTTTTCAGCTCCGCTACCATAGTTAACCCTTTGGCACAGAATCCCGAGTTTTAACAACGCTGGGGAAGACGCCTTTTGAAAACATTGTAGGAAAAGGAGAAAATGCTGGTAACCAGCATTTTCTCCTTTTCCCACAATGTTTTATATTTTATCAAAGACAGATATCACTATTTTAGCAACATTTAATTTGTCGTCTGCAAATGCTATCAATTTGGACAAGTCTATTTTTTTGTCGTTTGGTAAAGTGTAAGTGATGACCCAAGGTCTGGTGTCCGTCGCGCAAGAATCGTAACTTCAACACTATCTGGTGAAAAAATAAATCAACACGCTATCTTTTGACAGCTGGAAATACAACCCACTGAAACTCAAAAAAGAAATTTAATTTCAGGCTTGACTAACCAGGCGGACGTTACAAATCCAAGATCAGACTGCACGTTATGTGCGGTTTGATAACGGTCTATGCCGTCCGTAAAAGACCACGTTTTCGTCCATGGCGTTAACTCTTTACCAAAGGACATTATTTTAGACTTTTCCAAATTGAAACATTTGCAGACGATAAATTAAATGTGGTTCAAATGATTTGATTTGTGTCTGAAAGGTTAGAAAAGATTGTGGGAAAAGGAGAAAATGCTGGTTACCAGCATTTTCTCCTTTTCCCACAGTGTTTTCCAAAGCCCTTTTCATCAGGGTCGTTAAAAGTCGGGATTGTGTGGGAAAGGGTTATACGATGCCCCCGTTCAAACTTCCGAACGAATGTGAACAAAATTCATCAAAATGTTTTCAGTGTCCTTCGAAACTTCATACCCTGACGAACGAGGTCCTTCTTCACAAACAATTCTTAGTCTAATTGTCTAGAATTCTCTACATTGGAAAGTTACCCAATTTCTGATTGGCTAAACGAAATGGTTTGAAATGGTTTAGAAAATTGGAAATTGTGCTACTTACTAATTCAAGAGATTTTGGCGAAGAATGCAATTTAGAATGCTTTGTGAATACTACCCTTGTTTTTATTTCAAAATGGAAAAAAAAAAAACTTCTAAATTACAATCAGATTCTTCTTCTGTAAAATTATTGTTTACCATTTGATTTTGATAATGCTTTTGTATACTTTCTACAAATTTTTTAGTAGTATGCTGATTTGTCAAAAAATCATGGATATGCGTAACATATTTTCTGTATGACAGCAAAAGTACAATATTTGAAAATTTTCAGGTCAAAACCTAGTGGTAAAGTCCATTAATCATCTTTTGGTGGGCCTTTTGGTTGGTGTTATGGTGGGCGTTTATCATCTTTTGGTGGGCCTTTTGGTGGGCGTTAATCATCTTTTGGTGGGCCTTAGATTAATGAAAACGTAAGAGCAATGCTCTGGCAAAAGGAGGCTTAATGCATCTCTGAGAAACATTATACCAAGCAACTCATTACATAATTATGGAACCAAACAATCCATTTTGTCCGACAACCGACTGGAATTAGAGATAGTATGGTCCTTGGACATGCAGAAAATTCCCAAATAGAAAAAAAAAAAGTCTTGACTAATGTCAGCCTGCGCGGACTGCGCGGGCTGACCTGAGTCGAGTCTTTCTGCAGATGCATTAAACTACCTTTTCACAGAGCATGGTTCATATGGATATGTTGGCCGCAGAAACGATGTCCGTTTTGGTTTAGCTCGTTCATTGTGCCCATAATTCTATTTTGTTCCTATAACGTTTCTTGGTAAAAACTGAGAGTCTTCAGAGAGCTTTTAATCATTGTAGGTGTTCAATTAGTCGTTGATTTTCATTTAGAACTAATTGGTTGCATTTAAAATTTCGTTCTAACCAGATTGCAAGACTAATTAACTCTTTACCAGGCGACATAAACTTTATACTTGTACAAACTGAAAGAGTTTGCAGACGACAAATCAAATGTGGTTCTAATGATGGGATTTTTCTTTAATATGGTAGAGGACACTGTGCACAAAGGAGAAGATGCTGGTCACCAGCATTTTTTGCCTTTTTCCACAATAATTTTAAAAGCCTCCTTCTTCAAGGACGCCCAAGCGCGGGATTAGGGAACAAATTTAAGTGTAATCGTGGGGTCAGTTCACTGCTGTTTTGAGAATTTGAATTAACCTTTACAAAGCAACCATGTGTTTGAACGACGCCAGCCAAAAGGACTTTAGAAAATATTGTGGAGAAAGGAATGTCTTTTTAACCTGCATTTTTCTCCTTTTTCCACATTTTTTCTGTCCTTTTAAAGACATTTCCTATCATCTGAGCCACAGTTAATTTTTCGTCCGCAAATGCTATAAATTTGGCCGAGTCTAAACTCTTGTCGTCTGGTAAAGGGTTAAAATAAAATCAAGTGCGTCTTTGGGAATTGTCCTGCATTTTTTTGCAATTTCAGCTGTTAAAAGTAGCGAGAAATTGGTTCCATATTGGTTTTTATGCGGACAATTTCGTTTATTAATCATGTCTGAGTGAATATCATTTTGTCATAATTTCATTTATTATCTTTCTTGATTAATGATTACTCTGTAATTATTTTTTTTAGTATTAATATTGTCGTTTTTTTGACATTTGAGTAATAATGTATCATCTTCTTATAAAAATATAGAGAAGATATTTGTTTTTTTGGGTGAAAGATTGAAATTCATTTCATTGAGTGAACATCATCGGTAGGCCTAATATTTTCTCGAGTGCCGCAGCCACGAATGAAAATATTACCGTATGATGTTCACGAGATAAAACAGATTTCGATCTGTCACCGAAAAAAAAAACCACAAATATTTTATTTAGTTCATGTTTCTAACCCTTCTTTTGTTGGGACTTGCGAAGTACAGGGATGCTCTCGGTATTTCCGTATGGAGGGGAATATCCGCCAAAATTCTATGTGTCTAGATGACATTCTTATTTGTGAACATTAGATGTCTATTCGTCTTCTTTCTTACATCTTACATGCATATTGCATCTCATGTGTCATTATTACTAGTGCATACTGTTTGGTGCTAATTGCCTGCATAATTATTATAACTTGATCATATTTACTATTGTGTTTTTGTTGATTATGAATGATTAATTCTTCCTGATTACTTCCTACTGCGTCATTGCAATTGTCTTTTTTCCAAGTGCTTGCTGCATGTTTCTAGTAGCATTTTACTTTCTTCTAAATACATGTTATATTTGTTATACTTCCTTCTCCAGTATTGAAATTTACCTAATTGCAGACGAGAAGTATAATGGGTGGCAAATATTTCGGTAATAGACAAGTTCTGTAAATTGGACATATAATAGTACATCTATCAGATGTTTCGGTAACAAGTGTTTAATGCACCGTGATGTTTTTCACGCCAAGTAAAGTCTTGGCTCTCATTTGTTCATGGGTTCTTTTTTCCACACGCTTTCAGACATAATAATTTTGTTATGTTGCTCCTGCCATGCTGTATGTAAAATAATATACCTGAAATCACTATCACATCTTACTTTCGATATTCCAACCATATAGTTGAGGTAATGAATAATACCCAGTCCTAACCTAGTACCCGATGTATCTTCCTTTAAAATGTTTTTATGAATATTTCATTGCGAATATATTTTTTTCCAAACTTCCAAACCAGCCATTAACCCTAAGAGCGCCTGTCACTACTTCAGTGCAGATCAAGATCACAATACGCCAAACACCGAGTCTGAACTTTGATCTTCACATGCTGCTTTTCCAAAAATTCTGAATAGAAAAAACCTTGAAATCGCTAAAATTAAGGTTTTATTTCTACAATGAAAATGGCAGGTTTATTCGAAGCTCTTAGAGTTAAACTTATGGATAATTCAATTGTTTCCAGAAAGATGGCTAATACAGAAAAAATATTGTGGCAAATGAAGAGAGGGGGTGAGAGAGAGAGATAGATAGATAGTGACATATACTCTTTTGACAAATACTTTTTTCAAACAGCATGAGCAGTGTGTAATCTGAACATGCCTTATCCCCTTAACTTTTATGTGTGCAGTCTGATCTGCGAATTTCTCCTCGTCTATTAATGTTTCAGGGACATAAAAATGAGTTTTAGGGTTTTTGTTTTTAATTTTTCATACAAATTCTAAATAGCCACCTTTAAACCCAGGTTAATCTCTAAGATCTATGGGGATCTTCTTTATCCTGTTGGTAATGGGAGGTATGAAAACAGGCCGTTAAAGAATTCGCGTTTATTTATCGGCGCCACCGGTTTCCCATATGGGCGACGGCCCCCGAAGGCTATTAGTTATATAACAGGGATAGTGCAAGATACAGGACGAAACCTATCACAAGTTACGCCTGGTTCTTTAACGTGCTCGGTGTATAGCACCGTCACAGGAGACCTCGGTTTAACGTCTCATCTGGAAAACTGTTAGTAATTTTAGATGGTTAGCCAAGAGAATCGAACCCACACCCTCAAGTGTCCCGACACATGACGTTTACTAGCCCTACGCTCTACCACATGAGCTATACAGGCTGGTATAGGCTGTTAAAGACACATGTCTATACATGTATATAGTATACAGTACTCCTTTCGCTCTCGAAAAGTTCGTACAGGGATCTTATAGGATTTTTTTTATGCCGTGATGTCCGTGTTGTATTGATGAACACACTTTAAAACCTGCGGACGACGACTTGTGTGCACCAGACCAGATTCATTTAAAAACATTGTGGAGGCAGGAGAGGAACAAAACAGAACATTTTTTCTAGACAAGCACATAGTCAAAATTACAAGAAGTATGCAACAAAGCATTGTCAAGGCCCCTCTCTCTCTCTCTCTCTCTCTCTCTCTCTCTTCATTTGCTACAATGTTTCGCCTGTAATATCTTTATTAATTCGCACTGATTGAGCATAATTTCAACCCTTAGAGCATCGAATAAACCAAACGGCCATTTTCATTTTACAAAAAGAACATCTACTATTAATAATTTCAAGGTTGTCCTTATCCATAATGTATTAGAAAAATAGACGGAGTAATTCTACGATCAGTCTCCATGTTTTGTGTAGTCTGATCTTGATCTGATTGGCTGCAAGGGTGAAAGGTGCTCTAAGGGTAAATGGCTGGTTTGCAAGCCGGCCATTTTGTTCCCAAAAGAAAATATTTTCACAAAGGAAGTGTTAACAAAGACAGTGCCTTTTTGATAAAACATATTTATAAAACTTAAAATTGGCTTAAGCTGGGAGTCTGTTATCTGTAGGACGATTACAATGGGTACAGGTTTAGGATTGTGTATTATTGATTAAATCAACTGAGGTTGAAAGGGTGAAAACCGGAAATAAGATGGTGATCAGAATTTATCAATTTCAGGCATTTATAAGCAGCATGAAAGGTACAACATAACAAATATTATTATGTCAGAAAACGAGCGGCAACTGCAGATAAAAAAAAAAAAAGGTTTGCACAGAAAGCTATGTATTGGGTGTGAGAAACATCAGGGCACTGCCTTGTTACAGAACATCCAATTGATTTATTTATAAGTCCAATTTACCGAACTTGTCTGTTACCGAATAATGTATATGAAAGCGCCATCTGGTATCATAATATGACTTGTCGTATTCGTGTAAATGCCATTCTTGTTAGTGCATACTTCGTTCGGCTTAATTCAGCTACCTATCATAGTGTCAATTTAACTCTTTACCAAACGAAAACAATTTAGACTGGTCCAAATTGAAAGCATTTGCAGACGACAATTTAAATGTTGCTCAAATTGTAGCAGTTGTCTTTGATAGGGTAGAAAACATTGTAGGAAAAGGAGAAAATGCTTGTGACCAGCATTTTCTCCTTTCCCACAATGTTTTCAAAAGGCTTCTTTCTCAGGGTCGTTAAAAGTCGGGATTGTGTGATAAAGGGTTAATATAACAAAAGCCCATAGTTTCTGCCAGAATATGCATAAACAAGAATGTAGCACTTTAATGATAAGCTATACAGATATGGGAAATGGGGAAAAAATCGGGATAAGGAAGTAAGATGGATGAAATCACAATGTCAAAAGAGGCATAAAGAACAGAAGCACACGCTACTAAATAACAATTTTATGGCATACAAGTG
Organism: Tridacna gigas; assembly: GCA_945859785.2. Classification (NCBI taxonomy): domain Eukaryota; kingdom Metazoa; phylum Mollusca; class Bivalvia; order Cardiida; family Cardiidae; genus Tridacna; species Tridacna gigas. Next base: position 43,219,795 of record OX244036.2, read on the forward strand.
GAAGAAGAAAAATGGAATTAGCATCAAGCAACAAGCACTAGTAATAATGAAACATGAAATGTTATATGCATGTAAGATGTAAGAAAGAGGACAAATAGACATCTAATGTTCATAAATAAGAATGTCATCTAGACACATAGAGTTTTGGCGGATATTCCCCTCCATATTTCCGTACCAGTGAGTTTATCAATCGATAATTCAATACAATGAAATTATCAAACCATAATCTACCATTATTTCCCGATGTACTGTCGAAAAGCATGAAATAAAGTTCTCTACATGCAATTTACAAAATGGAGTTTCAGGCAATAGAAGGGGTTATCGAGAATTGAATAATTAATATAAACTCGAAATTTTAACAAATTTTAGAAATTTCTCCCCCCCACAAAAAATAAAAAAGAAAACATGTTCGAATTTCCCCAGTGTTACTTAATTTTCGCATGAATAATTAGAGCTACATGAGCCATACTCTGTGAATAGGGGGATTAATGCATTCACAAGTCCGAGGAGGCTAACCTAGTCCTAAACTTTTAGCTACTGGTCAATTTTCAGCATGTTCAAGGACCATTGTACCTCATGATTCAGTCTGTTGTAGACAAAATGGGTTTTATGGATCCATGATTATGTGAAGACTTGCTTGGTATCATGCATCACGCACATGCAATAAGCCCCTCCCTTTTTGCCAGAGCATGGCTCACATGTTTCCTTTCCTAATACATGTCTTTCAAAATACAAAACCGTACGTTTGCTCTAACCTCCGAAAACAAACTTGCAGCTGACAACTTTGACAACATTCTAGTCAAGTAAGGATAAGTAATGTGAATTTAGGTTTGCATCACGACTGCATGTTTAAAACATTGCTGCAAAAGAAGAAAATGCTGGTTGCGAGCAATTTCTTCTTTTGTAACAATTATTTTAAAAAATGGGTTGCAGCGAGACAAAAGAAAGCAGTCCCTAGTCGACAGCTTTTAAAACATACAAGTAAAATGTGAAGGATAAACATGAATCAATGTTTGATACATAGAAGCGTGTTGAAAACATTGTTGCAAAAAGGAAAATTACTCGTTGTGAGCAATTTTTCCAAAATGATAACAATAAAACAGCCTGCTGAAGAATGAAAAAAAAAAAAAATCGTGTGCATGTTTTAATGAGCTAAAACAGAAATCTAATGGTACCTTTTCTATGCTCTACTTTCAGACGGAAACTACGTCACTGTGTATGTGTGTCAGCATCAGTGCCACTGTGGCCCTTGTCTGTTTATTCGGACCCAAAGTCTATATCGTCAAATTTCAACCCCACAAAAATGTTCGTCAAGGGGCCACGCCTTGTCTCCAGAACGCGAGTCGAAATTTCCCGAAACCTTTCCTTCCAAACGTGAACAATCAGCCAGTAACGGCCACGCCTACCGTTGCCATGTACGAGAGCAACAACGGCCACGTGAGCGGGGTCACCAAGGTGATTAATGCTACGCCTACGACGCAAGTAGAAACTGTTAACGACATGTTTGGTGATAGTATGGAAGAAGACGAAGACGAGTTTTGTGATGAGAGTTCCTTCATTCCTAAACCCACGGAAGATAAAGCAACATCAACATCTGAAACTTGATATTTCTGAACTGTTTTGCTTTACACTTTCAAAAAATCATTGAAATACAATGATATCATGGCTGCCAGCGCACATATCCGTGCGTTCGTAGAATTTCTGTACCCGTTTTGCTCACAGCGTTCTTTCAAAGCCACTGGCTGAATTTTCACATCAACAAAGTTGAAATAGTGTCAGATGGTGATAGAGAGATTCTTTCTCGATGACGTTCATCAAGCTTCGTAGATAGTTTATATCGAGCCTTAGATTAAAACTTGCAGCTCCTAGATTACCAATCGTGATCGCTATCATAGCTGTCTGGGCTCGGCAAGCCAATCAGAAGGCTCAGATCGGCTGTTTTCCACACAACGTCGAGGTACTGTCATAGACCAGGTGCCGTGTATGTCCCAGTCGACCAAAAACTGACTTTTTTCCATATCTCTGACATTTCTCAAGACAATTACTTCAAACTCTAGTTAGCTGTTAACAATCAAAAGGCGGGACCTATACCAATGAAGCAGGTAACCTTCAATATATTTTATCCCGATTTAATTATTTACACAGAACTAATAAAGTGATAACCTAAAAAACTTAGCATTATCCGACAGTTATATATTCCTATGCGCAAGGTGGCAGAATCTAGTAGAGTATAATAAACCACGTTTATGGTTCTTTGAAATGACATATTCAGAAATAAAAACATTGATATCTCACTAGAAATTGTGAAAAATAACTCATTTTTGATGATACATGTATATGGGTATTGTAGTAAGATGTAACAGGAACTATTACTTTCCTCGGATCACTAAAATTAGTGCGTACTTAGGCTGTGAAAGCCTCTTGAACATTAGGGACATACGGAAGTGTATTGTAAACAAATCAAATAATTGAAAACAGATTGGAGCGTAGGAAAGTGCTTTTTCCTTTGAAAACGGGATAAGTCGAATACATGATTGGTGCCGAGATGGATAAAGTTTATCCTACTCGGCCCGAAAACTAAAAAGGGCTCGCTAAAGCTCGTCCTATCAGTTTTCCTAGCCTCACCGCATAAAGTTTATCCATCTCGGCACCAACCATATATTTCCTGTTTAGATAGCTATGCCACTTTCAGCTATCCTGAGCACAAGGTGCTCAAGGTAAGCTTTTGTAATCGTGCTTTGTCCGTCGTGCAGGTGTTAATAATTACCTTTTGTACACTCTAGAGGCCACATTTGCATTCTGATTCTCCTGAAACGTGGTCAGAATGTTTGTATTGATATTTGGACGATTTTAAAATTGGGTCACGTCGGGTCTAAAAGTGGGTCACTGGGACAAATCTCAGAAAAACCTGGTTTGCACATTAGAGACCACATTTTCATTTTGATAATCATGAAAGTTAGACAGAATATTTAGTCGATAAATTCTCGGATATTTGAAATTGGATCACACCGGGTCAAAAATAGGTCATTGGGACATATCTTAGAAAAAACTTGTGTGCACTCTAGATGCCACATCTTTCGGTCGATTCCCATAAAAATTGGTGGGAATATTTGTCTTGATTATATCTCGGACGAGTTTGAAACTAATTCACATCTCGTCAAAAATTAGGTCACTGGTGCAAATCTTAGAAACACTTTAGAGGCCTTAGTTTCAGTCAGATACTCTTTAAAAAAGGTCAAAATACTTGTATTTCACATCATCACAACCGGGACCTCTTCAGTTTTATCAAGCATGAAAGTCGGTTAGAATATATGTCTTGATGAATACTTGGACGATTTTGGAATTGGCTCACGACTGGTCAAAGTGTAGGTCACTGGGACCAATCTTAGATAAACCCTTGTATGCATATTCGAGGCCACATTTTCAGTCTGATACTCATGAAAGGTAATCAGAATGTTTGTCTTGATGATATCTCGGACAGGTTTTAAATTGGGTCATGTCGGATCAAAAGTTCTTCAATAGGACAAATCTTAGAAAAACCTTATGTGCACTCTAAATGCCACATTTTTAGTCAGATACTCATGAACATTTGTCGGCATGTTTTTCTCGATATCTCGGACGAACTTGAAACTGGGTCACGTCTTGTCAAAAAGTAGCTCATTCGGAAAAGTTTAAGAAAAACCTTGTGTGCACACAAGAGGCCTTATTCTTAGTCCGATACTCATGAAAAGTGCTTCACATCATCACAACTGGGATCTGTTTAATTTTATCAGTCTTACATGAGTTTACCCAGGTGAGAGCCTTATGGTAAACAGCTCTTTAGTTTATTGCAGGACATGGTATATATAATGTTGCTTAGAATTAAAATTGCCCTATGTATTTCAAAAACAATTACAGCCAAGTGATGACACCGGCACTTGTTGTCTTATGTAATCCTTTACCAGGCATTTTTTTCCGTGTATCGACTATTTTTTTTGAAAACATTGTCGGAAATGGAGATAATGCTGGTAAACCATTACCTTCTCCTTTTTTAAGTTTTTGTATCATATCACAGACATGTTTCATCATTTGAGCTACGTTTAACTTACTGTCTGTAACTGCTTTAATATTGATGTGTCTAAAATTTTGTTGTCTGGTACAGGGTTAATTTTGGAAGAAAAGCTTAGATCAAGTGCTTTGTGAATAGTGCAGTTTTGTAACTTTTTATACAGTAAAGTGTCTATTTTGTCTAATCAATCAGTTGTATATATACACATGCACATGTTGTAAATACAGAAATAACATATATTACCTATATTCTGGGAAAAGGGGGTTTAATGCATCTCGGCAATGCATTATACAAAGCAGGTCATCACATAAATAGGTATCCATAGATTCCATTTTGTTTAACCCTTTCCCAAACAAGCCCTGGTTTTCACGTGTCTGCAGTACAAGTCTTTTGAAAACACTGTGGAAAAAGGAGAAATTGCTCGTAACGAGCAATTTCTCCTTTTCCCACAGCGTTTTCTACCCTTTTTGAAAACTTTCTGCCATTTTCATCAAATTTAAAATTGTCGTCTGCAAACTCTTTCAATTTGGACCAGTCCAAAATTTGTCGTTTGGGAAAGGGTTAACTGCCGACTGACTGTGGTAGTAGAATTGTTCTTCGACACGCAGAAAATTTACAAATAGTAAAAAGTTTCGACCCATGTCAGTCTGCGCGGACTGCGCAGACTGACATGGGTCGATACTTTTTGCAGATGCATTAAGCCCCTTTTGACAGAGTGAGGCTTAAATGTATAAATATCAGTTGCCTATTGTAAAGAGAGATAATCAATAAAGATCCCACACCATTGCTTGTTACCAGTTCGCTACATGTACACTTCCAATCGGCGTCCTGTGTTGATCGGTGAGTAAAGTGCTTGATTAGTAACCAAACCTGCCCTCGGTTGATCTTCGCTAGCGGCAGAAATCACGTGGTAGTGTCCTCGGACAAGGCACTGTCGAGCCTTGGCCACGTAATGGTGCAACCCTTGAAAGACACGAATAAATGACTTGACGTCATGATCATTCGGCATACCTCGGTTGATCTGGTGATCAAATCCCTCGGCTGTATCACGTACATGTAGCTTGATATGCACCTACACGGTATATTTCGCACATCTCCGGAAGCACGCCCCTTTACCGTTATTGAAATTGTAAGGCCCCTCTTACAAAAGAAAACATGAGTAAATTTTCTGTCGTTATCTTTCTAAGAATATTTCAGTCGGCAAACAGTTCGTACATTCAATTTTTAGTGTGGTTTATCAATTCCGTTGGGAGCTTTCATCGACAGATCGATAGAAGTGAATAACTTCACCGTGGTTGTTCATGTCGTTGCTAAGCGATCTACAGGGGCGCCGCCATGTTTAAGATCATGTGATTAGTAGTTCAAAATGGAAGCCTGCTTCATACAGACAAGGTTAGATGTAGGTACGGAATCTGCCGAGTTGTGACGAGTGACGTCATGATGTGACTGAATTAATGTTGGCAGCGACGTAATCCACAACTGAAACAAATATTCAGATACCGGTACATAAACTTCTTGTTGCCTTATTACTTACAAGTTCAACTGTACAAGCATCTTTCAACCGGTGGGGTCTCGCGTGGCCAAGTGGTGGAAAAATTTTAGAATTCGCAATCCGAGGGTACCGAGTTTGATCCGTACCAGATGTGTTTTGGTTTTTCGTGGGAATGTTCTTGGGCTATACACTTCATAACCCGGCCTAGTTCTGATGAAACTCAGGTTCCGTAGTCACCAACCATTCAAGAGAATATTCTTGGTCTTACTTTTTAACATTTTCTGAAATTGAGATTAACACAACCTCTTATTTGCTAAACCAGCCAAGCCTCGTAGCTCAGTCGGTAGCGTACAGGACTTGAGAACAGGAGGTCGCTGGTTCGATCCCCGGCTTGGACAATTTCTTTCCGAGGATTGATGATAGTCATTGAGACAGGATTCATTCCTCTCTCACCGCTGACCATTGTTTCAACGATGGTTATGTGGGAAAGCAGCCAGTGGCTAGGAAAGAAAATTGTGCGGAGTACTGGTAAAAGAATGTCCAGGAAGGCATGGATAGGTGCACTGGCCGCCGCGATATATCTGAAATAATGTTGAAAACGGCGTTAAACACCATACAATCAATCAATATTTACTAAACCAAATGGTTCAGCCAATCAGAAGTTGTGTAACTCTTAAATTAAACAAAAAAAAAAAAATCTGGAGAACAAGACTCAGAACGTTCTCAATAATGGTTGGTAACTACGAACCCAGGACTCACTCGGAATTAGCTTTCGCCGTACGGCTGAAATAAAGTTGGAAGCGGCATAAAACACCAGTCAATCAGTTATGAACGGGCGGTTTCGGGTTATCTTTTGGCGATTCTCCGAAGCTCAAGAATAATACCATTAGATTTGCACTTGGAAAAATCTTTGTTAGGCTCCCCTCTGTCGGCGCAGGTTAGCCTTCTTTGGAGTAGCCTTTGGCAAGGCAGTGTATTTAGGTAGCCTAAGTATACCGTTGGAAGCAGCGTAGGACTCACTTCAAACAAACAACCATTTATGTGAAAAGGGGGCTTAATGCATCTGCAAAAAGTATCGACTCATGTCAGCCTGCGCAGTCCGCGCAGGCTGACATGAGTCGAAGCTTTTTGCTATTGGTCGATTTTCTGCATGTCCAAGGACCATTCAACCCCGGGATTCAGCCTGTTGTCAGGCAAAATAGATTTTATAGATCCATAATTATGTGATGACTTGCTTCGTATAATGCATCACGGAGGTGCATTAAGTCCCCTTTTGATAGAGCATGGCTCGTGTTTTTTTTTTTTTTTTTACTTCGCATTATTTCCAAACATACTTAAGCAATCGGTCCCTTCAACAGCTAGAGGCATAGGCGTAGATGTGGGAACAGACACCCTGATAATCTTGAAGGCAAAAGATCCACCCCAACACCTTGTTTAAACCATAAGCTTCTTTCCCACGAAAATAGTCTCGGGGCAACGTTTAGCAGTGAGAGAGGAATGAATCCCGTAAAGAACTGACTTGCAGTACTCTTCAGGAGGAAGTTTGGCTCGGTCAAAATTAAAATTCACATCCCTTGATAACTTTTTTCAATGCCTTGCCGCCTAAGCGTCCTCGGATTCTAGATGAAATATTTTAATTCTTTACCACACAATCCCGACTTTTAACGACCCTGAAGAAGAAACATTTTGAAAACATTGTGGGAAAAGGAGAAAATGCTGGTAACCAGCATTTTCTCCTTTCCCCACAATGTTTTCTACCATAGCAAAGGCAAAATTCTACATTTGAGTGCCATTTAAATTGTCGTCTGCAAATGCTCTCAATTTGAACTGGTGTACATTTTGCTCGTGTGGTAAAGAGTGTAAATTTGAAAACAGGCAAACAAGCAAAGTCGTTACTATACGACAAAGACCTAGGCTTGTCAAAATTGAAAGCCGTTGCAGAAGGCAAATATGCTGTGTAGGCTTTGTATTTAAAATAAGAAAAAAAAAAAACATTGTGGAAATAAAACATAAACTGTTTATTACCACCATTTTCTCCCTTTACCCTTTACTGTATTTTAAAAATCACCGCCTTCAGGGTCGTTAACCCTTTACCAAACCATCCCGAATTTAAGGACTTCCGAAAGAGAAGGCTTTCGAAAACATTGTAGGGAAAAAGAGAAAATGCTGGTAACTAGAATTTCCTTCTTTTCCAAAAATGTTTTCAGCCCTTCCATAGACAATTCTAATCATTAATTTTGTGGTCTGCAAATGCCTCAGATTTTACAAGTCTAAAATTTTGCCGCTGGTAAGGCTAAAACGAGGGGATTGTCTGGTTTTTGTGGCATTTGTCGAAGACAATGCCACTATGAGTTCAATACGACATTTTGAAAATCATGTATCGTATTTTGTGCAAAACCGAAGGAAGTAAACCCAATTAAAATCAATTTTTCGGAGAAAAATAAATATTTCGATTGCACTCAGATATGAAATTGAAAATGGCGTATTACAATAAATTGGATTAGGCCATCGATCGTGGAAATACGTCCTTTTTATCGAAAATAGCTTGATCCGCTATGGCCTTCTATAGTGGCGTAATGACACACACATACCGTGCTTGTTCGTCCCAAAACCAGTTCGTTCCTGGGCTTATTCGTCCCAGGATTGTTCGCCCTGACTTGTTCGTCCCACAAGATTGCACCCTTCTCTATCGGATTTTGCATGACTATATAGTAGACTGACTTTCAAGCGAATATTTTGAAACTGTTTCTGTTGCTTATTTTTCAAATTATTAATTCCACACAATGGCTCCCTTGACAAATGCCACACCAGCGTTTTCAACGCTTTGATTTTAACGGTTAAGTGCGTGGACGAAATACTTCTACGTAGTAGAAATGTGATAAGATTTCTAAACCAAAACAAAGAAATATGACCGGCTTCAAAGGCCCACTAACGACCAAAAGTAAACAATTTCGACGGGAGGGGAGTTCAAAATTTATTTCACAACATATCGAAAAAAAAAAAAAACCCGACTTGAAAAAAAGAACTACTTCATTTTTCACTCACAATCATGGGTGTGTTCATGGACAGAAGGACCTAAGACTGAAATATTCATCTAGACCAAAGGTAAGAAAGTTTATCCATTACAGACAATAAATCCTCCTCGATTATTTTTTCCCAAATTTGTTATTTTCATGAGTGTTAAAATATATATATATATATGTTAAACCCTGGGACTCGTATACTATAGGCCGCGACTAGATCCGCTTTTGCAGGAAAGTAGATCAAGATCAGACTGCATAAAGCACGCGGTCCGATCTGCACTGCACAGTAGAGTTGGAATTTCATGACAAAAAGAACTCTGAAACTGCTATAAATGGATATTAAATATTATGTAGAAATTCGCATACGAGTCATAAAGCAGGGAAAGCGTTAAAATTAGGCGGGGGCGGGGGGGGGGGGGGCGGGATTTTGTAAGGGACACAATCGATACTAAATAAATGTAGACGCCTCACCACGAGTTACTTTTCTTCGATGATTTTTTGCGGTACTGATGTTCTGTCGATACCCGAAGAACACTTTGTTAGGCTTCTAAAGAAAGTGCTGGTCAACATACGACTGTATAGAGCATGCAGTCTGATCAATGATCTGCACTTTCCAGTTTTCATATTATATTAACCCTTATCCTGCTAAGCAAGTTAAAAGAAACTTTAAAACCGACAGTAAAAACCATAATTATTCTATTTAAAACCTATTTTTTGGAGAAAGATGTCTCCTTATCGGATAGTGTAGATCCAAGATCTGTGCAGTCTGATCTGCTCTCTACACCGTCCGCTAAAGGTCAGTGAGTGACGCCTAAAATTTTTTGCCTGAGCCATTCGCGAAACTTTGGGACGCCCCAGGAAAAGCTTCTAACTGACTGTTTAGAAGTCTATGGACAAGGAGCGTATATATGTACGATTACTGCTATATCTACGGATTTAACTCTGGTATTTTTTACACGAACTTAATGAGTGTTTTTGTATGGACATGGACTAACACTTTGAGCTCTGGCTGAATTCAACCGTTAAAGAGCCGCGTAAACCGAAGAGCCATTTAGTCTAGAAATAAGACTCCCAGAATTGCGATTTTAACTTTCTTTTTTTTTTCCAGAATGTCTCAACAAAGCGGATCATGAATGTAAAAAAAAAATCAGACTAAACCGTATTTTGTGCAGCCTCATGGATCTTAATCTATAAAGGGATCGTATATACGATCCATGGTCTATACTGGCTACAAAAACAACTAAATTTATGAACGGCACTTTAAGTGTAATAGACGTATACAGACTTGGAAAAAACACTAAAATATTGCGCATTTGCTAGATTTTTTTTTTTTTAACAAAACAGCGGAGTTTGTATTTCTAATATTACGCTGCGAGTTTTGTTTTAACCGTGAGATATTTTTATCCTACTTTAAATATAATCGTCAAATAATGGGACGAACCAGTTTTAAATTCTGATTGGGACGATGTTTAGTTTAGGAACGTTGGTTTAGTATTTCTCCACTGGAGTTGCATTCTGGGCAAAAATGGAGAACCGGCAGGTGAAGTTGAGTAGTAGTAAGAGTATCCCGTCTCATCAGCCAACATCGCTTAGGTTGCCTGAAAAGAGTAAGTAGTCAGTATATTTTGGAATCTGACGATTATGTTGTGCAAATGACAATGATGCATGATGGGGATGTTACAGCTAATTTTGGTACGGAATTCGCTTGAATTGCATAGTCGTGCTAGCAAATTCTGTACTCGCCTAACTTACTCGCAATATATCTATAACTCAGTCATGTCTGTCGAACGATGTTATGGTGTGAAGTTTAAGTTGGCGTTGTGTAGATCTACTGAGTATCCGCTTTTTGGTATATAGCATGATGGGGTCGATATTCACTGGAAAATGGGAAGAGTCAACGCGGGGAAAGGGACAACACTGATGCCTGATCTTGTGGAGTGAGACAAATATACCCCTGACCATTTAGACCCCTTAACCCTTTACCAAACGACAAAATTTTAGACTGGTCCAAATTGAAAGCACTTGCAGACGACAAAATACATGTGATTGAAAAATTGAAATTTGTTTTGGGGAGGGTAGAAAACATTGTAGGAAAAAGGAGAAAATGCTGGTTACCAGCATTTTCTCCTTTTCCCACAATGTTTTCAAAAGGTTCCTTGCACAGGGCCGTTAAAAGTTGGGATTGTTTGGTAAAGAGTTAAAATTTTGGATTATGGGTGACATTTAGATCCCATTGGGACATTTGGACCCCTTTGCCCTGGCAACACGTAGACCCCCAATTTTTGACCAGCAAAGCTAGTCTGTAGGCATCATGATTGACCTAGAGTCAATGTAAACAAAAAACCCCACAGTTGCCAAATGCTGCCTCTCAGAAAATACTTCTTTCTGTTAGAAATCTTAATTCTGTTATATACAACAATTTTGACAAAAAGCACTAAATCTCTACCACTCCAATTTGAACATGTCGTCTTACAAAGTAATAAACTGAACAATATGTCATTTATAAGGTACAAGATCTTTGCTTATATGTAAATTAAGTGACCTACGCAAAGCATATCATCACTTATTCCTACACCACTTAACATTATGAATGAATCTATCAGATTCACCTAGGTAACTTGTTGCAAATCCCAGCAATATTAACCCTCACTGGACAGGGAACCCTTGTCATTCCTTCAGTCATTCATTATTTAGATCATTGTGTACAGTTAAACTGTTATGCTAAACTGTTATTCTGCGTCTTAAATATTGACCCTTTACCAAACAATCCCAAATTTTAACGGGGTAGAATCCCTTTGAAAAAATTGTAGGAAAAGGAGAAAATGCTGGTAACCATCATTTTCTCATTTTCCCACATTGTCTTCTGCCCTTTTGGAATCAGGTTTCATCAGTTCAGCTACATCTGATGTATGGTCTGCAACAGCTTTGAATTGGGACAGGTGTAAAATTTTTCGTTTTGTAAAGAGAGTTAAATAGTTACATGTAACTACATCTTGTGCTATCAGATATCGACTAATTGATTGCATGGTGTTTAATGCTGTTTTGAACATTTCAGTGATATTGCGGCAGCCAGAGCACCTATCCATGCTTTCCTGGAGTTTCTTTTACCAGCACTACTGCAATTCAATGACCTTTTGCGGACAGTATGGATTAAGATCAGACTGCACAGAGTGTGCAGTCTGATCGTTGATGTACACTGTCCGGTAAGAAGATATATTTTCTCCAAAATTAACTCTGAAATATCAATATTCAGGTGTTTACCATTGGCTTGGAAGTTTCATTTAACATTTTTAGCAGGTTAAAGGTTCAACTGAAACTGGACTATAGTTAACCAATAGCACGCAGAGCCCCAGCAGCTCAGTCGGTAGCGTACATGACTTGAGAACAGGAGGTTGCTGGTTCAATTCCCGACTCGGCAAATTTCTTTCCGAGGATTGATGATAGTCATTGCGACAGGATATATTTCTCTCTCACGTTTCGATGATGGTTATGTGGGAAAGCAGCCAGTGGCTTGGAAAGAATATTGTGCAGATTACTGGTAAGAGAAACTCCAGGAAAGCATGGGTATGTGCACTGGCCACAGCTACATAACTGAAATAATGTTGAAAACAGGGTTAAACACCATACAAACAATCAATCAAATTTGCTAGTCTGTCAGTACTTTCAGTACTTTGATTGTTTTACACTCCTATTTTTCTTGTAAATCAGCAATGTAAAATTTAACTGTTTTATCATTTTAATGTAATTTTCCATATTTGTTTTTAGCTTCACTGGCCGAAGGCCAGCGGGCTTATGTCATGGCCAGGTGTCCGTCGTGCGTCCGTCCGTCCGGTCGTCCGTCCGTCCGTCCGTCAGTCCGTCCGTCCGTGCGTTAACTTTTATTTCAAACATCTTCTTCTCTGAAACTACCCATCCGATTTTCACGAAACTTCACAGAAATGATCCTGACATGGTCCTCTTCAGAATTTCTTGAAAGAATTTGATTCCTTCAAAAACTCTGGTTGCCATGGCAACAAAACTGAAAAATATTGGAAATCTTTAAAAATCTTCTTGTCTGAAACCATAAGGCATAGGGCTACCAAATTTGGCATGTAGCTTTATGTAGTAGACCTCTATCAAGTTTCTTCAAATTATAGCCCTGGGGTCAAAATTGGCTCTGCCCCAGGGGTCACAAGTTTTACATAGGCTTATATAGAGAAAACTTTAAAAATCTTCTTGTCTGAAACCATAAGGCATAGGGCTACCAAATTTGGCATGTAGCTTTATGTAGTAGACCTCTATCAAGTTTCTTCAAATTATAGCCCTGGGGTCAAAATTGGCTCTTCCACAGGGGTCACAAGTTTTACATAGGCTTATATAGAGAAAACTTTAAAAATCTTCTTGTCTGAAACCATAAGGCATAGGGCTACCAAATTTGGCATGTAGCTTTATGTAGTAGACCTCTATCATGTTTCTTGAAATTATAGCCCTGGGGTCAAAATTGGCTCTTCCCCAGGGGTCACAAGTTTTATACATAGGCTTATATAGAGAAAACTTTAAATATCTTCTTGTCTGAAACCATAAGGCCTAGAGCTACCAAATTTGGCATTTAGCTTGATCTAGTTGGAGTCTACCAAAAGTGTCCAAAGTATAGTCCTGGGGTCAATTTGGCCTCATACTTGGAGGGGGGGGTTCACAAGATTTACATAGGCTTACATAGGGAAAACTTTTAAATCTTGGTGTACACAGCCATAAGGCTTAGGCTACCAAATTTTGCATATAATTATAGCATTATTTAGTGGACAGTTACAAAGAGGGCCCAAGTTACAGCTCTAGGATCAAGTTTGGCCCAGCACCAGGGATCACAAGTTTTACATGGGTTTATGGAGTGAAAAGTTCAGAAACCATCTTGTTACCAGCCATAAGGCCAAGAACTCCCACATTTGGCATGTTATTCTTCTAATACAATATTCCCCATTTAGTCAGACTGTAGCCATGAGGTCAAAGTTTTATAAGGGCTTATATAGTGAAGACTTTTCTTCGTGGTTTATATTTATAAGCCAGTGGAGCGATACAGGGCCATCATGGCCCTCTTGTTTTTTTTAGCCAAGCAGTCAGATGTAATTTTGAAATATGTTGTTCAATTTACACATTTAAAATTTTACCATTGTTCTATTCGCATCTAAAGTTTGTACTTATTTCCTGACTGAAAAGCTGTGAATGAATTACAGATGAATTGAAGGATGGATAAATTATTTTCAATGTTCTATGAATCATTTTCCATATTTTGACATTTTACTGAAATCATTTTCTAATATTGTTGTATTTTATTTAACCCTTTACCACACAATCCTGAGTTTCGTTGACCCTGAGCAAGGCTTTTGAAACATTATGGGAAAATAAGAAAAATGCTGATAACTAGCATTTCTCCTTTTCAAAAAATCTTTTCTACCCTTCTTAGTACAAAGAATTAAGTAATTTTGATTTTGTTGGTCAACTTACACATTCAAAATTTGAATACTATTGTTCAGTTCACATCTTTCCTCGTTGTTTTATGACTGAAAACAGGCTTTCCATATGTGCGTGATTCACGCACTGAATTGACTAATCAAGCACAGAAATATGAAGTGAAACATGCATGCACACACAGATTTCAGGGCTCCCGTTGTCGATCACCAGTGGCGCCAGTTGGGACAAGTTAACAAGTGTGAAAGTTACTTTTTATCACCGCTAATTAAACTTGGTATCAATACGCTTTTCTAGTGTAAAATTAAAGGTTTTGAAGTTACATGCTATTCTTATTGACAAATCTATGTCAAATCATGCGGAAATACTACTCCAAAACTTAACAGGCATGAAAAAAAGATTGCTGAAAGAAACGCGAAAACCCATGACACAACAAAAATTGGTTTGACATCATCTGATCATAGGCATTTCAAACTGTCTATTCAGTTTTATCAATGACTTTGAACAGTATATTTACATAAATATCTCCATAAAACAATAAGTGAAACCTAATTAGTGTCTGAAATTGACAGTGAAATGGAAAATTCTATTGGCCGTCAAGCTGTAAGTTGTCCCTCTGAAACTGGTCCCGTGAGTAAGGAAATTATGACAAGCGTCTTCTTTTTTTAAATTACCCATATTGTTTTCAAGAGCAGCTGACTGCAGAGTAAGACTCATCAAAACAAATTTTCAATACAACAGACCCTTACTGTCCTCCATAGATGCTCTATAATTGTCAATATTAAGTGCACTCCTAGAATTTCTCTTGCACTCCCAAACTTGTATTCCAGGGAGCGCATGCACTCCAAAAAAGAGATGTGAGTGGGAACCCTGCTGAAAAACAGTTTCTTGATATAGATGCATGGACAGATTGTATTACTGATTGCCGGAGGAATGAAAAGAATGACAGATGGAAAGATAGAATAGCTGATAGGTTGATGGAAAGAAGGATAATAGATATAGTATGTATTATGCTAAAGTCATAAATTCAAATAGTAAAAAAGGGATAATTTATGGTCCTTAACAGAATGCTAGTTACAAACTTTTTCTCCTTTTCTCACAAGGTATCTTTTTCAAGGTCAATAAGCTTCAAGATTAGGTGGTAAAGGGTTAACTTTTTATCACACAATCTTGAGTTTTAATCACTCTGAAGAGAAGGCTTTTGAAAACATGGGAAATGATGAAAATGCTGGTAACCAGCATTTTCTTCTTTTCCCACAATGTTTTCAACAATCTCAAAGACAGATACTGTTGTTTGTACCCCATTTTATTTGTCGTTTGCAAACTCTTTCAATTTGGACTGGTCTAAAATTTTGTTGTGTAGTAAAGAGTTAAACAAGTTATTGATTGATGGAATAATGTTTTATTCTGCTTTCAACATTATTTCAATCACATCACTAACAGCTAACATATTCATATATGTCTGGATTTCACCAGTGCTAGGCTAAGGCTCTAGTGTCTTGGCCAAGGCACTACCATAAAATACCCAGTGCCACAAGGGAGGATCAAACTCGGAGCCTCCCATATTAAACTTTGAATCCTATAGCTTCACAATTGAGCTTTGCAGGACCCTTATTAACACTTTACCAGACATCAAAGTTTAAGGCTCATCAGTCTGGATTGAAAGCATTTGCAGACAACTGGTGTCTCTGAAATGACAAGTTTTGTTTTTGATACGGTAGAGGGCATTTTGGGATAGGGAGAGTATGCTTTCAAAGGCCCTAAAGTAACAATAGCTGCCCAAAGTAAACAAAGGGGGTGTTTTTAAATTTAAATAATATTTAAAAGTATGGAAATTATTATGAAGATGACAATCTGTTACTGTACGGTTGGTCCAAGTGTTAGTTAATGGCAGAGAAATTACTTTTAAAACTAGGTTACCAGCATTTTCTCCTTTTCCCACAATGTTTTCAAAAGTCATTTTCCTAAGGGTCGTTAAAAGTCGGGATTGTGTGGTAAACGGTTAACTGTTTTACCGCACTGTAAGATTTTAGATATGTCGTAATTCCTAACATTTGCAGACAAAAAATCAAATATGGCACAACTACTGTAAAGGGTAGAAAACATTGTGGGAACTGCAGAAAATGCTGGTTACCATCATCTTCTTTTTTTCCTACAATGTTTTCCAAAGCTTTGTCAGGGTCGTCAAAACTTGAGATAGTATGGTAAAGGGTTGTTCCACACAGTCATTAAAGATATGATTGTTTGGTAAAAGGTTAAAAAATTAATGTGTACATTTATATTAATCTAAAAATGTAGAAATGCGGAAATAGAAGGGAAAAAATGAAAATACAGCTAAGAGGAATGTTATGAACAATGTTGCATGGCACTGTAGTTGTAATACTCTATCCATATATGACAGGCTTTAACCTTGACCACACAATCCTGTGTTTCAACGACCCTTAACCCTTTCCCAAACGATAAATTTTAGACTGGTCCAATTTGAAAGAGTTTGCAGACGACAATTTTAAATTTAATGAAAATGACAGAAAGTTCTCCAAAAGGGTAGAAAACACTGTGGGAAAAGGAGAAATTGCTCGTTACGAGCAATTTCTTCTTTTCCCACAGTGTTTTCAAAAGACTTGTACTGCAGACACGTGAAAACAAGGGCTTGTTTGGGAAAGGGTTAAGAAGACAGCTTTAGAAAACATCGTAGGAAATGGGAAAATGCTGGTAACCAGCGTTTTCTCCATTTCCCCACAATGTTTTCTGTCCGATCAGAACACCTCGGCTCACTTAGATCTATTTCATATTTTTCACCTGCAATGCTCTCAATTTAGAAGAGTCTAAAATTTTGTTGGGTGGTAATGAGTAAATATCAGGCTTTATTGGCCCCACCTTTTGGGTTGTAACGTTTATATGGGCCTTATAGAGAAAGCTTAGAAAATCTTCTAACCCTGTACTTGGAAATCATCTTGTCAAAATGTATTTTTTTGAAGTTTGGTATGAATGTTACTTGATTAGAACTGCTTGTATTCATAAACATTATCTTTATAATTATGTGAAAAGGATATGACTTTTTGAGGGAATAGGCTTGTTTCTCAATGAAATTTTATTGCAATACAGATTTCTTACATTTTCATGACTGTCAATGTCAATTACATTTATGGCACATTTGTAAGGAAGTGGAGCAATACAAGGTAGTCATCACCTTCTTGTTTCAAAAGTCTTCACCCTCAGGGTCATTTAGCCAAGGAATTGATTGGTAAAGGGTAATAACATTAGGAAATGTTTTGACAGGTGCGAGTGTACTGGCCCTGTAAAATGCATTGTGGGAAAAAAGTGGCATACTGCGTGATGGACCCATGAGAGTGTAAGTATTGCAGTGTCTCTTATTCTCTGCCTATTCCATTTTATACAGCTTGCCTGTCTTTCTCTGATAAACCCCATTTCTTTCTCACAGGAATAATGCAGCTGCAGGCCTTACATTTTCTCTATAACACTACCCCCTTTCTTTACTATATTCAATATTATTTAAGTTACAGTGCAGCAGCCAGTGCACCTATCCATCCTTCCTGTAGTGTCTTTAACATTGTTTTGCACAATATTCCTGCCAAGCCACTTGCTTCTTTCACACATACCCATAGTCAAAATAATGCTCATCAGTGAGAGAGAAATGAATCCTGTCACAATGATTATCATCAATCCTTGAAAAGAAATTTGCCAAGGAGGGGATTTGAGCCAGCAGACCCCTGGTTTCAAGCGCTTTATGTTGCTGACTTAGCTCCTGGGCTCAGCTCCTACATCATGTGGTGCTTGTGGTAAAAACTTTTCTGAAATGCTTTCCTCTTTCTCAAGAACTGATTTGCCTTTCAAGGCACCTGACTGTGTATTGCCTTTTTTATACGCCCAAAGGGACCATTAATGTTTTTCCCCTGATTGTCCGTCTCTCCGTCCCTTTGTAAGCAATTTAGTGTCGGCTCGATATCTCTTGATCCCCTGGTCCGATTGTGAAAATATTTCACAGATGTGGTTTACTTTGATGAAATGGCGTGCAGAGCAAAGGTTACATTGGAGTACATGCTCTGTAATTGTGTACTCTTCATATCTCTTGAAATACGTGTCCAATTTTGAAAATATTTCATGTATATGAGTATGTTGATGCACAACTTTTAGAGCAGAGGCTTTAGAGCCAGTACTCAAAGGTCAGGGTCACAGCAGGTATTTAAGGGCACATGCCTTTAAATCATGTCCACCCCATATCTCTTGAACCCATGGTCTGATACTGAAAATGTTTTGCACATGCATGACCTTGATGAAGTGATGTGCTGAGGTAGCAGACCACTGGCTCTAAGATCAAGGTCACTGCAGGAGGTCAAAGATCATATGCTCTTTAATCATGTGCTTGTAATATCTCTTGAACCCCAGGTCGGATTTTATGAATATTTCACACGTGTGTTGTAACAACATGCAGAGCTAAGGTTTCAGAGCCTCTGCAGTCATCTGCTCTTGATAACATGGGTAATTTAAAAGGGACATTGCTTCAGCTTGCATGTAATGTTTCCGTATTCACGGGACCAGGTTTAACTTGATAGCCAGTAAAATTTCCATTTCACTGTCAATTTCAGACACTTGATTAGCTTTCACTTATTGTTTTATAGAGAAATTTATGTAAATTAATTGTTTAAAGTGATTGTTAAAGCTAAATAGACGATTTGAAATGCCTATGATGGGACACTGTCAAACTGATCTTTGCTGCATCATGGTTTTTCGTGTTTTTTTCCAGCAATCATTTTTTCATGCCAGTTAATTTTTGGAGTAGAATTTCGGCATAATTTGTCAATTAGGGTAGCATTTAACTGAACAACAAATAACTTTACACTAGAAAGGCGGATCAATATCATTAATAGTTTTCAATAAATTACAAAATAGATTGATTAACAGTGATATACGGCGACCCATGCATCCTTAACACTTGATACTTACATGTATTGTACATGTGTATGTCTGAGTTTAGATCTTTCAAATATCATGTTAAGACATTACATGTACTTGTTGCCAGTAGTTTCACCAGTGCTTGAGTTTTTTCTAATTTGTCCCAAATAGCGCCACTAGCGATCAACAGTGGGAGCCCTGTAACCTGTGCGTGCATGCACGTTTCACTTGATATTTTTGTGCATGATAATTCAATTTAAGTGTGTGAATCATGCACATGAATGGGAACCCTGCCCAGGTTCCAGTTTGAAAATATTGCACACATGTGCACCTTGATAATACAATGTGCACAGTAGAGGTTTCACAGCCTGAGCTCCAAGGTCAAGGTCACAACAGAGGGTCAAAGGTCATATGCTCCTTAACCATGTCCTCTTCATATCTGAACCCCGGGTCGGATTTTGAAAATATTTCACATGTGCACCTAGATGAATGTCATGCAGAGCAGACGTTTCAGATCCCAGGCTTCAAGGTCAAGGTCACAGCAGGGGGTCAAAGTTTACATACAAAAAAAAAGAAAATCTAGAGCCCCAGCTTTGTACTTAAAAATCCCTGGACGGGCATTAACAAGCAATTTGTTGCTATGATATGACTTGAATGATATTGTAAGTTGCATAAAACACCATTGAATCAAACATATTTACAATAAACTGACACTTTACTCTGCAGTACACTTGAGACCTTGACCTTTTCATCCTAACTTGATAATATTACTTTTACAGGACCTAACATATACCATTGGTGTCACTAGAAGCTGAAACCTTCCCCAGAACAGAGCAGAGACCGGAGGACATTTTTGTCTGTTCAAGCATTACATTCAACACAAGCAGGTCTGACTGAAGGTAAATGTCTGAGCATTAGATTTCAGTTCCCACTTTCCCAGCATGACAATTTTTAGCTCACCTGAGCACAAACTGCTCAAGGTAAGTTTTTGTGATCATGCTATGTCTGGCGTCCATCGTGCATCTTCAACATTTACCTTGTGTACCCTCTAGATGCCACATTTTCAGCCAGATCCTCATGGTACTTGGTCAGAATGTTTGTCCCAATAAAATCTTGGACAAGTTCGAAATTGGGATACTCATGAAACTTGGTCAGAAAGTTTGTCTGGATAATAACTCTGACAAGTTGGAAATTGGGTCACATTGGGTCAAAAAGTAGGTCACTGGGTCAGATCTTAGAAAAAAAATCTCATGCGCACTATAGAGGCCACATTTTTAGCCTGATACTCATGAAACTTGGTCAGAATGTTTGTCTTGATATCTTCGACAACTTTAAAATTTGATCAGGTCAAAAAGTAGGTCGCTGGGCCATATCTTAGATAAACCTTATGTGCAGTCTAAAGGCCACATTTCCAGTCTGATACTCATATAACTTTGTTAGAATGTATCATACATGATATTTCGTGTAAGTCTGATATTGAGTCACTTCAGGTCTAAAAGTAGGTCACGGGGCCAAATCTTAGAAAAACTCGGAGTGCACTGTAGAGGCTACATTTTCAGTCAGATTCAAAATTAAAAAATGGTCAAGTCAGTCAAAAAGTAGGTGACTCACACTTGTGTGTTTGACATCATCAGAACCAGGATCTTTTCAGCTCTATCAATTCCAGATGACCTTACTCATTGCAAGTCTTGTTACTGCCAAACTAGCAGCTACACAATTTGGATCTGGCTACCTTAGTGCCTCTTTCAAGTAGCCAGGTGGTTAGATCTACTTGTCTTTTTACCCATAGATTAGCAGCTATGTGATTTGGATCTGTCTTGTAACCGCCTAGTTAGTACTTGGTGGTTTTGATCTGCCTTTCTTGTTACCTCCTGACAAGCAGCTAAGTGGTTTGGATCTTCCTGCGTTATTACTGCCTGACTAGCAGCTAGGCATTATTATCTGTCCTGTCATGTTACCTCATGACTAGCAGCTCAGTGGTATTTATCTGTCTGTCTTGTTACCCCCTGACTAGAAGCTAGTTGGTTTGTATCAGCATGTCTTGTTACCTCCTGACTAGCGGCTCCTTGCTTTGTATCTGCATGTCTTGTGACCACCAGACTAGCAGCTAGATTGTTTTGATCTGTCTTGTTACCTCCTGACTAGCAGTAAGTTTGTATGTATCCACCTGCCTTGTTACCCCCTGACTAGCAGCTAGATTGTTTTGATCTGTTGTTACCACCTGGCAAGCAACTGGATGGTTAGAATCTGCCTATTTTGTTACCTCCTGATTAGCAGCTAGGTGTTTTGGATCTGCCTGTCTTGTTTCCTCCAGGCTGGCAGCTGGATGGGTAGGGTCTGCCTATCTTGGAATTCCTGTCTAGCAGCTAGATGGTTTGGATCTGCCTATCTTGTTACCTCCTATCTAGCAGCTGGGTAGTTTTGGTCTGCCTGTCTTGTTACCTCGTGACTAGCAGCTAGGTAGTTTGCTCTGCCTGTCTTGTTACCTCCTGACTAGCCACTACATGTAGGTGGATTGTATCAGCCTCTCTTGTTACTTCCTAACTAGCAGCTAGTTTGTTTAGATCTGCCTGTCTTGTAACCTCCAGACTAGCAGCTTTGTGTTTTGGGTCTGCCTGTCTTGTTACTTCCTGACTGGCAGCTAGATGGTTTGGATCTGCCTGTCTTGCTTACCTCTGGACTAGCAGCTAGGTGGTTTTGATCTGCCTGTCTTGTTACTTCCTGACTAGCAGCTAGGTGGCTTAGATCTGCTGGTCTTGTAACCTGACTCGAAGCTAGTTTGTTTGAATCTGCCTGGCTTATTACCTCCTAAGTAGCAGCTAGGTGGTTTGGGTCTGCCTGTCTTTTAAACTCCTTACTAGCTGCTATTTTGTTAGGGTCTGCCTGTCTTGTAACCTCCTGACTAGCAGAAAGGTGGTATATATCTGTCTTGTTACCTCCTGACTTGCAGCTAGTTTGTTTGGGTCTGTGTTGTTACCTCCTGACTAGCTGCTAGTTTGTTAGGGTCTGCCTGTCTTGTAACCTGACTAGCAACTAGTTTGTTTGGATCTTCATGTCCAGGTATCTGCTGACTAGCAGCTAGGTTGTTTGGGTCTGCCTGTGTTGTAACCTCCTGACCAGCAGCTAGTTAGTCTGGGTCTCCCTGTCTTGTAACCTCCTGACTTGCAACTACTTAGTTTGGATCTGCCTGTCTTTTTAGCTCACCTGAGCACAAGGTGCTCAAGGTGAGCTATTGTGATCACCCTATGTCCGGCGTCCGTCAACAATTTCTTTAAACATCTTCTTCTCCTAAACCACTGGGCTAATCTTGATGAAACTTGGCAGGGATGTTCCTTTGGTGAAGCTCTACCGAAGCTGTTCAAAGAATTGAATTCCACCCTTAACTGTGGTTGCCATGACAACAAAAAGGAAAAAAATGCAAAATCTTTGAAAATCTTCTTCTCTGAAAGTAGAAGGCGCAGAGCTTTGACATTTGGTATGTAGCATCTCCTAGTGGACCTCTACCAAATTTGTTCATATGATGCCCCTGGGGTCAAAACTGGCCCCGCCCCGGGGGTCACAAGTTCAAACATAGGAACAGAGAAGGAAAACTTTAAAAACCTTCTTCTCTAAAACAAGAAGGCATAGAGCTTTGATATTTGGCATGTAGCATCTCCTAGTGGACCTCTACCAAGTTTGTTCATGTGATGCCCTTGGGGTTCAAAACTGGCCCTGCCCCGGGGGTCTTAAGTTGGAACATAGGAACAAAGAGGGAAACATTTAAAAATCTTCTTCTCTGAAACAGGAAGGCTTGGAGCTTTGATATGTGGTATGTAGCATTTTCTAGTGGACCTTTACCAAGATTGTTCATATGATGCCCTTGGGGTCAAAACCGGCCCTGCCCCGGGGGTCACAAGTTCGAACATAGGAACAGAGAAGGAAAACTTTAAAAATCTTCTTCTCTGAAATTGGAAGGCGTAGAGCTTTGATATTTGGTATGTAGCATCTCCTAGTGGACCTCTACCAAGTTTGTCCATATGATGCCCCTGGGGTGAAAACTGGCCCTGCCCTGGGGGTCACAAGTTCGAACATAGGAACAAAGAAGGAAAACTTTAAAAATCTTCTTCTCTGAAACAGGAAGACATGGAGCTTTGATATTTGCTATGTAGCATCTTCTAGTGGACCTCTACCAAGTTTGTCCATATGATGCCCTTGGGGTCAAAACTGGCCCTGCCCCGGGGGTCACAAGTTCGAACATAGGATCAAAGAAGGAAAACTTTAAAATTCTTCTTTTCTGAAACCGAAATGCGTGGAGCTTTGATATTTGGTATGTTGCATTTCAGAGTGGACCTCTACCAAGTTTGTTCATATTATGCCCCTGGGGTCAAAACTGGCCCCGCCTCAGGGGTCACAAGTTCGAACATAGGATCAAAGAAGGAAAACTTCAAATTTCTTTTTCTCTTAAACGGGAAGGTGTAGAGCTTTGATATTTGGTATGAAGCATCTCCTAGTGGACCTCTACCAAGTTTGTTCCATAGATGCTGCTTGGGTCAAAACTGGCCCAGCCGCGGGGGTCACAAGTTCGAACATAGGAACAAAGAAGGAAAACTTTAAAATTCTTCTTTGAAACTGGAAGGCGTAGAGCTTTGATATTTGGTATGTAGTGATTCTCTAAGTTTGTTTGCCCATCTAAGCACAACGAGTTCATCGAGTTCAAAATTGGGTCATCTTGGGTCATACACTAGGTCACTAGGTCAAATTAAAGAAATACCTTGTTGGCACTCTCGAGGCCACATTATTTGCTCAATTGCCTTGAAAATTGGTCAGAAAGTTTATCTTTATAAAATCTCACACGAGTCTGAATTCAGGTCAACTGGGGTCATAAACTAGGTCACTGGGTCAAAGAAATACCTTGTTTGCACTCTGGAGGCCATATTTATTGCTCAAATGACCTGAAATTTGGCCAGAATGTTTGTCTTGATGAAATATCAGATGAGTTTGGATTTGGGTCACCTGGAACCATAAACTAGGTCACTAGGTCAAATTAAAGAAATACCTTGTGGGCACTCTAGTGGCCACATTCAGCTGATTTGAAAATTGGTTAAAATGTTTCTTTTGATAAAGTCCAAGACCAGTTCAAATTTGGGTCACCTTGGGTTATAATCTAGGTCACTAGGTCAAATTAAAGAAATACCTTTAGGGCACTCTAGAGGCCACATTTTTTGCTTTTTTTGCTCAATTGACTTGAAAATTGGTCAGAACGTTTGTCTTCGTGAAATATGAGTTTGAAATTGGGTCACCTGGGGTCATAATCTAGGTCACTAGGTCAAAGAAATACCTTTAAGGCAATCTACTCAGGTGAGCGATCCAGGGCCATCATGGCCCTCTTGTTTACCTTCTGACTAGCTGCTAGTTTGTTTTAGGTCTGCCTGCCCTGTAACCTCCTGACTAGCTACTAGCTTGTTTGGATCTTGCTGTCTAGACATCAGCTGACTAGCAGCTAGGTTTTTTGGGTCTGCCTGTGTTGTAACCTCCTGACTAGCAGCTAGTCAGTCTCCCAGTCTTGTAACCTCCGTACTTGCAGCTAGTTAGTTTGGATCTGCCTGTCTTGTTAACTTCAGTCTAGCTGCTAGTTTGTCTGGATCTGTCTGTCTTGTAACCTCCTGACTAGCAGCTAGTTTGTCTGGGTCTGCCTGTCTGGTAACTTCCTGACTAGCTGCTAGTTAGTATAGATCTACCTGTCCTTTTACCTCCTGACTGGTAGCTAGTTTTGTTTATATCTGCATACCTTGTTACCTCGTGATTAGCAGAAGGTGGTTTGGGTCTTCCTTTCTTGTAACTTCCTGCTTGAAAGGGTAGAAAACCTTGTGTGAAAGGGGAAAGTGCTTGATACCAGCATTTTATCCTTCTGTAAAAATGTTTTTGAAAAGCCCTCTTCATGAAGAAGCCTTGAAACACTTGATCAGTTTGAATGTTCTTTGATAAGAAAGTGTTTTCTACCCTTTCCAGACAAATTACAACGTTTTTGTCACACACAATTTATTGTCTGCAATTGCTTTCAATTTGGGTAAGGCTACAGTTTGCCACCTGATTAAGACTTAAACTCATCCTCTGTCTCTTTCAGACTCTGACAGATGATTGTATCACTTTCCTATGGCTGTGACATCTTCACTATTGGTTGAGCTGTGTGTCTGGAGCTGTTACATGCTTTTGTGTGTGTTTTGTTGATTGTCAGGTAATCTCCTTTCTCTTGGTTAATTTTTTACTCCATGACGTTTTAGACTGGTCCAAATTGAAAGTGTTTGCAGAGGATGAATTAGATATGGCTCAGATGATGGAATTTGTATTTGAAGAAAACAATGTTGGAAATGGAGAAATGCTGGTTGCCTTTTCCTACAATGTTTTCAAAAGGCAATTTCCTTGGGGATTATTTAGTAAAGGATTAAAAAAACATTCTTGCTCTTGAGCAAGCTGTAGGCCATTTCAAGTCTTCTTTGTTATACCCCCCCCCCCCCCAACAAAGTAGAGAAGGGTATACAGGTTCCACCATGTCTGTCAGTCCGGCCGGCTGTCGGTCTGCTCTAATTCAAATGCCATTTGACCTAGGACCCTGTTGCTCATGATGCAAAGAGGTGCCCAATTGTTTTTGGGTCACATGGATGAAAGGTCAAGGTCACAGGTGAACTTGGTTTGAAAATCATTTCAGTGCCCAAACTCAGTAGCTGTTTGACCTAGGATCATGAAACTTTATACAAGTGTTGTCCAGGATCCAAGGAGTGTCCTATTGTTTTTGTGTCACATGGGTCAAAGGTCAAGGTCACAGGTGATCTTTTTATTTTGAAAAAAAAAAAATTATGTTCTCTGTGCTGCTTCAGTGACAAGGTGCTGATGGGGGGGTGTATTTGTCCACTTTGCAACAGTTCTAGTTCATTTTCTTGCAGTGTTGAGTCTACTACACAGCAAAATTTGGAATTCTTAAAGCATTGGCAGACAACAAATTAAACATGGCTCAAAGACAAGATTTTCCTTTGATAGTAAGAAAACAATGTGGAAAAGGGAGAAAACGCTTGATACCTAGAGTTTTTCCTATTCCAAAAATGTTTTAAAATGCTTTATTTCTCAGGGTGGTTAACTTTCAATCACAAAACAAAATTTAAGAATTGTTGATTTTGAAAACATTTGCAGGTGAAAAGTTCGAATATGGCTTAACCTTTTACCACACAACAAAATTTTAGACTTGTCCGAATTGAAAGCATTTGCAGACGACAATTTCATTGTGGCCCAAATGATGTAATTTTTCTTTGATGGGGTAGAAAACATTAGGGGAAAAAGAGAAAATGCTGGTTACCACAATGTTTTCAAAAGGCTTCTATGTCAGGGTCGCTAAAAGTCGGCATTCTGTGGTAAAGGGTTAAATGATGAGGTTAATTTTTGCAATGGCAGGAAGCATTGTTGGGAAAGGAGAAAGGCAAAGGGTTAAGATAAAGGATTGTGTGGGTGAACTATATTTCTCCTTTATTAATGTTACAATGATGTTTATGATAATCTCCCTTTGTGCTAAGTCTTGTCTGAATGGAAATAGTTTGCAGATGACATATTCAACATGGCTTGAATGATGGGATTTGTCTTTAAAGTTCTGGAAAATGGAGAAAATGGTGGATACCAGCTTTCTCTCTTACTTCCCCTACACTGTTTTCAAAAGCTTTTTTCCAGTGGTTAGTTAAATCACAGGATTGTTTGATATGATATTGGGTTGAGTCAGCAGTTGGACTGGAAAACACAGATCTAAAGACAAATTTGTTATTAGGTAGATGAAAGTAGTACCATGTGAAATTTAAATGTCATGCTCTGTGAAAAGGGGGCTTAGTACCTCTCGGTGAAGCATCATACAAGCAAGTAATCAGAGTAAATTTACCAAAAGCAAAATTTTTGGCCAAGATCAGCCTACACGAACTGCATTGGATGGAGATGAGTGGGCTGTGTGGTAATTGTGCATGTGGTAGATTTGCATCAAGATTTGGGCAATGAGAGACCACTGTGCCAAACAGTCTCATTTTATAAAGAGCCTGAGGGAAAAGGCTTTGAAAAGGTATTTTCTCCTTTTCCCACAGTGTTTTTATAATGACAGATCCCATCATTTAACCCTTAAAGCACCTTCTGCAACTATAGTTGCCTTTTCGGAAAGTGTAGATCAAGATCAGACTGTGCCAAACATACAGTCTGATCTTTGCTCTACACTGTCCACTTTGCTGAAACTTTACAGACAAAAGGCACCCACTAAATTGGTATTATCTGGAAAATGTTCATTGGGTTTATTCAGCACTTTAAGGGTTAACATGCCTGTGAATGCTTTCAGTTTGGAGTAGTCTATAGTTTTAGCTTTTGGCAAACAGCTAAGATAGGTCTTTCTTGTATATTGCAGGACTACATTATGGCAGAATAGGAACACAGATTTAGGGCCATTTCCTGGTACAGCTGAGCCATAGACCATAGTTTCCAGGATGTCCTTGTTGGTTGGGAATTATCAAGTGAACACAAGATTTTCTGTCCATGCTTTGTAACTCTTTACCTCACAACAAAAATGTAGACTCGTCCAAATTGAAAACATTTGGAGAGGACAATTTAAATGCGGCTCAAATGATAAAGTTTGTCTTTGATGGGGTAGAAAAGGTTGGGCGAAAAGAAGAAAATGCTGGTTGCCAGCATTTTCTCC
Organism: Tridacna gigas; assembly: GCA_945859785.2. Lineage (NCBI taxonomy): Eukaryota > Metazoa > Mollusca > Bivalvia > Cardiida > Cardiidae > Tridacna > Tridacna gigas. The sequence goes on from OX244036.2 coordinate 43,247,409, forward strand.
TTTTCCCAGAATGTTTTCAAAAGGCTTTTTTCTCAGGATCATTAAAACTTGGGATTGTGTGGTAAAGGGATAAGGACTCTTGACATACTTTCAAAAATAACAGACATGGAAGCCATTGGGATACCAGAGAAAAGATCTGTGAAACTGAAAATGTGGATAGTTAATTTCTATTTCGATGTGACACTAAGGCATGTTGGTAAAAGCATACATGTTTGCAATGGCAAGTTAAAAGAAAAAGTATTTTAGTGACATTCCTTTGAAACAATTTCTCTTGCAACAAAAAGCATTTAGATATACAGATCTTGGCCAAAAGAGGTGCTCTATCACTGAAAACTTTAGCTGATACTTGAAGCCCATTCGATATGAAACTTGAAGATTCGTAACAACAACAAAGTGCCCTATAAATATAACACAGCTAGTTGAAAGTGACTTTACTGGTGAACGGAATGATGTCTCCATGCCTAACTTTACTTTCCTGTTAAGTACAACAGTGCTATCAGTGGACATCTTGTCTTGCAGTGGTTCCATGTACATTGACCTTATTTACTTTAGATTTAACAGTTCCAGCACAACTACCCTGTGGTATATTTCTGGAAAGGTAAGGCCCAATTTGAAACCTTTTACCACAGATTTATTAACCCCTCAAGGAAGATGGCTATTGATAACATTGTGATGAAAAAGGCTGGTACAAGCATTTTCTCCTTTTTCCACAATGTTATAAACTCTGTGTGACTCAGTGGTAAAGTGTAGGACTCATGACCCGGAGGCCCCGGGTTTGAGCCTCACTGGATCCTTTGGGTTTTTCGTTGGGCAAGACACTTCAGAGTCCTAGCCTAGTATTGGTGAAATCCAGAAATACATGAATATGCGACTGGTCTCTGTGATACGACTCAAATAATCTTGAAAGCAGTGTAAAACACCATTCAATCATTAAAAAATCTGATCATTTTATCCATAATTACTTCGTAGACTGTGATTCTTTCATGTTGTCTGGGTAAGACATAGATCACATTTAGTAAAAAGTTAAATCTTCACCAGATGACAAAATTATAGACCCGTCCCTCTTGAATGCATTTTGCAAACATCAAAGTGTATTGCTCAATTGATAAAATTTGTCTCTGAAAGAGTAGAAAAACTTGATGGGAAAAGGAGAAAATGCTGGTTACCATCCTTTTCCCCCAGTGTTTTTGAAAAGCTTTTTACCAAGGGTCGTTAAAAGTTAAGATTGTGTGGTAAGGAGTTATAACAATACCAAGTTAGGTAATTAAATTGATTGAATGGTGTTTCACGCCGCTTTCAATATTACTTCAGTCATATCACGGCTACAGCTCACATATTCGTGTATTTCCTGGGTTAACCCTTTATCAGACGACAAAGTTTCATACATGTCACAATTCAAAGCACTTGCAGACGACATACTCAAGGTAGCTCAAATAATGGGTTTTATCTTTGAAAGGGTAGAAAACATTGTGGGAAAAGGAGAAAATGCTGGTTACCAGCATTTTCTCCTTTTCCAACAATGTTTTCAAAAGTTTAATTCTTCAAGGTCGTTAAAACACAGGATTGTTTGGTAAAGAGTTAAGTTAGTTAACAAGAGGGATAGTGTTTTATATCAGAGTAAGGATTTACCTACCCTGTATTAAAAATCTGGGGATGAAACATTTTGAAAACATAGTGGGAAAGTATAAAATGCTTTGATGGCATTTTCTCCTTTACCCACAATGTTTTTGTGCTCTCAGACACATTTTTCATCAACAAATGCTTTCAATATGGACAAATCTTAAATTTTTTGTCTGTTAAAGAGCTGACTCTTTGAACAAAATCATTGTGTTTGTGTTGTAATTTGTAGTGAATCCATTGTACATTTGTATTTAAGTTTGATAAGTGTTTTACGTTGACCAAGTTTGTTGAAAATAGGGTCTTGGTTTTAACCAATCATTTTGCAATGTCACAAAGTCTGTACATAGGAATTTTGGAAAGGCTGGTAGTACCAATATAGAAGTGCTAGGAACACATAAAGTTTGACTTGGGGTTCTGTGGATGGACAAATTTAAAACAATTTGGAAAAACTGTTGATGAATGGTTGTACTCAGAGTAGTTGTAGAATTTCAGTCAAAGCAATATGGATATTGTTTAAGTCTTTACCACAAAATCCTGAGTTTTAACGACCCTGGCAGAGAAGACTTCTGAAAACATTTTGGGATAAGGAGAAAATGCTGATAACCAGCATTTCCTCCTTTTTCCACAATGTTTTCTACGTATTTAAGAACAAATGCTAAAATTTGAAATACATTTGAATTGTCATCTGCAAGTGCTTTCAGTTTGGTCTTGTCCAAAAATGTTGCTGTGTGGTAAAGGGTTAAATGGTAAAGAAAGGCCAGGAACATATTTGTTTGAGAAGAAATATGTGAATAGTTGCACTTCGCTTACTGGCTGAAAAAATACTTAACCCTTTACCAGACAACAAATTTTGGACTGGTCCAAATTGAAAGAGTTTGCAGACGACAATTTCAAATTTGATGAAAATGGCAGATAGTTCTCAAAAAGGGTAGAAAACACTGTGGGAAAAGGAGAAATTGCTCGTTACGAGCAATTTCTCCTTTTCCCACAGTGTTTTCAAAAGACTTGTACTGCAGACATGTGAAAACCAGGGCTTGTTTGGGAAAGGGTTAATAAGTACTGTGGGAAAAACTCTCAAATTGCCCATGACAGATTTTCTTGCATGGGAAAAAAAATGATTGGTTAAACCCAGCCCCGATGTACAGAAAAAATGATTGGTCAAAACTAGCCCTGATGTATATAACAGAGAAAACAGAATCATTCCAACAAATTGATGCGATTGTTTATATGAATGGTGTTGAAAGTGTATTGATTTGCAAAGCACAGCGGAAGAATTATTCATTGCTTCTGAGCAATCAGTTAATTCTTGCACTGTGATTTAGAAAATAAAGAGTAATCTTTCAGTTTTCCAGAATGAATGAGTTTGGGCTATCGTGTAAAAACAGTTGATTTGCAATCGATTTATTTTACATGGTAGTTGATAGGTTTTGGAACAAGAAAATTGTAAGTACAGAAATGGAATTGTTGCTTCTGAAGTAGTGGGTTAATTTTCATGCATTGTCTTTACCACTTTAGCATACAACAGAATTTTAGACTGGTTCAAGTTGAAAGCATTTGCAGAGGGCAAACTTATTAATGTACCAGTGGTGGGATTTGACTTTGATAGGATACAAAACTTTGTTGGAAAGGGAGAAAATGCCAGTTACCTGTATTTCTGCTTTTCCCATTGTTTTCAAAAGGCTTCTTCCTCAGGGTTGTTAAACTTGAATTTATTGTTTGCAAGGTGGGTCCATATTCATAAATCACTCTTAACTCTTTACCAAATGACAAAAATGTAGACTTGTCCAAATTGAAAACATTTGCAGACGACAATTGAAACGTTAATCAAGTGATAGAAATTGTCATTGATAGGGTAGAAAACATTGTGAGAAAGGGAGAAAATGCTGGTTACCAGCATTTTCTCCTTTTCCAACAATGTTTTCCAAAGGCCTCTTTTTCAGGGTCGTTAAAAGTCCGGATTGTGTAGTAAAAGGTGAAGAACATTCTTAGTCTTATTCTCCATAATTTTTTAAATTTGATCATAACATAACTTCTGATTGGTTAAAACATTTGGTTTAGACAATCAGAAGTTGTGTTACTTTCAAATTTAGAAAATCTTGGAGAATAAGAATGTTGTCAAGAGTGGTTGGTGAATATGAACCCTGGGTTTAAGCAATAGAATCTTTTTAAGTATAAATCAAGATTTTTTCAGCAGATGACAAACGTTGATGAAAGTTGTCTTGAATAGAAAACATTGTTGGAAAAGGAGGAAATGCTCGTCATCACTAGAATTTATTCCATGTACAGGAATGTTTTCAGAAGACTTGAAATATTACTAAAGAAGCAACAAGTTCTTTTGAAATGTTGTACTTATTCCCATTCATCTGATATTAATAAGGAGAAAGAGGAAATGAATTGGATGAAGAAACGAAACAAATCTGGTAATTAAATTTAATTATGTATTTATTCAATTTTGTGTAATTTTTTAAAAAGGAAAGTAATGAAATAAAAGTTAAATGAATTTAAATATATTTTATCTTCTGTGATCATCCGGGAAAAAAAAAAAATATTGCCCAGAAAGGAGGCAAGGGCAATATTTTTTTCCAAGTCGAACAAGCACATTTTTTCAAGGGTTACCTCCCGTAAAAAAAATTTTCGAGTCAGAAAAGCAACAGTCTAAGTTAAAAACTACACATCATAAATAATTCACCAAGTTTGGGTTCTACACTATGTTAAGAAAGTTTGTTAACAATTCACCCTATTAATTTTTCCTGAGTGGTATGTCATATCAGCAAAGTAATTCTTATTAAAAAAGATCCTCATTACTTTCAATAATGTATATTGAAAGTAATTTTGAAAAGAATTAGTTGCTTAAATGGGAAAACAATTACTTATGCAGAAGTCAAACACCAACTACTGAAGAAGAAATTCAAATAAGCCAAGAGGTATTGTTGAAATCAATTTATTACCAGTCCTTACTTAGTCTAAGATTATATTCACCTGCAATACTTAACTTGGCTTTTAAGCAATACTTTCATTTTCTATAATTCTACATTTGCAATTCTCCTGAGCTGGTCAAGAATTATTTAGAATTATGAGCAACTAATTCCTTTTCTGCGCGGTTTTCAAAACTTAGATGTTTTCGAATTCTCTTTTACCAAACAACAAAATTTTAGACTTGACCTGTAAAAAATAAGGTAGACAAGGGTCCAATTATGGGATTTACCCTTAAAAAGATAGAAAACATTATGATAAAAGGAGAAAATGGTGGTTACCAGCATTTCCCCTTTTCCCATAATGTTTTCAAAAGCTCTCTCAAAGTTGTTAAAAATCAGAATTACATGTATGTGGTAATGGGGTCAAAGAATATCTAACAGCCTAAAATAAAGTTTTTTTTCCTCCACAAACGAAGTTGTCTTAGAACAACTAAAAAGAAACTAATTTTTCCAATTATGCTACAAATTGAAATTCCAAGTCAAAACACATATGACTGGACATACATGGCTGACTGCATGAGAATAAGAATTACTTTGCCTTATTTGTGTGACAAGCCCCTGTCTAAATACTACCATGTATACATACCATGTTGTTTATTCAATTTTCTCAGTGACCTAGCTAAAATTCAAACTCAATCTGTTCAGCAGAAAAGTTTAAAAGATCTGCAAGTCGATGCTTGCAAAATCCACCCCTTCTAGCAGAATGTTGCATGTTTGAATTGTAGGTAGTCATAGAAAGTTTGAATGTTGTTTGGTTTCATGCATATTCTGACACTATTTTCATTTCACCATGTACTTCTGAAGCAAACACCCAGGAAAAATTAATAGGTAAACTGTCCCAAGAAATATAACCGTAACAATCTATAGTTTGCCTGAACTAAGTGCTTCTTTTGAAGAGTTGGGTCTATGTTCACTAACTAATCTGAATGGCTTTCTCACTACAGCTCTAAATTTAAAAGGCAACACAGTTTCTGATAGGCTAACGCGTTGGATTTAGCCAGTCAAAATATGGGATACTTGAAATTCTTCAGAATCTGAATGTAATTGACAATGGTTGGTGAATACAATTATCTTTTATCTTGAAAAAATTTACCTGCATCTGATTTTCAAAGGGGTTTTCCTAAACCATTCTTTATGAATTCCTTATGTTGATGAAATTGGCTGCTTCGAAAAATATTCATCGGTTTCTTTTTAATTTGGAAAAAAGAACATAAATAATAAGAACTCTTGCACTGTGTCTGATAGAAATGGCCTTCTTAAAAGAAATGACTTTTTTTCACAATCAATTTTGTTGTGTTTCACGTCTTTTTTCAACAAAACTTCTGGACTGTCAAATTCCAAACTTGGCATCCGTTTTATTTGCCTTTGCTAACACCAAACCGTCAAAAGAAGCACATCCATTGAACTTAGGTATTTACCAAGTGACAAAATTGAAACCACTTGCAGATGACAATCTAAAAAGCATTCAAATGGTAAGACTAATTTCTAAAAGGGTAAAAATGTTGTGAGAAAAGGAAACAAGAGGGCCATGATGGCCCTGGGTTGCTCACCTGAGTCAATAGGCGAAATTCACTCAACGTGCATAATCCAATTTCTGACCAATTGTCAGGTTAATTGAGCTTAAAATGTGGCCTCTAGAGCATCCACAAGGAATTTCCGTAAGTTGACCTAGTGACCTAATTTATCACCCCATGTGACCCAATTTAGAACTCATCAAAAAATTCATCAAGACAAACATTCTGAACAGTTTTCAAGTTAATTGAGCAATAAATGTGGTCTCTAGAGTGCCCACAAAGTGTTTCTTAAATTTGACCCAGTAACCTAGTTTATGACCCCAGATGACCCAATTTCAAACTCACCCAATATTTCATCAAGACAAACATTCTGACCAACTTTCAAGTCAATTGTGCATGAAATGTGACCTCTAGAGTGCCCTAAAGGTATTTCTTTGACCTAGTGACCTAGATCATGAGCCCAGGTGACCCAATTTTGAACTCATTCTAGATTTCATCAAGACAAACATTTTAAGCAATTTTCAAATCAATTGAACAATGAATGTGGCCTCTAAAGTGCCCACAAGGTATTTCCTTAATTTGACCTAGTGACCTAATTTATGACCCCAGGTAACTCAAATTCAGACTCATGTAGGGTTTATCAAGACAAACATTTGGACCAATTTTTAAATCAATTGAGAAATAAATGTGGCCTCTAGAGTGCCCACAAGTATTTCTTTATTTTGACCAAGTGACCTAGTTTATGACCCCAGGTGACCCAATTTCAAACTCATCCGATATTTCATCAAGACAAACATTCTAACCAATTTTCAAGTCAGTCAAGCAAGATATGTGGCCTCAAGAGTGACCACAAGGTATTTCTTTAATTTGACCTAGTGACCAAGATTATGACCCAGGTGACCCAATTTTAAACTCGTCCTAGATTTTTTCAAGAGATTTTATCAAGACAAGCATTCTGAACAATTTTCAAGTCAACTGAGCAATAAATGTGGCCTCTAGCGTGCCCAAAAAGTATTTCTTTAATTTGACCTAATGACCTAGTTTATGATCCAAGTTGACCCAAATTCGGACTCATGTGAGATTTTATCAAGACAAACATTCTGACCAATTTTAAAGTCAATTGAGCAAAAAATTTGGCCTCTAGAGTGCCCACAAGGTACTTCTTTAATTTGACCTAGTGACCTAGTTTATGATCCCAGGTGACCCAAATCCAAACCCATTTGAGATTTTATGAAGACAAACATTCTTACCAAATTTCAGGTCAACTGATCAAAAAATGTGGCCTCTAGAGTGCCCACAAGGTATTTCTATAATTTGACCTAGTGACCTAGTTTATGACCCCAGGTGACCCAAATCCAAACCCATTCGAGATTTTATCAAGACAAAAATTCTGACCAAATTTCAGGTCATTTGAGCAATACAAGTGGCCTCTAGAGTGCCTACAATGTATTTCTTTAATTTTACCAAATGACCTAGTTTATGACCCCAGGTGATCCAATATCAAACTCATCTGATATTTCATCAAGACAAACATTCTGACCAATTTTCAAGTCAATTGAGCAAGAAATGTAGCCTCTAGAGTGCCCTCAAGGTATTTCTTTAATTTGACCTAGTGACCTAGATTATGACCCCAGGTGACTCATCATAGATTTCCTCAAGAGAAACATTTTAACCAATTTTCAAATCAATTGAACAATAAATGCGGCCTCTAGAGTGCACACAAGGTATTTCTTTAATTTGACCTAGTGACCTAATTTAAGACTCCACATGACCCAAATTCGGACTCATGTTAGATTTTATCAAGACAAACATTCGTACCAATTTTCAAGTCATTTGAGCCAAAAATGTGGCCTCTAGAGTGCCCACAAGGAATTATTTTAATTTGAACTAGTGACCTAGTTTATGATCCCAGGTGACCTAAATCCAAACTCATCCGAAATTTTATGAAGACAAACATTCTGACTAAATTTCAGGTCATTTGAGCAATAAATGTGGCCTCTAGAGTGCCCACAAGGTATCTATTTAATTTGACCTAGTGACCTAGTTTATGACCCCAGGTGACCCAATTTCAAACTGACTGAACATGTTGTGCTCAGGTGGGCTAACAAACTTAGAACAGGTTCACTACATACCAAATAACAAAGCTCTATGCCTTCAAGGTTTAGAAAAGAATAGTTTTAAAGTTTTCCTTCTTTGTTCCCATGTTAGAACTTGTGACCCCTGGGGCAGGGCCAGTTTTGACCCAAGGAGCATTGTATGAAAAAACTTGGTAGAGGTCCAATAGGAGATGCTAGATGCCAAATATCAAAGCTCTACGCCTTCCAGTTTCAGAGACGAAGAACTTTATAACGTTTTCCTTCTTTGTTCCTATGTTCGAAATTCGTGACCCATGGGGCGGGGCCAGTTTTGACCCCAGGGACGTCCTATGAACAAACTTGGTAGAGGTCAACTAGGAGAGGCTACATGCCAAATATCAAAGCTCCACACCTTCCAGTTTCAGAGAAGAAGAACTTTATAAAGTTTTCCTTCTTTGTTCCTACGTTTGAAACTTGTGACCCCCGGGGCGGGGCCAGTTTTGACCCCAGGGACATCATATGAACAAACTTAGTAGAGGTCCACTAGGAGATGCTACATGCCAAATATCAAAGCTTCACGCCTACCAGTTTCAGAGAAGAAGAATTTTAAAGTTTTCCTTCTTTGTTCCTATGTTCAAAACTTGTAACCCCCTGGGCGGGGCCAGTTTTGACCCCAGGGACATCATATGAACGAACTTGGTAGAGGTCCACTAGGAGATGCTACATGCCAAATATCAAAGCTCCACGCCTTCCAGTTTCAGAGAAGAAGAATTTTAAAGTTTTCAATCTTTGTTCCTGTTTGAAACTTGTGACCCCCTGGGTGGGGCCAGTTTTGACCCCAGGGACATCATATGAACAAATTTGGTAGAGGTCCGCTAGGAGATGCTACATGCCAAATATCAATGCTCTACACCTTCCAGTTTCAGAGAAGAAGAACTTTAAAGTTTTCCTTCTTTGTGCCTATGTTCAAAACTTGTGATCCCTGGGGCGGGGCCAGTTTTGACCCCCGGGGTGTCATATGAACAAACTTGGTAGAGGTCCACTAGGAGATGCTACATGCCAAATATCAAAGCTCCATGCCTTCCAGTTTCAGAGAAGAAGGATTTTAGTTTTCCTTCTTTGTTCCTTTGTTCGAAATTTGTAACCCCCAGGGCGGGGCCAGTTTTGACCCCAGGGACATCATATGAACAAACTTGGTAGAGGTCCACTAGAAGATGCTACATGCCAAATATCAAAGCTCCACGCCTTCCAGTTTCAGAGAAGAAGAATTTTAAAGTTTTCAATCTTTGTTCCTGTTTGAAACTTGTGACCCCCGGGGTGGGGCCAGTTTTGACCCCAGGGACATCATATGAACAAATTTGGTAGAGGTCCGCTAGGAGATGCTACATGCCAAATATCAATGCTCTCCGCCTTCCAGTTTCAGAGAAGAAGAATTTTAAAGTTTTCCTTCTTTGTGCCTATGTTCAAAACTTGTGATCACCAGGGCGGGGCCAGTTTTGACCCCCAGGGCGTCATATGAACAAACTTGGTAGAGGTCCACTAGGAGATGCTACATGCCAAATATCAAAGCTCCATGCCTTCCAGTTTCAGAGAAGAAGGATTTTAGTTTTCCTTCTTTGTTCCTATGTTCGAAATTTGTGACCCTCGGGGCGGGGCCAGTTTTGACCCCAGGGACATCATATGAACAAACTTGGTAGAGGTCCACTAGGAGATGCTACATGCCAAATATCAAAGCTCTACGCTTTCCATTTTCAGAGAAGAAGAATTTTAAAGTTTTCATTCTTTGTTCCTATGTTCGAAACTTGTGACCCCCGGGGTGGGACCAGTTTTGACCCCAGGGGCGTCATATGAACAAACTTGGTAGAGGTCCGCTAGGAGATGCTACATGCCAAATATCAAAGCTCCACGCCTTCCAGTTTCAGAGAAGAAGAATTTTAAAGTTTTCCTTCTCTGTTCCTATGTTCGAAACTTGTGACCCCCGGGGCGGGGCCAGTTTTGACCCCAGGGGCGTCATATGAACAAACTTGGTAGAGGTCCACTAGGAGATGCTACATTCCAAATATCAAAGCTCCATGCCTTCCAGTTTCAGAGAAGAAGAATTTTAAAGTTTTCCTTCTTTGTTCCTATGTTCGAAACTTGTGACCCCCGGGGTGGGGCCAGTTTTGACCCCAGGGATATCATATGAACAAACTTGGTAGAGGTCCACTAGGAGATGCTACATGCCAAATATCAAAGCTCCACGCCTTCCTGTTTCAGAGAAGAAGAATTTTAAAGTTTTCCTTTTTTGTTCCTATGTTTGAACTTGCGACCCCCGGGGCAGGGCCAGTTTTGACCCCTGGGACATCATATGAACAAACTTGGTAGAGGTCCACTAGGAGATGCTACATACCAAATATCAAAGCTTTACGCCTTCTAGTTTAAGAGAAGATTTTTAAAGATTTTGCTATTTTTTTCCTTCTGGTTGCCATGGCAACCAGTGTTATGGGTGGAATTCAATCTCTTGAACAACTTTGGTAGAGCTTCACCTGAGGAACATCCCTGCCAAGTTTCATCAAGATTGGCCCAGTGGTTTAGGAGGAGAAGATGTTTAAAGAAATTGTGGACGACGGACAATGCACGACAGACATTGGGCGATCACAAAAGCTCACCTTGAGCACTTTGTGCTCAGGTGAGCTAAAAATGCTAATAACTTTCTCCTTTTCCCACAATGTTTTCAAAACCTTTCTAACTTGTGGTCCATATGTATGGGATTGTTTGGTAAAGGGCAAAGTAACACCAATGATTTTATTACATGAAGATCGACATTTCTTTCAAACTTCTAAAAATCATTATCATAAATTCTTAATAGATAAATTCAGGCAAACTATTAATAATATAGTGTAGAACCAAAATAATTATCAATAACCCATTTACCTTTACCAAGCAACAAACTTTAGACCTGACTTAACTAAAAGTGGTCCCAGGCAACAAAATCTATGAGGCTAAAAGGACGGCAATTGGCTGTAAAAGATTAGAAATCGTTGTGGAAAAGGGAGCAAATGCCAAGTCATTTTCTCTTTTTGCTGCAACATTTACAAAAGCCCTCTCCCTAAGAGTCATTAATGGCCAAGATTGTCTGATAAAGACTTAACTCTTTATCACACAATTCTGAATTTTAATGACCCTTGGGGAAGACGCTTTTGAAAACACTCTGGGCAAAGAAGAAAATGCTGGTTACCAGCATTTTCTCCTTTTCCCAAAATGTTTTCTAACCATTCAAAGAAAACTTATATCATTTGAGACAGCTTGAATTTGTCATCTGCAAATGCTTTCAATTTAGACAAGACTAAAATTTTGTCATTTGGTAAAGAGTTAAATAACACACAAGGGTTTATGACATGAATCATGACATTTCTATCACTTCATTCTAAAAATTAATCCTATCACAGAGTTCTTGATAGTTCTAAATATTAATTCTATCAAAAAATTCTGCATACTTCCATACATTATTTCTATCACAAAATTCTAAGCAGTTCTAAATATTAACCCCATCACAAAATTTTATACAGTTGAATTCACAATAATAAAATGGTTGCTCAATGATTGGATTGGTCTTTCATTAAGTTTTTGAATACTAGTTGGTAGCATCATCTCCTCCCACAAAGCTTTGAAACAGCCTTCTCTAAAAGGATTGTAAAAACACTGGATTGGTAGAGAGAAGAAAGAAGCCTTTTGTAAACATTGTGGAAAAAGGAAAAAAACAGCATCTTCTCCTTTTTCCACACCAACATAAATCCCATCATTTAACTCTTTACCACACAATTCTGAGTTTTAACAACCCTGAAGAAGAAGGCTTTTGAAAACATTGTGGGAAATGGAGAAAATGCTGGTAACCAGCATTTTCTCCTTTTCCCACAATGTTTTCTACCCTATCATAGATAGAAATCATCATGTGAGCTACATTTAATTTGTCGTCTGCAAATACTTTAAATATGGTGAAGTCCAAAATTTTGTTGTTTGGTAAAGAGTTAAGGAACATTCAATTTCATGTTTGCACAGCTTTCAAATTGGGCAAGTCTAACATTGAGCTGTCTTGACAAAAGTTAACATGACATATTTGAACAGCTAGGAGGATTAAACAATTACATGTACTAAGATAAGAGCCAGGTAAAGGGTCAAGAAACATCAAGAAAAGGATTGGAAGCTTTTAACCATTTACCAAACAATCCCATGTTCTAACAATTACTATCCTGAGGAAGAAAACCTTTGAAAATATTTTGGGAAAAGGAGAAAATGCTGACATACTTACAATGTTTTCTACCCAAAGAAAGACAAATATCACTGCCTGAGCAACATGCAACACTTAACTAGACATAAAAAATTTTTGGACTCCTCCAAATTGAAAGCATTTACTGACAACAAATTATATGTTGTTTAACCCTTTGCCACAGAGTTGCCAATTTTAGCAACCATGAGAAAGGAGACTTTCGAAAATTTTGTGGGAAAATTCCCAGACCACTTTCTAGTCTTTATCATCAGTCAATATAGACCCTGGTAATGATCTACTTCAAACATTTATACATATACTTTACTAAATAACTCCAGAAGCCAACTTTATAAATAATTTGGGGAAAAAAATTATTATTAAAAGCATTTTTTCCTTTGTCACAATGTTTTCATATGCACTTATGTATGTATTGAGTATTGATTCTTTAGCAGATGAAAAAAAAAAATGCATTTAGACTTGCCAACACTGAAAGTATTTGTGCATGACATGTGGCCTAAGTGATGGAATTTGACTTTGGAGAGGGTTCAAAACATGGTGCCAAACGAAAAAATGCTGTTTTGGCATTTTCTCTTTTTCCCACATTGTTTTCAAAAGCCCTTTTCCTCTGAGTTGCTAAAACACAGGACTGGTGGGTAAAGGGTATACAAATATTGTATCCCTTTGAGCACCAAGTGAAATCCAGGATCAGCCTGTATGTTTGGTGCAGTCTGATCATGATCCACACTATTTCTAAAAGGAATTTATGCTCATTACCTGTTTAGCCACTTTCTTTCCTCCATAATTCATTGATCTTCAATTAATTTATTTCTTACAAACAGACATAAACATTGAATTTCCTGAACAACCTCATCTTGCAGTAAATTTTCAATACAGAGAAAATCCATATACACAGTCATCATACAAATAAGCCATGATCTGGAAAAGGGGGCTTGATGCATCTCTGTGATGCATTATACCAAGCTAGTCACCACATGATCATGGATCCATAAAGTCCATTCTATCCAACATCTCACTGAATCATGAGGTAAACTGGTCCTTGGACATGCATAAAATTGACCCATAGCAAAAAGTTTCCTCTCTATCACACGGACTGTGCAGGCTGACCTTGGTTGATACCTTTTGCAGATGCAATACGCCCCCTTTTCACACAGCATGACTAAAATGTAATTAACCTTTAACCTGCTCTATAACTAAAATGAAACTTTCAAGTCGATGGTAAAACCCCAAAAATTACGATGTCATAGTTATTCTTGGAAAAAAAAAAATCTCATCGAACTGAGTAGATTCAAGATCAGACAGCATGTTCTGTGCAGTCTAAAAGGACAAATTGCCAATTTTCCAAATGGCATTGTTATTTTTGTTTTGCAAACAAATCATTTACTTTAAAAATCTTGTATGAATAAATATAAACATTCCATTTTTTGAACAGCATAATTTTGCAGTTATGTTCTCCATAGGAAAAAAGAAATCTATAATAAATTTTGCAGTTCCAGCCTTTAACTCTTTCCCAGACGACAAAATCATAGACTTGTCCATTTTGAAAATACTTGCTGGTGACAAATTACTTGTGACTCAAATTACAGGATATGTCCTTAACCCTTAGAGTGCTGAATTTATAAAATAAACCTTTTCAATGAAGAAAAACATTTGAAATATCATAATTTCAAGGTTGTTTTAGCCAGAAGGTGAATTGAAGTAGCTGACGGTGTAGATCATAGATCAGACTGCATGTTCTGTGCAGTCTGATTTTGATCGAAGCTGTCAGCAAAAACAACTTACGTTGGTTCCAGTGCTTTAAGGGTTAAAAGGTAAAAAGAACATTGTGGAAAAAGGAGCAAATGCTGTCTCCAGCATTTTCTCCTTTTCCAAAAATGTTTTCTACCGTTTTAAAGAGAAAATATAATCCTATTGTTTGAGCTATATGTAAGAGGTCTCCATCTGTTCTTAAAACCATTCTTTGTCTTCTTTGCCAAAATTTTCTAATTTGAAAGTAACACAACTTCTGCTTGGCTAAACCATTGTGTAAGCAATCAAAGTTGTATTACATTACAATTTAGAAAATTTTTTAGAAAAAACGACAAAGAGTTTTCTTAAGAGTGGTTGGTGAATACAGACCCTGTAGTTACTTTCAAATTTTGATAATTATGTCTTGAACTTTGTCATTTGGTAAATAGTGTATAGAGTTTCTATGGAGAGGAAAATCTTTATATACAGTATCGCCATTAACTTTTTTATAGAGACAAAATCTATAATTATACCATCTTGCAATTTAATTCTCTATAGAGACCAAATATATAATCATACAATATCACAGTTAAATTCTATACAAAAAAGGATATCTTCAAATAAAAAATCTTGCTGATCGTTTCTCTACTGAGGAAATCTATGATTATAATACAATCTTGCAATTAAGCTCTACAGCGAGGACAACTACTCTCTATGGAGAGGAAATCTACTCTCTATAGAGAGGTAATCTAAGAATTTAAAATTCTCTACAGAGGAAATCTGTCATTACACAATCCTGAAATTCAGCTCTTTATACAGAGAAATCTATAAATATACAATCCTGCAGTAAAAATTCTCTACAGAGGGGAAATCTATCATTACCCAATCCTTAGATTAAGCTCTCTATAGAGAGAGAATCTATAGTTACACATATAGAGAAAATCTATAGTTATACAATCTTGCAATAAAAATTCTCTCCAGAGATGAAATCTATCTTTACACAATTCTAGAATTAAGCTCTCTATAGAGAGAAAATCTATAACTATAAAATCTTGCAGCGAAATTCTCTACAGGGAGGAAATCCATCATTACACACATAATTGTTTAACTTTGCTCTCTATAGAGAGGGAATCTATCATTACACAATCTGGAAATTAAGCTCTCTATATAGAGGGAATCTATCATTACACAATCCTGAAATTAAGCTCTCTATAGAGAGGGAATCTATCATTACACAATCCTGAAATTAAGCTCTCTATAGAGAGAAAATAAATAATTATACAATCTTGCAATAAAATTCTCTACAGGGAGGAAATCTTTCTTCACACAATTTTGCAATTACCCTCTAGAGGAAATCTATCATTACTCAGTCTTGAAAGTAAGCTTTCTACAGAGGGGAAATCTATAATCATACAAGCTTCCAGACAAGTTCTCTATAGAAAGGAAATCTATCATTGTACAATATTGAAATTACATTCTCTGAGGAGAAGAAATCTATTATTATACAATCTTGCAGAAATATTCTGTATAGAGAGAAAATCTATCATTACACAATCTTGCAATTAAGCTCCCTTTTGGGAGAAAATTGATCACAATTACGCAATTAAGCTCCTTATTGAGAAAAAATCCACAATTGCACAATCTTGCGGTAAAATTCTCTTACAGACAAAATGTATAATTATACAATCTTGTGATTGAGCTCTCTATAGGAGGAAATTTATATTAATACCATCTTGTAGTTAAATTCTCTACAGAAGCAAAATCTATAATTACACATTATTGCAGTTCTGTATAGAGAGGATATCCTTACTTAACCAATCTTAATGTTTGGTTCTCTATAGAAGGGAAATCTATATGCATGTTTAAACTTCTAAGTTTTCATAGTGTAAACAATCTTAAGTTATCTATAGAGAGGAAATCAAATATACAAGCAGCATTTAAGTTTTCTACAGAAAAGAAAACTAAATTAAATTTTGCAGTTAAGTTCTAAAAAGGAAAGAAATCAATGATTTATCATTATACAAATTTGCATTTAAGTTCACAAGGGGGTGCAGAGTCTTGCAGTAAACTTTTTTCAGACACCAAAATTATAGACTTCATATGACTTAAAATGTTCACAGACGACACAAAACATGTGGCTCAAGAGTAAGGATTTGTCTTTGAAAGGTTTGAAAACAATACAGGAAAAGGAGAAAATGCTGGTTACTAGCAGTTTCTTCTTGTCATGCTGCATTGCTATGTACAATGTTTTCTCACAGGCAAGTGGTTCCAAACATATGAGCAATATAACTTTACAAGAAAAACAAAATTTTAGACTTGACCAAACTGTAAGTCTTTGTTTATAATGATACTTTCAGCTGGCTTAAATAATGGAATCTGACTTCAGAAGAGTAGAAAACACTGTTGGAAAAGGAGATCAATTAAATGTGGCTTAACCCTTTACCGCACAATGATGCCTTTTAACGCCCCTGGGAAAGAAGCCTTTTGAAAACATTGTGGGAGGAGGAGAAAATGCTGGTAACCAGCATTTTCTCCTTTTCCCACACTGTTTTCTTTCCTATCAAAGAAAAGTTGCGCCATTTGAGCCACATTGAAATTGTCGTCTGCAAGTGCTTTCAATCTGGGCATGGCTAAAATTTTATCATCTGGTAATGGGTTAAAGTAATGTTACTTGTCCTTGTAAGAGTAAAAAAGATCATGGGAAATGCAGAAAATGCTAGTTAACAGCATGTTTTTTTTTTTCCTTTCTCCATAGCATTTTCATATGCATTCTTTCCGCAGGTCATTAGCACATGGGATTGTTTGGTAACTGTTGCGCTAACCCATTACCAGACAAGCCCGTGTTTTATGACTCTAAGGAAAGGACTTTTATAGACATTGTGGGAAAAGGTAACCAGACAAATCCCAGCATTTGAGCCATATCCAATGTTCTGTGTAAATGCTTTAAAAATGGACAAGTGTCAAAATTTGTGTTCAGATAATAAGTTAAGATCTCTAAATGATTACATACTTACAACTGTAAAACAAATCATTTAACAGCTTTGGAAATCATTTTGGGACAAGAAGCAATTACCGGTATTTGTAACAAGCAATTGCTCATAGTCCAACAATTTTTCCTTACTTTTAAAGAGCAATATTTTCCTTCTCTTCTACCTTCCTTCCTTTGTCATAATTTGCATTACTTTTGGGGTGGTTCTTAAAGTTGTCTGTACATTGAAGAAGATTGACCTGACCAATCTCCATCTACCATTTTTTGGCCGTCTGGTCATCATTTCGGATTCCTCATGCAAAAAATATCAAATGTATGTATTAAGGAATATTTTAAATATGTATCTGGCATGAATTTTTCAAATAAACATTTTTGAAACTCAACCATTTTGCCACCAGGGTCATACTTAACTTTTGCTGACAGGATAGACCAGAGTCTGATTACATACAGGGTGCTGGAAAGTAAGGCAACACTTTTGTATATTTATAATATAGCTTTTTAATTTCAGATAATGAGATAGAAATATGTATAAATGTAAATAAAGAATATAAGTTTTTTGTGAGATAATTTCATTCAATTTTCATTACATTATACAATTTTATACAGATTTCAAATCAGAAGTACCTTTTTGTCATTGGCATCATTTTAGCAATTAATGACGTTTTCAGTGTGACAGCCTTTTTTGCTCTCTCCATGCCGAACATTCACGATGAAATTGTCAATCACTTTAGCACATATTCCAAAATCACGTTTTTATTGCATTTTTAATCTTCTTTAACAATATCTTCGACCTGTCTGCATTGGGATTGTAGACCTTCTATTTCAAATAACCTTAAAGGAAGAAGTTGCATGGGTTGAGGTCGGGACTGAGCGCAGGCCACAATATTCCGCCATCTTTTACTTCTGGATATCTTCTCAATGTTACCCTATCACCAAAGGTATCATAAACAAGAGGGCCATGATGGCCCTGTATCGCTCCACTGGCTTATAAATATAAACCATAAATACTAAACATTTCAATTCTGAGCTAAATGGTTTCAAAATGAAGACTTAAAAAATTTTTCTCTGTAAAAGCCCATGTGAAAGTTGAGACCCGCAGGGCAAAGCCCTCTTTGATCCCAGAGCTGTAATTACTTGAACCCTGGTGGGGGTCCACAAGATAAAGCCACATGCCAAAATAATACAAGTCTATGCTGTATGGTTATAAATAAGGTGATTTTCAAGTTTTGTCCATATGAAGCCTCTGTAAAACATAAGACCCCTGATACAAGGCTAATTTCAACAAGAGGGCCATGATGGCCCTGTATCGCTCCACTGGCTTATAAATATAAACCATAAATACTAAACATTTCAATTCTGAGCCAAATGGTTTCAAAATGAAGACTTACAAAGTTTTCTCTGTAAAAGCCCATGAGAAAGTTGAGGCCCACAGGGCAAAGCCATTTTTGATCCCAGAGCTATAATTACTTGAACCCTGGTAGAGGTCCACAAGATAAAGCCACATGCCAAAATAATACAAGTCTATGCTGTATGGTTATAAATAAGGTGATTTTCAAGTTTTGTCCATATGAAGCCTCTGTAAAACATAAGACCACTGATGCAAGGCTAATTTAAAAAAAAAAATCAAAACAGGAAGATTTCTTAAGTTGTCACTATGTAAGCCCATGTAAAACTTGTGACCCCTGCGGTGGGGCCAATTTTGACCCCAGGGCTAAAATTTTGGCCCACTTGGTAGAGGCCCAATAGATATAGCAACATGCAAAATTTGGTAGCTCTAGGCCTTATGGCTAGGTACAGGAAGATTTTTCAAGTTTTCTCTATATAAGCCTATGTAAAACTTGTGACCCCTGGGGCAGAGCCAGTTTTGACCCCAGGGCTATAATTTGAAGAGACTTGATAGAGGTCTACTACATAAAGCTACATGCCAAATTTGGTAGCCCTATGCCTTATGGTTTCAGACAAGAAGATTTTTGAAGATTTCCAATATTTTTCAGTTTTGTTGCCCTGGCAACCAGAGTTTTTGAAGGAATCAAATTCTTTCAAGAAATTCTGAAGAGGACCATGGCAGGATCATTTCTGTGAAGTTTCATGAAAATTGGATGGGTAGTTTCAGAGAAGAAGATGTTTGAAATAAAAGTTAACGGACGGACGGACGCACGACGGACACCGGGCCATGACATAAGCCCGCTGGCCTTTGGCCAGTGGAGCTAAAAATGTCACAGTATTAGATGTGTGTGTCCTAGCACCATCCTGCATAAACTGCAAGTTTTGAAATGTAAGGGACTTCTTTTCAAGCGAGGGAGCAAACTTGTTTTTCAAAAGCGATAAGTAGCGCTTGAAATTAATGGTGTCATTAAAGACATATGGCCAAACAGCACCGTGACACAACATTGCACACCATGCAGTTACTTTTTCAGTGTACAGCGGTCTCCCTGTAAAATATTGTGGTTGTTCATGTGCCTGAAACAGTATATTTTGTTTACAAACAAGTCCAGTCAACAGGAACTGAGAGAACATAATTAATTACTAAACTGACACCAATGACAAAAAGGTACCTCTTATCTGATATCTGTATTAACTCTTTAATGAACGACAAAATTTTGGGCCTATCCAAATTGAGAACTTTCGACGGCGAAAAATTTTACATGGCTCAGACTGTGAAATTTGTCTCTGAAAGGGTAGAAGACATTGTGGGAAAAGGAGAAAATGCTGGTTACCAGCATTTTCTCCTTTTCCCACATTGTTTTCAACAGGTTTCTTTCTTAGGGTTGTTAAAACTTGGGAGTATGTGATGAAGGGTTAAAGTGTATAATGTAATGAAAACTGAATGAAAGAACACCATGTCCTGCTTCGAAGGTGATGTAACAGACAAACTTTACACTCTCCACTGAGGAGAGTACAAAACATGAAAAACTTGTTAAAGCAGTGTTGTGACATTAATTTACAAAGCCCATCAAACCGTTAGACAACCCATCAAACCGTTAGACAGTCTTCATACAGGTGCATCATTTTCTGATATTTGGAATCTCGATGGATGGATAGCATTTGACAATGGTACGGCCGACAGAAATTCAGAGGGGTCAGGCCATTAAAATGCTATAAATGCAAGGCCAAAGGCAAGCACAGGTTGCCTGACACCAGACATTTTAGTGTCAATGTTTGCTCTAAAGAAAGCCTTGTTGATGCCTAAGGCAAACTGGACGGGTAACTGACAGATCTAGGTAACTATATCAGTAACCAGATAGACACCAGTTACAGATTACTGTTTGTTCAGCATGGATTATTCTTCATTCTTACCTAAGGATATTGAACATTCTACCTGACATCTTACCTAGAATCATCTGCAATGTTTACCCTGCGTTTCTTTACGTAATCGCACATTGCCAGGCACTGGATTAGAAAAAACAACTTGAAAGTCATTACAAGTCAGAGACTGGTGTACTTCTTTCTACATAATCCCCTCAAAAACCAGTATTTTCTCAATTTAGACATTTCTAGTTCCTGCTGAGGATGAAACTAGACACACCTGAGTCGTCCGATATGACATGCGCTGTAACCTGTTTGTTATTTTTCACTTCGTCATGCGCATTTGCAAAAATTGATGCCATTATGCTAATCGACTGTCCTTTATGAGGATCATCCTTAACCCTTTCCCAAACAAGCCCTGGTTTTCACGTGTCTGCAGTACAAGTCTTTTGAAAACACTGTGGGAAAAGGAGAAATTGCTCGTTACGAGCAATTTCTCCTTTTCCCAGTGTTTTCTACCCTTTTTGATAACTTTCTACCATTTTCATCAAATTTAAAATTGTTGTCTGCAAACTCTTTCAATTTGGACCAGTCCAAAATCTGTCGTTTGGGAAAGGGTTAAGCGATATTCTGAATCATTTCCTAACCGTTCATGCCATCTGCAGACAAATAAAATACTACAAAAACTTGAAAATGTCGACGGCTAACTCAGTTCTATGGTCTGTTGTGGTGTTTTGCTGAGTCTAGCACAACATTTTATTAATGCGTGAAATTCAACATCCAATGCAGGTATCACTGCGTCAAAATTTACCTTGCACCAACAAGACTAAAACTATCTCATTACAGTAACTTGAAGTGCCACATCTATGAAGTCTTACACGAATGCTGTTACAATGCTATTTGACCGTTTCCACAATCGGCGGCACTTTTACACATTCCTGAGTGTACATTTTACACAAAATTACATGTTTTGAATAAGAAGAAAATTGGAGCCTGGCAATGCATTATATGAGTTAATATGGTATGAATATTTTGCATTTGAAATATTTTAACTGCAAAATTTCTGTATCAAATTTAAAATGTGTTCATGATATTATTGGCAAAATTTTTTAGCTTAAAATATCAAGAAATGTGGTTTTAACAGCAAAATTCCATGAATTTATCAAACAGCCCTCATACATTAGTATGCTACCTTCTTAGCTCACCTTAGCACAACGTGCTAAAGGTGAGCTATTGTGATCGCCCTATGTCCGTCGTCCGTCAACAATTTCTTTAAACATCTTCTTCTCCTAAACCACTGGGCCAATCTTGATGAAACTTGGCAGGGATGTTCCTTGGGTGAAGCTCTACCAAAATTGTTCAAAGAATTGAATTCCACCCACAACTCTGGTTGCCATGGCAACAGAAAGGAAAAAAAAGCAAAATCTTTGAAAATCTTCTTCTCTGAAACTAGAAGGTGCAGAGCTTTGATATTTGGTATGAAGCATCTCCTAGTGGACCTCTACCAAGTTTGTTCATTTGATGCCCCTGGGGTCAAAACTGGCCCCGCCCCAGGGGTCACAAGTTTGAGCACAGTCACAAAGAAGGAAAACTTTAAAAATCTTCTTCTCTAAAACTTGAAGGTGTAGAGCTTTGATATTTGGCATGTAGCATCTCCTAGTGGACCTCTACCAAGTTTGTTCATATGATGCCCCTGGGGTCAAAACTGGCCCCACCCCGGGGGTCACAATTTCCAACATAGGAACAAAGAAGGAAAACTTTAAAAATATTGTTCTGTAAAACTAGAAGGCATAGAGCTTTGATATTTGGCATGAAGCATCTCCTAGTGGACCTCTACCAAGTTTGTTCATATGATGCCCGTGGGGTCAAAACTGGCCCTGCCCCGGGGGTCACAAGTTCAAACATAGGAACAAAGAGGGGAAACTTTAAAAATCATCTTCTCTGAAACTGGAAGGCATAGAGCTTTGATATTTGGTATGTAGCATTGCCTAGTGGACCTCTACCAAGTTTATTCATATGATGCCCCTGGGGTCAAAATTGGCCCCACCCCGGGGGTCACAAGTTTGAGCATAGTCACAAAGAAGGAAAACTTTAAAAATCTTCTTCTCTGAAACTTGAAGGCGTAGAGCTTTGATATTTGGCATGTAGCATCTCCTAGTGGACCTCTACCAAGTTTGTTCATATGATGCCCCTGGGGTCAAAACTGGCCCCGCCCCGGGGGTCACAATTTCCAACATAGGAACAAAGAAGGAAAACTTTAAAAATCTTCTTCTCTGAAACAAGAAGACATGGAGCTTTGATATTTGGTATGTAGCATCTTCTAGTGGATCTCTACCAAGTTTGTGCATATGATGCCCTTGGGGCAAAAGTTGGCCCTGCCCCGGGGGTCACAAGTTCGAACATAGGAATAGAGAAGGAAAACTTTAAGAATCATCTTCTCAGAAACTGGAAGGCTTAGAGCTTTGATATTTGGTATGTAGCATCGCCTAGTAGACCTCTACTAAGTTTGTTGATATGATGCCCTTGGGGTCAAAATTGGCCCTGCCCCGGGGGTCACAAGTTCAAACATAGGAACAAAGAAGGAAAACTTTAATTTTTTTTTTCTCTTAAATGGAAAGGCATAGAGCTTTGATATTTGGTATGTAGCATTTCCTAGTGGACCTCTACCAAGTTTGTTCATATGATGCCCCTGGGTCAAAACTGGCCCAGCCCCGGGGGTCACAAGTTTGAACATAGGAACAAAGAAAGGAAAACTTTAAAATTCTTCTTTAAAACTGGAAGGCATAGAGCTTTGATATTTGGTATGTAGTGATTCTCTTCTAAGTTTGTTTGCCCATCTAAGCGCAACAAGTTCATTGAGTTCAAAATTGGGTCATCTTGGGTCATAAACTACGTCACTAGGTCAAATTAAAGAAATACCTTGTTGGCACTCTCGAGGCCACATTATTTGCTCAATTGCCTTGAAAATTAGTTAGAAAGTTTGTCTTTATAAAGTCTCACATAAGATTAATTTGGGTCAACTTGGGTCATAAACTAGTTCAATGGGTCAAATTAAAGAAATACCTTGTTTGCACTCTGGAGGCCACATTTATTGCTCAAATGACCTGAAATTTGGCCAGAATGTTTGTCTTGATGAAATACCAGATGAGTTTGGATTTGGGTCACCTGGAACCATAAACTAGGTCACTAGGTCAAAATAAAGAAATACCTTGTGGGCATTCTAGAGGCCACATTCTTTGCTTAATCGCCTTGAAAACGGATCAGAATGTTTGTCTTTGTAAAATCTCACATGAGTCTGAATTTGGGTCAACTGGGGTCATAAACTAGGTCACTTGGTCAAATTAAAGAAATAGCTAGTGGGCACTCTAGAGGCCACATTTATTATTCATTTGATTTGAAAATTGGTTAAAATGTTTCTTTTGATATAGTCAATGACCAGTTCAAATTTGGGTCACCTGGGGTCATAATCTAGGTCACTAGGTCAAATTAAAGAAATATCTTTAGTGCACTCGAGGCCACATTTTTTGCTCAATTGACTTGAAAATTGGTCAGAATGTTTGTCTTCATGAAATATGAGTTTGAAATTGGGTCACCTGCGGTCAAAAACTAGGTAACATGGTCAAATTAAAGAAAAACCTTTAAGGCACTCTACTAAGGTGAGCGACCCAGGGCCATCATGGCCCTCTTGTTTTAAATATGTCCTTATCTGTCTTGTTTAGAAAGTCCAGCCTTAAAATCTATTCCAAGAGCAGTACTGTGCTTTGAGGTCTTCCAATATGTATAGGTGCTTTTGATCAAAACTGTTTATAACATCTGAGCCGTTAGACTCTGTCAGAGCTGGATGACTTCTTAGAAATGCTTGCCTAAAATTTCAAGGTTGTCAAAACCTGTTGGATTTAGAAAAACACTGTTTGTCAAGCATTGCTAGGAACCATATAACTTTTGTTAATCACAGTAACATGAAACTAGGAGTACCCTGCATTTCAGCTCGTATGAATCAATAAATGCAAATCTAAAACAGGGAAAAGCTTACCTGACTCACATGGTTTACCCCTCAAACAGTCACAAAGGTTTGCAACATTGATAATCAAGCCTGAAGGTGATTCAAAATCCTGTCTTTCCTTTCTGGGCTTGTCAAAGACATCTTATGCTCTTCTTGGGCCACTTATGAGCTGACTGAATGCCTGCGTTTCATCAGCTGTTTGGTCATAGATCATTAGTTTTAGGTGATGGAAGAGTGTGCGGTAAAAATGCAAGAGGTAAAAATGTCATAGGTAAAAAATGTCAGTCAAAATGGTAGATATGCTATAGGTAAAATGCCACAGGTAAAAATGCCACGTGTGTTACCTATATTATATATGTGTGGAAAAAAGAGGATGCCATCAAGGGTAGCTCAGCCGCAGATTTGATACCAGGTTAAAGCACACTTATTCTAGCAAACAACATTTGCCTCTGACCTTTCACCAGATATATATCGCATCATAGCAAAGCTATTATTTATAGATATGATGATATATCGGTTGCCCTATATGTATGCTATACATGTACTTGTGTTTATAGAGTAATTTTCTGTTCTGTTCTGTTCAGTAAATGATAAAAAAAAATATTACATGCTGCAGATTTATCACTTTGAAGACTAGTTGATAATTTGTTTGCTGAAAGTGTGGAAAAAGTGAGAATGGCATAATCAATTATACCCACTGTTAACCCTTTACCACACAATCCTTACTTTTAACGACCCTGAAAAAGAAGCCTTTTGAAAACATTGTGAGAAAAGGCGAAAATGCTGGTGACCAGCATTTTCTCCTTTTCCCACAACGTTTTCTGACCTTTCAGAAACAAATGCAGTCATTTTAGCCACATTTAATTTGTCGTCTGCAAATTCTTTCAATTTGGACAGTCCGAAATAGTGTCGTTTGGTAAAGAGTTAAAGCAATTATTGATGAAACAACTTCCATAAAAAACTTTTTGTGCTCATTGTGAGCAATTTTTTTCTTTACTATGTTCTTCAAATTTCCTCTGCTGCGCGGCACAAAAAGACTGTTTTTAATAAATGAGGAAACATTGGAACAAAAGGACAACTTGCTCATAAGCTCATTACAGGCAATATCTTCTTTTGATGCAATGCTCTTCAAGTATACTCTGCTGCGACTTCATATCAACAAGACGTCTTGTACATGTGTGCCAAATTCCAACATTCATGTCATTTATATAAATTACACAGCAGTCTTTTTGTGTCACGCAGCAGAGTAAAAATGCAAAGGAATAATCTGCATCATGTAATTTTTTTATCATTCACAGAACAGAACAGAAATTACTCTATAAACACAAGTACTATGATGCCCTATAATGCAATGTATATCTGGTTAGAGGTCAGAGGCAAATATTGTTCTTCAACCTTGTATCGTATGTGCAACTGAGCCAACCTTTTCATAATGATTTAACTTACTCTTTGAACTTTGTCTAAACAAAAGTTCAGATTCTTTGATACTTGCTTAGTTTTCAACAACTTGGTAAGCTCTGATTCCAGATAAAGTCAAGTGCTTTCAGGGTCCGTATTCACCAACCATTCTTAAGAACATTCTTAGACTTATTCTTCAAGATTTTCCAATTTTGAAAGTAACACACCTTTTGGTTGGCTAAACCATACGGTTTAGCCAACCAGAAGGTGTGTTACTTTCAAATTTGGAAAATTTTGAAGAACAAGACCAAGAATGTTCTTAAGAATGGTTGGTGAATACAGACCCTGGTCCTGCATTGATTTTGTTTCGAATCAAGAGCCAAATTACGTATGGATTCTGCCCAACTGGAACATTACCCACTGGAGACAGAATGTCTGAAAGCATAGAATAATACCCAGCTGGAGTCCTATACTGATATTTATTGTGATACAACTAAGTTGGAAACTACATGCAATCAACTAAAGAGACTGTATTGTCCCTTATTATCGCTCCCCCTCTAATTATCACTCCCCAAGCTTTTTTCTAACTAAAAATAAGCTAACCAGACTATCAATAAAGTTGAAAAAAATCAGCTGGAATACACTTATGGCATCAACATAATCCTAATTATTTCACAAATCATTGTCACTAACACCTGCATGACTATCCAAATATACATACATTTCCAATAACATTTAAAACTTCCAGTGACACAAAATGTTAACTTAGAAAAACTCTCACTTTAAGCAAGTGAAAGTGAAAGTATCTAAGACCAGCGTCACAATTTAATCTTGAATGCAATTCAAATTCCAAATAAATCATGATCAGGGGTAAAACTGATATCCTGCATTAAATACAGCCAGTTTCTCAAATGGAGACTGCTTCAAAGTTGGCGCTGACTAAAACCTGAACAATAATGTTATCATTGTCCTGTATGTTGTATATTGTTTTACCGCTATCAATCGCCCCCACCCCCTCCCTGGTAACCAGCATTTGCTCCTATTCCCACCATGTTTTATTCCCTTTCAAAGACAAATTTTATAATTTGTGATACATTTAATTTGTGATCTGCAAAGGCCTTTAGTCTGGTAATGAATTGAAATTGTTTGTTGATAGCCTTTGCAGGGTGCCTAATCACATACTACAGTATGTAATTCGCATATAAATTCTACTCCGCACATACAAATTTTTTGCGCGTATGTGCATGCATGTACTTTCAAAAGTATGCACATACAAAAAGGAAAGCAATTACATACACTGCATGTACAAATTTGATACCATTTCATATTGCATGCCAAACTGAAAAAATGTGTACAATGGAGGTAGTCTCTCTTGGAAGTGAGTACCATATTTTGTGCTCAACATCAGAGTAGTTACCAAATATTTTCATTATCCATGTATATATTTTGAGGCCCCCTAGTCTGTCTGAACAATTTCGCAACAATTTTTTTTCCAGTCCCAAAATCTGCCAAGTGTATAGGAAATCTTGTAATTAATTTTCTTTGAGAATTAACTTTAGTAATAATATTATGATGCTCAGTTATTGTTAAAAACACATTTTTTTGACATATGAAAGCTAAAAAATCAAGCTGCAAAGTCTGCAAGTAATTTTCGTATGTATGGCATCTGCAGTAGAAAAAAATGTTAACACAACAATAACTGTTAAAATATTTTACAGCATCAAGATTTGAGAAAGGTTGGTTGACACAAGTGATTCTACCATTTCACATATTGTTTTATTTTGCTCTTAAAAGGCATAGCCTTTATTTGACAGAGTATGAGCTGACAATGAGCCAATCAGCCTGCTCCTCTGTGATTTTAAAATAGCCAGATCTATGAGCATCATCTTCGACAATGACACTCAATCTGTCTACGCTTCCTTTTTTAAAGCAACCCTAACGTACATGTACTTCACAACTTTGAGAAAGGAATAAAGCTGAAAATCCTTTCATAAAAACAGTTGATTATCAAAATTCATGGCCATGTTAGGTTTTTAAACCTTGACAGCAGTTGCAATTATTTCTAAGTATGAGCATGCCCTGGTGACATAATAATGATCCGTCCATATAAATTATTCACCAAATGCAAAATTTAATCATTTAATTAAGTGCACATTAATTATAGTAAAGAAGCTAGGGTTTTACAATTCATAAACAAAACTGAAACAGTCCAAGGTTACACTTTACTTCTTAATTTTTCTTTGTACCCTGATTCAAAACCTAGGGGGTACACTGTACCCCCAAAGTTTTCTTTGTACCCTCCATTCAAAACCTGGAGGGTGCATTAATGACAGAGCTGGATGGTAAATGGTCTCCTAGAAATGCTTGCCTAATGACCAATGTAATTACCTGTTGGATTCGGAAAACAATTTTAGGCAAGCATTTCTAGAAAACCCAATAATCTTTGGTAATCACAGCAAATATCATGCAGAAATCTTAAGTTTACATTAGGCCCCAACGCTGAATACTTTAAGTTGGACAAATCTGTTCAGAAGTAACAAAAAATTAATAAAAAAATGTACCTAAATACACATTTGGTGTACCTCCGCTTTCACCCCATTAAACAAAATCGGTAAAATATGCGGCTGTTGTTGCACGTCGATTTTTTGAAAATGTGTAAACACCTTCAAGATCATCATTATGGATTAAAATAATCTTATTGGTAAAATTTAAGCAATGATTCAGAGTTCTTTGATGACAATGTCACACACGTGAAAATTTTAGCCTTTAATCTGATTTAAACAGCTTTGGGCCATGATTTAACATCTCTGCCGGAAGCTGTCTCAATATCCTAAAGTTTTCCATTCAACGATCAGTTGGTGTGTAAAATCGGAGAAAATGTTTGTTTTTTTTTAATCAAATTTTCGATGCAAACGGAAGTGGGAAGTCTGAGACTCTGAACCATTTGGCGGCTCCAAACATGAAGCGGACCGTGACAGGAAACATTTTTTTTTCCAACGAGGCATGCTTGAAAGAATTCCCGTGGTTGAATGCAGACGATCGTAACAATATTTTTCAATGAATGAATGAATGTTGTTTTATGGCGCATCGACAGCTTTGGTCATTTAGCGCGCATATCTGTGTTGAAGGAACGATTAAGGCGGATTTTTTCTTAAAAAGATTTGAGACGTGCTGACAGTAAAAGAGTTAAATTAAGAAGGATAATGTGTGATCTAAGTATGTATAAAAGATATAATTGAGCAACAGGGCTTCCCTATTAACTCAAAAAGGTTTTGAATAATGATGTTAAGACTGCGATAAAAAGATTTGAACAGTCTTAAATTGATAATAAAGGAGTCTTTAAATGAAGAAAGGTTACGTGTAACTGACAATGTGCATAAAATATGATATTGAGTGGCTGGGCATTCCCTGCCTACTCAAAAGTTTTAGATTAAAAAAGGTAAGATTGTGAATCAGCTGACAAGGTATTTTATATAATGATGTGTAAAGAATGTAAAAAGGTAGATAAGAAACTAAAGAGTAAATATCACAGTTTATTGTAAATGCCAATCTCCTTTATGAAAGCGATAATAGATTCAACGCCGACAGAATCAAAAAGATTTTTTAAACTATCGACACTTAAATATTTTCTACGAACTGGCTGAAAGTCAATGCAATCTAGTAGAATGTGTTTTATAGAGAAGGGTGCATTGCATGGAATACATTCAGGGGCATCATCTCTGGTCAAGAGCCAGGAATGTGTAATGCGTGAATGGCCAATTCGAAGTCGTGCAATTATCACTTCTTCTCGACGAACAGACCTGTAAACGGGGTACCATTCACTGAGGGAAGGTTTAACTGAATGTAGTTTATTGAAAACATCAGCATCCCACTGGGATTGCCAAGAAGATTGGATATGTGTTAAAACAGAGGATTTAAAATCAGTGTGTGGAACTTTAAAATCTGAAACGGGAAGGTTAAGTGCAGATTTGGCAGACCTATCGGCATTTTCATTGCCTTTGATGCCTACATGACTTGGAAGCCAGCAGAACACCAATCTATTCATAGAAGAAATTTGTGAGATCCTTTCAAGTAAACTACAGATTAAGGGGTTTTCAAGTCGTTGATTTGAAAGGGCCTGTAATGTTGACAAAGAGTCAGAAAAGATAATGAAACGGTTGGAGTTAGAATGTTCAGCTAGATTAAGGGCAAGATCAATAGCTTTAATTTCTGCAGAGAAGATAGAGGAATTGTTTGGAAGGCGGCACTTTAAGCTCCTTTCTCCATAAATAGCAGCAGCTGCTACAGAATTTCCCTCTTTAGATCCATCTGTATAGATCGGTTTGAAAGAAAAATAATGCTCCTTTATCTCATTGTATCTAGCATGAAACACAGTTCTATCCGTGACAGACTTTTTGTCAGATGCAAGGTCAAATCTGAATTCTGCACTGTTTAGAGTCCATGGAGGGATTTCAGAGATTTTATAGTCGGCAATAGATTCAGTGTCTATGCCAAGGTTATCTACTATGGGCTCCATGCGGATACCAAATGGAGGAATAACATTTGGTTTCCTTTCAAAAAGACGTTTATATTGAGGTTTAAAAACAACTTTATGAGTTGGGTTAAAACGATTCGACTTCAGTTTTAAAAGATATTGAAGCGATAGTTTTTCCCTCCTGTAAGAAAGAGAAGGTTCATTAGCCTCAACATAGAGACTATTGACGGGAGAAGTTCTGAAAGCGCCGAGGACAAGACGCAGGCCTTCGTGGTGTATAGGATCAAGAATTTTAAGGCAAGATTTACGGGCTGATCCGTATACGATAGATCCATAGTCTAATTTGGAGTGAACTAAAGACCGATAAAGCCGCAAGAGGACTTTACGGTCTGCTCCCCATTCAGAATGGGCCACAACCTTTAGAAGATTAAGAGCCTTCTTGCATTTCTTTTTAAGTGCAGTGATGTGAGGAAGGAAGGAAAGCTTTCTGTCAAAGATGACTCCAAGAAATTTAAACTCTGAAACGACTTCAATTTTAGTTTTGTCCAAATACAGTTCAGGGTCTGGATGAACACCACGTAAATTACAAAGGTGCATGCATTTTGTTTTGAACTTGGAAAATTTGAAGCCATTTTCTTCAGACCACGTTTGGAGTTTGTTGAGACACTGTTGAAGTTGTCTCTCAATAATATTCATATTTCGAGATCTGAAGCATATAACAAAGTCATCAACATAAAGAGAACAGTCTACACCAGGACAGATAGCTTTAACTATACTGTTTATTTTTACACTAAAAAGTGTAACAGAGAGAATACATCCTTGGGGCACACCCATCTCCTGTTCACGGGCTCCCGAGACAGTATTGCCAACTCGGACACGGAAAAGACGTTCATCCAAGAAGGCTGAGATAAAAAGAGGAAGACGGCCTCGAAGACCAAAGTCATGTAAGTCTTTAAGAATTCCATATTTCCAAGTCGTATCATAAGCGCTTTCAAGGTCGAAAAAGACAGATACTACATGTTGTCTATTAATAAAGGCTTCTCTGACAAAGGTTTCAAAGCGGACAAGATGATCGATGGTACCACGCTGGCGACGAAATCCACTCTGTACATCAACGATAAGGTTGTTTTTCTCTAAAAACCAGACAAGCCTGTCATTGACCATACGTTCTAGGGTCTTGCAGAGACAACTAGTAAGAGCTATTGGACGATAGTTGGCTGGGTCACTAGCATCCTTGCCAGGTTTTGGGATAGGAATGACTAGTGCCTCCCACCAGGACGAAGGAAAATCACCGGACTGCCAGATATCATTAAAAATATCAAGTAAAACAGAGAGAGAAGTAAAAGGTAAGTGTTTTAAAAACTGGTAATGAACTTTATCTTGGCCAGGAGAAGAATCATGGGCTTTATTCAGAGCAGATTTTAATTCTTTAAAAGTGAAGAGTTTATTACAGTGCTCTGAATTAGAAGAATTGAAATTAAGTTTTTTCTTTTCTTCTCTGGCTTTATTCCTCTGAAACTTTTCAGAATAGTTTGCAGAGGAGGACTTTTTGCAAAAGGTGTCAGCAAGAGCATCAGCTATATCCTGGGGGGTTTCCAACGAAGTATTGTTAACTTCAAGGTGACTAAGAGGGGGTTGGCCTTTGCCATTGATCTTTCTAATCATGTCCCAGGTTTTTTTAGTAGTAGTTCTACTATTTAATTTAGAGACATATTGTCTCCAAGCCTTGCGCTTACTTTCTCTTATGGTACGACGAGCCTTTGCCCTGGAAATACGGAATAAGTTATGATTTTCTTTGGTAGGTTTGAGGCTAAACTTTCTAAGGGCTTGTTTTCTGTCTCTGACAGCCTGTTTACAATCTTCATTGTACCAAGGCTTGTCAGGACGTTTTGGATTTGTCGAGGTCTGAGGGACGGACTGTTTAGCTGCATCAATTAATAGGGAGGTGAAAAGTTTTGCGGGATCATCACAATCTCCAAATTTGTCATGTGTAATGGTCTGTTCACAGAGGGTTTCAAATCTATTCCAATTGGCTTTGGAGAGCTTCCATTTCTGCGGGTTTTATGCTGCTGGATGGTTGTGTAGATGAAAAGATAATAGGGAAGTGATCACTTCCACACAAATCCTCTTTCACTTTCCAACTGAAACTGTGAAGTAAGACTGGGCTGCATAAGGTTAAATCTATAGATGAGTAAGATCCAGTTGCTGGATGTAGGTAGGTTTTGGACTTGTTATCATTCATGAAAGACAAAGAGTTGTTCGAAATGAAGTTCTCCAACTGTAAACCTCTCTGGTTAGTGTCATCACAACCCCACATAACATTGTGACCATTAAAGTCCCCAGCAAGAATATAGGGGGATGGCAATTGGGAAATGAGATCATTTAGATTGGTCTCATTAACAGGTGTGCTTGGGGGGAGATATAAAGAACATAGTGTAACGGCACTGTGTAAAGATAATCTGATGGCAACAGCTTGCAAGTTTGTGTTAAGAGAGATAACTTTATGAGGTATGTTGTTATTAACAATAACAGAAACACCACCTCTAGCTTTCTCGCCTTCGGTAAAGACTTTATTGTAAATGGAATGGTATTTGATTGAGATATCATCCTCCCGTTTAAGGAAGGTTTCTTGAAGACAAACAGCAACTGGTTTGTGATCACTAATTAAAAGGGAAAGTTCGTCAAAGTTTGACTTCAGACCTCGACAATTCCACTGGATTATGGTATCCATTGTGCATGAAGAAAGTATAAAAGCTAAAGTAAAAAAAGAGGTTGTAAACCAATGCATTTTAAAATAGGTTGATTAAGACTTCATTACAGTTGTCTCGGGTTTGGACGTGTGCCAAGTGTCAGTGTCCTTGTTCCAAGTATCCTTAGAAATGGACTAGATAGAGGCTTCTGAATCTGAAGCCTCACCTTCCAGATTTTCAGCATCTGCATCCATGTCCTCTAGCTCCGAAAATCTGTTGGAGGTAGGGACAGGATCATTTACTCTGACTGTGATTTCACAAGATTCATGTGAATCTCTAGATTGTGGTTTAGGTTTGGAAGAAGACCTTTTAGGAGATCGAGGTGTATGATTAGGTTTGTTATCTTTAGATGAAACATTAGATTTTATTGTAGACTGTGAAGATGGAGGTTGGGGTTTCTTTGGAGGCTGTTGTGAAGGGGGAGATGGCTTTGAAGGTTTTTTTGAAGAGATATTTTGCGAAGAGGTAGACGGCTTTGAAGTTTTTTGTGAAGAAATACTTTGAGAGTTTGTGGGTTTTGAGGTTGCAGAAGGGGTTTTGTTTGTTGTAGACGCAGATGGAGAGTCAGGAATTAGTTTGGACAAGGTGGATGGAGGGAGAAGTTCTTTCAGCTCAGTAGCTACATCAGGAAATTTTTGAAGTAGAACTTTCGCTAGAATCTTACAAGTGCTGCAGTCATCCTTTTCAGTTGACGAGCCAACAACACCTGCATAGCTAGGACTAGAAGAGGTTTTCTTTCGTTGTTCAAATATTTTCCTTGCTTCTGGAAAGCTAACATTATTGTTGTATTTAATGGACAGTATTTCTTTTTCTTCTCTCCATACAGGACATTCTCTTGAAAAAGTAGAGTGTGGAGACTTACAATTAATGCAAGGAGGAGGATTTGAACATGTAGTACTGTCATGGTCAGGTCCTTGATGAGCACATTTAGAGCATGTTTCTTGGTTTGGACATTTACTGATGTGATGGCCGTACCGCTGGCATTTAAAACATCGCAAGGGATTTGGCACATACACATCTACTTTTACAATTTGAAAGCCTACCTTGATTGATGTTGGAAGAACAGGTGAAGAAAATGTTAAGATGTATGTATTTGTGAGTCTCTGTTCTCCATCTCTGCGTACAGAAATCCGTTGGACATCGGATACACCTTGTTGTTTCAGGTTATCTTTAATTTCTTGCAAAGAGTTGCAGTAAGTAAGCTCTTTGCATCTAATTACTCCTTTGCAAGAATTTAGTGAAGGATGTGGGAAAATTTTAACATCTGTGTCAAAGAATTTTGTGTTTTTTAAAAGATTCACAGCTTGTTGATTTGTAAGACATTCAACTAAAAGGGTCTGGTCTTTGAGTTTTTTAACAGATTTTGGAGTTCCAAGGATGCTGGTAATTTGTTTCTCTATTACGAAAGGAGATAGTTTTGTTATGGGCTTTAAAGGATCTTGGGATTGGATAACGATAAAACGCGGAGAGTGAAAAGAAGAAGTAGAAATTGAAGGTTCAGTTTCGGATTCACTGTCTGATAAAGGGCGTTTGCTTTCATTGAGCTTGGCCTTTTTTTGGGATGCCATGTTTGTGTGTAAAATTTCATCACCGATGCTCCCCACCCGCCATGGAGCCCAACAAGGGGACATGGTCTGGGGAAAGCCCATTCGCAGACCATGACAGGGATACATCAGTGGTATACTCGGTATGAAAGGGCTAGACTGGACAGATGCATTCTCGCAGAAAGTTCTACCAAGCTTAGACAATCATTGAGAGGTTACAAATGTCAGCCAAATACCAAAGAACTTTCACCCAATTGACCCATGAGCCACCGCCTTCTAGGGCAGAACAAGAAATATGAAATCTGGAAAGAGTGTGGATTACATATGGAGAGGACAGTAATTTTAATAGAGAGAAGGGTGTAACAGAAAGAACATATTAGATGCCCTAGGGCAAGGCATGACCAGCCGATTGATCAGGACGGGCCTTCCTGACCTCTCGTTTAGTTCAATTCAAGGCCAAAGTGGTGTGTTGCGAAAACAGAGCTATCAAACGGCCGAGCCCTGAATCCACTCAACCACCAGGATCCCGTCATCAAACGACACGAGTTGCAGCCCACGGCAAACGGGCAGGCACAGTGGGGGGGTCTTACCCCTGCTGTAGTGCGACAGCTGAGCTATTTCTATCCCCCCACCAAGCTGGGGGCTATATTTTTCAATGTTTGTCGAGAGTATCCCAATGTTGCAGACATGTCACTTTATGTGTACCCTTTAATTAAAATCGTTTTGTTTTGGACAAGTGAGCCACACTGGCGGACAAGTAGATTTTTGTAATTTACTTGTCCGCGGACAAGTAGAAATTTCTAAGATTTCCACACCCCTGATTTAACCCTTTACCATACAATCCAGACTTTTAACAACCCTGAAGAAGAAAGCCTTTTAAAAACATTGTGGGAAAAGGAGAAAATGCTGGTAACCAGCATTCTCTCCTTTCCCACAATGGTTTCTGCCCTGCCCAAAACAAATTTCAATTTTTGAATCACATTTGTCATCTGCCAATGCTTTGAATTTGGGCAAGTCTAAAATTATGTCGTTTGGTAGAGTTAATTATTTCTGTGAATCCTTTCACTTTGGTCCAGTCTAAATTGATATCTGGTAAGGAATAACAGATTAAAAGTATACTACCTGTATTTTGTTTTTCCTCCGCTGCAAAATGTACTCGTACACAGACCGCGCATCTCACACAAGACATGTAACTCTTGTGGCGACATCCCTCATTGGTAGAAATCTACTTCAAGTTAGGAAGATAGCATGATCTGGAGTCAATGCATCAGAAATTTGCATCACAAAAAATTGTCTTCAGCTGTAGTGATTCTTTAATGTTCCAGTATAGTTAAAATATAGTTCAACCTTCTCCCAAACAAGGGGACGTAATGCATGTGATGTATGATACCTAGCAAGTCATCACATGATCATGTCCATTTTGTCTAACAATCAACTGAATCATGAGTCGGTTGTTAAACTGGTCTTTGGACATGATAAAAAATTGACCAATAGCAAAAAGTTTTGGTCCAGGTCAGCCTGCGCAGTCTGTGCAGGGTGACCTGGCCTGGGCCAATACTTTTTGCAAATGCATAAGCTCCCTTTTCAAAGAGCATGCCTCAAGTTTATGTTTCAACCACCCTGAGGAAGACAGCTTATCTCTTTTTTTCCCCACAATGTTTTTAACAGTTACACTTTACTAGAAGATCCTGACTTTTAACTACCCTGAGAAAGAAGGGTTTTAAAAAAATTGTGGGAAAAGGAGAAAATGCTGGTAAACAGCATTTTCTCCTTTACCAACAATGTTTTATGTCTTACTAGAAAACATGAGTTCATGTGTATCAAGTTTGAAAAAGTCATCTGCAGATGCTTTAACCCTTTACCACACAATCCCGCAATTTAATGACCCTGAGAAAGAAGCCTTTTGATAACATTGTGGGAAAAGGAGAAAATGCTGGTAAACAGCATTTCTTCTTTTCCTACCATGTTTTCTACCCTTTCAAAAGCATATTTCAATTTTTAAGTCATATTTATTTTGTCATCTGCAATTGCTTTCAATTTGGACTAGTCCAAGGTTTTGTTGTTTGGTAAAGAGTTAAATTTCGTAGATTTTTTTGGTTTGGAAAGGGTCAACTCTTACCTACACAAGAAAAATGTATATTTGTCCAAATCAAAAGTATGTGCTGAAGACAATTCAAATGTGGTGCAAATGATGGAATTGGGCTTGGGTGACATAGAAAACATTGTGAGAAAAGGAGAAAATGCTGGTTACCAGCATTTTCTCCTCTTCCCAAGGGTCATTAAGACTCAGGATTGTGTAATACAGGGTTAAAAGCCTATTCCTGTAGTGAACAAGAGATTCATTGATAAACAGTTAATAACAGGACCTAACAGCCACTGAATAGCTTAAACCTTATAGCACCTTTCACAACTTAGCAGCCTTTGCAGACTGTGAAAATCAAGATCATACTACACAAAATATTCTGTCTTACCTTTGTTAACCTTTGCAACCGAAATCTTGAAATTTTGGCCCTATTTCCGAGATCTGTAAATGTATTTTTTTTTTTTTTTTTCAGTCCTTCGAATATCAATATGTGAGTAGATTAAGTTCTTTGCTTTGTCTCATCTGATAGAAGATGCCGTTTTAGATGTATTCTCTATCTCAAGAGCTGCATTTCCTTTCTGAATAGCAGCAGGAGTGAACGGTATTTCTTGAGACGATAACTGGGTGGGGTACAATATTACAAATTCTCAAAATTTTCGTCGAGTTTATGAACGTCATTATATATGTTGATGCTGTTATTTGGTTCGCTGTAGAATGCTCACTCACCTGAATATACACGTACACCTGTATATAAGAAACTGGTTTAATAAATTCATAAATTTTGCATTCAGTTTGTGATCCCGCCATGTTTATTTTCGTCCAGCCACGAGGTTTTGGCGGTTGATGCAAGTTGACTTCCGGTTCCACATTTAAATGAACACATATATTATTTTTTTGAAACTGCTCCTGCGAAAAGTCTTTAACTCATCTACATTTGTGTCATTTAAACTTAAAATCGCATTGTTATAAATTGTCCAATAAACAATCTATGCATTTTTGATTGGCAAAGTAAGGAAATTTGCCGCCAAAAATTTACCAATCGGCAAGCCCCTCGTGCAACAACATAATCGCCCCACTGACAGTTCAACCTCGACGACTCGCTATCAAAAATTATCGCAATGGCAACTAGATTAAGCCATATGAGACAAGTTGCCCATCCATACCGACCAACCCTTATCCTGCTAAGCGGCACCCGCCTTTTTCAGACATTGTGGATCAAGATCCGACTGCACATGACGCAACACAGATCTTGGTTCGCACTGTTCAATACGTTGAGCATTTGCCGACTAAAAGAACTTTGAAACCGCAGTGTTGGAGTTTTAATTATTATCTAGAAAAGTTAATTTGATATATTTAGCCCATAGTTCTTGAATAAATGGGCCGAATATCAATATGACCGGTTCCATGTTTAAGTAGCTCATTTTCTCCTTTTCCCACAA
Organism: Tridacna gigas; assembly: GCA_945859785.2. Taxonomy (NCBI): domain Eukaryota; kingdom Metazoa; phylum Mollusca; class Bivalvia; order Cardiida; family Cardiidae; genus Tridacna; species Tridacna gigas. Next base: position 43,285,511 of record OX244036.2, read on the forward strand.
ATTTTTCGAAAGGCTTCTTCCTCAGGGTCGTTAAAACTCGGGATTGTGTGGTGAAGGGTTAAGTGCCCACTTTGACTTTGCCGAAGTCATCATTCTGAATCAAACGCTAATTCTAAATATAAAGGCTACTCATCAGATGCCAGGTACTGAAATTCAGATTTTCTTTCTTTGTGTGTGGGCGGTTTAAAGCAGTTTTCAACATTATTTCAGCTATATAATGCTAGCCTGTGCGCCTTCCAATGCTTTCCCGTTTTTTTTCTTTTTCTTTTACCAGTACTTCGTACAACATTCTTCCCAAGCCACTGGATGCTTTCCCACAAAGTCATAGTCAAAACAACGAAAGAAATTTGTTGAGCTTTGGAGTCGAACCAGCGACATCCCTCTCGCCGGTTTCAAGCATCGTATGTTACTGACTGCCCTTTCGGGAAATCAGAAGGAGAACAACATGGTGGGTGAACACGTTCCTTGTCTTGAATGTCCGTCAGCAAGCATTCCTTGTCCATTTTATTACTCGTTATGAGATACATTTAGACATTTGTCCACTCCGGCCATGCTAATGCATCAGTCGTACATGGGAATATTTGGAAAATATCAAACAACTTTTAATTGGAGGATTTTTTTTTTGTAGGTCGGAATCTTAACTCCGGAAATTCACCCTGGAAAATTTACGAGAAAGATCTGTTGGCATGCTGAAGACTGGGGTTCTCTTGAACCACATTTAGCTTGTCGTCAGCAAATGCTTTGAATTTGGACAAGCTTCTAAAATTTTGTCGTCTGGTAGAGTTACTCGGATTTAAATCCAGATATCGAGCTGTCCACTCGATACTACTGATTGACTTATTCGTCTCGTACACACTGGTAACAAAATCCCAGTGTGCACAAGCACTACTGTCCACTAAAGTGAAATCTTGTCCTGTAGCACAGGCTATTGGCGAACATAAGCACTCAGAATTTCTCTTACGTGCTTGCAAGCACCTGCAAAAATGTAGATCGGTTTTGCCCGATACGCCGATCCCAGCCTAGACTATTCCTCCGCCACCGATCAATTTCACTTCGGCAATACAGGCCAGTGTGATATACCCAGTTCTTATGTTCTGGACTCACCTTGCCTGTGTGCGCAATCGGCACAGAACCTGGGCCCGTAATCACCAACCATTATGAATATTCTTTGCCTTATTCTAGATTTAAAAAAGTAACATAACTTCTGATTGGCTAAACCACTTGGTTTTGCCAATCAGAAGTTGTGTTACTTTCAAATTTAGAATAATCTTGGAGAAAAAGACTAAAAATGTTCTTAGGAATGATTGGTGAATACAGACCCTGGACTCGTCGGAAAAGATATGCGTCAGCCCTGGATCGTTCAAGTGGCATGGTCGTGTGCCTATTGGAATCGGCCTTTGATTCATAGGCTATTGATGCACGGAGGGGGCGAAAAACTTGTCTTTGAGACGGTTGAGCACCGATAGCATAGAGAGTCTAACCCTACTGGTATTCTGAAAGTTTTTTTTTTTTCCGCTGGGCTGCTGCCGTCTAGGAATGGATCTTTCGAGCTTGGAAGATAATAACCTCGGCTTGAGTTAATGACCTTGCCCCTTGTCGATGATTTCTGGCCAATGTAGATGAATATCAGGCTGCACAGAACGCACAGGCTGATCTTGAATCTAAGCTAGCCGAAACATCGAGATTTTTTCCGGCATGGGTGGGGTTGGGCGGGGAAGAACTTTCGAAATCGTAACACTTGGGTTCATATTGACGGCTGATAATTGTCATGCAAGTTATTTAGCAGTTAAAGGGTTGGTAGTTTTGCCTTCTTAAAGCCGTTTTCTACGTGATTTCAGTCATATCTCAGTGGCCAATGCATCTATCAACGTGTTGATGGAGTTTCTTTTAAGTTCTTGGTTCGGCGCCCTTTTCAAGCCACTGGCAGCTTTCCCACATAAGCCTAATCACCATTGAAACTATTTTCATGGCGGAGAGAAATCCTGTTGCAATGTCTGTTATCAATCCTCAAATAAATCAGGCTCTGTATTCACAGACCACTCTTAGCCCTTAATCTGCTAATTAAGTTATAAAACTTTCAAGCCGATCATAACGCTATTTCAATTTTTTTTTTTGAGAAAAATATCTCCCAGTTGGGCAGTGTAGTTCCGACATCAGACGTTCCATGCAGTCTGATCTTCATCTGCACTGTCCGCAAAAGGTAAGTAAGTCGCGCTTAGCAGAATAAGGGTCAGAAAATCCTTAGTCTTATTCTCAAGAATTTTCTCAATTTGAAAGTAACACAAATGGTCTAACCAATCAGATGTGTTACTTTCTAAATCTAGAATTAGAATGAAATCAAGAATAGTTGGTGAATATGTACACTAGGATTGAAAGTAACATGCACTGTCCAGGCAGAGCACAAGATAATGGATAGTTGCACTAACTGTAAAAATAAATTACAGAGTTCTACTAGTTCAATACGGAACAGCAAGGGCCTTTAACTCTTTAACAAACGACAAAAGTTTCTCCTTTTCCCACAATGTTTTCAAAAGTATTTTTCCCAGGGTCATTAAAATTCAGGATTGTGTGGTAAAGTGTTAACAGTTTGACCATTAACAGGTCAGTCACATTATGAAAGACCGAGCCTGGTAGCTCTGTCGGTAACAAATTGGGCTTGTAATCCTGTGGCTGCGAGAAAGCCAGCCAGCCACCTTGGTAAAATTCTTATCAAGGTGTCATGATAGTTACTGCAACATGATTCATCCTTTCTCAGCGCTGAGCATTGTTTCGACTTTGGTTATGTGGGGAAGCAGCCTGTGGCTTGGGAAGAATATTGTGAGGAGTACTGGTAAAAGAAACCCAGGAAAGCATGGTTAAGTGCAATGGCTGCCACGATATACATGTAACTGAAACAGTGCTGAAAACAGTGTCAACCCTTATCCTGCTAAATGAACTTTTCAAGCCAACAGTAAAACCCAAATGTTGCTATTTCAAAGGTATATTTTTTGGGGAAATATCTCCGTGATGGACAGTGCAGATCTAAGATCAGACTGCATATTCTGTGCAGTCTGATCTTAATCTACACTGTCTGCAAAAGGTCCTGGAGTTGCGCTTAGCAGCCAAAGGCTTAAAAACTATACAAAGAATTAATTGCTTATGCAGAATGTAGTGCTGAGCATTACTTTGACTTAGTTATGTGGGGAAGCAGTCTGTGGCTTGGAGACAGTACTGTACAATGTATTAATTACAGAAGCTGAAGGAACACAGGGAAAGGTTATCTGGCTGCCGTGATAATACTGAAATAATGTTGACAATGGCATAAATCTTGAGACAAATTTTGATAATGAGCATTTAACAATCTAACCCCTTACCAAACAATTCTGTGTTTCAACGACACTGAAGCTGATGTCTTAAGAAAACATAGCAGGAAAAGGAGACCAGCATTTTCTCCTTTTTCCAAAATGCTTTCTACTCTTTCAGAGATAAATTTTGCCATTTGAGTCACAATTTAAAGGTTTTCTAAGATAAATCCTTGCCATTTCGACAAGTCTGAATTTTTTTTTTGTCAAGAGTTAACAAACAACAAAATTTTAAGCTAGTTCAAATTGAAAGCATCTGCACGCATAATTATAATGAACCATGGCACAAATGATGGGTTTGTTTTTAACCCTTTACCACATAATCCCCATTTTTACAACCTTGAGAAGGGAGACTTTTGAAAAGCATTGTAGGGAAAAGGAGAAAATGCTGGTAACCAGCATTTTCCCCTTTTCCCACGATGTTTTCTACCTTATCAAATGACAACTTCAACATTTTTAGCCACATTTAATTTTGCATCTGCATAATTATGCTTTGGGTCTGGACAAGTCTAAAATTCTGTTGTGTGTTTAAGGGTTAACCCTTTACCACACAATCCCAACCTTTGACAGCCCTGAAAGAGAAGGCTCTTGAAAACATTGTGGAAAAAGGAGAAAATGCTGGTAACCAGCATTTTCTTCTATTCCCACGATGTTTTCTACCCTATCAAAGAGAGAAATCATCATTTTAGCAACATATATTTGTCGTCTGCAAATGCTTTGAATTTGGTCCATTCCAAAAATTTGCCGTATGATAAAGAGTTAAGGGACATAAAAAGTCATAGCATACACAGCGATAAGCAAACAAACTGACAAAAGCAGGGCAAATATTCACCAACCACACTAAATGGCAATCATCGTCTATTTCTAAATTTAGAAAGTAACAAAACTTTCTGATTGGCTCAACCTTTTGGTTAAGCCAATCAGATATTGTGTTACTTGGAAATTTAGAAAAATCATGGGAATTAGACAGAGTGCAATTTTGATTAGTTGGTAAATATGGCCCCAGATACCCTTGTGGAATATAGGACAGAATAACAAACCTTGAATATGAATGTATTAAGTTTATTTGACATAATTAAAATTCATTTATAGATAAAATAAGATCAAAATTATTTTGTGTCTTTCTTAAACCTTGTAAATAGTTTTGTATCACTTTTAATTTCATCTCCCAGTGTACAACTAATGAAAACATTGTAACAACAGTAGACATACAGTAATATCTCCTTTTACCAAATGAAACCTATGTATAAAACTAGAATTCATATCATTACACAATGGGTTATTGTAAAATTCAGCCAATTAACATGAATAAAGGTTCGATACATAATTACAACTGTAAATATAGAGGGAAAATGAGATCCTGGTCATGATGAGCCATTTTTCCTTCTGACACAATGTTTTCAAAAGTACTTTCTTTAGCACTTTAAGAGCAGTAGCAGACAAAAGCTGAACTATTCTCTTGTTAACTCTTTACCAAACGACAAAACTGTAGGCTTTTCAAACTAAAAAAGTTTCCAGATGACATATAAAGGGTAGCTCAAAAGTTGATTTCAGTCTCTGAAATGTTAGAAAACATTGTGGGAAAAGAAGAAAATGTTGGTCACCAGCAGTTTCTTCTTTTCCCACAATGTTTTCAATAGCTTTCTTCACCATGGTTGTTAGAACTTGGAATTGTGTGGTAAAGGGTTAAATCTTAACCAAACAACAAAGTTTTAGATGTCCAAATTGAAAGCATTGGCAGACGAAAAATTTAAGGTGACTCAAAAGATAAGATTTCTCTTTGAAATGGAAGCAAACACTGGAAAAAAGGAGAAAATGCTGGTTACTAACATTTTCTCCCTTACTCACCATGTTTTCAAAAGCATTTCATCTTCTCTATTGTTATGACAAGGGATAGTTTGGTGATGGGTTAATAGTACACATAATAGGTCATTCATGTTACAATTGCAAGTATTATGAGTTGGAAGCAATAAAGTAAATGAATGATTGAAAAGTGTTTTACACTGCTTTCAACATTATTTCAGTCATATCAAGGTGACAGCATATTCGTGTATGTCCTGGGTTTCATTAGTACTAGGCTAGGGCTCTGAAGTGTCTTGCTCAAGGACACTCCCATGAAAAAAAAGTAAAACATTACCAAAAAAATTTATTTTGGAAAGAAGTACATGTACATGAGCATATTTGAGCAATGGTATCTTTTTCTGTAAACCATTTTGGTTCCATTTCAATTACACGTATATTTTCAACACTGGAATGACAGCTGTTGCAAACATTATGAAAAAAAGTCTCCCTGCTTGACTTACAAACAAAATTTGCATACTTCAATAATTCTAAAATACTGTTACACCTTATATCTTCATTCACTCATTAACGCACCCTTTTGCATCTTGCGGCACACTTCTGATTTGTTTGAAGATTTACACTCCATCTTTACTCTTCAGAGCAGTACATGTAATGATTTTCAGAATAGGAAATACAGCTAAATATTGCAATTTGAAGCAAAAAATATTGGTAAGCATACATCTAACTTAAAAGTTGTTTTTACTGACACTGTAGATCAAGATCAGACTTCAGAGAACTTGCAGTCTGGTCTTGATGTACAATGTTGACAGAAGCAATTGAAATTGTGCTCAGCAATTCAAAGATCAAATACAGGTTAGAGTAAATAAAAAAAAACAAAGTGCATGTCTTAACTCCTAACCAGTCAACAAAATTTTAGACTTCTCCAATCTCAAAGCATTTGCAGGTGGGAATTTTTTAGTAACTCAGAATAAGAACTTTGTCTATCAAATGGTGAAAAATATGTGGTAAAAGCAGAAAATGCTGGTTATCAGCATTTTCTACGATGTTTTCACAAACCTCTCATCTCAAGGTCATTACGACACAGGATTGTTTTGTGAAGGACTAAGAACAGCAAAAGGCTATCACATGATTGTCAATTAACTTCAAGTTACTCTTAGAATGAGAGATATATAAGATCTGACATGAATTGGTATTTGAGATAAATTTCATTAAATAAGTCCAGAAATAATGTTATTGAGCGAGCCTTTGGTGAGCTTAGAAGCAATTATTTGTCTACGAGTTTAATAAAATTTTACCATAAAAGCTAATGAATGTTAGATCCTTTTTATCACATAGGTGTATCTCAAGAATAATAATTCATGATGTGTCTAAAAATAGGCCTACATGTACATGTGTATTGAAATTTATATGAAGCCTATCCCCTTCTTTTACAGGTGTGCCCTTCACGGACAAAATATAGTTCAAAAGAAACTTGCATTTAATGAGTTTGTTTTGAATTTAAGCGTGACAAAATTTGCAGCTTTGTCAAGACATTCATTTTTGACAGGTAATTTCACAGAGAGATCTGGGTCAGCAATGTTTTAGAAATGAGGCATATGATTAGAGATCTGCCCAAATACAGCAATATTTGCTTATCTTAACCCTTTCCTGCACAATGCTGCCTTTTAACAACCCTGAGAAAGAAGTCTTTTGAAAACATTGTGGGAAAAGGAGAAAATGCTGGTAACCAGCATTTTCTCCTTTTCCCACAATGTTTTCTACCCTATTGAAGAAAAATTGCAGTATTTGAGCCACAATTATATTGTCATTTGCAAATGCTTTCAATCTGGACAAGGCTAAAATTTTGTCATCTGGTAAAGGGTTAAACATGCGTAAGAAAATTAGTGATGCCTGTAATGCACTAAAAATAAGGGTTGCTATTTGGTGAAAATGTACATTCTCGGTCATTTCAAAATTTCAAAATACACAATTCCTGATTGGCTGAACCAAATGGTATAGCCAATGAGAAATTGCATTCCTAATTCCTAACAGCCCAATTTAGAATAGTTGATAGTACTGAATATAGCCTAAAATTTTAGGTTACACTGTTGGCAAATACAGCTAAAAACCTTCTGAGCATCCTCAATGCTGAAATGTGCACTTGCTTTTCTCTTGTGATGCGAAAAACTTAAGAATTTTACGAAAAACACAAGAAATGGCAAGCAACACAAAATTCTGTCAGAATTTGAGAGAGTAGGATTTGGGGCAAACAGGAGTAGGTGAAGGGATCATTGTCTTTTGTATCTGCATAGTTATGCCTAAAATAGTTGTTTACTCTTTACCAAATGACAAAATTTCAGACTTGCCCAAATTGAAAGAATTTGCAAATGACAAATTGAAAATAGCTCAAGTGATGATTTCTGTCTTTGATGGAGTAGAAAACATTTTGAGAATAGGAGAAAATGCTGTTAACCAGCATTTTTCCTTTTCCCACATTGTTTTCAAAGGCTTTTTCCTCAGGGTCAGTAAAACTTTGGACTGTGTGGTAAAGAGTTAATCAAACAATAGCATATAATATAGCATGTGATGACTCCATAACTTTGTTCTAAAATCGATCTGTTGTATGTCCATTTTATTATTGTGCATAAGCAACAAAAGCAGTTTGTATGTCTGTGTGCCAATCTGAAAGTTTTCTTGGAGTGTCGCTTTATTCATCATCTGTTTGATGACAAACCATCTTGAGGCTGTGAAATGGTTGATACACAACAGCTCTGCCTATACTGTAAGATTTACAGATGTCTTTGAGAAAAATTTTCACCTGGGGCCTGTAAAGACATAATAAAATTATTGTGATGACACCTTCTACCATTTAATTCTTTACCAAACAACAAAATTTTAGACTAGTCCAAATTGAAATGAAGTGAGACGACAAAATAAATGCAACTGAAAAACTAAAAATTGTTTTGGGAAGGGTAGAAAGCATTATGAGAAAAGGAGAAAATGCTGGTTACCAGCATTTTCTCCTTTTCCCACAATGTTTTCAAAAGGATTCTTTCTCAGGGTCGTTAAAAGTCAGGACTGTGTGGTGAAAGGTTAACTCTTTACCACACAATCCCAAGTTTGAATAATCTTGAGAAAGAAGGCGTTTAAAAACATTGTTCGAAATCAAGAAAATGCTGGTAAGCAGTATTTTCTCCTCTACCCAGAATGTTTTCTACCCTTTAACCCTCTCCCAAACAAGCCCTGGTTTTCACGTGTCTGCAGTACAAGTCTTTTGAAAACACTGTGGGAAAAGGAGAAATTGCTCGTAACGAGCAATTTCACCTTTTCCCACAGTGTTTTCTACCCTTTTTGAGAACTTTCTGCCATTTTCATCAAATTTAAAATTGTCATCTGCAAACTCTTTGAATTTGGACCAGTCAAAAATTTGTCGTTTGGGAAAGGGTTAACAGACAAACACAATCATTTGAACCACATTAATTTTTCACCTTTAAATGCTTTCAATAGTGACAGGTCTTAAATTTTGCCTTCTGGTAAAAAGTTAACTGTTAATCAGTCTGACAAGACTTTAGACTTGTCCATATTGAAAGTATTCGCAGACAACAGTTAACTCTTTACCAAACGACAAAATTTTGGCCCAGACCAAATTGAAAGCACTCACAGACAACAAATTAAATATATCTTGAATGGTGATTAATCTATTGGATAGGGTAGAAAACATTGTGGGAAAAGGAAAAAATGCTGGTTACCAGCATTTTGTCCTTTTCCCACAATGCTTTCAAAAGGCTTTAAAACTCGGGATTGTGCGGTAAAGGGTTAAACACAGTTCAAATCCCAGAGGGTTTTTCAATGTCTTTTTTCTCAGGGTAGTAAAAACATGAAATTGCTTGGTAATGGGTAAAATGTGAGTAAGACCATAATCAAAATCACTTTGAATAAATGATTGATTGAACAATGTTTTATGCCGCTTTCAACATTATTTTAGTCATATTACGGTGGCCGCTTGCTTTTTCATGTACAGTATGTCCTTGGTTGCACCAGAACTAGGCTAGGGCTCTGAAGTGTCTTCCCAAGGACAGTCCAACAAAAACCCCTGTGCTTCTAGTGGGGTTTGAAACTGGGGCTTCCAGGTGGCGAGTCCTACAACTGAGCCAATCCGCATCCGAACTCACTTAGAAATATTACAATTTAATGTGGTATATTGCATATTACTCTAAACCAGGCGTCAACATCTTTTAATTGCCCAGATTGAAAACATTTGCAGACCACAAACAAATGTGGTTTAAAATGTCGGTTTGTCTTAAATTCTTTACCTCACAGTCCAAAGTTTTAAAGATCCTGAGGAAGAAGGCATTTAAAAATATTGTGGGAAAAGGAGAAAATGCTGGTAACCGGCATTTTCTCCTTTTTCCACAATATTTTCTTCAAAGCTTCTTAAGAAATATCCAAACATTTGTGCCACATCTGACTTGTAGTTTGCAAATGCTTTCAGTTTAGACCAGTCTAAAATTTTGTCATTTGGAAAGGGTTAAAAGGATGGTAAACAATGCGCAAAAAGGGGGAAATTCTGGGGACCAGCATTTCCTTCTATTCCCACGGTGTTTCCAACAGCCCTCAACTATAGGTTTTCAATACTTTGGGATTGTTTTGTAAATGTTTAAATCATGACAACTATAAATGCTCTATCAAAATCGTCCTTGAATTCCCCTATCTCTGTAACCAAACCTCTGGTTGGCTTCATTAGTCGAAACAATGTCTAGAAGTACGAGAGGAATAAAACCTGTTGCAAGGACTTTCTTCTATCCATTAACCCTTAAAGCACCCTTCACAACTGCATAAAACATGCAGTCTGATCTGTAATCTACATTGTCTTGTTTGCTGGAAAACTCTGGATAAGGAGCAACCTTGACGCTGCAATACTTGGATTTTGTTCCCAGACTGAAAAAGTCTTTCGGGTATATATTTCGCCCTCAAGGTGGAAAGAATTTTAGCCCAACTTGAAAAGAAACTCATAACCCCTGGAGTACCAGCCCTGCAAGTTACAACCTAGATACCAGGGCTGGCCATTTAAATTTTACAGGGTTTAGACCCAGCATTGATAAAGGACCATATCGTTACCCCCTATATACAAATACAGCTTACATGTAATTATTCTGGGTGGTGTGATCTTAACTCTTTACCAGACAACAAAACTGTAAATCAGTCCATGTTTTCTTCCTCAGGGTCATTAAAAGTGGGGATTGTGTGATAAGGATTAATTTTATGCAGTCTAAGAAAAAGGTCCTGCAGCCAATAGTATGCTACAGAGGTCATAAACCATACCATGATAAAGCAATATTTTTCTGTTATCTTTTTCAGTAGTTTCAGAGAAGGGGATGTTTAAAAAAAAGTTAATGCACGGATGGATGGACGCATGACAGACACTGGGCCTTCACATAAGCTAAAAATTGTTACCTATCACACAGATGTGGGTGGCTGGTTTCCTTCTCCATCATACCATTCCAACATCTCATTACTGAACGCCCTAGACAGGGAACCAGGAGGTGACAAATAAAAACTGGAATTCATGGATGTGTTGAGAGACCGTTCTGGTGTGGAATATTGCCGGTGATGGTTGTGAGTTTTGGGAGTTCTGAAAACATATTGATATGGAAAACCTGAAACTAATAACATTGTTTGATTACATTTGGTTACTCTTAATTGGCTGGACTTGGTGCTTTTTTCACCAATAACGCATACTCTTGATGATCTACTTCTGTGGCCATTTGGAATTAGTGAGCATAAAAACATGTTTTATGGACGTATGCACATTCACAATTTACACATATGAGACAGTTTTTGAAAAAATCTTGAAACCCGAGAACTTTGTCAAAGTAAATAGCAAAAAGTAAGCAAAAGTGGCTTTATGGTGACTAGTACACAAATCCTGAACTCAGGAATATATATACGATTTTTGTTTTTTTTCAGTAAAAGATCGAAATTTATTTCATCGACTTAACATCATAGGTAATATTTTCACAAGTGGCACAGCCACGAGTGAAAATATTACCGATGATGTTCACGAGATGAAATAGATTTCGATCTTTCACCAAAAAAACCCAAATATTCTGTTTATTTCATGCCTTTAAACCCTTTTTTGTTGGAACTTTCATCACAGTCCAGAATGGTTGTTTTCAGTAATTCCCGGTGGTGTACCACCCTCACATAACAACTCATTGATATATTACATAAAGCGCAAGAAATACAGCGTGAATTATGTCACATTTCCCTCCATTTGAATGGCACATATCAAAGATCAAACTGCATATTCTTTGACATATATTAACCCATTCTGTCTGCGAAAAAACCTAGTGGTGCTGCTAGCATAAGGGTTTAAATCAGAGCCAGCAAGAACTAAACTGAAATTCTTGTAATAATTTCAAATGCATATAGAAAACAAAGTCAATTTACTTACCCAACGTTTTAAAAACAATCAATACTTCTTTTGACTCCCATTTTAAAATACTACAAGCTACCAGAACACATGCAGTTCAAGGTAAGCTGAACTCACTATCATACAATCCATGTTTTGCCCTTTATCAAAATATCCCAAGTTTAAGCCTTTACCAGACGACAAAATTTTAGCCTTGTCCAAAGTGAAAGTATTTACAGATGACAACTTCAATGTGGCTCAAATTGTGCAAATTTTCTTTGATAGAAAACATTGTGGAAAAAGGAGAAAATGCTGGTTACCACAATGTTTTCAAAAGGCTTCTTTCCCAGGGGCATCAAAAGGCGTCATTGTGTGGTACAGGGTTAAAAGATCATAAGGAAAAGGAGAAAAGGAGAAAATATTGGAAAACAGCATTTTCTCCTTTACCCACAATATTTTCAATCCTTTAAAGGACAAAAACTATTATTTCAGGTAATCTCAATTGGTCATCTGTTTTCAATGTGTACATTATTTTGCAATAGATTCACTCAATACTTCCTGAAGCACATCTGCATCAGAAGACTTTAAATACGGAATATCTCTAAAACAGATAGCAGGCGTAAATTTGGCCGCCATTAGGTCTGCCGGGGTCCCACAGAATAAACATGTCCTTATTTTTGTCCAATCGCAATTTCTATTTATTCATTCGAATATAGTACCAAAAAATAGGTCAAAAGCCAGTGCATTCAGCTATGCCAAAAGAAAAACATTCTTTAACTCTTCACCAAACGACAAAATTTTAGACTTGTCTAAATTGAATGCATTTGCAGACGACTATATAAATGTGACTCAAAAATTGAAATTTGTTTTGGGAATGGTAGAAAACATTGTGGGAAAAGGAGAAAATGCTGGTTACCAGCATTTTCTCCTTTTCCCACAAAGTTTTCAAAAGGCTTCTTTCTCAGCGTTGTTTAAAGTCGGGATTGTGTGGTAAAAAGTTAAGAGATGGATAATTGAGATGAATTCACCTGGTATATGAATGAATAGATTTGAAAATTTGCTTTTCCCATACTGTCTTCAAAATTTGTCTGCTATAAAGTTGTCTGCTGGAGGTTATGACTAAACCCTTTACCACACAATCCCGAGTTTTAACGACCCTGAGGAAAAGGCCTTTTGAAAACATTGTGGGAAAAGGAGAAAATGCTGGTAACCAGCATTTTCTCCTTTTCCCACAATGTTTTCTACCCTATGAACGAAAATCATATGTTTTTTACCAAACCGAAATTGTCGTCTGCAAATGCTTTCAATTTGGACGGGTATAATTTTTGGTCGTGTGGTAAAAGGTTAATCCTTTAGAATATTGCACAATTTTAGACCTATGCAAACGGAAAACATTTGCAGATGACAAATTAGATGTGGCTGAAACGACTTAATTCGCCACTTCAAGGGAAGAGGGAAGAGGGAAGAGAACATTGTGGGAAAAGAAGAAAATGCTGTTTACCAGCATTTTCTCCTTTTCCCACACTGTTTTCAAAGGCCTTCTTTCCTGAGGTCGTTATAACTCAGGATTGTTAGGTAAAGGATTAAACAAGTCATATTATTTTGAAACCTTCAGACTGGACATTAGACTAGCTTGGGCAGCCTGGTATGGAATGGACAATCATAAAATTTTCCAATGAACACATTATTCTTCCGATCTTGTTATATACCATGAAACAAACAAACAAAAAACCAATCACAAACACACACACACTAAAATCAAAAATAACATAAAAATGTACACTCATAGAGCATAACTTAATCTTAGTTTTAGACCATTTTTTATTTCAAATGAAAAAATCACAGAACACTCTTTCTGTCATCATGGAAGTTAAAAAAAAAATAGGTTCAAAATTGCTGACAAAAATACAAATTTCATAATTTTTGAAATTCAAAAGAATCATCTATCTACAGATGTCTTTTTTACCCATTACTGTACATAAAACTATACTGTATTAGCCCCAGCTGTTGACAATATTAGACAACACTGTTAAAAAAGGAGCAATTGCTGGTAACAAGCAATTGCTTCTTTACCTCACAAAATTACCACACTGTTCAAAAGTAAATTTTCCTTGTCCTCAAAATGTTTGTCCTTTGTTTAACTGCAATAGTATTCAGTAGATGCAAAATTGGCCTGTACAGTACAAATTTGAATTAGTTTTAGTTTCTTTCACTATATTGTTTCACCAGACAAAACTGCATAGGGTTAGTTTTAACAGGATTTTGATTCCAAATCAAAAATCTGCAAATATCCTTTATAAAAAAATTCATTAGTCATCACCTTAGAATTCATACCCATCTCAAAACTCAACATTGTTTCTTTTCTTTATTATTTGTAAAGCAGGCAGTAGGTTGAAAAACATTTTGGATCAGTTCTAGTTCAAAGAAACAACAGAAGTGCATCGATGTAGGTGACATAACTGATGTAATATCCAAACGGCATTCATGCCCAGAGAAAGAAAACAAGGGGGGCCATTGGCCCTAAAGCGCTCTCCTGAGTAAATTCATCTATGGTTGACAAAGCTGAAGAGATCCCGGTTATGATGATGTAAAACACATGAGTGTTGGTGACATACTTTTCGACTGAGGTAAACTATTTTTTCATCATGTCAGAGACATCATCAAGACAATTGTATTGGAGTTTCACGCCATTTTAATAGCTCAGGTCATATCATGGCTGTCAGTATTTCCAAAGCCACTGACTACTTTTCTAACATGCATCAGATGACAGCCGGGCAGGCTTCGTCAAGACAAACATTCTGCCCATGTTTCATGACTGAATTAGACTGAAATGCGGCCTCGAGCATGTACACAAGGTTTTTCTAAGACATGTCCCCGTGACCTATTTTTTTACCTGACATGACGCAATTATAAATTGTTACTAGTTATCATCAAAATAAACATTCTGACCAAGTTTCATGAGTATCAGACTGACAATGTGACCTCTAGGTTGCATACAAAGTTTCTCTAAGATTTGGCCCAGTGACCAAACTTTTGATCCAATGCGACCCAATCAAACCTTCCTAGATATTACCAAGACAAACATTCTAAGTTTTATAATTATTGGACTAAAAATGTAGCCTCTAGAGTGCAAAGAGGGTTTTTCTAAGATTTGGCCCAGTGACCTACATTTTGACTTGACTTGACCCAATTTCAGACCTGTCCAAGATATCAATAACAAAAAACATTCTGACCATGTTTCAAGAGTGTCAGACTGAAAATGTGGCCTCTAGAGTGCACACAAAGTTTTTCTAAGAACTGGCCCAATGACCTACTTTTTGATCTGAATTGACCCAATGTTGAACCTGTCTGGCCTCTAGAGTGTACACATGGTAATTGTTGACAACTGCATGACGAACAACAAACGCAGCAAGATCACAAGAGCTCACCTTGAGCACCAAGTAATTGTGTATTCCAACTGTGAGTTGTATCATATAAAATACCAATACAGTAATATCAAACTCATTAACACTTGAATCCATACTAAACAAGCCAGTGCTTTATAAACCCAGAGGCAGACAGCTTGTTTAACCCTTATATATGCTGCTACAAAACTGAAACAAAATTTTCCGCAAGTTGATTGTAAAAACAAAATTATTGCTATTTCACAGATATTTTTGGAGGAAAAATATCTTCATATTAGACAGTGTAGATCCAAGATCAGACTGCACATTCTCTGCAGTCTGATCTTGATCTACACTGTCCACAAAAGGTCAGTGAGTCGTGCTTAGCAGCTTAAGGGTTCAAAGTGGGGGAAAAAGAAGAATATGCTGGTAATAAACATTTTCCTCTTTTTCCCCAAAATGTTTTCTACTTGTCCAATGGCAATTCATAACATATCAGCCACCTTTAACTCTTTACCACACAATCCCGACTTTTAACGACCCTAAAAAAGAAGCCTTTTGAAAACATTGTAGGAAAAGGAGAAAATGCTGGTAACCACCATGTTTTCTACCCGTCCCATCACAAATTTCTATTTTTAAGTCACATTTATTTTGTCATCTGCAAATGCTTTCAGTTTGGACCAGTCTAAAAATTTGTCATTTGGTAAAGAGTTAAGTTGTTGTCTGCAAATGTTTCCAATATGGACAAGTCTAATACTAGATTTAAACAATTATGAAAAAGATATTTTCAGTCCAAACAGATATAACAAGTGCAATGCTGTTTTTGACTGATAATGCCACAAATTATCCATGACACTGCAAGTTCTGAAGGCTGATCTTGATCTTTGATGTCAAAATACAGGGAAACAACTTATCTTTCAAATCATTTTTCTCCAAGATAATGGTGATCTCCCACTCCCCGCCAATCCCATTCCATAATCACTATACATAAGCAATAATTTTACAATAATTTTCATACGCATAACAAACAGCTGTAATATATTGAGTACCAGTGCTGTGTTTTTTCTTAACTCTTTACCACACAATCCCAAGTTTTAACAACCCTGAAGAAGAAAGCTTTTGAAAACATTGTGGGTAACCAGCATTTCCTTCTTTTCCCATAATGTTTTCAATGATCTCAAAGACAGATACTGCTGTTAGTCACATTTTACTTGTCGTCTGCAAATGCTTTCAATTTGGACTAGTCTAAAATTTTGTTGTGTGGTAAAGAGTTAAGACAAAATTTATCAAGCATTTATTTTGAGGAAAATTATCATACAAATATAAAAAATATAAAAAAATAATTAAGTACGAAAAAAGTAGTGTAGACAAGAAAAAGAGAAAAACAACAACAACAGCAACAAACACTTGTTCAAACACAGCAACATGCATCAAATATGACAGTGCTAATGAAATACTGATGTAACCTTTGATCTGGTTGGTTGAAATGATGTGAGGTTAGTAGCTAACTGCAGTATGAACCAATCAATAGATCTAGTACAGAAGCAAAACACCAGCTTGCACATGCTATAAAGCAAATTAAGGAATCAAAGCAGTGTTAAAAAAATAAAATATTGAAAGATAGTTTTTCTTTGATAAGAACCTATCATCTAAGCATATTAACTCCCTCATTCAACCTTTTTCTTTCCTCCTGAAACATTATGACACAAGGTCAAATTAATTATCATGAGCAGTCCTTCCTTTTACCAATACATTTTTTTTTTTACATATATAAAATCTGTTGGTTATCCCTATTTTGCAAGACTGCATACCAAGTTGTCTGCTGCAAGTAAGTTTCAAGGTCTAATGACTTAACCTCGTTACAAAATGACAAGTTCTGGACTTGTCCAAAATCCAAAGCATGATGACAAACTATTGTTGTTCAAATGGTTGTATATGTCTTTGAAAGCATTTACCATCATTTTCTCCAACCCCCACCCAATGTTTTAAAAATGAATCTTCCTTAAAGTTGTTAAAACTTGGGATTGTGTGGTAAAAGGTTAACTGAATAATTCACTTAAGGTGTTGAGGATTATTATAAGTTTTTGCGGACAATGTGAATCCATAGACTATGATGTGTTTTCTTGGATCCAGACTGTTGGATATTGTATAAGGTTCTTGACAAAAAATAGCAACAGAATGGATTTCTTATCTCATTTATTAACCCTTTACCACACAATCCCACATTATTAACCATCCTGACAAAGAAAGCTTACGAAGAAATTGTGGGAAAAGCAGAAAATGCTCATGATGAGAAATTTCCCTTTTTGCAACAGTTATGTACTCATGAATTCATTTAACCCTTAACCACACAATCCCAAGTTTAAACGACCCTATGACAGACGCCTTTTGAAAACATTGTGGGAAAATGAGAAAGTGCTGGTAACCAGCATTTTCTCCTTTTCCTACAATGTTTTCTACCCTTTAAGAGTCAAGTTTCATCGATAGGGCCAAATTTAAAATGTCATCTGAAACAGCTTTGAATTTGGACCAGTGTAAAATTTTGTCGTTTGGTAACGACTTAACTACAATGCACGTGTTATAAAGATGTTTTCAAAGTCCTCTACTGCAATTTGTTTATCGGGAGGCAATGAGTACTGTTACAGATCCCTGTACAGTCTGAAACAACCAGTAGTGCACCAACAAACTGTTCAGTTCTAGTAAACTCTCTATCCCACTATAGTAAATTCAAACTCCAAAAAGTAATGCAAACAGTGTTAGTTACTTACATTGTGTGTTATTTATGAAATGAATTCTAAAAAAAGCCTTCATGCACTGCACAAGTTTTGTTCTACAACTAAATGATTGATTTGGAATGCCCTATTTGTTTTCTCTGCTATGTACTGTACCAAAATAAAAGAATTCAAAGAAATAAAATCCATGACAATACAATGAACACATACCTTCATGTCTCACTAAGAACTTGATGCAAAGCCTAAAACTGGGACTTCTGATATGAAAGAGTGATGCTCTATCATCCTAGGCCATGGACATTATCTAATGCTTTATAGTTTCAAGTTTCAGAACCAGCTGTTTTTTTTTTATTTTGAATATAATAGGCAAGAGAGGACAAATAGTCCAAACTGAATATTTCTTACAGCCATCAACAAAATAAGTTTCCTGTGTGGGCATGTTGTGAATTCATGGACATATCCTTTCCTCATATAGACGTGCATATATTTCCTTACATCTACATAAGAGGTCTAAAGCAAACATTGCGACAAATTTATAAAAGGCTAATACAGTGCAGTTTCATGATCTGTCACATGTGTTCTTGACTGTAGAACAAAAGACCAGAGAAAAAACAAGTCAACCAAAGAACAGCCTTCTAAGTCTACGACAGCAAAAAATACTTTAAGTTTTGTCCTCATCCCATAACCTCACCTTTTTTACTCGATCAGTTTCATTAAACTTACACCGAACTTCACTTGTTTAAGTCTTTACCACACAATCCCGACTTCTGATGACCTGTGAAAGAAGCCTTTTGAAAACATTGTGGGAAAAGGAGAAAATGCTGGTAACCAGCATTTTCTCCATTTCCCACAATGTTTTCCACCCTATTAAAGGAAAGTTCCATCACTTGAGTCACATTTATATTGTTGTCTGCCAATGCTTTCAATTTGGACTAGTCCACATTTTTGTAGTTTGGTAAAGAGTTAAACGTCCCTAATGTAGAAGCTTTTGAAAATGTAGAAAAAGGAGAAACAAAGCTAAATACCAGCATTTTCTTCTTCTCCCACAATATTTTATGACCTTTCAATGACAAAGTCTACCACATAAGCCATATCCAATTTGTTGCCTGCAAATGGCTCAAATGCGGTTGAGTGAAAAATTTTGTTTTCTGGTAAAAAGTTACTTCTACCAAGAATGTTTTCAAAGTCTGCTAGAAATCTATTTCAGGGGAAACGGACTTAAGTTTTGCAAGACAACAGGCACCGTAACGCTTTACCAAACAATCCCAACTTTTCTTCTTTTCCTACAACATTTTCCATCCTATCTATGACAGAAATCATGATTTCATCTACATTTAATTTGTTGCCTGCGAAGGCTTTCAAATTGACCGAGTCCAAAATTTTGTTGTTTGGTAAAAAGTTAATTGATGTACTTTGTTTCATTTAGTAACCCTTTACCACACAATCCCGACTTTTAACGACCCTAAAGAAAGAAGCCTTTTGAAAACATTGTGGGAAAAGGAGAAAATGCTGGTAACCAGCATTTTCTCCTTTTCCCACAATGTTTTCTACCCTTCCCAAAACGAATTTTAATTCAGTTACATTTATTATGTCGTCTGCAAAAGCTTTGAATTTGGACTACTCTAAAATTTTGTCGTTTGGTAAAGAGTTAAATGAGTTCTTGATGGTTTTGCAGTGTTTTGGTCTAATGCTTCCTACAGCATCTACCAAATGGGACTATAACCCTTGTAAACCTAAATAATTGAGTCATGCTCTATGAAAATGGGGCTTAATGCATCTTCAAAGCGTATCCACACAGGCTGACGTGGGTCAAACTTTTTGCTATTGGTAAATATGTTTATGCATGTCAGTTGACCATTCTACCTCCATATCTGGTTGTCACCACCTCCATATCTGGTTGTCAGACTAAATGGATTACATGGATCACTTATTATGTCATGTTTTGCTTGGTATAATGAATGATGGACATGCATTAAACTGCCTTTTGTCAGAGCATCACTCAATCAAAATGGGCATTCTCAGTTGGTGTGCAAGATGCAGATTTTACAATTGTCAAAATATTTTGCAATGAAGTTGACAGTATAAATCTAAGATCCGACTGCATGTTCTTACTGTCTGATCTTGATCTACCCTTTCTGTATGGGCAATTACATTCAGGTTCAGTGCAAGGGTTTAAGTGGTATGCAAACAGATTTTATTACCCAAGTGCTTGAGAAATTTGAAGAAACTAGCAGTTTATATTTGCCTTTAAAGATGGCCTGGCCTTAAAGATATACAAGTAGTCAGAAATCCATGAAGACAACATGAGGAATGTCCAGTTTTTTCACATATTTTCTGTAAAATTTCTCACCTTACTTGTTATGAAGTAGCCGTTCTTAGATAACATGGAATACATACATTTTAAACACACTAAATACGAAATTGCACAAATAGGACAGACTGCAGAGTCAGTTGATTGTGATTTTGAAAGTAGAAGATTTGAATTCCATCAATGTCAAATAAGTTTTGTGTGTTTTTTTTTCCCCAATTAGTGAACACTAATGACCTGATGATCTTTCCTTACAAAATATCACTTTTTTTCAAAGAAAAAAAAGGAAACTTGGGTGAAAACCTAGTTTTATGCCCCTGTAAATAAAAATACCTTGTATTAAAAAAAATGCCAACACGAAGGGATGAGTATTGGAAACCTTCCTGATAAATCATAACACCTTAACCATTCACCCTTTCCAAAATGATCCCATGTTTTAAACACCCCGAGTCATAAAGGTTTAGAAAAGGTTGTGGCAAAAGGAGAAAATACAGAAACCAGCATTTCCTCCTTACCCCATCAATTTATTTTAACCCTTTCAAAGTCAAATCAGAATATTTGAGCCACATTTTATCTGTCGTCTGCACACGCTTTCAATTCAGTCAAGTCTAAACTTTTGTCATCTTTTAAAGATTTAAGTGATTAGAATCCAGCCAAAAGTACTGTATATTGACAGAAAAAAGAAATTTAATATATAATGACCCTGAGAAAGAAGCCTTTTGAAAACATTGTGGGAAAAGGAGAAAATGCTGGTAACCAGTCTAAAATTTTGTCATTTGGTAAAGAGTTAAACAAGAGAAGGAGTTTTTCCCCCCAAGTGTAGAGGACAATTTTACAAGCATCCACTGTATGTTAAATATAGATAATCACCATGAATAAAGGATTTGTGTTCGAAAGCATGTGAAAGCATGCCGAGAACAATTTTCCCCTTGCCACAATCTTTTCGAAAGTCATATGCAGCGAGACAGAAAAAGTGGTAATGAACTAAAGAAAAGGAGTATCATGCTTAACCCTTTACCACACAATCCCGACTTTTAACAACTCTGAGAAAGAAGCCTTTTGAAAACATTGTAGGAAACGGAGAAAATGCTGGTAACCAGCATTTTCTCCTTTTCCCACAATGTTTTCTACCATTCCCAAAATAAATTTCAGTTTTAGAGTCACATTTACTTTGTTATCTTCAAATGCTTTGAATTTGGACAAGTCTAAAATTTTATCGTTTGATAGAGGGTTAATCCCAGCTTAAACTGTTAGTAATTTAGAGGAACAGCTCCTTTTACAAGTCCCAGTTATAATTTTCACAGCATGTTAAAATTAGATTAAAAATTGCCACATTTAAAGTACAGCGATTCATCACTCTACCAGACAACAAAATTTCAGACTGGTCCAAATTGAAAGCATTTGCAAATAACAAATGGGGGGCTACAGGGTGAAAACATTGTGGGAAAAGGAAGAAATGATGACTACATTTTTTTTCCCCCTTTTCAACCATGTTTTCAAGTCTTCTTTCAAAGGGTCGTTGAAAATCAGGACTGTTTGGTAGAGAGTTAATGGGTCCCTATTATACTTTTCACCAGCATGTTAAAATAAGGTTAAAAGTTGCCACATTGAAAATACTTCAAATGTTAGAGACAGTACAAAATTGTTAACCCTCAAAGAATACACATATAACAACTGTACATCCGGGCACATAAAGCTTAGTATTAACTTCACATCATTTCAAGGTCACTGTTTTTCAAGTTTCGATAATGTTAAAATATATCAAAGGTCAAGGTCATCTGGTATTTCATTCGATCACATTTGACTCGGTTGTAGACTGTGTTCCTGTCTCACCTGGATGATGCTGATGTGTCTTGTAGGTTACTAGATTTCACAGGTTTGACTGGTTCACATTTCATGGAAGTGGGTGGGGTATAGTGAGTGTGTCTACTTGTTTGGTGTTGGGCTTTATACAATACACGCCCACTCTGTGACTGAACAGTGTATTGTATTCGAGAAGTTGTGGTACTGACTCCCTGTTCATAGGATGTTGTTGTACTGGATGTTACATTAGTTCTTTCACCTGTAAACCCAACATTTTCACCTGGCATATGATTTTGAGAGGAATAAGGGTGATTTACTGGCATATGTCTGGATGAAACTGGTGAACCAAAAGGTGAAGAGGAACTTGAACCATGAAATTGATTTTTTGGTGTTCCACGGTTATGGTAAGAATGATATGAAGATGAGTGACCATCGCTCTCCGACGAATGTTGTGAAGAAGCACTTTGTCTGTGTCCTACGAGAGCTTGATGATACTGTTCCACCATTCTTTGCCGCCGCAATTTTTCACTATACTTGTAAAAGTCTTTCATTTCAAATGGTTTAGAAACTTCAACACTGGGTGACATTTTAGCAACTGTCACTATTTTACTGGACTGTGGTTGAGGTACTGGGGGAGTACTGTCCATGTATTTCACACTGTGTTCTGTATGTGGGGGTTTGGGTGGAGGTGGGGGCAGGCCCCTCGAACCCTCATAGTCTCTAGGACTGTAACATAATCCTGTGTGATCATCCCCACCCAAATTAGCAAACTCATTATTTATTTTCTTGGTAGGACTTCTAACAATAGGTGAAGGTTCTGTATCAGCTGTATCCTGCCATGCTGTTCTAGAATGTGTATGAAAATCTAAGTCTCTGAATGTATCACCATCCCCCTTATTGTGTTTAGGTGTAACACTTGTATGAGTAACAGGCAGTTCTATCATTCTACTGCTAGTTGAAGATTCACTTCTCTCACTTAATCTGTCCATTCTACTAGGTCCAAAAGCATTCACGTTACGACTATACCCATATCTTGGAGGTAATGAAAAGTCAGATTCACTTGAACCCATAAAGTTTTCCCTCCCTTTAGAGGACAAATCATACTCAGACTGTGACGTCCTTTTACCGAACCGTGATGGAGCATTGTCATTACTGGTATCTGTATCACTATGTTTCCTTTCGTATTCTCTATTGTTTCTTTTCTTAAGATTTCTTTCTAAACTACCATAGTTTTGCATTTTCCTAAAACTACCATCTATATTGTTCTGCTTTGGTTGAAAAGTTAATCTGTTGTCAAAAACATTATCTAAAGTTTCATAATGTGACTCCCCCGTGGAGTTCAAATCTTGGTTACTTTCATATCTTGAGGTTCTTCTAGAGTTCACATTATACATGTTATTCGTGGAACTAAACCCACTATCTAAACTTCCTTCTAATCTCAGATTACCACCTGATTTGTCAAAATCACTCTGTGAACTGATCTGTGATTGGCTACGACTAGAGAGGGTTGGATATGTCTGGTTCCTGTAATTTGTGGAATATACAGAGTTTGGCCGGTAACCAGCTTCCAAAGATGGGCTGAAATGACATAGAAAAAGGCAATTAACCCTCAGCTTAACTATCCATTGTTTCTACCACCTTGAGGAAAAAGGCTTTCGAAAAACATTGTGGGAGAAGGAGAAAACACTAGTAGCCAACATTTTCTCCTTTTCCAACAACTTTTCAAAATTCTTCATCTATGACATCAAAACACATAATTGCTTGGTAAACAGCTTCAAACAGTCTACTTGGGCAGTCAACCTAAATCTAACATGAAAAATTGTTCATGATCACTAATGATTACTTGACCTGTGTCAAAACTTTTTGCCCTTCGTAAATCTTTTGCAAGTCCAAGGACCATTGTACCTCAGGATTCAGCCAGTTGTCAAACAAAATAGATTTTATGGGTCCATAATTATGTGATGATTTGCTTCGTATAATGTATCACAGAGATGCATTAAACCCCTTTTTCACAGAGTCGGACTCATTTCTGACTAATGTCTGTGAGACTTGGGTAAGACAAAAATCTGAGTGGGGAAAGGAGCAATTGCTATTTACAAGTGAATCCTTCATTTGCCAACCAGGCCTTTGAAAGCTGTTACTGCAGTGGCATAAAAATTTATATTAAACCTAAGCCATGCTCTTTGAAAAAGGGGCTTTATGCATTTGCAAAAAGTATCAATGCAGGTCAGCCTTCACAGTCCACACATGCTGACCCGAGCCGAAACTTTTTGCTTTCAGTCAATTTTCAGCATGTCAAAGGACCAGTGTAATTCGTGATTCAGTTGGTTGTTAAACAAAATGGATATTAGGGATGTATAATACTGTGACCACTTGCTTAGTATCATGCATCACGGAGATGCACTAAGCCCCTTTTTGCCAAAGAATGGCTCATTTATAAGTAATGGCGTACGATGTCTGACTAAGTAGCCGTTGCTAGACTAGTCAAACTAACCTGCTGTGTGTTGGACTCAACGTTGCTGAAGCTATCTCTCTTTCTCCATGGAAATCTCTGTTAGGGGCTGTATTAGATCTGTGTAAGGGTGAATCATGGTGGCCCAATCTTTCATCATGCTGCGATAAACAAAAACAAGCCAAATTGAGATGTTTAACTCTTCACCAAACAACAAAATTTTGAACTGGTCTAAACTGAAATCATTTGCAGATGACAAATTAAATGTAACTTAACTGTTGATTTCTGTCTCGGATGGGGTAGAAAACATTGTGGAAAAAGGAGAAAATGCTGGTTACCAGTATTTTCTCCTTTTCCCACAATGTTTTCAAAATCCTTTTTCTTCAGAGTCCTTAAAACTAGAGGTAAACGGTTAAACCCTTTTCTAAACACTCCTGTGATGTTACAACCCTGATGATTAAGGTTTTTGAAAACAAAGTGGGGAAACGAGAAAATGCTGGTAAGCAACATTATCCCCTTTTCCCACAATGTTTTCTACCTATCCAAAGACATATCCCACAATTTGAGCATTATAAAAATTGTTACCTGCAAAATTCTTCCAACTTGTAAAAGTTGTATAGTACAGAGTTCACCCCTAACCAAACAATTAAATTGTCAACGCAACCAAACTGAAGGCATTTTGTAGGCAAGAAATTGAATGTAGCCCAAATGATGGGATTTGTCTTTCAATGTGCTAAAACAATGTGGAAAAAGAAGAAAATGCTGGTGACCATTCTTCTCATTTACCTACAATGTTTTCAAAAGTCTTCCTTCTCAGAGTTGCTAAAACAGAATTGTCTGGATAGGACAAAGGTTTAAAAAAGTTATATAGGTTTTATTTCAGATGGTATTTTAACCAGATTTCACCAATATTTCAGTAATATCAAGGTAACAGCTCATCTGTTCAACTCTTTCCTGAGTTTCTTCTTACTAGGCAGGGGCTCTGCAGTGGCTTGCCAAAAGACATTTCCACATAGACAAAGGCTTCACTGGAATCAAATTTCCTGATTACTAAACTTATCCTTAACTGCTGAGTCAGTATATTAGTGATTGGCAAAAGTTCCAATGGGCAAAAATTTACCAGATGCCACAATTTTAGGCTTGTTCATACTCAATGCATTTGCAGATGACAATTCAAATGCTACTCAATTGATTGGATTCATCAGAATCATCTCCTCTGTTCTCAAAGGCATATCTAATCAACTGAGATACACTTGTTGTTTGCAATGGTTTCAATCTAATCAAATTTTAACACACAACAAAATTTTAAGACTTGAACCTTAAGCATTTGCAGACGAAAAATTAAATGTGCTGAAATTGTGGAAGCTGCCTTTAATAGGGATGAAAACATTGTGGGAAAAGGAGAAAATGTTGGCTGCCAACATTTTCTCCTTTTCCCACAATGTATTCACACAGCTGTTTCCTTAGGGTCCTTAACTCTTTACCAAACAATTCCAGAGTGTAAAAGACCCTGAAGAAGAATACTTTAGAAAACATTGTGGGGAAAACGAAAAAAACTGGCTTTCTACCCTTTCTGAGTCATAATCAATCATTTGAGACATATTTTTCATCTGCAAAAGCTTTCAATTTGGATGCTAGAATTTTGTCACTGGGCAAAGAGTTAAGCACTTATTGGGTTCAAAATACTTTGTACATTCAATATAGACTGCTGTCAAGAAAATGATTGATAAAAGTTAGAAATAGACCACATTATTCAACAAATTGTTAATTGGTATATTTATGAGCCATGCTCTGGCAAAAGGGGTTTAATGTATCTCTATGGTGCCCTGTACAAAGCAAGCCATCACATAAGTATGGATCCATAAAATCTATTATGTCTAATAACCTGCTGAAGCCCGAGGTAGATAAAAATGGTCCTTTGAAAAGCAGAAAAATCATACATAGCTAAAAGTTTTGGTCCTGTACAGAATGCACAGGCTAACCTGGGTCGATACTTATTGCAGATGCAATAAACTCACTTTTCACAGAGCATGATTCATATATGCTCTGTGAAAATGGGACTTGATGCATCTGCGAAAAGTATCAACCCATGTCAGCCTGTGCAGTCCACGCAGGCTGACCTGGGCCAAAACTTTTCGCTATTGGTCAATTTTCTGTATGTCTAAGGACCAGTCTAACTCATGATTAAGTTGGTTCTTAAAAAAAGTGGTTATTATGGATCCATAATCATGTGATGGCTTCAATTGTATGAATCGCAGATGCATAAAGCCCCCTTTTGCCAGAGCATGGCTCAGATTTGTTACAGTGGATTTATACTGCTAGTTTATTCCTAAAGTGGCAATTGTGATCAGATTTCTTTTTAGAAAAATTTTTAGGGAAGTCTTTCCACAAACTTTTAACTCTTAATCTTCAAGGGTGGCCTTTATCCCTTAACAACACAATCCCGAGTTTTAACAATCCTGAAGAAGAAAGATTTTGAAAACACTGACAGAAAAGAAAATTATGGTACCCGTTAAAGACAAATTCCATTGTTTGAGCCACCTTCAAGTTTGCCAACTGCACAATTTATGTTTTCAATTTGGACAGGTCTAAAATTTTCTTGTGTGGCAAAGAATTATGATATTAAAGTAATAAAAAAGGTAAGTAACATTTATTTTCAAATTTATCTAAAAATTTCTTGTCCCAAATATCTTATCATGTGAATTTGGAACTAACATATGAGCCATGCTCTGGCAAGAGGGGGCTTGATGCATCTCCGTGGTGCATTATATCAAGCAAGTCATCACATAATTGTGGATTCATGTAATGTAATTTGTATAACAACCGACTGAATCATGAGGTAAAATGTCCTTGGACTTGCAGAAAACTGACCAATAGCAAAAGCATTTCAGCCCTTTTCACAGAGCATGGCTGATATTTTTTCAAAGTACAAGATAATCAGCTACATGAATATTTCTGTTGGTAGGTTCATTTAGTCATAGTTTTGACCATCCTAGATTTGAATCCCAGTCACGGCATTTCATTGTCACATTTGTGTGCGAGTGTCTGTTTGCACCATGTGTAGACACTCATGTCCTGAACTACTTTTTTTGCAAAAAAAAAAAATCTGTGAAAATCTAGTCTTAAGTAGCTGTAACTTATTACCAAACAACAGTATTTCAAACTAGTCCATATTGAAAACATTTGCAGATGACAAGTGTGGCTGAAATGCCTGAACCTCTGTGAAAGGGGTTACCGGCATTTTCTCCTTTTCCCACAATGTTTTCCAAAGCCTTCATTTTTAGGGCTGTTAAGACGGGATTGTCTAGAATTTAGCTGGTTACCAGCATTTTCTCCTTTTCCCACAATGTTTTCCAAAGCCTTCCTTTATATAGGGTCTTTAAGACAGGATTGTTTAGAAAAGGATTGAATTCTCAAAGATTGTCCTGATGAGACCTTTACCTGTTGGTAGTTACTTCTAGGCCCTCTGGGTACCATTGGGGATTGAGCAGGGGAGACAATCTCAGAATCTGTAAGTAAAAACAATATTTAAAGATAAGATCATGTTCCCAGATTTATCTTCAGATGCACATAGTACATGTAATAAATAAATGATGGATTTGAATTCAAAACAAGAGCACCACATGGGGTGGAAATACAAGGCTGTAGCTGCTTTTTACAAGTCCAAAAAGGGGCATAACTATGTAAAATTTATTTTGACAGTTGCCTGCCTTTGGTATGGTTAACAACTAGTCTAAATTTGAAATAAACATCTATGGTAATAACAGAGATATGAGAAAATGTCAAAGTATTCCAACCAGGATGGAGACAACGACAGGGCTAGAACAATACCTTTAAAGAAAGCCGAATTAGAAAAAACTTAGATGACCAAAAAAAAAAAACTCGTCAAAATATAAATGAACACCAACCCTATAAACTCACAAATGTATCATTGTTTCATTTTTGAAATTGCCATCACATGCATATTAATAGTACCATGGATGCATTTAACCCTTTCCCAAACAAGCCCTGGTTTTCACGTGTCTGCAGTACAAATCTTTTGAAAACACTGTGGGAAAAGGAGAAATTGCTCATAACGAGCAATTTCTCCTTTTCCCACAGTGTTTTCTACCCATTTTGAGACCTTTCTGCCATTTTCATCAAATTTAAAATTGTCATCTGCAATCTCTTTCAATTTGGACCAGTCCAAAATTTGTCGTTTGGGAAAGGGTTAAATAATGTTTCAATGATAGTGTTTCACCCTTTACCAAAAACTTGACCCTGATTGATGGAGCCCTTTGAAAACATTAAGGGAAAAGAAGAATATGCAGGTAACCAGCATCTTCTTCTTTGCTCACAATGTTTCCTATCCTTTCAAAGACAACTATCATCATTTGTCATCTACAGAACTGATGTTTTATTTAACAACAGATCCTTTTTTTTGTCCTTTGGTTAAAAGTTACAAGTTATTCCCCCTCTGATTTCTAGCTGTCAAAATTACTGCAAGCAACTTCTGTCATCTTGCAGCTAACCATATTTGAAAATGTAGCAAAATAAACTGAGCCATGCTCTCGCAAAAGGGGTCTTAATATATCTCTGTAATGCAGCATATCGAGCAAATCATCACCAAGTATGGATCTGTAAAATACATTTAGTCTGAAAATTGACTGGACATGGGGGTAGAATGGTCCTTGGACATGCATAAAATTTACAAATAGCAAAAATTCGACCCAGGCTGACATGGGTCAATACTTTTAGCAGATGCATTAAGCTCCTTTTCACAGAGCATGTCTCAATTATTTGAGATATTCAAGTTTTTGCTCTTCCATTGTTTTTTCATGTATGTGCAAACATGTTTCAGGGTTAAATCTGAATCCATGTCAATAATAATATTTTGCCAAAATGTATTTGATATTTTGGCTATATGTTGTAAAAAGTCACACACACAAAAAAAAGCATAATGGCTACCAACTATGTCCATAGAACCATGCCAGGGGATGACATTGTTTTCATGTCATTTTTTAGACATAGGTCACCATAACTGTAACCATTAGTTGTTAATGATGGATAAAACAAGGTCATGATTTCACCAACACAGACATGCAACAAGTAAAAAATTAATGTCATGCTACACACCTTCAGACGTCTAAACGGAAGCAGTAAATAATTTAAATTGGTTATTAATATTTCATATTGGTATCTATGCTCATCCCTTTTTTTTTGTAAATGATAATGATTAAATTTACATATATTCTGTCATAACTGTGACTCTGTGAGCCAATCAAAAGTTATTCATTTCATTTACTGTATTTTAATATTAAATGTATGTACATACTTTAAGATATCTTTCACAGCATAACATATTTGTATTGATTTCATTAACCCTTAGAGTGCCAAATAAATCTATCAGACTGTTTCAAACTAGAAATACAACCCAAATAATTGCAATTTCATAGTTGCTTTTGTCTACATTGTTTCAACAAAGTGGACAATGTAGATCAAAGATCAGGCTGCATGTTTTGTGCAGCCTGATCTTGATCTACACTGGCCGCAAAAGCAACTATAGTCGTGAAAGGCGCTTTAAGGGTTAACGATAAGTAAATCCACAAAACATATTCTGTTGTAATCTGAACTTTGTGAGCCAATTAAAAATTATCCATGTGAACTTCATTTACAATATTGCAATATAAACTGCATGTACGTAATAAAATTTTAATTGCAAAACAAATTTTTTGTGGCACTTCCATCATATTGCTGTTACAGACACCTATTCATGCTTCCTAACTCACTGGGATGTGGCAAACATTTGCATCTTTTTGCTGCTGTCAACAACAGTACATAAGGTTGTCTAAGTAAAGCTTGGTAGAAATGCAAATAAAACTTGCTGTCTCAAGCTCTAAAGAAAGAAAATCTTATCTATGACTAAACATTTCGAAGACATAATACAGAAACACTTAATTCAAGACGATCAAAAAGTGAACTTGCACAAACCAGTGAATTCTGCAGCATGCCAGAAGATCAAATCATAATTACCTAATTTCCATTGGTGGCTTATAGTCTATGGATCTTTTCATTCTCTTTTTTCTTGGCGTAAAAAAAAATTACTGTTTCATACAATGATTAATTGGTTTGTATTTTACCGTAAGTGATGCATACTTTGATCTTGTCTTTATACCAGTCAAATTTCTAACTTCCACGAATTTAGTTTTGAATTAGGCATCAGCTTTTGAAATAAATACAAGCTGCTGAAAAGGGACATGTTTTGACCTATCAGATTCATTCAATGTGCTCACCCTGGTATTAAAGTTTACCATTCCGGGTGAGAAGAGAAAATTTGTCCACCTTCCATTTTAGTTGGACTCCTATAGCTCGGTTGATATTCATCCATTTTTTCAGTTGAAGATAAACTATCCCGAGCACAACAAAAGTACCATCTTTCTCCATTCTAGATTAACTAGTTATACAGTTGGGCACCTGGACTTATATAGAGGGCAAAGTTTTTCAACCAACAAGTGCCTGTGGTCTAAAGCAAGCAGTGGGAGCTTGAACATCTTCCCAACAACATAAAGATATCAAATACATGTATGTTACATACCAAACTTGTCTTCTTGACTTCCAAAATAGTCTCATTGACAAATTATATACATATACCTCACAAACCAAGGGCGTGAACCTGTGAAACTTTTTGAACCAATATAAACTGAGTTTTACCTTATTCCTTTTACCACACAATCCAAAATTTTGATGGCCCTTAGGAATAAACTTTGAAAACATTGTGGAAAGAGGAGAAAATGCTGGTACCCAGCATTTTCTCCTCTTTCTACAATGTTTTCTACCCGTCAAAAAAAAAAATGTAATTTTGAGTCACATCTACTTTGTCGTTCGTAACAGATTTCTAAAAAAAAAAGAATTGCATGTGGAAAAGAATTAATCCTTTACCAGACAACAAAAGTTTGGACTGTTCTGTTCTATCTTGACCATCCTATCTTTAGTCAGATAGTACCCACAGGTATCTGGCATAAATACTCTTGTAGCTGACAAAATTGTACAAATATTTTCCTAATATCATACCGAGTCATTGCAGGATTGTTGAACAGTGATGAAAAAGAGGCAATTGCTCGTGATGTTACTTTTCATTATTTTACTTCATATTGAGCCACAAATGAGTTTCAGTATTCATATCCCAGTATCTCTTTCGCAGTCTATCTTTTTGAAAGATATTTCTTCTTCTCAATTAAGCTGCTCTGTACATGATTTTTTCATGAGATAGGTAGCCCCTGTTGTGAATTTAGGCAACATAATCTTCATCTGATGTGAATAATATTCTATTTTGAAGTATTTAACTGAAATGATTCACCCTTATACAATTAGGCACAACTTATCATGCTTTTGCAGATGAAATATTCTGGCATTCACAGCCTTGAAAATTGCAATATTTTGGCTCTTTTTTTTTTTTAAAAAAAAAGTCCACTTTTGATAAGTCTCTAGTTTTAAAACACTAATATAAAGTAATTTGCTTGCTGCAGTGTCCTGGTATATTATTACTGATTACCAGATACAAACAACTTCATTTCCTCGTAACTCTTTACCAGACGACAAAATTGTAGACTTGTCCAAATTGTAAGCATTTGCAGACGACAAATTAAATGTGACTCAAATGGTGGAACTTGTCTCTGATAGGGTAGAAAACATTGTGGGAAAAGGAGAAAATGCTGGTTACTTTTTCTCCTTTTTCCACTTGTTTTCAAAGGACTTCTTTCTCAGGGTCGTTAAAACATGGGATTGTGTTGTAAAGGATTAAACCTTTACCAAACAATCCAGACTGATTAATTGTATTATGTTTTACGCCACTTTCAACAATATATTGAGGCAGCTAGTACACCTATCCATGCTTTCCTAGAGTTCCTTATTACCTGTACTTTGCACAAGGTCCTTTCCAAACCACTGGCTGCTTTCCCACATAACCATTGTCGAAAGAACGATCAGCAGTGAGGGAGGAAAATCTCCTGTCGCAATGATTTTCATCCATTCTTGGAAAGAGATTTGCCGAGATGGGGATTCAAACAATCTTTTCTAGATACCTGGAGGTTTTAACCATTAACTCTTTATCCAACTACAAAAGTTTTGAACTTGTCCAAATCCAAAAGCATTTGCATACAATAAAACAGGTGGCTCAGATAGTAAAAAATTATTTATGACAGGGTAGAAAACATTGTGGGAAGCGGAGATTGATGATTGATTGTATGGTGTTTAATGCTATTTTCAACATTATTTCAGTTATATCGCGGCGGCCAATGCACCTATCCATGCTTTCCTGGAGTTTCTTTTATCAGTACTAAGCACAATATTCTTTCCAAGCCACTGGCTGCTTTCCCACATAACCATCGTCGAAAGAATGGTCAGCAGTGAGAGAGGAATGAATCCTGTCACAATGACTATCATCAATCCTCAGAAAGAAATTGGCCAAGCTGGGAATCAAACCAGTGACCTCCTGTTCTCAAGTCCTGTGCGCTACCGACTAAGCTACAGGGTCTCAGCTGGGAAGAAGAGAATATGGGTTTTACAGGCTTAATCCTTTTACCAAATAACCCTGTATTTTAATAACCCTGAGGAAGGAGGCTTTTCAAATCAGTGTAAGATAAGGAGAAGATGCTAGTACCAGCATTTTCTCCTATCCCCAGAACACTTTTTACTCTTTCAGAGACAGATCCTATCACTTCAGCCACATTTGTTTTTGATTGGACAAGTCTAAAATTTTGTCATCTGGTAACAAGTAAAACTGCTATATAAATTAAAAATAAATCTCCAGCAAGTGGTATATATTATGATTTAACTCTTTACCACACAATCCTGACTTTTAACGACCCTGAGTGAGAGAGGCCTTTTGGAAACATTGTGGGAAAAGGAAAAAATGCTGGTAACCAGCATTTTCTCCTTTCCCACAATGTTTTCTACCCTTCCCAAAATAAATTTCAATTTCTGAGTTGGATTTTTTTTTTGTAGTCTGCAAATGCTTTCAATCTGGACCATTCTAAAATTTTGTTGTTTGGTAAAGAGTTAAAAGTTATTTTTAGCGCTGCTAATTCTAGCCGTACCAGGGCAAGAGCAGAAAAAAGCAGTCTGACCTTGTCCTACTCTATCCGCAAAAGCACATTGAGTTACTCTAAGCAGCCTAACAGTAAATTTATCAGAACTTTATTCATATTGTTACTCGATGAGAAGTACATTTATTAAATACTTGTTTTGCTATACTTTATTACAATACAAACAGAACAATGAACCCGTCAAAGCCCAGTGAAGACCACCAAAGCATTCAGAATAAAACATGGAAACTTCATTTCTCAAAGAAATGGCATCACTTAAAAGCATGGAAATGACAACAAGAGGGCCATTGGCCCTAAAGTGCCCACCTGAGTAAAGTCATCTACAGTTGATAAAGCTTAAGAGATCCTGGTTTTAATGATGTACAATACATGAGTGTAAGTGACCTACTTTTGGCACCAATGTGACCCAAATTCAAACTTGTCCAAGATATCATAAAGACAAACATTCTGACCAAGTTTCATGCGTACCAGGCTGAAAATATGGCCTTGACAATGCACACAATGTTTTTCTACAATTTGGTCCAGTGACCAATTTTGAGACCAGATGTGGCCCACTTTAGAACTTATCCAAGATATCATCAAGACAAACTTTTTTACCAAGCTGCATGAGAATCAGGCGGAAAATGTGGTCTTTAGAGTGCACACAAGGTTTTTCTACGATTTGACCCTGTGTACTACTTTTTAACCAACATGACCTAATTTTAAACTTGTCCAAGATATTATCAAGACAAACATTCTAACCAAATTCTTTGAGTTTCAGGTTTAAAATGTGGCCTCTAAAGTGCACAAACGGTTTTCCAAGATTTAGCCCTGTGACCTTCTTTTTGACCCAACATGACCCAATTTTGAACATGCCTGAGATACTATCAAGACAGACAATCTGACCTAGTTTCATGACTATCAGGCTAAAAATGTGGCCTCTAGAGTGCACGCTAGGTTTTTCTAAGATTTAGCCCTGTGACCCACTTTTTGACCCAATTTTGAACATGTCCAAGACATGTCATCAAGACAAACATTCAAACCAACTTTCATGAATTCAGGTTGAAAATGTGGCCTCTAGAGTGTACAAAAGATTTTCCCAAGATTTAGCCCTGTGACCTACTTTTTTACCCCACATGACACAATTCTGAACATGCCTGAGATATCATGAAGACATCATCAGTCTGACCTAGTTTCATGAGTATCAAGCAAATGTGGCCTCTAGAGTGCACACTAGGTTTTTCTAAGATTTTGCCCAGTGACCCACTTTTTCACCCCACATGACAAAATTCCAAGCTTGTCCAAGATATCATCAAGACATACATTGTAATCTCTTTTCACGAGTTTCAGGTTGAAAATGTGGCCTCCAAAGTGCATACAAGGTTTTTCTGTGATTTAGCCCAGTGACACACTTTTTGATCCGACATGACCCAATTTCGAACTTGTCCAAGATTTCATCAAGACAAACATTCAAAGCAACTTTCATGAGTTTTAGGCTGAAAGTGTGGCCTGTAAAATGCACACAAGGTTTTCCGATGATTTGGCCCAGTGACCTACTTTTTAACCTGATGTATCCCGATTTTTAACTTGTCTGAGATTGTATCAAGACAAACATTCTGACCAAGTTTCCTGAGTATCAGGCCAAAAATGTGGCCTCTAAAGTGCAGACAACCTTTTCCTAAGATTTGGCCCAGTTTTTGACCCTATGTGACCAAATTTTGAACTTGTCTGAGATTTTATTTAGACAAATATTCTGACCAAGTTTCATTAGGATTTGGCTGCAAATGTGGCCTCTAGAGTTCACACAAGGTAAATGTTGGCGATGCACGCCGGACACAGCACAATCACAAAAGCTCATCTCAAGCACTTTGTGCTCAAGTGAGCTAAAAAAGCGTGACAAATGCAAAAGCCTCACAACATTATACACAGGACAACTTTAACTTGCAATATAAGCTGTCACAATATCAAAGTACTAACCACTGTCTGTTAGTCCCAGACTCTTTACACTTAGGTCTACAAGAAAGAAAGGGAGGCAATAATTACCACTTTACAAAAAGACAAAATTTTAGACTGGTCCAAATTGAAAGCATTTGCAGACAACAAATTAATTCAAGCTGAAATGATGATAATTGTCTGGGAAAGTGTAGAAACCTTGTGGGAAAAGCAGAAAATGCTGGTTACCAATTTTGTAATTACCCCTAAATCCTCAGCAAACTTGTTCAGAAACTTGGTAAGTAACTTTTTCTTGACATTACAACTTTTTCTCAGATGTAAAGCTGCATGCCAAAGTATATTCTTTTTAAGGATAATACATGTACATTGCAGCCATTTCAATTTTTGTTTTTAAAGTATTGCATTAAACACTTTTGTTCATTCTATAGTGTACTTTTGCTGCAATGAATTTGTGGGAGCTCAAGACAAGATACAGTTGCCAAACTTACTATCACAAAAAAGATTGCAAATATTACAGATTTATAGTTTTTTTAATGTTCACTTTCTACAGCTTGTTAATTTCTATATATTATATGTCTTTTTCCGTAACATCTTGATATAAACTCCATGTACCATGTTGTTTTGTATATCATATGTGCAACTGATGATGTAATTTGTACAAGTCATAATAAAATATGTTCTGTTCTGTTCAAGAAAACTGTTACACTTTTAAATAACGTATGCAAAACTATCTAAATCAACATATCATTTTCTTTCAAGTTGAACTGAACCAATGTTTAAGTGTTATCTTGTATCAATTTAAATGTAAATTAATTAATTCCCTGGCTTTTATAGTCTGGCTAATTCTTTTAAAGTTTGATCTAATCACAGTAACTTAGAAGACCACCATGAAGTACATTTTTCCTTATTTCATCTTTTTTAATATTGCAGGCAACATAGATCAAGATGACACCAATAGAAAGTCTGATCTTTAATTCTATCCTGTCAAGTTCTTTCTTCAGTCTAGTAACAACAGCTTTGAATTTGCCATGATGTGGTCTTTCAAGATAAATTCCAATTTCAAATTCTTTCTCATTAATATAGGAACTCAGATCTTGAAACTATCCTAGCAAAGTATGAATTAACTCTTAACCACATGAAATTGAAAGCATTTTGCAGACAACAAACTAAATGTGGCTTAAATGTAGGGTTTGTCTCTGAAAGGGCAGAGAACATTGT
The DNA here is from genome assembly GCA_945859785.2 of Tridacna gigas. Classification (NCBI taxonomy): domain Eukaryota; kingdom Metazoa; phylum Mollusca; class Bivalvia; order Cardiida; family Cardiidae; genus Tridacna; species Tridacna gigas. The sequence continues at coordinate 43,321,957 of OX244036.2, forward strand.
GTGAAAAGTAGAAAATGCTGGTTAACCAGCATTTTCTTCTTTTCTCACACTGTTTTCAAAAGGGCTCTCTCTTTGGGTTGTTAAAATTTGTAATTGTGTGGTAAACAATTAACCCTTTCCTAAATGACACCATTTGGACTTTTCAAAATCAGTAAATGCAGACGATCAGTTCAAAATCAGTAAAAGTGATCTGAATTTTCCGATACAAAACAAAACATTCCGGGAAGGACAAATTGCTTTTCAGAAGCAATTTCTCCTTTTCCTACAGTACTCTACCTTAAGGTTTTTTGTTAGTAAAAGGTTATGGTTTATATGAAGACATGTAGCAACATTTTGCTAAAGGAAAAAGTTTATTTTAAGCAATTTTCCACGATTTTTTCTATTACAAAACCACACCAGTTTTCAACAGATAATGTGAAAATCTAGATCCTTGGATCTGCTCTATATTGTATCTGGGTCTTCCTTAAGGAATAAAAGTAAAAATTTCATTGGATCAGGTCCACGGAAAAACAGCCCACTTTTCCAAACTGTTATTTAATTCATAATTACTCCTGTCTGTGAGACAATTGCCATCAAAACAAGTAATTAATTCATTAATTTTATTGCCAAACATTTCAGCATGATATGAGCACATGTCTGTGTTGGTGAAACCTACGACTATTACTGCAAAGAAAGAAAACAAAGAACACATGATTTTTCAATTTATTCAACAAAAACAGGTCTCATGTCATTTCTTGTAATACCTTTGTTTCATAAATAATGACAGATGATAATGATGTCTGATGATTAAGAAAATGGAAAAGATGAACAAAATAGATGGGGAAAAAAAGAATGAAGTCTTTCTAGTTCAAACTTTCATTATTATTTCTTTACCACACAATCCCAACTATGAACGACCCGAAGAAAGAAGCCTTTTGAAAACATTGTGGGAAAAGGAGAAAATGCTGGTAACCAGCATTTTCTCCATTTCCAACAATGTTTTCTAGCCTTCCCAAAACAAATTTCAGTTTTTGAGTTAAATTTATCATGTCATCTGCAAAGGCTTTCAATTTCAACTAGCCTAAAAATTTGTCATTTGGTAAAGAGTTAAGAGATTCAATACAACTGTAATGTTTCACCATACTATAATACTAAGACACTTTTTGGAAGCAATGTGGTTGACGGCGCAACTGGTTGTAATAAACAATTGGTCCTCTATCCAGAATGTTTTCCAACTTCAATTTTTTTCATAACCTTTTACCAGATGACAAAATTTGAGACTTGTACAAATTGAGGCATTTGTAGACGACACATTAAAATGGCTCAAATAACGGAAACTGACTTTGATAGGGCAGCAAACATTGTTGTAATGGGGAAAATACTGGTTACCACCATTTTCTCCTTTTCCCATAATGTTTTCGTATGTTTTCTTCCTGAGGGTTGTTAAAATTCAGGACTTTCCAGTAAGAGTTAAATCTGTATGTTTATGCCTAAAAACACCCTGTTTAATTCTTTTTTAAAAAGTGTAGTGTGAAAAAAAAAACATAGAAACAGTTCTGTACAAAAAATTATCTTTAAAAAATTCAGAATTTGGAGAGGAGATGGGCAAAAAAAAAAAAATCGGAAAAAAAAAACATGTTCTTTATCATCTGTGTACTGATAGATAGAAAAGAGGAAAAGAAGATGAATCTCAAGATGATTCAGAGATACAGAACAGATAAGATAGAGAGGTAAAGCTATTTACAACAGATAATCACAGAGCATCTTTGCTTGAGCCATTAAAACATTTCTACTGACTTGATCTTCCTACTGGCAAAATTACTGTTATTGAATTTAATACATGTACCCCTAGGCTAGATTTTTTTTCTTTCATCTACAGATTGTTTTGTTTTTGTCTTTAAACACTACCTTAACCCAAAATATCGCAGGTTTTAACAACCCTGAGAAGCCTTTTGAAAACACTGTGGGGAAAGGAGAAAAATGCTGGTAACCAGCATTTTCTCCTTCTCCCACAATTTTTTCTATCTTTTCAGAGACAAATTTTGTCATTTTGTCTGCAAACACTTTCAATTTGGACAAGTCTAAAATTGTTGTTTGGTAAAGGGTTAAGCACAGGACTTTTCCCTCTAGCTGTGAAACATTTTGTTGTAAATATTAATTTCAAATTGAGCAATCACATATTTTAAAACTTTTTCTGTATGTTTTTTTTTAAATCATGTTATATGATTGTTATCTATATCTACAGGTTTATTTCAAGGCTTAAGCTCATAAGAGAGCATTTCCTCCTTTTAATCCTTTACCACACAATCCCCGGTTTTAACAACCCTGATGAAGCTTGAAATAGCATTATTCTGCTTTTTTACAATTGGCATGAAAGTTTCATTTCACTTATTTAGCAGTATTAGGGTTAAAAGGAGGTTTCAAAGTAACATGCTGCAACTTTTTTCAGGTGGTAATGTGTAGAAACTGGATCAGGTAAGATAACAGATAGGTAAAAATTATTTCTTAGATATTCAACAACAAGATCTAAAATTTAGAAACATTTTTACGTTAGTAAATTTCAAGAGATAAAGATCCAAAAATTGTGTGTTTAAACTTTGTCAGAAGAAAGATATTTTCAAACAACTTGGCCCAAATATAAACCCTTAAAGCACCATTCATAACTATTGTTGTTGTTGCTGCAGGTGTAAATCCACAAAATGTTCAGTCTTTGATCTACATGCTCGACCCAGACATTCTGGACACAAACAAGTATGAATTTGCAATATCTGGGATTCATTTCAAGTCTGAAAATCTCTGTTAGGTTAACCCTATACCACACAATCCAGACTTTCAATGTCCCAAAGGAAGAAGCCTTTTGAAAACATTGTGGAAAAGGGAGAAAATGCTGGTAACCAGCATTTTCTCCTTTATCCCCACGATGTTTTCTACTCTGTGACAGACATGTTTCATGTTTTGACTTTCATTTAATTTGTCGTCTGCAAATGCTTTTAATTTGGACAGGGCATAAATTTTGTCGTTTGGTAGAGTTAATTCTGCACTTTTTAGCTTAAAGTGAAAAGGATGTAGTCAGTGTGCAAATGCAAATCAAAGAGAGTCAAATTTTTAAAAACTAAAGCCATGAAGCCATGATTGATAACCATTATTGTATTATCTGACAGTGATGACCTAAAAACATAATGCACAGTCTAATCTTTGATCTACACTGTTTGCAAAAGCAAGTTATATTTAGATCTAATGATGTTAACAGTAATTTAGAAATATAATGCATAATGACTTAAGCAGTGTGATGTTTAAACTAATGAAATTCGGAAATATGATGTAAGTTATCGTCCAATATTTACAAATATTTACATGAACAAATGGAACAATTTTAAGTTTGGTCCATTTTGCGTTTGTACCGATGTTTGGTCCAATTCCATTTTACCAACATTAATTTTGTAAAACTATCAAAATTTAATTCTTGAAATGAGGTAGAATTCAGTTTAAAGAAATCAGTCTGTTTATAAACTGACATTACCCTTCTGTATAAATGGCATATAATCCTCTAGATCCAGTTTGTCTGACATCATAGCAAACAAAAAATATCCATAACAAACACACAGCCTATATTTATTCTAATGAGCTTTCGATTTATCCTAAATTACCAAGGCACTGAGTACAACTCTGTTGTGTGGCAAGTGCAAATAATTCATTTCTGATCTTGGATCTACAGTGTCAAATACTTTGTGCGATACATGTATTTGAGACAAAAAGTTTCTTTCTACAATTTGTTTCTGAAATTAGTTTTTTTAGTAACTTTTACAGGATTCATAACATAAATACCTTAAGTGTTTGATTTCCTATTCCATGATACATTTTTTCCTTCTGCTGCATTCAATAATCTCAATATGTGCTGTTAAAAAAAACTATAATGAAATTAACTTTTCATGGAAATTAAAAAAATCTTTTATAAAATTTTCAAAACCGAATTTATTTGAGAAGCGTTGGATTTTCCTGAGAAAGAATAATATCAATAAAATTAAGGCTAATATCAACAAATGTACAAATATATATCTCAAAACCACAACCAGTGATATTCCATACAAATCACCATTGTTATGGATATATACTTCAAAAACAGCAGTCAATATAACAAAGAATATGTGGACCCATTCAATGGTCTATATTTCATACCTCCGATACAAATTTGCGGCAGACAACGGTTAAAATCATCACTGTATTTAAGGACAATTTTTACAACTTAAGATTTGATACCTAAATACAATTAAAAACATAATGGAAAAAGGAGCAATTGCTCACTATGAGCAATTTCTTTTACCACCATGTTTTCAAAACTTGTCTGCTGCAAGACTCGAAATCATCTAAAAGAGGCATTGAGTAAAAAGAGATACTAGTACAAGCATTCTTGTTTATATCTATAAATACAATATAAATATAGATAAATCATTTACAATGATTGGTGATGAGTTATATAAAACCATGATTCATGATGAAGATAGCACCATCTTGATATTGCACTATTTTGCGACCCTTCACAATCTCGCTTGAATCCTTCCACCAGTCTGAGTTGTTGGATGAATAGGCTGTGCCTCCAAATTTGCCAGTTTCTTAATTCTTTACTTGACTTATACATTTCAGACTTAGATCTTCTCTAAAATGCACATTTAGCAATGGCTTATGACATTTCATAGGTGTTAAGGTGCCTTTTGACTTGATAGCTGAGGCTTTACTTATTGTCCCTAAAATTCTTTCACAGGGCAAACTAGTTTATAGTTTATCCCTAATTTCATCAAACATTGTCTAACAACAGAAGAAAATCATGACAATAGGAAAAGTATCTCATACAATGCAACTTCTCTACTTATAACAATGATTTTCTCGTTATTCTACAGGCTTGATTATGCCTATTTCTGTATCCTAGTTTCATTCCTTTCTCAACAACTGACCTTGTTTACCGTCTTTCAGAGAGGAAAAAGGAATGTGAATGACTGGCAAGTTTAGAGTTGCATGGCCTATAGGATTCATTGCACCCTAGGATCCTCTAAACAGCTGTCTCTTTGTTAGCTCGTGGGACCTGAGGAGATTTCTGAAACATGGTATGATGCCAAGATGCTCTTTTATTTCTTCTCGTATTAGGAGACAAACATGTCTTCTCTCTTCTTTTTGAGACAGGGGGTGGGGTAAGGAAAGACGAGTCCAGAGATTCTTCAGGGATGTATCTATAGGACGAATGGTAAAGTGAATCGTTCGATATCTTGTAGGACTCAGACTCGGCACCACTACTGCTGGAGGAGTTCAAAGAAGATCGGGTTTGGTCCGCTGGTCTAGATTCGTCTAATCGAGATTCACACGCCACTCCTGACTCGTCTAAAGATGTTTCTGTTAATACTGATGAATTCCTATCACTCTTCATCCTAGTGTCTATAAGCTTGTGATACTTGAGAAGATTTCGCTCCCTGAATGATCTTGAAAGTCTGTGTGTCACAGAGGTGGGGTTGTGTCTAGATTTAGGTAGTCTCGTAACATAAGTATCGTCATTAAATGAATGACCCTGGTCAGTGTGATCTACACGGTACATACCATCGTATTTAGAGGAAGTTCCAGGGGATGCTGGGATATCCCCCTTCTGGTGCTCTCGGAGTTTCTTCTCCATCTCCTTTAACTGCAACAAAAGAAATAACAGATTTATAAGACCATTTTCTGGATATTCATGTCTCTTTACCAAAAAAAAAATTTTTGTATTTGACCAAATTCAAAGCATTTGAAGATGACTACTTAAATGTAACCCAAATGATGATTTCTGTCTTTGATGCTGGTTACCAACATTTCTCCTTTTCCCATAATGTTTTCTAAAGTCAAATTTCCCAGGGTCATTAAAACTTGGGATTGTGCGGTAATGTGGTAATCTCATTAAAACTGTTTTAACCCTTTACCACATAATCCCGACCTTTAACGACCCTGAGAAAGAAGCCTTTTGAAAACATTGTGAGAAAAGGAGAAAATGCTGTAACCCGCATTTTCTCCTTTTCCCACAATGTTTTCTACACTTCCCAAAACAAATTTCAGTTTTTGAGCCACGTTTATTTTGTCGTCTGCAAATGCTTTCAATTCGCACAGGTCTAAATTTTGTCATGTGGTCAAGAGTTAACCAACCAAAGTAAATGTCAATATATATTCCAAGATTAGCCCTGACTCTCTTATCAAATCAGCTTCCTACCCTTGCATTAAGAATTAGAGTTTGAATTAATTCAAACATGGTGGAAACAGAAGAAAATGCTAGCCACCAGCATTTTCATCTTTTCTGCAAATGTTTTCAAAAGCTTTGGGGTTTTTCAAACTTGGGAATTTGTTGTAAGATTAACACCATTTCCAACATTTTGCTAGTCAAGCAAACTGATTCACTTTGACGTGTTGTCTCAGCCAAACAGCTTGCTAGGCTGGGACTTTGACTAACAATGAATAGTAAATCCTGTCTCTGAGCTGGTCTTGGTGTATATCATAGTTTTAACATTATTTCAGTTTCATTACATTAGTCAGTTAACCCTTTACCACACAATCCCGACTTTTAACGACCCTGAAAAAGAAGCCTTTTGAAAACATTGTGGGAAAAGGAGAAAATGCTGGTAACCAGCATTTTCTTCTTTTCCCACAATGTTTTCTACCCTTCCCAACACAAATTTCAATTTTTGAGTCACATTTAATTTGTCGTCTGCAAGCGCTTTCAATTTGGACAGGTCTAAAATTTTGTTGTTTGGTAAAGAGTTAACCTATCAGTGTCTTGAGCTTCTTTTATCAGTATTTTGCATAACATTCTTTCAAAGCTTTCCCACACTGACACTGTTGAAGCAATGTTCAAAATTCATTAAGTATAAGCTCTGACTGCTTTACCAAACAACAAAATTTTAGACTTGTCCAAATTCTAAGACTTGCAGATCACAAAATAAACATCACTAAAAATTTGAATTGTGTCTTTTGAAAGGATAGAAAACATTGTGGGAAAAGGAGAAAATTCTCGGTATCAGCATTTTCTCCTTTTCCCACAATGTTTTCGAAAGACATTTTTCAGAGTCGTTAAAACTCGGAATTGTGTGGTAAAGGGTTAACCAGACTGGCCAATTTTGAAAGCTTTGGCAGACGACACAGTTTATTAGATATAGGTCAGATGATGACATTTGTCTTCATTTGGGTAGAAAATAAGTGAAAATGTTGGTCTTGAGAAAATGCTGGTCTTTCCCACAATGTTTTTAGGGCCTTCTTTTTGACGGTTGTTAAAAGTCGGGATTATTACGGGATTGTTTAGTGAAGGATTAACTCTTACCACACAATTCTGACTTCTAACTACCCTAAAAAGGAAGCCTTGTGCAAAAAGGAGAAACTTGTTACCATTTTCTCCTTTTCCCACAATGTTTTCTACCCTTCCCAAAACTAATTTCAGTTTTTAAGTCACATTCATTTTGTTGTCTGCAATTGCTTTTAATTTGGACTAATCTAAAATTTTGTCATTTGGTAAAGAGATCCTGTAGCAATGACCATTGTCAGTCCTTGAAACCAATTTGGCTAAGCTGGGAATCAGAACCCTAAACTGTTACATAGGCCACTGAAAGCCTTGTGTGTCAGACTGACCTTTACCAGACAACAAAATCTTAGAAATGTCTTACGGGAAAGAAACAGCAGCAAACAAATTCCATATGACTCAAAAGAGTATAAAACATTGTGGGAAAAGGACAAAAATGTTGCTTACCATTTTCCCATTTCCCACAATGTCTTCAAAAGCCTTCATCCTCATAGTCAATAAAACTCCAGATTGGTAAAGGATTAATTTGCAACTTTACTTTCAAAAGTGTTAAGGGCATAAACATACCTTCGACTGAGCTTTCATAAAGGAATGTCTTCTCTGTTTCCGCACAAATCGACTAACCGACTTGTCCGATGCCAGTTTGTGTGCTGCGTTGGTGATCTGTTTCTGGAGATCGACCTCCATTTCCAGTTTCTTGATGTCATCATCCTGCAGTTAAAAAAGTTATGTTTACCATTAACGCTTAACCTAACGACAAAATTTTACACAAGTCCAAATTGAAAGCATATGCAGATGACAAATAAAAGGTGGTCCAAATGACAAAATTCTTGTTTGATAGGGTACAAAACATTGTGGGAAAAGGCCAAAATGCTGGTTACCAGCATTTTCTCTTTTTCCTACAATGTTTTCAAAAGCTTTCTTCCTCAGGGTCATTAAAAGTCAGGACTGTGTGGTAAAGGGTTAATTAAAAACATTCCAGTGTTCAAACGCCATTGACAGGGAAGGCTCATAAAAATGAAGTGGGCAACGGGGAAAAGTCTGGAATATGGTCAAGTGTAAAAATATAATTGGTATAGAGTTAACCCATAGGCTGTCAAGTGACTCAAGGGCCTTTTTGTGGACAGTGTAAATCAAGATCAGACTACACAGAACATGCAATCTGATCATCTACACTGTCCGAAGAGGTATCTGTTTCCCAAAAAATACCTCAGAAATGACAAAATTTATGTTTTTGCTATCTGCTTATTTAGCAGGATAAGTGTTGAAGGGTCAATATAGATATGTCTTACATTTAGTAAAAAGTTTTGGGGACAAGTCCTGAGAATATCTTCTACAGGGTTTTCCCACCACTTTCAAAAAGGTCATCCTTTCATTTCAAAATAATTTCTGTGAGTCAGTTTCACCCTTTACCACACAATCCCAAGTTTTACCAAACCCAAGGAAAAGGAACTATTTGAAAACATTGTGAAAAAATGCTGGTATCTGGTATCCTTTTCCCACAATATTTCCTACCTTTTCAAACAAAAATTTCCCAATTTGTGCAACATTTAGTTTCTTGTCTGCAAAGGCTTTTGATTGGGACCAGTCTAAAATTTTGTTGTTTGGTAATGAGTTAAATAGTAAGAGATATTAAAAAGCACACATGGGGTAAGGATTTTTAACCCTTTACCACCACAATCCTGACTTTTAACGACCTTTTGAAAACATTGTGGGAAAAGTGAGAAAATGCTGGTAGCCAGCATTTTCTCCTTTTCCCACAATGTTTTCTACCAATCCCAAAGCAAATTTTAATTCTAAAGTCACATTTATTTTGTCGTCTGCAAGTGCTTTTAATTTCAACCAGTCTAAAATTTTGTCCTTTGGTAAAGTGTTAAAAGAACAACCATTAAGAGCAGGACACAGCTATATATGGATATATCCAAAAATATTTTTAAAAAAGTATGATTTCCTGTCATCACAATTCAATTACACTCAATTGTCACATGATTGCTTATTATTAGCAAAGTTAGCGCTATCTAATTTTGTAACGCTTTTCCCAAGAGAAATGTTTTAGTGGATAACTAATATATACACAAGGACACTATCTGAAACTTTTCAAAACCAGCTGTAAATTATTTTAAGTCGAGACAAAATTTGCTCAAATGATAGAATTTCTCTATTCCTTATAGAAATTTGAAGCTTAAAACTTTTTTTTTCTTCACATTTTATTCTCTTTTCTAAAAATGGTTTTCAATGTTTGGGGATAAATTACCAGTTGATCACACATGGCACACAGAATACTCTGTGATAATTAAGTTATCATTATAACAACCAAACTGTGAAAGTCACTCTGCACTCAGTCAACCATTTTTTGTTTGACAACTTCTCTGCAATGACTATGAATTTTGTCACTCCAATAAATGTCATATGACCTGTGTTTGCTCAATTTTCACTACTTTTACTGATTCTTAGGACTGCACCATTATAGAGGTGATAACTTTCATCAAACTTTGCACATGTTTGTCTGGCTTTAAAAACCGAAATGTCTGGGTCTTTTCCAAAATTTTGAATTAATTGAAAGTACATGTATGTTACCAAGTCATATAACCAATGTTGAAAATTTTGTTGCCCTTCTGATCAGTGTAAGTAGAGATCAGACTGTACCAGGCATGCAGTCTGATCTGTTTTGCTGAGGCACTCGGGACAAAAGCAACCTTGATGGCACACTTTATTAGGGCTTTTATTATAGACGGCAAATGTGTGTTGAGTTTAGTAAACTCTTTACCAAGCAAAAAAATTTAAATTGAAAGCATTTGCAAACAACAAAATAAACATGACTGGAAAATTGAAATTTGTATTGGAAAGAGTAGAAACCATTTTGGGAAAAGGAGAAAATGTTGGTTACCAGCCTTTTCTCACAATGTTTTCAAAAGGCTTCTTTCAAAGGGTCGTTTAAAGTCAGGATTGTGTGGTGAAGGGTTACAACAACACCTTCCGAAACATCTAGTAACATTAAAATTTGGAAAAGAATCAAGCATAAACTGGATCCCCATTAATCGAAATGAATGGATTTTCAATATACAGCACACACGTTTGGGCATTGTTGAAAAAGGACAAATTACTAATTGCAAGCATTTTTTTTTTCATTTTGCCAATGATGTTTCCCAAAACAATCTGCTGCAAGAAGGACATTTCTTGTGCAGTAGGTATTGTGTGAAAAAAAAAAAGCTTACCTCCCCAGAACTGGGGACAACATCTGCAGAGAGAGAGAAAGCTGTTCCAACTCTTCTCCTAATTTGTGGGGGCTCCTCGCCCGGTACCAGTGGGGTTTCTGGTGGCAGGTTGCCTGTCAGTTCCTGCAATGAAAATTATATTTAGTTACAAGTTGAAATATCTTTCAGAGGTACCTCCAGTCATTACTTCATATGATTTTTCCATCTGGAATTGGGCCATTTTGAAAACACTGTGACAATAGCAGAAATTACTGGTAATTATTCATTGATTGAATACTTTTTTCAGCTGCTTCAAATGCTTTCCATATTATTTCAATCATATGAGGGAGACAGCTTATTTATGTCCTTGGTTTCACCAGAAATAATCTATGGCCCTGAAGTGTCTTGCCAAAGAACAATCTCACAAAAACCTACTGCCTGAAGTGAGGATTGAACTTGGGACCTCTGGATACTGAATTCATGTTCACCACTGAGCCACACAGGTAAAAGGGACATTGTATTCAAGGTTCCTGAAAAAAATTACCAAAGAATCCTGCATTATACAACCCTGAGGTTTAAGGAAACATTTTGGGAAAAGGAGAAAATGCTGGTAACAAGCATTTTTTCCTTTTCTTAAAATGTTTTCAACTCCAGCCACAAATGTTTTCAACCCTAGTTCATCCCTGTCATCTGATAATGTACCATATTGTCCCCTGGTAAGAAGTTAACAAGGATCAAACAGCAAGAACTAAATTACATTTTGATAACATCTAACTGGTCTAAATAAGGCTAGTGCAAGTGGAAATTAAGATGGTTATCAGAAAAGATTTGTCAGATACAAGCTGATATCATTGCTAATACAAAGTCATTAAAATTGTCCCAATTCATGTCAGAATTAATACAATCCCCTGCAAGGCTATTCTAGTCACCAGGTCTGGATCAAAGAAAGACTACCAACCCTTTACCATACCCGACATGTTTATGACCGTCACTATCAAGAGGGCTTTTGAAACATTGTGGGGAAAGGTAACCAGCTTTTTCCCTATTTGCCTAAATTGTTTTTACCCTTTCAGAAACAAATTCTGTTGTTTGAGCCATCTTTACTTAAAATTTTTTTCTGCAAATACATACAATAATTATTGACTTGCTAAATTAAATTTTGAGGTCTTCTAAAGAGTTATCACTCTACCACACAATCCCAAGTTTTAACAACCCCTGAAGAAAACACTATGGGTAAAGGAGAAAATGCTGGTTACCAGCACCTCGTCAAGGACAAATTTCATCATGTAAGGCACATTTAAGTTGTCGTCTGCAAGTGCTTTCAGTTTGCACAAGTCTACTTTTTTGTTGTGTGAACAAGTGAACTTATTAGTGGATGACAAAATGTTAGGCGCTTCCATTTTGAAGACAACAATTCCTGGCTTGAATGGCTAAATTTGTTCTTGAACAGGTTTTAAAACACTTCTAAAACTTTGTTGTTTGATGAGTAAAAAGGTGAAATGGTTAAAGATTCTTTTCCAAACATTTCAGAGTGTCTTACTTGACCAGACTGTATTATGATGTGATATGATCTTTACACTTCACAAGAGCACAGCTTTTTAAGGTTTAATCCTTTACCTCACATTTCCAAGTTTTACAGACCCTTATGAAGAAGCCGTTTGAAAACATTGTAGGAATGGGAGAAAATCCTGGTAAACAGCATTTTTCTCTCTTAACCACAATGTTTTCTATGAGAGACAAAATGTATATTTTGAGATACATTTCATTTGCCATCTGCAAATGCTTTCAATTTGAGGCAAAAATTGTGTCTTCCGGTACAGGGTTAAGCAGGATGAAGCATTGTTGGAAAGAAGATCTGATTCCATGATAAGATTACTTCATTCCAGTTCATCAAATGCCAAGTATCCCTTTTATTTAAATCCATTCCTTTTGTTGATTGGGATCAATGATATGTTTCAATGATCCCTTCTGACATATCCCTTGATTCTTTTAACCACAGGACATGGTTTTAAACTCCTTGAAACTGAAATCATATGCAGACTGTGACGGTATTTTTCCATGAGAGAAAAAAAAATCTGGGAAAAGAAGAAAATGCCAGCATTTTCTCCTTTTCCCACAGTGTTTTCAAAAGCCTTTTCTTTCAGAGTCTTTAACACTCACGTTATTTCGTAAAGATCAACTTTGTTTGACATCTTACAAACTAAGAGGGGTCTTTTAGCTAAAGATTTCTTGTATACCTGCCTAGTTTATGTGACATATAGCAAGCAATCTAATGTACTCAAAACTTTTTAAATGCTTTAAAATTATTGTAATAACAAATTATCCTTTTGTGAAACAAGATTGCGCTTCTTCTGTAATATTGTTTTCCTAATAATTCAAAGAACTGTGACATGTTTCTTTTTCTGTCACTAGCACTCAAAAGTTTGCTTGATTTTGTTTGTATGAATGGTGTGTAATGTCCTTTTTAAAATTACTTCAAATATGTTGCTGTGGCCAGCGCACCTATTCATGCTTTCCTGGTGATTCTTTTACCATTACTTTGCACAATATTTGTCCAAGCTCCTGGCTGGTTTTCCACATAAACTTTCATGATCATGTTCAGCAGAGAGAGAGAGAGAGAGAGAGAGAGAGAGAGAGAGAGAGGAATAAATTCTTGTCAACAGATATCATCTGTCCTTGAAAGGAAGTGGCCGTCAGCTGAGAGATTTTACCAGTCTCCCCTGGTTTCAGGTCCTGCTAGTAACCAATTCAACAACTGTGTACCTCAGTACACAAAGTTGTATGTGAAACATATTTGAACAACTTACCCCTTCTTTGATACATAACAGCTTCAGCTCTTCTGTTCTTTTCTTTAGGATTTCTTCAAGAGCTTCCTTTCTAGCCTTCAAGGCTGAATACATCTCTCTCTGTACCTTGGCTGTATCAGCCGGGTCAAAGTTCACTGAAAATACACAAGAAAACAAAACTGAGTACTATTGTAGAAAGTCATTTTTGCTTCCAAAAAGTTTTTTTAAACTCTTTACCAAACAACCAAGTTTCAGACTAGTCCGATTCAAAGCCTTTGTGGATGTCATAATTTCATGTGGCTTGAATCTATGAAAGGGTTGAAAACATTATGGAAAAAGGAGAAAATGCTGGTTATCAGCATTTTCTCCTTTCCCCAAAGTTTTCAAAAGCCCTCTTCCTCAGGATCTTCTTTAAAACTCCAGTTTGGTAAAAGGTTAAACTTTTTTTCAAAAGTACAGATAGGTGCAAATTAAGATCATTTACCGTAAGGTAGCTGATCCACGATTATACTCCACAAGCACTTAGCAGTCTGATCGTAATCTGTACCATCTGCGAAAACAACCTCAGTCACCACTGGCTGTGAAAGAGTTATCAACATTAGATGTTTATGCAGACAGTGAAGATCAAGATTAAACTACAAAAGACATGGAGTCTTTTCATGTTGTATGTTATCAGTTTTTTTTTTTTGAAAAAAAAATATTTGGCCTGTTTTCTAGACTCAAAATTTCCATTTCATTTATTCTGCTCTTTTGTTCACAGCTGCCACAGATCTACTTGTATCTTTCCTTTAAAAAAATTTTGATGCACATGGTCTTGCGTTTGTAATTACGCTGGTGTAAATACTGCTATTCCGAAAATTAAACAATATAAAAAAAACACACACACAAAATATTCTCAAATTAGAAATTAGTTACCAATCATGTAAGTCATAACAGCTTTCTGATCAAGCATAAACTAATCACACTAAAATTATTGTGTTTAGTATGATCATGGTTTCACATGGGAAAGACTAATATTACTTATAATTGAAAGCGGATATGTATTTTTGGTAACAACATGAGTAGGTTTTTTTGTTTACATGCTATTAGATTGTCAACAAGTTGGATCCCCAAATAAATCATGTGATGTCATACTGACACTACACCTTACATTCAACCCTTAACCCTTTCCCAAACGACAAATTTTGGACTGGTCCAAATTGAAAGAGTTTGCAGACGACAATTTTAAATTTGATGAAAAATGGCAGAAAGGTCTCAAAAAGGGTAGAAAACACTGTGGGAAAAGGAGAAATTGCTCATTACGAGCAATTTCTCCTTTTCCCACATTGTTTTCAAAAGACTTGTACTGCAGACACATGAAAACCAGGGCTTGTTTGGGAAAGGGTTAACCAAACAATACCAACTTTTAATGACCCTGAGAAAGCCAGTTCTTGAAAACATTATGGCAAAACGAGAAAATGCTGGTGAACAGCAATTTCTCCATTTCCTACATTGTTTTGTACCCTTCCCAAACCAAAGCTAAAATTTTTAATCACATTTATTTTGTCATCAGCAAATCCTTTCAATTTGGACTGGTCTAAAATTTTGTTGTTTATTAAAGAGTTAAAGTGCCTTTCACTCATAAAGTTGCCTTTGCGGCCAGTGTAGGTCAAGATCAGACTGTAAAAGAACATGCAGTCTGATCTTCCATCAACACTGTCTGCTATGTTAACCCTTTACCGTACAATGCCGCCTTTTGACGCCCCAGGGAAAGAGGCCTTTTGAAAACATTGTGGGTAAAGGAGAAAATGCTGGTAACCAGCATTTTCTCCTTTTCCCACAATGTTTTCTACCCTATCAAAGAAAATTTGCACCATTTGAACCACATTGAAATTGACGTCTGCAAATGCTTTTAATTTGGACAAGGATAAAATTTTGTTGTCTGGTAAAGGGTTAAAACATTGCAGGTAAAAGGTAGCCATGAATTTCCATCATCTTGGTCCTATTCTGAAAATTTCCATCAGATTTATTTGGCATTGTAAGGGTTAACATTTAACAAATAACGAACCACACACTTTGGTTTTGTTTTGTAGCAGGCTTTTTAAAAATAATGAGGCAATAGGAAATTTCATGTTACTACTTTATTTACTTTTGAATGTAATAATATACCATAGTAGGGCATACTTTAAATAATTCTAAATTGCTGGCCTCCAACATTAATCCACACGACAATTTTTTTGACCCGTCTAAATTAAAAGCGTTGGCAGATGACAACTTCAGTGTGGCTCAAATGGTGCAATTTTGCTTTGATAGGGTACAAAACATTGTGGGAATAGGAGAAAATGCTGGTTACCAGCATTTTCTCCTTTTCCCACAAAGTTTTCTAAAGGCCTCTTAAATCCAGGGTCACTGAAAGGCGGCATTGTGCAGCAAAGGGTTAACAGGTTAGTTATGATGGGGGATTGTTTGGTAAAGGGTTAACTTCGGTCAAGCTCTAGGAAACCACTTGGATTTCTTGATGTTTTTTCCATGTACCAGTCCAAAAATTGTTCCTGGAATACAGGACAAACAAGGACTTTCCTTTTACTTGCAAGAAGGTTGACTAAGTGCATTTAACACCAGGGCAAAGTAATTACTGAAATTATCTATTACCAATAGGTAATTATAGCCTTTTTTCCCTCTAAATGTATAAGTTTAAACCCACTGCAAAACAACCTTGTTATTTAACCCTTTGCTGCATTGAAAGCATTGTTGGAAATGGAGAAAATGCTGCTTACCAGCATATCCTCCTAATCCCTACAATATGATCTACCCTTTCAAAAGAAATTTTTATTTTTGAAAACAATGTGGAGAAAAAGAGAAAATGCCAGTAGCATAATAATGTTCTCTGTTTTTAACAATACTTTTAAGCCTTTCCCAAACGACAAATTTTGGACTGGTCCAAATTGAAAGAGTCTGCAGACGACAATTTTAAATTTGATGAAAATGGCAGAAAGGTCTCAAAAAGGGTAGAAAACACTGTGGGAAAAGGAGAAATTGCTCGTTACGAGCAATTTCTCCTTTTCCCACGTGTTTTCAAAAGACTTGTACTGCAGACACGTGAAAACCAGGGCTTGTTTGGGAAAGGGTTAACCTTTTCATACACAAAATTGAGTCATGACTAACAAACGAGACAAAAAGCAACCTCAAAAATATTCTACTTTATCTGTTTCAGGATTTACAGTGTGAAAATCTAGAAACATTTGGCTTACAATACAAAATGAATGTGCTTTGACTTTGGTCAATCCTAAACCACATGATCCAGAGTTTTAACAACACAAAGAAAACATTGTGGGAGAAGGAGATAATGTTAGTAACCAGCATTTTCTCCTTTTCCCACAATGTTTACCACCTTTCCAGGTATTAATTTATATTTTTCAGTCACAATTATTTTGTGGTCTGCAAATGCTTTCAATTAACCCTTTACCACACAATCCCGACTAATAAGGACCCTGAGGAAGAAGCCTTTTGAAAACATTATGGGAAAAGGAGAAAATGCTGACAACCAGCATTTTCTCTTTTCCCACAATGTTTTCTACTCTTCCCACAACAAATTTCAATTTTTGAGTCACATTTATTTTGTTGTCTGCAAAAGCTTTCAATTTGGACGGGTCTAATATTTTGTTGTTTGGTAAAGACTTAAGGCAGGTCTAATATTTTGTTATTTGGTTAATTCCTCCTGGGCAGATGATTTACCTTTAACCTTTCACCATTTAACTTTTTATCAGAGGAAAAATCTGGAACACTTAAGATTTTCACAATGTTCTGCAGATGGCAAAAATTACATGTGGCTCAAATGCTGTAATTTGCCTGTGATGAAAATAAAAGAAAATTTTCAGAAAAGGAGAAAATGCTGTCCTTCTCCTCCAATATGATTTCAAGTCTTCTGCCTAGAACATTTGGTTGTCTTGTAAAGTGTTAAAATACTCCATATACTTAACCCAGATACCTGCCAGATTGCCCAAGCAAGTGTTCTAATGTTTATATATGAGACATGAACAATACTGGACTAGACACCTAGATCATACATTGTGTCTAAGTGTACCTTAGTGGGGCAGTCATTTTATTTTTCATCAAGTAGAGCTGAATAATTATGAGATATACCAATCTATTTTACCAGCATTTTCTACTTTTCCTACAATGTTTTCAACCCTATCAAAGTAACCCTTTTCCACACAATCCACAATAACATCTACTACAGTGATATATCACCTTGTCAAAAGGTATTTTATTCCCAGTTATTTTCATGTAATTCTTTCAAGCAGCCTACATCAAATGCAGGAAAAATAAATATTCTGTTTTGGGTAGAAAGTTCATTTAAAAAATTTTGCATATTTTTTTGTCACAAGCACACCTTTTCCACTATTTTTTTTTGCTCAGAAACCCCCAACCCTTACCACTGAAAACACTTGACAAGCCTCCTTTTAACCCTTTATGGCATTATCCTGACTTTAAATGACTTTGAGAGAGAAAGCTTTTGAAAACATGGGAATTGTAGATAATACTGGTAACCAGCATTTTCTCCTTTCCCCATGTTTTCTACCCTATCAAAGACAACTTCAGCAATTAGAACCACATTTCAATATGTCATCAGTAAATTCTTTGGGTTCGGACAAGTCTAAAATATTGTCCTGTGGTAAAGGGTTATGACTTGTTATTCAGCGAAACAAAACTTATGAACCATAATGTCTTACAACTGCATTGGACAGCAAAATTATATCTATGTACAAATTTGTCATGTTTTGCCGACTACAAAATTTAGGTCATAAAATAGGTTTTTCAGAGGGTACCAGCATTTCCTCCTTTATCCACCATGTTTTCAAGCATGGTTCCTCATTCCAGATTGTTTGGTAAAGGGATAACCTTTTTATCAGCTGATAAAAAATACTGCACTAATGGCTTATCAGCTGATGTAAATACTGTGCCAACAAGATCAAAGAAATTGTAAATTGCAACAAATATTCTCAGAAATGGATGTTTTTTCTACTTCTGTTTAAAATTCTTTACCAAACAACTTAATTTTGGTCTAGACCACACTGAAAGCATTTGCAGACGACAAAACAAAGGTAGCTCAAATGATGATATCTGCCTTTAACAGGATGGAAAAGGAGAAAATGCTAATTACCAGCATTTTCTCCCCTTCCAACAATGTTTTCAAAGGCATTCTTCTTCAGGGTCATTAAAACTTTGGATTGTGTGGTAAAGATCAACAGTTAACCATGAGTTGAAAATTAAAACAAAAATAAATCTTCATTTCTTCCATTTATCAATACTATGAAAATTTAATTTTATTGAAAAAAAAATAACATTGAAATTTTACTTCACCTATGAAAATGGTCAACATTTTCTCCAATTTAAATCCAGTAAATCACACATAAAAAAAAAAGTCAAACAGTAGTTAACTCTTTGCCGTACAACGTCCCTGGGAAAGACACCTTTCGAAAACATTGTGGGAAAAGGAGAGAAACCAGCACTTTCTCCTCTTCCCACAATGTTTTCTACATTGCACCATTTGAGCCACACTGAAATTGTTGTCTGCAAATGCTTTCAATTTGAACAAGGCTAATATTTTATCATCTGGTAAAGGATTAAACATTTTCTGTGGCAAGAACAGAGCTTTCACTCAATGAAGGTCAAATAAACAATATCAGCCTTGTGCAACCTTATCTTGAATGTGCAGTCTGATCTTGATCTACACAAGTCTTGATAACAACAATAGCTTAAAAAAGCATTTCAAAGGGTAACACACTTTATCTCATTTTGCAAAGTAGATAATGAAGTTCTGGATGCCAAAAAAAAAACATAATTCCTTTATTTCTTCTTTTTCCCTAACCAAACTTACCATCTTTCATACCCAAATTTGGTGAATGAGTCTTCATTTTAGCATCAGGTGTAAGTATTTCCATGTTCAAGAGGTCTTCAGAAAACATGTTATTCCATTCCTCCATTACAGTCAATAAACCCTCTGATGGCATTTTGAATCAGTGAAAGTACTTTGGATGGTCATAATTCATTTTCCATGTTCAAGTGATAACACTATAAAGTTATTAGTCTGGATTAATTTCTTTCCTCATTAACCTGCCAAATATCCTCTAGCCACTTAATTAATTACTCCAAGTTCTCTCTAGGGACCAATATAATCCTATCCAATCATCCAATTACTGCAGTTTTCTTCACATTAAAAGAAAGTTTGTTGTCAGTTTTAAATGAGCTTCTGTGACACAAATCTGCAAATCATCAACAACCAGCCTATTTCCCCTTGAGATTTCTAAATGTAAACCAGACCACCCATCTCTGTTGAACTATCTAGTCTAATGTGTTATTGGACACATCACTGTAATATTATCTTAATTTTTATAGATTAATTTCAGTCATAAAACATGTACTGCTTGTTTTAAATCCTTTTTCACCTACAGCTCTAATGAATACCATAAAAGTGACAAAACACTAATCTTCTCGATAACAATTTTAAAATTTAAGGTCAAAAATATTAATTTCCTTATTTTCCAATGGACATAATGACTGGGGAACAAATACTCTTTTGTTCAAGTAGTCCAAGTATAGAGTCATTGTATATGATTATTTGAAAAATAATTCACCGTAAACTTTTTAAACAATAGTGTTTATTGTCTTACAATTGAAAGAAGTTACTTTTATTTCTAGTATCAATGCATTGTCTTTCTGTCCCATTTACCTCTTTATTTGATTCCTTTGTTCACAAAATCTTTCTTTGCACAGGAAAATCTTTTAAAGCAAACTGTATACAAAAATCAGGTATGATAATCATCTTCTTATCTTAAGAGCATTTCCAAATGACACTGAAAAATCCATCAAATATTGCTAAATACTAGTAAATCCTAAACACAACATCATCATATTAAATCTTCACACTTTGCTGTCTAGATTAAATCCAATTTCTTGTAGATTGGTAAGTATAAAAGCAAACCAGATTGCAATATCCTCTCTTGGTGTAAAAATACATTAGCAAACACTGGTATCAAAGTCAGTCTAATCCAGGATTTTAATCACTTTCTTATCCACCAAGACTCAGTAAGTACAATTTCCAAGTTCATACAAACCTAGTCTCCACCTATTTCACTACCACACCATTGAGAGTATGGCTACATAATAAAGTGTAACTATTGCTGTATAAAGTTTAACCCGCCCAGGTAAACATAGTGAATTATCTGAGCACATGGCGCTTCAAATTTTTTCTCTCTACAGCCTGACTCACGAATATCTAACACTAGTCAACATCAAATACCCTAACCCAAGTTAAATACATAACATCTAATCTGACAACTATCTCTGCATGTCTTCTTCATTTTCCAAATAGATAAAAACAAGATAGTAATATCCTAGGCTTTTTACTGTAGCAAGAGCATGTTAAAAATCAGCCAATGTTTCAACATTGCACAATTACTCCGACATCATACATTTTACAATCGAGTGCACATAGGTATGCTGGGTCTAAATATTGCCCCAGGTTTCAACACTAACACTTTACCAAATTTTACACTCGTCCAAATTCAAGCCGTTGCAGACGAAATTCAATGTGGCTCGTCTGATAAAACTTGACTCTAAAAGGATAGAAAGCAATGTGGGAAAAGGAGAAAATGCTTACCAGCATTTTCTCCTTTTCCCACAATGTTTTCAAAAGGCTTCTTTGCCATGGCTGGTTACTCCGGATTGTGTGGTACAGAGTAAATACAGTAGTTTTTTGACAATCCTCTCAACTCTTCTAGGAGAATATAAATTTTCTTTTTTAAATGAAACATGAACAAAAATTGATAACTTGGAACTGACAAGAAACTGTTTTTTCCCTAATTTTTCAAATGTATATGATTTAGACTATTTCATTGCAAGCTGAACAAAGCATCTTTGCAACAATACAAACATTTCTTAGATAATTATAATGGCAATCGTTACATAGATCTGGTGGGATATTGTCTTTCTGCCTCACAACATTTAAACCTGATGAGAATGAATCACATCTTTCTGCAGCCTTTTCTGACATTGTAGATCAAGGTCAGACTTTACTTTGAGCAATCTTATACTGTAGTATGTCTGAGATACAGTGGCCGAGACATAAATACTAATTACGTCTACATACTTGGTGTTTTTCAACAAATGAAAATGCAATGTTTTTGACCTATTTGAGTTGACCAATTAACTTTTATAAATTTCTTTATTCCACAGTTCACCTTAAAATAACTAACATTTTCACCATTTCCAATAGTATTTTCTGCACATCTCAGGCCAAATTACATATCTTGAGCCATTTTTAATTTTACATGACTGCAAGGGTCATGACAATATACTGAATGCTACTTTTAAGAAATTACATGCCTAATCTACTTTTTTAAGAGGATGGTGGCCAACCTTTAACATTGACTTCTTCCCTTGCCCAATCACATTATGCTATTACAACTTAACCAAACGACAAAATTTTGGAATGGACCAAATTGAAATCATTTGCAGACGACAAATTAAATGATGGTAAAATGATTATTTATGCCTGTGATAGGTTAGAAAACACTGTGAGAAAAGGAGAAAATGCTGGTTACCAGCATTTTCTCCTTTTCCCAGAATGTTTTCAAAAGGCTTCTATTTCAGGGTCGTTTAAAGTGTGGTATCGGGTTAACCACAGCTATCATTAACCCTTTGCCACACAATCCCAACTTTGAAGACACTGAAAGAGAAGGTTTATGGAAACATTGTGCGAAAGGGAGAAAATGTTGGTTGATTACCGGCATTTTCTCCTTTTCCCACAACGTTTTTTCCCCTATCAAAAACAGAAATCATCATGTTAGCAACATGTAATTTTGATTGATTCTGTGTTTTTTATTGTTTATCTGTTCCCCATTTATATGTGCTTGTTATTGATGAGAACCTAGTGGTTCAAGTCAAAGAATAAAACTATTGAATTGAATTATAAACTGACAGTCACCTTTTGTTGATGAACTGGCTGCCTGTTATCTCTTCACTAAAATTTAAGACTAGTCCAAGTTGAAAGCAGTTGCAGACGACAAATTAAATGCTGTTAGAATGATAGAATTTACTATTGAAAATAGAGAAAACAATATGGGAAAAGGAGGAAATGCTGGTTTCCAGCATTTTCTCCTTTTCCCAGAAAATGTTTTGAAAGGACTCTTTCTCAGGGTCATAAAAAGGGTTGTGTGCCAGGGTTAAGAATTTTCATATAAAAAAACAGGTAACACCCAATGATAGGAGGTAGAAATTTGCCTGGTTCAAGACCTGATACCACAAGACGTGGAAATTGTGATATAATTTATACACAAAGGTAGTCCTTATATCAAAAATCTAATTTCTAAGGAATTAAATAAATTGATCCTGGTCAAAATAATCTTTCTCATGAAATTTTTCCCCCGAGATAGAAATGCTTCTTTATTTTAAAACACAAAGTTAGAGTCATTCTGTAATGTTTTGTCTGAATGGTGCAATATGACAAGTGTGACGAGCCTTCTATAAATTGGGTGTTGCCTATCCTTTTACGTTAGTTTTAACGACACTAAAAAAAAAGGCCTTTTTAAAACATTGTGGGCAAAGGACAAAATGCTGGCAATTGGCATTTTCTCCTTTTCCCACAACGTTTTCTATCAGTTCAAAGATAATTTTCAATTTTCAAGTCACATTTATTTTGTCGTCTGCAAAATTTTAATGCTTTCAATTTGGACAGGTCTGAAATTTTTTTGTTTGGTTACAGACCTATCATACAGTGATCAAAGATACAACCGGTACCAGTCTATTTCATTTACTAATCATTTTGCTTCTTTTACAATACTTCCCTTGGTTATCATAATTCAAAAAGAACCTTAACTTTTTACTAAATGACAAAATTTTGGACTCATCTATCTAGTAAGCATTTGCAGACAACATAATATCAAATGCAACTGAAAAACTATAATATGTCTGCAAAGGGGAAGACAAAATTGTGAGAAAAGGAGAAAATGCTTCCGACCAATATTTTTTCCTTTACCTATGTTTTCAAAAGGTCTTCTTCCTCAAGGTCATTAATGCATGGGATTAGTTGGTAATGGGTTAACTCTCTCTAGCACTGTATAAACTGTATTATGAGACACCCTCATTCTATGAACAACACAAAATGTTTAAAATTTCAAGGTTTTCTTTCTCAAGAGTGTCTCAGCTCTAATACCAGACTGCACGTTTTGTGCAGTCTGATCTTGATCTACAATAGCTGCATAATCAACTATAGTTGTGAAAGGCACATTACGGGTTAATCTCCTAAGAACTTTTTATCTCTGGACTGACTCTGTTTATATCATACAATCTACTCTAAAGCCAGAATCATATTGAGTCTATGATAGGAAATCCACTAAGCAGAATTACCTTACAATCAGGCTTATAACAACCCTAACCCTTTACTTAGTGCAACTGAGAGGAAATGAGGCATTTGCAAGGAAGGGCCATGTCTGTCTAAATGGTACCAAAAACCCTATAGAAAAAGGGACAATGGCTTTGGAAAGCTATTGCTCCTTCAACCACTATGTTTTCCAGGAGTCTTTGAGCCACTAAGTCCAGAGAATAATAGATAAAGTTTTCAACATTATAGAAGTCAAAAATACAGAGAGAAAATGCACTGAAATGGTGTGGAGGTTTTCAATCACTATGGAGACAGCAATGTCAAGAAAGTAATGCACTTCCATTTCCTACATTACATAATGTAATCTACTAATTTGGTGTAAATTTGTCAAGAGCTGTCAATTAACTCTTTCATAATGACAAAATAACTATGCATGGTTGGTGGTCCTTCTCTGTTAGAGGACTTTAATTGTAACAAGCTCAAGTGTTATGTCCAACAGCCACTATCATGGATATGGGCATTGTTCATTTGAAATTTTCTTGAGAAAAAAGTACATAAGTGTACTTAAAATTGACATTACTTCAAGTCTTATTTCTGCCCATTCCTTGTTGTTTTCTTAAATTTGTTTCTGCCAAGTAACAAAATTATAGACATGTCCTTATCAAAAGCAAATAAAGACAGCTATATGACTGGGGCTCAAGATTTTATTTTTTTCTTTCAGATGAAAGGAAACCTGATGGGAAAAAATGAATAAATGCTGGCTACCAACATTTTCTCTTTTGTCCTTCATGCTTTCAAAAACCTAAAAACCAGTTCCTCATTGCCCAAAAAACATCTTGTAGTCAAGCAAAGCATGAACTCTTTACCCAACAATCCCGAGTTTAAATAGTCCTAAGAAAAAAGGCATGTAAAAACATTGTGGGAACAGGAGAAAATGCTGGTAAACATAATTTTCCTGAAATGTTTTCTATCCATGACAGACAACTTTGACCATTTTAGCCACATTTAATTTGTCTTCTGCAAATGCATTCACTTCAGCCAAGTGTGCAATTTTGTTGTTTTGTAAAGATTTAACCCTTTACTGCACAATGCCGCCTTTTGACCCCCTTGAGAAAGAAGCCTTTAGAAAACATTGTGGGAAAAGGAGAAAATGCTGGTAACCAGCATTTTCTTCTTTTCCCACAATGCTTTCTACCCTATGTAAGAAACGTTGCACCATTTGAGCCACATTGAAATTGTCGTCTACAAATGCCTTCAATTTGGATAAGGCTAAAATTTTGTCGTCTGGTAAAGGGTTAAATACTGAAGGAAACATGTGGCAGACAACTCCAACAACATCCTCTTTTAATATTGGATGATCAACCCATATCCTGCTAAATTAGGGAAATGAGGCACTCCAACTCAAACAGACAGTAAAAACCCAACTTATGCTATTAAGGTAATTTTTGGGAAAAAATGTCCTCTTTTTGGACAGTGTAGATCAAAGATCAGACTGCATATTCTGTGCAGTCTGATCTTGATCTACACTGTCAGCAACAGGTAACTGGGTTGGCTATGCAGCCTAAGGGTTAACATAAATATTCATTTCCTATCTTTTTCTGAATTTCATTTTGTAAAAAATGCTCCCTAATAGCATTTGCTGATCAACTTATCATTTTTCTCAGAACAATTGAAATGTGTACTGATGTACAATTTCAATGAATAATTTTTACAGAAAAGAGTAAAATTCTATAGAAACGTGTTGGAGTAAAATTCTAAATACAAGCAAATTAGAGCAGTTTTTACCTAAAGATGATAGTGTGTGCTCTTTGGTCATTTTGGAATAAAATGAAAGGTTTAGCCTACTAACTACTCTCATTTTAACTCTAGAGTGAAATTTTGTATCTTTCTTTTTAGTGTCATACACAAATCTCTGTCAAATCAATTTGGACAACTATAACATCACCATTTATGTCCAGTCTTATGTGATTAACACTTTGCTACTGTCCTTTTAAATAAATTATCAAATTTCTGTCTCAAATCAAAAACTGTAATAAATTATATATTTGAGTATTTCTTGGGTAGTTTGTTCAGCTTATGCCAGCAGAAAGTGTAGTAATGTGGGTGATTCAGAAAATGTCAATATATATCATCTGTATAGAACAATTACCTTAATTTATGTCATTTGAGCATATATTGCCAATCAATTTAGTTAAGCTTTTCCAATCAATCAATTAGTATGTAATTGTATATTTCTATATTGATTTTCTGTGTAATTTGTGTAATTAAATCATTAGAAATAAAAAAATTAAGGATGCAATGACATCTCCCTGTCTTACACATATGAAACATGTAAATACAGGAAATAAATCTTTGTAAATTAATGCAAACAAATTTTTGTTACTTCCTGCCCTTAAGCTCTTTACCAAAAAACAAAATTTAAGATTTGTCCTAATTGAAAGCATCTGCAGATGACCAAAAGAAAGAATCAAAAATTGAACTTTGTTTTTAGAAGGGAAGAAAACATTGTGGAAAAAGAGAAAAATGCTGCTTACCAGCATTTTCTCCTATTCACACAATGTTTTCCAAAGTTGTCTCCCTCAAGGTCATTTGAACTTGGGATTGCATGGTACAGGGTTACTCATTATTAAAATTTGTCTTTGAAAGAGCAGAAAACACGGAGGGAAAAGTTGAAATTACCAAAATTGTCTTCTTCTCCAACAGTATTTTCAAAAGCCTGTTTATAAATGTCTAGAAAACGTGGGATTGTATGGTAAAGGATAAATGAAATTTACTTCTTGAAATAACCACTGGGAAATTTCTTCTTTTTTTAACTTCAAATCAATTTCAATTTTTGAGCCACATTTATTTTTGTTGTCTGCAAATGCTTTGAATTTGGACGACTCTAAAACTTGGTCGTAAGGTAAAGAATTAAGCGTATAGGTATAAAACTTTATTCACTCACCATCAATTCCAAAGAGCAGCATTATCGACAACTATCTTCTATCAAGATGCACCACCCTAATAAACACTAACCCATAAATCACAATTATCAGTAATAGAATCAGAACAGAAGAGGATTGTTTATTTAAGTACTACTTCAGCTTTTCTAATGGACCAATCATTAGACAATCATTTCCAATAATCCAACATCAAAGGGATCTTTAAAGTTGCTTTACATATATTGATGTGTGACATTTCACATTCAACATAGAAGCACACTTGTTAAAGTTATATACAATAGAAACAATACTCTAATTAAAACATGAAACAGGTTCCCCACCACCATTATGCATCAATTAGGTTGACCATTAACTCTTTACAAAACTAATCAACTATTTAACAGAAGAAATTACGCTTTAAAAGATTGTGGGAAAATTCTGGTAAACCAGCAATTCTTTTACATGATAGGCATTCTATCTTTTCAAAAACAAGCCTTATCATTTAATTCCCATTACATTTGTTGTCAAATGATTTCAACTGGGGTGTTCAAAAGTACTGGTGTCTTATACACTGGGCTAAGGGATATCAAAGGGATGTGCTCTCCCTGTATAGTGTGAACTACTGATTATAAGCTATTAAAGGATTAACTTCTATCATAATTATTATGTTTAATTGTCTTTTTTGAAGTCAAATTTGTAAAAGCCTTTGTGTGGGCAAGTTTGAAAAAAAGGTGAAACATTAAAGAAGAGAAAGACAATTACAAAAGTGATTTAAACAATCAAAGAAAAAAAAAAAAACTGAGAAGTTCAAAAGTATAGTTTCATTTACTTTTTTCAAAGGTCGATCAAGTGCATGTATTTTTATACTAATGACAATTGAATGTATACAAGGCATTGCTTCATAAAAATAGAATCTTGACTTTTTGCTTTCTTGATTTTTTTTTTTCTCTTGCTAGAAAACATGAATTTGCTAGATACTTTATTCTTTAATTCTGGTAGAGAGTTTTAAAACCAAAAAGAAAAGAATGCAAAAAAATATACTCAATATTTAGTAGATAATTGTGCCATGCTCTTTGAAAAGTGGGTTCAATGCAACCGCAAAAAGTATCAACCCATGTCAGCCTTCGTAGTCCACACAGGCTGACAACCCATGTCAGCCTTCGCAGTCCGCACAGGCTGACAAATATTAGGCCAAAACATTTTTGCTATCATTAAATTTTCTGCATGTCAAAGGACCAGATTCAGTTGGTTGTTACACAAAATGGACTTTATGGGTCCATGATTATGTGATGTCTTGTATGGCACAATGCATCAAAGAGATGCATTATACCCCCTTTTGCCAGGGCATGGCTCATTACAATTGGTCAATTTACAAAAAAGTGAATTTCAACAATTATATTACTCCTCTCTTTACATTTTTCTTGTGTGTTATTTTAAGTCATTACCCCTCGGATAAGATTTGCACTTTATCCTTCTGTTGACTTTAACCTTCTGCTCTTGCATTTTAACCCTTTCCCAAACAAGCCCTGGTTTTCAATGTGTCTGCAGTTCAAGTCTTTTGAAAACACTGTGGGAAAAGGAGAAATTGCTCGTAACGAGCAATTTCTCCTTTTCCCACAGTGTTTTCTATCCTTTTTGAGACCTTTCTGCCATTTTCATCAAATTTAAAATTGTCATCTGCAAACTCTCTCAATTTGGACCAATTTGTCGTTTGGGAAAGGATTAAAAACAAAGAGCCATAAGAAGAAATTGCCACTACAAGTTAGTTCTCCTTTTTTATGTTGACCTAAGTTCATTGTAATTTTCAAAACATTTTTTAAGTTTCCATTTACATCAACGAGCACGATATTCCATTACTTTGTACTAAAGGCTATCATTTGGCATCTTATTTTCGGACATTTTTCATTTCAATAAAAAAATTCAGAAATAAGTCAATGACAATTTGCCACTGACAATGATATATTACAAATAATAGTTGATCTATGCTGTCTTGTCTGCTAGTTGTGTCTGTTCACCAGCATAATTAGGATTTTAGTGTAGGTTTTATTAAACAAGTTCTGTTGGATGCAGATGCTTTGAATATGAATAGGTTTAAAATTTTGTCGTCTGGAAAAAATGATCAAACTCAAGTTGCTTTTGAAAATACTGTGGGGCAAGGAGAAACTGCTGGCAACGGGCATTTTCTACCCCATGAAAGAGGTACATGTATTTTTCATAATTTTAGCCACATTTAATGTCCTATGCAACTGTTTTCAATATGAAAAGGGTCCATATTCACAAACCACTCTTAATGTTCACGGTCAATTTCTCAAGAATTTTCTAAATCTGAAAGTAGTACAATTTCTGTTAGGCTAAACCACATAGTTCAGCCAATCAGAAATCATGATACTTTCATCTAGAATAAGACTAAGAATGCAATGTAGTATGGTTGGTAATTGCAGTCCAACATCTACAATTTTGTCCTTTTGAAAAGAGACTTAAGTCAGTGACCAAGCAAAAACATCATGACAATTTGTTTATTCTTTAAGTCACTGACAACTACGTATCAAATATTTGTTTAACCTGACTATTTATCAATGGGGTCATATTTTTCTTCAATTTCTCATTCAGACCAACACCATGTATACTAAGTTGAGTGCCATATAACCCTTAACCAGACGGCAAAGTTTTAGCCTTGTCCAAATTGAAAGCATTTGCAGACAACAATTTCAATGTTGCTCAAATGGTGCAACTTTTCTTTGATAGGGTAGAGTACATTGTGGGAAAAGGAGAAAATGCTGGTTACCAGCATTTTCTCCTTTTCCCACAATGTTTTCAAAAGGCTTCTTTCCCAGGGGCGTTAAAAGGCGGCATTGTGCGGTAAAGGATTAATCCTATCCTTCACTGTTGATGTCAATGGCTGTAGGTACACGGTTGGGCTTATGTACTTTGGTTGAAGATATACATATGAGCAGCACTCTGGCAAAAGGGGGTTTAATGCATCTAAGTGAAGCATTATACCAAGCAAGAGATCATAATCATTATCATGGATCCATAAACATTCAAGCCTTTTTTTATACTGTCGCTTACAAATGCTCTGAATTTGGACAAGTCTACAACTTTGTCATCTAGTAAGGAGTTAGCTACACAAGATCCTAATGTGTCTATTATTACCTTGTACAGTAATGGGTTAACCCTTTCCCAAACGACAAATTTTGGACTGGTCCAAATTCAAAGAGTTTGCAGACAACAATTTTAAATTTGATGAAAACGGCAGAAAGTTATCAAAAAGGGTAGAAAACACTGTGGGAAAAGGAGAAATTGCTCGTTACAAGCAATTTCTCCTTTTCCCAGAGGGTTTTCAAAAGACTTGTACTGTAGACACGTGAAAACCAGGGCTTGTTTGGGAAAGGGTTAACTCTTTACCAAACAACAAAAATATAGACTTTTTAAAATTGAAAGCATTTGCAGACGACAGTTTATATGTGACTCAAGTGTGGAACTTTTTGTCTTTGGTAGGGTAGAAAAAATTGTGGTAACCCTTAACCCTTTACCACACAATCCCGATTTTTAACGACCCTGTGAAAGAAAGCTTTGGAAAACATTGTGGGAAAAGGAGAAAATGCTGGTAACCAGCATTTTCAGCATTTCCCACAATGTTTTCTACCTTTCCAAACACGAATTTCAAATTCTGGGTCACATTTATTGTGTCGTCTGCAAATGCTTTCAATTTGGACTTGTCCACAATTTTGCCATTTGGTAAAGAGTTAACTACACAGTCCCAAGTTTTGAGGACCACAAGGACAAAGGCTTTATAAAACATTGTGGGAAATGGGGAAAATGCTGGATACCAGCATAATTTCTCCTTTTTCCACATGTTTCTACCCTTTTAATTACAATTCCCTCTAGTGCATTTTGCAAAATTTGATTAGACATTTGCAAAAATGCTGCAGACTTGGACAAGTCCACAATTTTGTCATTTGGTGATTGGTTAAGTATTTCGTACTTGGGTTCTCATAAGGTTTCAGTCTCATGTTTATATAGAATGGGCCAGAAGATTACAGGGGTCAATATAAGAGCGGAAATGTATAATAGTTTGACGTAAAGAAGAAGTCATGATAAAAATATGAGTCATATCTTTAATACCTCATTGACTTTCGACAAACAAGCTTTGCACCCCACTGTCAGACCCTTTAAGCCGCTAAATAAGTCAAATAAAACTTTAAAGCCTATTGGAAAATCAAAATACTGCTTTTTCAAAGTCATTTTTCCTTTTTTTTGAAAATAACTCCTTTTCAGTGTAGATTCAAGGTCAGACTGCACATTCTATGCAACCTGATCTTGATCTACATTGTCCGCAAAAGGTCCTCAAATCGCACTTAGCAGCCCAAGGGTTAATCCTTAGGGCCCCAAATAAACCCAGCCACCATTTATAGTGGAGCAACCTGATCCAAATAAGACAAAGTTCAAGGTAGCGCTAATCCATAAGGTATAATCTAAGAGGATAATGTATATCAGAGATCAGACTGCAAGTAATGTGCAGTCTGATCTTGATCTGTACTGGCTGCAAAGGCAATTAAAGTTGTCAATGGCACTGTAAGGGTGAATTATGAATCTTTAAAATTTTTCAAACTTGAATATGAAATTCAATGCAAAATCCATTCACTACTCTTTCAAGCAAATAAGAACCCTTATCCAGTCTGTACTCAATTTTCTGACTCTTCACCAAACGACAAAATTTTAGCCAGGCCCAAATTAAAAGCATTTGCAGGCGACAAATTAAATGTTACTCAAAACATAAATTTGTCTGTCACAGGGTAGAAAACATTGTGGGACAAGGAGAAAATGCTGGCTACCAGCATTTTCTCCTTTTCCCACAAAATTTTCAAAAGCCTTCTTTCTCAGGGGCATTAAAAGTCAGCATTGTGTGGTAAAGGGTTAACTGTGTGAGCACAGAATAAACAAAATGGACATCTTCAAATCGGGAAAAAAAGGTCCTAACTACTGCAATATCAAGGCTTTTTTTGATCAAATAATCTCTTTATCCCTTTACCACACAATCCTGACTTTTAATGACCCCAATAAAGAAGCCTTTTGAAAACATTGTGGGAAAAGAAGAAAATGCTGGTAACCAGCATTTTCTTCTTTTCCCACAATGTTTTCTACCATTTAAGAGACAAACATTATGTTTTAAGCTACATTTAAAATGTCGTTTGCAAATGCTTTCAATTTGGACTAGTCTACATTTTTGTCGTGTGGTAAAGAGTTATAGCCAGGTTGATCAACAGTCAGGCAGCACATCTTGTGCATTCTGATCTTGATCAGCACTATCCGCAAGGACAATTTAAAAGCTGTAAAGAGCCCATTAACCGTTGATCAAGCAACCCTGAATTTTAAGGATCTTGAAAAAGGAGAAAGCATTTTAAGAAGCTTTGAAAAAAAGAGACAATACAGGTAGCCAGCATTGCTTCCTTTTGCTCCCCATGTTTTCCACCCTTTCAAAGAATTAATTATTACTTGGGTAACATCCAATTGTTGTATGCAAAAGCTTTCAATTTGGACATGTCTAAAACTTTGTTGTTACCTAGAGACTAAAGTCAGAATGTCTCCAAAAAGATGCAAATGTATCAATATGCATAAAGGACTTAAATGACCAAGTGGTCTTAAACCACATGATACTGCTAAACACAGGTGACTTTAATGTAAGGTTGGTCTTCAAATTGGTTATATATTCTACACGAAGGCTGAAAGGCTCATTCTTAACCTGTGTAGTGCTGAACACAAATGAATCTGCTTGTGTAGATAGCGAAGATCAAGATCTAACTGCAAAGAATATGCAGCCTGATCTTGAATCTACACTATCCCCTTTTTTGCCAGACTCGCTGACAAAAACAGCCTTGAAATTACAATATCGGTATGTTTTGTACAGCCTGAGAATGTTTGTTTCATTTACTTTGCACTACAAAAAAGTTAAGCTGTCTCAAAAACTCACTTTCCATCATACTTAACCCTTAGGCTGCTAAGCGCGACTAACTGACCTTTTGCGGACAGTGTAGATCGAGATCAGCCTGCACAGAATGTGCAGTCCGATCTTTGATCTACTGTGACTGTCCGACAAGGAGATATTCTTCCCCCCATAAAATAAGTCTGAAATAAATTATTCAGGTTTTAACTATCAAAGTTTCATTAAATTTATTGAGCAGGATAAGGGTTACTTTCTCAACAAGTCATTGTGCAATCTACATCAGAATGAACATCTTATGAAAGAAATTTGTACAAGTATAGTCTATCAAATCAATTCAAGTCACCAAACAGTTCTGTTTTTTAGAGAACCTAAAGAGGAAAGCTTTTGAAAACATTGTGGAACATGGTGAAAATGCTGGTTACAAGCATTTTCATCTTTTTCCACTCTATCAAAGAAAGTAATAATTTCTTGACACATTCAGATTGTTTTCTGCAAAAGCTTTGGATTTGGACTATTTCAAAATTTTGTTTGGTATAAAGTGAAATCTACATGGTTACAGTTTGGGGTAACACCTTCTCAGGTATTGGTACTATCAGTTTATATATCAAATATTGTAATTTTTTGCAGCTCAACAGGTGTGCCAAGATAAAAAACAAACTACGGCAGATCTAATAATTATAGCCCAAATAGATAACGGGTGAACCCCATTACCTCATGAAGATGCACTTGGTAAGCGGGTTTCCAGGAAAGCTGTGTACATCAAAATACACCTGAAAACGCAGAAACTGCTATTAACAATTTTGTCCAGTGCTTTAGCAGAGCCCCAGTAGCTCAGTCAGTAATGTACAGGACTTGAGAACAGGAGATCACTGGTTTGATCCCCAGCTCGACAGGATTCATTCTTCTCTCACCACTGACCATTGTTTTGACGATGGTTGTTCTGGAAAGCAGCCAGTAGCTTGGAAAGAATATTGTGATGAGTACTGGTAAAAGAAATTCAAGGAAAGCATGGATAGGTGCACTGGGTGCCACAATGAACTGAAATAATGTTAAAAACGGCATTAAACACCATACAATCAATCAATCTGGTGCTTATAGGTGTGTTATATCTGCTGTCTTTCCCTTCCTTTTCACTTGCAGATATTTTTCAACACAATACCTCAAAAGACTTTTTCTGTAACGCAGCACACAACTTTTGAAAATAGTGACAATAGGACAAAGCATTCATGAGATTTTCTCGCTCTGAAACAATCTTACAACATGGCTTCATGTATTATAAGCTTAACCCTTTACCACACAATCCCGACTTTTAACGACCCCACAAAAGAATCCTTTGGAAAACATTGTGAGAAAAGAAGAAAATGCTGGTGACCAGCATTTTCTTCTTTTCCCACAATGTTTTTTACCCTTTAAGAGACACACTTTATCTTTTGAGCCACATTTAAAATGTCGTCTGCAAATGCTTTCAATTTGGACTAGTCTACATTTTTGTTGTTTGGTAAATAGTTACAGTGACATGCTGATTATTCTTTATTTTATAATAAAACATTCTAGAAAAATTCACTTGATGCCATTACAATGCTCTTTTTCTTAAAATGTTTCCATAAGCACTGTGCTCCAGGAACTGAAAAAAATAGTGTACCTGGTGATAAACAGGTGCCAAATGTAATTAAATATTTATTTTATGTAATATTATCATAATAAAACAGCCTAAGCAGCAAATATAGCTTGAACCAACATGTACAGGTACTCCTATCACCAACAATCCTGCTTCAACTCTATATCACACTGTCCCAAGTTTTAACAACCCTGAGGAAGAAGCCTTTTGAAGACATTGTGGGAAAAGGAGAAAATGCTGGAATCTCCCTTTCCCAAATTTTCTACCCTCCTACAGGCAAAGTACATCATTTGAGCAACATTAAAGTTCTAAGGACCCTGAGGAAAAAGCCTCTTGAAAAATTTAACATTATGTGAAAAGGACAGAATGATGGTAACCAAGATTTTTTTTCCTTTTCCACAACGTTTTCTATCCTATTACAGGCAAACTACATCATTTGAGCAACTTTAAATTCTAATTTGTCGTCTGCAAATGCTTTCAATATGGACAAGTCTCCATATCTGTAGTGTGGTACAAAGTTAAGGACCCTGAGGAAGAAGACTTGAAAACATTGTGGCTGCTTATATCAAGCTGTTTCCAACAGTCTTCTCTGCCAGGATCATGAAAACTCAGGATTGAATGTTAAAGAGTTAACCCTTTACCACACAATCCCAAGTTTTAAGGACCTCAAGGAAACAGCCTTTTGAAAACTTTGCAGGAAAAGGATAAAATGCTGGTAACCAGCATTTTCTCCTTTTCCTGCAACGTTTTTTTACCCTTTCAAAAACAGATTCTATCATCTGAGCCACATTTAAGTTGTCATTTGCAGAGACTTTCTATTTAGACTAGCGTAAAGTTTTGTCGTCTGGCAAAAGGTTAATAATTTTCATGAAACAGGTCATGTACCATTGACATACAAAAGTTTATTGAGGACGATGACATTGTGTGCCCTCTTATAGATATAAAAATAATCTATTTTTATTGCATGACACATTATTATAGTGTGGTCGAAATGACATCATAGTATATAGCAAGTCGTTTTCACATCTCAACGATAGGATGAATTTCACTGCAAATACAACAACAGTTACTATTGTTTATACCTACTTTTTATTGCAAAACGACATACAGCTTAACGTCATGATGACATGTTTTTAAAACATAAACAATGTTACTATAATTGCAACTTCCAGACACTATTATATTAGTCTGTAACAAATTTTAGGCTATTTTTAGACATGGGAATGACTTGTACAAGTCACACATAAGTGAAACATTTGAAGGAAAGGGTAGTGTCTTGTTTTTGGCAGCGGGTGAAACCCGCTGTCATAGTCCCCAAGTATGAGTTACTGATTTTCAACGCTTACGATATTTATCTAGGTCGAGAATTCTTGCATCCGGCAGCTTTTTCCTGGATACGTGAGGTAAACAAAACTTGATTCCTACACTTGACTAAATAGTTCCTCCATGAATACACAAACGATCATGTATAAATACGCGCTACTCGCGCAGACGACACCCTTTCAAAACTGCCTTACACCTTACGAGTTCATCCGTAATGTTACTGTAGAATAGAAACGGAAAGAGGGCGTCGGTATCTACATAGACCGAAAAAGTGCAAAAGAAAATATTTTCAGAGCAAAAGTTTTTATTAGTCGCCGCGCAGAAGCGCGCGACTATATTTTTAATAGTTTTTCGAGTTAGGACATGGACAATGGGAATTTCTTTTTTATAGGGGTGTCAAGGTTAACAAGGAATCTTTCTACTTCGCCTTAAACTGGCTTTTTAATTCATTCTTAAACTACGAAGTATATACAATACGATACTATTTTTGCTCTGTTAATATTTACAACATCAAAAAATCCGCCCAAGTATTACTTTTATTTTCGCTATTCGCGAGAAATGGACTCATCCAAATAAATGCCTTGTTTCCATTGGTCAAGGCTGTACAGGTTTCCAGTCATTTCGTACCTAGTTAATTTCGTACCTAGGTCATTTCGTAGATACGATTTTGGTCATTTCGTACCTACCTATACTTTCTATTTTGGTCATTTCGTATCCAGTTGGTCATTTCGTATCCACTTTCGTCATTTCGTACACAGGTTTAATTATCATTTTGATTATTTAGTATCTAGTTTTTCCTACTATTTGTGTTTTTTTTTGAATGACCACCGCTAAAATTGTACATTGCTGAAATTGTGTTAAATTCCGCCGAAGAACGAGTATGATGGTTATGATTGTATCTAACCATTATTAGTTACTTCTTTCTAAGTTTAGTTTTTAAAACAAAGATTGTTTAGAACCCTTTTGTTTATTTCTCACCAAGTTCTAGATAAATTTACATGTACTTTGTTGGAAAAAATCTGGAGAGAGACCAGTTTTTCGCTGTGTCGTTCATAAATCGCAATGCAAAACCAATATTCTTTATTAACAGCGTGCACCAAACAGTATAGTTTTAGACTTGTTTAAATTGAAAGCATGCCTTGCAAACTTACGTTCTCTTGAATCATACTATCCTAGGACAGCAACATTTTAGTAACTTGGCCCTGTTTTCAACACTTTCCCAAACAAACGCGGGTTATCACGTGCGCTGTCAAATTCTTTTGGAAAAACATGTTGGATAAGGAGAAATTACTCGTTATAAGCAATTTCTCCTTTAACAAATACTTTTCCCCCCACTACTAGCGAATTTTCTACCATTTTTGCAGCTTTTTAAATTGTCGTCTGTCAACTCTTTGAATTTGGACGAGTCTGATATTTTTCGTTTGGAAAAGAGTTCAGAGAGCGCTATGCGAGGGTATTAGATACTGTAACAGAAGACAACTTTTGATATAGATTCACAGTCACATCAATTTCATAATGTGTTAAAAAATCTGCTGATGAAAACTGACATTTACTTATTTGCCCTGGCTTTCTTGAAGCATTAAATAAAAAAATTTGCGGCGACTTTGATTCTTTGCATCGACTTTTTCTTGTCGGTGTTTGTTTGCATGATGAATTTTGAGCATAGGGCATCGTAATGGGATTCATGTAACATCGCCTTTTATCGCCAAGTCGTACGGATTCGGCTATGACAGACGATGTTACACGAAAAGTCACCCATTAAGCCTTTGGCAGACGGCAAAATTTCAGCTGTGTTCAAACTGAAAGCATTTGCAGACGACAATTTCATTGTGGCTCAAATGGTACAAGTTTTATTTTATAGGATAGAAAACATTGTGGATAATAGAGAAAATGCTGGTTCCCAGCATTTTCTCCTTTCCCAGACTGTTTTCACAAGGCTTTTTTCTCAAGGTTGTTAGAAGTCGGCATTGAGTGGTAAAGAGTTAAAAGTAGTTATAACTGCAAATTATATCATGCATTTACTTGTACAACACAATCTCAAGTTTTAACGACCCTTAGAACATAACTTTTTACAAACATTGTAGGAATGGGAGAAAATGCTGGTAAGCAGCATTTTCTCCTTTTCCAACAATGTTTTCTACCCTATCAAAGATGTACACTGTTTTTGAGCCATGTTTCAATTTTTGTCTGCAAATGGCTTCTTTCAGTATAATGTATTAGCAGTTAATGAAATTTAAACAGCTTGGGTCATAACAGCTGCCAGTGTACCTATGCATGCGTTTCTTGGCTATTTCCTTAAGGTCATGCACTGAATAACAACATGGCATAAATGATAAGTGGATCAGAAAGAAGACCATGCTGGAAATTTAAACCAGCGGTACCAACTTCAAGTCTTTGAGCTACAAACTCCTTAAAAGGGATCGGCAAAACTTTTATAAAGCACATTATTTGGCCTACAAGGATTTGAGGTGTAAAACCTCAAAATTATACTAAGACTGGTTTTCAGTACTTTAAGATACCTTTCAAGAATTTCATAAATGTTACGGATTGATATAATAGAAAACATTGGTTAGAAGCACTTTCTCCATTTCCACAAATGTCTTTAAAGGCCTCTTCCACAGGGTCATAAAAACTTGGGATTGTTTTGGAAAGGATTAATATCATTTATTCAAGTCTTGTTTTCTGCCTGTGCTCATGTACTAGATTTTATCTTTATTATAGCCACAAACAAATGAGCTGTGCTTTGGCAAAAGGGGGCTTCTTGCATCCTCGTGATGGATTATACCAAGCAAGACATAAATAATTATTGATCCATAGACCGACCCTTCGATGTACAGAAAATGGACCAATGGCGAAAAGTTTCAGCCCAGGTCAGCCTGTGAAGACTGCACAGACTGACTGCCTGCACAGGCTGACCTAAGTCTATACTGTTTGCAGATCGATTAAGGCACCTTTTTACTTCATGTCAAGTATAAAGGAAACCTGTGCAAAGAAAGTAATAAGATCTGTAGCTGGCACAAACCCGCTGCCTTCAGTGTGTCAGCGCTTTGATTTAACCCTAGAATTGCCTTTCACAAGTGAAGTTGCCTTTGTGGCCAGTGTAAAGCAAGATCAGACTGTACAAAAGATGCTGTCTTATTGTTGGTCTATTGGGTCCACTTTGCAGGGACATTGTTGACCAGAGCAACCTTGATTATTATTTGGGTCTTAATTCTAGACTGAGAATGTCTGTTGAGTGTATTTAGCCTGCAAATCGACAGTGATACAGAAAACGTTACGGGAAAAGAGGCAACTGCTTGTAGCAAGCAATTCTTGGTTCTTTCACCACAATATTTTTAACCGTTTACCACACAATCCTGAGTTTTAACGACCTCTACGGAGAAGCCTTTGAAAACATTGTGGGAAAAAGGAGAAAATGCCACTGTAACCAGCATTTTCTCCTTTTCCCACATTGTTTTCTCCCCTTTCAGAAATGAATCCCACAATTTGAATTGCATATAATTTGTCATCTGCGAAACCTTTGTATTTCGACAAGTCTAAAATTTTGTTGTTTGGTAGAGTTAATCACTGTTTTCATCATAACTTAGTGGTTAGCAATTGAAAGGCATATGAAATAGTGATTCTTTACCCAACAACCTGTTTCAACAACCCAGGGGAAAGTGGCGCTTGAAAAATCAGGGCAAAAAGGAGAAAATGCAGACTGCCTTGACAAATCTCCCCACAACAAGCAATACCAGTTTAGAATCGAACCCGATAACTCGGTATCACTTACTACTTTTTCAACAATATTTTCTTCTCTTTTAAAGACAACTCCCCTCATTTGAGCCACATTTGTCTCAAACTACAGTGCTTTCAATATGGACAACTCTAAAATTTTGTCGTTAGGAAAACTGTTAATGGAAGGACAATTTTCATACTTTTACCAAACAATCATGTGTTTTAACAACCCATGGGAAAAAAATTTTTGAAAAAATAATGGTAAAAGAAGTAAATGCTGGTAACCATCATTTTGTCCTTTTCCAACATTGTTTTCTAAACCTTGAAAAAATCTCACTATTTTAGTAACATTTGAATTGCTAGTAAAATGGAAGAGTCAAAATTTGGTTGTGTGGTTAAGAGTTGACCCTTTACCACACAACAAAATTTCTGACTCAAGTGCAATAAAATTTTCATGCATTTGGGGAGGAGAAACTAAACACATTCAAATGATGACATTTGTTTTTGAAAGGGTAGAAAACATACTGGGAAAAGGAGAAAATGCTGGTTACCAGCATTTTCTCCTCTTCCCAAAATGTTTTCGAAAGTCTCCTTCCTCCGGGTCATTAAGTCAGGATGGTAAAAGGTTAAATGATACAGATCAATTTGTCAGAAAAGAAGCAATATTGCTATCACAAACACCTTCTTTGTTTCCCACATTTTCTTATCCTGTTTACTTGCAGGGTATCAAAAGTCGCACTTGTACAGAAACTGGTTAATAACTAGTTGTGTAAAACAAGGATAGTTTTTACAATTTTTTAACCATCACTTTTAATTTACGGTCCTTGAATCTCCTCCACAGTACACAGTCATTCATCATTGAACTGATGGATGGTTCGTATTAATCAAAGGTAAAATGGTTTTTCGTCTTTCACCCTTCCCTCAGGTAGAGACATACAGAGGTTTGGGAATCTTGAAAACACTGACAGTTTGGGACAAAGTGTTCATGATGAGCAATTTCTAAATATGTTTTGATATTTTCTTTACTTTATGAACACTTTGATGAAAATCTCAACTATATTCAACAATACTTCTTCAGTAACTGTATAGTCCAATTCTAAATGCAGAGACTAGTAATCAGAGTCCATATCCACTGACCATCCTTAAGAACATTGTTATTCTTATTCTCCAGAATTTTCCAAATTTTACAGTAATACACCTGATTTGTTAAACCATTTGGTTTAACTGACCAAAAGTTGTGTTACTTTCACATTTGGAAGATCTTGGAAAATAAGACTAAGAACGTTCTTAAGAATGGTTGGTGAATATGGACTCCGATTGGCTGAAACAAAATGTCCAAGCT
The DNA here is from genome assembly GCA_945859785.2 of Tridacna gigas. Classification (NCBI taxonomy): domain Eukaryota; kingdom Metazoa; phylum Mollusca; class Bivalvia; order Cardiida; family Cardiidae; genus Tridacna; species Tridacna gigas. The sequence goes on from OX244036.2 coordinate 43,362,441, forward strand.
GAATTCTAAGACTATTACATAAAATTATCTAGGGTTCAAATTTGCAGGCATCTCTTTTCCCCCTAGAATCTATTACGATTTATGCAGTCGAATCTTGATGACCATAGTCTTCATTCAATAAGCACTCTCTGGACTTTAATGCAGCAATACATAAGTTTCTCTTCGAATTTAATCAGATCTCTAATTATTTTCCTTTATTCAAAAAAAGGTTGTGGAGTAAGGGGCCTGGGCCAAATTAGACAGATGAAACACACCATTATGGCCAAGAATTATCCTTTCACTGATTTTAGTTATTTCATAATTATAGAATCATGGCCTGAACTCTTTATCTGATAACAAAATTTCAGACCTCCATATTAAAAGCATTTTCAGACGACAAATTCAAAATTCAGTGAAACTAAAATCATATATTCTGTCTCTGGAAAGGTAGAAAACATGTTGGAAAAAGGAGAAAAATGCTGGTTACCAGCATTTTCTCCTTTCCCAAAATGTTTTCAAAACCTTTCCTTCTCATTAAAACATGAAATTGTTTGGCATAGGATTAAATGGTTTGTCAAGATTTCAACATCATACCCAAGAATTACATTTTCCTAAGACCAGCTGCAGGAGAAAAGGTCACAAAAATAATTATACAGGGTGTGCCATGAAAAATGAGGCTAAAGTCCTGTCCCTGTGACATTTAAGACTACTTAAATAGATACTTTGTCACTGACCATATTTTGTAACCAGTTATCCCAATCCATCATGAAAGGAATTCTTTTTTCCGTCAAAAAAATTCCAAATCGGTCACAACTCTTTACCTGACGACAAAAGTTTAGATTTTCCTGAATTGGAACAATTTGCAATCAACAAATTAAATGATACTCAAATGATCAAAATTTGTTTTTGAACAGGTTGGAAACATTATGGGTATAGGATGAAATGTTTTCAAAAGCCTTCATTGTCAAGAGTCATTAAAACTTGGGATTGCGTGGTAAAGGGTTAATATCTACAATAGATATAATATGAGTTGAAGTAAGTGGGAAAAGGGGTTTTAAAACATAGTGGGAAAAGGAGAAAATACTGGTAACCAGCATTTTCTCCTTTTCCCACAATGTTTTCTACCCTTCCAGAGAAAAATCCCATTATTTCTGTCACATTTATTATTTTGTCTGCAAATGCTTTCAATAAAGACCACTCTACAATTTTGTTGTGTGGTAAAGAGTTAAAATGTTCACGTTGCTGTAAAAAGCTTGTGTGTCCTAAATTTACTGGCTTCAAAAACAACTTTTCTACTTTACTTTGCTGCAAGTGCTTTTGCATGAGAGTTTGTTCCCTGAACATAATGTTCTTCTTCAAACTAACACTCAGACTATCTTTTTCATTGTTGTTGTGCCGAACAATTGAATTCAAACAATGAGTAAATATTTAGTCTTCTTTGTTAACCCTTTACCACATGAAAACAAATTAGGCTGGACCAGCTTAACGGCATTTGCAGACAATAAACTGAATTTCGCTAAAATAAGGAATGTGTCTGTGTAAAGGTGCGAAATATTGTGGAAAGAGAAGAAAATGCTGGTTACCAGCATTTTCTCCTTTTCCCACAATGCTTTCAAAAGCTCTCCTCATCAGGGTGGTTAAAAGCTGTGATTGTGTGGTAAAGGGTTAATCAAATTGTAGACTAATATGCCAGCACTTTTCTCCTTTTTCAGCTGAGTTTTCTGTTTTTCCACAATATTTTTAAAGAGATAAATTTGAAGGAATAGAAAATATTCCATTTTAAGACTATGTTAAACTATTTTGGGAAACAGAGCAAATGCCTCTGATAACCAATTACACTTTTTCTGAAAATGTTTTCCAATACTGTTCCATGCAGAGGTACAAAAAGTTATATTTTACCCCACTGGTAGAGGTTAAACCTTTACCAGACAACAAAATTTTAGCCTTGTCCAATTTGAAAGCATTTGCAGATGACAATTTCAGTGTGGCTCAAATGGTGAAATTTTTCTTAGATAGGGTAGAAAACATTGTTGGGAAAGGAGAAAATGCTGACCCAGGGTTGTTAAAAGGCAGCATTGCGCTGTAAAGGGTTAAAAATTGATCTACCAAATCTATCCATCAAACAGAACAAAACCTGTGGGTGTGCTGTAAGCCAACCAAATTAGGAGTAAATTATCCCTGTAATTGCTGATAGTACAAATCTTTCTTTTCAATGAACACTCCCTCTAAATTAGCTCTTTAAAATTGTGCAAATTGAAAGCTTTTGCAGGCGACAATTTACGGTAGTCCTTGAATTGCCTTTCACATCTTCAGCTGCCTTTGCAGCCAGTGTATATCAACATCAGACTGCACAAAATATGCAGTCTGACCTTTGATTGCCACTGTATGCTTTGCTTTGACTTCCTTGCTAATGTCTGTGAGGTTTCATCAAATGTGCTCTTGAGGCTAATTGGGGCTGATGTGATGGAATTTGTCAGAACCTATCAAAGCAAATTTCAGCCACTGAAATAACCACAATTCTGTTCAACACTGAATTTTTTCCACCAACTCAATGAAATGTACTTAGATGCATTTATGTGAAACTATCTTTAATCTTGAACCTGCTAAATAAGTTAACTCTTTACCAAACGACAAATTTTTAGACTGGTCCAAATTGAAAGCATTTGCAGACGACAAATTAAATGCTATTCAAAACCTGACATTTGTTTTTGAAAGGGTAGAAAACACTGTGGGAAAAGGAGAAAATGCTGGTTACCAGCATTTTCTCCTTTTCCCACAGTGTTTTCAAAAGGCTCCTTTCTAAGGGTCCTTAAAAGTCGGGATTGTGTGGTAAAGGGTTAAATGAAACTCTTCAAGCCTGTAGTAAAAACCCAAATGTTGCTATTTCAAAGTCATTCCTGGGGGGGGAAGAGAATCTCCTTCTTGGACAGTGTCAATCAGAGATCAGACTGCACATTCTGTACAATCTGATCTTGATTTGCACTGTCCACAAAAGGTCCTTGGGTTGCACTTCACAGCCTAAGGGTTAAAAGCCCATAAAGAAGACGAGCAGCTGTTTTTAAACCTTTATCAAATTTTAGAAACTTCCAAACTGATTGGATAAGCATCAATAAAAGAAAGGCCTAACCCTTTAACACACAATCCCGACTTTCAACGACCCTAAGAAAGGAGGCTTTTGAAAACATTGTGGGAAAAGGAGATAATGCTGGTGACTAGCATTTTCTCCTTTTCCCACAATGTTTTCTACCCTGCCCAAAACAAATTTCAATTTTTAAGTCACGTTCATTTTGTCGTCTGCAAATGCTTTGAATTTGGACAAGTCTAAAATTTTGCCGTTTGGTAAAGAGTTAAAAAGCAATCATGTTCTAACAACCCTGAAGAAGAAATTAAGGCTCTTGAAAACAGTGTGGAAAAAGGAGGAAATGTTGGTAACCATTTGAGTCACATTAATTTGTCTTATGCAAATGCTTTCAATTTTGCGACCTCTAAAATTGTATCGTATCTCTGGTTTAGAGTTAACCCTTCACCACACAATCCCGACTTTTAATGACACTGAGAAAGAAGCCTTTTGAAAACACTGTGGGAAAAGGAGAAAATGCTGGTAATCAGCATTTTCTCCCTTTCCCACAATGTTTTCTATCCTTCCCAAGACAAATTTAAATTTTTCAGTCACATTTATTTTGTTGTCTGCAAATCCTTTCAATTTGGACTGGTTTAAAATTTTGTTGTGTGGTAAAGAGTTAAAAGTACTTATTTCATGTTGGGGTTTGATGCACTTTTAATTTGGCAGTTCTCTGGGAAAATTGTTTCATCCCACACAGTAAACCAACAATTATTTTTAGTTGCACTCTTAACCCTTGCAGAGTTTTAAAGACCCTGAGAAAGAAAACCTTTGAAAACATTGTGGGAAAAAAGAAGAAAATGCTGGTTCCCAGCATTTTCTTCTTTTCCCAAAATGTTTTCTACCCATTCAAACACAAAATCTAAAATTTTAGTCATATTAACCCTTTCCCAAACAAGCCCTGGTTTTCATGTGTCTGCAGTACAAGTATTTTGAAAACACTGTGGGAAAAGGAGAAATTGCTGATAACGAGCAATTTCTCCTTTTCCCACAGTGTTTTCTATCCTTTTTGGGACCTTTCTGCTATTTTCATCAAATTTAAAATTGTCGTCTGCAAACTCTTTCAATTTGGACCAGTCCAAAATTTGTCGTTTGGGAAAGGGTTCACTTGACATTGCGCTTTTAAGCCAACCCATATTTACCTGTCAGAAATTACTTTTCCCTTGTTACGCAATCACAGTTACAAAATGCTCTGTAATTCCTTGTGTCTTCTTCATGATTTTCTTTCTATGCTCTAATTCTAAGACACTTATGCACACAAATGAAAATTACCTGTCTTTCCTATGAATTTATAGAAATCTTGAAATAACAAGATTTGGTTTAATGTCCCTTGAATTCACATTTAGGACAATTTCTCCATTAGCCACAATGTTTCAAAAGCAAAAGGCAAAATACCGCCACCAAAAGTTTGAACTCTTACATACTGGAAGCATCTATAGATGACAAATTAAAAGTTGCTTAAATGATGGGATTAATTTTCCTTTGAACTGTTGGCAGAATGTTTTCCTTTACCTGTAATTTTTTTTCAAGCCTTACTTCAGGTAATGATTGCCTTAGTTTAACTCTACCAAACTGCAAAATCTTGACAGGACCAAACTGAAAGCATTTACAGATGAAAAATTAAATGTGGTTCAAAAACTGAGATTAGTGGGAAGGGTAGAAAACATTGAGGAAAAAGGAGAAAATGCTGGTTACCAGCATTTTCTCCTTTTCCCACAATGTTTTCAAAAGCTATCTTTCTCAGGGTCGTTAAAAGTTGGGATTGTGTGGTAATGGGTAAACTGATGTTTTAACTCTTTACCAAACGACAAATTTTTGTACTGGACCAAATTCAAAGCATTTGCAGAAGACAAATTAAATGTTGCTAAAATGACGATTTCTGCCCTCAATTTGGAAGAAAACATTGTGGAAAAAGAAGAAAATGCTGCTTACCAGCATTTTCTTCTTTTCCCACAATGTTTTCAAAAGCCTTCTCGTTCAGGGTCGTTAAAAGTCAGGATTGTGTGGTAAAGGGTTAAAAGCAACTTTCCATATCATTTCTGAAAAGATGAAAAAAAAAATACTTACGATCACCTCTTGAAGCACTGAGACTGGGCAGACTGGCTGAGCTTCCACTGCGGCTGATGTTGTCCGTTGAACCAACAGAGCCGGGCAAAGATGAGGTGCTCCTGGATAACTCTGTGGCTAACTCACTGACGCTACGGACGGAGGGCAAGCTGGCCTGTAAATCAATCTATCATACTGCCAAAACATAGGGCGGAAGTATGGCCCCTTTTTCGCTGAATACTTTTTTAAATTATTTATGCAAATGACATTATATTTAAGATAAAACTATACATGTTTCAAAATGACATAATATTCATAATAAAAGCATATACATGGTTGATACAGGTATATATCTATTAGCTAATGTTTTGGTATCACAGCTCATCCCTGGGTTAACTTTAATAATGCCGAAGAAAAATATATATCCTTTTTTCCAGACTGTGTAGATAAAGATCAGAATACAGTCTAACCTTGAATCTACCGGTATATGTTTTTGTGATCTACCAACATTTACAGAGATAATCCATCCAATGCACTATCTAGACTTCCTTCACTGACAAATAAGGTTTGTTTTGTCTACATTTTTTTGTGATCTAAAGATTTGTCTGTGAGTTACATTATATTTACATTTCCAACAATGTGGTTTCCAAAAGAAGAGCTGTGAATATACTGGTATTGAGTGCCTGATATAAGCTCCTTTTATCATAATGACATACGAAATAAACTTTTCATGCCTGCAGGGGACAGTGTGTGAAAACATTACAGGAATATGAGGAATTACATACTTGCTTTTTGCAATATAAATTTCCATATCTTACAAAAAAATTTCCTGTCATTCAAATACATATTTAGGCAATGCTCTGGCAAAAGGGGGCTTCATGCATCTCCATGATGCATAATACCAAGCGAGCATTATATAATTAAGGATCCGTAATAGCCTCTTTTTTAACCCTTTACCGCACAATGCCGCCTTTTGACGCCTTTGGGAAAGAAGCCTTTTGAAAACATTGTGGGAAAAGGAGAAAATGCTGGTAACCAGCATTTTCTCCTTTTCCCATAATGTTTTCTACCCTATCAAAAAAAAGCTGCACCATTTGAGCCACATTGAAATTGTCGTCTGCAAATGCTTTCAATTTGGACAAGGCTGAAATTTTGTCGTCTGGTAAAGGGTTAAACAACAAGCTGAATTATGGGGTAGAATAGTCCTTTGACAAGTAGAAAATTGACCAATAGCCGAAATTTTCGACCCAGGTCAGCCTACTTGGACTGCGTAGGCCGACTTGGGTCAATAATTTTCGCAGATGTATCAGGCCCCCTTTTCACAAAGCATAGCTCATTTCCTTTTGGCTCTTAGACTAGTTTTAAGACTTGTGTGTCCAGAAAATAGTCTGTACTGCAATGAGATATTTGCTACAATTTTGAACTACTAGAAGCAATTTTCTTCTGAAAGCCTTTTCTCTTGGCAAAACAAGAAACATTTCATGTAAGATTCTCAATGAAATCTTCAATACATTATTTCAATGCTTTCCACCAAACTTTCTTGCAATGGAGAGAGTTTCAATGTGATTGCCATATATAGAGCTTATATCAGAGATCTTTTAGGACATGACCAGTTCTACCAATATCAAACTTCAATGAAAATTTTGTTACCACAGAGGGTAAAACTTCTAAAAAACAAAATCAAAAGAAAGAAATGAAACAGTCATGTCTGCTGATTACAATAGCTTTGTTTCCTTCTCCCAACAGTGGTGCATGATACATAACATCTCCCAACAATGTTTTTATGACTATTATTTCTGATATAGAAATCCTTGTTTTTTTCATTCAACTCTTTACCTCACAACAATATTTTTGGACTTAACCAAACTGAAAGCATTTGCAGGCCACAAATTGAATGTTGCTCCTATGATGGGATGTGTCTTCGAAAGGTCAGAAAACATTGTGGAGAAAACGATGGTTTCCAGCATTTTCTCCTTTTCCCACAATGTTTTCAAAGGCTTTATTCTTCAGGGTTGTTCAAACTCAGATTGTTTGGTAAATAGTTAAGTCATCACCTACTGTATCAAATTTAGAGCAGACAAGTTTGAAAGCATTCTCCCACAAAATGGATAATCAACAAGAAATGACGTTCAATACATAAGAGCATGTGAAAACAATGGGATAAAAAGGAGCCACTCAAAAGCAATTTTTCTTTCGAAATGTGGGAATTAAAATTGATGCACTGGTAAATGGTGAAAATAGTCTACAGGTTGCAAAGAATTAAAGCCAAGATTCTTCCTTTGATCATTTATCTGTGTATTCACAATTTGTTTGACAATTTAATATTGGTAGAACTGCCACACTTCAAAACATTTTGCAATCTGAAAGGCATCATGGCTGAGTTATTTCCTTTAACCTGTTATATATTTTGAATTTATTCCTTTATCTTTACCCTTAGAGCATCAAATAAACCATACCCAAAAACTTCAGTCTAGACGTAACACCCAAATAATTGTAGTATCAAGGTTTTTCCTGCTCAGCATGTCTAAGCAAGGCTGACAGTGTAGATCAAAGATCAGACTGCACTTTTTTTTTGCAGTCTGATCTTGATCTCTACTGACCACAAAGGCAACTATACAGATGTGAAATGTCCCTGAAGGACTAAGAGTTCTTTAGTTACTTTTATTGAGACTATTTCGAAAGTGAAGTGTCAGCAACTGAGATACTACTTTCAGACAGCATTTTTATTGATAACTAAAGCTTTAAATCCATGTCACAGTATATCTGAGGTGTTTCAACTCTTTACCAAATAATCCGGTGTTTTAGCAAAGCCTAAGGAAAAAGGTTTTTGGGAAAATGGAAAAATACTGCTTACCAGTATGTTCTCCTTTTCCCATAATGCTTTGTACTCTTTCTGATACAAATCCCATCATCTGTGCCATATTTATTTGTTGTTTGCAAATGCTTTCGACTTGAACCAGTCTGGAAACTTTTCGCTTGATAAGAGTTAACTCTTTACCACACAACAGAATTTTAAGACTTGCAAAAATTCAAAGCACCTACAAATGACAAATTAAATGTGGCTTCAGTGGTGGAATTTGTGATGCAATTCATATTTGAAAGTTCAGACACATTTTCTCCTTTTCTCATTATATTATGAAAACTCTTCATCCTCAGGGTCATAAGAAAACACTTTTTGGGAAAAGTCTTAACCCTTTACCATACAATCCGATTTTTAAGACCCTGAGGAAGGAGGCTTCTCAAAGCATTGTGAAAAAAGGTGAAAATGCTGGGAACCAGCATTTTCTCCTTTTCCCACAATGATTTGTACCTATTCAAGGAGAAATAATACCATTTGAGAAACATTCAAATGGTCTGTATATCTTTCCTTTAATATGGACTAGTCTAAAATTTCTCCGTGTGGTAAAGATTTAAACATATGGGTATTCTCAAACAGCTATTACATGGTTGTGACAAGAATTTAAAGCCTGTGCAGTAAAGCACTTACTTTGCTGTATTTTCTGTCATCATAAAACTGATGCTGGGCCACAGCCATTGACCAAATACATTTTGTGAGTTGAGGAGTGGCACCAAACCAGGCATGGACATTTACGTTTCCTGGGCCAAATGTCCGCCGGCTAACCGAGACCCTGAAAAATATGAAAAGAAAATCTAACTTACATGACTTTCGATTCAATTGGAGGCATTTGTAATAGTGTGGAAAGTTTTGTGACACATGCATAGTTTGTTCCAAGTGATAATTTCTTCACTTGTCATTCTTTTCTTAGCCTGTCACTATGATCCCCCTTTTCATCCGATTACCTGATCTATTTTTTCTAGTGATGTCAGAATCAGACAATATTTTCAATCATGTATATCGTGCTTACATTTTCTGTTGTTAACCCTTTACCACACAACACTAAAAGAGAGGGTTTTTGAAAAACCAGTATTTCCTCCTTTTCCCCACAATGTTTTCTACCCTATCTAACACAGAAATCAGTAATTTAGCAAACATTTAATTTGTTGTCGGCAAATGCTTTCAACTTGGTCCTGCCCAAAATTTTGTCTTTAAGAGAGGCAAATTTCAAACATGTCCATGTCAAAAGCATCTGCAGACTGTAATGACAAGCACAGTCACAAACTTAACCCTTTACCACATAACTTTACCACATAATTGTAAACTTGCCCAAATTGAAAGCCTTTGCAGACTGACGACACTTAAAATGTAGCTCAAATTATGGACTTTGTCTTTGATAGGGTAGAAAATGTTATGAGAAGAGCAGAAAATGCTGGTTACCAGTATTTTCTCAGTTTCTCGCATTTTCAATCGGCTCCTTTCTCAGGGTCTTTAAAACTTGGGATTGTATGGTGAAGTGTTAATGAGAAAATGAGAAAAGACTGATAAATATGGCAAAAAGTTTTAGCTGAGACACCTAATGCACACAAACAGACTGAGACAACTGTCTCAGAAATCATCATTTGAGCTACATTCAAGTTGATGTCAGCAAATGCATTCAATTTTGTTGAGAACAAAATTTTGTGGTTTGGTAAAAGTTAAGTAAATGCATGTCTTTATTTGAACTAGAGGCGCTTGAGCACCTGTATCGCTCCACAGGCCTGATATTTCTATAATGGCGAAAAGAAGTTTTTAACAATTACCATTCAATCCTGCATTTTAGCTCACTAAAGAAAAAAGGTATGGTAAAAACTTGTGAGAAAAGAAGAAAAAAAATGGTAACCAGCATTTTCTTAGTTTCCCACAATAATTTCTATCCTTTTTTATATATGTCTTACTAATTTGAAGATATGTTGTCTGCAACAGGTCCTTTCACAAACCATTTTGGGTGGGGAAACATCAAAATATAGAAAATATGTCTTTCTCAGGGTCGTTAAAAGTTGTGATTGTGTGGTAAAGGGGTAATCTAAAAGAACAGCTAGGAGGGCAAATGAATGAATGTTATAGCAATATAGATCAACTTACATCAATACACCAGATAGAATGAAATATGCTGGCATACAATGAACACCTAATCCCTAATAATCAACTTTTCACAGTTAGAATGTCTTCTGTGGCAAACAACACAAAATGGTCTACAAATGCATTTACATAAATCAAATATCCTGCTCCAGGGCACAGATTAATTCTGGTGTACTGAAGTTGCGGGATCAGTTTGACTGGGTAACATTAATGCCTTATCACAAATGTAAAGCCCTGTCCCACTGTGTACCAGGTCACCAGGATTTACACCCCTTCTCTGTCCACTCTGCATTTACTCATTAGTAGGTCAACAAACCTTTACCAGAACTAATAAAAGTGCAGAGGTTCTCTTGTTCTATATCAAAAGGACTATAAAGTACCTACAACATGGGGGTTTTGTTATTAAAATACTTTTTCTTTTTTATCTTGGCATGGTTACTCAGGCTTAGTAATAAGGCAAAATTGAAAAGCTCAAGTTGTGAAAGGTGCTCAAGCTTTTATCTTATTTATGGCCAGTGATATTTCATTACTAGTACTAACTAATAGCATATCATTGGAGTAAATTGTGATCTTAATACCAAGGAAAATGTGTGGGCTTAAATAGGACAGCCCTGACTAGGTCAAGTCAATCCAATTTTCTTCCTTTTTCTTTGTTAGTCGATAAAACTAACACAATAAATAGTTTTGGAGAAGAACATTTTTTTGAAATATAAGCCTTGTCTATAAAAAAATGTGTTTTTAGGTGTATCATTTTTTTAAAAGGAATTTGGTATACAACCACCATAGAAACAATTTGGCAGACAACCACCATAGGAAATTACCTGCAAAACAACAATGAAATCCAATGAATAGTTTTAGAGAAGAAATTTTTCAAAGATTTTACTTTATACCATAAAAGGAAAATGAGTCTCCCATAAAAGCCATGTTTTTTGACAGATCATTTTTTTTTAAAGGAATTCTGTAAACCTGTATCTAAGGAACATTCCTGCAAAATAATAATGCTATCCAAATAGCGGTTTGGGAGGAGGAGATTTTTAAAGGTTTTTTACTTTGGTTGCCATGGCAACCAGAATTCTTTATGGAACACAATTATTTGAAGGAATTTGAAAGAGGACCACCAAAGGAACATTCCTGTGAAATTTGGTAAAAATCCAGTCAATAGTTTCTGAGGAGAAGTTTTTTAAAGAAAAAGTTTACGGACGCATGCACGGACGAACGGACGAACGGACGGACGGACGCACGACGGACACAACGCCATGACAATAGCTCGCTGGCCTTCGGCCAGTGGAGCTAATAAATGAGTCCACCCCAAACAAACTTCTTATTGTCATGACCAGTATGGTTGCAACAAGAAATGAGAAAAGCCAAACAAGAGGGCCATGATGGCCCTGGGTCGCTCACCTTAGTAGAGTGCCTTTAAGGTTTTTCTTTAATTTGACCATGTGACCTAGTTTTTGACTGCAGGTTACCCAATTTCAAACTCATATTTCATGAAGACAAACATTCTGACCAATTTTCAAGTCAATTGAGCAAAAAAATGTGGCCTTGAGTGCCCTAAAGCTATTTCTTTAATTTGACCTAGTGATCTAGATTATGACCCCAGATGACCCAAATTTGAACTGGTCTTTGACTATATCAAAAGAAACATTTTAACCAATTTTCAAATCAAATTAATAATAAATGTGGCCTCTAGAGTGCCCACTAGCTATTTCTTTAATCTGACCAAGTGACCTAGTTTATGACCCCAGTTGACCCAAATTCAGACTCATCTGGTATTTCATCAAGACAAACATTCTGGCCAAATTTCAGGTCATTTGAGCAATAAATGTGGCCTCCAGAGTGCAAACAAGGTATTTTTTTAATTTGACCCAGTGAGCTAGTTTATGACCCAAGTTGACCCAAATTAATCTTATGTGAGACTTTATAAAGACAAACTTTCTAACTAATTTTCAAGGCAATTGAGCAAATAATGTGGCCTTGAGAGTGCCAACAAGGTATTTCTTTAATTTGACCTAGTGACCTAGTTTATGACCCAAGATGACCCAATTTTGAACTCAATGAACTTGTTGCGCTTAGATGGGCAAACAAACTTAGAAGAGAATCACTACATACAAAATATCAAAGCTCTACGCCTTCCAGTTTTTAAGAAGAATTTTAAAGTTTTCCTTCTTTGTTCCTGTGTTCGAACTTGTGACCCCCCCGGGGCTGGGCCAGTTCTGACCCAGGGGCATCATATGAACAAACTTGGTAGAGGTCCACTAGGAAATGGTACATACCAAATATCAAAGCTCTACACCTTCCCGTTTAAGAGAAAAAGAAATTTAAAGTTTTCCTTCTTTGTTCCTATCTTCGAACTTGTGACCCTCGGGGCGGGGCCAGTTTTGACCCAGGGGCATCATATGAACAAACTTGGTAGAGGTCCACTCTGAGATGCAACATACCAAATATAAAAGCTCCACACCTTTCGGTTTCAGAAAAGAAGAATTTTAAAGTTTTCCTTCTTTGTTCCTATGTTCGAACTTGTGACCCCACGGGCTGGGCCAGTTTTGACCCAAGCAGCATCCTTGAAACAAACTTGGTAGAAGTCCACTAGGAGATGCTACATACCAAATATCAAAGCTCTATGCCTTCCCATTTAACAGAAAAAAAAATTTAAGTTTTCCTTCTTTGTTCCTATGTTTGAACTTGTGACCCCTGGGGCAGGGCCAATTTTGACCCCAAGGGCATCATATGAACAAACTTAGTAGAGGTCTACTAGGCGATGCTACATACCAAATATCAAGCTCTATGCCTTCTAGTTTTACAGAAGAAGATTTTTAAAGTTTTCCTTCTTTGTTCCTATGTTGGAAATTGTGACCCTCCGGGGCAGGGCCAGTTTTGACCCCAGGGGCATCATATGAACAAACTTGGTAGAGGTCCACTAGGAGATGCTATATGCTAAATATCAAAGCTCTACGCCTTCAAGTTTCAGAGAAGAAGATTTTTAAAGTTTTCCTTCTTTGTTACTATGCTCAAAATTGTGACCCCCGGGGTGGGGCCAGTTTTGACCCCAGGGGCATCATTTGAACAAACTTGGTAGAGGTCCACTAGGCAATGCTACATACCAAATATCAAAGCTCTACGCCTTACAGTTTCAGAGAAGATGATTTTTAAAGTTTCCCCTCTTTGTTCCTATGTTTGAACTTGTGACCCCCGGCGCAGGGCCAGTTTTGACCCCAAGGGTATCATATGAACAAACTTGGTAGAGGTCCACTAGGAGATGCTTCATGCCAAATATCAAAGCTCTATGCCTTCTAGTTTTAGAGAAGAAGATTTTTAAAGTTTTCCTTCTTTGTTCCTATATTGGAAATTGTGACCCCCGGGGCGGGGCCAGTTTTGACCCCAGGGGCATCATATGAACAAACTTGATAGAGGTCCACTAGGAGATGCTACATGCCATATATCAAAGCTCTACGCCTTACAGTTTCAGAGAAGATGATTTTTAAAGTTTCCCCTCTTTGTTCCTATGTTTGAACTTGTGACCCCCCGGGCAGGGCCAGTTTTGACCCAAGGGCATCATATGAACAAATTTGGTAGAGGTCCACTAGGAGATGCTTCATGCCAAATATCAAAGCTCTATGCCTTCTAGTTTTAGAGAAGAAGATTTTTAAAGTTTTCCTTCTTTGTTCCTATGTTGGAAATTGTGACCCCCGGGGCGGGGCCAGTTTTGACCCCAGGGGCATCATATGAACAAACTTGGTAGAGGTCCACTAGGAGATGCTACATGCAAAATATCAAAGCTCTACACCTTCAAGTTTCAGAGAAGAAGATTTTTAAAGTTTTCCTTCTTTGTTACTATGCTCAAACTTGTGACCCCCGGGGCGGGGCCAGTTTTGACCCCAGGGGCATCATTTGAACAAACTTGGTAGAGGTCCACTAGGAGATGCTACATACCAAATATCAAAGCTCTGCGCCTTCTAGTTTCAGAGAAGAAGATTTTCAAAGATTTTGCTTTTTTTTTCCTTTTTGTTGCCATGGCAACCAGAGTTGTGGGTGGAATTCAATTCTTTGAACAATTTTGGTAGAGCTTCACCCAAGGAACATCCCTGCCAAGTTTCATCAAGATTGGCCCAGTGGTTTAGGAGAAGATGTTTAAAGAAATTGTTGACGGACGACGGACGACAGACGACGGACGCCGGACATAGGGCGATCACAATAGCTCACCTTTAGCACGTTGTGCTAAGGTGAGCTAAAAACAAACACTGTAAACCTAGAAATGTTCACAGCGAGAATTGTTCGCATTTTTCCGTCAGCAGTCATTTTTGCGAAGATAATCATTCGCGATCGACAGAGGTTCCTGAAACTTGCGAATATTAAATAGTGAATAATTATGTTAAAGTGACTTCTAGTATAGGCCTCGGGCAATAGAATAGGTAAACAGGTGTTCAGTTAATTTACCGTTAATCCCCATTTGTATGTGTCAGAAATCTGTTATTGTATATGGGTGAGTAAAATTGGAGTACAACTTCTCATTCAATTTGTTTTCCAGTATTTTCTTACATTTAAAATAGTCAGTCGACATGTCAATACGGAATTTTTTCATTCCAGAGAAAAAGAAATCATTGGCAAGTGATGGGTGTGATCCTGTTTTAAAAAGTGGTACAAATCGAACACGCCTCTGTGTAAAGTCACATGTGTATATATTATGTTGATAATATGTTGTGTTGTTGTTTGTCTGTTTCTGTCCTGTTGTTTTGAAGGTCAGTCAAGTGTATGAGAACTCTATAAATGTTCATTTTTTCATACCCAAGCTAGAAATGTTCGCAATTTCATAGCAACAGCCGATTTCACGACTATTAAAGTTCACAAAGTCAACACATCCGCAAACTCCACTAACTTAAATTGCACAAAATAATTTCCAGGTTTACAGTACGATGAAATCTTTTAGCTGAGACACCCAAGGCAGACGAACAAATTGAGGCATCTGTCACTTTAATAGAAATTCTAAACCCTTTACTGAACAATCCAGAGTTTTAACAATCCTGTGGAAAGAGGCTTTTGAAAACATCAGAAAAGGAGAAAATACAGTTAACCAGCATTTCTCCTTTACCAACAATGTTTTCTACATTTTTAAAGGCAAAATCCATCATTTTAGACGCACTGAGATCAGGGGATTTTCTTCCTTTACTAAGGGGCCGAATTTCGGCCCCATTCCCAATCGCAAAAAGTGTATTTTTTTCCCAATTCCATAAAATAGAATTCCCAATTAGACGCTAGTAAAAGAAAACAAGTATGATGTATCAGCCAGGGTTTTCCCCGACACACAAATTTGCAGGCATTGACCACAGTTCAAGCAGGAAATCGACAATCGTCGTATTGTAGGTACGAAACTATTCGGGGGCAAATGAACTATAGACTGCGTCCGTATATTTTTAATCGATTCATGCATAGACTCAATTGTCTGGCTGTAAACCGTTATTGGTTTACACGTCGTAAAAATAGCATGTTAACTTCTTAGCAACCGCCTCACGTATATGCAGCGAAGCGGAGTTTTGTAAAGCAAAAACAAAGAACCCAGCTCCTATAATAACAAGCTCCTATAATAATAGTCCTGAAACAGGAACATGTTATGGAAAATATCCAACCTAATCTAGACCACGAGTTTTTTCCTCTCAAATTTCGAGCGGTTGTGCTTCCTCTTTGTCTTAGCAAAGTGATCGTCTGATTAATTTGTGAGCAGAGCTTGTCGTCGGCCGAAATGGATAATCAAATAAAAAACAAGCTAATTCATTTTGGGACTTTTAAAGTCATCAGTTATGGGTTATAAATTCAAGATGTTAATTAAAGAGCCGGTATCAGTATGGCTGTGGGACTATCAACACACCCAAAGTCATATAACGCAATAATCTAGTGTGAAGTATCCTTTTCACAATTAATTTTTAACAGTTTTTTTTTTTCCAATACTGTACTAGATCTACCTCAGAAAAGGACGATTTATCAGTCTTTCTTTATATGTCAAAACACACAAAAAATCATTTTCAAAGATTAACCCTTTCCCAAACGACAAATTTTGGACTGGTCCAAATTGAAAGAGTTTGCAGACGACAATTTTAAATTTGACGAAAATGGCAGAGAGGTCTTAAAAAGGGTAGAAAACACTGTGGGAAAAGGAGAAATTGCTCGTTACGAGCAATTTCTCCTTTTCCCAGTGTTTTCAAAAGACTTGTACTGCAGACACGTGAAAACCAGGGCTTGTTTGGGAAAGGGTTAATCGTCATGGAAAAAAAACACGAAAACACATGACAAAACATTGCCAAAAAGACCTCAACCGATCAGAGGCTCTTCAATCTGTCTTGTTTAGCCTTGATAATGACTTCTATTAGCTGACTTGCATTGAAAATAAAACATGAAATAATTCCTCTGTTCATTCACCAGAAAAACAGATATCTTAATAAGAGAATTAAAAAATCCTCCTTAACAGGGGTTGGGGGTGTTGTCTTACAGCTTAGAGATTGGAACTAGTATGAAAGACTACAGAGAAACATCCAAAAAGAAAGAAGTTTGGAGGAAGAAAAAAAAAACAGTATTGATTTAGTAGTTTATTGTAAGGTTAAATATGTTTCAAACTTTTTATGTTTTGTCAATATTATTTTCCCGATTTTGACATTTTGTCGATGATTTTTTTCCCAATTTGGCCAGGGGCCTTTTCCCAAAACGCCTGGATAAAGCCCTGGAGATATGGTCTATAAGTGGTGTCATTCTGCATGAGTCTAAAATTTTGTAATCTGGTAAAGAGTTAAGCCTTGGATGACAGCGCTACACAAGCACCCAAATATTCTACCTAAAGCCTACCCTATTTGCATTGATCAAAGGGAGGTAATTAAGTTAGCTTTAAAAAGACAATAAATGTGGCTCTTGAAGTTATCAATCTACATTCTCACATGTTTAAGTAGAGTCCAGTATTTTTTTGTAACAAACTACAATGAATAGCCTTCTCATGACTGTCAGTTTTTACATATTTAGTAATCAGAAGTCTTTCCCAGATTTGCTATCACAATTAATTTTTTCAAGATTTGCTTTCCTATCCGTACTATCACTGTACTAGCTATACTATCACTGTCTATCTTTCCTGGCAGCACTAACAAAGCTAAAATATGTTATCACAGTTAATCTTCAAAAAATGTGCCATTGCAGTTCATCTTCCCTTGACATGCTACCACAATAAACATTCCCTATATTCTGCTACCGCATTCTTCCCTATATGTGCTACCGCAGTTACCCTTCCCTAGATGTGCTAGCACAGTTAACCTTCCCTAGATGTGCTACCACAGTTAACCTTCCCTGGATGTGCTACTGCAGTTAACTTTCCCTAGATGTGCTACCACAGTTAACCTTCCCTAGATGTGCTACTGCATTTGACTTTCCCTGGATGTGCTACTGCAGTTAACCTTCCCTAGATGTGCTACTGCAGTTAACCTTCCCTAGATGTGCTACATATGTTCTATCGCAGTTAACCTTTCCCAATAAGTAATATCACAGTTAACCATCCCTAGATGTACTAGAACAATTTGTCTCCCCAGATGTACTATCAGATAACCTTCCCTAGATGTACTATCAGTTAATCTTTCCTAGATTTAATATCACTTAATCTTCCCTAAATGTACTATCACATTTAATCTTCCCCTAGATGTAATATCACATTTAAACTTCCATATATGTAGTATCACTGTTAATTGTCATTAGAATGTACATGTACTATCACAGTTAATCTTCCCCAGATGTACTAATGAAGTTAATTTTCTGGAGCAACACTTCTTAATACATGCAGTTCTTTCCTACATGTATTTTAATACTTTATATAATCTAGATATACTGCCTATTAATTTTTCACAGCTGTAGTATCACAACTTGCCTTTCCTAAATGTACTTTCACAATTACTCTTTGTCAGATGTACTATCACACTAAATATTTCTTAGATATACTATCACAGTCAATCTCTTCATCAGACTTGTAAGTTTATAATAACAGTCAAAGGAAAATTGGAAAATAAAGTTAAAATGCTGCAATACCATAGAAAGTTTAAAGTCAATTCATAACAATATCATTTTTCAGATATTAGTTCTTGATCAATGACAACAAATTTTGCTTCATAACAGAATCTTTCAAGTGCAAAGACACATTGGAACAAAGTTAAACATTAAGGCAATAATGCATGCGGTTATATGTGAAGCACAACATGAAGCTATGAGAAGGTTGGCACATTAACAGATCTATTGACTATCAAAAGCCTAGAAGCGTCCATGCAAAATCAGATATTATGATAACAATGCAAATGATCATGCTTGAAGCTCAGCTTGATGCCACACAACTGTCCCAGCTGTTTCCATTTGCACTACAGACAGATACATGAATGCTAGAATGTGGATACCAAAGTAGATGTTATAAAAGCCAACCAAAAACAAGAATTTATATTCAACAACATAAGGCACATAGGTGCAACATTCAACCTTTGCAGCTAAAGCATGTTAAACAAATCTAAGAGAAAGATTTAACTGCATCAATCTTGTAGCCTACTATGCAACTTTTTTTTATCTCTGTACAGCGGCAATTTCAACTGTTAATAATGACAGAAGAATTGATATGGACAACTTACATTTTGTTTGTAATGGAGTTTAATGCTGTTTTGGCAGCACTGATCACATCACAACGCTCAGTGCACCTATGCATGTGTTTACTGGCATTCTCACACCAGTATTGGAACAACTTTCTTTCCAAACCACATGGTGCTTTTCTCACATGCATCAGAGGTGAGAGGCAAAAAATCAAAACCGGAGAGAAATTTTGCCTCAAATGGGTGTCTAACCCCCAACCACCAGGTCACGAGTCAGATACGCTAACCTCTGAGCTACCCAGCCCTGCAAGTCTAAGAACAGACTGGATTTTCTGGACAGTCTGATCTGGTAACCACTATTTTCTCCTTTTCCCACAATGTTTTTGAAAGCTTCCTTTCTGCTCTGGGTCATTAAAACTTAAGCTTGTGGGTAAAGGGTTAATCCTTAACTCTTAACCACACAATCCCGAGTTTTAACTGTAGAATAACTTTTGAAGACATTGTGGGGAAAAAAGGAAAAAAATGTTGGTAATGTTTCTCTTTTTCCCCCCACAATGTTTTTCACTCTTTCAGATACAATTCCATCATTTGAGCAAGATTTGATTTGTAGTCTCCAAAATTTAATTATTCTAAAATTTTGTAGTTTGGTAAAGAATTACGAGCTATGTCAAAGCTCCAGATAAAAGGGAGTGATGGTATTCTAAATCCATTATTTCTCTTCCAAACCCTATGTTGTAGGTACTCATTAGAATCGTCTCAATGAGACGATTCTAATGAGTGCTCATAACATAGGGTTAAGTGGAGAATAATCAATATTTTCAATTTCGAAATCAAAATCACTCCCTCTATCTGGAGCTCTGTATGTGAAAGAAATTGACAATTTCATTGTGGGACAAGAAGAATCAACATATATCAGCCATGCTCTGGCAAAAGGGGGCTTAATGCATTATAACAAGCAAGACATCATCTAACTATGGATCCATAAAATCCATTTTGACAAACAATGGACTGAATCATGAGATAGAATTATCCTTTGATATGCAGAAACTTTAAAGACAGCGAAAAGCTTTGGCCAATGTCAGCATGCACAGTGCACAGACTACAAGAGTTGACATGAGTCTATACTTTTTGCAAATGCGTTAAGCCCCCTTTTCACAGAGCATGGTTCAAATGTATTGCATGGCAAAGGCTGTTTGGGCTACAATACCTAACAAGAGGGCCATGATGGCCCTGTATCGCTCCACTGGCTTATAAATATAAACCATAAATACTAAACATTTCAATTCTGAGCCAAATGGTTTCAAAATGAAGACTTACAAAGTTTTCTCTGTAAAAGCCCATGTGAAAGTTGAGACCCGCAAGGCAAAGCCATTTTTGATCCCAGAGCTATAATTACTTGAACCCTGGTAGAGGTCCACAAGATAAAGCCACATGCCAAAATAATACAAGTCTATGCTGTATGGTTATAGATAAGGTGATTTTCAAGTTTTGTCCATATGAAGCCTCTGTAAAACATAAGACCCCTGATGCAAGGCTAATTTAAAAAAAAAAATCAAAACAGGAAGATTTCTTCAGTTGTCACTATGTAAGCCCATGTAAAACTTGTGACCCCTTCGGCGGGGCCAATTTTGACCCCAGGGCTAAAATTTTGGCCCACTTGGTAGAGGCCTACTAGATATAGCAACATGCAAAATTTGGTAGTTCTAGGCCTAATGGCTAGGTACAGGAAGATTTTTGAAGTTTTCTCTATATAAGCCTATGTAAAACTTGTGACCCCTGGGGCAGAGCCAATTTTGACCCCAGGGCTATAATTTGAAGAAACTTGATAGAGGTCTACTACATAAAGCTACATGCCAGATTTGGTAGCCCTATGCCTTATGGTTTCAGACAAGAAGATTTTTAAAGATTTCCAATATTTTTCAGTTTTGTTGCCATGGCAACCAGAGTTTTTGAAGGAATCAAATTCTTTCAAGAAATTCTGAAGAGGACCATGGCAGGATCATTTCTGTGAAGTTTCGTGAAAATCGGATGGGTAGTTTCAGAGAAGAAGATGTTTGAAATAAAAGTTAACGCACGGACGGACTGACGGACGGACGCATGACGGACACCGGGCCATGACATAAGCCCGCTGGCCTTCGGCCAGTGGAGCTAAAAATGACTTGACGGATCTACTGCACAGACTTTGTAGTGTAATTTTGATCTACAAGATCAGCAAAGCCAACATACCTGCAAGCTGTGCTGAGTATCACAGAAGTTAACTTCAAGAAGACAACAAATCTAATGGTTAACTTCAAGAAGACAACAAATCTAAAGAAGTCTTGCTTCAAAGATTATTAGAAGACAACAAATCTAAATAAGTCTTGCTTCAAAGATTATTGGTGTGGAAACCAAATTCCTGCCTCACAAGTGCAATCTAAATACTTTTACTGTCACCCAAAGCAAGGGATGAAGGAGGGAACAGAAAGAAATGAATTCATCTTAAAAGCAGCCAAATACCTACAGTGTATACATAACATACCTAAGCAATGCTCTTGCAACAGGCTTAAGCAATATTCAGTTTTGTGCAGTGATAAACTCATTCACAGGTTCAGCTTCATTCAACAGATCTGAGGCAGACTTGAAGCATTTTGTGACAAATGAGCAATTGCTATTTGAATAAAAATTCTCTGGCCTTCCACTCTTCAAAATTGTATTTGTACAGAGTGCCTGTTCTTCCCTTCATAATAATATTCTTATTTTTAAAAAAGCAAAAAAAAAAAAAACAGAGAGAGAATTCTATGGTTACATCTAAAACGATACAAAGAGCTTTACAAGCTGTGTGAGATACATAAGGAAGTAGGTGTGGGTCACATAAGCCAGCTATATTTGGAGGGAGAGCCTTAAATATCTGTGCGCTATATTGAGTATTGGACCTGGCTGGGGTACTTACTGAGTGGTTGGGTCAGATATAGCGTCCGAGAGTTCATCTGTTTCGTCTATGGGTTCTCGGATGGCATCTTCATAAAGGTTGAAGCTGCTTAGCGTGTGTATGATACTACATGAAGGGGAAGACAGAAAAAAGTGCAAGTAAGACACCCAAGCACCACCTTTCTACAGCACTCATTCAATAATAAGAAATTGCCAAATCCAATTCCCAACATATGTTTTTAACAAATTCCTATCCCCTTATCCCGTTACCAATTTTGAGCTTTATACCGAGAATTTTAACCAATAAAGCACCATTCACTACTCTAGTTGCTTTTTGCGGCCAGTGTGGATCAAGATCAGGCTGCACAAAACATGCAGCCTGATCTTTGATCTACAGTGTACGCTTTACTGATACACTGCAGACAAAAACAACCATGAAATTGTGATTATTTGGGTCAAATTTTTAGGATAAAAATTTCTAGTGGGTTTATTTGGCGCTCTAAGGGTTAAGTCAACCAGTGGTAATTTAAGCATTTCTTCTCATACATGTAACAGGCACAATAAAGGCTTTGCCAGCAACACCTATACTTTTCTACTTTCAAAGTTTCTTTTCAAAGTCATCTGGACTTTTATTGTCCATGTTGGGCAACAGGGACCAAACTTATCAATGACTGAAAATATGGCTCTAATTTTCAATTCTAGACAGCAGAATATCTCAGCCTATCAAATGGCTAGTCTTGGAATTTAGAAACTTCAAAAGTGACTGTAGAAATGTTGGTTCTAACTATGCTCTATCATATCTGCAAATGCAAGCCAACCAAAAATGGACCAAAATTTAAAACTCATATTTGATAGGCTGTAAAACAGCTGTTGGAATGGATTTGTCATTTAAGTGCTACAACACACAACAAAGAAACAATTGTTATTGCCAAAAAATTCCAGATGAAATTTATGCCAATTATGCCTGCAACCTAAGAGGGTAATTTAGAGATTTTTTAGAGAAAAAGTCATGAAATATGCAAGTCATCATGATAATGTTTTGGCATGCATCTATTAAGTGCTGTGCACTATAGTATTGCAGGTTTCGTAATGATCACCTGCAAACTTATCTTACATCCCAATGTGAACAATCTTCTGTGAATGCTTTGTGGTTGACAAAAACTATACCATACAATCTTCTTCAGGGTTCAGAGGAATGACTTAGACTGTAAAATCTTGACTTGGATATTTATGTTCAGTCAAAAGGGACCAATGACACAGACATTCTCAATCAGTAAATAGGAGACAAAAAAAGTAATTTAAAGGCTGTAAACCCTAATGGAATTGACCCAAAGTATTTCTATTCTTAAGGTTTTTTCTTTACCAGAATGTAATACAAAGAAGGAGTAAGTGTATATCAAAGATCAGACCACATGTTCGGGACAGTCTAACTGATTTCTACAATGTACAAAAGCACCCAGAGCTACCCTCAGCTCTTTAACTCTTTACCAAATGACAAAATTTTAGACTTGTCCAAATTGAAAGCATTTGCGAACGACAAAATATATGCAACTGGAAAACTAAAATTAGTTTTGGGAAGGGTAGAAAACATTGTGGGAAAAGGAGAAAATGCTGGTTTCTAGCATTTTCTCCTTTTCCAACAATGTTTTCAAAGGGCTTCTATCTCAGGGTTGATAAAAGTCGGGATTGTGTGGTAAAGGGTTAAAGGTAAGTTCTCCTAGAAGATGTGACAAAATATTGGTCAGTATAGATTCAAAATCAGACAGCCTTTTCTAAATAGCAGGATGAAAAGGCATGCATCAGAATGAGCAATTCCTAATGTGTCAAAGAGATTTCGTAATTATTAGCCTTTATTTTTACCTTATCCATAAAATGCCTTTCACAACTTAAATTGCCATGTGATGAGTATAGATCTAAATCAGGATGCACAGATTAAGCTGCCTCATTTTGTATATACAGTCCCTTTTGCTGGGATTGATTGACAAGCTGCAACAATTCAACTTTTTTTTCCCTGACTGAAAAGGTCCATGTTGTTTATTGGGTGCTTTAATGGTTGAAATACAAATACAGTGAGGGATAACATAACCATTCTCATAAGTCCCATGAGAAAAACGGAGGTGCAGATGAGAGAAAGGTTTTTAGAGCCGATGGAGTATTTTTCTGTTTGACTGATGAATATCTTTTTACCTTTTCACTAAAATCTGTGATGTGGGTACTTGTCAAGACAATACTAATAACCTTCCACAAGAACTAATGGACTTTATCTAGACCTGTAAAACTTGAACCCAAGTGAAAATGCCCACCAGCTAACTCTTTCCCAAACAACAAAAAATTGTGCTCTACTAAACTGAAAGCATTTGCAGATGACAACTTGAATGTAGCTCAAATGTCAATTTCTGCCTTTGAGAAGTCAGAAAATATTGTGAGAAAGGGAAAAAATGCTGGGTACCATTGTTTTCAAGTGGCTTTTTTTTTTCAAGGTTGTTAAAAACTCTTGATTGGGTGGTAAATGGTTAACCTGTCAATGGATCTGGAAAAAATTTCAAAGGGCCATAATTCCTGTAGTGGGTCATTGATCACAATGAAAAGTGCAGGTGCACAAGTTCCTGATGGTAGGAAAAAAAGCTTCAGCTGAATTGGTTGCTGTAGGAGAAGAGAGCAAAAAGTTGCATCTACCAGTGGTTGATTGATTGATTGTATGGTGTTAAATGCCGTTTTCAACATTATTTCAGTTATATCGTGGCAGCCAGTGCACATATCCATACTTTCCTGGGGTTTCTTTTACCAGTAATACACACAATATTCTTTCCAAGCCACTGGTTGCTTTCTCACATAACCATCATTGAAACAATGGTCAGAGGTGAGAGAGGAAAGAATCATTGACTATCATCAATCTTTGGAAAGAAATTGGCCAAGCTGTGGATTGAACCAGTGACCCAGGCTGTTCTCAAGTCCTGTATGCAACCAACTGAGCTACCAGGGCTCAGCGCATCTACCAATGGACAGACAGACAACCTGATTCCAGTATACTCCCTTAACTTTGTAAACCCTTTACCACACAATTCCGAGTTTTAATGACCCCGAGAGTGAAGCCTTGTGAAGGCATTGTTGGAAAACGAGAAAATGCTGGTAACCAGCATTCTCACCCTTTTCCACAGTGTTTTCAATCTATTCTACCACGAATACTTTCGTTTGAGAAATATTTAAATTGTCCTCTGTAAATCCCTTCATTATGGTTGAGTCAAAAATTTGCTGTGTGGTAAAGGGTTAAGGGAGGTTTAATATGCTCTCCATTGCATCTCTACATTTGGGGGTTAAGATATTTGCATTCAAGATCTGGAAGAAAAGGAAAGTACTTTCCAATCAGAAAAAAAGCTTTTTATTTTTCAGTCTACACCCTTTGAGTTATGGTTGCAGAAAGGAGGTGCCTTCTAAGCAGAGTAAGAAGTAATGAAAGGAAATAGATTAAAATATCTGATGATGCAAGATATGTATACAAAGGTAACAGGCATAGCAGAGGCAGGACAATTGGATAATTGAAATGGTGTTTTTTACGCCACTTTCAACATTACTTCAGTAATGTCAAGGTGACAGCTCACATATTCATGTATTCCTGGGTTCCACCAGTACTAGGCTAGGGCTCTGAAGTGTCTTGCCCAAGGACACTCTCACCCAGTGGATCCAGTGAGGCTTGAACCCAGGGCCTCCAAGTCACGAGTCCTACACTTTACCACCGAGCCACGCAGGACACTGACAACTGGATAAAAGAGTCTCTGATTAGGTCTACATGTGCATCCTTTAAACTCTTTACAAGATGTTACAATCTTACTTGTCCTATACAAGTCTTTTTCAATATGAACAGGTTTAAAGTGTTGTCTTGCGATATACAGTTAAATCTTTACCAAACAACAAAATTTTAGTCTTGTCAAAATTGAAAGCATTTGCAGACGACATATTGAAGGTGGCCCAAATGATGAAATCTGTCATTGATAGGTTAGAAAACATTGTGGGAAAAAGAGAAAATGCTGGTTACCAGCATTTTCTCCTTTTCCTACAATGTTTTCAAAAGGCCTCTTTCTCAGTGTCGTTAAAAGTCGGGATTGCCTCCCAAATTGTAACCATCACAGTCTGGCAGACATACAATAGGTGTATATCAATAGCAGCATACAAAGTAAAAGTCCAGCATTTTCTCCTTTTCCTACAGTGTTTTCAAAAGGCTCTTCCCTCAGTGTCGTTAAACTCGGGATTGTGTGGTAAAGGGTTAATATTGCAATACATTCCAAAAGAGCTTGGATGAATGAACCTGTACCCTTGGTTTAAACTCTGTATATTACCACCTGAGCCATTGTACTGCACACAAGGAAATGTAACCAAGACACCAACAGCATGATTAATATCAATAAATGCTAGTATACAGTATCCATTTCCTTCTGTATTTTCTATATTTCATCCTTCCAAAGACAATCTCACCATTCAAGCACTGATTATTTTTTTTTTACTTTTGCAAATGCTTTGAATTTGGACCATTCTCAATTTGGACCAGCCAAAATTATATCGTGTGATAAAGTGTTAACTCCTGACCACACATCAAAATTTTAGACTAGTCCAAATTGAAACCATTTGCAGATGATAAAGTGAATGTGGCTCAAATGATAGGACTTGGGTAGAAAACATTGTGGGAAAAGGAGTTACCAGCATTTTCTCCTTTCCCACAATGTTTTCAAAAGTCTTCTTCCTCATAGTTGTTAAAATTTGTGATTGTGTGGTAATGGGTTAATCAAGTTTATGATACAATGCAAAATACAGCAGCATGCAAAATAATATATATGTACTTTTATTAATTACATGCCAAAAGCAACTGGTGGCTAAAAGAATAGTTCCTGTAACTTCTTACGATACAGGCTACCATAATTTTAGACCAATCAAACACTAGTACAACAAATACAAAACAAGAACTGTAGCAAAGCAGACAAACACCCCCCACCAGCACCTTGTCAATGAATCAGCACAATAAGAGAACGGAAATGATGTTCAAAACAAAGTTCACCTGTAACTCTGACCTTTGAACCATGTGACCCCAAAATAATAGGGCACCTCCTTGGGTCATGAGCAACACTTGTATACAGTTTCACCGTCCTAGGTAAATTGGCTTTAGAGTTAGAGCATGGAAACGATTTTCCAACAAAGTTCGCCTGTGACCTTGACCTTTAACCCCAAAATAATAGGGCATCTCCTTGGGTCATGAGCAACACTTGTATAAAGTTTCAGGGTTAGAGCATGGAAATGATTTTCGAACAAAGTTCAACTATGACCTTAACCTCTTCTTGGGTCATGACAAACACTTGCATAATGTTTCAGGGTCCCAGGTCAAATGGCTTTTGAGTTAGAGCAGGGAAACAAAAAGATGGACAGATTGATGGACGGATGGACACACAGACAGACATGGTGGAACCACTATACACCCCTCTGCTTCATAGGTGGGGGGTACAATAGGAACTCTTCAAGGCAAGGAAAATACTCCTTAAAATTGTGTGGAAAACTAAACTAATTGTTTGTTACACACAATGTTTTAAAAGCTGTCTACTTTAGGGGCATATAGAGTAGTATATGTGCAGTAACAGGTTAAATTCATGCCGATTTAAATTTTCATATCAGTATATCTGTTGGTCATCCCCTATAGAAATCTGCGATGACAGTCAGTAACAAAGGCCTAAAAAAGTTGCCATTTCAGTGCTGTGTTTTTTGCCTGAATCCTTCTCACAAAGTTTTGAACATGCAGATCAAAGATTAGGCTGAAAGTTCTGTGTAATCTGAACCCGATATACAGTGAAAAAAAACAACACCAACAACAACCAAAGTTGTGCTAAGTCCTATGAGGAATTCTATAGATGATGACCTTCAGTATTTCTCCCATCAAAACAGGATGATAATGGACACTACATCTTATGAAGCCATACACTAGAACATTCATACGTATTCTCCAGGCAAAAAAGCAAAACACACACAAATAGGTATCAAGGAAAAACTTTGTGAGCAGAATTCAATGTGCAGTAACCTATTCCTATTCTGAGATCAGACACTGCCTCATCTGAATGAGACTGTCAAAAATCTGCTGGAGACAATTTGGCCAAAACAGTCTTGGTGCCGTAAAATCTGAGGCAACTACAGTTATGACTGAAGCTCCTTCGGTCAAACTGTTGACCAGAAATGTTGATGTGCCATAAAACAACATTCACTCATTCATTGGGGTAAACTGCAGAAATAAGAAGGCCAATAATTTTTTTTTTTTAGCCTTTACCACACAATCCTGAGTTTTAACGACCCTGTAGAAGAAGCCTTTAGAAAACACTGCGGGAAAAGGAGAAAATGCTGGTAACCAGCATTTTCTCCTTTTCCCACAATTTTTTCTACTCTTTCAAAAACAAATGTCATGTTTTGGGTAGCATTTAATTTGTCGTCTGCAAATGCTTTCAATATGGACCAGTCTAAAAATTTGTCGTTTGGTAAAGAGTTAAATTAGTGTGGCCCTTTAGGGGAAGGGGTGTACTCAAAAAAGGCTTGGTCACCTCTCTGTTAAGTTGATAGAAATTTTTCTGGATATCAAAACATTGTAATCAAAATATTTCAATGACAGAAAAGAGCAGCCTATACCCCGATCATGTCATGAACATAAATGTCGTATTTACATCAACCCATCAAATGCTAAAAGACATCTTGCAACCAAGTAGTAAGACAACTTTTGAAAACACTTTGTAAAAAGAAGACTTGGTACAAGCTACAGCTCTTTTTCACCTTCTCCGTCCCTTTTTTTTTTTTAACAAAAACACTTTTATATTTCTGATACGTCACTTGTACTAGTTTGCGGCATGTCCAAAGTAACTGTATCGTAATGGCTTAAAACAAAACTTTTCTCCATCTAAAAAAGTGTAGATGCTTGCCAAAACATAAACACAAAAAAGCTAAAAATAGCACTGGCTAATGACCAAATCCTTAAGATTTTTGCTTAGATCTAACATATCCTGGAGAAAATAATATTTTTGTAAGGTGATAATTTTTCAGAGATCTTTTGAGATTAAGACCCCCCTAGCTCTGATATAACCTTGTAGAAATATCCAACAACTATCTGACTAAGCCATTTTTTTTTCCTACCAGTCCAATACCAATTACAGACTGACAAACCAGCTGCAAAGAATAAATGGAATGTACTGCTGAGGCTTTCTTGTTCTTTTAGCTTTCACAGAAAATATAATCAATTCATATTTTCAACATGTTTACTCCCTAGAGATATTCACTGAAAAGGAAGCAAAAGGTTGCTGATGGGGTTGTAGATAATCACCAGTCCTCTGTGAATATGAACTCTCTGTCTATTTTATATAAGCCATGCTCTGTGAAAAGAGAGTTTAATGCATCTGCAAAAAATATAAGTCCAGGTCAGCCTGCACATTCCGTGCAGACTGACCTGGGTCACTTTTTGCTTTAGTAAACTTTCTGCATGTCAAAAGACCATTCTACCCCCAGATTCAGTGAGTTGTTAGATAAAATGGATTTTATGAATCGATAACTATACATTGACTTGCTTGGTATAACGCATCACAGAGATGCATTAACTCCTTACCACATGACAAAATTTTAGACTGGTCCAAACTGAAAGCGTTTGCAGACGACAAAATAAATTCGAATGAAAAATTATAACTTGTTTTGGGAAGGGTAGAAAACATTGTGGGAAAAGGAGAAAATGCTGGTTACCAGCATTTTCTCCTTTTCCCACAATGTTTTCAAACAGCTTCTTTCTCAGGGTCATTAAAACTCGGGATTGTGTGGTAAAGAGTTAAACCCCCTTTTTCACAGAGTGCAGCTCATTTGTCAAAGACAATGATGAAGGAAAAAAAGAAAGCAATTAATCTAGAAAGTGCAAGTATTCTTGCCAAACAGTGATGATCAAGCATGTCACACATTTTCCTTTGTGAAAAACAGTAGATGAAACTTACCGTTTGGGATCATGAACTTCTATGGAAAACTTTTTGTCCCTATAGTACAAGTTTTCTAGTGATTTCCATACAAAAGTCTGAAAAATATGCATTGCAAACCATCATAAACCATTTAATTCTTTACCACACAATCCCGACTTTTAATGACCCTGAAAAAGAAGGCTTTTGAAAACCTTGTGGGAAAAGGAGAAAATGCTGGTAACCAGCATTTTCTCCTTTTCCCACAAGGTTTTCTAATCTATGAAAGACAGAAATCATCATTTAAGCTACATTTAATTTGTGGTCTGCAAATGCTTTCAATTTGGTTGAGTCTAAAATTTTGTCATGTGGTAAAGAGCTAATTAATCCCAGAGTATCAACAAAATGAATTAAATTTTTTCAATAAGCAAACTGATTGAACTTTTTCTTTATCTCTTTACCAAATGGTAAGTTTTGGACTACACCAAATTGAAAGCATTAATTTTTGCAAGCAACAAAATAAATATAGCTCAAATGATGATTTCTATCTTTGATTGGGTGGAAAACATTATGGAAAAAGGAAGAAAATGCTGGTCACCAACATTTTCTCCTTTTCCCATAATGCTTTCATAAGGCTTCTTCTTCAGAGTCATTAAAACTCAGGATTATGTGGTAAAGAGTTAAAGGAACCTATTTCAGTCATACAAATGTTTGTATGTATTGCGTAAATGCCATTTTCAACATTTCAGTGATATCTGGGCAACTGATGCCTCTAGAAATGCTTTGCTAAATTTACCACTACCTTGAAAAATAGCATTTCCATGTCACTAGCTGCTTCCCCACATAGACAATGTCAAAACAAAGTTCAGCCGTGAGAAATGTATGAATCTTGTCCCACTATCATTAACCCTCAGAAAGAAATTAGCTGAGGTGGGAGTCAAACCAGCAACTAATTTGTTTCAAGCCCTCTATGCTACAGACTGAGATATCTGGCTAAGATGTGATATTCAAGGTAACATTTCACTTATTCATGTCTTTCAGTGGTTTAATGATTACTAGGTTGGAGTCTTGTAGTCAAATACACTCCCATGTCAGGGGTGTGGAAATACTATGCCCTACTCGTCCGACTTGGGAAAATTCAGCGTAGGACAAGTGACTTTTTTCAGTCTAGTTGTCCACAGACAAGTAGAAAACATGAGGAAAATTTTGAAACAAAAATCTGTTGTACATACATATCTACTGAAATACATTATGCTCTAACTTCGTACGAAATGACATTTCGAATGATAAACAGTGTCTTGAGATGATCCCTGATTTCTGGAAACCCAAAATACACATTTGGTCCACCTCCGCTTTCACCCCATATGACAAGATCGGTAAAATATGCGGATGTGTTTGTACGTCACTTTTTTTTTTGAAAATGTGTAAACACCATCAAGATCATCATTATGGATTAAAATAATTTTATTAGTATCAGTTTAATACCGATTCAGAGATCTTTGATGACAATGTCGCACACGTGAAAATTTTAGCCTTTAATCTGATTTTAAACAGCTTCCGTGCGAAATGGGCCGTGATTTAACACCTCTGCCGGAAGCTCTCTCAACATCCAAAAGTTTTCAATTCAGCGATTTTCCCACTAAGTTCTGCAAAGCATTCTTGCTCAGGGTTGTTGAAACAAGTAATTCCTTGATTGAGGGTTAACTGGGGCTCTACAGTGCCTTGTTTGAGAACAAACCCAGCTGACCAGCGCAAACCTTAAAGCCAGAACCTAAAACTCTGAATTACAAATATGACCTCTCAACATGTGAGCTACAACTTCACTAAAAAGAATTGCTAATTTACGTTTGAAATATTCACCTTTCTTGGGACATTTTTATCCTTTTTGTCATACACTGCTATTCCTTTGTGACTGATCCCTAACCACCATGGAATGTCTTTCTTGTCCTGAAAGGGGATAAAATGGGGTCTAATAATATTCAACTATCATCTGTTAATCTATGTCATGATAAACAATCTTTGTCCTTTTCCACATAGAAAAAATAGCTGTCAGCCCTTTACCAAACAATCCTACGTTTAACGACTCTGAAAGAGGCTTTTGAAAACATTGTGCGAAAAGGAGAAAATGCTTGTTTTCACACAATGTTTTCTTAACCTTTCAAAGGCAAATCACTTCCTTTGAGTCCTATCTAATTTGTTGTCTGCATATACTTTGAATTTAGACTAGTTAGGTTGCAGTACATGTACTGCAGTTTTCTTATGAACTCACAATAGTATTATATATTGCATTATTCCAGGTCTCGTAAAACATCAAAATAATCTTGACTTGCATTTTTGCAGGTTTAAGTATAATGTCACAACTATGTTATATTACATTTTTGCGGGTTACTTGGAATATTACGGAAATATTATTTCGTCATAGTACTCTTTTAGTGCTCCACACTAGTACAATGCATTATCTGTTTTGCCTCTGTTCTCATTCTTTTTTTCATCATTAAAAAATTCTCAGTGTTATAATCATCCATATTTCAGTAATTCAAATCAATTTGATTGCAATCATTTTGGTATGTATATTTTTCAACTAGAGTGAGATTACTGATCATTTAACTCTTCACCAAACGACAAAATTTTAGACTGGTCCAAATTGAAAGCATTTGCAGACGACAAAAATATGTGACTGAAAAAATGGAAATTCGTTTTGGGAAGGGTATAAAATACTGTGGGAAAAGGAGAAAAAGCTGGTTACCCGCATTTTCTCCTTTTCCCACAATATTTTCAAAAGGCTTCTTTCTTCAGGGTCTTTTAAAAGTCAGGATTGTGTGGTAAAGGGTTAAGTATATATATATATATAGTAACTATATAAACTATAGTAAAAATTACTCTACATGACATTTTTTTTTGCATTTCTACTGTTGACATCTATGTGGAAAGCATGGTGGGAAAAGAAGCAATGGTTTGTACAAACCATTGCTTCTTTTTCCAAATTGTTTTCAATACTGTTTAAGTCTTTATCACACAACAAAAGTTTAGACTTGCTCAAATTGAAAGTATTTGCCGAAAACAAATTAATTATTGCTCAAATGATGGGATTTGGCTTTGATAGGATAGAAACAATTGTGGAAAAAGGAGAAATGATGCTAACCAGCATTTTCTCCTTTTTCCACCATGTTTTCAAAAGCCTTCTTCCTCTGGGGCTTTCAATGTTGTAATTGTGTGGTAAAGGGTTTTAACAAGCCTGAGGAAGAGGGCTTTTGAAAACATGTTGGGAAAAGGAGAAAATAATGGAAACTAACATTTTCTCTTTCTCCAACAACCTTTTCTTTGCTTTGAAAGACAAAGTTCACATTTTGAGTAACACTGAATTTGGACCAGGCTAAAATTTTGTTGTTTGGTAAAGAGTTAAAATAGTATTTCCCGTACACTGGAATATATATTCTTTGACAAATTTTTGGTGGTTTTTTGTTGGTATCAAAATAGCTTTTAGGCTTATGGATTAACTCTTTACCACTCAATCCCAAGTTTTAACAACCCTTAACCCTTTACCACACAATCCGGAGTTTTAACAACCCTAAGCAGAAAGGCTTTTGAAAGCATTGTGGGAAAAAGAGAAAATGCTGGTAACCAGTATTTTCTCTTTTTTCCCCACAATGTTTTCTATGCTTGCAAAGACAAATTTCAGTTTTTGAGTTGCATCTCTCATCAGAGACTTTCAATTTAGACTAGTCTAAAATTTTGTTGTTTGGTAAAGAGTTAAGAAGGTAGCTTTTGAAAACATTTTGGGAAAAAGGGAAAAAGCTGGTAACCAGCATTTTCTCCTTCTCCCACAATATTTCCTACCCTATCAGAGACAGAAGTCATCTTTTGAGCCATATTAAATTTGTCGTCTGCAAATGCTTTCAATATGGTCAAATCCAAAATCTTTTTGTTTGGTATGGGCTAATCAATTAGATTATACTCACCTTTACTTCAAAATAATGGATTCCATATGTTGGCAGGCTTTCTAATATGGTCATGTAACTGAAACAAAAGAATAATTGTTGGAAAAGTTACATGGATAAGTAGTAAGTGATTGTCATAGGCAGTAGCTCATTTTTCAACGTTGTCTTCAACTAGAATTGTTGCAAAGTGGACAAATACTCCCCACCAGCGCCTTGTCACTGAAGCAGCACAATCAGAGAATGGAAATGATTTTCAAAACAAAGATACCTTGACCTTTGTCCTATTTGGCCCAAAAACTATAGGGCACCTCCTCTGGTCATGAACAATGCTTGTAAAAAGTTTCATGATCCTAGGTCAAACAGCTGTTGAGTTAGAGCACAGAAACGATTTTCAAACAAAGTTCAGCTGTGACCTTGACCTTTGATTCATGTGACCCAAAAACAATAGGGCACCTCTTGGGTCATGAGCAATACTTACATAAAGTTTGAGGGTCTTAGGTCAAAATGCTTTTGAGTTAGACCATGGAAACAAAAACAAGACGGATGGATTGACAGACGGACAGTCAGACAGGGTGAAACCAGTATACACCCCCTTCGAAGGGGGGGAGGGGGGAAGGAGGAGGAGGGGGTAATACAAAGTTCTCACTGCAAGGACATTAATTTTTGTGTAGAAATAAGATAAATATGACCAGTTTTCCTTATGTAAACAACTTGCAATTTTAACAGCATGGGATAATACTTTGCCACAAATTTCCAAGGAAATATTGGGAGTGTTAACCCTCAGAGAATCAAATAAACCCAATGGACATTTCCATTTCTGAAAAAAGACCCTTTAAAAAGCAACTGTAAAGGTTGCAATTGTCCAGAATGTCATTGCAAAGCGGACAGTGTAGATCAAAGATCAGACTGCACATTTTGTGCAGTATGATCTTGATCTACACTGTCCGCAAAGGCAACTTTAGTAGTTAAAGGCGCTTTTAGGGTTAATACAATAGAAAATTTTGAGAAACCAGCAGGTTAGAGACATTCAATCATTATAAACTTTAGCAGATGACAAAATTCTAGAACCGTTAATATCAAAAGCATTTAAATATTGCAAATAAAAATGTCAATGAAATGTCAGGATCTGTCTTTGACATGGTAGAAAATATTGTGAGTGAAGGGTTAAATACTGTGTTTACCAGCATTTTCTTTTTTTTCCAGAATATTTTCAAAAGCCTTTACCTCAAGGTCATAAGCATGCAGGAATTGTTTGGTTAGAAGTGAATCTTTAAAGTACAGAAATAAAGAAATGGACCTTTATATTTCCTTGAAAATTTTTGTCATAGTTAAGTTTACAGACTCAAGATCAGACTACAAAAAAGGGTACAGTTTAATCTTGATTTACACTGTCCACAAAAGACAATTCAACCCTAAGAGCACTGGTTAAACCCCACAGATATTAGAAGCAAACAAGTGCAATTTCAAAGTTGCTGTTTTCCAAAATTTCTCAGCAAAGAGTAGATCAAAAATCAGACTGCACATTTTGTGCAGTTTAATTTATCTTGATCTGCACCGGCCGTCAAGGCCAATGTATGTCAAGGGCTCTTTCAGGGTAAAGTTGTAATCGGAATTCTTTCACCAGACGACAAAATTATAGCCTTGTCCATATTGAAAGCATTTGCAACCGACAATTTCAATGTGGCTAAAATGGTGCAATTTTTCTATGATAGGGTAGAAAACAGTGTGGGAAAAGGAGGAAATGCTGGTTACCAGCATTTTCTCCTTTTCCCACAATATTTTCAAAAGGCTTCTTTCCAAGTTTTGTTAAAAGGCGGTATTGTGCGGTAATAGTTTAAGAAAACATCAATACTGCACAACTAGACAGTTCATATTTCTGGAAAATGTCTTGCCAACATTCTTTTACGTCATAATGCTTACGGTTTTGTACAAATATATGCCTTCAGATCAGCTATCTTGGCTTTTTAATCTTTCGATAAATGATTCCATAATTTAATGTCCCTATGAAGGAAAGGTTTTGAAAACGTTGCGGGGGAAAAAGGAAAATTCAAGAAAATACCAGAAACCAGCATACAGATTCAAATGCTAGGCTACAGCTTCTTAAGTTCGAGTCCAAAAGGGGCATAACATGCCTCAAAAATGACCTTTTTGGCATGGGTTCTCCTTTTGATGGTTAACAACTAGCCTGAGCTTTAAGAATCGTATGATCAGTAATAACAGAGATATCACATTATTTCAAAGGTTTAGCAAAACAAAGACAATAAGACAATGACAGGGCTATGACAATACTTCAACAAAATTCAATTCATCAGAAACAGCCCAGAAAAAAAAAGGAGAAATTATTTATCATCATGCTTTCAAAAACTTTCTTTAACCCTTTACCACACAATCCAGAATTTTAACGACCCTGAGAAAGAAAGGTTTTGAAAAAATTGTGGGAAAAGGGATAAAATGCTGGTTACCAGCATTTTCTCCTTTTCCCACAATGCTTTTAACCCTTCTCAAATCAAATTTCAATTTTCCAGTCACATTTTGTCGTCTGCAAATGCTTTCAATTTGGCTGAATCTAAAATTTTGTTGTTTGGTAAAGAGTTAACCCTTTACCGGACGACAAAATTTTAGCCTTGTCCAATTGAAAGCATTTGCAGAAGACAATTTCAATTTGGCTCAAATGGTGCCATGTATCTTTGATAAGGTAAAAAACATTGTGGGAAAAGGAGAAAATGCTGGTTACCAGCATTTTCTCCTTTTCCCACAATGTTTCAAAGGGATTCTTTCCCAGGGGCATTAAAAGGCAGCATTGTGCAGTAAAGGGTTAAAAAGCATCAAAAGATACTGGCATAGAGAGATAAAGGGATAGGGTTGTAACATTACAGATAATACCAAATGACTTACTTTACTATAGCTAATCCTTTTGAGGTACCTGCCAACTTCTTGTAATACTGTATAATTTTGTCCTCACTGAAAACAGAAAATATATCAATATACACTTAAAACATCAAGTCTTGATCCACATAAAACATTGTATAAGATGATGTACAGTCAGCCTATCCATTTGTTATAATGCTAATATATGACCCACAGAAAAATAACAGGGTCTGTATTCACCAACCATTAATAAGAATGTTCTTAGTCTTATTCTCCAAGATTTTCTAAATTTGAAAGTAACACAACCTTTGATTGGCCAAACCAAACGGCATAGCCAATCAGAAACTGTGCTACTTCCAAATAGAGAAAATTTTATAAAAGAAGACTAAGAAAGTTCTTGGTGAATACAGACCCTGGAATTATAAAATATGAATTAACCAAAACATTTGATCCATGAAAACTCATGCTCCATAGTTCAAGGTAGGATAACATGTTTCCTGAGGAAGAAGGCTTTTGAAAACATTGTTAGAAAAGGACGAAATACTGGTAACCAACATTTTTACCTTTTTCCCAAAATGTTTTCACTGTTTCAAAGACAAATTCTATCATTTTAGAATATTCAATTTTAAAATTTTCAATAAGGAACAAGTCTGTGCTGCCCAGTAAAGAGTTAAGTATCAGGCACATTGCCTTTCCTTTCATTGTTGATGGTTTTGATAAGATCACATGCATCAGTCAGATCTGCAGATGGTTTAACCCTATGTAAGATGGCAAAATTTTCAACATTCCAAAACTGATAGGAGGCAAAGACGAAAAAATTGAATGGGGCTCAAATCTCTCTAGGTTCTGCATCCTGGAAACTATACCAGTGCTCGCGCCAAATGTGTGGGCCAATGAACGATCCCAAAATTGACAGCCATTCCCGGTTATCAAACTTGGGACTTTATAGTTATAAGGCTGACGCTCTACCTCACGACTATGGACACCCTTTACCAAACAAAACAATATTTGTCTTGTCCAAATTGAAAACATTTGCAGACAAAAAAGTTCAGTGTGGCTCAACTGATGGGATCTGTATTTGAAGGGGTTGAAAACATTGTGGGTAAAGGAGAAAATGCTGGTTACCAGCATTTTCTCCCTTACCCACAATGTTTTCAAAAGCCTTCATTGTCAGGGTCATTAACACTCAGGATTGTGTGGCAAACAGGCGCTACAGCGATAAGATGGTAGTGAAAATATTGCTATTCATCTAGACAGAAAATAAGAACAGTCTTGATGAGAAAAATATTGAATTTTAGACATGCACAGCAAATAATTGCACAGTGGAGTCCAAAAGCTGAGGTTCTCAAAATCAATTAGACAAATAAGTTTCCAGACAGTATTTCAGGGTCGCCCACACAGGAAGTCAATGAAACAAAGTAACACAGAGATCCAAAATTTTATGGGCAATGTAAGATCCTTGTGCAGACTGTGTAGATGAAGATGAGACTTAAGGTTATGCATAGTCTCATCTTAGTTCTAAGCTGTCCAATTATTTTCTTTGGAATTATTGTTGTCTATGAATTAACCCGTAACTTAATGCTCTGTCCCTT
This sequence comes from Tridacna gigas, assembly GCA_945859785.2. Classification (NCBI taxonomy): domain Eukaryota; kingdom Metazoa; phylum Mollusca; class Bivalvia; order Cardiida; family Cardiidae; genus Tridacna; species Tridacna gigas. Next base: position 43,400,386 of record OX244036.2, read on the forward strand.
TACCACATAAAAAAAATTTTTAGACATATTCACACTGTAAGCAATTGTAGATGACAAATTAGATGTGGTTCAAATAATTGAATTTGCCTTTGACAGAGAAAAAAATGTTTTGGGAAAAGAAGAAAATGCTGCTTACCAGCATTTTCTCTTTTTTCCAAAATGTTTTCAAAAGCTTTCTTCCTTATGATTGTTAAAACTCTGATTGTGTGGTAAAAAGTTAACTCTTTACCAAACAATCATGTATTTTATTGAACCTGATAAACCAGCATTTTCTCTTTTTCCCACAATGACTTTCTCCCTTTCAAAAAAACTTGAGATACAAGCCTTTTTTTCACTGACGATAACTTAAATGTGGCCTTAAAAGGAAACAAGAGGGCCATGATGGCCCTGTATCGCTCCACTGGCTTATAAATATAAACCACGAAGAAAAGTCTTCACTATATAAGCCCTTATAAAACTTTGACCTCATGGCTACAGTCTGACTAAATGGGGAATATTGTATTAGAAGAATAACATGCCAAATGTGGGAGTTCTTGGCCTTATGGCTGGTAACAAGATGGTTTCTGAACTTTTCACTCCATAAACCCATGTAAAACTTGTGATCCCTGGTGCAGGGCCAAACTTGATCCTAGAGCTGTAACTTGGGCCCTCTTTGTAACTGTCCACTAAATAATGCTATAATTATATGCAAAATTTGGTAGCCTAAGCCTTATGGCTATGTACACCAAGATTTAGAAGTTTTCCCTATGTAAGCCTATGTAAATCTTGTGAACCCCCCCCCTCCAAGTATGAGGCCAAATTGACCCCAGGACTATACTTTGGACACTTTTGGTAGACTCCAACTAGATCAAGCTAAATGCCAAATTTGGTAGCTCTAGGCCTTATGGTTTCAGACAAGAAGATATTTAAAGTTTTCTCTATATAAGCCTATGTATAAAACTTGTGACCCCTGGGGAAGAGCCAATTTTGACCCCAGGGCTATAATTTCAAGAAACATGATAGAGGTCTACTACATAAAGCTACATGCCAAATTTGGTAGCCCTATGCCTTATGGTTTCAGACAAGAAGATTTTTAAAGTTTTCTCTATATAAGCCTATGTAAAACTTGTGACCCCTGGGGAAGAGCCAATTTTGACCCCAGGGCTATAATTTGAAGAAACTTGATAGAGGTCTACTACATAAAGCTACATGCCAAATTTGGTAGCCCTATGCCTTATGGTTTCAGACAAGAAGATTTTTAAAGTTTTCTCTATACAAGCCTATGTAAAACTTGTGACCCCTGGGGAAGAGCCAATTTTGACCCCAGGGCTATAATTTGAAGAAAATTGATAGAGGTCTACTACATAAAGCTACATGCCAAATTTGGTAGCCCTATGCCTTATGGTTTCAGACAAGAAGATTTTTAAAGATTTCCAATATTTTTCAGTTTTGTTGCCATGGCAACCAGAGTTTTTGAAGGAATCAAATTCTTTCAAGAAATTCTGAAGAGGACCATGTCAGGATCATTTCTGTGAAGTTTCGTGAAAATCGGATGGGTAGTTTCAGAGAAGAAGATGTTTGAAATAAAAGTTAACGCACGCACGCACGACGGACACCGGGCCATGACATAAGCCCGCTGGCCTTCGGCCAGTGGAGCTAAAAAAACTATCTTTAAAAGGGTAGAAAACATCATGGAAAAAAGAGAAAATGCTGGTTATTCGGCATAGACAGGGTACCTCAACCAATCATATGGCTAATCTTGGTTTGTTTATACATGTATGGTGTTTATGCCGTTTTCAACATTATTTCAGATATATTGTGTCAGTGCAAGTATCCATGCTTTGATACAGTTTTCTTTTTACCAGTTCCCTGCTCAATATTCTTCCACAACCCCAGTGGCTGCTGTCCCACATAACCATCATCCAAAAATTATCAAAAGTGAGAGTCACAATGACTATCATCAATCCTTGGAAGAAATTCACTGAGCTGTGGATTGAAACCTTCTGGCATCAAGCAAAACTGACTGAGCTACCAAGTTCGGCAGCTAGCCTTGGAACTTAGATTGACTGATTGACTGAATGGTGTTTTACGCCGCTTTCAACATTATTTCAGTCATATCACGGTGACAGCTCACATACTCATGTATTTCCTGGGTTTTACTGGCTAAGGCACTGAAGTGTCTTGCCCGAGGTCACACCCACAAAAAACCCAGCTGATCTGGTAGGGCTCAAACCCGGGGCCTCCAGGTTACGAGTCCCACACTTTACCACTGAGCCATGAAGGACCCCTTGGAATTTATAACAAGCACAAAATTTAAAATGGTAGTGAACATTTCCCCCAGTTGGATTCAGTAGGCTAGAACTTTTTTTTCCTGAGATAATCAAATTATCAACAGAAAGGGAATGAATACAAAGTGAATCAATCAGTACAACCAGAGATTCAGTTACATACAATCACTTCTATCAGTCTTCTGATGCTTATCTGCCAGACCCCAGACTCTCTGTCCTTCTGGCTTATCTGGAGTCTCCTGGATGTGATGTTATTTAACCTTTAACCCTTTACCACACAATCCAGAGTTTTATCGACCCTGAAAAAGAAGCTTTTGAAAACATTGTAGGAAAATGAGAAAATGCTGGTAACCAGCATTTTCTCCTTTTCCCACAATGTTTTCTACCCCATCAAAGGCAAATCCCATCATTTGAGCCACATTTGAATTGTTGTCTGCAAATGCTTTCAATTTGGGCAAGTCTAAATTTTTGTCGTTTGCTAAAGAGTTAACCAAACCTTTATTATTCTGAGAAACAATGCTTTGAAAATAACATGAGAAAAGATGAAAATGCTGGTAACCAGCATTTTCTGTTTTTCTCGGAGTGTTTTCTAACCTTTTTCTAACCTATAGAGAATGAGTTAATTGTTAGAGCCCTGAACAAACCCAACAAAATTTTCAGTTTGGGAATACCAGAGAAAACAAGAGCACTGCATGTAGGTGCCAAGGCTTGGCTGCAGTTGCTTTTAGTGAAAATTCTACATCGAAAAAGGGTCATAACTGTCAAAAATATTTTGATGGTTACCTGCCCATGTTGTATGGGTTCCCGTTTTGATAGTTAACAACTAGTCTGAGTTTCAAGTAAATATCTGCAGTAATAAGAGAGATATAAGACGTCAAAGATTTGCATGATGATGCAAGCAACGACGCTGGCAATGACGCAGGCTATGACGCAGACGATGCCTGCGCTGTGACAATACCTTGATGTTTTCTTCAAAAACAACCAAGAATTTGCAGGTTCAAGCAGCTGCTTTTGTCCAGAATGTCTTGGCAAATACAACAGTTTAGATCTAAGATCAGATTTCATTTTTTATGCTGTCTGATCTTGATCTACACTGGCTGCAAAGGCAACTTTAGTTGTAAAAGTGAAAGGCACTTTAAGGGTTAAGACATACTGTAACTTGATGACATCAAGTAAAGAACAGCCATGAAGAAATGGCACAGCTTACAAATATTTCTCAATGTGTGACACCCCTTTACTAAGAGGCATTATCTACATAAGGAAACCAGTAATCAGCAGATGAGAAAGCAGACCCTCAAAATCAGCTAAGGCTGGTTAGCTGACTTTACCAAACAATAAAATTTTAGACTTGTTGAAATTGAAAGCATTTGCAGATGACAAATTAAATGTAGCTGAAATAATGGTACTTGTCTCTGAAAGTGTAGAAAACCTTGTGAGAAAAGGAGAAAATGCTGGTTACCAGCATTTTCTCCTTTTCCCACAAGGTTTTCAAAAGGCTATTTCCTCAGAGTCGTTAAAATTCTGGATTGTGTGGTAAAGAGTTAACTCTTTACAAAAAAAAAAATCCTGTTTCACTGACCCTAAAGAGGAAAGCTTTTGAAAACTTTGTGGGAAAAGAAGAAAATGCTGGTAACCATCATTTTCTCCTTTTCCTACAAAATTTTCTAACTTTTGAAGACAGGTACCACTACTTGAGCTATTCTTGTCATCTGCAAATGTTTCCAATATGGAAATACAAAAAAATTGTAATTTTGGTAAAGTGTTAACACATACAACATTTTTGGTGTGTCCATTATTGAAATCACTGGCAAACAAATTAAATGTTGCTCAAACTCTGTTTGAGCTTGTGAAAGGCGTAAGAAAACATTGTGGGAAAAGGAGAAAATGCTGGTTACCAGCATTTTCTCCTTTTCCAACCATGATTTTAAGAGCTTTTGTCCTGAAGGTCACTGAAACTTTGGGATTGTGTGATAAAGGGTTCACCTCATGAACAGCACAATATTAAATAACTCTAAGTTATCTCCTCCCTCTGGGATGGGCATGTCTGGGGTAAAACCTTCTTTCCTTGAATTCCTCCTTTTATTTGGGTTACAAGATAACATCAAAACGTACATACAATAAAGCTATGATACTTGGAGTTTGGTTAACCCATTCTTGTACAGGCTATTGCTGAACTAACAAAACACCATAAACAAGAGGGCCAGATTGGCCCTTCATCACTCACCTAAGAACATCATGATAGTATGTCAGCTTTAGGAACAAGATTTTTAAACTTTTCAGTAAATTAAGCCAAGGTATAAATTGTCACCCTCAGGATGGAACCAAATTTGTCCACATGGCAACAATATCTTGAACATACCAAGCTACATACCACATGTTACAGCTCTTGGCTACATGGTTATGAATGCTTCTTTTTTAACTTTTCAAACTACATGTATTAACTCTTTACCAAACAATCCCGACTTTTAACGACCTTGAGAAAGAAGGCTTTTGAAACGTTATGGGAAAAGAAGAAAATGCTGGTAACCAGCATTTTCTCCTTTTTCCACAATGTTTTCTACCCTATCAAGAAGTGATTTCGTCATCTGGGCCACCTTTAAATGCCTTCAATTTGGACTAGTCTAAAATTTTGTCATTTGATAAAGAGTTGAGCCAATGCAACATGTGCAACCTCTGGGGCAGGGTCAGTTTTGACTGCAAGGGCTGTTATTTGAATAATCTTGGTAGAGGTCTGCTAGACAATGCCACATACAAAATATTACAGCTCTACCTCCCATCAATGTCAAATTATAATCCACAACATCTGACCTTCATCCTTCTCCTCAAAACCAAGACAATTCAACCCTTTATGAGTCCACAAAGTTTTAGGCTCTTCAAAGATAGAATTTGTTAATGATAGGGTAGAAAACCATGTGGGAAAAGGAGAAAATGTTGCTAACCAGCATTTTCTCCTTTTCTCATTATGTTTTCATAAGCCTTCTCTCTCAGAAGTGGCAAAACCCAGAATTATTTGATTAAGCCAAACACTCTGATACACATTCATTTGTTTGCATGGCGTAAAGTGCCATTTTCAACATTATTTCAGTTATAATGCAGTGGCCAGTGCATCCATCCATGCTTTTCCTGGCGTTTTTGTCACCAATACTTTGCACAACATTCTTCCCAAGCCACTGGCTACTTTCCCAATACCATGATCAGCAGGGAGAGAGGAATTAATCCTGTTGTAATGACTATCATCAATCCTTGAAAGGAGACTGGCACAGTTGGGTATTCAAACCTGTGACTCACTGACCTCTAGTCTAATAAGAACCCTACACACTATGCTACCACGGCTTGACTGTCTGAAACATGTCTTTTCAGATGGTGTTTAATGCTTTCTTCAACAATCACTCTATTATATCTCTCTTATTTGTATCTTTATTTTCGTCTCTACTTACACTTGGATTTGGCAGGGTCTTACTCAATGGACTACCTATTACAGATAATTGTCTCCAAAGGTGATTTTAGTATTTGACAGTTGAAATTTTGTGCACAGATTTTGTAGGCACTTTGAAACTCTCTTGTTTTCATAAATTGAGCTTAAAACAAGATGTCTGTTTGTAAAACAGTCATGCCCCCCTAATGCCACATTGATACAGGAAGTGGCACAGTTCATAAACTGATATCAATCGCCAAAAAACATCCACATAATTCGATCCTTTAATTGCCGATAATTTGTTGACAAGTCAATCTTTAATTGGAGATGGGTCAAAGTACCAACATGCGTTGGCAATAATTGCTAATCACAGAATTGACAAGTAATTAACATCCTTTAATTGTCTGATTTATAGCCCACTTCAATTGTTAAACCTGATAATCTGTCAACAGTTCGCATAATTATACACACCGCCATGTGTATACATACAAGATTGTAAACAGTCGACGGTACACAGACTGGGTTATCGATTTTCTTCTTGGCATGCGCGTTCGACTTTCGCTTTTTCCCAGTCGACTTCGATGCTTACTACGTCCCCGATAATACGCGAACAAAATGTTGGAGCCACAAGTTGAGCCACATATGATGATTTTTGAGACACTTTAAGTTTTTCTGAGTAAATGGCCCAAGTGGCGAACAGCAGAGCGGGCCCTGAATCATCTGGTGGCCACTGTGACCTTGACCTTTCACGGATTAACCTTAAAATCAATAGGGATCATTTACACTCCAAGATGAATATCTGTACAGAATTTGAAGGACCTAGGTCAATTCTGTGTGTAGTTATCATCTGGACAAGGTTTGGTCTATAAATCATTAAGTTGAAGGCAAATGTGACCTTGACCTTTAATGGATTAATCTCAAAATTGATAGGGATCATTTACACTCTGAGATGAATATCAATTCTGTGTCTAGTTATCATCTGAACAAGGTTTGGTCTATATATCATTAAGTTGAAGGCCACTGTGACCTTGACCTTTGATGGATTAATCTCAAAATCAATAGGGATCATCTACACTCCGACACGAACCTAGGTCAATTCTGTGTCTAGTTATCATCCGGACAAGGTATGGTCTATATATCAACATGTTGACAGTCAGTGACCTTGACATTTGACAGATTGACCTCAAAATCAATAGGGATCATCTACACTCCAAGACGAATGTCTGTGCCAAATTTGACGAACTTAGGTCAATTCTGTGTCTAGTTATCATCCAGACAAGGTTTGGTCTATATATATCAACATATTGACGGTCTCTGTGACCTTGACATTTGACCAATTGACCTCAAAATCAATAGGGATCATCTACACTCTGAGATGCGTATCTGTGCCAAATTTGACGAACTTAGGTCAATTCTGTGTCTAGTTAGCTTCTGGACAAGATTTGGTCTATATATCAACATGTTGACGGTCACTGTGACCTTGACCTTTGACCGATTGACCTCAAAATCAATAGGGATCATCTACACTCTGAGACACATGTCTGTGCAAAATTTGATGAACCTAGGTCAATTCTGTGTCTAGTTATTATCCGGACAAGGTAAGGTCTACCGATGGACCAACCGACGGACGGACGGACGGACGGACCGACCGACCGACCGCCCGACATGTGCAAAGCAATATACCCCCACTTCGTTGAAGGGGGGGCATAACTAGAATTTGAACTTACCTGTTGCTTAAGTATTCAATAATACTTATTTCAAATACAAATATTTTCAATTTAAATGCTAAAAATAAGAAAAAAAAAAAGTTTAATTCATCTGTTACTCAAGGCGTTTATGTTCCCCAAAATATACACAAAATGGCTGCCAAGCATGATAAATTTCGTTAGTTCTTTTCAATATTTGCATGTTATAAGACTTCTACGAGCGCCTTAGGTAATGAAACGTTTAATGATTTGTCCTTGGTCATATGTGTCACTAAGAATTAATTGTATTTCACTGCAATACAGATTAAAGTCAGAAAGTCAGTACAGTGCTGTAGCTTTGCCCTGGAAAATTCACAATGGACTTGAGATGGTTTGGTGCACAATAAAAATGTCCAAATAAGAAAAGAAGCACTGTAAACATCTCATTATTGAGAGTAACGGACTACCATGCCACTAGTCAGGGGTGTAGCTAGTAAAGATAAGTGTCCCCAAAGGCAATTTTAGTTTTTGATTGGTCGCCTCGGGGTAGAGAGATGATCGTTAAAAAAACTAGAGGGTCATGATGGCCCTATATCGCTCCACTGGCTTATAAATATAAACCATAAATACTAAACATTTTAATTCTGAGCCAAATGGTTTCAAAATGAAGACTTACAAAGTTTTCTCTGTAAAAGCCCATGTGAAAGTTGAGACCCGCAGGGCAAAGCCATTTTTGATCCCAGAGCTATAAGTACTTGAACCCTGGTAGAGGTCCACAAGATAAAGCCACATGCCAAAATAATACAAGTCTATGCTGTATGGTTATAAATAAGGTGATTTTCAAATTTCATCCATATGAAGCCTCTGTAAAACATAAGACCTCTGATGCAAGGTTAATTTAAAAAAAAAATCGAAAGTGATCCAGATTTGGTAGCCCTTGGGCTTGCGATTAGGAGAAAAAAATATCTTTTTAATTTTCACACTATAAGCACATGTTTATGATCCATGAGATAGGACTAATTTTGACATAACTTGAATAACTTTGGAAGAGGTTATTTAGATTACACTCATACAATATTACAGCTGTAACTCAAGGTAAGGAACAAGAAGACCTTTTAAGTTCTCACTATATTAGCCTAGATGTAAAGCTTGTGACTTACTGGGTGAAGCAGTTTCAGAGACAATAAGCTTAATGGCCTTAGGCCTGTGGAGCTAAAAAGCAGTATCTTTTTCATGAGCTACAATGACGTTAGTAAATACAAGCTTTTGGAAAAGATTTTTAAGAATTTTCAATACTTTTCAGTTTTGTAGCTATAGCAACCATAGCTTTCAACAGAACTTAATTCTTTGAAGACATTCTGAAGAACATCATGGCAAGATGACATCTGTAAAGTCTGGTCAAAATTGGAAGAGTGGTTTCAATGAAAAAGATGGTACAGTCTTGGTAGAAGTCTACAATATGAATCAGCATGCCAAATTTTTATAGCCCTGGGCCTTACAGTAAGGATAAAAAAAGATATCTTATGTTTTCACTATGTAAGCCTATCTAAAATTTGTGAACCCTGGAGTGAGACAAATTTTGATCCCAAGGCTCAAAACATGCCGAATTTGTTAGTACGATGCTTTATGGTTAGAAACAAGAAGACTGTTGAGAAGTCTTCACTATATAAGCCCTTATAAAACTTTGACCCCAGGGCTACAGTCGGACTAAATGGGGAATATGTGTATTAGAAGAATAACATGCCAAATTTGGGAGTTCTTGGCCTTATGGCTAGAAACAAGATGGTTTCTGAAGTTTTCACTCCATAAACCCATGTAAAACTTGTGACCCTTGGTGCAGGGCCAAACTTGATCCTAGGGCTGTAACTTGGGCCCTCTTTGTAGTTGTTCACTAGATAATGCTACAATTATGCAAAATTTGGTAGCCCTAAGCCTTATGGCTATGTACACCAAGATTTAAAAGTTTTCCCTATATAAGCCCAAGTAAATCTTGTGAACCCCCCTCCCACCTTCGCAGCATGAGGCCAAATTGACCCCAGGACTGTAATTTGGGCACTTTTGGTAGTCCCCCACTAGATCAAGCTAAATGTAGAATTTGGTAGTTCTAGGCCTTATGGCTAGGTATTGGAAGATTTCTTAAGTTGTCACTATGTAAGCCCATGTAAAACTTGTGACCCCTGTGGCGGGGCCAATTTTGACCCCAGGGCTAAAATTTTGGCCTGCTTGGCAGAGGCCCACTAGATATAGCAACATGCAAAATTTGGTAGCTCTAGGCCTTATGGCTAGGTACAGGAAGACTTTAAAAGTTTTCTCTATATAAACCTATGTAAAACTTGTGACCCCTGGGGCAGAGCCAATTTTGATCCCAGGGCTATAATTTGAATAAATATGATAGAGGTCTACTACATAAAGCTACATGCCAAATTTGGTAGCCCTATGCCTTATAGTTTCAGACGAGAAGATTTTTAAAGATTTCGAATATTTTTCAGTTTTGTTGCCATGGCAACCAGAGTTTTTGAAGGAATCAAATTCTTTCAAGAAATTCTGAAGAGGACTATGGCAGGATCATTTCTGTGAAGTTTCATGAAAATTGGACGCGTAGTTTCAGAGAAGAAGTTGTTTGAAATAAAAGTTAATGCACAAACGGACGCACAGATGGACGGACGCAAGACAGACACCGGGCCATGACATAAGCCCGCTGGCCTTCGGCCAGTGGAGCTAAAAACAGTCAAAATCTACGCAGATTTTGTGCGCACATTGAAACTCTCTTATTTTCAGGAATAGATGACAAAACTAGAATTTGAACATACCTGTTGCTTAAGTGTTCAATAGTCCTTTGTTTCAAATATGAGTATTTTCAATTTAAACGCTAAACATGAAAAAAAAAGTTCACTTCGTCGTTTACTAGAGGTGTTTACGTTCCCCAAAATACACACAAAATGACCACCAAACACAAAAAGTTTCGTTCATTTCTTTTCAAGATTTGTGTTATAAAAGGCTTCTACGAGCTCTTTAGGTAAATGGAATGTTTAATAATTTGTCCTTTGTCATGTGTGTCACTATAGATTAAGTTGTCGGTGGGCAACCAAAATGTCATATAAACTACAGCTTATTCAAGCTGTTACAGTTACAACATTTTGGAAGCCCGTTGTCGAAATGTATTTCGTTGCAGTACAGACTAAAGGGACGAAACACAAAGTCAGTACAGTGCTATAGCTTTGCTACTGGAAAATTCAAGATGGACTTGAGACGTTGCAGTTCACAGTACATGTCCAAATAAGAAAAGACACACCACATACGTCTCATTATTGAGACTAGGGGTGTAGCAAGCAATGTAGCAAAGCTGAAGCCCAGGACTAAGGCCTGTGCTGAGCTTCTACAAATTCAGCTATTTCTTTTGCATTTTTTTTTTTTCATTGAAAAGGCATACTGTACTTGCAAAAGTTGATTTTGAAACCAGGGTTTCAAGACCTCTGCCTGGCTACAAGCCTGCCAGCAAAGATTGAACCTACAAGTACAAGGCTGAAAAAAATACCTGAATAAAATGTGAATAAGCTCTTTTTTCCATCCAATGAGAATTTAATCCATTCATTTTCCTACAGTTGAAATAACTTCACTAATGTTGACAAACATCAGGTAATTTTATCAGCATTTTAGCCAACATTCCAATGTACTATGATAGCTATCTGTATATGTATGTAATCAGATAAAACAATATTTTACCCAGCTAATGATAATGATGGCCTCTGTCACTTTTCTTATCCCTGATATTCAGTATCCTCGCTTGCTATTTTATGAAGATTAACCTGAATCATAGTTATGATTGCTTTTGTGGCCAGTGTAGATTCCAGATCTGACTGTACAAAATGTACAGTCTGATTTTGGAACTACACTGTCCATTATGTAGAGAAATTCTGGCCTATAGCAGGCTTAAAAAGGCTATTGTTTGGACTTTCTTCACTGAAACTTTAGTTTGTTATTCGGTGCTATCATGTTTAACTTTGTCCAAATCTGACTTTTAGTAAAAAATATCTCGAAAGATATCGGTGTAGATCAAGGTCAGACTGGATGTTTTGTGCAGTCTGATCTTGATCTAATTTGTCTAGAAGCTCATTAAATGTTGTGCTCAGCCACAAAAATTTTTCATCCTGTATTTCTGACACAAAAATTTATGTGCTAGTATGAAAAATCACTTTACATGTACTTAGATAAATCTGTCTTGTACTCTTCAACTTTTTACTAAACAACAACATTCTAGACTGTTCCCAATGAAAGCGTTTGCAGATAAAATGACAGCTACTCAAAAATTGAATTTTTCTTTTGGAAGGGTAGAAAACATTGAGGGTAAAGCAGAAAATGCTGGTTACCAGCATTTCTCCTTTACCCACAATATTTCAGAAGCCTTCTTCCAAAGGGTCATTAACACTCAGGATCGTGTGGTAAAGGGTTTAAAAACAATGCTATGCTTTAAATCCCTGTTAGAAAAATGCCTTTGAAAACAATGTAGGAAAAGCAAACACTGCTGGTGACAATCATTTTCTCCCTTCCCCCAATGTTTTCAACCCTCTCAGAGACAATGGCTAATTTTTACCAATTTTGAATTTGTTGTCTGCAGATGCTTTCAATTTGGACAAGTCTATAATTTGTTGTTGAGTAAAAGATTAGAACCTTTTTCACATGCTGATGCATTTTCATCCATCTACTGTGGCTAGGCTTTTGAACAACACTGTAACTCATCACAATTTCTATAGGTAATTTTTGGGCATCCTCTGAGATCTATAACTAATGAAGTCTACAGAGCCTGTCATGTCTGAAGTGTCATTTAACTCTTTACCACACAATCAAAATTAAGTTTTACCAACTCTGACAAAAAATACATTTGAAAACATTTTGGGAAAAGGAGAAAATGCTGGTAACCAGCATTTTCTCCTTTTCCCACTATGTTTTCTAACCTTTTAGCAGCAAATTCCATTACTTAACCCTTTACCAGACGACAAAATTTTAGCCTTGTCCAAATTGAAAGCATTTGCAGACCACAATTTCAACGTGGCTCAAATGGTGCAATTTTTCTTTGATAGGGTAGAAAACATTGTGGGAAAAGGAGAAAATGCTCATTACCAGCATTTTCTCCTTTTCCCACAATATTTTCAAAAGGCTTCTTTCCTAGGGGCATCAAAAGGCAGCATTGTGTGATAAAGGGTAAAGCCACATTTAATATGTTGTCTGCAGATGCTTTCAATTCGGACAAGTCAAAAATTTTGTTGTTTGGTAAATAGTTAACTCTTACAGAACCACAGAGGACACAAAAAGCTTTTGTGGAAAGTGTACGTCAAAATCAGATGGCACAGAATGTGCCTTCTGATTTTAATCTACACTGTCTGCTTAACTTTATTGTAGAATATGAGCAAACTAACTCTTCATATTGCATAAGGACTATATTTGTAGCAGTTGGAAAAGAGAAATTCATTTATTTGGTAGTGGAAGTCTTGACAAGACATTTTTCCTATCCCTTAGCACTGGATACTGTTCAATGACAGTGGAGAACTTAACAAGGCATTTTTCCCATCCCTAGAGCTGTACACTGTTCAAAGACCCAATCAGATTTTATTAAATTGATGTTTCATAGCACTACAGTTGCATACATCCTAGATCAAGATCAAACTGTGCAAAAGATGCAGTCTGATCTTGGATCTACACTGTAAGCTATGCCGAGACATTATGACCTGTAGCAGTCTTAATTGATTGAATGGTGTTGTATGCCGCTTTCAACATTACTTCACTAATATCAAGGCAATAGCTAAATGATTTGTACAATTATGTCTTGGGTAGTTCTAGCCTAGGGCTCTGAAGTGCCTTGTCCAAGGACACTCCTATAACAAACCCAGCCCTTCGAGTGAAGATGGAACCCATGGCTTCCAAATTCTGAATCCAGTAAACCTTCACTACTGGGTCAGACAGGACCCCAGCAGCCTTGAAACATTAGCAACTATTTTTAGCATAGATTTTTCCCGGACTGAAAAATTCTTTCATTTCTCTGGTGGTTTAAACCATATACCAAAAAAATGCATTGTTTTCACAAACCTGATGAAAACTGCTTTTGAAAACATTGTTCGAAAAGGAGAAAATGTTGGTAACCAACATTTTCTCACAATGTTTTTTTCTGCTTTCAGACAGAAATCTTATTTTTAAAGCCACACTGAGTTTGTTGTCCGTAAGCGCTTTTAATTTGGACAAGTCTAACATTTTGTTGTTTGCTAAAGTGTTAACCCTTTACCACACAAGTTTTAACAATCTTGAGGGGGAATGCTTTTGAAAACATTGTAAGAAAAGGCGAAAAAGACTGGTAACCAGTATTTTCTCCTTTTCCCATATGTCTTCCACCAGTTCATAGACAGAAATCATCATGTGAGCTACACTGAAAAATCAGCAGCAAATGCTTATAATTTTGACTAAAGTCTAAAGTTATGTTGTCTAGTAAAGAGACTGGTGTTAAATATCTACATTCAGCTGCAAAGCCATTATGCATAATACTAAAGATGACATAATATTCCTTTTTTTTTCCCCTGATGTCTGTCACAAAATACATCCAGACAAAATTGACTCTCATCAGGCTCAAAAAGCCATTATTACTAATTTGGTACTACGAAATTCCCTGCAAAATTTCAGGCATCCAGTGGTATTTTGGTAAAATGACAGATAATTAGCACACTCTCAACTGCAGACAAATCAATGCAATGTGAAGAGCTCAAGTGCCCGACTTAGGCTGAAGTTCCAGAAATAGCAATGACAATATACTACAACTAATTCACTCTTTACCCATTGACAGTTGTTTTAGATCTGTCAAAATCCAAAGTACCTGCAAACAACAATTCTTTCTCGGCTAAAATGAAAGAATTTGTCTTTGAAAGTATAGGAAACCTTGTGGGAAAAAGGACAAATGCCAGTAACCATAATTTTCCCCTATTCTCACAATGTTTTCAAAAGCTCTTTTCTTTGGGGTTATTTGAAAATGGTATCCTATGGTAAAGGGTTCTACAAATTTTCAGCAGGCAACTATGAAATCAACCTTTTAACCCTTTGCCACACAATTTTCATGACCCTGACAGAGAAGGCTTCTGAAACATTGTGGGAAAAGGAGAAAATGCTGGTAACCTGCATTTTCTCCTTTTCCCACAATGGTTTCTACCCTTTCACAAACAAATCCCAACATTTAAGCCACATTTGAATTGTCAGTCTGCAAATGCTCTCAATATGGGCAAGGCTGAAATTCTGTCATATGGTATGGAGTTAAAGATATCAACACATGAAAATAAGAGTGAAAACACCCTAGAAGAAAGCGGAAAATCTCTCTTCATATGCAGTTTCTCCTATTGCCACAATCTTTTAATGTGCATGCCTTATGAAAATCTCTAAAAAAAAATAGCACCTTACCAAATTATCATGTGATAACGACTCTAGGAAAGACTGCCATTGAAAACATTGGGAGAGGAAGAAATAAATGCTGGTTTTGCATTTGCCTTGTTTCATTAATTAATATTATGCAGTTATTCAAACATTATTAATATTGCTGTCATTTTGGACTTGTTTTCAGTTTGTTATGTTTACCTCTAATGAATGAATTCCTCTAGTTTGTGTGCATATCTGTGTATATGAGAGCTCTGTCAAAGTTTTGAAATCGGTTCCTAATACATTCCCACAATTTATCCACCAGCATTTATCCAACAGCATGAACCTCAAAGAAACTCTGTAGTATGTACATGTACTCACCACTACAAATTTCCACAGATCTGCTTAAAATTCTACTGACCAAATCCAACAATTTTTACCAATACTAATAAAATCTACTGCCACATTAATAAGCAGAAACATATAAATTCCACATTATATCACCAATTCTGTAACTGACATGCGTGTCCTCTGCAGCTTGACAAAGGGGATAGGTCCATACAAATGAACACTCAGAGAAAGAACAGGCACATAAAAATCTGATAATCCTAGACAAATTTGTCAAATAGTAAAATTTTCACAGTCTTGTTACTGCAATCCTTTCCATATCTTCTGCTTCAGAAAACCTATTTCTTTTAGTCTCAGATTTCTTTTGATACCGTTGGATAAAGAAAATTTTTTCCTTTTACCACAATATTTTCTCATGTAATCATGAAGTGACCCTTCACCAAACAATCCTCAGTATGTTGGACCTGGTGAAAGGAGGTTTAACTCTATAAACCAAACAACAACCAGAGAGCTATGATGGCCCTGGATCGCTCACCTGAGTCAATAGGCCAAATTTCACTCCAGGGTCATAATGACCCAATTTAAAACTCATCTGAGATATTATTAAGACAAACATTCTTACCAACTGTCAGTTCCATTGAGCTGAAAATGTGGCCTCTGGAGTGTCCAAAATGTCTTTCTTCAATTTGACCTAGTGACCTAGTTTATGACCCTATGTGACCATATTTCAAACTCATCCGAAACATCAAAACAAACTTGTTGACCAAGGTTCAGGTGAATTGGGTAAGAATTGCCGCCTCTAGAGTGCCAACAAGGGGTTTCTGTAATATGACCTAGTGACCTAGATTATGACCCTATGTGGTCCAATTTCAAAACCATTCAAGATATCATCAAGTCAAACATGCTGACAAATTTTCAGGTCACTTGAGCAAAAACTGTGGCCTCTACAGTGCCCACAATACATTTCTTGAATTTGACCCAGTGACCTAGTTTATAACCCTATGAGATCCAATTTCTAATTGATCCGAGATATCATCAAGTCAAATATGTAGACCAATTTTCAGGTCAATCTAGCTAGAATTGTGACCTCTAGAGTGCCAAAAAGGTATTTCTTCACTGTGACCAAATGACATTGTTTAAGACCCTATGTGACCCAATTTTGAACTCATCCGAGATATCATCAAGACAAAAAATTTCGAATTAGTCCAAGATTTTATCAAGATATCAAGACAAACATTCTGACCATGTTTCATAAGTATCTGACTGAAAATGTGGCCTCTAGAGCGCACACAAGGTTTTTCGAAGATTTGACCTAGTGACCTAGTTTTTGACCCCACATGACCCAATTTCAAACTCGTCCCAGATTTTATCAAGACAAATATTCTGACCTAATTTCACAAGTATCTGACTTAAAATGTGGCCTCTAGAGCGAACACAAGGTTTTTCGAAGATTTGACCTATTGACCTAGTTTTAGACCCCACATGACCCAATTTCAAACTCGTCTCAGATTTTATCAAGACAAACATTCTGACCAAGTTTCATAAGTATCTGACTAAAAATGTGGCCTCTAGAGCGCACACAAGGTTTTTCGAAGATTTGACCAAGTGTCCTAGTTTTTGACCCCACATGACCCAATTTCGAACTCGTCCCAGATTTTATCAAGACAAATATTCTGACCTAATTTCACAAGTATCCGACTTAAAATGTGGCCTCTAGAGCGAACACAAGGTTTTTCGAAGATTTGACCTATTGACCTAGTTTTAGACCCCACATGACCCAATTTCAAACTCATCTCAGATTTTATCAAGACAAACATTCTGACCAAGTTTCATAAGTATCTGACTAAAAATGTGGCCTCAAGAGCGCACACAAGGTTTTTCGAAGATTTGACCTAGTGTCCTAGTTTTTGACCCCACATGACCCAATTTCGAACTCGTCCCAGATTTTATCGAGACAAGCATTCTGACCAAGTTTCATGAGGATCAGACTGAAAATGTGGCCTCTAGAGCGTACACAAGGTTTTTCGAAGATTTGACCTAGTGTCCTAGTTTTTGACCCCACATGACCCAATTTCGAACTCGTGCGAGATTTTATCAAGACAAACTTTCTATCCAAGTTTCATGAGGATCTGACTGAAAATGTGGCCCCTAGAGCGTACATAAGGTTTTTCGAAGATTTGACCTAGTGACCTAGTTTTTGACCCCACATGACTCAATTTCGAACTCATCCGAGATTTTATCAAGACAAACATTCTGACCAAGTTTCATGAGGATCGGACTGAAAATGTGGCCTCTAGAGCATACACAAGTTTTTCTAAGATTTGACCTAGTGACCTTATTTTTTACCCCACATGACCCAATTTAGAACTCGTCCGAGATTTTATCAAGACAAACATTCTGACCAAGTTTCATGAGGATCGGACTGAAAATGTGGTCTCTAGAGCGTACACAAGGTAAAAAGTTGACGACGGATGACGCACGACTCACACAGCACGATCGCAATAGCTCACCATGAGCACTTTGTGCTCAGGTTTAGTTTAAACATATTTATTTTACATCGATTGAGAAACAAGTTCTTACAACTTACACTAATCTCTCTCGATTCTGCTTCCTGGAAATTACACCAGTACTCACGCCGAATGTGTGGGCCAATGAACAGTCCCAAAGTTGACATCCACTCCTGGGTATCGAACTCAGGACCTTTTGATTACGAAGCCGACGCTCTACCTCACAACCACGGACACCACAGGTGAGCTAAAAATGTAGACATGTCCAAGTTGGAAGCATTTGGGAGACAACAATTTAAATGTAGCTAAAAATGATGGAATTTGCCATGGGTAGAGAACATTGTGAGAAAAAGAGACAAGAGGGCCATTGGTCATAAAGTGTTCACCGGTGAAAAGTCATCTAGGAATGATTAAGTATGAAGAGATCCTGGTTGATTGATTGTATGGTGTTTAACGCCGTTTTCAACATTATTTCAGTTATATCACGGCGGCCAGTGCACCTATCCATGCTTTCCTGGAGTTTCTGTTACCAGTACTCCGCACAGTATTCTTTCCAAGCCACTGGCTGCTTTCCCACATAACCATCGTCGAAACAATGGTCAGCAGTGAGAGAGGAATGAATCCTTTCACGATGACTATCATCAATCCTCGGAAAGAAATTGGCCAAGCCGGGGATCGAACCTGCGACCTCCTATTCTCAAGTCCTGTACTCTACCAACTAGGCTACAGGGGCTTGGCAGATCCTGGTTGAGACAATATGCTCAACCCAGTATTCATGAGTATTAGACTGGAAATGTGGCCTCATTAGAATGCACACAAGGTTTTTCTAGGATTTGTCCAAGTGACCTAAACTAGGACCGCATATGACTGAATTTCAAAGCTGTCCTAAATATTATCACAACAAACAATCTGGCTAATTTTCACAACTATCTGACTGAAAATGTGGCCTCCAGAGAGTAAACAAGGTTTTTCTAAGATTTGTAAACCTACATTTTGATCCCATATGACCCAATTTCAAACTTCTGACCATCCATCAGAGTATCAGACTGAAAATGTGGCCTCCAAAGTGGGGACAAGGCTTTTTTCTAAGATTTGTCCGTGTAACCTACTTTTTGATCCTACATCAGTAAATTTCCAACCCTGATATCTGTGACATCATCAAGACAAATATTCTAACCAAGTTTCATGAGTATCAGATTGAAAATGTGGCCTCCAGAGTGCAGACAGACATTTGAGATTTGTCCCAGTAACCTGATTTTTGACCTGACATGACCTCAAAATTTCATACTTATCTAAGATGATATCATGACAAACATAATGACCAACCTTCATATGTGTCAGACTGAAAATGTTGCCTCTAGAGTGTACACAATGTTCTTCTAAGGTTTGTCACAGTGACCCCCTTTTTGACTTGACCTGATATGATATAATTTCGAGCTCCTCCGAAATATTATCAAAACCAACATCTTGACCATCTTTCATGTAACTGGACCCAAAATGTGGCCTCTAGGGCGCACACAAGGCTTTTCTAAGATTAGACCCAGTAACCTACTTTCTGACCTGATGTGACCCAATTTCAAAGCTGTCCTAAATATTATCAAGACAAACATTCAGACCAAGTGTCAGGTCTACTGAACAAAAAATATGGCCCTGTAGAGTGCACACACGTTTTTTCCAATATCTGACCCAGTGACTGACTTTTTGACCCGAGTTGACCCAATCTGGAACTCAGGTGAGGTTTCATGGGTATTGGACTGAAATGTGGCCTCTAGAGTGCAAACAAGGTAATTGTTGACATTCACATAAGTTCAAGATGAGCACTTTGTGCACAGCTGAACTAAAAATTCAGGTTACAAGCATTTTCTCCTTTTCCAATTATGTTTTCAAAAGCCCTCTTCCTGAGGGTCGTTAAAAGTGGGATTGTGTGGCAAAGAGTTAAAATGCACATCCTACACCATTTAGGATTGAGCAGTGATCATGGGTGGTTAAATAGGTGAAAGTGCATCATTTGCATCCTGGAGGCCCAGGGACCAATCCCGAATCTGAAGCACTGAATCTTTGGTGAAAAAGTCCTTGGACAAGAAACTGCAGAGCCCTGGCCTAGTATAGGTGAAACCCATAGCATACATGACTGAGTGAACTGTCCCCATGACATGACTGAAACAATGTTGAAATCCATCCATCCATCCATCCATGCATACATCCACTGAGCCATGCAGTACCCGTATGTAATAAAGGAAGCAACTGAATTGTTCATTGCAATCTTAACATAAAAGGAATGACATTTTATGCCCTAGAACAAGACAAGATTGGAAACACTTCTGGATAAAATGTCAATTCTAATAGAAATCAAACCCTTTCCAATATTTAGACCAGAGACGGTTTATCACACAACAAAACAGACACTTTTAAAGAAAACATTTTGATTGAAAGGATAAATTATCAAATCTGAAAAAAATTCTCAATTCTGCCTTCTTAATTTATATCAATGTCATTTTTCTACACAATTTTTTTGACAACTGCTTTTCATTTCGAGAAATTAAGATGTTTCAGATGAGGTAAAGTATTTTATGTCAATGTCTCCACCATCTTGGAAGTTACAGATGACAATTCCAGGAGGTTTCCTGAATTTTCAAGTTTTTAGGGCTTTTAAAACACTTTAAGCCATAGAACCTGTCAAACAACTTTATTTTTCTTTGGTGAGGGAGTATAGTTAACAACCAGACAGATTGACACATGCAGACTGATCTTGGATCCACAATGTTTGATATAATGACATAAGAATTAACGGTATTCAGGCAAAAAAAAAAAACAGCCTTGAACTTGCACTATCTTGGTTTCTTTAAACTTTTTACCACACGGCATGATTTAAGACTGGTACAAATGGAAAGTCTTTAAAGATGACAAATACAAATTGTCGGCTCAAATAATGAAACTTTTCCTTTGAAAGAATAGAAAACATTGTGGGAAAAGGAGAAAATGCTGGTTACCAGCATTTTCTCCTTTTCCCACAATACTTTCAGAAGCCTTCCTAAAGGTCATTATGCCTTGGGATTGTGTGGCAAAGGCTGAAACTGAAGAATAATGGAACCTTCCAGTGCACGTCTTTTCGTTGAAAGGGTCTTTAGTTGAAATGCCTTGTTTTGAAATACTAACTGCTAAATTCCGATTTATTTCATGCAAAGCTCTGTGGGAGGAAGATCTGAGCCATCATTGGTCTGGGTTAGGGTAAAGGTCAGGGTTAGGAATCGTTTCTGACGAACATGGTTGGTTTTCAAGGAAATGTCTCAGATACGGAACCTTCATTTAGACATGCAAGTCGAAAGACACAAATTTTATCTGAAGCATTTGCATCACTCAATAAATTTTCACAAAAAAAGAATTTACACCATAGTGAGATATTGCTCATGACTGTTCAACTCCAATGGCACACAAACAAAAGTGAACTTAACTGTATACCACACAATGCCGACTTTAAGGACCTTGAAAAAGAAGACTTTTGAAAACATTGTTGAAAAAGGAGAAAATGCTGGCAACCAGCATTTACTCCTTTTTCAACAATGTTTCTACCCGATCAAAGACTACTTCCACAATTTTAGCCACATTTAATTTGGCGTCTGCATATGCTTTGGGTTTGGACAGGTCTAAAATTTTGTGGCATCGTAAAGGGTTAAACCTTAAACCTGTGAATGAAACTTTTAAGCTGATACTAAAAACCCAAATTTTGCTTTTTCATAGGCATTTTTCTGTGCAGTCTGATCTTAATCTACACTGTCCACAAAGGGTGTTTGAGTTGCACCTAGCAGCCTAAGGGTGAACAGTTCACTCATTGTTTTTCCTCATGACTGAGATACACAGCAGGAAGTACATCTCACCTGTTATCAACCTGATAAAATTACCTAACAATGCTATGCAGGTGATAAGACTTTTTCTTATCCTAAACTCTTCACACATCATTGTTTTTAATCCTTAACTCTTCAACACACAATCCCAAGTTTTAACGACCCTGAGAAAGAAAGCTTTTTGAAAACATTGTAGGAAAAGGAGAAAATGCTGGTAACCAGCATTTTCTCCTTTTTCCACAATGTTTTCTAACCTTCCAAAAACAAATTTAAGTTTTTGACTCACATTTATTTTGTCGACTGCAAGTGTTTTCACATTTGGACCACTCTAAAATGCTGCCATGTGGTAAAGAGTTAACTCTTCACTAAATGACAAAATTTTAGATTGGTCCAAATTGAAAGCATTTCAGATGACAAAAAAATGTGACTGAAAAAATGAAACTTGTTTCGGACAGGGTAGAAAACATTGTGGGAAAAGCAGAAAATGCTGATTACCAGCATTTTCTCCTTTTCCAACGATGTTTTCAAAGCCTTCTTTCCCAGGGTTGTGAAAACCCGGGGTAGTTTTGGTAAATGGTTAGAGACCCTTTTACAATTATAGATGCCTTTGCGGCCAATGTAGATCAAGATCAGACTGCACAAAATGTGTAGATCAGTGATCAATACTGTCCACTTTGCTGGGACATTCTGGGAAGAGCAACCTTAAAATTGAAATTATGTGGGTTTTAATGTCCCCAAGGTTTATTCAGCCCTCTACGGATTAATGACTGTGGGGAAAAGGGATTTTAAAAACATTGTGGGAGAAGGAGAATGTGCTGGTAACTAGCATCTTCTACTTTCCCCACCACGTTTTCTCTGTTTCAGACAAATCCAATAATCACAGATACAATAAATGTGTGCTCTGCCAATATTTTCAATTTGGACAAGTCTAAGTTTATCTCGTCTAGCAGAAAGATAACTCTTTCTAGGTGTATCTACAGAGAACTTGTACTGCAAACATTGAGACAAAAACAGCATTTCCATTTTCCCATGTTTTCTTATAGTCAATCACCAGTTCATAATACAAGGTTTAACTCTAGGTTGTCAAAACATGGGATTGTTTGGTAAAGGGCTAAGCTACATTTAACGCTTATCCTGCTTAACTCTTTACCAAACGACAAAATTTACGACTTGGCCAAATTAAAAGCATTTGCAGACGACAAAATAAATGTGACTGAAAAGTTGAAAATTGTCTTGCATAGGGTAGAAAACATTGTGGGAAAAGGAGAAAATGCTGGTTACCAGCATTTTCTCCTATTCCCACAATGTTTTCAAAAGGCTTCTTTCCCAGGGTCGTTAAAAGTAAGGATTGTGTGGTAAAGAGTTAATAAAAAAAATGAAATTTTCAAGCTGGTATGTACAACAGCCAAATTTCCCTATTTCAGAGGTACTTCTGGAGGAAAGATATATCTCCTTATCAGGCAGTGTAAATCCAAGATCAGACTGCATGTTCTGTGCATGTAGCAGCCCAAGGGTTAACTTCTTGTCTGCAAATTCTTTCAATATAGACAAGCCTAGAGTTTTGTTATAATGGTGAATTTTTTAAATCTACATTCAGAATAGTGCAAAATATTGGTCTTTCTTTGGAATGGTTCTGTGTATGAGAAAAAGAGAAGAGTAAGGCCCCCTGTCATTATGAGAATAGCTGATGCATTGATTATCTCCCCCTAGATAGGGAGGTAATTGGGGTGAACAGCTGTTATCTGAGTTGATAACAGTCTAAATGAGAAAAACAGTTCATCTTTCCTCTTTACGCTGTGATATAGATAAGGTAGCTTCCTAGAATAACTCATTTCCTGATAGTGTAACAGTATATTGTAAAACTGGTAGAAACATGCAATAATGCTCTAGTTTTTACCCGTTGTCAAGTAATGAAAAACATTTTTCGAAGCTTCAGATACTTTTGTGTCTTTTTGTGAAGACCACCTCTTTACCTTACCAAACAATTCTTTGTTTTAATGACTCTCATGAAGAAAGCTTCTGAAAACATTGTGAGAAAAGGAAACAAGAGGCTCTTGAGGGCCTGAATCGCTCTACTAGCAGTGATATTCCTTATTTTCTTGCATACAGCATGAATTCATGATGCAAAAAGGAAAAAGTCAATGACACAACCCCCTGCATAAAAGAAAATGGGACAGGCAGTTAGAGGTTGTTCAAACCATGCTTGAAACCTAAACTGTGAAGCAAGACTTGGGATGCATTTGCAGACAGTGTAAATCATGATCAGTCTGCACAGTACTTGCAGCCTGATCTTGGATTAATACTGTCTGATATTTTGTGCAAAATTCTGGCCAAAAAGCGTTTGGAGTTGCAACTTCTAGGTCTTTTCTACCATTTTAAATCTTTATCAAAGAACAAAGTTTTGGAATTGTCTAAACGGAAAAGCATTTGCAAGCGATAAATCAAATGTGCCTCAAGTTATAAGATTTGTCTTTGAAAGGTAAGAAAACATGGGAAAAGGTGAAAATGCTTGTTGCGAGCATTTTGTTCCTTCCCTACAGTGTTTTTTTTAATCCTTCTTCCTAATGGTCATTCAATTGTGGGATTGTTCATTAAAGGGTCTACAACAGTTTTAACTCACCAAAATGGAATGGAAGGATGTTCTTTAAGTGCACTTGTTGTTATCAAAGGTAGCCGCTTCAAGTCAGCTTTGGTTGTTGCATCGCTGAAAACAGACACAAAATATATTATAGAGTATCAATAGCAATGGTTATAAATAACAACTCCTGAAACAAATTGGAAGAGAAAATGATAAAATATACTCTTGTGCAATATCGATGACAAAGTTACCATATTAAAAGTAGCTACTTGAAGTCAGCTTTGGCATTACTGAAAATTGGTAACGGACTTTCAATAACAATCATATCATTAACCATGTGTTTAATTATCACTATGAAAAATTCACTGTTAAATGGGCAAAATGAACATGATATAACTAGCTGAAATTTAACAAATTGATATAGAGAAAGTGTATAGTATTCCTGAATGATCTGTTTCTAGTTATCCATGCAAAATAGTAATAGTCAATCTGGTTTGAGTGAACAATTTGGTCTGATGGTACATAATTATAATTGTTGCAAGTCATGCAATTTCATTTATTTTTGACTTAGCGTAGGCAATCAAATGACCATGTGGTTCTGATCAGACTGTTCACAGTAAGCGGATTTACATGAATCCGTTAAAAAAGGGGACATAAGTAACTTTCGCAGACAACATAGAGCAAGGTATTACTGCACAGGTAGAGGTGCAGTAAGATTTTCTATCTAAGGTGCCTACAATATGATTCTTGGGTATAAATGCATGACAAAATGGTATCTTAAATTAAGATGGCTCTAACAAAAATGAATGTATTTTTTAGTTAAAGATCGCAAACAAAACGATTATGATGGCCACAGTATAATTCACTGTGAAATGCATACAAATAAATAATTTACCCTGCAAAATGTATTTCCTTATGGTATATTTAACATTCAAGCCACTATCTTAAAGTGTTTTCAATCACACCAATAAAACAATCTACCTATATGAATTTGAAGATAAGGTCTCAAGTACAGGATTTAAACCCTTTACCAGAAAAAATTTTTTTAGACTTATCCAATTGGAAAGCATAAGCAGACAACAAAACAGAAGAGACTCAAATGATTGGATTTGTTTTTGGTAGGGTAAAAAACATTTTGTTAAAGGAGAAATTGCTAGTTATTAGCATTTCCTCCTTTTCACACAATGTTTGCAAAAGCTTCTTTCCCAAGAATCATTAAAACTACAGATTATGTGGTAAAGGATTAAGTATCAAATACAAACATATTAAAGACTTTCATTTGATAATGAGCTGCCATATATTTCAAATGTTAACTGCTCAAATTGCACTTGTAGAAAACAAATTCATTTTGTAGCATAGATTACCATATGCCAGAACCTCAGAAAACTTTACTGAAAAAAAAATCAACTCTTCCTAACTGTTTCTGAGGTAAAAGGCTTTTGAAACAATATGAGAATAGGAGAAAATAATGTTAACCAATATTTTCCCCATTTCCCACAATATTTCCCTTTCACATACATCTCCCCATCACTTCAGCCACATTTAACCCTTTACCCTACAATGCAGATTTTTAACGACCCTGGGAAAGAAGCCTTTGAAAACATTGTGGGAAAAGGAGAAAATGCTGGTAACAATGGTACAGTGTTTTCTGCCCTATCAAAGAAAAAGAAAAATTGCACCTTTTGGGCCATATTGAAATTGTTGTCTGCAAATGCTTTCAATTTGAAAAAGGCTAAATTTTGCCATCTGGTAAATGGGCTAATTTCTTATCTGCAAAATTAATGCTTTTATTTTGGACATGTCCAAATTTGTCAAGAGTGTATGCTACACAGTAAATGATGCTGGTTGTATTTCTACTATGTGAAGGACTGTAACAACTTTCCTGTGAAACAAACTGACATCAAAATATTGGAATCCTGAGCAAGGTAGCTCATTTAGTAACATACAGGGCTTGAAATGAGGGGTTGTTGATTCAGTTCTCCACTGGACTAGCCATTCCTTTTGAAGGATTTATGATAGTCATTGCTATAAGATTCATTCCTCTCTCACTGATGAACACTGTTTCAGCAATGTTCTGGTGGAAAAGCAGCCAGTAGCTTGGGAAGAATATTTTGCTGGTAAAAGAAATTCCAGAAAAGCATGGATTGGTGCACTTGCTCATGCAATTTAACTGAAACAATGTTGAAAATGGAGTTACACTATTATATAAACAAGCAAAAACTTTTAGAATTCAAAAAGTTGATATATCATACTTGCCATGAATTTTGAAAAATTCAGATAGTTTTCATCAGTTGACATTTCCACTTCAAAAAGGCCACATTAACATCATGAGCCATAAACAAAGTACTCTATCATTAATTGATGATTCTTAGGTACTATCAACCTTCTTGTAAGACCAAGGTCTACAAAGAATGCAGTCTCCCATCAGGGACCTACACTGTCTGATATATGCAAGATATCTTAGCAAAATATGACCTTTACCTGGCAGTTTCTGGGTCTCTTTTCCACTGAATAAATATGTATATTGTGATTTAAATTGGCCTTCTATTGGATAAAAAATTCTAGTCCAGAAGTTGAGTTTTTACTTAATCCAGAGTCATAGTGACAGTCACTTAGACCTTGTTTTAAACCCACATGGATCACTCCTTGACCTGGATAAATGACTGATTGACTGATTGATTGACTGAATGATTAAAACGTTTTTTATGCTCCTTTCAGTCATGTGTTTCTAAATCAGAACTAGGCCCTGCAGTTCCTTCAATTCCTCAATAGTCAAATACATGTAATAATTTTGTCTGTTCATGTACTCATCATAAGTAAAATATCCTCAATAAATGCATACACCAGTAACAGGATAATTATTGCTTCAAGAACACAATGTTTCACCTGTTGAATAATTCAGAGGGCTGTTATTTCTGACCTAAATCCATGTTATACTCTTAATGAACCATAAAGGAATAATTAATGTAAATGTATGAAACCTGCACTTAATAATACCAAGGTACACACATCCTCTATTCTGCCTACAGTGTAATTGTCACACCTTCATATTATTTATTTTGTATTTGGTGCTTGACTGTTATTGTTCTAAATCTACCGATGATTTTCTGTGGTGTTTTTACCACTTGTAAAGAATAAACCCTTGTCTCTTGGTTCTACAGCAATCATAGCAACTTACTGGGGTTCCCAAGAATGGGCTTCTAAAGAGCCCTTGTTGAGATCATTAGTTCAACAGTTGACTTAAATTACTCAAGCACAAATTTGCATCATCAAACAAAATATGCAACTCTGTAGACCGAATATTTAACTTTTACTCACTCTGTATAGTCTCCTTGTGATGCCTGTAACACATGAGCTGCAAGTTCAAACACTGTCTCACTGTCACACTCTATCTGGCCCTGAAAGTAATCGAAGACGAGCCTTATAATAAAATTTAATGAAACCATGCTTAATGCTTGCCATCATGACATAATCTGGCTGGACTTTAGCAACTGGAGCTAAAATGACAATAGTAACTAAAATGGTCACAGGCTAACAGATAAACCTCATCCCCCATCAGTTGCCTTTTCACTGGAAGGCTTCCACTAAAAATATCACTCAAATTGGGTGTAAGGAGAATACAATACAAAAGTGTGTCTACAAACCTATCAATTAACAGATTGATATCCTGATACTAGTTTACCCCCTTTAACTCTTCACCACACAATCCCGTGTGTGAAAGACCCTGAAGAAGAAGGCTTTTGAAAACAATGTGAGAAAGGAAAAAATGCTGGATACCAGTATTTCCTCCTTTTCCCACAATCTATTCTATCCTATAAAAGACAAAAACCATCATTTGAGGTACATTTATTTTGTGGTCTGCAAAATATGCTTTCAATTTGGTCGAATCCAAAATTTAGCCATTTGGTAAAGTGGTAATACTTCCTTGTGGGGGATTAATAATCCAAAACATCTGCGTCCGTATTCACCAACTATTCTTAAGAACATTCTTAGTCTTTTTTTCCCATGGTTTTTGTAAATCTAAAAGTAACACAACTCCTGACTGGCTAATCCCAACAGTTTAGCCAACCAGAAGATGTCTTCCTTTCACATTTAGAAAATTCTTGAGACCTAGACAAAGAATATTCTTAAGAATGGTTAGTGAATATGAATCCTGAGCTTTCATATTAATTGTCCTCTTACTTCCCTGAGGTTATGTTCAAAATAACAAGAGGGTCATTGGCCCTAAAGCGCTCACCTGAGTAAGGCCATCTAGGATTGATAAGGCTGAAAAGATCCTGGTCGTGATGATGTAAAATGCATGAGTGTAAGTGATCTACTTTTTAACTGCTTTAGCCTATTTTTGAATTTCTAATCTGGCTCAAAATGTGGCCTTGAGTCACACAAGGTTTTTCTAAGATTTGGCCAAGTGACCTGCTTTTTGACCTGACGTGACTTGATATCATTCTTTTCCGAGATTTCATCCAGACAAACATTCTGACCAAGTTTCATGAGTATCAGGCTGAAAATGTAGCCTTCAGAGTGTACACAAGGTTTTTCTATGATTTGGCCCAGTGACCTACTTTTTTACCCGACGTGACCCAATTTCGAAGTTGTCTGAGATTTTATCCAGACAAACATTCTGACCAAGTTTCATGAGTATCAAGCTGAAAATGTGGCCTCTAGAGTGCACAAAAGGTTATTCTATGATTTGGCTCCATGACCTACTTTTTGACTGAACATGACCCAATTATCTATGTGTCCAAGATTCTATCAAATCAAACATTCTAACCAAGTTTCATGCGTATCAGACTGAAAATGTGGCCTCTATAGAGTGTACAAAAGCTTTTTCTCAGATTTGGCCCAGTGACCTACTTTTTGACCCAATGTCACCCAATTTCATATTTGTCCAAGATTTCATGCAGACAATCACTTTGACCAAGTTTCATGAGTGTCAGGCTGAAAATGTGGCCTCTAGAGTGCACACAAGGTTTATCTGAGATTTGGTCCAGTGACCTACTTCTTGACCCGATATGATCCAATTTCGATCTAGTCTGAGGTTTTATTCAGAAAAACATTCTGACCAAGTTTGATGAGTATCAGGTTGGACATGTGGCCTCTAGAGTGCACACAAGCTTTTCCTAAGATTTGGCCCTGTGACCTACATTTTGACCCGGCATAAACTGATTTCAAACCTGTCCAAGATTTTATCCAGACAAAAATTCTGACCAAGTTTCATGAGTATCAGGCTGAAAATGTGGCCTCTAGAGTACACATAAGCTTTTTCTAAGATTTGGCCCCATGACCTACTTTTTGACCCAACATGACCCAATTTCAAACTTGTCGGAGATTTTATCCAGACAAACATTCTGATCAAGTTTCATGCGTATCACGCTGAAAATATGGCCTCTAGAGTCCACACAAGCTTTATTTAAGATTTGGCCTCATGACCTACTTTTTGATCCCATGTGACCCAATTTGGAACTTGTCCAAGATTTTATGCAGACAAACCTTCTGACCAAGTTTATGAGGATCTGGCTGAAAATGTGGCCTCTAGAGTGCACACAGGGTAAATGACAACGCAAAACAGACAGCGCACGACGGACAAGGGACACCGGACACAGCATGATCAAAAAAGCTCACCTTGAGCACTTTGTGCTCTGGTGAGCTAAAAACATTATAGTGTCATAATTGTAAGATTGATGATGTTTTCTCCACTCTTGACATACTATAACAATATTAAGTGTCTTTGAGTTCAAAACAGATCCAAGTATGACTTTAAACATTGGGCAGTCTGAGCTTTGATCTACACTGAGGAAGGTCTTATCAGAATTGCTAGTCAAGCAGTCAAAGATTTGAAGTTACAATATATAGATCTTTCTTCTGGACTACATATAAATGAGCCATGCTCTGGGATAAAAAGACATTTAATGTATCTTTGTGATACATTAACTCTTTACTAAACGATAAAATTTTAGACTGATCCAAATTGAAAGTATTTGCAGACGAGAAATTAAATGCAATTCAAGAATTGAAATTTGTTTTGGAAAGGGTAGAAAACATTGTGGGAAAAGAAGAAAATGCTGGTAACCAGCATTTTCTTCTTTTCCCACAATGTTTTCAAAGGACTTCTTCTATAGGGTCGTTAAAACCCGAGATTGTGTGGTAAAGGGTTAAACCAAGCAAGACTTCTTCTATAGGGTCGTTAAAACCCGAGATTGTGTGGTAAAGGGTTAAACCAAGCAAGTCATCAAATACTCATGGATTCTTAAAATAGTTTGTCTTCCTACCGACTGAATCTGGAGGTAGAATCATCCTTTGACATGCAGAAAATTTGACTATCGCAAAAAGTTCAGGCTGCCCAGACTGTCCTGTCTGACCTGGATCAATACTGTTTGCAGATGCACTGAACCCTCTTTTCTCAGTGCATGGCTCATCTGTCCATGTCATCTATAAATATCCATTTCCATTCCCTTCATGATTATAAGACTTTCTCCTTTACCAACAAAATAGTCTGAAGTTTCAAAGACATGTCCAAACATCTGAGCAACAGCTAATTTGTTGCTTGCGAATGCTTTCAAAATTTATCATAATGTAATTTTGTCAAATGGTTAACTCTTTACCACAATTTTAATGATTGATTGATTGTATGATGTTTAACGTCATTTTCAACATTATTTCCGTTATATCACGGCAGCCAGTGCACCTATCCATGCTTTCCTGGAGTTTCTTTTACCAGTATTCCGCACAATATTCTTTCCATGCCACTGGCTGCTTTCCCACATAACCATCGTCGAAACAATGGTCGGCGGTGAGAGAGGAATGAATCCTGTCGCAATGACTATCATCAATCCTCAGAAAGAAATTGGCCAAGCCAGGGATCAAACCAGCAACCTCCTGTTCTCAAGTCCTGTATGCTACCGACTGAACTATGGGGGCTTGGCACACACTTTTAATGAGAAGGCTTTTGAAAACATTGTTGGAAAAGGAGAAAATACTAGTTACCAGCCATAACAATCCTATATCTGCAAATAGTTTCAATTTGGTCCCATGCGAATTTTTCTCGTTTGGTAAAGAGTTAAGTGTGAACTCTTTGACTGACATACTTTTTTATACATGTTTTAACTATGTGCATTTGCCAAGAACAAATTAAATGTGACTCAAAAACTAAAATTTGTCATTCAAAGGGTGAAAAACATTGTTGGAAAATGAGAAAATGCTGGTTACCAGCACTTTCTCTTTCACTACAATGTTTTTAACTCTTTGACACAATCCTGACTTTTAACAACCCTAAGAAAGAAGGCCTTTGAAAACATTAAGGTTGAAGAAGAAACTGCTGGTAACCAGCAATTTCTCTTTTTCCAACAATGTTTACTACCCTATCAAAGACAAATTTTGTCATTTGAGCCACTTTTAATTTTTCATCTGCAAGTGTTTTCAATTTGAACCAGTCTAAAATTTTATCCTCTGGTAAAGAGTTAAAAGCCGCCTTATTCATCAGGGTCATTGAAACTCGGGCTTCTTTCACACAAAACTAAGACAAGTGACTACTAAGGATATTTACAATAAAGCTAATTCACAAATCTATCTCCCCAAAACTGAATAGTTACTAATTCACAACCTAATACAATCCTCCAACAAAACTAATGACCTGTAATTACGTACATCAACAAGCGAAAGAAACTTTGTTTACATAACAGAGCAATGTGTGTATGCATGTTTCATCTATTTTCCAAGAAACAATGGGGAGAAATATTCAAACAGACTGTTTAGTCTTGTTCTTATAATCAAAATTTGATTCCTAGGGTACCATGTGCAACCCTACTTCTTGTTGTTGCAAGTGAAGGGGTAGAATTCACCCTATTTCTAATTTTCAAAAATTTTCAATGTTTCAGAGGGACACAATTTCTGATAGGATAAACCAAATAATGTAGCCAGTCAGATATCATGTTACTCTGAAATTATACTTAGCATGCTATTTAGAACAACTGTTGAACACTGGTCCTGATCAAAATCAGCCTGCAGAGAATGTAGCATCCCGTCCTAGGATCTATACTGTGTGATATTTTGTGATAGTCTGACCAAACTATCAAAGCAGCCTATATACAAGTAATAATATATATCCTAAAAACCAAAATGTTGCTATTTCGAAGCTATGTTGGGGGAGAAATGTCTCCTTGTCGGACAGTGTAGATCCAAGATCAGATTGTGCAGTCTTTGATCTACACTTTCTGCAAAAGGACTTTGAGTTGTGCTTTGCAACCTAAGGCTTAACTCTTTCCCAAACAAGCCCTGGTTTTCACGTGTCTGCAGTACAAGTCTTTTGAAAACACTGTGGGAAAAGGAGAAATTGCTTGTAACGCGCAATTTCTCCTTTTCCCACAGTGTTTTCTACCCTTTTTGAGAACTTCCTGCCATTTTCATCAAATTTAAAATTGTCGTCTGCAAACTCTTTCAATTTGGACCAGTCCAAAATTTGTTGTTTGGGAAAAGGTTAAAGTAAAGATATGCACTTTTTCATTCAGGCAGAACCACCCACATATTGCAATCTCAAGGCTGATTGAGGCCAGAATATATAAACGTAGGGGCATAAGTCTAAGATCAGACTGAATGTTCTGTGCAGTCTAATCTTGATCTATACTGTCTACAAAAGCTACATCTGATTTGTAGTCTGCAAATGCTTACAATTTAGACCAGTCTGAACTTTTGTCATTTGGTAAAGAACAAATTGAATCGTACGGAAAACAATGCAGCAAAAGAAACAACTGTGTGTTTCAAAACTTTCAAGCAACTGCTCCTTTTCCCCACCGCTTTTTCAAAAGATGGCAACTGCAAGGAAGTAAAAAGTAGTCATATTTGTCCTTGAATAGGTTTATAAGAAAACTGATTGACAGAGAAAGTATCTCTGATAAAAACCACACTATGCCAAGCATTTTCCCCCATCTAAGAGAAATATTGGAGTTATGGTAATATAATAACATCAAATGAAAACTTGTGCTCTCTTCCTAACTAATATACCAACCAAAAATTGGCAGACGCATAAACTAATAGAAGGGAAAGAATATGAGCCATGCCCTGTGAAAAAGGGGCTTAATGCATCTGCGAAAGATATCGATCCAGGTCAGCCTGCGCAATCCATCCATACTGACCTGAGCTAAAACTTTTAGCTGTTGGTCAATTTTCTTTATGTCCAAGGACCAGTCTGCTTCATGATTAAGTCCGTTGTTACAGAAGTGGCTATTATGGTTCAGTGAGTATGTGATGGCTTGATTGGTATTATGCATTGCGGAGATGCATTAAACCCCCTTTTGCCAGAGTGTGGCTCATATTCAAGTAATGAGAGGGTTCTGGCAACAGTTTCCTGAAAATATGTTTTTATTTTCAACCATGTTCCTCAGAAACTTGTTGCATAACCTTCCTTCCATAATAAAGCATGGCATTCTTGGAAGCAAAATATTTATGGTAAATTTTCGGTACATAAACATTTATCCAAAAATAAATTACTTTAACCCTTTACAATACAATCCTGACTTTTAACGACCCTGAGCAAGAAAGTTTTTGAAAACATTGCTGGAAAAGGAGAAAATGCTGGTTATCAGCATTTTCTCCTTTTCCTACAATGTTTTCTATTGTATCAATGACAGAAATTATCAACTTAGCAATATTTAATTTGTTGTCTGCAAATGCTTTCAATATTGTCTAGTCCAAAATTTTGTCATTTGGTACATAGTTAACCCTTTACCACACGTCAAAATTTTAGACTGGTCCAGATTGGAAGCATTTGCAGACGACAAAATAAATGTGACTGAAAAAATTGAATTTCGTTTTGGGAAAGGTAGAAAACATTGTGGGAAAAGGAGAAAATGCTGGTTACCAGCATTTTCTCCTTTTCCCACAATGTTTTCAAAAGGCTTCTTCCTCAGGGTCGTTAAAAGTCGGGATTGTGTGGTAAAGGGTTAAAAAAAAAGGGGGGGGCGCTAAACTTAGCAAGGTATGGCATGCATCACATGTTTATGCAGACAGATTAGGTCAAGATCAGACTGCACAAAACTTGCAGTCTGAGCTTGGCTCCACCCTGTACCTTATTCTTAGCTCTTTACCATGCAATCTGGAGTTTTCATGACCCACAGATATAAGGTCTTTCGAAATCACTGTGGGAAAAGGAGATAATGCTAGTAACCAACATTTTCTCCTTTCCCACAATGATTTCTGCCTTTCTAAGACAAATTACAACACTTAGGCCACATTTAATTTGTTGTCTGCAAATGTTTTTAATTTGAACAAGGCCATTATATCTGTATTTGGTAAGGACAACATATTCTTGTCAAAATACCTTTGCATTTCTATTTTGTTTTTTCTGCTTATACAATTTACTTGGCAGTCTACCAGTTAAAGGCCCTTTAGCTGCTAAAAGTAAACAATTGGTGGTAAATGCAATTAAAATTAAATCGCACTGTTTAAAAGTATGGAAATTATTGTGAAGATGACAATGTGTTATTGTATGGTCAGTTCAAGAGTAAAAGTCACTGGCTGAAAAATTAATTTTAAAATCGGGTAACGAGTAAACAAAAGATAGAGCGACCTGGCAACTGTTAACATAGTTTTAGATTTCATTTTTCTGTCAGCAACGCACAAATGGGCCAACCATACAATAATAAATTGTTTTCTGTCAGCCACTTAACAGTCATCAACCAACCATACAATCACCAATTGTCATCTTCAAAATAATTTACATACTTGTCAAATGGTATGGTTTAAATCTGAATGCATTTTAACACCCACACTGTTTACTTTTGGTTGCGATAGGGCCTTTAATATTGCATGTACTCAGTCTATTTTAGAAAATCAGATGGTCAGATGGTAAGTCTCAGAAAGCACTGGACCAAGATATGCTTGCTTTTGTGGGCAGTGTAGATCAAGGTCAGACAACACAAAATAAGTATACAGTCTGATCTTGCATCTTCAATGTCTGCTAATTTGTAACAAATTCTGGCCAAAACAACCTGGGAATAGCTAAATTTTGGCTATTTTGCCAAACTGAAAATGTCAGTTTCATTGAGCATAATAAATTTATATTTATAATTGCTCTAAGGGTTTAAGAGCCATCAGTGAATATGACAACCCCCCCCCCCCCACACCATTACACTTAACCCTTTACCACATAATCCCGACTTTTAATGACTCTGAGAAAGAGGCCTTTTGAAAACATTGTGGGAAAAGGAGAAAACGCTGGTAACCAGCATTTTCTCCTATTCCCTCAATGTTTTCTAACCTATCAATGACAAATTTCATCATCTGGGCCGCCTTTAATATGTCGTCTGCAAATGCTTTCAATTTGGACCAGTCTAAAATTTTGTTGTTTGGTAAAGAGTTAACCAACTCTCTTTACCATTCATCTTTCATAGTCCCCCAATATCCTGAATACCCACAGATCTATCTCAATTTATGCTTAACTTTAAACAGGTTGTGCACTTAATCGGGACTGCCAATAAGACAGGTTTCACTGTATACAAGAGTGCCATCTTCATTTTCATGGGAGAAAATGGTGACTTAGCTTGCTGCCAAAGCTTTTATATTGAAGACCTTCAGATGAGGAAACTTTTCATTCTTTTTTGGAATGTTGAACAAATAAAGATGCTTTTACTTTGAATAAATTCAAAATCCTGCAAACTGTTATTGCTAACTTAGTTCTACTGGCAGTAACACTCTAACCTCTACAGTATTAAGTAATCTCTTTGGGTATCATTAATTGCAGAAAGTAAGAAAATACAGACTGCTCCCTCAGTGCCAATTGACAAGTAATCGATGCTCCCCATTGACATCTGCTGTAAATCAAATAGTTTTATGTCTGTTTGGATAATGTGAGAAAACTAGTTCACTGACTGATTTAATTACCAGTCTCAACTAGGTGAGTACAGCTGATTGATTTTTTTTTTGTCTAACTTCTTCAGACCTAAGCATCATCAATTCTCTACAATTCTAGGTAAATTCATAGAGAACTGTAACATTCATATACACTGTTCTTATACAGTATTTCTAAGTCATTTTAAATAAGCATTCGACCAGTCAAATGAAATAACTGAGTGGAGCTGTCATCAGACAGCACAGCTCACCTGGTAAAGTTAAATGTTGTCGATGGCAATCACTCAGTCAGGAGAAAACTAGTTCTAAAAAACTTTATTACGAAATTTCAAAATCTGTGACCTTGACCTTAGGATCATGGGCATGGCTAGAGTATTGCTTAATGAAATTTAGGACCTGTATCTGTCATCATTTTAGCTAGACATGTACAAAATCCACTGCTTAGTTCTGACTATAAGCTCCTCCAAAACTTTAACATAAAACTTGGATGTGAAATATAAATGTCTACAACCTTGACCTTAAGATCATGGCACTGCTGAAAGAAACTCTAGACCTATATCTATCATCATACTACCTATGGACCAAATCCATCACATGGTTTGGAAAATGTGAGCTCTTAAAAATCTTTGAACTCTTCACCAAACAACAAAAATTTAGAGTAGTCCAAATTGAAAGCATTTGCAGACGACAAATAAAATGGGGCACAAACGACAGTATCTGTCCATGAGACCACTGAAAACATTGTAGGAAAAGAAAAAAATCCTGGTTACCAGCATTTTCTTCTTTTTTCACAATGTTTTCAAAAGCCTTCTTCTTTAGTGTCGTTAAAACTCGGGATTGTGTGGCATTGAGTTAAGTAAATGTGGACACCA
This sequence comes from Tridacna gigas, assembly GCA_945859785.2. NCBI lineage: Eukaryota > Metazoa > Mollusca > Bivalvia > Cardiida > Cardiidae > Tridacna > Tridacna gigas. The sequence continues at coordinate 43,437,127 of OX244036.2, forward strand.
ACTCCAAAACCACTGATAGTGCATTAGTTCTTCCTGGACATGGTCAAAGTGACCTGTAAAATGCAAAAAAAAGCTGGAAACAACCATTTTCACCTGTTCAAACAATGTTCAAAACCTTTTAAAAGAGAGTTCAAATCATTTGAAACAAATCTGATTTACAAACTACAAATGCTTTCAATTTATATCTGACCTTGATCAGCAGGTAATTCCGAGCTAGTGCTAAAAGTTGCTAAGACCAACACCCTCCATACCTATGCACACAAGTAAACACATTGCAAATTATCGGCTGATATCTGCAATTAAACTTATGACTGTCAGAGGTGCAGCTTTTCAATATCTTATCAAAACAGGACCACGATTCACTTTTCTGCATTTTTCATTGAAAAGATAAGATACCAGGATGGTTCTACAACATTTAGCTGAAAACACAATTGTAAAGATATTCTTTGGCCCATTTTATAATTGAGTCATGCAGGGGGCTAAATGCATCTCCGTAATCCATTACACCAAGCAAGTCATCACATAATAATGGATCCATAAAAACACATCTTTTTTTAATAATTGATTTAATCATGAAGAAAACTGTTCCTTGAACATACAGAAAATTGACCAGAAGCGAAAAGTTTCAGTCCAGGTCAGCCTGAGCAGTCCACGCAGGTTGACCTGAGTTGACACTTTTTGCAGATGCATTAAGCTCCCTTTTCACAAAACATGGCTTAAATCAATACTCCTTCTATCCCTTCAATTTAAAAGTATTAAGATTCATAATTCTTGATCAAATGACAAAGTTTTTGACATATCCAAATTCAAAGCATTTTCAGACGAAAAGACATTAGTGGCTCAAATGGTGGTACATGTATTTGTCTGTCAACTGGTAGAAAACAGTTTGGGAAAATGAGAAAATGCTTGTTACCAGCATTTTCATCTTTTTCAACAATGTTATCTAAAGACTTTTTCTCAGGGTCATTTACACACATGTTGTGTTGTTAAAGGTAAAAATACTGAAAAGGAGCAATTTCTCAATCTTTCACCATGTTTTCTTGGCCAATGTCACCAGTCAAGCTGAACATACAAAGATACTTGATATTTCATATTCAGAAGCTTTCAAAGTTGTGCAGCCCAAAAATACATTTGGAATCCTACGTGGACCATGTCAAAGGCTCTTTTCTCTGACCTATACAACTAACTAGTCCACAAATCTTTTCAGGACAATCCCTAGACATCCCTATCCATTCACTGTCTCTCTTCCTCTCTGGACAAAATGTATATCTACCTTTTGAGCCATACTCTTGCAAAAAGGGGCTTAATGCATCTCCTTGATCCAGTATACCAATTAACCCGTTACCATATGACAAAATTTTAGCCTTCTCCAAGTTGAAAGCATTTGCAGACAACAATTTCAATTTGGCTAAAATGGTGCAATTTTTCTTTGATAAGGGTAGAAAACATTCTGGGAAAAGGAGAAAATGCTGGTTACCAGCATTTTCTCCTTTTCCCACAATGTTTTCAAAAGGCTCCTTTCCCAGGGACGTCAAAAGGCGTCATTGTGCGGTAAAGGGTTAAGCCATCACATAATTATGGATCCATAAATAGCCACATTTTATCAGCAACCAAGGTAGACAGGTCCTTGGGCATACAAAAAATTGACCAGCAGCAAAATGTGGCTGACCTGGGTCGATACTTTTCACAGATGCATTAAGCCCCCCCTTTCACAAAACATGGCTCATTTCTTTATCAAAAAGTACAGCCTCCATATCTTTCATCTATCATCAATAATAGTAGAACATTTCCATGCATAATATCATACTTTATGTATGGTTTTTATGGTATCCAATAAATCACTTTCTTTCCCAGTTTTTCTCTCTCTTACAAGAAATGCTTGTCTCCCTAGAAGGAAATGTCTGGACAATTTATTGTGCTTTTGTTGACAGTGCTCATCAAGATCAAACTGCAAGGGATGTGCAGTCTAATCACTTTCTTAAGTGTTGGATATGTAAAGAGATATTCTGGCCTAAAGAGCAATAGATTTGCAATACTTAAGTATTCCGTTTTCTACAACATTTTCATACCATTGAAATAATTATGCGTATGAAATATGTAATAGTTTTGAGTTTGAAAATGGTGGGAAAATTGATTCACTTATCAAGGCTTTACTGGTACAAGATATACAAAAAATACAGATATCTTCTAAGGTCAAAAGGTTCAATTACAAATTTGCCAAAGTGATTTTTCTTCCAGGTAACTCCCACCATGGACTGATAAAAAACTTAACTGTGACCCTGGGTCCCACCATCAATGATATCTCAGTTGTGGTATAGATATATTATCTGCTGAACTCTTTACCAGAATGGCAAAACTATAGACTTAACCAAACTGATAGCACTTTTAAATAACATATTCAATAGGACTAAAATAAAGGAATCTTTGCCTATGATAAGGTAGAAAACATTGTGAGAAAATGAGGAAATGCTGGTTACATGCATTTTTTCGTTTTCCCACAATGTTTTCAAAAGTTTTCCTTTTTACGGTTGTCAAAACACAAGACTGTATGGTAAAGGGATAAATGGTAAAGAAAAATGGAAATTAGTTGGGTTATCCATATTCCAACCATAAATCTATATCTATTGATGTCAGTTCTCCATATAGATGTAGATCACCAGTACTATACAGGGGCACCAAAAGCATTTTTTGGCAGCGGGTGAAACCCGCTGTCATAGTCCCCAGGTATGAGTTACTGATTTTCAACGCTTACGATATTTATCTAGGTCGAGAATTCTTGCATCCGGCAGCTTTTTCCTGGATACGCGAGGTAAACAAAACTTGATTCCTACACTTGACTAAATAGTTCCTCCATGAATACACAAACGATCATGTATAAATACGCGCTACTCGCGCAGACGACACCCTTTCAAAACTGCCTTACACCTTACGAGTTCATCCGTAATGTTACTGTAGAATAGAAACGGAAAGAGGGCGTCGGTATCTACATAGACCGAAAAAGTGCAAAAGAAAATATTTTCAGAGCAAAAGTTTTTATTAGTCGCCGCGCAGAAGCGCGCGACTATATTTTTAATAGTTTTTCGAGTTAGGACATGGACAATGGGAATTTCTTTTTTATAGGGGTGTTAAGGTTAACAAGGAATCATTCTACTTCGCCTTAAACTGGCTTTTTAATTCATTCTTAAACTACGAAGTATATACAATACGATACTATTTTTGCTCTGTTAATACTTACAACATCAAAAAATCCGCCCAAGTATTACTTTTATTTTCGCTATTCGCGAGAAATGGACTCATCCAAATAAATGCCTTGTTTCCATTGGTCAAGGCTGTACAGGTTTCCAGTCATTTCGTACCTAGTTAATTTCGTACCTAGGTCATTAAGTAGATACGATTTTGGTCATTTCGTACCTACCTATACTTTCTATTTTGGTCATTTCGTATCCAGTTGGTCGTTTCATATCCATGTTCGTCATTTCGTACACAGGTTTAATTATCATTTTGATTATTTAGTATCTAGTTTTTCCTACTATTTATGTTTTTTGTTGAATGACCACCGCTAAAATTGTACATTGCTGAAATTGTGTTAAATTCCGCCGAAGAACGAGTATGATGGTTATGATTGTATCTAACCATTATTGGTTACTTCTTTCTAAGTTTAGTTTTTAAAACAAAGATTGTTTAGAACCCTTTTGTTTATTTCTCACCAAGTTCTAGATAAATTTACATGTACTTTGTAGGAAAAAATCTGGAGAGAGACCAGTTTTTCGCTGTGTTGTTCATAAATCGCAATGCAAAACCAATATTCTTTATTAACAGCGTTCACCAAACAGTATAGTTTTAGACTTGTTTAAATTTAAAGCATGCCTTGCAAACTTACGTTCTCTTGAATCATACTATCCTAGGACATTAACATTTTAGTAACTTGGCCCTGTTTTCAACACTTTCCCAAACAAACGCGGGTTATCACGTGCGCTGTCAAATTCTTTTGGAAAAACATGTTGGATAAGGAGAAATTACTCGTTATAAGCAATTTCTCCTTTAACAAATACTTTTCCCCCCACTACTAGCGAATTTTCTACCATTTTTGCAGCTTTTTAAATTGTCGTCTGTCAACTCAGAGAGCGCTATGCGAGGGTATTAGATACTGTAACAGAAGACAACTTTTGATATAGATTCACAGTCACATCAATTTCATAATGTGTTAAAAAATCTGCTGATGAAAACTGACATTTACTTATTTGCCCTGGCTTTCTTGAAGCATTAAATAAAAAAATTTGTGGCGACTTTGATTCTTTGCATCGACTTTTTCTTGTCGGTGTTTGTTTGCATGATGAATTTTGAGCATAGGGCATCGTAATGGGATTCGTGTAATATCGCCTTTTATCGCCAAAGTCGTACGGATTCGGCTTTGACAGGCGATGTTACACGAAAAGTCACCCATTAAGCCTTTGGCAGACGGCAAAATTTCAGCTGTGTTCAAACTGAAAGCATTTGCAGACGACAATTTCATTGTGGCTCAAATGGTACAAGTTTTATTTTAAAGGATAGAAAACATTGTGGATAATAGAGAAAATGCTGGTTCCCAGCATTTTCTCCTTTCCCAGACTGTTTTCACAAGGCTTTTATCTCAAGGTTGTTAGAAGTCGGCATTGAGTGGTAAAGAGTTAAAAGTAGTTATAACTGCAAATTATATTATGCATTTACTTGTACAACACAATCTCAAGTTTTAACGACCATTAGAACATAACTTTTTACAAACATTGTAGGAATGGGAGAAAATGCTGGTAAGCAGCATTTTCTCCTTTTCCAACAATGTTTTCTACCCTATCAAAGATGTACACTGTTTTTGAGCCATGTTTCAATTTTTGTCTGCAAATGGCTTCTTTCAGTATAATTTATTAGCAGTTAATGAAATTTAAACAGCTTGGGTCATAACAGCTGCCAGTGTACCTATGCATACGTTTCTTGGCTATTTCCTTAAGGTCATGCACTGAATAACAACATGGCATAAATGATAAGTGGATCAGAAAGAAGACCATGCTGGAAATTTAAACCAGCGATACCAACTTCAAGTCTTTGAGTTACAAACTCCTTAAAAGGGATCGGCAAAACTTTTATAAAGCACATTATTTGGCCTACAAGGATTTTGAGGTGTAAAACCTCAAAATTATACTAAGACTGGTTTTCAGTACTTTAAGATACCTTTCAAGAATTTCATAAATGTTACGGATTGATATAATAGAAAACATTGGTTAGAAGCACTTTCTCCATTTCCACAAATGTCTTTAAAGGCCTCTTCCACAGGGTCATAAAAACTTGGGATTGTTTTGGAAAGGATTAATATCATTTATTCAAGTCTTGTTTTCTGCCTGTGCTCATGTACTAGATTTTATCTTTATTTTAGCCACAAACAAATGAGCTGTGCTTTGGCAAAAGGGGGCTTCTTGCATCCTCGTGATGGATTATACCAAGCAAGACATAAATAATTATTGATCCATAGACCGACCCTTCGTTGTACAGAAAATGGACCAATGGCGAAAAGTTTCAGCCCAGGTCAGCCTGTGAAGACTGCACAGACTGACTGCCTGCACAGGCTGACCTAAGTCTATACTGTTTGCAGATCGATTAAGGCACCTTTTTACTTCAAGTCAAGTATAAAGGAAACCTGTGCAAAGAAAGTAATAAGATCTGTAGCTGGCACAAACCCGCTGCCTTCAGTGCGTCAGCGCTTTGATTCTCCTTTCTTTTGATATTCCAATTTACAGCAGCATACAAACAGATTTTGTTATAGAAGTTTTTGAGAAAATCAACCAAAATGATCAACAAAATCTGATTATTTTCATTCACCTGCGAAGATGACTTTAGAACTAAGATATAGACAGAGGTACATTTTGAAAACTTTTTTTTCTTATTTTATTTTTTGTACAATTTCTTGTCACATTAAATTGGTCAGAGTGACTTTCATTGCATAGCAAGGTACAAATACAAATTAAACACACTGAATAGTTAGTTGCAAAGATAGCACAGTGCACAGAATCCCTGGACTCTGGTTTTGACAGTCCCAGGTTTGATTCCCAGTGATGGCAAACAATGTTTAGGGTGGTAATGGGGTAATTTTACCACCTACAAATCACATCCTATTCTTTCTTTTGTAAATTCACAATACTATGTTTATTTAACCCTTTCCCAAACAAGCCCTGGTTTTCATGTGTCTGCAGTACAAGTCTTTTGAAAACACTGTGGGAAAAGGAGAAATTGCTCGTAACGAGCAATTTCTCCTTTTCCCACAGTGTTTTCTACCCCTTTTGAGAACTTTCTGCCATTTTCATCAAATCTAAAATTGTCGTCTGCAAACTCTTTCAATTTGGACCAGTCTAAAATTTGTCATTTGGGAAAGGGTTAAAAGATAGTTTGGGGTGGGGAATCAAAATCTTGTTTTATGCAGCTATGAGTGCAGATGAAGAGCACACTAACAACAAAAAGTATAAGATCTGCTATGGAGGCCATAACATGAGACATAGGATATTATAGCATTTCATCATTGTATTTCTCATTTCTTGAAGTACCTTGACAGAACAGAGATAATTATCCATTTGTCACAGGAAAATTCCTAGGACAGAGCACCATTACTTTATATAATTGGTGATGCTTTTCTGGTTGTGGAAAGAAATAATTCATTCTGCCTCCCAAGTGTATTCTTTATTATCCATACTGAGGTCTGGAAGTACTGTCTCACTCATTAAATTGTATGTGTATTGGTAAGATTATTGTATTTTTAACACTTGAATTTAAGCAAACAATTCCGTTTTAATGAACCTGAGGAGGACTGCTTCTGAAAGCATTGAAAGAAAAGGAGAAAATGGTGGTAACCAGCATTTTCTTCTATTCCCGCAAAGTTTTTTACCCTTTCATAGACAAATCCCACCATTGGAGACATTTTCGTCACCTGCAGGTGCGCTCAATTTGGCCAAATTTTATCATTTGGTATAACATATTTCATTTGCTTTCTGATCAGTATGATGTTTAGCTTTACTGAAATGGAAAATCTAAATTCAGACAGCATAATTTTGAACAGTTCTACCTTTATCTGCACTTTCTGCAGAAGCACTACTTGTACACCAACAATCTTTTTTTCACATAGTCAAACCCACATGAGAAGACAAAATTTTCAACTTATCCAAGCCAATTATTTCTTTTTGGCTAGAACAATGGGGGTTGTCTCTGAAAGGGTACAAAACCTTGTGGGAAAAGGGGAAAATGCTGGTAACCTGCATTTTATACTTTTCAAAGAATGTTCTAATAAGCTTTTTTTTTCTGAGGATCCTTAAAAAACTTGATTGTTTAGTAAAGGGTTTAATGACATAAAATCTTTTTTTACAATATTGTTACAAGAAAAAGAGAAATGACCTTGTTCAAAATCTTCTTAACATTCAGACTCTCAATACCTGTCATCTCAATATTTTTTCATAATCTTCCCAACTTTGAAGGCATTGAAACTTGTATGTCAATGATGGGAAACAAGAGCTGAGTATAGCATGCTGGTGCCAACGCCCAGCTGCAGTTGCTTTCAGCAACAGATTGATTTTCAGTGAAAATTCTAACTTGAAAAAGGGCCATAACTGTGTCAAAAACACTTCTGCTGGTTACCTGCCATTCTGGTATGGGTTACCGTTTTGATACTTAATAACTAGTCCAAGTCAGAAGTAAATATCTTCACTTAGTTTTTGCACGACAATGATGCAGACAATGACGACAGGGCTATAGGAATACCTTGATTTTTTCTTTGAAAACAGCTTAGCCATAAATGTTAAATCAGTGAAAAAATAACTTTGCTCAGGGAGGCCTTAACTTCCTGATTCTATCACAGGTGATATGATTACCAGCTCAATCCTAACCAAAATTGATAATCTAAATATTTTTTAAAATTATCAGTTGGAAGTCTACTCAACTTTCAAGATATCAAAACTTGTATGACAATGGCGTGTTGGAAACAGTGATAAATCACTGACAAAATGACCTTGATCAGGGTCACCCTGACTTCCAGACTTTATCATGCGTTATGATACTGTATGCATTTATTTTTGGGAATTGATGTCTACTTTCTGTTAGAGGAAGACCATCCCATTATTACTATTTATTATTTTAACCCTTATCCTGCTGAATAAAAGAAATGAAACTTTATAGTAGATAGTAGAAGCCAAAAACTTTCCTGTTTCAATGGTATTTTTGGAGGAAAGATATCTTCTTATCGGACAGTGTAGATCAAAGATCAGACTGCACGTTCTGTGCAGTCTGATCTTGATCTATGCTGTCCGTAAAAGGTCGTTGGGTCACGATAAGCAGCCTAAGAGTAAAGATATGTACAGCAATCTTTTTAGACCTACAAATACTGACATTTTGTCATTTAACTTTTTTCACAAAACTTTGGACAAATTAATTGTGAATTCAGAATATAAAGGCTGGAATTGGCCTTAACAGGGAAGAAAAGTTCGTGGAAAATTGGGACAGTGTGGGTTACTAGCATCTAATCTACACTGTCAATTAATGGCACTCTAATCTTAATCTATTTGTCTACAAAAGCAACAAAAGTTGTGCTTATTGCTCTAAGGAATATTCATTTTGTAGTGGGTGACTTACCCTGAAAACGGCTTGTTTAGCATTGAGGTAGAAGACTTCGACAGTGGCAGTGTCCCTTAGTTCTGTGATGCTTTCAACATAAAATCTACAAAGGAAGAGAGGAAAAAATCAACCTAGTACCAAAGATATAAAAAAGGAGCTAATTTCCTCAAATGTTTTCTACATCAATGCTATATGACATCTTTTTTCTTAATCCTTTACCAGATGAGAAAATTTTAGACTGGTCCAAATCGAAAGTGACTGAAGATGACAAATAAAATGTGGTTAAAATGATGAGATGGAAAACATTGTGGGAAAATGAGAATATGGTTACCAGCATTTTCTTCTATTCCTACAATGTTTTCAAAAGCCTTTTTCATCAGCTTCGTCAAAACTCTGGATTCTGTGGTAAAGGGTTAAATGGTTAATGCTTTATCACACAACAAAAGTTTACACTTGTCCACACCCAAAGCATTTCTGACATTTCAAGCGTGGGTGTCTTTGGAAGGGTAGAAAATATTGTGGAAAAAAGTAGATGGTGGTTACCAGGATTTTCTCCTTTAACCACAATGTTTTCAAGAGCCTTTTTCCTGAAGGTCATTTAAACTCGCAGACTGAACAAGCATTCTGATAGTATTGCATAGCAATACACAGTCCCCTACCGGCCGTATGTATCGCTGGCATGTCAGTGAAATTTTTTAAGTCCAAGGCCTGTAACTGCGTCAAAAAGCAGTGGAGCAGGACGAAACTCGAACTTGATGTTTAAGTCATGGTGGTTGATGTACACACCAAAAATCAGCTCTATATGTAGCAGCGTTTAGAAAAAAAGTGCGGAAAAATGTTTTATCAGTGAAATTTTGTAAGTCCAAGGCCCGTAAATGCGTGAAAAAGCAGTGGAGTGGGACGAAACTCGAACTTGATCTGTAAGTCATGGTGGTTGACTTACACAGCAAAAGTCAGGTGAATATCTACCAGCATTTAGAAAAAAAAGTCCGGAAAACTGATTTATCAGAGAGATTTTGTAAGTCCAAGGCCCGTAAATCCGTGAAAAACCAGTGGACCGAAACGAAAGTCGAACTTGATCTGTAAGTCATGGTGGTTGAATTACACAGCAAATCTGAGATCAATACCTACCAGCGTTTAGGAAAAAAGTCCGGAAAACTGATTTATCAGTGAAATTTTGTAAGTCAAATGCCCGTAAATCCGTGAAAAACCAGTAGACTGGAACGAAAGTCGAACTTGATCTGTAAGTGATGGTGGGTGACTTATACACCAAAACTCAGCTCAATATGTACCAGCGTTTAGAAAAAAAGTCCAGAAAACTGAATTGCCAGACTGACGGACGGACAGAGTGCAAACCTAAAGTCCCCTTCGGCTTCGCCGGTAGGGGACTAATTAGCGTCAGAAGCTCACCACTGTAGCTGTAAGTAGAGCACCCTGTGCTCAGAGGAGCTACAAACCAGTATTTGCAAGGTCTGTGCTAAGGCTTAAATTACATAATTCACCTAAGCAGGAAGTTCATTTACAAGGCTGGTGTCCTGCTTGCAGCAGGGACTACAAAGTCATGATCCAGTACTTTTTTCTGACAATGCCCTGAGTTTACATAGAATTTTATCGCTGCCTGAGTTTCTACCACTTTCTAAACCACCATTTTTACCTTATTTTTCCTTTGATAGGCCTCACAAAAACTATTGGAAAACATTGTAGGAAAACCAGAATATGCTTGTAAGCAACATTTTGGAAGTGACATCATAAATTTCGCACAGAACATCAAATGGAGACACCCATTATGTTGACGTAATTTAAGGAGATTTGGATAAGACAATCTTGAAATATGATCATTTTTAAAAGCTTAAGAACAGTGATTTTATGGCTTGCTCTGGGGCAGGCAAACCTTGCCCTTTTTAGGGTGAAAATAAATATATCTTAAGTAAAATCAGACTTGTGATTTTTACCTGGAAATTGATGTAAGACCATGATTACACAAGCGAAAATCTGAAGACAATTGGACATCAAATTAAAAAGTTATGACAAACTTCCATGAACTTTTTGCCCAGCCCTCGTACACTGAATGAATGACATAGCTCAGTACTAAAGCCCAAGATGAGCACTTTGCGCACAAGCAAGCTTCAAAGCAGTTTCTGCCCTTTTAATGTCATATAAAACCTTACAAACTTACCTAACCAGGAAGTAAATTACTAAGTTGGTGCCTTGTTTGCGGGGCAGATCATGATCCAGCACTTTTTTCTCCAAATGTAACCAGTTATAATGACCCCTGAAAAGAAATTGAAAGTTAAGAACATGAATAAAATGTAAATAATAATGAGAAAAGAAACTGCTTGTGACAATCTATAGTATGACTCTTTACCAAATGGCACAATTTTAGACTGGTCCAAATTGAAAGGATTAGTTGATGGCATGTTAAATGCAAGTACTGCCATTTGCTTGTCGATAGGTGAAAAACATTCTTTGAAAAGGAGAAAATGCTGATTACCCGCATTTTCTCCTTTTCCAACAGTGTTTTCAAAACTTTCATCAGGGTCTTTAAAACTCAGGATTGTTTGGTAAAAGGTAAAAAGAATATTTTTCTGAATTTGACTGCTACAAATTTATTTAACCCTTTAACACACTTCCCTAACTTTTGATGACCCTGAGAAACATGGCTTTTGAAAACAATGTGGGAAAAGGAAAAAATGATGGTAACCAGCATTTTCTCCATTTCCCACAATGTTTTCTACCCTTTCAAAAAAAATTCAATTTCTGAGTCACATTTATTCTGTTGTTCAATTTGGACAAGTCTAAAATTTTGCTGTTTGGTAAAGAGTTAAGGAGGTATTGAGTCAATCAGGTAAGTTCTGGTACAAAAAAAGAGTGCTGCCCTAGAAACTGCTCATTTACTGATAATATTACTGATCTCTGATAATGAAACTACAGGTACATCCTTATTCACATCAATATAGATTTGATAAGGAGAGATTTGGAAGATAACCTGTTACTAAAAATAAACAAACTATCTTCTTTTGATGAGATGAAATAGGTCTTTTATCTAATTTTATTGAACTGACATACAGCAGGCGCACGTATCAATATTTATCTGGGATTGTTTGATTGTTAGTATGGTGTTTTGCAGGTGCTTTCATTAGTATTTAGGTTATCACTACGTAGCACTACATCAATTCCTTAACTCTTTCCCACATGACAAAATTTTAGACAGGTCTAAATTGAAAGCATTTGCAGACGACAAATAAAAAGTGGCCCAAATGACAAAATCTGTCCATGATAGGGTAGAAAACATTGTGGGAAAGGGTAGATTGATTGATTGTATGGTGTTTAACGCCGTTTTCAACATTATTTCAGTTATATCGCGGCGGCCAGTGCACCTATCCATGCTTTCCTGGAGTTTCTTTTACCAGTACTCCGCACAATATTCTTTCCAAGCCACTGGCTGCTTTCCCACATAACCATCGTCGAAACAATGGTCAGCGGTGAGAGAGGAATGAATCCTGTAGCAATGACTCATCAATCCTCGGAAAGAAATTGGCCAAGCCGGGGATCGAACCAGCAACCTCCTGTTCTCAAGTCCTGTACGCTACCGACTGAGTTGTGGGAAAGGGAGAAAATGCTGGTTACCAGCATTTTCTCCTTTTCCCACAATGTTTTCAAAAGCCCTCTTTCCCAGGGTCGTGAAAACTTGGGATTTTGTGGTAAAGAGTTAATATTTTTAGAATGCAAGAGCAATAGTCTCTCCTTAAAATTTGCTATTGTCCAGTCCAGCTATGGTGTTTCCTAACTTTGTTGTTGTCCTGCCAACAGGTTTTCTACTGTGAAGCTTTACAGTTTCCTAAATTTGCTTCTGTCAAGCAACAGTGGTTCCAAAATTTGTTGCTGTCCAGCTATGGATCTGCTGCTGTCAAGGTACAGAGATTCCTAAATTCACAGCTGTCAAGGTACAGATATCGCAAAACTTTGTCCTTTCCAGCCACTTAGTTCTGTAGCTGTAATGCTATCCAGCTATATAGATTCCTACATTGGCTGCAGTCTAGGTAGAGAGATTCCTAAATATGCTGCAGTCAATTTATAAAGGGTGCCTACATTTCCTAATGTCCAGCTTCTTATATCTGATGATGCTCAAGCAAGGGGGTCTTAAAATTACTGCTTTCTGGCTATCCAGTTTCTAAAACCTGTTGCATTTCCTACTTTTGCTACTGTACACCAATAATTGTGTTTCCTAAATTTGGTACTGTCCAGCTATTGTGTTCCGTAAATTTGCTGCTGTTCAGCTACGGAGTTTCCTACTTTTGTATCTAGAAAAGTATTATGTTTCCTCAATTTTGTCCAACTTTGGAGTTTCCTGAATTTGATAATGTCATGAAAATTCTAAAATTGGCTGCTGTCCAGTTTCTGTCAAGAAATAGAGTTTCCTAAATTTGTTGCTGTCCTGCAATAGAGTTCCTACAATACTATGTAGAGTTCAATATCATTTAACTGTGTACCAAACAATCCCGATTTTCAACAACTCTGAGAAAGAAGCCTTTTGAAAACATTGTGGGAAAAGATGAAAATGCTGGTAACCAGCATTTTCTCCTTTTCCCACAATGTTTTCTACCCTTTCAAAGACAAGTTCCATAATTTGAATCAAAGTAAAATTGCCGTCTGCAGATGCTTTCAATCTGGACACGGCTGAAGGCTGTACTATCGATCCAAGTAATAGTAACCAGCAGAACTAGAGCACCGCATGCGGGTGCCAATGCTTGGCTGCGGATGCTTGATTTTCAGTGAAAATTTTGTCGTTTGGTTAAGAGGTAAAAGATTACACAAGGATGAAAATAAGAGATTCCTGAGGTACTTGGGAAAGTGAGTGACATCTAACATCATCGTACAAGCAGACAGAGACGGCAAAAAATCAATCTTGAGACAGTTTCTATCAGATTCCTTGGAGATACAGAAAATTAAATTCTTTCATTATTTCTTAGAATGGCTATCACAACTTTCAGCCTTTACCACACAATCCTGAGAAAGAGGCCTTTTGAAAATATTGTGGGAAAAAGGAGAAAATTTTCTCCTTTTCACACACTGTTTTCTGTACTTATACAGACAAATCTCACCATATGAGCCATCATCTAATTTTTTTCTGCAAAAGCTCTCAATCAGGACAAGTGTAAGATGTGTGGTTAAAGTTTAACTACAGTTGCTTTTGTTGACTGAGTAGATAAGGATCTGTTTGCAAATAATGCTTAGCATGCCAAGTCTGATCTTGGATCTGTACTGTCCCTTGTTTTAGTGAGATACTCAGATCTAAATGGCCTGGACATTGCAACATACATGCATTTTCATAGTTCCAACTTGCATCTTTTTTTGGGAGTGCATGCACTCCCTGGAGGGCAAGTTTGGGAGCGCACTTAATAATGAAAATTTTAAAGCTTCTAAGGAGGGTCTGTTGTGTGGAAAATTTGCTTTGATGAGTCTCACTCTGCAACCAAAAGTTGCTTGTAATGTTTCCTTACTCACTGGACAAAGTTCAGAGGGCCAACTTAATACCAGATGGTAAGTAGAATTTTCCATTTCACTGTCAATATCAGACACTAATAAGCTTTTACTTAGTGTTTTATAGAGAGATTTGTGTAAATTCACTGTTTAAAGTCATTAATAAAGCTGAATAGATAGTTTGAAATGCCTTTGATCGGACGATGTCAAATCGATTTTTGTTGTGTCATGAATTTGGCATTTTCTTGGAGCAGTCTTTTTTTTCATGCCAGTTAATTTTTGGAGTAGTATTTCCGCATGATTTGACACAAATTTGTCAATTAGGGTAGCAAGTAACTTCAAAATCTGTAATTTTTCAATAGAAAAGCGGATTAATACCATTTATATTTTTAAATAAATGACATAACAACTTGATTCGCGGTGATAAACAGTGACCTTCATACTTGATACCTATTGTATACATCAGAGTTTAGATCTTTTAAATATCATGTAAAGACATTACAAATGTTACCATTAGACTCGTCAGTGCTTCTGTTTTGGCGACATTTTTTTCTAACTTTTCGCAATTGGCGCCACTGGTGATCGACAGCGGGAGCCATGAAACCTGCGTGTGCATGCACATTTCACTTTGTGTTTTTGTGCGTGATTATTCAATTTAGTGTGTGAATCACGCACATATGTGTGTGAATGGGAACCCTGATTTTGCAATTATTTGCTTGTTTCATTAGTTTGCACAATAAGTGTTCCCATTCTTCTAGATATCTTTTAAAAGAAATTACATAGCTGCATTTTTAACCCTTTACCAGATGACAAAATTTTAGTCTGGTCCCAAATGAAAGCATTTGCAGACAACAAATTAAATGTTACTCAAAACATAAAGTCTGTCTGTCATAGGGTAGAAATCATTGTGGGAAAAGGATAAAATGCTGGTTTCCAGCATTTTCTCTTTTTCCCACAATGTTTTCAAAAGGCTTCTTTCCAGGGTTGTTAAAAGGTGGCACTGTGCGGTGAAGGGTTTACCTTTTCACAAACAACAAACTTTGGACCCTTTCAAATTGAATGCATCTGCAGATGACAAATTCTAATGAGTTACAAATGAACTGGAGTTCTTTCATAGGGTAGAAACGATTGTGTGAAAAGCAGAAAATGCTGGTTACCAGCACTTTCTCCTTTTCCCACAACAGTTTCAAAGGGCTTGCTTCCTTATGGTCATAAAAACATGGAATTGTTTGGGAAAAGGTTCACCCTTACCAAACAATCCAGTTACAACTACCAAGTGGCAAAAGGCTTCTGAAAACAGTAGGAAAAGGAGGAAATGTCTTAATCTTGTCTCTCAGAAGAGCTCACATAGCTCACAACTTTAATCCTTTACCAAACAATCTCGTTGTCATGACCCTAGGGAGGAAGGCTTTGAAAACACCTTGGGTAAAGGAAAAAATGCTGGTAACCACATTTTCCTTCCTTTCCACATGATGTTTTCCTCTCTATTAAAGGCCCTACAGCTGCCAAAAGTAAACAATGGGGTGGTAAAGTGCATTTAAATGTAAATCATGCCATTTAAAAGTATGAAAATTATTGTAAAGATGATAATCTGTTACTGTACAATCTGTCCAGGTAATAGTCACTGGCAGAAAAAGAGCACTGCATATGGATACCTAAGCTTGGCTGTGGATGCTTGATTTTCTGTGAAAATTATAAGATGAAAATGGGAAATAACTCTGTCAAAAATACTATTATGGTTACCTGCCCATGTTGTATAGGTTCCCCTTTTGATAAATCAGAAGTTGTTGAAGTTTGAAGCAAATATCTGTGGCAACTTTGTCAAAAATACTATGATGGTTACCTGCTCTTGTTGTATAGGCTCCCTTTATGATAATTAACAAGTTGTCCAGTTTGAAGCAAATTCTTCAGTACAGATATGTTTGTCAAAGTTCTTGCATGACAACACAGATGACGATGAAGATGTTGCCTGGGCTACAAAATTACCTTTACATTTTCTATGAAAACAGCCAAGCTAAAATTTAATTTTCAAATTAGGTAAAAGTAAACAAACGACAGAGCAACCTGACAACTTTTAACTTAATTTTAGATTTCATTTTTAAGACACTGACCTACCAAACAATAACAGATAGTCATCTTCACAATAATTTACATACTTTAAAATGATGTGTTTTTATTTTTTATGCATTTTACCGCCTGCATTATTTACTTTTGGCAGCTTTAAATATCCATAACTCTTAAATTTTGAAATTTAGTCAAGAATCAACTCTTTTGTCTCAATTTGCAGTGTAACATAGATTCTCAAAATTGTATGAAGACATTAGGGCTTACGTTTTGTAAATTCCGATGATTTTTTTTTTAAATCTGGTAAAATTTTCACTCAAACCCATGTAGATTCTCTCTGGAATCAACTTCCTAACAATTCCAGTGACTATCTACAACATAGGTTTCTGTGATCAGAATAATGTTTCAAGTTAAAATATTTACTATTCGTTAAGTTCTTAGATTCTCCCCTTAGAAAAAAAAAACAGATACATATGCTTAGAAGCCACAAACATGGCAACACCAAGAATGCACTGATAGATACCTTGCTGAAACTTTCTGTGCTAGAGCAACCTCAGTCAAATTGCATTTATTTTTGGTCTTGTTTTTAGACTTAACCCTTTACGATATGACAAAAATTATGGACCGGACCAAACTAAATTTATTTGTTTGTATTGGAGTTTAACACCATTTTTAACAGATAAGGTCACATCACAGCGGTCAGTGCACCTACGCATGTGTTTCCTGGTTTCTCACACCAGTCCTGACAAACTTTCTTTCCAAGTCACTGGTTACTTTTCCCGCATGCATCAGAGTTGAGAGGCAAAAAATGTCCTGAAAGAAAGTTTTCCTGAATCGGGTATAAAACTCGCAACCACCAGGTCACGAGTCAGATACGCTAACCACTGAGCTAGCTACCTGGGCTGGCAGATCAAATTGAAAGCATTTGCAGATAATAAATTAAATGTAACTTAATTAAGTGACTATTTCTGTCTTCATTAGGGTAGAAAAAATTGTGGGAAAAGGAGAAAATGCTGGTTACCAGCATTTTCTCCTTTTCCCACAATGTTTTCAAAAGGCTTTATCCACAGGGTCATTGAAAGGCAGTATTGTGCGGTAAAGGGTTAAAGTATCTATTAGGTTTCTTTGACCCGTCTAGTCTTTAAAATTAACACCAAAAAAACATTTTGCATGTTACATTACATAATACCTGACAAGAAAACATGCCTGTCACTCAGGAACAGATTTCAGTGTTCTTTATTGCCCCTGGGTTATTTCCCAAACGGCATTAAAGTTGCAACAGAAACCAGCTCAAATTCTGACAGCACTGCAGGAAATCAATATTTTTTTCAGACAAGACATTTTGTCAACCTGTTACTGAATACCCAGCAGACCAACTCTTCTTCTTTCTTTCCCTGGCACTTCATACTGAATGCCTATAAATGAACCAATACAACTTTTTATGTCACTGCAGTTCATAGCTTTGGAAAACAGTGGGAAAAAGGGCTAACTGACCATGACAGGTAATTGCTCCTTTACCTGTAATGTTTACCCTACCATTAAAAAAAGGTATTTTCATCTCTCACTTTTTTGTACTTTTTTTTTTTAACTTGTGATAGTTTGAGACAGTCTAAAAAAAGCCTTTTAACTAATTAACCCTTTACCACATGATAAAGAATTTTAATGATCCTGAGGAAGAAGCGTGTTGAAAATATTGTGGGGAAAGGAGAAAATGGTGGTAACCAGCATTTTCTCCTTTTCCCACAATATTTTCAACCCTGTCAAAGACATTAGTTCCATCATTTCAGTCACACTTTAATTGTCGTCTGCAAATGATTTCAATTCAGACAAACCTGCATTTTTGTCGTTGTGTAAAGAGTTAAACCATCACCTAACAGATTATCTAAAGAAGCATCAGAATCTGGTTTAACCCTTTACCAAACAATCCCGACTTTTAACGACCCTGAAGAAGAAGCCTTTTGAAAACATTATGGGAAAAGGAGAAAATGCTGGTAACCATTATTTTCTCCTTTCCCCACAATGTTTTCTAACCTTTCAAATTTAAATTTCAGTTTTTGAGTCAAATTTATTTTGTTGTCTGCAGAACCTTTCAATTTGGCCAAGTCTAAAATTTTGTCATTGGGTAAAGAGATAAGCAACTTTACCATTTCCAAAATTTGTTAACAATTTCTAATAAGCCTAAGAAAGAAAGCTTTAGAAAACAATGAGGAAAATGGAAAAAAGGTTGGTTCTTTTCATTTTCTCTGTTTCAAAAAATGGGCCCCCCCCCAAAAAAAGTCATTTCGGTAATGAGTAATGTATGCTTTCAACATGGAAGATTCTAAAATTTAGTTATTTGGTAAGGAATTAAAAAATAGATGTCTGAAGAAATGAATATACCTTCACGTTTACAGAGAAATACTGAGTTTTAACGACCCTGACAAAGAAGGCTTTGTGAAAACATTGTGGGAAAAGGAAAAAAAAAAGGCTGGTAACCAGCATTTTCTCCTTTTCCCACAATGTTTTCTACCCTATCAAAGACAAAAGTCATCTTTTGAGTTACAGTACATTTAATTTTTTCTCTGCAAATGCTTTCAATTTGGTTGAGTCCAAAATTATGATGTTTGGTAAAGAGTAAAAACCTTTTAACTGAAAAATTCCATGGTTTCCAAACAAAGAGAGAAGGGTTTAGCAAAGAATGTGAGAAAAGGAGAAAATGCTTGTAATCATTTTTTTTCTTTTTCGACAACATTTCTCTCCTTTCCAAGACAAATCAAATTATTTGAGTCAAATTCAGTTTGTCTTCTGCAAATGGTTTCCAGAAAGTCAAGTCTGTCTTTGATTTCCAACAGAATATTGGACAGTGTAGATCAAAGATCAGACTACACAAAATGTGCAGTCTGATTCTGACCTACACCATCCACAACATGAACTAAATTTGTGCTAAGCACCTAAAAAATTAAATATTACCTCTTTCTTCAACTCCAGAATCAAGCACAAAATCCAATCAAGGACCACAAAATCAAACCACAATCAACTTCAAAACATTCTCTCGAAAATGAAACTTGGAGTAAGATCAATCCATAATCCAAACTTCCTCAAACAGTTTTAAGAATATGACCAAACAACAGATGAAATAATGCATGAGCGCTTAGACGAGATGTATGTTGTATGAGACACACTCCATGTCGAATCTGCTGTTGGATATCATTTTCCAATGATTAGGGATCAAACTTGATTGAACAAGATTGATAATCAATATCGTATGGAGGCATTCGTCTGAAACAATCTGCATCATTGAACTAGGTCTTGCGGTACTATAACCTTGTCTATTTGTCTTACAAATGCATTGTCATCTTGTTATATTGTCTAATACTTTGTTTTATTCTCTCTTTGTTAAAAGTCTCATACTGAAATGAGGCAAACAATTTCTCCAACAGAAGATATTCTTTTTCATCCTTCAAACTTTGAAAACATTTTGACAAAAGGAGAAATTGCTCATGATGAGCAGTTTGTCCTTATACCAAAATGTTTTTAACCATTTTTTTAAATATTAAACCTTAATTCATGATGATAATACATTACCATATAAACAGATAATATAAAAAAAATTGGTTGCAATTTTGTCTCAGATGATAATGGATTATTTTTGCAGTTTTTCCACAGCTAATAGACTACTGCAATTATCTATCAGGAACCACCTTTTATCTGCCAGTAATCCTACACCACACAGCAAAATTTTAGACTTGTCCTAATCAGAAGCCATAATTGCAGACAACACTCTAGATGTAACTGAAATCATAGAATTAGTCCTCAAAAAAGGTAGAAAACATTGTGGAAAAAGAAGAAAATGCTGGAAACCAGCATTTTCTCCTTTTCCCACAATGTTTTCTACTCTTCCAAAAACAAATTTTAATTTTTGAGTCACATTTCTTTTCTCATCTGCAAAAGCTTTCAATTTGGACTGTGGTTTGGTAAAGAGTTAAACTTATGTTTAAAACTTTGATCTGCTCTTCTTATGAAAAATTTTGCACAAGCATTTAGTAAAAAACTGCATTTCATTTTTAAGGCTCTGTTATCACTTTACCAAACAATCCAGTGCTTTAAAACCCCAAGGTATAAGGACTTTCGAGAAAACGTTTTGAGGAAAGGAGAAAATGCTGGTAAGCAGCATTTGGGGATTTTTGCTTATTGCCTCATACCTTTTTGAAAACGAATCCCATACTTGAGCCACATTTGTCGCTCGCATAATGCTGTCAAAATAAAATAAATCTAAGTTAACCTTTGATAGTTACAATAAGATCTTTATACAAATTGTACCTACATACAATAAACCCCTTACCATACAGTCCCAAATTTTAGCGACCCTGAAGGACTCTGAGAAGCCTTTTTTCACAATGTTTTCTACCCTATCAACGACAGATATAATCATTTTGAGCTACAATTAGTTTGTCATCTGCAAATACTTTTAATTTGGTCTACTCCAAAAATTTGTCGTTTGAAAACATTGTGAGAATAGGGGAAATTGCTGGTAACCAGCATTTTCTCCTTTTCTCACAAAGTTTTTCACTCTTCCCAAAACAAATTTCAATTTTTGAGCCACAATTATTTTGTTGTCTGCAAATGCTTTCAATTTGGACTGGTCTAAAATTTTGTTGTTTGGTAAAGAGTTAATGTGTTTGCAGTTGAGTTTTTTTTTATATCTGTATAGGTGTAAGAACAAAACGTTACTTTTGTTATCTCTTGGGTGTCTATCTAACCTTCTGTTGTACGACCTTTCATAGTTCAGTACTAGTTATGTCCCTTACATAGTAAAAGCAATCAGGGGAAGTAGATCCTTTAATATTTATATACATGTTGGTATAGTGGTTGTCTCCCTTACACATGATTATGGTAACTTGGTAAACCTGAACTTTGAAATTGAACCTTTCAATACTTAGAACTTCAGTGTCCAGGATATAGTCTGATGAATCCAAAGGTCTTCTCAACTACTGAATTTTTTTTTTTCACAAATAGATCTACAGCTTGACAACTGAAGAAATTGCTCGCACTGAACCTTTCCCCAGGGATCACTCTCAAAATTTGCCAGTCCATCTTAACCCTTCACCACACAATCCCGTATCTTAACGACCTTGAAGAAGACATCTATTGACAACATTGTGCGAAAAGGATAAAATGCTGGTAACGGCATTTTCTCCTTTCCTCACAATGTTTTCAAAAGGCTTCTTCCTCAGGGTCATTGTAAGTTAAGCAAAATTTGGCTTGTCGTGGACAAAAGCAGTAAAGATTTAACACACAGTACCAAGTGTAATTTTTCTACTTACGTGTCATCTAGGAAGGCTAATCCAAAATATTCTTTTTCCCTCAGTTTGTAATGGGATGACACCAAATCCAACAGTTCGCATGTATACAGTTTTGGCTGTAACAAAGAGAAAAGAAATCAACCAAGATATCAATTATCAGCTACAAATATGGGTGATTGACTGGACAGTGTTTTTAGGCCCCTTTCACATGTCCTGGGTTTCACCAGCACTAGAAGCCACGCTCTGTGAAGAGGGGTTTAATGCATCTCCGTGATGCATCATACCAAGCAAGTCATCACAGAATTATGGATCCATTTTGTCTAACAATTGACTGCATCATGAGGTAAACTCAGGTGCACTTGCTTCTGTGACATGACTTGGAGAATAATTTTTAAGACAGCATGTAACTCATCAAAAGAACAAAATATGTCAGTCTGAATGTTATTACAGCTTTCAAGTATTTGTCTTTATTAAGTGTTAACACTTGTAATATTGAATCCAGATTAAATAGGCTATGTAGACAGTGTTGATCAAGATCAGACAGCACAGACTGTGCAGTCTGATCTTGAATATACACTGTCCACTTCTCTACGAGATAATTTAGACGAAAATAGCTCTGAAATTAAAATACATGTATTTGTATCTTTTGAGCTGACCGAGAATGCCCATTCAACCCTTTACCAAACAATGTCAAGTTCTGACAAACTTGGGTATAAAGGCTTTAGAAAACATTATGGGAGAAGGGGAAAATGCAGGTAAGCCACATTTTCTCTTTTCCCCCACTGTTTTGTACCCTATCACAGACAAACTTCATCATTTGAGTCACATTTAATATGTCCCGAGACGGGTTTCGTTTTGGACGAGTCCGAAGTTTTGTTAGTTTGGTAAACAGCTAACTTACTTAGCACATGGGTTAACTCTTAGGCTGCTAAGCGCGACTCAGAGCGCATTTGCAGACAGTGTAGGTCAAGATCAGACTGCACAAAACATAAAGTCCAATCTTTGATCTACACTGTCCGATAGTATATATTCTTCCCGGTGAAATCATCTTTAACTCTTTACCAAATGACAAAATTTCAGACTTGTCCAAAGTGAAAGCATTTGCAGACAACAAAATAAATGTGACTCAAAAATTGAAATTTGTTTTGGGAAGGTTAGAAAACATTGTGGGAAAAGGTAAAAATGCTGGTTACCAGCATTTTCTCCTTTTCCCACAATGTTTTCAAAAGGCTTTTTCTTCAAGGTCATTAAAACCCGTGATTGTGTGGTAAAGAGTTAAAATTGCAGCAATATTTGGGTGCTTACTATTGAGTGAAGATTTTCATTTCATTTATATCACAGTTTAAGGGTTAATGTAACTGTAACATCTAGGATTACTGTTGAACCCTTAGAGCTCTGAGCATAAACAGTAAGTGCTTTGCAGACAGTGCAGATCAAGATCAGACTGCAAAAAAATAGACAGTCTGATCTCAAATTAGCCTTGTCCTCTTTTTATTGAGTTATTCCAACTAGACACAGGATGGAAATTATTTCAAATTATGGTGTAAGCATAGGGTCTTTCTTATCGGAATGAAAACGTTAAATTTGATTTGTTCAGTGCCAAGAGGGTTGAATTTTTTTTTTTCACATTTCAGGAAGGCATCTGTAATAAGATATCAAATTTACATAAAGAATGGGAAAGTTATTTGTGCTGAGATTCAGTAATGTCACTTAAATCACTAAAGGGTGTTTTATTTGCATGCTTTATTCAAATTCTTATCAATTACGTGTCTTGAAATCTTTTTCAGAATATGAGACTTGTGAGCGTGGAAGCAAATTTAAATCTCAAACACATTTCATGAGTGACATTTAAAATGCTAAAAACTGGTACTTTGATTTCAACCTCTTCAGATGGCAAAAAAGATGTGGCAATTCTAATGCAAATGTAGACTTTTTTGTCAGTTCTACGACAGAATAAAGAATGTTGTGAATTCGAGATCAGTCTGCATTTTCTTTAAATCCTGATCTTGCCCTTCACAAAACCTTCTTCCTTCTTTCATGGCCCATGATGTTAACCCTTTACCACACAATCCCGAGTTTTAACGACCCTGAAGAAGAAAGCTTTTGAAAACATTGTAGGAAAAGGAGAAAATGCTGGTAACCAGCATTTTCTCCTTTTCCTACAATGGTTTCTTCCCTATCAAAGACAGAAACCATCACTTGAGCTACACTCATTTTGTCATCTGCAAACGCTTTCAATTTAGTCAAGTCCAAAATTTTGTCGTTTGGTAAAGAGTTAAAAGGATTAACCCTTTACCAACCAATCATGACTTTTCACCACCCATAGCATGAATGTGTTTGAAACCATTGTGAGGAGGGGGGGGGGATAAAATGTTGGTAACCAGGGTTTTCACCTTTTTCCACAATGTCTCCTACCTTTTCAAAGGAAAATCCCATTATCTGAGCTGCATTTTCACATAATTATTATACTTTCAATATGGGCTTTGTTGGCATCTGGTGAAAAGATGACTCTTCACCAAATGACAAAGCTTTAGACCTGTCCAAATTGAAAGCATTTCGCATACAACATTTGAAAAGTAACTCAGATGAAGAAATTTGCCTTTGAAAGGGTAGAAAACATTGTGGGGAAAAGAAGAAAGTACTTGTTAACAGCATTTTCTACTTTTCTTACATTTTTTTCAAAAGCTGTCTCTCTCAGGTTAAAGGTCAGGACAGTGTGGTAAATGGTTAACATAATCTTGGAATATGAAGAGATTGATTTGTTGGCAAGAAATATTCCTGTGGTCATGTCTTGAAACTGCAGCTTTTCTTTATACCCTTAACCACACGATCCCAAGTTTTAATTGTCCTCAGAAAAGGTGTTTGAAAATATGGTGGGAAAATGCTGGTAACCAGCATTTTCTCCTTTTACCACCCTGTTTTCTACCCTATCAAAGACAAAAACCAATATCTGACACATATTAGACGTCTGCAAATGCTTTAACCCTTTCCCAAACGACAAATTTTAGACTAGTCCAAATTGAGAGAGTTTGCAGATGACAATTTTAAATTTGATGAATATGGCAGAATGGTCTCAAAACGGGTAGAAAACACAGTGGGAAAAGGAGAAATTGCTCGTTATGAGCAATTTCTCCTTTTCCCACAGTGTTTTCAAAAGACTTGTACTGAAGACACGTGAAAATCAGGGCTTGTTTGGGAAAGGCTTATACTTGGACAAGTCTACCTTTATGTCATTTGGTGGAGTGTTCAGCTGATTTGAAGAAATTTCAATATGCATTTACACTGACAGTGCACTTTAAAGGTTAACCCTTAAAGTGCCTTTCATGACTATAGCAGTGTTCGCGGCCAGTGTAGATCAAGATCAGGCTGCACAAAACGTGCAGCCTGATCTTTGATCTACACTGTCCACTTTGCTGAATCAATGCAGACAAAAGCAATCATGCAATTACAATTATTTGGGTCTTGTTTCTTAAGGATGAAAATGTCTGACAGGTTTATTTGCCACTCTAAGGGTTAACTCTTTACCAGACAACATGTCTTGGATTAGTCCAAACAGAAGGCATTTCCAGACGAAAAATTAAATGTGGCTCAAATAACTTGACTTGTCTTTGAAAGCATTGGGAGAAATTTTCTCCTTTTCCCACAGTGTTTTCAGAAGGCTTCTTTCTTACAGTTGTTAAAAGATGTCTGTTGGGTAAAGGTTAAACCAGGCAGTCATGTTTGAAGGTTTAACAGTTTCATGCAGCCCTTACAGTGCACGATAACAGAAATTCTCAATGACCACAAAGCATCTGAATAATTGCATTTTTGAGCGCAGTTTGACACAAATATCATGCAAATAATCTCATATTTCAAAAGGTCAGAATACATGTTCTGTTACATCTAATCTTAAGCTACAATGTCAACAATTGCACCTCAGGTTGTGCCCTAGCACTGTAAGGGTTAAAATTCTTTGAATGTGAATAATCTCAATCTTGGGATCCACTTCAAAAGGAGTCCAGACTGTTTTAATCCAAATTGATTCAATTAATCCTTAATCAATTGCCTGCTTGCTTCTTTTGATTTCTTTAGGAGAAGGTTTTTCATCCTGACTACAATTGAACTGACTCTTAACCCTGCCATTGGCAACCAAAATGCAGAAAATGATTAGGCTGAGATCAAGGCGACAGAAAGTGCTGCATTTGATCTTGACTTTTACACTATTTGCTAGTTTGTTAAGTACTAAAAGCTACTATTCTCTTTATTTCAGTGTCATTTGCATTTCTGTAATTTGAAAAATTTAAATACATTATTTGATAGCAGGAGAATTAACTCTTTATCAAACAACAAAAACTTAGATTTGCTGTCCACATTTGAAAGCAAGTGCAAACTGCATAATTAATTGTGACTCACAATTTACCAATATTCATCTGCAATAGGGTAGAAAACATAGTTGGAAAACGAGAAAATGCTGGTTATTGTAGTTGTATTGCATGAAGTATGCTATATGAGGCAGACTCCCATTACCAGCATTTTCTCCTTTTCCCACAATTTTTTCGAAAGCCTTTTTTGCTCTGGGTCCATTAAACTCAGGGTTGTTTAGTGAAGGATTAAAACTTCATACATCTGCATCAAAAGATGTTGGCCTTTATAATTTGAAATGCTTTGTTTGGTTTGTTATTTATGCTTAACTCTTTACCAAATGACAAAATTTTAGACTGGTCCAAATTGAAAGCTTTAGCAGACAAGAGAATAAATGTTATTCAAAAATTGAAATTTGTTTTGGGAAGAGTAGAAAACATTGTGGGAAAAGGAGAAAATGCTGGTTACCAGCATTTTCTTCTTTTCCCACAATGTTTTCAAAAGGCTTTTTCCTCAGGGTCGTTAAAACTCGGGATTGTGCGGTAAAGGGTTAAAGTAAGTATTCAAATTTTCTAAGTTATTCATTGGCAGAAGTCACTTGAGCCAGAATAATGATGACCTTTTCAAGTAAAAAGTGAAGGTATCAAGTTTAAGCTGGTAAACAGCCTTTTTCTCATTTTCTTAACCCTTAGAGCACCAAATAAACCAAACAGGTATTTTCAGTAAAAAAAAAAAGACTTAAATAATTGCAATTTTATGGTTGCTTTTGTTTATAAAGATTAAGCAAAGCGAACAGTGCAGATCAAAGATCAGACTGCACGTTTTGTGCGGTCTGATCTTGATCTACACTAGTTGCAAAGGCAACTATAGCCCTGAAAGGCGCTTTAAGGTTTAACACTGCCAGCCCACAGCCAAAATTTCATGTTTGGGCAACATTTGATTGGTCACCTGCAAATGCTTTTTATGTGGACAAGTCTAAGATTTTGTCATCTGGTAAAGAGTAAAACATGCCTCAAATACTGGGATTCATCATTGAAAACTTTTTTGGAGGAGGAGAAAATGCTGGCTACCACCATTTTCACCTTTCTTAACGCTTATCCTGCTCAATAATAAGAAAAGAAACTTTCAATCTGATAGTAAAAACCCAAATTTTCCTATTTCAAAGGTATTTTTGGAGGTATAATATCTCCTTATTGAACAGTGTAGATCCAAGTTCACATTCTGTGCAGTCTGATCTTGATCTTTGCTGTCCGCAAAAGGTCAGTGAGTTGTACTTAGCAGCATAAGGGTTTATTATGTTTTTAAAATTCATTTTGAGGGTCCTGAAAATGTAAGATTGTGAATGCCAAAGGGCTTACAAAATCACCAAAGGGTCTCTTTTGATTTTTTGGGGGTCGACTTTTATCCTGACAACAATTAACTCTTTACCAAACAATCCTGAGTTTTAACGACCCTGAAGATGAAGGCTTTTGAAAACATTGTGGGAAAGGAGAAAATGCTGGTAACCAGCATTCTCTCCTTTTTCCTCAATCTTTTCTACCATTTCAAAAAAAGAAATAATCTTTTGAGCCAAACAATACATTAAATTTTGTCATCTGCAAATACTTTAAATTTTGTATAGTGTAAAATTTTGTCATGTGGCAAAGAGTTAAATACTGTTCATACATCAGCATCAAAAGATGCTGGCCATTAGCCTTCAAATTGTGAGGGCCCTGCGTGGCTCAGTCAAGGTTTAGGGTTTTGATTGATTGTATGGTGTTTAACGCTGTTTTCAACATTATTTCAGATATATCCCAGTGACCACTTATCCATGCTTTCCTGGAGTTTCTTTCACCAGTAATACACACAATATTCTTTCCAAGCCACTGGCTACTTTCCCACATAGCCATCATTGAAACAATGGTCAGTGGTGAGAAAGGAATGAATC
This sequence comes from Tridacna gigas, assembly GCA_945859785.2. Classification (NCBI taxonomy): domain Eukaryota; kingdom Metazoa; phylum Mollusca; class Bivalvia; order Cardiida; family Cardiidae; genus Tridacna; species Tridacna gigas. Next base: position 43,464,844 of record OX244036.2, read on the forward strand.
CTGTCGCAATGACTATCATCAATCCTCAGAAAGAAATTGGTCGAGCCAGGGGGACAAACAAGAGCGACCTCCTGTATGCTACTGACTGAGCTACTAAAGCTTGGCATCAAGGTTTAGGACAAACAAACTGGAGACACCATGTTTGATCCTCACTTAGAAGACAGGCCTTTTTGCAAGAGTGACCTTGGGCAAGATACTTCAGGGCCCTGGCCTTGTTTTCAGTGGCACACATGACACACATGATAAGTAAGTTGTTACAGGGATATAACTGACAAAGTGGCTTAAAACACTTAATTAGTCTATCAATAAAAAAAAATCTGCTTAGTTTGCTTGATTATGAATTATTTTTTGTTAACATCATTTGTGTTGTAGAGTATTTTATGGTACACAGCACTTCACTAAATCGCTACAAATACAACTTTTAATACCCCTGCATTCCACTACTTTTGAAAACATTGCAGCTCGAGAAGCAAATGCCTGTGATAATAGAAAATGGTCACTCTATGGTAAAACACCCGAAATTCAAGGCTATTTTAGCATGGTACATCTCAAACAAGAGGGCCATGATGGCCCTGGCGTCACTCACCTGAGCCTTTTGACCAAGCACAACCAATTTCCAACGTCTTGTGAGATATATGTATTACCAAACAATAAAATTTTAAACTCATCAGTCTGAACCTTCTGCATAAAACAAATAATATGTGGATCAAGCTATGGGACTGGTCTCTCAAAGGGGTAGAAAACATTGTGAAAAAGGGAAAAAATGCTGGATACCAGCATCTTCTCATTTTCAAAGAGTGTTTTCAAAAGGTTTCTTTCTGAGAGTCATTCATACACTAGGTTTTTCTAAGATTTCACCTAGTGACCTCGTTTTTCAGCCAACATAACACATTTTCAAACTGGTCCAAGATATCATTTGGACAAACATTCTTACCAAATTTCAAGAGTATTGGACTGAAAATGTGGCCTCTACAGCGTACACAAGGTTTTTCTAAGATCTGACCTAGTGACCTAGATTTTGACCCAACATGACCTATTTTCAAACTTATCCAAGATATTACCAAGGCAAACATTCTGAGCAACTTTAAAAGAGTACTGAACAAAAAACGTGGCAACAACAGTGTACACATGGTTTTTCTAAGATTTGACCAGGTGACCTAGTTTTTGACCCCACATGACCCATTTTCAAATGCTACTGAGATATCATCGAGACAAACATTCTGACCAACGTTCAAGAGTATTAGACAGAAAATGTGGCTTCTGGAGCTTACACAAGGTTTTTCAAAGATTTGACCTAGTGACCTAGTTTTTCACCCGTCATGACCCATTTTCAAACTAGTCAGAGATATTATCAAGGCAAACATTCTGACCAACTTTCAAGAGTACTGGACAGAAAATATGGCCTCTAGAGCATACACAACGTTTTTCTTAGATTTGACCTGGTGACCTAGTTTTTGACCCAACATGGCACATTTTCGTACTATTTCAAGATATAATCAAGACAAACATTCTGACCATTTTTCAAGAGTATTGGACTGAAAATGTGGCCTCTATAGTGTACAAAAGGTTTTTCTAAGATTTGACCTAGTGACCCAGTTTTTGACCCCACATGATCCAATTTCATTCTTGTTCGAGATTTTATCAAGACAAACATTCTGACCAAATTTCACAAGTATCTGACTGAAAATGTGGCCTCTACAGCACACACAAGGTTTTTCTAAGATTTGACCTAGTGACCTAGTTTTTGACCCCACATGACCCAATTTCGAACTCGTCCGAGATTTTATCAAGACAAACATTCTGACCAAGTTTCATGAGGATCGGACTGAAAATGTGGCCTCTAGAGCGTACACAAGGTTTTTCTAAGATTTGACCTAGTGACCTAGTTTTTGACCCCACATGACCCAATTTCGAACTCGTCCGAGATTTTATCAAGACAAACATTCTGACCAAGTTTCATGAGGATCGGACTGAAAATGTGGCCTCTAGAGCGTACACAAGGTTTTTCTAAGATTTGACCTAGTGACCTAGTTTTTGACCCCAAATGACCCAATTTCGAACTCGTCCGAGATTTTATCAAGACAAACATTCGGACCAAATTTCACAAGTATCTGACTGAAAATGTGGCCTCTAGAGCATACACAAGGTTTTTCTAAGACTTGACCTAGTGACCTAGTTTTTGACCCCCACATGACCCAATTTCGAACTCGTCCGAGATTTTATCGAGACAAACATTCTGACCAAGTTTCATGAGGATCGGACTGAAAATGTGGCCTCTAGAGCGTACACAAGGTTTTTCTAAGATTTGACGTAGTGACCTAGTTTTTGACCCCACATGACCCAATTTCGAACTCGTCCGAGATTTTATCGAGACAAACATTCTGACCAAGTTTCACGAGGATTGGACTGAAAATGTGGCCTCTAGAGCGTACACAAGGTAAAAAGTTGACGACGGACGACGGACACAGCACGATCACAATAGCTCACCATGAGCACTTCCTGCTCAGGTGAGCTAAAAACATTGCACAATGTAGACTGCAAAAAATTGTAGCTTCATCTCGGACCTATAGAACTGACAAAAGCACTGAACTAAAGAGTCCAGTGTAATCATGACCCTGAAAAAGAAGCTTTTGAAAACATCGTGAGAAAAGGAGAAAATGCTGGCAACCATCACTTTCTCCATATTTCAACATTTTTTCTACCCTTTAAAGGATAAATCTGGTCTTTAGCCTGACTTTGTTCTGATACGACTGTACAAATGCTCTGGATTTGGACATGCCTGATATATTGTCATTCAGTATAGAGCAATGAAGTTTTGACCCCAAACTAACCTGAATGAGAATGTCTAATCTTCTTTCATCTGGTAGTTGTATTTGACATTTTCTACCCTCATTCAACTGAAAAATAGAGAAAATAGAGAAAATTATTATACTTAAACCTTTCACTGCTTAACTCTTTACCAGATGACAAAATTTTTACTCTTCCAGATTCCAAACATTAAATTTTGCAGAGGACAAATCAAATATTACTCAAAACATGAAGTCTGACTTCCACAGGGTAGAAAACATTGTGAAAAGGGCAAGCTGGTTACAAGCATTTCTCCTTTATCCACAATATTTTCAAGAACCCACTTCCTCAGGGTGATAAAAAGTCCAGATTGTTTGGTAAAAGCTTAACCCCTTAACCCTTGCAGTGCTTGAAAACTATGGACAGTCTGTACTTGAGATGCAGATTTTGTAAATTCACAGCCGGTTTTGTCAAGATTATGTGGCAAAGAATCAGATAGTATAACATCTAAGATCAGTCTGCGAGTTCTGTTAGTCTGATCTTGATCTAAACTGTCCGCAAAAGCAATTAAAGGTTCGGCCCTGCAAAGGTTAATAAAGGAATTGTAAATTTCCAGAAGATGGTAAAATTTGATTTTGAATTCAAAGTTCTCACAGTATCATACAATTACAGATTCCAGATCAGATTGCATGTTGTTTACTATCAGATCTGAATCTTAGTAATACTGTCCTCAAGGTTGGCTTGAGTCACACTAAGCAGCCTAAGGGAGAATATTTGACATTAATTTCTAACCATTTATTTTTCCATTATCTATATAAATGAAAATGGCAACTGGTGCTATATTTGTCAAGGTAATTGGGCAGGACATTATATTAATGTTTGACACTTTGCCAGATCAGAAATTTTAGACTCCTCCATTTGGAAAGTGTTTGTGAATAAAAATTTGAATGCCGCTTGAATAATGGGGTTTGTCTTTGGAAGGATTGATATCATTGTGGGACAAGAAGAAAATGCAGGTTATACCAGCATTTTCTCCTTTTCCCACAATGTTTTCAAAAGCTTTCTTCCTCATGGGTCTTAAAGACACAGGAATGTTTGGTAATGACTTCATTCATTTTAGGGAACATAGATAACAATGGTCACCAAATGTTTTGACTTTCAGATAGATAGATAGATTTTATTGACTTATACAAATACATGTATCTTGTCATATACAATAGCAAGCAATGATAAACATAAACAACCGATAGTAAACCAAGGGCAATAACTGTTACATGTATAGATTACAAAACGTGAAGAATCTACTTTGTATGTGAAGTGGTTAATTTCGTATAATCTTTTTAATGTGATATTTCGTCTCGTCACAACTATCCTCTCTGTATTTTGTTTCTGTACATTTATATTTGCTGCTTACAACTTAAAATCATGCAGATGAGTCAGTCTGCAGCAGGACCATCCTAGATATCATTGTGGCAATTATGAGATATTGCTACTATTAAGCAGTTTCTTTTGTTGCAATCATTTTTTGTTAGCAAAATCCTTTTACATACATTTATGTATACAACAGTATTTGTTCAGTATAGATGTACCCTTTGTAGAAAATAAAGAGAAACAACAGTATCACATATGGGTGCCAACGCTCCATTTCAGTTGCTTGATTTTTAGTGAAAATTCAAAGTTGAACAAGAGCGAACATTATGTCTGCTGCAGTTGCTTGATTTTTAGTGAAAATTCAAGTTTGAAAAAGGGGCACAGTTGTGCCAAAAATAGTTTGATGGTTACCTGCCCGACTTCTGTATACTAAGGTTCCCCTTTTGAACAACTTGTCCCAGTTTGAAGTAAATATCTTCAGTAATGACAGTGATATTACAGAATGTCAAAATTTTTGAAAATGTCAAAGTTTTTGTAGGATCACGACGATGATGCAGACAACGATTATGATGGCCTAAGACAATACATCGACACATTCATCGAAAGCAGTATGCTTAAATGGTGGCAATGAAGAAATTTCTCCACATGAGCAAATTCTCTTATATTATGTCACATGGTCTTTTAAACCCTTTCCCAAATGAAAAATTTTGGACATTTCCAAATTAAATGCAAAGTGATGGACAGATGGACAAAGAACCTGATTTCCAGTACACAACCCCCTTCCCCCCTTCCCCCAGGGTTGTTGTTGGGGGTTTGGGAGTATAATGAAACCTGCAATTAAGTTTGGAATGGTTAGTAAATACAAGCCAAAGTCAGTGTCTTAATGTCTTTGACAGATCTGAAAGTTCAGTGATGGATGAGAAACAAGTGAAATATGAATAATAAATTTCACCTGACAGCAGCTAACAAGGCCCTCCACTGGTATACAGGCCATTATCAATCTCCGGACTCAAAACAATCCACACAATACATACTTTATGTCCCTAATATCCATAGACCTTGTCAGTTACAGATTGGCTTTCACTTACACAGAGACAGAGTATGTCTAATTAAAACAATGGTATCAATTCCACTTTGTTCTCAACACAAATGTGTCCTACACTTATGTAGAATTACATAACTTTTTTTTTAACTCTTTCAAAACCCGAACACAAGATTTTTTATTCCTGCCTTGCTGAACCTTTCTTGAAAACACGGAGCCAAATGGAGAAATCTGTTATTGCAATTTCTCCTTCGCAACAATGTATATGAAAGCTGTGAACTAATTAAATTCATGTTGATTATCCACGTTTTCCTAGGATGTTTTCAAGGTCATTTATGTTTATTATATTTCAAAGTCATGACTAAAACGCTTACAACACAGTCCCAAGTTTTAGTAGCCCTGAGAAAGCGCGCTTTTGAAAATGTTGTGTGGATTGGAGAAAATGCTGGTAACCAGCATGTTCTCCTTTTCCAACAATGTTTTCTACCCTTTTAAACACAAATTTTAAGTTTTGAGGCACATTTATTTTGTCGTCTGCAAATGCTTTCAATTTGGATCAGTCCAAAATTCTGTCATTTAGTCGAGAGGTAAATGCCCCATATCCACAGATCTTGTCTGAGTTACTGGTTTAATAAATGAATACTGACATTTTTCTCTCAAAGAAAATATTCATTTTTAAGGCTATCTAAAATTTTGTCAAGAATACAAACATATTTCTACACTCATACAGTAATATGCTTCTCTTACCAGTTATATACATAGAACTTTGTGATTATCACTTATGAATGACAATAAACACTCCAAAATAATTCAACAAAATCTTCACCCAGTTTAATCTATCAGCAATGACAGAAATTAATTGTTAAAATCATCAGAATCCTTTGTAATTACTGTAACATAAACAGTAATCATTAAGAACAGTTGTCCATTCACTGTTATTTCTATAAATAATTTCTATAACAGCTGTTTAAACACTCTAGATGCATACCTAACACAACTGTTAGTCAAGCTTCAAAATAAGATTTACTTTCTTTGTGCATTTTAGCTATTTTTGACTTTCCTCCGTTACTCATAATGTTTTTATATGTACTGAATTATGATGCTATCCAGAATTTTACATGGATGTTTTCTTTCCAAAGAATGTCAAAATCAGAAAAGTGAAGGTTATAAAAACTGGAAGAGAAAGCATACGCTCATAATGAGCAATTTTTCAGTTTACTGAAATGTTTTCAAGCAGGTCCTTCTACTAAGCATAATCTCTTTCTACAAATATTTTTCATTATATTTTTGTTTTTAGTTGGGGTAGCACACTATAGCCAACATTTTTGAGTCTAGAAACAGCACAAAACAGCATTGCTTAGCCCTTCAAGTACTGAGAGAACAGCAGAGAACCTCTGCAGAGAATTTAAAATACCTGATCAAAGTTACAGAGTGTTTGTGAAACTCTTTTAATCATACAAATTGCAACAGTGTAGCAAACCCAAACCCAAACCCAATCTTCAACTTGTACTTTTCAATCACAATCATTTTATAAAACTGATGTTAATGCTTAAAATTAAGTTTTGTTACTGCTCAACTCTCTACTCAACAACTAAATCTTACTTATACTTGTCCATATTTCATATCAAAGATGACTCTTATTGAACCCTTTACCACACAATCCCGACTTTTAACAACCCTGCAGAAGAAGCCTTTTGAAAACATCTTGGGAAAAGGAGAAAATGCTGGTCACCAGCATTTTCTCCTTTTCCCGTAATGTTTTCTACCCTTCCAAAGACACAAATCATCATTTTAGCAAATTTAATTTGTCGTCTGCAAATGCTTCCAATTCGGTGCAGTCCAAAATTTTGTCGTTTGGTAAAGAGTTGAACTGGGATTTTCTGTGAACAGAGAGAAAACAGAGTTGGAAATGGAAAAAACTCCGGCTGGCACCAAATTAAACTTATTCCACACAATCCTGAGTTTTAATAACCCAGAGAAAGAGGCTTTCTGAAAACACTGTGAGAAAAGAAGAAAATGCTGGTAACCAGAATTTTCTTCTTTTCCCACCATGTCTCCTGCCCTTACAAAAACAAATGCCATCATTTGAACCAAATGATAGTGATAATAAGATATAAAATTTTGTCATCTAGTTGAAAAGTCAAGTATTACAGGCACGGAAGCAGGTACTCCACTATAATCCAAACATGACATTAACATCGCCATTGTTTCATAATTCCAAACACAACAACTCTTTCAGTCACTATCAATTTACACTATGAAGATGGCTACTGGTAAAGCATCTGTCTGTTCAAAATTCCATGGCTCAGGTCCAAATCCGAGTCATGCCACTCTATCTATATATTTGTCAACTCTGATTCATGCCTTGGCACCATTTACCAAGTAACCTTGCTCCTTCATAATCTTCAATCATTTCTCTCCAATAAATACAGAATATTATGTCCTATTAACTTTCCTGGTGCTTGTATTTAATTTGAGCAGGGTGAGAAAATTTGATATCCCGCGAGACCGAAGGTCGAGCGAGATGTCAAAATTTTCTTACACTGCAAAAAGTAAATACAACCACTAGGACAGTTACTACAACACAATATTTCTTTTATTATATACCTGCTACTTTCAAAGACAAAATCTTGACATTTTATTCGATAACGGTAAACAGAATAAAAGAAATAATGGTAAAGTCACAGCCAATACCTTCATTTTTATGCAGCTGATAAATACTATAGAGTAACATTTTGACCAATGAAATCGCGAATCAATATGCACATTTTCCGCGTGGGAGGCACATCATCATACCATATTTGGAACTGTATTTCACAGTGTGTAGATACAGATTTTTTTCTGCTGTGTATGTTATTTTATCTGCATGCAATGCATGTACTTAAGCCGTAAAATTTTCCGGTATATAATAAAAGAGCATACATGGAACAACTGGCGTAAGAATGATTGTCTGCTGTGTTTTTAGCTCTCTTTTTTCTACTACTCAAAACTAAACTTTGACATCATTATTCCGACATAACTGTTTCGCCCTTGTGGAATGAAAAAATGGAACATATGGCAAAAAAGAAGGTGCTCACTGTAGCTTCAACCATTTACCTTAAAACTCTTTGATTATTATAATTACTTGATACTTCTTAAATTGCCTATTTACAGTACATGAAAAAGCACCTCAGACCATCTTGAAGAACATCCAGAGTGCATCAGTATGCACTACAGTTTTCAACAGAGCATGTATGTAGACCAGGCCACAAAGCAGCTTCCAGAACATCCTGTAACTCCTAGGCAGTCCAATGATTTTAGAGACTGAAACTTCCTGTGAAACTGAATCTTTATCCTATTATTCTAGGTAGGCCAAGTATAGCTCCTGTTTAGCATGGATATCATAATTACTGTTAATTAATACTGAAAGATCTGTCATACTATCTCCTGTTCATGCCACTGATATCAGTTATACATAACACACCCAAATCAGCCGTTTCTCTTGTATCATAATACCTTCTATGTGTCTATAGATCTATTGTTATGTACAGGACTGTTTGTGAAAGGGTTTGAGGGCTATTTATTTTGTGTCAGAATATTCTACTAAGTACAGTAAAGGTCCACGATCAGACAGCCAACTCTTTATCTATACTGTTCACGAAGAGCCTATAAAGTCTTCCAACAAATAGCTCATGAGACTCATCAGCTACTTGCTTCCAGGGATAAAACTTACATACAGGACTAGGTAGTATAGCACTTGGATGGTTGGCAGACACAAAACCCTTAAAGCTCTGAACAAACCCAACACTTCTAGTCAAAAATGAGACCAAAATAATTGTAATTTCATGGTTGTTTTTTGTTTATAAAGATTTAGCAAACTGGACAGTGTAGATCAAAGATCACACTGCACATTTTGTGAAGTCTGATCTTGATCTATGCTGGCAGCTAAGGCAATTATGGTCCTGAAAGGCACTTTAAGGGCTGAAACAGTCTACTATCACGGTGTACTGCTGATCTAGAGTAATGCAACAATTCAACCATAAGACTGAACACAAAACAGATTAAAATAACATAGATGTATATGGCTAATTCTGTTCCTTGATATAAACTTTCAAATAATATTTCACCCATAGACAGCAAAATAATAATAAATAAATGTGCAGAAGATCTAAATAGTCCAAGTTCAGCATTTAACCCTTTACCACATGAAAAAATTTTAGCCTCATCCAAATTGACAGCATTTGCAGACTACAAATTTAATGTGGCTGAAATGATAGGAATTGTCCTAAGATGGTTAAAAAACATTGTGGGAAAGGGAGGAAATACTGGTTACCAGCATTTTTTTCTTTTCCCACAATGTTTTCAAAAGCCTTCTTCCTAATGGCAGTGAAAACACCACTTTGTTTGGTAAAGCATTTATCACATTCAAAGTTGCCTCTCTGGCTGGTGCAGATCAAGATCAAACTGCAAAAAATGTCCAATTTGACCTATGATCTATACTGTCCGGTTTGCTAAGACAAACCTTGAAATTGCAATTATTTGGGTCTTATTTCTAGACTGAAAATACCTGATTGGATAGAAACCATTGTGCTGTTTACCAGCATTCCTCCTTTTCCCACAATGTGATCAAAAAAGCGTTCTCCGACAGGGTCGTTCATGCTCAAAATTGTTTAGTAAAGGGGTAATTTGGTGTTCTAAGGGTTAAGGCTGTTTAGAATCAAACTGAACGTTTCGCAACAGGAACAGACAGACAGACAAACAAACAACCTGATAGACTGACAGATGAACAGACAGAGAGGCTGACTTTGCATCTCAAAAAAATATTTGAGCCATGCTCTGGCGAAAGAGAGTTTAATGCATCTCCATGATGCATCATACCAAGCAAGTCATCACATAATTATGATCCATAATGTCCATTTTGTAAAAGAACCATCTGAATCATGAGGTAGACTGGTCCTTTCCCATGTAGAAAACTTATCAGAAAGTTTTAAGCTGTGTCAGTCTGCGCAGACTGTGCAGGCTGAACTATGACGATACTTTCTGCAAATGGATGAGCCCCCTTTTCACATAGCATGACTCATTTGTTTTGCAGGAAAAAAATTACACGTTCTTACAGAAGCACACACAAACATTATGACAATAGAAGAGGTTGCACAATTTCTCCTTATGCAATAATGTTTTTTCAAACTGTTCTGCTTCAAGACATAAAAAGGTTGTGTGCAGGTGGTTTCCACTAGGCTGAGAGTATTCCTCCATCTTAACCCTTTACCATACGATCCTGAGTTCCAACAACCCTGAGGAAGAGTGCTTTTGAAAACATTGTGGAGAAAGGAGAAAATGCTGGTAACCAGTATTTTTTCCTTTTCCCACAATCTCTTCTACCCTATCAAAGAACAAGAGGGCCATGATGGCCCTGGAGTCACTCACCTGAGCCTTTTGACCAGGCACAACCAATTTCCAACATCTTGTAAGATATATGTAATACCAAACAATAAACTTTTAAATTCATCAGTCTGAACCTTCTGCATAAAACAAATAATATGTGGATCAAGCTGTGGGATTGGTCTCTCAAAGGGGTAGAAAACATTGTGAAAAAGGGAAAAAATGCTGGATACCAGCATTTTCTCATTTTCAAACAGTGTTTTCAAAAGGCTTTCAAGAGTACTGGACAGAAAATATGGCCTCTAGAGCATACACAACGTTTTTCTTAGATTTGACCTGGTGACCTAGTTTTTGACCCAACATGGCACATTTTAGTACTATTTCAAGATATAATCAACACAAACATTCTGACCAATTTTCAAGAGTATTGGACTGAAAATGTGGCCTCTATAGTGTACAAAAGGTTTTTCTAAGATTTGACCTAGTGACCTACTTTTTGACCCCACATGACCCAATTTCAAACTTGTCCGAGATTTTATCAAGACAAACATTCTGACCAAGTTTCCCATGTATCTGACTGAAAATGTGGCCTCTAGAGCGTACATAAGGTTTTACTAAGATTTGACCTAGTGACCTAGTTTTTGACCCCACATGACCCAATTTCAAACTCGTCCGAGATTTTATCAAGACAAACATTCTGACCAAGTTTCATGAGGATCGGACTGAAAATGTGGCCTCTAGAGCGTACACAAGGTTTTTCTAAGATTTGACCTAGTGACCTAGTTTTTGACCCCACATGACCCAATTTCGAACTTGTGCGAGATTTTATCAAGACAAACATTCTGACCAAATTTCACAAGCATCTGACTGAACATGTGGCCTCTAGAGCGTACACAAGGTTTTTCGAAGATTTGACCTAGTGATCTAGTTTTTGACCCCACATGACCCAATTTCGAACTTGTCCGAGATTTTATCAAGACAAACATTCTGACCAAATTTCACAAGTATCTGGCTGAAAATGTGGCCTCTAGAGCGTACACAAGGTTTTTCTAAGATTTGACCTAGTGACCTAGTTTTTGACCCCACGTGACCCAATTTTGAACTCGTCCGAGATTTCATCAAGACAAACATTCTGATCAAGTTTCATGAAGATTGGACTGAAAATGTGGCCTCTAGAGCGTACACAAGGTTTTTCTAAGATTAGACCTAGTGACCTGGTTTTTGACCCCACATGACCCAATTTCTAACTCGTCCGAGATTTTATCAAGACAAACATTCTGACCAAGTTTCATGAAGATCGGACTGAAAATGTGGCCTCTAGAGCGTACACAAGGTAAAAAGTTGACGACGGACGACGCACAACGCACGACGGACACAGCACGATCACAATAGCTCACCATGAGCACTTCGTGCTCAGGTGAGATAAAAAATTTTATCATTTGAGCCACATTAATTTGTCGTCTGCACATGCTTTCGATTTGGACAAGTCTACATTTTTGTTGTGTGGTAAAGAGTCAACCCTTAGAATGCCAAATGAACAAAGTAGACATTCTAGGTCAGATAAAAGCAAGATGAAAGTATAGCAACACCAAGGCTTAACTTTTGCATGCTTGGTCAGAATATCTCAACAAAGCATTCAGAATAAATCTGAGTTCAGACCACTTAGTTTGTGCAGTCTGATCTTGATCAACACTGACCACAATATGATTGGTTCAAGATATCTACATTTTCTAAGGGTTCAAAATATCTACATTTTCTCAATATGCCATAAGGGAGGTTTCATTATTTGCCTGTCAGGATATGAATTACAGTGATGAACAAGGAATGAGAATTTGATGATTCTAGTGTCTGGATGGGGTCTGTAGCCATGCATGTTTTAATGCCTCTACTAAATAATCCCATGTTTCTTGGTTACGACACATTAAAAAGTAGCCTTTAAAAAAAATGTGGGAAAAGGAAAAAATTCTGGTTACCAGCTTTTTCTCCCTTTCCATTTTCCTTTTTACCATTTCTGAGACAAACCTAATAAATCTGATTCCCTTTAAGCATGGAATAAACCCAACAGCCATTTTTAGTCTAAAAATAAGACCCCCAAATATTCAGTTCCGAGGTTGCTCTGGTCCAGAACGTCCCAGAAGAGTGGATAGTGCAGATCAAGATAAGACTGCACGTTCTGTGCAGTCTGATCTTGATCTACACAGGCCGCAAAGGCAACTACAATCATGAAAGGCACTTCAGGGATTAATTTGTCATCTGCAAATGCTTTCAACATGAATGAGTCATAGAAATTAACATCTGGTAAAGGAATGGACTTTCCTCACTTTACCATGAAGAGAAAGCTACCCATGACTTCTGGGGCCTTTGTTACTGTATGCAAAGATTGAGATCTGATATGATGGAATGGAATTGTGAACAGTCAGATTTTTGAGACACTGCCGCAACGACAGCCTTGAATGTTTGGTCAGTAGGAAAGATGTGAATACTAACCCTTTGAGCACTGGATAAACCCAACAGACTTTTAAATGTAGAAAACAAGACTCAAATAAATGCAGTGTCAAGGTAGATTGTGTCTAAAATGTCTCAGCAAAGCGGACAGTATAGATCCAAGATTAGACTGCAAATTTTGTGTAGTCTGGTCTTGATATATATGGGCTGCAAAAGTAACTATAGCTATGAAAGGCACTTTAAGGGTTAAAAGTCCAAGACTTGTTGAAACAGAGTATCCCTTAACCCTTTCCCAAACAACACATTTTGGACTGGTCCAAATTGAAAGAGTTTGCAGATGACAATTTTAAATTTGATGAAAACGGCAGAAAGTTATCAAAAAGTGTAGAAAATACTGTGGGAAAAGAAGAAATTGCTCGTTACGAGCAATTTCTCCTTTTCCCACAGCGTTTTCAAAAGACTTGTACTGCAGACACGTGAAAACCTGGGCTTGTTTGGGAAAGGGTTAAATATCACTTTCTATGCGGTTTGATCTTGATCTGTACTAAAAGCTATACAGAATAGACCAATTCAGTTGTACATCAAAAGGAGTAATAACTTAGTAGAGCAAATAAAACACTTCAAATGTTAAGAACATACCTGGTCATTTACAAGCACCACCATAAAATTGTCAAAATAGATTTGTCACAAGCCCCAACATCAGACTCGCACATTCAATACAGCACTTAATTTGCCTTTGGCATTTTCAGAATGAACAACAGACTAACCAAATGTTAGTCAAAAGTAGAAATAAAATTTTACAAATAGGATACAATGTACTTCAGATCTAAGAAGAATATTAATATACCTGGTCATTTTCAGGATACATCATAAAATTGTCACTTAACACCATAAACCTGGCAAACAGTCTATTACCAATAGGCCATCATAACCATGAACACAAAACTGTGAATGTAAATATCACAAAGCAATTCTAAATCAAGGATGAGAATAAACATTTTTCACAAAAAAATATAGAATGCCTAGCGGCCATTTACAGTGTCCTCTTCATCACCATTAGTGTTGTACATGTCACGGCTGGGTGAACACACAGGTAAATATAGAACACTCTCATCCCCCTCATTTACAACCCACATACTTGAATGTATTAACTCTTTCAAATTTGAAACCCTAAACCATTTTGATTTCAAGGTATATTCAAGGTGTTCCACTGATTGATTGAATTTGCATTTATTTATCATCGCGACGGGTTGCCCATATGGCTAACACCCCCTGAAGACTGTTAGTTTTTGTTACGGGGGATAGTGCAAGATACAGGAGGAAACCCATCCTAAGTTATGCCTGGTTCTTTAACATGCTTGGTGTATAGTACTGTCACATGGGACCTCGGTTTCACATCTCATCCGACTATGAACTATGAATTGGGAATTTTATATGACCAGCTGTGGGGCTCTAACCCACACCCTCAAGTGACCCAAGACTTGATGTTTACAAATCCTACGCTCTACCACCTCAGCTATGCAGGCTGGTCAAGTGTTCCATACCATTTCTGAAACTATTTAAGTAATAACACAACAACCAGTACCTCTCTGTTACTGGTATTTGATATCAACACAAGAAGTACATCTATCCATGACTGTTTCTGGAGCTTAATATACCAGCTCTCTGCACGTTGACATCCTTTTTAACTCTTTACCACATAATCCCAACTTTTAACGACCCTGAGAAAGAAGCCTTTTGAAAACATTGTGGGAAAAGGAGAAAAGGCTGGTAACCAACATTTTCTCCTTTTCCCACAATGTTTTTTACCCTTCCCAAATCAATTTTTGATTTTAGAATCTCCTTTTTGTTGTCTGCAAATGCTTTCAATTTGGACCAGTCTAAAATTTTGTCACTTGGTAGAGTTAAAGGCCCAATAGTGGCCAAAAAAGCAATGCAGGTGTTAAAATGCATTTTTAAATCCTAACATTTAAAAGTATGAAAACTTAGATTGCTAAGATGACAATCTGTTATTGTGTGGTCATCCAAGTGTTAGTTGCTGGCAGAGAAATTTTAAAATCGGGCAAAAAGTAAACAAAAGATAGAGTGATCTGGCAATTTTTAGGCTAGTTTTGCAATTAATTTCTCTGGAAGAAGCTGGAAACAAAAGTTAACACGAAAACATGCCGCACTCACACACAAATGCATGCACACAAGCATGCAAGTGCATAAGACCCCGGGCCGTTCTCTAGCCATTGGCCAGCGGAGCTGAAATTTGTCAGAATGATGTGCATTCAATCACATTTTCAACTACAGATATGTCATTTAAAAGCTACAGAACTAGACTGCAAGGGTATAAATTGCTTGAATTTGTCATTTAAAAAATTAGATTTTGACATTTATCAGTATCACGATAAACACAATTTCCATCAGTATACAGTTTTTTTTGAGTTAAGCAGCAAAGCTGGATATCCTGAAACCATTGTTGCCAGGGGAGAAACTGTTTGTTCCGTCCTTTCACTACAAATGTTTTCATGACTTTTCATGTGTTTTACCATCATTCATTCAATGTTTCTATCCATATCTTACAAAAATTTCCCTTTTTAGTCATCTGTAGCAATGTTGTGTCAGGAGGAAAAGAGTTGTTCACTCATTTCTTTCCTGTTTTCTCCTGGTATTCTATTTAACAATCTATCAAACTGCGGAATTTTTGACTTGTCCAAATCCAAAGCAGTTTTACAGACAATTAAAGTAAACATGACTCAATAACTGAACTTTGTTTTTTGAGAGGAAGAAAACACTGTGAGAATAGGAGAAAATACTGGTTACCAGCATTTTCTCCTTTTGTCACAATGTTTTCAAAAGCTCCATCAATTTGTTAAACTTAGATTGTGCGGTAATGGGTTAATCAAAGAATCCACTTAAAAAGTTAAGCTTTTACTTCCTTTTATGAAACACATCTAATTGCTCATTATATAAACTTCCTTCTTGCTCAAATTTTCATGTGCATGATAATGCAAAGCTGCTCTTTCAATCCAATTCAAAAATTCTTCTTACCAAGCCAGATAGCTCAGCAGTTACAAACAGGTCTTGAAAGTATGTGGTTGCTGGTTCTAATCCCAAATTTCTTTCTAGGAATTGATGATAGTCAGGATGATAGACATGATTCATTCCTCTCTAACTACTATCATTGCTTTGGAGATATTTATTAAGCACTCAGTGGCTTGGGAAGAATATTGTGTGCAGTATTGGTGAAAAAAACTCCAGATGAGTATGGATAGGTGCACTGACCACTATAATATTGCTGCAGTGATATTAAAAACTGTGCTAAACACTAAATAAACAAACTTTCTCAATATTTCATAATCACGATAATGAAAAGCTGCTTTTATGATCCAATTCATAATTCTTAATTCCTTTGCTTCCAATATATATTCTAGTCTTTTAACAGATCTAAAAGTACAATTCAATGACAAGTGAAATTTTTTTTTTGGGGGGGGGGGAGGGGGTTGTTATGATTTAACATCAGGTTGTTTAACATCAGGTTGCGGACAGCCAGACAGTGTGGATCAAAGATCTAATTGCAACTGTTGTGCAGTCTGATCTTTAACTATGCTGTCTGCAGAAGCTAACAAAATTGCTATTGGCAGTGAGAGCATAATCACATCCTCTTGCTCTTGCAGCCTATGAAGATCAAGGTCAGACAGCGTGTAGCATGTAGTCAGATCTTGGATCTACTATGTCCAATTCTGAGAGACACTATGGCCAAGAGCAGCTAAATGCAATAATTCGGTGTTTTTTTTTTAAGAGTTTGACTTCTTATCGCAGTGTAGATCCAACTTTCAACTGTTCGTTTGACCCTTTACCATGACATCATATAAGACTCAAACATATTTAAGTTTGCTATTTCAAAGGTATTTTTTGGGAACAGATATCTCCTTATCGGACAGTGTAGATCCAAAATGAGACTGCACATTCTGTGCAGTCTCATCTATATCTACCCTGTCCAGAAAAGGTCATTGAGTCACGCTTAGCTGATTAAGGATTAAAATCAATGCAGGGAAAAGGATCAGTCCTGTCTTTGATAATGGTAGAAGACATTTTTGCAGAAGGAGAAGAGCTCAGTTACCACCTTTTTTCTCCTTTTTCCAAAATGCTTTTTTAAAGTCTTTTTCCACAGGGTTGTTAAAAAGCCATTGTTTTGGTAAAAGGTTAATTACTAAAAAGAATAACATGACTTTGTGATGGTGAATTTCACACCGAAGCTGAATTTTCCGATTTTCAGCTACTATACAGTAATAACTGCTAAGCACGACTCACTGACCTTTTGCAGACAGTATAGATCAAGATCAGAATGTGCAGTCAGATCTTGGATCTATTCTGTCCAATAAGGATATATTTTTCCCCCCAAAATAACTTTGAAATAGCAATACTTTGTTTTTTTCTATCAACCTAGAAGTTTCATTTGAGTTATATAGCAGGATAAGGTTAAATACAAAGAGATGAAGGATTGCATTATCTAATATCCATAAATCAAGGTGTCTAATTTACCTCTTTATACCTTTCTCCATTTTATTATGGAATGAATATCAGATTGTTATAATGAAGTGAATTCTCCCCTTACCAGTTCAAAGATCCTGAGGAAGAAGGTTTTTTTAGCCCTAATAACCCTTTACCAGATGACGAAATTTCAGCCTTGTCCAAATTGAAAGCATTTGCAGATGACAATTTCATTGTGGCTCAAATGGTGCAACTTTTTTTTGATATGGTAGAAAACATCGTGGGAAAAGGAGAAAATGCTGGTTACCAGCATTTTCTCCTTTTCCCACAATTTTTTCAAAAGGCTTCTTTCCCAGGGGCGTCAAAAGGCGGCATTGTGGGCTAAAGGGATAACCTGCTAAATAACTACAATGAAACTTTCAAGTCGACGGTAAAACCCAAATATTGCCATTTCAAAGTTCTTTTGGGGGTGAATTATATCTTCTTATCGCATAGTAGATCCAAGATCAGACTGCCTGTTCTTTGCAGTTTGATCTTGATCTATACTGTCCACAAAAGGTCCATGAGTCATGCTTAGCAGCCTAAAGGGTAATATTATATTCTTGGAAAAGAAGAAAAGACCAGCATTTCTCCTTTTCCCACAGTGTTTTTACCCTATCAGAGATCTGAGGCTCATTTGTATCAACTATGAATTAATCATCTGCAGTTGCTTTCAGTTTGGAAGAGTCTAAAATATGTTGTTTGGGAAAAGGTTAATACGTAAATAAGCCTTCTTGTTATAACACAGGCTTGTTTGGTAATGGGTTCAAACACTATAACAGTGTTCAGTACAGTTCCAAATAAATGAAACAGGTGCTTGCTAATAAAGAAAATTTAAAAGAACCTTAAAATATTGCATTACAAGGCAGTTTTTGCCTCAAAGTTTCACAAAAACAGCAAGAAGTAAGGTTGTGACTCCATAATAGTATGGGATCTATGGTGATATCATATAACTAAGTTTTTAATCTCCTCAAGGCCAAAGTATAATTATTATTACAGATAATTATAAATCAAAATTAAGGCAGAAAACAGATAAATCAACTGTTTTTTTTTTATTTGAAAAAGTTTCCGCCTAATTTAACCCTTACCAAAGAGGTTTGTGTCTTTACAGCCCTTGGGAAGAGGCCTTTTGAAAACACTGTGGGAAGAGTAGAAAAGGCAGAAAACCAGTATTCTCCTTTACCCACAATATTTTCAGCAAGTAAATTCATTTTAATCACATTTAAATTGTCCTCTGCAATTACTTTACATTTGGACAGGCCTTCAATTTTACTGGCTCAAGTAAAGTCAGGCAACTATAGACAAAACAGTTCAGAAACAAGATGTACATCTACTCTCACAGTGTTGAGATCAAAGGTAAGATGATACTAATTTACCCTTTACCACACAATCCTGAGTTTTAATGACCCTAAGAAAGAAGCCTTTGAAAACACTGTAGGGAAAGGAGAAAATGCTGGTAACCAGCATTTCCTCCTTTTCATACAATGTTTTCTACCCTATCAAAGACAAATTTTATAATCTGAGCCACATTTAAATTGTCATCTGCAAATGCTTTCAATTTGGACAACTCTTCACTTTAGTTGTGTGGTAAAGAGTTAAAACAATCTGGAAGTCTACTCAAGGCTTTCTATCAGCTATGAAAATTGAAAAGTCACCAGGTCACCTTTGATTCAAAGATTTTGAGTGACATTTTGCAAAAAAAAAATTTTTTTTTTTGGGGGGGGGGGGGGGGGGGGAGCAGCGTGCCCTAGTCAGGAACTCAGGGGATTCACAATGACCTCTTTTGATAACTATGATCAAGACATGATTCGTGGGTTAACCCTAAATTACAAAACAATCCTGCGTTATCATGGCCCTATGGAAAGTGGCTTTTGAAAACATAGTGGAAAGTGGAGAAAATGCTGGTAATGGCCTTTTTTCTTTTCCTTCTACCTTATCAGAGATAAACAGCATCAAGCCACAATTTATAGATGGTCTGAGTGTACTTTCAGATCGAACAAGACTAGAATATTGTCCTCTGGTAAAGGGTTCATTTGGACCTTCCCCAAAATATGCCACAATACCAAATCCTAGATGAGAAGACATACATGTATGACAACGTAAATTAGGGAATGGTACAAAAAGAATGCGTCATATTCCTGTCCTTTGTTAAAGTTGTCTTGCACATTCAAACCCTTAACCCTTTATCACACAATCCTGACTTTTAACAAACCAGAGGAAGAGAGCTTGTGGAAATAATATGGGAAAAGGAGAAAATACTGGTAACCAGCATTTTTTCCTTTTCCAACAAAGTTTTCTACTATCAAGAACAAATTTCATCATTCAAAATGTGTCACCTTTAATTTGTTGTCTGCAAAGGTTTTCAATTTGGACCACTCCAAAATTTTGCCATTTGGTAAATACATGTACTTCAGCTGCTATGTGTAATGCTCTAGTAAAGGGGGTTTTAATGCATCTCATTGATGCACAATACCAAGCAAAATGCACAATACCAAGCAAAGCAGTCATCACATAATAATGGGGGCATAAAATCCATTTGGTCTAATGACTGACTGAATAATGATCTAGAACAGTCTTTGGACATGCAGAAAGTTTATCAATGGCACAAAATTCTGACTCGGGTCAGCTTGCCCAGATTTGGCACGCTGACATCGGTCAATACCTTTTGCAGATGCATTAACCCTTCACCACAATTCACCACTTTTCTGACTATATAAACAACCCTGAGAAAGAAGCCTTTTGAAAACATTGTGAGAAAAGTAGAAAATGCTGGTAACCAGCATTTTCTCCTTTTCCTACAATGATTTCTAACATTCCAAAAACAAATTTCAATTTTTGTTTCACATTTATTTTGTTGTCTGCAAAATGCTTTCAATCTGGACAAGTCAAAAATTTTGAGGTAAACCCAATTTTCCCAGAGCATGGTGCATGTAGTAAATAAATAGAAAATTTACAGCTAAGAATAATAACCTACAGCTTGGAGTTTAACCCTCTATCACACAATCCCAAGTTGTACCGACCCTGAGAAAGATTAGGCTCTTGGCTACATAGTGGGAAAAGGACAAACTGCTGATAACCAACAAAATGCTTTTTAATCTGGACCAGTCTAAAATTCTGTAATGTGGTCAAGAGTTAAGTTACATCCAGCCAGGAAAATCTTATCATAACAGTGTAGGTTGAAGTCTAGACTGCATATTCTAGACTGGTTGCAGTTGACAAATCAAATATAGCACATGATGAGATTTGTCTTTGAAATGCTGGAAAACATGGGAAAAGCAACAGGTGCTGGATGCCAGCTTTTTCGCCTTTTAGCACAATATTTTCAGAAGCCTTCTTCCATGGGTGTGAAAAAGCACAAGATCCTTTGATAAAGAGTCAATGCTGATAAAAGAAAAATCCAATTATAGTGGATAAAAACAAAGTAAAACTATGAAATTCTTACCAAAATGAGACTGAGTCTTCTGATAACTTTATGTGATCCCATCCCTCGACATTTTACCACAAATTATTCCAGATAGATAAACATATCCATTTTTATTGAAACACAATGCACAGTTTCTTCAGTTACCGCCAAATTAGAATTCTTCATTCAAAACATTATTTACCCTTAGAGCACTATGTAGATAGTTTGAAAGTGTTCAGTCTGGGGGGAAAAAAGACCCAGAGGCCTTCAATTTGGCCGAAAATGTCCAACATGATGTCAGACAGTGTAGATTCAAGATTAGACTACATGTTCTGTGTAGTCTGATCTCAATCTACACTATCTGCACAAGCAACAGAGGTCATACCTAGTAGACTCAGGGTTGACATTGTATCTTCTGTACCTTATAGCACAAGCGGGCTTGCCAAACTATGACAAAACAAGTCATGTCTACATTTTACACAACAGAGGACACAAATGGTATATTTACAAAGTCGTAAAAACCTATGTAATCCACGTTAACAGTTAAATTGTCAAAATCCAATTGACTGGTCAAGTTCACCGTTTAAATATTTAACAATGAGATTACATCTAAAGGTATGATAATGTTTGAACCAACCCACAGTCACAGTAAGACCAAAGGTATATTTTGCCGACAAGTGTAATTATTTGCCCAAGGAAAAAGGGTTGACCAATTTATGCATTCAGACAGTCTTACTTCTTGACTGTCAAAAATTAATTTAACCCTTAGAGTGCCAAATAAAACAAACTAACATTTCCACTGGAGGAAAAAGAGCCTAACAAGAGCAATGTCAAGGTTGCTATTGTCCAGAATGTCTCAGCAAAGCAGACAGTGTAAATCAAAGACCAGACTGCACATTTATGTAGTCTGATCTTCATCTACACTGGCCGTAAAGGCAACTATAGTCCTGACAGGTGGTTCAAGGGTTAACACATCTGCTAAAGGTGACTTATATTGCGAAAAATAGGCATATAGCTCAAAACTTTTGCAGAAGAACTACATTACCAAAGCTAAAATACCGTTATGCCTTCTTACAACATAATTATTCAAGCACTTCATAAATTTTATGCACATATTAAGGTCAAGGATGTTTCAACAAATTCAAACCTCAACAAAATTCAGTTATAGTACATTATTTTCATATTACAAGTACATAAAACCTTTATTACATTTTTCCCCATTTGAGTTGCCATGGTAGTTTTAAAAATATACCAGTAAGTCAAATGTGCTATAAAAGCCTATTATCAAATCCAAATTAGCTTTATCTCCTGCAAGCTTTTTCTCAAATGATGATGACACACTCATAATCACACTTTATCACTTGAGGGATTTTACCTCTTTATCAGACAACAAAATTTTAGACTTGCCCAAATTCAAAGCAGTGGCAGACTACAATTTACATGTTGCTCAAATGCTGGAATTTTATCTTTCGAAGG
Organism: Tridacna gigas; assembly: GCA_945859785.2. Lineage (NCBI taxonomy): Eukaryota > Metazoa > Mollusca > Bivalvia > Cardiida > Cardiidae > Tridacna > Tridacna gigas. Next base: position 43,487,247 of record OX244036.2, read on the forward strand.
TTCAAAAACATTGTGGGAAAAGGTGAAAATGCTGGTTACCAGCATTTTCTCCTTTTCCCTCAATGTTTTCCAAGCTGTCTTCCACAGAGTTGTTAGAACATGGGCGATTGTTTGGTGAAGGGTTTAATTGACTTCCTTAAAAGTGAAGTTCTAATTAACATGTAGTTAATCTATCATGTGCAAGGATGGCCTGTCAATCCTAAACTTTTTACCGGACAACAAAACTTTTGACTTCTCCAAATTGGGAGCATTTGCAGACAACAATTTAAATGTGCCTAAAAAAAAAGGGGGGGGGCATTATTCTTTGAAAGGTTAGAGAAAATTGCAGGAAGAGGAGAAAAAGCAGGTTACCAGGTTTTTTTCCTTTTCCCACACTGTAAAAAGAAGTTTCATTCCAAGGGTTAATTATTACATATGATGTGGGATTGTTTGGTTAACAGTGTAAGGCTTTAAATCCTATACCACAGTTTTAACGACCTGCATTTCCTCCTTTTCACACCATGTTTTCTACCCTTTTCTAAACAAATTTCAATTTTTCAGTCACATTTATTTTGTCTAGTCTAAAATTTGTCGTTTGATAGAGAGTTAAGCAGAGGACAAAGTTTCAGATTTGTCCAAACTGCAAGCTTTAGCATAGGACAAAGTAAATGTGACTCAAAAATTGAGGCTTGCTTTTGGAAGGTGGAAAACATTGTGGGAAAAGGAGAAAAAGTCTGTGGCCAGCATTTTCTCCTTTTTCCACAATGTTTTCAAAGGTTCTTTTCTTAAAAGGCATGAAAATTCTGGATTTTTTGGTAAACTTACAGTTTACCATGTTATTCAGTAAATCTTTCAAAGGCAACAGACACTTTTTTTTCTTCGATTTCCATGACCACTTTTGATTGATTGATTGTATGGTATTTTAACACCTTTTTCAACATTATTTTAGTTATATTGCTGCTGCCAGTGCACCTATCCATGCTTTCCTGGAGTTTCTTTTACCAGTACTCTGCACAATGTTCTTTCCAAGCTACTAGCTTACTTTCCCACATAACCATCGTCGAAACAATGATCAGCGGTGAGAGAGGAATGAATCCTGTCGTAAAGAATATCATCAATCCTCAGAAAGAAATTGGCCGAGCTGACCATTTTGACCAGCACTATCCTCACAAAATACTTAAGACAGTGATCTTCGTTGTCTGCAGATATCCCCAAATTGGTTTCTGTTTTCATCAACCATTTACCTAATGTCCTGAGTTTCAACCATTTATCAAACAATTCCATCATAAATGAGCCCGAACAAGACGGCTTTGGAAAACATTGTTGGAAAAGGAGCAAAATTTTAGACTAGTCCAAATTGAAAGCGATGGCAGACAACAAATAAAACAGAACACAAACGACAGTATCTGTCTTTGAAATTGTTGAAAACATGGTGGGAAAAGAAGAAAATGCTGGTTACCAGCATTTTCTTCTTTTCCCACAAAGTTTTCAGAAGCCTTCATCTTCAGGGTCCTTTGTGTGCTAAAGATTTAATCATCCCTTTTCCTATCCTACAGGGTGTTTTAACCCTTTACCACACACTCCCAAGTTTTAACAACACTGGGAAACTAAGACATTAGCAAATACTGTAGGAAAAGGGGAAAATGCTGGTAACCAGTATTTTCTCTTTTTCCATCTATATTTTCTAACATTACAGAAAAAAACAAATCATTTGGGCCACATTTAATTTGTCCTCTGCAAATTCCTTCAATTTGGACCAGTCTAAATTTTTGTTGTTTTGGTAAAGAGTTAAAAGACGCCCACTGTAAATTTGTTCCTAGAGGTAAAGGATTAAGCTGACACAATGTTTCAGTTTGATTGTGATGGAGGCTGTTTTCCCACAGTATTTTAGAGGCGTCATGCCAACAGTAAGCTTATCCACCATGCTTCTCAGATTACTGAAGCTGCCTTCCAACATGACTGGCTATCAAGGCAAATCTTACCAAAAGGCAAGCCTACTTAGGTTAAGACTCAAAGGAAAAGCACAAAATATCTTTTTGAATAATACTGTAGAATTTGTGAGGAAAGGAGCGACTACTCGATACAGGCAGTTGGTTTTCAAGAAGTACTATAATCTATGGCAGGGGCGTGCAAAGCTGTATTTGAAGGATTGGTATTTGCTGTTACAGCTTGATATTTTCACAGCAGTAAAATAACCGAAACATGACATATTGGCAATTGGATTATCCCTTGTTACCTACAGATATGTTATTTACCTGTGCCGCTTTGCCATTTCATAAAGAGCACAACATAATATGAAGCCAATAAAAATTTGAACTTATGGAAAGGAGCAACAGAAAGTGATGCAGACTAGCTTGAGAATTGATCTTTGCATGTAAGTATCCATACTGGGCACAAATTTTTCACACTCGAAAGTCAACAATTTGGAGAAAGACCAGAATTCATGTACATGAGGGAAAAGATTCAGATTAACCCTGCACAACTTTCAGTTGCTTTTGAGAATTACATAGAACAAGATCAAAGGGTACAAAATAGGTTGCTCTGATCTTAAATCTACACTGTCCCTAATTTAGAGTATACTGGTGACACATTAAGCCTTTGAACTGCATGAAGTCTTCTCTCCTGGCTGAAGAGCAGTCTGTTTCGTTTAACTCTTTTTCCACACAATCCTGAGTTTTAACGACCCTAACAAAGAAGGCTTTTAAAAACATTGTGGGAAAACAAGAAAATGCTGGTAACCAGCATTTTTTCCTTTTCCCTCTATGTTTTCTACCACATTAAAAACAAGATTCCATCATTTGAGCCACATTTAAATCGTCATCTGCAAATGCTTTGAATTTGGACTAGTCCATAAATTTGTGACTGGTAAAGTATTATATGGTGATCTATGGGATAATAATGATTACAGAATCAAAAAGTTCAAGAGGAGTCCCGAATCAACAACAAGAAGTATCAGAATCCGGTGCAAAGCTTCCTAGAATGATTTATCAAGACTGATGCAATCATTCTCCCCCTCATTGTCAAGCTGTCTCGTCCTGTCATCATTTACATGCTAAAACCTTGGAGCCAAAACCTCTTCTTTAACAGATAGGCAGCTTTCCAAATTTATGTAGGCTTAACAAGAAAATCCTTGTGGGAAAACATGCAGAGTGGTCATTTATTTTAACTCTTTCAAAAGAAACTATAGCCTCTTAAAACTGTCCTATGCCTATTGTACACCCCTGCAGCTGACACATTGATTGATTGATTGACTGATTGATTGATTGAGACTGCTGCATGCTTGACTGATTAAAATGATGTTTTATGCCACTTTCAACATTATTACAGTCATATATGGAGCCAACACCTTACATATTTATGTATGTCCTGGGTTTAACAAGAGCTAAGCAGGGGCTCTGAACAGTCTTCCCTAAGGACATTAATTTTAATTCAAAAAAGAGACAATAGGAGTTGCATGCTCTGTGCAGTCTGATCTTGATCTAAATTGAACTTTACTTGCATGTTGCACTCTCGGTGTATAATGCCCATTTCATCTATTTAGCATCTTCAATACACTGCAGTGAAAAATGTACTTTCAAGAAGTATGATATCGCCCAGAAACACAACAACTTAACAATCCTTACATATTTGTCACTAAACCACAGTTACATATTTGTCACTAAACCACAGTAACTCCCACAAATTGAAGTTAACCCTTTACCACACAATCCTAAGTTTTAACAACACTGAAAAAGAAACCTTCTGAAAACATTATGGAAAAAGGAGAAAATGCTGGTAACCAGCATTTTCTTCATTTCCCATATTGTTTTCTAACGTATCAAAGACAAATTTCATCATTTGAGCCAAGTGTAAACTGTCTCTGCAAATGCTTTGAATTTGGACAAGTCTATATACTTTTGTTGTGTGGTAGAGTTAAATAGAATCACTGTTATATATAAATATTCCCTCGCTAATCATACATATTTCAAACCTAACACATGTAACCAGAAGCTACAATTTTCACTTGACACTACACCATATAAACCTATCACAATTTCTTACATCGGTGAATGGATGATAATTTTGTATTCCCCCTTGCAGTTATACCAAGAAATAGGTTTTTGCCCCATCACAAACACGAAATACTGTCAGAAGCACAGAATACCGAGCATTCATATATAGGGCTTGCATATTTTCTTATTATCCACAAACAATCAAAGGGCCTGCCAAGTCATATAATCATTAATCAGAACAGAATGTAGCAAAAGGTTTGACATGCCGCCCTTCAGACATTAATGTTATAATGGTGGAGAGACTCAACTGTACCAATTAACCCTTATAGTGAATTTCATAACTGCAAGTATAGTTGCAATTGCGGCCAGTGTAGATCAAGATCAGACTGCACAAAATGTGCAGACTGATCTTAGATCTAATCTGTGCACTTTGCCGAGATTTATCTGGGTTAGAGCAACCGTGAAATTTCAATTATTCTTTTTTTTTTTAAACAAGAACAACTGACATCTGTCAGGATTTTTTTTTTTAACCCTTTATTGATCTTCACAAGACAACAAAATATTAGATTTGTCTAAATTTAAAGTATGTGCATGTGATAATTACTACAAAAATGATTGCATTTGCTTTTGAAAACAGAAAACACTGTGCAAAAAGGAGAAAATGCTGGTTACCAGCATTTTCTCCTTTTCCCACCATGTTTTCTAAAACCCTTTCTGCAAGGGTTGCATAAAAGGTAAAGGGTTTACATAAAAGTTACATTTTGGCAATGTAGCATACCAATGCAGCATACCTAAGTACAAGTTGCATGATAACAAAACATAATTGAGCCATGCTCTGGCAAAAGGTGGCTGAATAAATCTCCATGATGCATAATACCTAGCAAGTCATCCCATAATTCTGGGTCCATAAAACCCATTTTGTCTAACAACCGACTGAATCATGAGGTAGACTGGTCCTTTGACATGCAGAAAATCTACCAACAGCAAAAAGTTTCAGCCCAGGTCAGCCTGTGCAGGCAGACTGAAGTCAATACTTTTCACAGATGCATTTAGCCCCCTTTTTACAGACTTAATAATATGGCTCATTATGTTTGTTTTTTGTTTGTTTATCTGAATGAGGTTTTATGCCACTTTAAACAGTATTGTAGTTATGTCATGCAACCCTCTTAGTCATGTATTTCCAATGTTTTACCAGAACTAGGAGTTCCTTGCTTAGACCCCGTCAGAGGAAATTTGACAGCTGCACTGGGGAGGTTTAGAGAACTATTTGTCTAGAATTTTGTCGTTTAGTAAAGAGTTAAGGGTTAAAAGGGTCCAGGAATAATTTATCCCAATGTCAGAAATTGCTACCAAATAGTTTATTGCCTATGTTATGAAAATCAGGTTTAACCCCTTACCAAACAACAACATTCTCGACTAGTCAAAATTCAAAGCATTTACAGATAAAATGAATACGACTCAAAAATTAAAATTTGTTTTGGGAAGTGGGGGGGGGGGGGTTTAAATGGTGGGAAAAGGAGAAAATGCTAGAAAATGCTAGTTACCAGCATTTTTTCCTTTTCCCACAAAGTTTTAAAAAGCTTTCTTTCAAAGGCTTGTTAAAAGTCAGGAATGTGTGATAAAGGGTTAACGTGCCTTTCACTTCTATTGCTGCCTTTGCGGGAAGTGTATATCAAGATCAGGCTGCACAAAATGTGCAGTTTGATCTTTGATCTACACTGTCTGCTTTGCCATCAAACAAAAGGCAGCCACAAAATTGCAATTATCTGGGTCTTATCTTGGATATTAGTTTATGACCCAACTGACAGCTTCAATAGCAATGGAACTCTACTTTTAGATCTGGAAAAAAGTCTCATTTCTTGAGTTGGTAGTGAAAGAGTTACAGGTTAATTCCAAATACAGATTCAACCCTAGAAGTGCTTAATAACTAAAGCTGCCTTTGCTGCCACTGAAGATGAAGATCAGAGTGCACAAAAAGAGGCAAACATATCTTTGATCTACTCTGGACAAGAGAAACATTGAAGTCGCAGTTATCTGAGTCTTAATTATCAGTATTTCTAAACTGATTTCGATCAAGTGTCTTTTAGGTTTATGTGCATTCTAAGGGTTAACAACATATAAAAACATTTTCAACAGTAGACAAGTCAATATTATGGTGACAAATCACTAGCAGGGTTCACTGGACAAGACGTAAAAGGCAGTACACAAGTTTAGATTATTGTGATCTACACTGTCCACTAAAGCAATTAAATCCTGTGTTACAACGACCCTATGGGATAGGCCTTTTGTAAACATCATTGGAAAAGGAGAAAATGATGGTAACCAGTATTTTGTCCTTTTCCCACAATGTTTTCTGTTCTTTCAGGAGACAGTTTTGTCATTAGAGTCACACTTTATTTACATCAGACTCTGCCCAAAATAAAAAGCCTTTCCAAAGAACAATGGATTGTTATGACCAAACAAGAATGAACAAGAGGGCCATGATGTCCCTGGATCGCTCACCTGAGTCAATAGGCGAAATTCCACTCCAGGGTCATGATGACCCGATTTAAAACTCATCTGAGATATTATTAAGATAAACATTCTGACCAACTGTCAGGTCATTTGAGCTGAAAATGTGGCCTCCGGAGTGTCCAAAATGTATTTTTTCAATTTGACCTAGTGACCTAGTTTATGACCCTATGTGACCATATTTCAAACTCATCTGAGATATTATCATGACAAACATGCTGACCAATTTTCAGGGCAACTGAGCAAGAATTGTGGCCACTAGAGCACCCACAAGATATTTCTTTAAATCTGACCTAGTGACCTAGTTTATGACCCTATGTGAGCCATTTTTGCACTCATCCAAGATTTTATCAAGACAAACGTGCTGATCAATTTTCAGGTCAATTGATAACAATTGTAGCCCCTACAGCACCCACAAAAAATTTCTTTTAGTTGACCTAGTGACCTAGTTCATCACCCAAGGTGACCAAAATTCAAACTCATCTGAAATTTCATCAAGAAAAACATTCTGACAAATTTTTAAGTCAATTCAGCAATAAATGTGGCCTCTAAAGTGCCCAAAAGGTATTTCTTTAATTTGACCTTGTTACCTATGTTATAACCCAAGGTATCCCAAATTCAAACTCATCCGAGATTTTATTTAGACAAAGATTCTGACCAAATTTCAAGACAACTGAGCAATAAATGTGGCATCTTGACTGCCCACAAGGTATTTCTTTAATTTGACCTAGTGACTTAGATTATTTCCCCAGGTGACCCAATTTTGAAGTTATCCAAGATTTCATCAAGACAAACATTCTGACCGATTTTTGGGTCAATTGAGCAATGAATGTGGCCTCTAGAGTGCCCACAAGGTATTTCTTTGATTTGACCTAGTGACCTAGTTTATGACCCCAACTCATCCGAGATTTATTTAAGACAAACATTCTGACCAAGTTTCACAAGTATCTGATTGATAATGTTGCCTCTAGAGCGCACACAAGGTTCTTCTAAGATTTGACCTAGTGACCTAGTTTTTGACTCCATATGACCCAATTTCGAACTTGTAAGAGATTTTATCAAGACAAACATTCTGACCAAGTTTCACAATTATCTGAATGAAAATGTGGCCTATAGAGCGCACACAAGGTTTTTTTACGATTTGACCTAGTGACCTAGTTTTTGACCCCACATGACCCAATTTCAAACTCATCTGAGATTTTATCAAGACAAACATTCTGACCAAGTTTCACAAGTATCTGACTGAAAATGTGGCCTCTAGAGCGCACACAAGGTTTTTCTAAGATTTGACCTAGTTACCTAGTTTTTGACCCCACATGACCCAATTTCAAACTCGTCCGAGAATTTATCATGACAAACATTCTGACCAAATTTCACAAGTATCTGACTGAAAATGTGGCCTCTAGAGTGTACACAAGGTTTTTCTAAGATTTGACCTAGTGACCTAGTTTTTGACCCAACATGACCCTATTTTGAACTCGTCTGAGATTTTAACAAGACAAACATTCTGACCAAGTTTCATGAGGATCGGACTGAAAATGTGGCCTCTAGAGCGTACACAAGGTTTTTCTAAGATTTGACCAAGTGACCTAGTTTTTGACCCCACATGACCCAATTTCAAACTCATCCGAGATTTTATCGAGACAAATATTCTGACCAAGTTTCATAAGGATTGGACTGAAAATGTGGCCTCTAGAGCGAACACAAGGTAAAAAGTTGACGCCGCACGCCGGACACAGCAGGATCACAATAGCTCACCATGAGCACTTTGTGCTCAGGTGAGCTAAAAACACAACACTTTCCATTACATTCAACAGTTTTTTTTTTTAAATCCATTTAGGAATGAGACTAAGGAGCCTTTTACGCCTCTGAAATTGACAGCTTTGAACTACAATTTGGAATCGGGAGTATCAAAATGTCCCTTGTCCTAAAACTTCCATCATCTGCTTTGTTTTTTTGTTTGTTTATATTGGAGTTTAACACCTTTTTAACAGCTTAGGTCAGTGCACCAACGCTTGAGTTTCCTTGCTTTCTCACACCAGTACTGACAAAACTTTTTGTCCAAGTCACTGACTACTTTTCTCACTTGCATCAGGTGGGAGGCGATAATCACCTGAAAGAAAGTTTGCCTCAACCAGGTATCAAACTTGCAACCACCACGTCACAAGTCAGATACAATAACCACTGAGCTACTCGGCCAGGTAGTAATATGCAAAATTTAATGCCTTCATGATGGACCTGTCTAAAATTTTGTTGCCAAGTAAAGAGTTATTATAAACGGACACTATCATTTTCCCTACAGGCAACAACTTTGTGACATCTACTGGCCCACCCATTTCAAACAAAACTTTCCAATGTTATTTACCATTGATCCTGCAATACACTTTGTTGTTTTAAAGTCACTTTAAACAGTTTTTCAGTCATCAGTGCGGGAGCTCACTCTATTTATTTCTCTCTTGGGTTAAACCCTATCAAAATGACCCTACATCTTTATAACCCTGAAGAAGCAGAAATTTTAAAACATTGTTGGAAAAGGAGAAAATTGTGGTAATCTCATGGATATTCAGTTTGAAATTAGAGGTAAAAGTGATGTAATAACCAATAATACAGGGATTAACTCTTTACAAACAGTCCTGCATTTAAACAAACCAAGGGAATAAGCCGTCAGAAAACATTCTGGTAACCAGCATTTTCTCCTTTTCTCACAATGTTTACTACCTTTCAAAGGACAAATGTTGGCTTTTGAGTCCCATTTTTGTTGTTTAAAAGCGCTTTCTGTTTAGACAAGTCTACAATTTTGTCATCCAGTAAAGAGTTCATCAGCACTTCAGTTTGATAATGTTTTGCTTTAAACACTTCCAATCCATTTTCCTTGTTTGACCGACTTAATTCTCTTTATAACCATTATCTATGTCCAGATTTATTAAATACCAAAAGTCAACTGCACCCTAATATGGAACAATATGTCAACATTTTCACTTGATCCTGTCTTACAGATATGTTGTAGAATAATTACATAATATGGAATAAAGATGCGAAGTAGAATATATTCAGTTTATGTAATGCCAAATCATTCTTTCTCTCATGGAGGTATTATCCTATAAGACAGTATCTGATCGACTGAAAAGTGTTTTGCAATGATTTCAACATTACTTCAGTAATAATTTATGTTGCATCTCACTTATTCTAATAGGCTAGGGCTCTGAAGTGTCTTGCCCAAAATCCAACAACAAGAGGGCAAGATTGCCCTGTATCGCTCCACTTCCTTTTAATTGAATGTGCCATACAATTGGTAACCAGCATTTTCTCCTTTTCCCATAATGTTTTCAAAAGAAGTCTTTCTTAGGGTCAGTAAAAGGTGGCACTGTGTTGGAGACAGTTAACTGGCATCTACAGACATTACACCGTAAGAAGTCTGTTTGGCAGTTGTGTAAGAAAATTAGAAGCCTTACTAGTCCCACATGCCAAGATGTCAGTGAATACAAGCATGTCTAAGCAAGTAGCATTCTGACAAAATATCAATAAATTCCGAAAAAGAGTACAAGAAGATTTCATAAACTCAGACAAAGAGAATTTTTCTATAGGTATGAATGGTAAAGTTTGGAACAAAAAATTGAATGATGAAAAACCTCCATTCATGTTAAATATACAACTCATCTGAGCATATCCATCAACATTAGAATAAATAATTGTTATCACTGAAAACTGAACATTTTGGTATCCAACAAACTAGAAAAGACAAAAGCAATAAAGCTACAGAGAAGTTTCGATAATCAAGCGAGATAAATAATAACAAACTACAATGTATCTGTAATGAGCGAGACATGAGTTTTTTCCCTTTATCAGTATGTGTAAGCATGTTATGGACTATAACTAAGCCAAGTCCCTAGCACCAGGTTCTTTGCCAAAGCAATATTATATCAAGAAGTCCACCAAAGGATCATTTCCGCCAATATGTAGAGAATTCCACCTTGTGATTTAGGCAAAGATGCTTTTAAAGATATTCAACATTTTTCAGTTTTGATGCATAGCAACCGCAGTTTTCAAGAGAATCAAATTCTTAGGAGGAATTTTGAAGAGTACCATGGGAGGAACATTTCCATGAAGATTGGTCAAAGTTGGGTTTAAAGTTTCAGAGAAAATGAGGCACACTGACACCCAAACAGATGAGTGTCCACATGCACAATGGACAAAAGACCATGACATAAGCTCACTGGCCTTTGGCCAGTAGAGCTAAAAAAGAACACTTCCAGTGAGCATTGAATCAGGAGCCTCCAGGTTGCTAATCCTTTCATCTATAACAGAGCCAAACATACCTACTAGACAGCATTTAAACACAGTGGCATAAATATGGAGGTATGAAGCAACTTTTCCCTTGGCTAAGATGGGTGAAGTTTTTACTGGACAATAAAATCTGAGGCATGCCTGGATTAAAAGCAATATGTAATACTATGCAGACAATGAATAAAATGTAGCTCAAATGATTGATTTTTTTTTTTCCTTGAAAGGATAAATTGGAATAGGATAAAAAGCTCAGGTAACAAGCGCATTTTCTCTTTTTCCCACAATATTTCAATGGGTCTCAAAAACATGAGATTGTTCGGAAAGGTAAGTACATGTATCATTTATTACCGCCTTTATAGCTCTACACTTTATTGTCCATATGTTACCAAAATCTATATTATTTTTCTCTATCACAGCTCTGCCCACTTAAGTTATGTCAGCATCAGTTATATAAATAACTATTATGATAAAGCAATATTTTTCTCTTCCTCATACTCGTCTCTTTACCTGAAATAGCAAAATTTTATACTCCTGTATAATGAAAACATTTGCAGACCTCTAGAAGATACAATGCGACTCAAGTGATGAGCATTGTCTCTCTGGAAAGGTAGAAAACAGTTTGGGAAAAGCAGATGTTGCTGCTAATTATGCATTTTCTACTTTTCCCTAAATGTTTTCAAAAGGCTTCTTCCTCAGAGTATCTACAACCAGGGATTCTTTGGTAGACTTAAAAAGTCTAGGTCAGGTTTAGGTTGTTTGGTATGCATAATGCACCTTTCAACTTTTTTCACTTATATCATGACTGCCTGTGCACCTATCAATAGATTCCTGGGATTTACAGACTTTACCAGAATCATAAAAACATTTTCAAAATTATTGGCTCATTTCTTGCACGCACAATTCATGTAATTATATTTAAAAAAAATCTCCATACAATTATAGTTTTGATGCAGAAATGAAGCCATGTCAAAAAAGTAATGCTGATCAAATTAAAATTTCGCAAAAAATCTCTCGTGAGAAATTTGCTCTTATCAATTGAAATCTAAAATTCCAGACATGTTGAATGCTTTCATGTATTCAGTCATAGATCATAAACCTGTTGACATAAGAAATATTTAATGACATACACTTCAGGTTATGACTTCCTTTTGACAGCCATAAGCAGCCACAATTGCTTTTCGCTAAAAGCAAATATTAAGGTCAGATTAAAAAGAAAGTGCAGTCTTATCTTTGATCTTGACATTTTTTATATTTTTCGTGAGATTTCTGACCAAAAAGGCTTAAAATTTTTCTATTTGGTTCTACTGTAACTGCTGAAAAAGGGTCTATTTATAATGCATTTTATGCTTAGAGGGACATCAAGATTCCTTTACAGCTGCATAACCAAGAGCACTACACTGATAAAATCGTGTTCATTCCTTGGTGAGGTTTGTGCAGAAACAAACAGTGACCATTATAAGCCATAAATATATGTCAGAAAATTAACACAGTCATAAACTCAAATAGTTGTTAACCTACAAAAAGCTGATAGAATCTCATCTCATCTCTCTACAAAAGATTCCAATGAAATTTCATTAATTCCACAGAGTAATTACGGGAAAAAAGTCTTCGATGTGGGAAGAAAACCATGGACAAAAACACATTACTCTAAACGCAAGAGGGCCATGATGGCCCTGTATCGCTCCAGTGCCTTTTACATAAATATGCCATACAATGCATTGGCATCAACAGAAACATTAAAGTGTAAGAAGTCTGTGGGGCAATAAAATTTCATAGAATTAGCCCAGCCAAATAAAATACATGTCATATCTTCTTCACATGCCAGATGAATGGGAACAATTTGAAAAGAAAAACTGAATGATAAAAACCTCACTTCATCATAAATATTCAACTCATCAGAGAAAAATTATTCACATCACAATAATATATCTCTACAACTGAAAACTGAACATTTTCTTTCCAAATAAACTTCAGCACACAATACCAATCATGTTACAGCGCATTCTGATAATCTAAGGATATAAAATTTAATGGTAACAAACTACAATGTATCTGTCAAAATTTAAAAAGGAGTTGTTTCTTTTTATCAATATATATGCTTCACTACAGCTTGTAATGAACTATAATTTAGCCAAGCCCACAGCAGCAATGTTCTTTGTCCTATCAAAAAATCTGAAAATGTCCATGAAAAGATCATTTACGCAAATTTGTATAGAAATCAAACCTGCCAACTCTGAGAGCAAAATTTTCAAAGAATTTTCAATATTTTTCAGTTTGGTTTTCATTTGCTGGTAGCAACCAGAGTTTTCAAGGAAATCAGATTCTCTGAAGGAATGCAGGGCAGGAGCATTTCTGCGAAGTTTGATCAAAACTGGGCAAGTAGTTTCAGAGAAAATTGCCATGAAATAGGCTTGCTGGCTTTCTGCCAATGTAGTTAAAATCCCACAGAATATGACAATATTAATTTGAATGTTTCACAAAGTTTCACACAATGTAGACCCAAGATCAGTTTACACATTTTCTACAGACTGATCTTGACTTCAACTGTCTGCAAATTCTGTCATTCTGATCTGTACCCTTTGCCAAAATAAATAAAATTTATCATTGCCCAAATTTGAAACATTTTCAGACAACGAAATAATGGGGTTCAAATGATTGAATAAATTGTCTTTTAAAGGTTAGAAAACATTGTTGGAACAGGAGAAAATGTTGGTTATATGTAATTACCAGCACTGTCTCCTTTTCCCACAGTGCTTTTTAAAAACTTACTTTCTCAGGGTCCTTTAAACTCGAGATTGTGTGGTCAAGGGTTTACCGAAAATCTCAAAAGCAACTTAAATTTGAAGCCTGGCTCTAGTCCTTTACCAAAAATCGTTGTTTTTTATAACCTTGAGGTCAGGTTGGTAAAAACATCGAAGGACAAGGAGTACATGCTGGCAACATGTATTTTTTCCTACCTTTTCAGAGTCCAATCCCCTCATATGACCCACATTTAGTCCTATACCAAACTGTACTAAGTTTTAACAACCCTGTGCAAGAAGGCTTTTGAAAACATTGTGGGAAAAGGGGAAAAAGCTGATCACCAGCATTTTCTCTTTTTCCCACTGTTTTCTACTCTTTCACAAAGAAATCCCATTGTTTGAGTCATATTTAATTTGTCGTCAGCAAATGCTTTGAATTTCGACCTGTCGAAGATTTAGTACAAAATTTTGTCCTGTGATATAAAATTTCAAGCCTTGTTCTACATCAAGGATTAATTACATGCCAAAAAGGGAATCTGTCTGATTCATTAATGAAAATCTTACACAATGACTCACAACCAGCTCCCTAAAGTCTGTTAGACAATCACAGACCCATACAAATAAGGCCTTCCAGAGCTAACTCTTTACAACATGACAACCTTTTATACTGGATCATACTGAAAAATTCATTTTTAACCCTTTAACACACAATCACAAGTTTTAATGTTCGTGAAAGAGAAGGCTTTTGAAAACATTGGGGGAAAAGGAGAAAATGCTGCTGACCAGCAATTTCTCCTTTTCCCACAATGTTTTCTATCCTTCAAAGGCAAATTTTAGTTTTTGAATAGCATTTAATTTGTTGTTTGCAAATGCCTTCAATTTGGAATAGTCTAAAATTTTATGTTTTGTAAAGAGTTAAATGCCTTCCTATGGTCATAAAGACCCAAGATTGTTTGGTTAATGAAACTTTTTGACAAATTAGTAATAAGTATAGTACTTGCCCTTTTTATCTGCCAAAAAATCTCACCATCAACAGTGTAGATTCCATGCAGTCTGATCTTCACCCATGCTGTCTACAATTAGTTCCATTTTAAAGGTTTTCGCCAATTACCACACGACAAAAGTTTAGATCTATCGAAATTGAAAGCTTTTGAAGACAACAGATTACTTGTCGCTCAAAGATTATTAAAAATTTCCTTAGCAATGGGGGTTACCAGCATTTTCTCCTTTTTCCATAATGTTTAAAAAAGGGTCGTTAAAACTCATGATTGTTTGGTAAAGGGTTGAACAGTCGTGAAATCTGCAATGTTCATTCATAACCTTACAGCTTGCCAAAAACATCAATGAACATAATTTGGTGTGAGTGTAAACCAAGATCAGCCTACATGATTGTATACAGTCTGATCTACTTTTCCATTCCCTCAATAATGGATTAATTCATTGAATTCCCATTATACATGTATAAACAGTCATACAGCACAGTGGGCAAAAGAAGTATGTGTAATGGAAACTAATTAGCTTGTATCATGGATTTACAATTTAGTCACCATACAAACGACAAAATTGTGGACTTGTCCAAATCAAAAGCATTTGCAGATAATAAAATTTAATATGGTTCAAATAAGGGATACTGTCTTTGTAAGGGTATAAAACACTGAGAAAGGGAGAAAGCTGTCTTTCTCATGGTGGGTAAAACTTGAGAATGTTTGGTAAAGGATTAACCCTTGTCCTGCTGAATAAATGAAATGAAACTTTATAGTAGATAGTAGAAGCCGAAAACTTTCTTCTTTCAAAGGTATTTTTGGAGGAAAGATATCTCCTTATCGGACAGTGTAGATCAAAGATCAGACTGCACGTTCTGTGCAGTCTGATCTTGATCTACCCTGTCCGCAAAAGGTCGGTGGGTCGCGATAAGCAGCCTAAGGATTAAGTAACATTTCCAAAACTTTTGTCACGTCTTCTGGAAAATGTCATGGAATTTTTGCATCAGATAGTTGTTGAAATACAAATATAACAATTGTACCACGACAATAAGTACCGTTGTGACATTTTCTGTAGACTAGTTCAAACTTACTTGTTTTCTAGTTTCAAAGTTCTCATTATTTTTATCATCTCTGGACCCTTTTCCACAAGACAAAATTTCAGACTAATCTATTTTAAAGAGTATGTATTACACTGTGGCTCAAATGATGGAATTTGTCTTTGAAACAGTGATAAACATAGTGTGATAAGGAAAATATGCTGCTTATCGGCACTTTCTGCTTTTTCTGGTATGTTTTTGGAAGCCTCCTCAAAGTTTTAAAAGAAGGGATTGTTTGTAAAGGGATAACAAAGTACTGTTTTCCATCTGACTTGCATAACAGGTTCAAATATGTCAAGCCCATTTCTTTGCAATGTTCAGCCTAACAACAAATATTTAGGCCATGCTCTATGAACAAGAGGGCCACTGGCCCTAAAGCGCTCACCTAAGTAAAGTCATGTAGGATTGACTAAGCTGAAGAGATCCTGGCTGTAATGATGTAAAACACAGGAGTGCAAGTGACCTACTTTTGAACAGATTTGATCTTTTTTCAAAGATATCACCAAGAGAAACATTCTGAGGAACTTTTATGTGTATTGGACTGTAAATGTGGCCTCTAGAGTACACACAAGGTTTTTCAAAGATTTGGCCAATACACCTACTTTTTGACCTGGTGTGACCCAATATAAAACTTGTGTGAGATATAATCAAGACAAACATTCTGACAATGTTTCATAAGAATGGGTTGAAAATATTGTCTCTAAAGTGCACACAAGGTTTTCCTAAAATTTGGTCCGGTGACCTACTTTTTTTTACCCAATGTGACCCACTTTTCTACTAGCCCAAGATTTTCTACTAGCCCAAGATATCATTAAAACAGACATTCTGATTGAGTTTCATGAATATTGGGCTGAAAATGTGGCCTCTAGAGTGCACACAAGTTTTTCTAAGATTTGGCCCAGTGATTACTTTTAGACCTGACATGACCTGATTTCGAACTTGTCCAAGATAATCAAGACAAACATTCTGACCAAGTTTCTTGGGTATCAGGCTTGAAATATGGCTTCTAGAGTGCACTCAAGGTTTTTCTACGATTTGGCCAAGTGACCTATATTTTGACCTGACATGACCCAATTTCGAACTTGGCTGAGATTTTATCAGACACAAGCATTCTGACCAAGTTTCAAGACTATTAGACTGATAATGTAGCCTCTAGAGTGCACACAGGGTAATTGTTGACGCCCAAACAACACATGGCAAACATCGGACACAGCATGATAACAAAAGCTCACCTTGAGCACTTTGTGCTAGAGCGAGCTGAAAAGGGGCTTTATGCATTTGCAGAAAGTAATAACCCATATCATTTATAGGTCAAAACTTTTTGCTTTTGATCAGTTTTCTGCACGTCAAAGGACCATCCTACGTCATGACTCAGGCAGTTGTTACACAAAATGGATTTAATGACAGTTGTGAAGACTTGCTTTGTATAATGCATTAAGCCCCTTTTTGCCAGGGCATGGCACACATGTAAAGTGCAATTTCATGATTGCTTTTGTCTAAAGTGTTCCAGCAAAGCAGACACAGTAGGTCCAAGATTAGACTGCATGTTTTGTGCAGTATGATCTTGATCTACACCGACTGCACAGGCTACATAGTCATAAAAGGCACTTTTACAGGTTAAGACCCCTTTTCTGACATATCATCTCTAGTCACAGAATGACTATACCAAGAACAAGAGGGCCATGATGGCCCTGTATCGCTCCACTGGCTTATAAATATAAACCATAAATACTAAACATTTCAATTCTGAGCCAAATGGTTTTAAAATGAAGACTTACAAAGTTTTCTCTGTAAAAGCCCATGTGAAAGTTGAGACCCGCAGGGCAAAGCCATTTTTGATCCCAGAGCCGCAATTAATTGAACCCTGGTAGAGGTCCATAAGATAAAGTCACATGCCAAAATAATACAAGTCTATGCTGTATGATTATAAATAAGGTGATTTTCAAGTTTCGTCCATATGAAGCCTCTGTAAAACATAAGACCCCTGATGCAAGGCTAATTTCAAAAAAAAATCAAAAGTGATCCAGATTTGGTAGCCCTTGGGTTTGCGGTTAGGAGCAAAAAGATTTTTGAATTTTCACGCTATAAGCACATGTTTATGACCCATGAGACAGCACTAATTTTGACATAACTTGAATAACTTTGGAAGAGGTTATTTAGATTACACTCATACAATATTACAGCTGTAACTCAAGGTAAAGAACAAGAAGACCTTTTAAGTTCTCACTATATAAGCCTATGTAAAGCTTTTGACTTATTGGGTGAAGCAGTTTCAGAGACGATGAGCTTGATGGCCTTAGGCCTGTGGAGCTAAAAAGCAGTATCTTTTTCATGTGCTACAATGACGTTAGTAAATACAAGCTTTTGGAAAAGATTTTTAAAGGTTTTTCAATACTTTTCAGTTTTGTAGCCATAGCAACCATAGCTTTTAACAGAACTTAATTCTTTGAAGACATTCTGAAGAACATCATGGCAAGATGATATCAGATTCTGTAAAGTTTGGTCAAAATTGGAAGAGTGGTTTCAATGAAAAAGACGGAACAATCTTGGTAGAAGTCTACAACATGAATCGGCATGCCAAATTTTTATAGCCCTAGGCCTTACAGTAAGGATAAAAAAAGATATCTTAAGTTTTCACTAAGTAAGCCTATCTAAAATTTGTGAACCCTGGAGTAGGACAAATTTTGATCCCAAGGCTCAAAACATGCCAAATTTGCTAGTCCTATGCTTTATGGTTAGAAACAATAAGATTGTCGAGAAGCCTTCACTATATAAGCCCTTATAAAACTTTGACCCCAGGTTTACAATTGGACTAAATGGGGAATATGTGTATTAGAAGAATAACATGCCAAATTTGGGAGTTCTTGGCCTTATGGCTAGTAACAAGACGGTTTCTGAAGTTTTCACTCCATAAACCCATGTAAAACTTGTGACCCCTGGTGCAGGGCCAAACTTGATCCTAGGGCTGTAACTTGGGCCCTCTTTGTAGATGTCCACTAGATAATGCTATAATTATGCAAAATTTGGTAGCCCTAAGCCTTATGGCTATGTACACCAAGATTTAAAAGTTTTTCCTATATAAGCCCATGTAAATCTTGTGAACCTCCACCCCCCACCCACCAGCATGAGGCCAAATTGACCCCAGGAATGTAATTTGGGCACTTTTGGTAGACCCCCATGAGATCAAGCTAAATGCAAAATTGGGTAGCTCTAGGCCCTACGGCTAGGTACAGGAAGATTTCTTAAGTTGTCACTATGTAAGCCCATGTAAAACTTGTGACCCCTGTGGCGGGGCCAATTTTGACCCCAGGGCTAACATTTTGGCCCGCTTGGTAGAGGCCCACTAGATAGAGCTACATGCAAAATTTGGTAGCTCTAGGCCTTACGGCTAGGTACAGGAAGATTTTTAAAGTTTTCTCTATATAAGCCTATGTAAAACTTGTGACCCCTGGGGCAGAGCCAATTTTGACCCCAGGGCTAAAATTTTGGCCTGCTTGATAGAGGCCCACTAGATATAGCTACATGCAAAATTTGGTAGCTCTAGGCCTTATGGCTTGGTACAGGAAGATTTTTAAAGTTTTCTCTATATAAGCCTATGTAAAAATTGTGACCCCTGGGGCAGAGCCAATTTTGACCCCACGGCTATAATTTGAAGAAACATGATAGAGGTCTACTACATAAAGCTACATGCAAAATTTGGTAGCTCTATGCCTTATGGTTTCAGACAAGAAGATTTTTAAAGATTTCCAATATTTTTCAGTTTTGTTGCCATGGCAACCAGTGTTTTTGAAGGAATCAAATTCTTTCAAGAAATTCTGAAGAGGACCATGGCAGGATCATTTCTGTGAAGTTTCATGAAAATTGGATGGGTAGTTTCAGAGAAGAAGATGTTTGAAATAAAAGTTAACACACGGACGGAAGGACGGACGCACGGACGGATGGACTGACGGATGCACGGACGCACGCACGGACGCACGACGGACACCGGGCCATGACATAAGCCTGCTGGCCTTCGGCCAGTGGAGCTAAAAAATGTTTTGAAAAGATTACAAAGTTGTGAAATTCAGAAACCAACAAGGGCTTATCTTGTAAGTGCATGGTGTAATCTTATCAAAATTTCTGTTTTTATCAAAATGTTTTCTCACTTGGTGAGTGGGCTGTGTATGATACATAAGATACGCCAATTTGTTATAATCTCTGACTAGCTGTTTGTAAAATGTGCAACTTTGAGAGTGTGTGTTGCCAAGTCTGTCACATCTAATCCCCTTCAAACTGCTTTCTCTTTCATTCTATACTCCTGTTATGCTCTTTGGTGAAGGTGTAGGTTCTCAACCTGGAGGCCATAGGTTCAATCCTCAATCCTCAATCAAGGCAAAGGTTTTGGGCTGGACTGCCTTTCTGTAAAATACTCCTCAGCCCCAGCTTGTAAAACCGAACACAAACATAGATAAGCAAACTGTCAGCATGAAGTGACTACAATTACGTTGAAATTGGTCTAACCCTTCACCACACATCAACAAGAGGACCATGATGGTCCTATATCGCTCACCTGAGTACCAAGCAGTAAAGGTCTACAGTGAAGATAAATACCAAATATCGAAGTGCAAGGCCAAATGATAATGAAACAAAGAGAAATCTCACAACTGTTATAGAGGTCTAGGCCCTTAGGCTATCCAGAGAAATTTTTAATAATTGCCCGACATAAAGCTACGTACAAACATGTGAGCCCTGGGGCAGGGCCTGTAATGAGCCCAGGCTCATGTTTGTTCAAAATTTGTAGAGGTCTACAAGGTGATGCTTCATGCAAAGTATCACAGCTCTCGGTCTTCCTGGTTTAGACAAGAAGATAATCTTTCTTAACCAAACCCTGTTATATAAATATCTGTGAGAAGTTTGAATGATATTTGTCCAATAGTTGTTGAAAAATTGGGAGAACATGAAATTTCATCAAAGGAAAATAACTTTGTAAAAATTCAATGAACCGTCACCAAAATATAATATGCACATTCTTGCTTAGCACCGAGTCTCTGTAAATTTTGAATGAAATCTGTCCTGTAGTTGTTGAGAACTAGCTCTGACAAGAAAATGCTACAGAAAGACTGATGGATGGATGGATGGATGGATGGATGGATCAAGAAGCTGACTCCTATATACCTCCAGAACAGAGTTTTGAAGGAATAATAACAAAGCCCTAGGCCTTTTGGTTTGTGGCAAAATGTTGCCTGATTTGAACAAACTTAGTAAAGAATGTTTGCCGATTCAAGACTTTCTATACAAGTTAGTATTATAATGTTGTTAAATACACTAACAACTACAATGGTTGTCCAGGGACATGGTCATGGGTAATTGCTATTGTAAATGCATAAACAATGTATTTACACTTGCAATAGTCTTGCACCAACCTTTCAATGTGTCCAGCTCACAAAAATGGATAACAAGACAAAATTTAATCAATTTCTGTAAAATCAAAGTTTGATAACTTTGGTCCTACAAATATGATTTTGTTGAAAATGACACTTAATGATCACATTATAGCCACTAGTATTCTACTACAATATGAAAAACGTTGATGAATAAATGAAGGTGCTGAATTCTAGGCAATATGGTTCAAGGCATGAAGACTTTTAAATAATTTCCTTCTTTATCTTTTTTAAATCCAAGACCACACAACAAAGGGGCAAATTTTGACTCAAGAGTCATAATTTGAAACCTTTTCATAGAGGTCCATTTCACAATCCTACATGCAAAATATGAAAGCTCTAGGTCTTATGATTTGAGGACAGGTTTTAAAAACATTTCCTTATTTATCTTTATGTAAAATCTGGCAAATATAGCAATTTTTCTAATTCAAGAAAGATAACTCCAGTTGTTCTGGTCCTATTAGACCTATAATCCAACTCATTTGAGATCTTACAGTCATATATATTTTGACCAAGTTTGGTGCTGACTGGTCTATATTTGTAGATGCTAGAGTGTAAACAAAGTCAAACGTAGCAATTATTTTAATTCAAGGGCAGATAACTCCAGTTGTTCTGATCCGATTAGACCCATAACCAAACTCATCTGAGATCTTATGGTCATATATATTTAGACCAAGTTTAGCACTGACTGGTTAATATTTGTAGATGCTAGAGTGTAAACAAAGTCAAATATAGCAATTTTTCTAATTCAAGGGCAGATAACTCCAGCCGTTCTGGTCCGATTAGACCCATAATCAAACTCACCCAAGATCTTATGGTCATATACATTTCAACCAAGTTTGGTGCTGATTGGTTAATATTTGTAGATGCTAGAGTGTAAACAAAAAAATGTGAACAGACGGACGGATGCCGGACGGACGGACGAACGACAGACTACGACAGACGGTGAGTGATAACAATAGCTCATCCTGAGCACTTCGTGCTCAGGTGAGCTAAAAATATAGACTTGTCCAACTTGAAAGCATTTGCAGATGACAAAACAAAAGTGATTGAAAAACTGTAACTTGTTTGGGAAGGGTAGAAAACATTGTGGGAAAAGGAGAAAATGCTGGTTACCAGCATTTTCTCCTTTTCCCACAATGTTTTCAAAAGGCTTCTTTCATAGTGTCATTAAAAGACGGGACTGTGTGGTAAAGGGTTAAACCTTTAACACCCAATCTCGAGTTTTAACGCCCCTGAAGAAGAAGACTTTCAAAAACATTGTGGGAAAAGGTAAAAATGCTGGTGACCAGCGTTTTCACCTTTTCCCATAATGTTTTCTAATTTATCAGAAACAAAAGTCATCTTCTGAGGTAATCTGTCATCTGCAAAATCTTTCAATTTGGTCAAGTCCAAAATTTTATTGTTAGGTTAGGAGCTAAACAACAATTCAATCAATCAACTTGCTCTGGTACTTAAAATCAAAACAGAAAGTATGGATAAACTAAACTATATAAAACCATTTCACAACCTTCAAATGCATTTATCAATGTCTCCCAGTTGACCAATTTTGAAAACACTGTGGCAAACGGAATAATAATTGCCTTTAAGGAACAACTTCCCTATTTTCAATATTGCAGGTTTTCATTTTACACCTAAATTCCTGTTAATTAAACATTATGTCACACTAATTTCTTTACAAGTCATCAGTTTCTAATTTTTAACTCTTTACCATACAATCCTGAGTTTTGACGACCCTGTCGAAGATGGAAAACAATGTGGGAAAAGGAGAAAATGCTGGTTTCCAGCATTTTCTCCTTTTCCCACAGTGTTTTCCATCCAATCAAAGATAGAACTTATCATATGAGCTACATTTATTTTGTCATCTGCAATTATACTTTCAATTTGGTCAAGTCCAAAATTTTGTTGTTTGGTAAAGAGTTAACTCTTTACCAGACAAAAGAAGACTAAATTCTGAGTCCAAAGCATTTTCAGACAAACAATAAATTTGCCTCAAACGATGGTTACACGTTTTCTCCTTATCTAAAAGTGTTTCCGAGCCATTTTCTACACCCTTTATCACACAATCCCAAGTTTTAACGACCCTGAGTAAGACAGCATTTGAAAACATTGTGTGAAAAGGAGAAAATGCTGGTAACCAGCATTTTCTCCTTTTCCCACAATGTTTTCACGTTTATCAAAGGCAAATTCTATATCCTTCAAGCCACCTTTTATTGGTACTCTGCAAATCCTTACAATATGTACGAGGCTGTTAACCAGCATTTTCACCTTTTCTCACAATATTTTCTAAGTTTTCAATATAAATTTCAATTTTTGAGTCACATTTATTTTGTTGTCTGCAAGAGATGTCTGTGATAGCTTAGAAAACATCATGGGAAAAGGAGAAAATATTGAGTACCAAGCGTAGAAAACATTGTGGGAAAAGGAGAAAATGCTGGTCACCAGCATTTTCTCCTTTTCCTACAACATTTTCAAAAGCCTACTCAATCATGGTTGTTAAAAATCGGGACTGCATAGTAAAGGGCTATAGAGGAAACAGGTTATCAATATTAAATACAGTAAATACAAAAAAAAAAGCTTCATATTTACCAATAGAGACAATCCATAGTCTTTGAGAAACATAATTATATCCATTTAAATCCACTTCTTTAGAATTTACAATCAGAAATCACTGTCACTTGATAGAACTGTGTGCTTCTTCCAGTACTGCATTAACTCCTAATGCTAAGGAACCTTATTTCAGATAATTCCATGTTTTATGACCTTAGGGGAGGAGACTTTTGAAAACATTGTTAAAAAGGGTTACCAGCTGGTTACCAGTATTTTCCAACACTGTTTTCCAAAGCCTTTCTCTCCAGTGTTGTTCAAAGCCAGGAACTTGCTTGGTAAAGGGTTGACTCATGCAGCAATTCATGCAATAAATTCCCTGCAGATGGCTTTCTTTGTTCATCAAAACATCATGGCAAGGAGAAAATTCCTAATTATGAACAATTTCTACTCATGTTGTAAAAAGAAATTCCTCTAACTGCTTTTTATGAAGTACCAAATAATTCCTCCTTTCGTCACAGTTTTTTCATGCTCTAAACCTCAAATCATGTTCATAAAATCCTTTTTTCACGAGACTATACACTTTAACTCCTCAGCAGCATTAAAGTCTGGCACTCCAGAAAGGAAATAATCCATAAAACTTACAATTATTCTGCAGAATTATTTAACCCTTATCCTGCTAAATAAGTTAAATAAAACTTTTAAGCCGATAGTAAAAACCAGAATAATATTCTCTCAAACTAATTTTTTGGAGAAAAAACATCTCCTTATTGGACAGTGTAGATCAAAGACGAGACTGCAAATTCTGTGCAGTCTGATCTTGATCTACACTGTCCGCAAAAGGTCTGTGAGCAGCTTAAGAGTTAAGCTTCTGTTGAAGAAGAAAACAACATTTAGACTGTCTTTCACGGTTTTTTCAATGTCACATGGTTTTTCCTATGAACAAAGACATTCTATCACAGTTTCAAGTCTTCACAGAGATGCTATCTGGGATTTCACATGATAATAAAACATTACTCTTCCACATATGATGCTAATGCTGGCAAAAACACCTGTCTTTTGAGTCCCTAAGGCACTTAACTTTTTAAAGACAAAATGAAGAAAATGGAGAAAAAAAAAGGCAATTATTATTTGCACTTTATGAGTAACTGTTCCTTTTCTATGTTTTTCTCAATATTGCAATAATGTTTCTTATCCTTTCTGGCAATAAATAATCCTTTTTGTCACTTTCTTGCCAGTGATTTAGGATGCTAATACATAGACACTATGGTACAGGGCTTAATTCAGGGTTTAATGGCCAACAAAATGTTAGCCATGAGAGCCAAAATGTATGTTAGCAATGTCCAAATTAGAAGCAATCTGGCAAACAACAAATTTGATGTTCCTCAATAAATAAAATTTGTCTTTCATACTGTGGAACCTCTGTGGGAAAAGGAGAAAGTGCAGGTTAGCAGCCTTTTCTCCTTTTCTCACAAAGTTTTCAAAACCTGTCTTCCTTAGGTCTGGATTGTATGGTACCAGGCTTCAATGAACCATCATGCCCCCACATTCATAAGATGCACAAAGCTGATAGCACTACATGACCTAACAGTATTGCATGAATGCTTGCATGTTTCAATTATCAATTTTGATATCAATAGCACACTTTTATATTCAACCCTTCACCAAACAAACCTGTACGTTCCATGACCCTGAGGAGGAGGAGGCATATTGAAAGTCTGTGGAAGAATGAAAAGATGCTGGTAACAAGCATTTTCTCCTTTTCCCACATTGTTCTCTAACTGCTTCATACAAAAGCAAATGTTATCAAATGTCAGCCACAATTAATTTGCCATCTGCAACTGTTTTCATTTTAGACAAACAAGCCATGCTCTGGCTTGTTTCCATTATACAAAGCAAGTCATCACTTAATACATGTTCCATACAATAAATTCTTTTCAAACAAACAAAACTGACAAATAGCAAAAAAATTTTGATCCGGGTCAGCCTGCGCGGACTGTAGACTAATTCTATCATTTTAGCCACAATTGAATTCTCATCTGCAAATGCTTGCACCGCAGACAAGTCTAAAATTTTGTTGACAGTGTTAAGCAAATTGTCACACAACCCTTTCACAAGCATTTATGTACTGTATTTAGTCCCTAATCCATGGTGCCAATCAACATTCTACTGTCAAAGTCTTTCAAAGTCTCCTGCAAATTTGCCTCACAAGGTAAGATATATACCGATCCACTGAAAGCCAGAATTATTATGAATGAGCACTGTAAAGTTGGAAGTGCTAGAGAATGTTTGTAATTAGAAAATGGGCATATTGGCCATGAGAAAACTAAAATCCCTTGGTAATTTTATGCTGCTGCATGCCATCCCTTTTGACAGCAATTCTGTTTTTGACCTTTCCAACTGCCTGTGTGACCAAAAAATTACTGAGATACTCTTTCTCTCATTAAGGGCATAGTTTTTCCATGATTGACTGGACGAGGTTTATAACACCTCTTCCAACATTATTTTAGTAATGTCATTGTGACAGTTTGCTCTATTGGTACCCTGGCTATCACCATGAATTAATTATAATACAAGCATTGAAGAAACAGTGTAAGAAAGGAAAATTTATGGGACAAAAAACTCTGAGGAAAACTGATTGATTGATTGATTGGTTGGTTGGTTGGTTGGTTGGTCGATCAGTTGATCGATTAATCGATTGATTGAACAATGTTTTATGTTGCTTTCAACATTATTTCAGTGACAGCTCACATACTCATGTATGTCCTGGGTGTGACAACTCACATACTCATGTATGTCCTGGGTTTTATCAGTGCTAGGCTAAGGCTCTGAAGTGTCTTGCCCAAGGACACACCTACCAATACCTAGTGCTTCTAGTAATGCTTGAGCCTGGGACTCCCAGGTTAAGAGTCCTACATTTTACCACTGAGCCACACAGGACTCCTTGAAAAAGAAGCATTAAATCATTGCTCATGCCAAATCATTGCTACTGACTCCAACATGTTTTCAAAAAATCATCTGCAGCAGAGGAAGAGAAATGCATATCTTTGTGCGTATGGGTTAATTCATTGCCTAATAATGCACCGCTTGACTTCTTCCACAATGGAAACATCTGTTGTGTTGAGAAAACACCAAAAAATGCAGACAAATGAAATTTAGTTTATGCAGAGTAACAGACATCAACTCTTTACCACACAATCCCTGGGGAAAGCATTTGGAAACTTTGTGGGAAAAGGAGAAAATGCTGGTAACCAGCATTTTCTCCTTTTCCCACAATGTTTCCTACCCTTTTACAGACGAATCCCTAAATTTGAACTAATTTTGATTTGTCAATTGCAAATGCTCTCAATATTATGGATAAGTCTAAAATGCTGTGGCCTGGCATAGAGTTAACCCTTTACCAAACAACAGAATTTTCGACTAGTCCAAACTGAAAGCATTTGCAGACGACAAATTAAATGTGACTTAAAATTGAAATATGCTTTTGGAAGGGTAGAAAACATTGTGGGAAAGGGAGAAAATGCTGGTTACCAGCATTTTCTCCTTTTCCCACAATGTTTTCAAATGGCTTCTTTCTCAGGGTCGTTAAAAGTCGGTATTTTGTGGTAAAGGGTTAACTCTTTACCAGGCAATCCTGACTTTAAACAAGCCAGGCTTTTAAAAACATCGTGGGAAAAGGAGAAAATGCATATAACCAGCATTTTATCCTTTTCCCACAATGTTTTCTACCCTATGAAATAGAAAAACAATGTTTAGAGTAACATTTAATTTCCTGTCAACAAAATCTAATGTCTCCAATTTGGACCAGTTTAAAATTTTACTGTGTGGTAAAGAGTTTAACAATTTCAAACAAGGAAACATAACTACCACCAGCTTTTCCTAGTAATTTATATGCCTGCTACTGTCTGCAATGAAATTCACAATTTGTACAGCTGAACTTTAGGGCTCTACCCTTAGAACCCTCAATATATGAATTGGACCAATTCAAATTCAAGGTTTGGTCTGGCTATTTCGAACGATGTAGATTAGGTTATATAATTTTTGAAACAAGTTGACAAAATCTTGCTGAATTTTGCAGAATTTTTGTTGATTGTTGCTTATGTAAACGGTAAAAGATATTTTCCATACCAGATTGCACATTATGTGCAGCCTAAGCATATCTTGATCTACACTGTTCAGCACAAAAAAAAATATCTGTTGTAAGTACCTAAAGAATGTCTTTAAAGTTCAAGCCAGTTTCATACCAACCAAAATAAGAAATAAGAAGGAAATGAAAATGTCTAATTCAAATGGCTTAGAAAGCATTATGAGAAATGAGGTCGCTGTTGGTAAAGAGATATTACTGTTTCTTCTTTTTCTACAATATTTTCAAAGCTACAAACCACAGGGGCATGAACTATTGTGTCTATCTCTAAGTAGCTTGAAAGCGAATTTTTTGAGGGGTGTAACCCTGACCCTATTGACCATATCTATCCATCAAATACAGAAAAGCTCTATCTTTTGATTTATCATTGGTTTCAGTCACCACTTCTATTATTGGATATTGAATATATTGCAAATCAATTTTCTTCAAAAGAGTATCATTCTTGTATAACCAACACTTTTCCTTATACATGATCATCCTATTGACTATTGTAGTCAATTGGTAGCGTAAAGCACTTGACACCAGGAGGTCGCTGGTTCAAATTCCCAGCTCTGCCAATCTCTTTCCGAGCACTGATGATAGTCACCACGACCATCATCATTGTGGGAAAGCAGCCAGCGGCTTGGAAAGAATTTTGTGCAAGGTATTGATAAAAGAAAGTCCAGGAAAACATTGATAGGTGCATTGACCACTGCAAATTCCTGCAATACTACTAAAATTTTTTTTTTTTCACCCTCTTTAAACAAAGTACTTATCATTATTATTAATAATGCTGAAAACAATGTTGAACACTAAACAAACAAACAACATTAAACTTTCAAACCATTAAATTCTAAAAACCTAATTGTGAGTACTCATTAGAATTTTGATAATTCTATGGGATGCTCACAACGTAGGTTTTGCAAGGTACCATGAGATACTATTTTTCTTTGAACCTCCAAGTTTCTCCCATTTCATGTAATGGGATAAACCTCTCATAATCATTTCAGACTCAGAGACTCAATCATTCATCTAGGCTAGCCAATTCTGCAATTTGTCTTCCTGTTTCAAACAGCCAAAATTTGCATAGCCAAATTGTTCTCCTTTGTTCAAGCCCATGGCTAAATGGTGTAACCAATAATTGGACAGTGCATGGTCTGAATGATTTCCTCATGACTAGACAGGTGGTACTCATCAATTATACTAACAAGGTTATAAAGGTCAGGTTAACCTTTCCAATGCATTCTGGTAACTTTGATTCCGAATTTTCTACCTCCTCAAACGAATTTGGTGTCAGAGATCTTGAATGTTCACCCTTTAAAATGTGATATAATGAGTACAAACCAACCTTTTATAAGCACAATTGTGCAAGCATTAAGGCTTAACCCTTTACTAAACAATCATTAGTTGTAAGAAACATTGGGAAGAAAGCTTTTTAAAAACATTGTGAGAAAAGGAGAAAATGCTGGTGTTCAGCATTTTCTTTTTTCCACAATGTTTTCTATCCTCTCGAACGCAAATTTTATCATTTGAGCAACATTTGAATTGTCTGCAAATGGTTTCAAAATGGATGAGTCTAAAGTTTTGTCATTTGGCAACGAGTTAATACTTTATCACACAATCCAGAGTCTTATCTGAAGAAAAAGGCTTTTGAAAACATTGCGGGAAAAGGAGAAAATGCCATTAAAAGTAACCAGCATTTTCTCCTTTTTTTCTCCTCTTCTCACAATGTTTTCTGCAGGTTCAAAGACAAATCCCATTACTTGAGTCACATTTCATTTGTTGTTGGCAAGTGCTTCAAGTACATACAAGTTTAAAGTTTGTAGTTTGGTAGGGGTCCTGTGTAGCTCAGTGGTAAAGTGTGGGACTCATAACCTGGAGGCCCCGGGTTCAAGCCTAACTGGATCCACTGGGTTTTTCGTGGGAGTGTCCTTGGGTAAGGCACTTCAGAGCCCTAGCCTAGTACTGGTTAAACCTAGGAAATACATGAATATGTGAGCTGTCGCCGTGATATGACTGAAATAATGTTGAAAGCGTCGTAAAACACCATTCAATCAATCACTGTAGTTTGGTACAGGGTTAAGGAAAGATTGCTTGTTAAAAGCAATTTCTATTTCTTTTTTTTTGCTATATCTTTTTCAACCATGGTTTGCTGTAAGAAGTTTGCAATTAGACAAACAAGAGGACCAGGATGGCTCTAACGTCGCTCACCTGGGCCTTTTGACCCAACATGACCCATTTCCACTATCTCTTCCAAATACCAGGATAAACATTCTTACAAACTTCCAATGGTGAAAATGTGGCCTCTAAACTGTACACAAGCTTTTTCTAGGATTTGTCTCAGTGACCTACTTTTTGATCTGACCCATTTTCAAACTCGCTGTAAATATCATCAACATTCTGACCAAGTTTCATCATATTTGGACTGAAAATGTGGCCTCTACAGTGTACACAAGGTATTTCTAAGACTTGTCCCAGTGACCCACATTTTGACCTGAAGTGATCCACTATTGAACCTATATGAGATATCAGCAAAACAAAGATTCTGGCCAATTATAACGATATTGGACTGAAAATGTGGCCTGTAGAGTGTACAAAAGCTTTTTCTATTGTAAGTCCTAATGGTCTACATTTTGACCCAACATGACCCATTTCCAGTAGTCATTCCTAATATATTCAAGACAAACATCCTGGCTATTTTTAATGAGCATATGACCAAAATTATGGCTTTCACAGTATACACACAGATTTTTAAAAGATTTGACCAGGTGACCTAGTTTTTGAGCAGACATGCCCAAGTGTCTTACTCCTCTGAATAGTAAATTTTTAGGCCAAATTTCATGAGTTTTGGACTGAAAATGTGGCCTCTACAGTGTACATAAGGTTTTCAAAGGTTTGACCTGGTGACCTTGATTTTGAGACAACATGACTCATTTTGCAATAAAACTAAGATATCATCAAGACAATCATCCTAACCTTACTTCATGAGTTTTGCACTGAAAATATGGCCAGTAGAATGTACACAAGTTTTTCAAAGATTTGACCTGCTGACCTAGTTTTTTACCCAAAATGACACATTCTAACAGTCTTTCAGGATATCATAAAGACCAAATTTTACAAGTACTGGACTGAAAATGTGGCCTCAAGGGTGTCCACAAGATTTTTAAAAAATTTGACCTGGTGACCTGGCTTTTTAGCTGACATGTCCCATTTTCAGTCTAGTCCAAGATATCATCATGAGAAACATTCTGACCGACTTTCAGAAGTAGTGGACTGAAAACATGGCCTCTAGAGAGTGCACATTAGGTTTTCCAAAGATTTGACCTTTAGTTTTTGACTACGCTAGACCCATTTTAGTACTCATCCAAGATATCAAGACAAACATTCTAACCAACTTTCATGAGATTTGGACTGTAAATGTGGCATCTAGAGTGTGCACAAGGATTTTCAAAGATATGACCTAGTGATTTAGTGTTTGACCAGACATGACCAATTTTTAAACCATCCTGGATTTTATTAAGACAACCATTGTGACAAAGTTTCATGAGTATCAGACTGAAAATCTAGCCTCTAGAGCATACACAAGGTAAAAATTGATGACGCACACAGCATAATCACAAAAGCTCACCATGGGCACTCTGTGCTCAGGTGAGCTGAAAAAAAAAAGAACATCACATGCAAGTGCCAATGATTGGCTGCAGTTATTTTTAGGTAAAAAAAATTGAAGAAAGGGCATAACTGTGTCAAAAATATTTCAAGTCTTCCCCACTTCTGGAATGGCTTCATTGCAGCCATAATAGACTTAATTCCTTTTAAAAAATTACACCACATGTCAAAACGTTTTATCAAGCTATGCAGAATAGATGCACTGAAATATCTTTGCATGCCTATGTTGTGGGCAGTTTTTTACAACATAATAGGAAAACGGGAAGTTATTGCTTCTTATTATCACTTCCTCCTAGTCCCTTAATGTTTGCTTATCATTTAAAATTATCTTATTTCTAGATATAAGTCTTCCTTTTTGAACTGAGTGGAATTTTATGATCCCCCAAAAAAGGGGCAACTGCAAAAAGTATCGACTCGTGTCAGCCTGCGCAGACTGAAATAGGCTGAAACTTTTTGCTATTTGTAAATTTTCTGCATGTTCAAAAACCATTTTACCTCACGATTCTGCCAGTTGTAAGACAAAATGGATCTTGTGGATCCATAATTATGTGATGGCTTGCTTGGCATGATACATCATGGAGATGCATTAAGCCCCCTTTTCCTAGATCAAGGCTCACATATTATATTACAGCAGTTATCAAAAGATATACTTCAAGATTGTAACATTTTTGAAAACCCTTTCCCTTCAAAGCACTACTGTCTGCTCACACAAGTTAACCCTTTACCACACAATCCAGACTTTTAATGACCCCAAGAAAAAGGACTTTTGAAAACACTGTGGGAAAAGGAGAAAATGCTGGTAACCAGCATTTTCTCCTTTTCCCACAATGGTTTCTACCCTTTTAAGGACAAATTTCCATATTTGTGTAACATTTATTTTTTTGTCTGCAAATGCTTTCAATTTTGACTAGTCTAATATTTTCTGGTTTGGTAAAGAGTTAAAATATTTGTTCTCTGTGCATTATTTTTTCTCCTAGGTTTTTACCACTCCACAATTTTCAGTTGAAAGCATTTTTTACACAACAAACTAAAATTTGTTAGAATAATAGGATAAACACTTTACCCTAAGCTTTGGAAAACTTTGTGAAACATAAGCACTGGATGCAGGAACCAACACTCAGCCATGGGTGCTTTTTCAGTGAAAATCTCTGAGATCAAAAGGAGCAAAACTTTTTCAAAAATATCTTGAAGGTTACTGTACCTGCCCTGCTGGTATGGCCTCCCTTTTGATAGTTCACCCTTTACCAAACAACAAAAACCTGAACTCAATGAAATTGAAGGCATTTGCAGACAACACTTCATATGTAGCTCAAAGGATGATTGCTGTCTATGGAAGGGAAGCAAACATTGTGAGAACAGGAGAAAATGCTGGTTACAAGCATTTTCTCCTTTTCCCACAATGTTTTCAAAAGTCCTCTATCTAAGAGTCATTAAATTCTGGTACTGTTTGGTAACAGGTTAACAAGTAGCCTAAGTCTGAAGTGTATATATATATTCAGTAATAATATGAATATGGGGAAAGTTTCAAAGCAATTTGTATGACAACAATGCAGACAAGGACATCACCATCAAAATACCTTGCTGTTTCTTCATATCAGCTAAGGAAAGAAGGAAAATCATTATGGTCATCAGTATTTTCTCCTCTTTCTGCACTGTTTTCTACCCTTTCAGTGACAAACCCCATCATTTGAGCCAAGTTTAATTTGTTGTCTGCAATACCTTCAATTCTGACTCACCTGAAATAGTTAACTCTTTACCAAACAACAAAATTTTAGACTTGTCCAAACTGAAAGCCTTTGCAGACAATAACATAAATCTGACTCAAATTATCAAATTTGTCTTTGAAAAGGTAGAGAACATTGTGGGAAGGGGAGAAGATGCTGGTTATCAGCATTTTCTCCTTTCCCCACAATGTTTTCAAAAGCTTCTCTTTCAGGGTCGTTAAACTCAGGATTGTGTGGTAAAGGGTTAAATGACTGGATTGCTTTTGATACAAAAATGCGTAACATTAAAAGCTTGTAACTTCACAACACAAAAAAATAATTTCACAGTGAAATTTAAACATAATAATTTGACATAAAAATTTCAGTAATTCACCAAATAGAATGAAAATCAGTGTGCTATTGTACAAAATCAACACTTGCACAAAAATAATCATTATCTGATATCTTAGATAAAAGTCTTCCTTTTAGAAGAGAATGGAATTTCATGATCCAGCAGAAAGATAGATCATATTATAGTAGTTGATATAAAAAAGATCCTATTTTTTTCAGACTGAAACTTTTTTCAAAACCCTTTCCTTTCATAGTAATGTTGTCTGATCCTATGAGCAAGGATACTTTGTTTTCTAAAAATTAACTTAACTCTTTACCAAACAACAAAATTTAGGCTGGTCTAAATTGAAAGCATTTGCTGACGAATAAATTAACGGTGGCCCAAATGACAAAAATTGTCATTGGTAAGTTAGAAAGCATTGTGGAAAAAGAAGAAAATGCTTTCAAAAGCCTCCATTTATGTTTGATATTGTATGGTGTAGGGTAGGCAGACAACAAATTAAAAGCTGTTCAAATAATTAGATTCTTCTCTGAAAGGGTAGAAAACATTGTGGGAAAAGGAGAAAATGCTGGTCACCTTTTCCCACAATGTTTTCAAAAGCCTTTTTTCATGGGGTTAACCAAATGATTCTGCCATTCTATGACATTAAGAAAGAGTGCTCTTAAAATACTATGAAAACCAATAAAAATTAATGCTGCCAATCAAAATTTTTTTCCATTTCCCTCAATGCTTTTTACCCTAAGAGAAATCCCAGTATTACAGCCACATTGACTCTTTACCAAATGGCCAATTTTGAAAAAAATTGTAGATGACTAACTAAATGTGACTGAAAAATTGAAATCTGTTTGGCAAGGGTTTAAAACATTGTGGGAAAAAGAGAAAATGTTACTTACCAGCATTTAATCCTTTTTCCCACAATGCTTTCAAAAGGCTTCTTTCTTGGGTTCGTTAAAAGTAGGGATTGTGTGGTAAAGTGTCAAGTTTGTTGTCTGCCAATGATTTTGATAGGCACAGCTCTAGATATTCGGGCAAGGATGCAAACTGATATCAAGGGAAGTAACTCTCATAAACTACGGATAATTTTTTCAGAATTATCTTTCTTATTAAAACTGACAGTTACTACTATATCTCGCAGCCTAAACAGTTTGAAATAATCAAATAAATATCAACAGACCTACACAAAGACAATTATAGGAAGAAAAATAAACTACACAATAAAAATTTGGTATAAAAGAACTGGGGTATGATGGAGTAATAACAAACAAAAGTATCTGGGGAGCCTCATAAAAATATGATGATGATTCATAAAACAGACTTTCCCTACAGAATTTATCCTTAGAACACTTAACTATTTACCAAATGACAAAAATTTAGACTAGTCCAACTTCAAAGCATTTGCAGACGACAAAATAAATGTGGCTCAAAAACAGAAATTAGTTTACTGAGAAGGGCATAAGTTATCAGCATTTTCTCCTTTTCCCACAGTGTTTTCAAAAGACTTCCTCCTTAAGGGTCATTAAAACTCTGGATTGTGTGGTAAAGGGTTAATTTAAATTGAAATGGGCTTTGCAATCAGAAACAAAGACCTCAATGCTATGATAATCGGCTACTTTGTCAAGATATTTCTCCAAATATCAGACATCATAGATTCAAGATCAGATTGCACGGAACGTGCAGTCCGATTTTGATCTACACTTATTCTGTGCAGCATGATTTTGGTCTACACTATCTGCAAATGTAACTCAAATTGTGATGGTATCATCAGTATTCATTCCAGTAAGACTAACTGGGAGCTATGGACTCTTTACCAGACGACAAAATTACAAAATACTCAAGATTAAAAACATGAGCAGATGACAAATTATATGTGGCTAAAAAATGTTTGGATTATCACTGAAAGGGTATAAAAACAATGTGGGCAATGGATAAAATGCTGGTTACCAGCATTCTCTCCTTTTCCAACAATGGTTTCAAGAGCTTCAGGGTCATACAAGGAAAAGGCCTTGCCTGGAAAAGGGTTAAGTGAATGTCCTCATTTATGTAGGTCACTGGACACAAAGCTTATTGTTTCTAATGGATATTGATCCTTATCATTTACCTTCCAAATTGTCATTAATAGACATTGGGCAAAGACAATGCTATAGAAACATTGTGACAATGTCAGGGCTTTTAAAAACTCATAGGTAAAACATTAGGAAACACAATTTTAAATGTCAACAATCCTATGTTATCACATCCTTTGAGAAAGACAGCCAAGAAAGAGAAAAAAAATAAAAGAAAAAAAAATAATAAAACTCGGAATGTTTTGGTACATATTTAAATTTCCCTAACTACTCATTTGAAGCCAAATATAACCCATTTCGCTGATATTTTATCTAACTGTAGTCATTCTTGTGGCTTCATGACAAATATTACACCTGGTGGTTGCGAGATTGCATAAATTATGACGGATAAAAAATGCAATTTTGGACTTGGCAGCTATGATCACTTGTTCAATTGAGGATATCTCATGATGCTTAACACGTGACTTTGTACAACCTTCCCTTGCATATTTATGCAGCTGGCAAGAAAGTGGAGTTGAGATACACTACACAGACAGAGGTCAAAAATTATTTCCAAAACCCACTCATCGTGCAGGGTGACTTCCTTCACAATAGTTTTACTCTGTTGAGAATTTAAAATTTTCTTATTTTCACCATAGCGAGATCGGAATCTGATTTAATAAATCGAGTGTTGCATAAATTTTGGACATCACTCATGTGCAGTGTAAAGTCATTTCCATTTTTGTTTTACTACTGCTGCGGACAAATAAATGATCAGCGCTCTGTTGTCTTGTACAGATATCGGTCCTGAGATTCCACTGATATTTTCCGGGAATTCCCCTTTCATAGTTTTGCTTGATCTACCTGTAGAAAAGCTACTCACCCTATCGGACGATTGCAAAAGAAATGAATTCTGTCCATATGGCTAATTGATTCCGAGCCTGCATTTAAACTCATAACCCCTGAGATACTAGTCCTAGTCAGTTAGTGGGGTTAGGTGAGGGTCATCATGTTCTAAGACAAAAAAAGGGGATTAACTCTTTACCAAACGACAAAATTTTAGACAAGTCCAAATTGAAAGCAGTTGCAGACGACAAAATAAATGTGACTAAAAAATGAAATTTGTCTTGGGAAGGGTAGAAAACATTGTGGGAAAAGGAGAAAATGCTGGTTACCAGCATTTTCTCCTTTTCCCACAATGTTTTAAAAAGACTGAATTCTCAGGGTCGTTAAAAGTCGGGATTGTGTGGTAAAGAGTTAACTGTTTAAAAAATTAATTTTTACTGTTATCAGGTCAGGGTTTAGTGCGACTCCAGGACCTTTTGTGGACAGTGTAGATCAAGATTAGACTGCACAGACTGTGCAGTCCGATCTTAGATCTGTAGTACACTGTCCCATAAAGAGATATTTTTCAAAAATAAAAAACTGACTTTGAAATAGCAATATTTGGGTTTTTACCATCAGCTTGACAGTTTCATTTACCTGTATAGCAGGTTGAAGGTTAACACTTAGCCTGAGGTAGATACTTTCTGTCCTGACAAAGATATCATGAAGTGTAAAAGTTTTCACACAGCAACAACGCCAAGCATGGCTCTAACAATGCCCCTATGTTTTCTTCGTAAAGAGCTAAGCTAAGATTCAAAGTTAGGCTTAACCCGATGAACAGGGCAAAAAGCATTTGAGCAATGCCCTGGCAAAGGGGGCTAAACGCATCTCTATGGTACAGGCTACTATATAGGCAAGTTGTCACATGATCATAGATCCATAAAATCCATTTTGTCTAACAACCGTCACTGAATCAAGAAGTAAAATGATCCTTGGACATGCAGGAAATTGACCAATAGCGAAAAGTTTCGGCCCAGATCAGCTTGCACAGAATGTGCAAGGTGACCTGAATCGATACTGTTCACAGATGTATTAAGCCCCCTTTTCACAGAGCATGACTCATTTATAACAAATCCCTCCTCAACAAATACCATGAGCTCCTGCTTAAGGATAATGACGCCAGATTTAGTGAAAAGAGCCAGGCTTATCAGCTCAAAGTACTTCATAAAACATCATTTATCAGCAATCATGTCCATCCTAATGAAGGAAAAACTTGCAGTCCCTTTCACAACTTTAACTGCCATTGCGGCCGGCATAAATCAGGATTAGAGAGCACAGAACATGTCTTCTGATCTTTGATCTACACTGTCTGTTTTTGCTGGACATTCTGGTAAAAAGCAACCTAGAAAGAGCATTTATTTTGTTCTTAACTCCAGACTGAAAATGTCAGTTGGGTTTATTTGGTTCTCTTAGGGTCAATTCTTTACCACATGAGAAAAACATAGACTTATCCAAATTAAATGCATTTGAAGACGACAAATTCAAGGTAGCTCAAACGATGAAATTTGTCTTTGGTAGGGTAGAAAACATTGAGGGAAACGGTGAAAATGCTGGTTACCAGCATTTTCTCCTTTTCCCACAATGTTTTCAAAAGGTGCCCACCTCAGGGTCATTAAAAGTCGGGCTGGTGAGGTATAGGGTTAAGAACATAACACTACAGAAGTCAAGTGACCAAACAATAAACAATACTCAAAGGTCTACTTAACAATACTTATCCATCTTCTTCCTGTACATCAATGAACCATCCCCCCTACTGACACAGGGAAACTTTTTTTATTCCTTGAAGAAACGTGAAGAAAAGAATTCTTGAACCTTTTGAAACATAAACACAACCACACTTGCGTTTTTCAGAGAGTAAAGATCAAGGTCAAACTGCCTAAAACTGTGTGATGCCAAGGGGGACACTCTCGTAATGTCTCATCACCATGCACACAAGTATGACTTAGGCCCTTTCAAGTTTATTTCATATATGAGTCTTGAGTGCATTTGTCGCACTAATTTAGAAAGTGTCTCATTACTTCTATAAGTTCATGGGACAACTGTTTCCCCTCTATGAATAATTCTTGGCAGAACATTTGTAAAATGTTCATAACCCACCTCCCCCCATTCATTCATGAGGACAGTTACTAATTCTCCTATCATTTCTAACAAGCATTATGGGTCTAATTACTGTCATATCGTTAAACTTGGACCTGTTTTAGTGTTTTAGTGTGCAAAACTAATTCAGTATCATACAAATATTACTTTATAACCCTTTACCACATTATACCGACTTTTACCCACCCAGTAGAAGAAGGCTTTTGAAAACATTGTGGGAAAAGGAGAAAATGCTGATAACTAGCATTTTCTCCTTTTTCCAAAATGTTTTCTTTTCTATCAAAGAATAATTCCATCATATGAGCTACCTTTAATTTGGATATCTGCAAGTGCATTCAATTAGGACATTTCTAAAATTCTGTTGTCTAGTAAGGGGGTAATATGTCCTTTCAGTCAGACAGCATTGTGGGAAAAGGAGCACTGGAATATTGCTTGTTACAAGCAGTTGCTCCTATTTCCACAATATTTCATTTGTCATTTAAGAATAAAATGTTGTCTTACAAATATTTCTGCCTTGTGTCACTGAATTGCTCAGGACAGTGAATAAAAAGCAATTACTTCTTTTCATACAATGTTTTCTTTTTTTATTGAAAATAAAATTTCCTTGTATTTCAAAATATGTTTGCCTTGTGCCATTCAAATGCTCTGAAGTTTGGTTGTTTTGTTTTATCAGCAAAAAATGTTTCCCCATAATTCTGAACAACCACCTCAATAAGAAGGCAACTGTTCATGCACTACTTAGTTTCTCTGACATGTGCAGACTCTCTGTGCCACTTTTCTCCTGAACGCTGATATATAGGTTATGGCCTATGTGTGAGTTCTAGATGTTTTTTACATCTTCTTGTAGCTACAACTCATTAGTAAGACTGCCAATGAAATGAACCAAAGTACACCTGAACCACCTGTAAGGTACCATATGTTGCAGTCAACTTCAGTTTTCTGTACAAAATTTTTAGATGGAACTCCTCCCTGGAGAAGTGGCTAAGCTACCAAAATTGTTATTGCCAATCCTGGTTTAATCCCCAGTGGTAGCTGTCATGTTGAAATGACTGTGGATGATTTAAAACACTATTTTTTTTTTCAGTAGTTGAGTCTTTACAAGATGACAAAAATGTAGACCTGTCAATTTTAAAAGCATTTGCGAACAACAAAATAAATACTGCTCAAATGATGGCTTCTGTCACTGAAAGAGTGGTACACATTGTGGGAAAACCAAAAATGCTGGTTACCAGCATTTATCATTTTTCACACTGTTTTTGTAAGCCTTCGTCATTCTGCATATATTACAGCACAAGTGGGTTTCATCATAACCAAACAATTTCCACAAGTGAAATAAAAACTTGTTCCATCTGCATCATACTCTCTGTGCACAGTATTGTTACACCATAAAGATTGTTTGGTAAAAGGAGAAACAACACTGCCTGCAAGAACAAGCACAACTTATGTCAAGCATTTTAGGGGTTCAAGTAACGATTCAAGAAAACTCTACGGAAATTATGCTATCGTTAATGTTCAGTTTGTTCACAAAAGCAACAGAAAAAAGTCTCATTGGAAATGGCAATGTAAACATGACCAATCTGGAAACAGCAAAATGCCTGGAAACAGATTGATCTGTAACAAAAACAACCCCAGCCTTATTACAAACAATTTGTCTTCTCTTTCATCTCTACATAGCTATAATGATCAGCTCAAGATTAACCCTTTACAAGACATGTAACGACTCTTGGGAACAGGGGTTTTGAAAATATGGAAAATAGTTACCAGCATTTTCTCCTTCTCACCAGATGTTTTTTACCCTTCAAAAGACAAATTTTACATTTTGAGAAACATTTAATTCGTCCTCAGCGAGATTTTGATGCTTTCAATTTGGACAAGTCTAAAATTTTGATGTCCAGTAAAGAGTAAAACAAGAGCCACCTGACACCAAAGAATTAACTCTTAGATTACAAAGCACATCTTTCTTTAATTGCTATGAGCAGACAGCATAGCTCAAGACCGAGACTGCATAAAAAATGCAGTCTAATCTTTAATTTACACTATCCACTTCTTGCAACATATTCTTGCCCCAAAATAACCTAGAAATTGCTGTATCATCTCCTTGCTTTTTTCCAAATTGAAATAGACGGATTTTTAGACTCTTCCAATTCCAAAGCTGTTGCAGATGATAAATGTGGCTCAAATGATGGAAGGGTCATAAACATATTAGATTAAAGCCAAAAATGCTGGTCACCAGCATTTTCTCCTTTTCCCAGAATGTTTTTAAAAGGGTTCTTTCTCAGGGTTGTTAAAACATCACATTATTTGGTAAAGGGTTAAATTTACTGAAAACTGTAGGAAAAGAAGAGGAAACAAAATTGTGTTTAACTAAATGTGGTCTGACCAACAGACAACCTGACTTGTGTATATCCTCATTTCATTTTGGTATGTAATTATTAGCTATACAATTAGGCAAAATATTCAAGGGGAAAACACTGTTTATTCACCAGAATGAAAATCCTATTTTGAAAGGCAATATTTGCTTTTTGCAAGCAGATGCTCCTTAACCCTTTAACACACAATCCCGATTTTTAACGACTCTGATAAAAAAGCCTTTTGAAAACATTGTGGGAAAAGGAGAAAATGCTGTTAACCAGCATTTTCTCCTTTTCCCACAAGATTTTCTACACTATGAAAGACAAATTCATGTTTTGAGTTATATTTAATCTGTCGTCTGCAAATGCTTTCCACTTGGATAACTCCAAAATTTTGTTCTTTGGGAATTTTGTTGTACAGTAATTGCTTTTAAAATGCATCCTGCCTAAAAGATCAAAACATGGCATGAATATCACTTGGGCCCACTGTATTTCCCCTTAGAATTGAGATACTGGTCTGAACCATGGACAAGTTATTTGTGCATTTAGTTACCATAATGTTGATGCAAGTACACTGCCAGAATGCCAGTAGTATAAATTATAATTCTAAATAAAAAGAAAGTAGATCTACTTACATACAAGTTCTTGCCAGCCTCAAACAATTTTACCAAACTCGACACTGACTTCCGAGATCCCTGCCGCACAAGCCCGATCAAACTTCTGTCCCTCTTTCTGGGCTCTCCATCCCTATACACTTGCCTAACATCCATAGATTTAGCCCGCCTGTCTCGGGTACAGCCCCTAGAACGACTACGGGACTCTCGTGGTGAGTCTTTGACTCCATCCTCAAATACAACAGCCTTTTTATTTTTCTGAATTTTTTCAGAGGCTGACATTATGTCCAGTTTCATTTGCATGCACACAAGATTTTCCTTTAATACTTCAACCTACATCCTTCCTTAGACGTCTCCTAACTCTTTCAGTTCCAAAAATATAAACTCAACCTCTTCTGATGGCTGAAAATACAACCCACTTACACATTGAATGATTTTTATCTTAAGGCATTGACAAAACATGCAGATTGTATAAATCAAGATCACACTACACAATCTGTATGTTCTGATCTTGATCTATGCCAGCTACAAAATCCACTTGTTTTCGCCTATGGCACTGATAGGATTATACACATTAGAGCCTTGAAACTTTTTTTCTTAACTCTTTACCACACAATCCCGACTTTTAACAACCCTGTGGAAGAAACCTTTAGAAAACATTGTGGGAAAAGGAGAAAATGCTAGTAACCAGCATTTTCTCCTCTTCCCACAATGTTTTCTACCATATCAAAGGCAAAATTCCTCATTTGAGTAACATTTAAAATGTCATCTGCAAATGCTTTCTATTTGGACTGGTGTACATTTTTCTCGTGTGGTAAAGAGTTAAAGAAACCACTTAACCACTTGATATTTATCATCTTGGACACAATACTATTTACCATCCTGATTGAATTGAATGGTGTTTTACATGGTTTTCAATATTACTTCAGTCATATCACAGTGACAGCTTACTTATCCATGTGTGTCCTAGGTTTCATTAGTACTAGGCTACAGCTGTATCTTGCCCGTTGGAATTCCTACGAAAAAGCCCATCCCCTAGTGTGAGATTTTAACCCTGAGCCTCCAAGTTATGAATCCTACACTTTCAGCACTGAGCCACTCAGGACCCAAATTTCCATCCTGAACACACACTAGTATCCAGATCTTTACATTCACAACCAAACTCTTTTGATGAATATAACCACTTAGATTCAACAATAATTGAGATTTTTTTTTTCCCAAAGCAACTTTTTATTCAGTCCACTTCATTTCTTCATAATGAGATCCAGGTTGATGGTCAAATCTATACATAATATACATTGTTTGTTTCATTACACCAAGAATCACATTTTTTATTCCTCACGAAAGAAAATTTAACAAGACACTTTAAATATTTTGGAAAAAGAAGCAAACTTCTACATTCTTTTTTTTTTAAAGTAAACCTATATTCATACCTACATTTTCTCCAAAAAATAAAACTTCTTTAACGACTAGCATTGACAGAATTTTGTGAAATAACTGACTTCTATCCATACTCTTCCATGTTTACACACATGAAACTGAGTTCCAGGTTATGATTTTAAAAAGGTTACTTACTGTTTATTGTAAACTTTCTCTATAGTCATTTGACCCTTTACCAAACAATCCCAAGTTTTGTCAACCCTTAAAGCAAGAAGGCTTTCCAAAACATTGTGCGAAAAGAAAAAAATGCTGGTAACCAGCACTTTCACCTTTTCCTACGATGTTTTCTAACCTACTACAAGTGAGTATTGAAATGATTAAGGAAAATCACAAATCTTATGAGCAGCAATAATCATCCTTCTTTCATCAGCATTTTCACCTTTTGCCACAATATTTTCACAAGCAAACTGCTGTAAGATAAAAACTTGTCTGCAGGAGGTAATGAATTAATTAATCAATATGTGACATTTTAAGTTAACCTTTACCAAACAATCTCCTTCATTAAATGACCCTGAAGAAAAAAGCTTTTGAAAACAATGTGGGAAAAAGAGAAAATACTGGTAACCAGCATTTTCCCCATTTCCCACAATGTTTTCAACCCTATTAGAGACCTTCAATTCATCAGTATCAATTGTGAAATTTGTTGTCTAGAGATGCTTTCAATTTAGACGGGTCCAAATTTTGTTGTTTGTGAAAGGGTAAATGCTTATCAGTCAGCCTCAGTCTATTTGAACTAAGATAAAGCAGACAAAGTCAGTGATTTATTGAATAACAAAAGCAGTCACCTTCCTGTACCTCTATTCCACAAAATTCCTTACATTTTCAACCTTTATTCAGTATCAAAATATATCCATTTCTCTACTTGTAATCGAGAGTTACTTATTTATAAATACAGTCTGGCAATGGGAAACCAAGTCATGGTACAAATTTACCCTTAGCTG
Source organism: Tridacna gigas (assembly GCA_945859785.2). Classification (NCBI taxonomy): domain Eukaryota; kingdom Metazoa; phylum Mollusca; class Bivalvia; order Cardiida; family Cardiidae; genus Tridacna; species Tridacna gigas. The sequence continues at coordinate 43,531,015 of OX244036.2, forward strand.
CTTATTTCAAATGCAATTGCCCTTATGGACAGTAAAGGTCAAGATAATACTGCACATTCAGTCAAAGCTTGGGTCTACTTTGTATGAGAGGGTCAAACAAAGCCTTGAAATGGCAAAAACTGGTTTTTTGACTGACAGCTCAATTTTCTGTAGGCACTATAATTGAGGTTACACCTCCATGTATGTTTTTGGTTCATCATTATTCCTTTACCACACAATCCTGAGTTTTAACGACCCTGAAAGAGAAAAGTTTTTGAAAACATTGTTGGAAAAGAAGAAAATGCTGGTAGCCAGCAGTCTCTTCTTTTCCCACGATGTATTCCTACCCTTTCACAGACAAATCCCCTCATTTGTCAATCACCTTTCAATTGTCACCTGCAAATGCTTTGAATTTGGACAAGTCTAAGTTGTTGTTTGGCACAGAGTTAATAGATGGGTATCTTTGCTGTTTGAATGAAAAAAGTAATACAATAATATTTTCTAATTACTTCTGGTTGTTAAGTTAAATGAGTTGATCACTAAAATATTTTAACATGTTACACAAGTTTACTAATTGGTATTCAGTTGACTTCAACAGTGTTTCAAACTCATTTCCTCCTAAAAAAAATTCACAGCAACCAACCTTAAAACTATCCATGTAAAATATGGATAATCAACAGGAATTTAGACCTAACACATGAATAAATGTAAAACATTGTGGCAATAGGAGAAGTTTCTCTCTTTGCCACAATATTTTCAAAAGTTATCTCCTTCCAGAACACAAAAGTAGCCTGCAGGTGGTAAATGTGCAAACAAAGCTGAACTATTCTCTTTCCATTCCGGAAATTCCAAGACCTGTTTTCAAAGTGGACAATTAACATAACATGAAAACCCACCTCACACTGAAAAACCTCCTCACCAAATAGGACAATGAAAAAAACTCGCCCACTATAAAATGCAACTTCCCGTCAATTAGAGTACTTTAAACATGCAATAAGTACCAATTAAATAATACTTCACACTAATTGAGTGCATTCGAATAGACCAACAGCTTATCAATGACAAGATATCGGCTGCCCAAACTTCACCTAACTGACATCTTTCCAAGATTTCTCTTTTTTCCCTTTGCAAAGAAATTCAATAGCATCTGACAGGCATAGTCTGACAATGGCTAATCAATCACGTGAAAAAGCTTGGTGGCTGCTAAGGAAGACTTGCCTGCCAAAAATATCTCCAAGATCAAAACAAAAAATGAACTAGAAAAAAGGCAACAACTTAAAACAATTTGGATGATGTGAAGAAGAGAAGTCAGAACAATTTTCTTTCATACGTACGCAAACTGTACATTGCTTGAATGGACTGTTTTAACAATACTTTCAACAATACTTCAATCATATCAGAGCAAAGTTAACTTGCTCATATGCTGAGTCCAGTTTAAGCAGCATCAGGCTGGGGGGCTCTGACAGGCTTTATTAAGACACTTCCCTGTGATGCATTTTCCTTGAGCAAGTATCAAACCTGGGACAGTCCTGGGTCGATATTTACCACCCACTCTTGATATCATTCTAAGTCTAATTTTCGATTTAAGAAAGTAACACAACTTCTGATTGGCTAAACCATTTGGGTAAGCCAATCAGAAATTGTGTCACTCTAAAATTTAGAAAATTTTCCAAGAATAAGACTGGGAATGTTCTTAAGAATGGTTTGTGAATAAGAACCCTGGATAATGAATTACTCTCCTATGAATTAACCCTTAAAGTGCCTTTCACAACTATAGTTGCGTTTGCGGCCAGTGTAGATCAAGATCAGGCTGCACAAAATGTGCAGCCTGATCTTTGATCTACACTGTCCGTTTTGCTGAATCACTGAAGACAAAAGCAACCACAAAATTGAAATTATTTGGGTCATATTTCCAGAATGAAAATGTCTGGCAGGTTTATTTGGCACTCTAAGGGTTAAAGTTATCTAATATGCTCATACTAGGCCTAAATTACCTAATTATTGTATCAATATGACCCTTTATCAGAGACTCCCATGCTTTTATGGCCCCGTGGAAGAAGGCCTTTAACTCTTTATCACACAATCAAGTTTAGATTTGTCCTAAATGAAAGCATTTGCAGATGACAAAATAAATATGACTCAAAAATTTAAATTTTTATTTGGTAAAGGAGAAAACATTGTGGGAAAAGGAGAAAATGCTGGTTACCAGCATTTTCTCCCTTTCCCATAATGTTGTCTAAAGCCTTCATCCTCAGGGTCGTTAAAACTCTAGATTGTGTGGTAAAGGGTTAAAAACATCATGGGAAAAAGAGAAAATGCTGGTCACTAGCATTTTCTCCTTTAACAACTATGCATTGTATTTCCTTTAACCCTTTCCCAAACGATAAATTTTAGACTAGTCCAATTTGAAAGAGTTTGCAGACGACAATTTTAAATTTGATGAAAATGACAGAAAGTTCTCCAAAAGGGTAGAAAACACTGTGGGAAAAGGAGAAATTGCTCATTACGAGCAATTTCTCCTTTTCCCATAGTGTTTTCAAAAGACTTGTACTGCAGACATGTGAAAACCAGGGCTTGTTTGGGAAAGGGTTAATAGATAAATCCCATGCTTTGAGCCAGCATTTAATATCCAATTGTACAAGTCTAAAATTTTGTCCCCTGGTAAAGGGTTAATCATAAGGCCACAAAATACTTAACATTACCATAGGCTCAATGTTTGAAAGTCATTTCACTCATATCATGGCAACAGTCCTCTTACTCTTCTGTTTTCTCAGTTTCACCAGTACTAGACTGGGTCTCTGAAGAGCTTTGCCATAGGACACCCCACAAAAGACCCAGTGTATCCCATGAGGTTTGAACCTAGGACCTCTGTGTTACACTTCCACCACCTGTATCATTGACCCATAATGGACCACCTTCAGGTTAAGCACAGTACCACATTAACTCTTTACCAAACGACAAAATTTTAGAATATCAGTAATCCAAATTGAAAGCATTTGCAGACGACAAAATAAATGTGGCTGAAAAAATTGAAATTTGTTTAAGGAAGGTTAGAAAATATTGTGGGAAAAGGAGAAAATGCTGGTAACCAGCATTTTCTCCTTTTTCCACAATGTTTCCAAAAGCCTTCTCTTCCAGGGTCATTAAAACTTGGGATTGTGTGGTAAAGAGTTAAATCACACATAAAAATATATTATGTAGTAAGTTGACAACTAACAAATCATCTAACCTCTTAATTACCCACATCCACCTAGCAAGTCTACAGTCATGCCAAGTTCACACTGACATTTTAACTTTTAACCCTGTACCACAGAATCTTGAGTTTTAAAGATCTTGAGGAAGAAGACCAGTATTTTCTCCTTTTCACACAATGTTTCCTTAGTAACCCTTTCAAACACAAAGATGTCTGCCTCATCATGGTGCAAAAGCTTTGACATTTTGTAATATCTCTATTATTACTGCAGATATTTACTTCAAACTTGGACAAGTTGTTAACTATCAAAAACGGAACTCATGCAACAAGAGCAGATAACCATCGAAGTATTTTTACACAGTTATGTCCCTTTGGCACCTGCATGCAGTGCTCTTGTTTTATCAAACTATGATCATTAAGTATCTATGTGCCAATGTTGCACCTGACTTGCAAAGTTGCATAGATTACATCCAACAGAAAATGCATTTCACTTTCTGAAAGCTATAACAGAAATCACTACCGTTACGTTTCCGGTTTTCAATCAAAGATTTCTGATATATGTATTTATCCCTTAAAACATATACATCTATAATTTTATTTATGTTTACACAACTGACTAAATTCAGAGCCATTCTACAGTCTATCAACTTTTAACAGTGCTTTTTCTCTCCGGCTGTAAGGATGTGTCTTTAAGTGCTAGATTAATGAAATGGACATTCAGAACCAAAGATGCCCATGTTACAGTTTCATACCTGTTCTGGCCAGATTATCTGGCAATTAACGGCATGCACAAGCAACTATACTTCAGATCAAAATCCAATGTAAGGAGATGATTAAAATCCATATCACAAATTGACAATCCAGTGTAACATCTTCACAAGACTAAACTGACATAAAAAATCTATAACTTTTCAAAGGTGAGGAGACAAAGCACTAGGATTTAGACTGTACAAATAGCCAATCAAGACAGTGTTTACATTTACCCTTGAACAACACAGTTTTTTCAATAAAATACCATGCAAAATCCAAATTAGAAATGCTTTTAACTCTTTCAGTTTCAAATGTATATAAGAGACTGCCACTTTCAACAAATGAAAATACAATCCACTGAAACTCAGATACATAATCATTTTAAGGAAAAGGAGCAATTGCCATTAGTTTTTTTTCCCAAAATTTGTTTCCAATTGAAATTTCCTTCAGGATGCAAAACCTAAAATATTTGGTACACAAAATCATTTCACAGAAAATCAATATGCATTGATCATTATGATTATGAATTAGCATTCCTAGTTGACAAGAATTCCCAAACAATTTACTATGGGGTTGGAAGAGTGACTTGAGGCAAATTCTTTGCAGAAAATTATATTAAATTCAGTCTGCACATTGCTCTGTCATGAAAAGTAGCGTAAGTGGACTCTCAGCATCAATTGCAGATATTGAAATTTCAACACTTTTTTTTTTTCAAAATACCTGGCGCAGAAGCTGGCAGTGTACACATTCTGTGTGGTCTGATTTTGATCTTCACTGTCTGCATTAGCAATTAAACCAAGGTCCAAGGCTGCAAAGGGTTAATTATCAAAATTAATTATCTGCTAGACTTGGTTCAGTATTGATCAGGGATACATCATTGACCATATTAGTCATTCAGTCCATCACAGGTGTACAAACCTTCCTCAGCATCCACAGGTCATTAACCCTTTATCAGAAAATAAAATTCTAGACTTGTCAGAATTGGATGCACTTGCAGGCGCCAAATCAAATATGGCTCAAATTAGAGGAATTGTCTGTGAAGGGGAACAAATAAATTAAGAGAAAAGGAGAACATGCCACCTAACAGCATTCAAAAGCTTCCTCTTTCAGGGTCATTGATATTATCAATTGTGTGGTAAAGGGTTAAATCTTTACCAAACTACAAAATTTTACACTTGTCCAAATTCAAAGCTGTTGCAGGCGAAAATTGGATGTGGCTCAACTGATGATACCTGACTCTAAAATGGTTGAAAACATTGTGGGAAAAGGAGAAAATGCTACTTACCAGCATTTTCTCCTTTTCCCACAATGTTTTCAAAAGCCTTCTCTTTCATGGTCATTAAAAGTCGGAACTGTGTGGTAAAGAGTTAATTCTTAGCAAACAAATGTGATACTCAATTGCCCCAGCAGTTTCAGACAGGTTTTAGAAAATATTGTGGATAAAGGAAAAATAACTTGTTACAAGGTGAAATTACATGGTGAAATTTCTCGTTTTCTCATTTAACCCTTTCCCAAACAAGCCCTGGTTTTCACGTGTCTGCAGTACAAGTCTTTTGAAAACACTGTTGGAAAAGGAGAAATTGCTCGTAACGAGCAATTTCTCCTTTTACTTCAGTGTTTTCTACCCTTTTTGAGACCTTTCTGCCATTTTCATCAAATTTAAAATTGTCGTCTGCAAACTCTTTCAATTTGGACCAGTCCAAAATTTGTCATTTGGGAAAGGGTTAACTTTTTACCAGACACAGAATTTCCGTACCCTCAAACTGAAAGCACTTATTGATGACAAATTAGCTCCATTCAAATGATGGTATAATGGAATTTGTGAATGAATGTGTCAAGGACATTAGAGAGAAAAGGGAAAATGCTGGTTCCCACAATATTTCCAAAAGCCTTCTTTCTCAAGATCATCAAAACATGGGATTGTCTGGTAAAGAATTGATAAATAAGTTCTAGAAATTCTTCTATATCAAAGATACACAACTAATCAAAAATGTTGTTAAGTAAGGAAGAAAACTAAGGAAAGGCAAAAACACCCTACTGATATCCAAATACTATGAGAAGAGCTTGAAAGTTTCAACACCAAAAGTCTTCATGTACATCTCAAACATGCTGTAACAGCTGGAAAATGACAATACATTATACATTTCCAACAAAACAAACCAGAGCTAAAAGAAAAGTTAACTGTCACATGACATCAGCAGTGATAAATCTCCGATCAACATATTAACAGTGCATATCTTTCAACAACGATCATTCAATAATTTTATCCAAAAGCTTGCAAATATCATTGCTTTATTATATTTGTGGACTCAAGTTTTCACCTATAGCTTTTGGTCTCAAACTGCCTTAACTTCTTCACTACCAATTCCAGAAATTTCACTTTCTTTGAGGTCTGAAAGTTTGTTTTTCACTGTAATACAGAACATTTAGTTTGCTCATTGTTTAGCATCAACTAGTAACAAATGGTGTAGGTACAAGATAAGACAGCATGTTCTGTGCAGTCTGAGCTTGATCTACACCATCTGCAAAAACTACCTAAGCCATAACTGGAAATGAAACTGTTAATTCTAGACCTGTCCAAACTGAAAGCATTTGCAGTCAATAAATTAAATGTGGCACAAATCATGAAATTTTTCTTTGAAAGGGTAGAAAACATGATAAGAAAAAGGAGAAAATGCTGCTTACCAGCATTTCCTCCTTTTCCCATAATGTTTTCGAAAGCCTTTTCTTTTAGGATCATTAAAACTCGGGACTGTGTAGTAATGGGTTAAGAGTAAAAGTTATTGTTTCCGTTAGAGCAAGCCCACCTTATATCAGTTAATTTTCCCAAACACCATAAACAATAATACTCCAAAGGCCAACCACTTGCTTTTTTTCCACATAAACAAAGTAAATTATTCCTACTGATTGGACAAAAAACATTATTTGATACTTGTAACAACACCTCAGTTTCATTCATCAACATTTATGATGTTTCCTCAGATGTCTTCAATTATGAATAGCTTTAACCCCTGACTGATCCATAAATGAAATGAAAATATTCCTCCATGAAAAACAAAACCAATAAGTACCAATTTCTAAGCTGCTTTTATCTCCAATATACCAATAAATTCGGACAAAACCAACATCACAATACCTGCAAAAGCACCATAAATCAAACACTTAGAAAACAATGCATCAACATGTTTTTATTTTTTCCTAGGCTTTAGATGTTATCCATCTGGAAACGCATGGCCCAGGCATCAAGTAATGATTTGGGTTTTTTGCCTGTGGTCTGAAAGGTTGGGAGCTGACCCTGCCCAGTAATACTCACTAGACAATTAAGAACATGGTAACATTCTCCGGCAAGCAAGGGGATATGGATAAAACCTAATTCTTTAAGTATGCCCAAGTCAGCACAAAATTTAATGACTGATTAAAAATGGGACAAAACACAAAAGTCAAGACAATATGAAAATGTGAAAATCCTGAAATTATCTTCAAGAGGACTAAAAGTTTAAAAACTACTATTAACTGTAGTCCTCAGTCCTCATATTTACGAACCACTCTAATTTCAGGAACTGTAACATATCAAGAGCATCATAATAAGTGAAAATGTTAATGAATGAAATATAATAATCATTGCAGTAATGGCATATTGCTATTGAACCTTAAAAGCACTTTAGCTGTTTCTTGAAAAGTATGGATCATGGAACTTGGAGCGGCTGTTAATGCTACTTTGTATATTACAGCCAGCATTTTCTGCATATACGGCCACCGTTTTCAAAAGGCTTCTTTCTCAGGGTCATCAAAACTCTGGATTGCCTGGTAAAGAATTAAACCCCTTCACATACAAGCTGTTTCATACCTACCGAAACTATTCATAAATTACAAAAAGTACAAAGTTATGATGGATAGAAAGCTACCATTTTTTAACAGAATGGAAAGAGATCAATTTTCAGAGAAAGTGGGATGGTACTAATTGTACTGCTACTGAGAATAGCTCCAAACTTGCCTATATATTAGGATCATTATTCAATAATACAGATTTCACATGCAAGAATCAGCTGTTTGTTCCTATTAACCCTTTACCACAAAATTCTGAGTTTAACTACTATGAGGCTGAAGCCTTTTGAAAATACTGCAGGGAAAGGAGAAAACTAGCATTTTCTCCTTTTCCCACCATGTTTTCTACCCCTTCAAATAAAAATTCTGTCACTTGAGCCACAGTATATTGGTCATCTGCAAATGCTTTCAATTTGGACAAGTCTAAAATTTCATTGCGAGGTAAAGCGTTAACTCTTTACCAGAAATTTTAGATTGGTCCAATCTCACGGCATTTGCAATGCAGACAACAAAAACAAGTGCCTCACATGATAACATTGTGTGATGTACCTTTGACAGGGTAGCAAAACATGATTGACTGATTGATTGTATGGTGTTTAATGCCGTTTTCAACATTATTTCAGTTATATTGCGGCTGCCAGTGCACTTACCCATGCTTTCCTGGAGTTTCTTTTAACAGCTAGTACTCTGCACAATATTCTTTCCAAGCCACTGGCTGCTTTCCCACATAACCATTGTCGAAACAATGGTCAGCGGTGAGAGAGGAATGAATCCTCTCGCAATGACTATCATCAATCCTCGAAAAGAAATTGGCCAAGAAGGGGATTGAACCAGGGACCCCATGTTCTCAAGTCCTGTGCACTACCGACTGAGCTACGGGGGCTTGGTGGGTAGCAAGACATTGTGGGGGAAAAAAAGAAAATACTGATAACAAGCACTTTCTCAGTTTCCGACATTGTTTTTAAAACCCTTCTACCTCAGGGTCATTAAAAGTCATAATTGTTTGGTAAAAGGCCAAAGACCATTGAATGAAACAAATGGGCCAAAGAAAAAAGTTTCCAACCCACAGAGAAAAAGAAATCACCATAATGAACCTCTATGTCACCATTCCATATATTCATTCATCCTTTACCAGACAACCCAGCGCTTCTGCACCCCTAAGAAGAAGGCTTTTGAAAGCATGGTGGCAAAAGACATTAACCCTACCAAGTTTTGTACCTTTTCATTGACTAATAAAATTATTTTAAGCCCATTTAGTGTGTCATCTACAAATGTTTTCATATTGGCGAGTCTAAAATGTTGTCTGGTAAATGCTTTAACTCTTTCTCAGATGACAAAATTTTAGATTTGTCGAACTTGAAAGCATTTGTAGATGACAAAATTTAATGATATCTAAAAAGATGAGACTTGTCTGTGAAAGGGTAGAAAACAGTGGGAAAGGAAGAAAATTCTGGTTACCAACATTTTCTCCTTTTCCCACGTTTTCAAAGGCTTGCTTTGTCAATGTTGTTAAAACTTAAGATTTTGTGGGAAAAGGCTAAAACCACAGAGAATTACAAAAATTCACTCTATGTCCTATATGACCACTATTTCACATACTCATTAAACTCCTTACATACAACCTAGTTTGCTGAAGTCAATAAGTAACAATATATCCCAACTGACTCGAGTGAATACCAAAACAATAATAATCCCACTATCCTATTCCCCTCTGCCTAAATGCACCTGTAGAAAAGAAACTATTGTATTGTGCTATCTACTTTAAATGCCAATTTTTAAATATTTCCTATACAATTGACAATAGTTTTACCTTCCTATGTTTTAACCCTTAAAGTGCTACATAAATATGTTATTTTTTTTCTTACTGAAATGGACATTTTAGGTCAGTAAAAGAAGACAAGCCCCCAATACTGTAATTCAAGGGCTGCTTTGGCATATAATTTCTCACAAAAGATTCCCCACACAAGAAATTCAACAATAAAGATCCTAAATCAGAAAACAAGAGGGCCATGATGGCCCTGTATCGCTCCACTGGCTTATAAATATAAACCATGAAGAGAAGTCTTCACTATATAAGCCCTTATAAAACTTTGACCCCAGGGCTACAGTTGGACTAAATGGGGAATATGTGTATTAGAAGAATAACGTGCCAAATTTGGGAGTTCTTGGCCTTATGGCTAGTAACAAGACGGTTTCTGAACTTTTCACTCCATAAACCCATGTAAAACTTGTGACCCCTGGTGCAGGGCCAAACTTGATCCTAGGGCTGTAACTTGGGCCCTCTTTGTAGTTGTCCACTAGATAATGCTATAATTATGCAAAATTTGGTAGCCTAAGCCTTATGGCTATGTACACCAAGATTTAAAAGTTTTCCCTATGTAAGCCTATGTAAATCATGTGAAACACCGCCCCCCCCCCCCCCCAGCATGAGGCCAAATTGACCCCAGGACTATAATTTGGGCACTTTTGGTAGACCCCAACTAGATCAAGCTAAATGCAAAATCTGGTAGCTCTAGGCCTTATGGCTAGGTACAGAAAGATTTTTAAAGTTTTCTCTATATAAGCCTATGTAAAACTTGTGACCCCTGGGGCAGAGCCAATTTTGACCCCAGGGCTATTTTCATAAAACATGATAGAGGTCTACTACATAAAGCTACATGCCAAATTTGGTAGCCCTATGCCTTATGGTTTCAGACAAGAAGATTTTTAAAGTTTTCTCTATATAAGCCTATGTAAAACTTGTGACCCCTGGGGAAGAGCCAATTTTGACCCCAGGGCTATAATTTCATAAAACATGATAGAGGTCTACTACATAAAGCTACATGCCAAATTTGGTAGCCCTATGCCTTATGGTTTCAGACAAGAAGATTTTTAAAGATTTCCAATATTTTTCAGTTTTGTTGCCATGGCAACCAGAGTTTTTGAAGGAATCAAATTCTTTCACAAAATTCTGAAGAGGACCATGGCAGGATCATTTCTGTGAAGTTTCATGAAAATTGGATGGGTAGTTTCAGAGAAGAAGATGTTTGAAATAAAAGTTAACGCACGGACGGACGGATGGACGGACGCACGCACGCACGCACGCATGCACGACGGACACCGGGCCATGACATAAGCCCGCTGGCCTTCGGCCAGTGGAGCTAAAAAATCAACCATGAAATTGCAATTATTTAGGTCATATTTCTGGGATGAAAATTTCTGCTGGGTTTAATTGGTGCATTGGGGTCCTGTATGGCTCATTGGTAAAGTGTGGGACTCGTAACCTGTAGGCCCCAAGTTCAAGCCTCACTGGATCCACCAGGTTTTTCGTGGGAGTGTCTTTGGGCAAGACACTTCGGAGCCCTAGCCTAGTACTAGTGGATACCAGGAAATAAATGAATTTGTGAGCTGTTGCCATGATATGACTGAAATATTGTTGAAAGCGACGTAAAAATATCATTCAATCAATCATTTTTTGGTTCTTAAAAGTTAGAGCTGTAAGAAATATTCAAACATTTATTTTTACCTCTCAAACTTCTTTCAAAAGTCAAACAAGTCCTGCATGAAGACTAAACTCAACAAGCAAAAGGTTTTAAGAAATCATTCTGATTCTGAAACGATTCTGAAATTAAAAAAGATACCAAAGAAGATAAGTCGTAAGTAATAAGACTGTAACTGGTTAAAAAAGTACTTTCTCCACCTTGCAGCACTTTTTTCATTCCTTGAAAAAGGACAATAGCTTGTGACATATTTTTGTGAAGAGCACCAATAGAATTAACTCTTTACCAAACGACAAAATTTTAGACTTGTCCAAATTGAAAGCATTTGCAGACAACAAAATAAATGTAACGCAAAATTTGAAATTTGTTTTTGGAAGGTTAGAAAACATTGTGGGAAAAGGAGAAAATGTTGGTTACCAGCATTTTCTCCTTTTCCCACAACGTTTTCAAAAGGCTTCTTCTTTGGGGTCGTTAAAACCCATGATTGTGTGGTACAGAGTTAAAAGTTTTCTTTTGGAAAAAAAGGTAAATTTGATTGTCCAACTCCTTCTCAAAATAAAATGTCAGCATTTGCTATACACCTTACATGATTTGTTATCTAAATTCAGAGATGACCTGATATTTTTACCACTCAAGTTTTATCAATCTATTATATATGAGAAATACTTTTCGCCTTATCCAAAACCTAGGAATTTAAACCCCTTCACTGAATCTCAAATGACTTTTCTATCAAATGTAACAGCATGAATCCTGCAAAAATAGATTAATCAAACAACTGACCTTATCAAACCTAAATCAAGGGTTTTTTTTTTTTAATTCTTTAAAATTCTTTTAAAAATCTAATCATTTCTAATAACCCTTCCAAAGAAATTGGCAAACAATTCAAAGCATTAGAGATCTATCAAGAAAGGAGACAATGTGCCTTCTTTTAGCTTCCAGGCCCTAAAATGTCTTCTTTCAACAATACAAGAGGGCCATGATGGCCCTGTATCGCTCCACTGGCTTATAAATATAAACCACGAAGAAAAGTCTTCACTATATAAGCCCTTATAAAACTTTGACCTCATGGCTACAGTCTGACTAAATGGGGAATATTGTATTAGAAGAATAACATGCCAAATGTGGGAGTTCTTGGCCTTATGGCTGGTAACAAGATGGTTTCTGAACTTTTCACTCCATAAACCCATGTAAAACTTGTGATCCCTGGTGCAGGACCAAACTTGATCCTAGAGCTGTAACTTGGGCCCTCTTTGTAACTGTCCACTAAATAATGCTATAATTATATGCAAAATTTGGTAGCCTAAGCCTTATGGCTATGTACACCAAGATTTAAAAGTTTTCCCTATGTAAGCCTATGTAAATCTTGTGAACCCCCCCCCTCCAAGTATGAGGCCAAATTGACCCCAGGACTATACTTTGGACACTTTTGGTAGACTCCAACTAGATCAAGCTAAATGCCAAATTTGGTAGCTCTAGGCCTTATGGTTTCAGACAAGAAGATATTTAAAGTTTTCTCTATATAAGCCTATGTATAAAACTTGTGACCCCTGGGGAAGAGCCAATTTTGACCCCAGGGCTATAATTTCAAGAAACATGATAGAGGTCTACTACATAAAGCTACATGCCAAATTTGGTAGCCCTATGCCTTATGGTTTCAGACAAGAAGATTTTTAAAGTTTTCTCTATATAAGCCTATGTAAAACTTGTGACCCCTGGGGAAGAGCCAATTTTGACCCCAGGGCTATAATTTCAAGAAACATGATAGAGGTCTACTACATAAAGCTACATGCCAAATTTGGTACCCCTATGCCTTATGGTTTCAGACAAGAAGATTTTTAAAGTTTTCTCTATATAAGCCTATGTAAAACTTGTGACCCCTGGGGCAGAGCCAATTTTGACCCCAGGGCTATAATTTGAAGAAACTTGATAGAGGTCTACTACATAAAGCTACATGCCAAATTTGGTAGCCCTATGCCTTATGGTTTCAGACAAGAAGATTTTTAAAGATTTCCAATATTTTTCAGTTTTGTTGCCATGGCAACCAGAGTTTTTGAAGGAATCAAATTCTTTCAAGAAATTCTGAAGAGGACCATGTCAGGATCATTTCTGTGAAGTTTCGTGAAAATCGGATGGGTAGTTTCAGAGAAGAAGATGTTTGAAATAAAAGTTAACGCACGGACGGACGGACGGACGACCGGACGGACGGACGGACGGACGCACGACGGACACCGGGCCATGACATAAGCCCGCTGGCCTTCGGCCAATGGAGCTAAAAACCACATACTAGGTGAAACTTAGAACTTGGGAAAATTCTGAGATCCTACAAATTTCTCAATGTTAATATTTATGAAAGGCTTTTTGCTGGTCTAAATATCTTGAAATCAGGAATAAAAACTTTCACCCAAAAAACATTATGAAAATAGAAGAAAATGCTGCGAGCATTTCCTTTTTTTTCAACAATGTTTAAAAAAGGCTTCTTTTTCTCAGGGTCTGAAAAATGCAGGACTATTTTGTACAAGGTTAAAAGAATGTTAAAAGAATGATCTGAATCCTGCAAATTGAAGGCTACATGAGACGGCTAGAACATCTCATGAGATATCCCTATGTGTAAAGAAAATCCAGGACTACATAAAGATCCCCTGAGCATCCTAACAGAAAAAACCATGGAAGATTCAAATCCTGCAAGTTCAAGACTAAATGATTCGGCCAGAATATCTCATGATATTAATTATCCTGAAGTATAAAGAAAGTCCAGGACCACATAAAGATGCCCTCTGTGTCCCAAAAATTAAATCTTTACCAGACAAAAACATTTTAGACTTGTCCATACTCAAAGCATTTTTCAGGGTTCAATACTGACTTTAACCCTTTACCAGACAACACAATTTAAGCCTTGTCCAAAATGAAAGCATTTGCAGACGACAACTACATTGTGGCTTAAATAGTGCAATTCTTCTTTGATAGGGTAGAAAACATTGTGGGAAAAGAAGAAAATGCTGGTTACCAGCATTTTCTCCTTTTCCCAAAATGTTTTCAAAAGGCTTCTTCCACAGGGGCGCCAAAAGGTGGCATTGTGCAGTAAAGGGTTAAGGGAAGGCATTCCAAGGCCACTATTTGGCAAAATTTGAGCTACCCGACTCTGTAAAATGCTAAATTTCAGGTGTCCTCTCAAAAAATTTAGTGTCCTCAGGATCATAACAGGAAACTGTTAGTGTCCACCTTTGCTTTGCAGCCAGTAAATTAGATACGAGCAAAATGATGAGATTTTTCTTTCACTAGGTTAAAAAAAATAGGCCACAGTGTTTTCAAAAGCCATTTTTCCACAGGGTTCTAAAATCACCAGACATTCAGGTAATGGGTTAACTGACTGATTGTTCGGTGTTTAACATCGTTAATATTACATGAAAAATCCAGTGTAAATAAACATTGTGGGAAAAAGAGGAAAGGCTGGTTTACCTTTTTCCACAACATTTTCAAAGGCCTTTTTTCAACAAGGTCATAAACTCACCGTCTTGTCTTGTAAAGGACTCAATTAGCTTAGACATGCTAAAGGCACACGGTGTCTACTGGTGGTGACAAAAAGACAACATTGATCAGTACTAATTGGTTTCCATGAATTATGCACGCTATCAATACTGACACAATCTTTATGATGACAAAATCAATGTGAAACGACCCCAGTGCCAAATGGGTCTTCCTAACCCTTCAAAGCACTGAACCAGACTTATGGTGACAGTGTAGAATCAAGATCAGACTGCAAAGAATATGTAGTCTGATCTTGCATCTATAGGGTAATTCGCCCTTAAGTCGAACCGGTTCGCAATTCGTGCCACCGCTACTCTGTTATTGGGAAGGGTACCATTGTGTTTGATAGTTGGATAACTCAGACTTTAACCTAGGATAACTCTTCACGCAAAAAAATGTGGTTACCGGCCGTATATTGTGCTAAAATAGCCATAAACCTTCACTCCCGCTTTTCGCCCGTGAGACGAACGTGTTCGCCATAGAGTCGAACACGTAATTTTACATTGCCCAAGAGTCGAACAGTACTTAATAATACCCAATTGCCTGTCCTGGTAAGCATAAGCGGGTAGGTTTCGAGGAACAGAAACATTTTTATCTAATGGATAAGCAAACGATGCATCCAAAATTCCTCTATATATCGTCTATTGACGTGGGGTAAATAATGGAATAAGAGCATAAAAAATACAAACCTGCTATTTCAGATCTCGATCGTGGGGCGGGATGTATGCTATTCTGGACTCTCTATAAAAATTTGGCTACTATGAATATTTTGGTAATAGATCTAACCTGTCTCTATATAGGTCTGCAAGAAATCAGTAGACTGGGTCAAGCAGACAATTTGAAAGTCGAATGTGTGGGAAAAGAAGGAAAATTTCATATTGCCTATAGCAGAACAAAGGGAAAAAAGTGCATGAGAAGAAATTGCTTGCATCAGACAATTTCATCCATTTTCAAACAAGAATATTGAAAGGTTTAAGGGCGCAGATCTGTATGTATGGGTCCAAGTTAAGCTTATGGATGATCAGAGAAATTCCTATAGATGAGAACTTCTCGGAAAGTTTTTGAATCGTAATGTTTAACCGTCTACCAAGCAACCCAGTGTTTTTAGGACATAGTCAAAACATCGTTGGGAAAGAGGAGGAATTGTTTTTAACTAGCATTTTCTCCCCTTACCCAAAACTTTTCTTCTTTAAAGACGAGCCTCACAAATTTGGCCACGGGTCTTATTTTGCCTGAAAAAATGGACATATGTAAAACGTTAGTCTGGTAATGAGTTAAAATGCTGATTCGCGGCAAATTTTCTTGGAAATATCATGTTTGTGTGTACTCGTCCTTCGGAAAAATAGGTCCCTAGTAGTAATTGGGGATTAAACAGTTGGGAAAATACTAGAGAGATATCTCAATTATTTATTTCCCCATTCTCATCTGATTAACTAGATATCATAATTAAAAAAGAAAAAGAAAAAAATGCAAAGAAAAAATAACACCTTTATGACTGCCATTCAGTTAGCCAAGCAATGACTGAAAAATTTAAATATTCAAATGACATTCAGACTTTTTTCCTTTTAGTTCCCGTTTTAAAAGTCTCTGTCTCTTTCTTTCCGCCAGCTCTTCCTGTTTTTGCTGTTTCATCAACTTTGCCTGCACTTGCTCTTTGTAGGCTTCATCGGCGGTAACAACGAAAAAACTTGGTTTTTTGTTGCTATTTCCCTTTTTAATGAGCGTTGGCAAATTTAATAGTGGGTTTTGTTTTGGTTGCGGGGAAGCAAGTGTGTTTGGGGAAAACACCATTTTGTAATATTTAACCCACGTAAAGTACATAGAATCGTCTAACGTTAGACCAGCCTTAAAGGCAGATTCATATGTTTTCTTTTTGTCATCCGTAATAGCAGACTCTACCACAGATAATGCCATTTCCGGAGTACATTCCGTCACCGCCGTGGCGGATGTACTCGGAACTGGAACTATCTGAGGTTCCATATCCAATAGCCCAACCCCTGCTGTGTCTGCGAAATGGGATTCTAAACAATGTGTAGACTTTGCCACAGATTTATCAAGCAGTAAATTAATCGATGCAGAACTGCTCTCATGTACGCTGGAGAGTTCCAATGATTCTCCATCAGTGAAATTCGCAGCAGCGGGTTTCACAGACAGAGACCCGTCGTCTCTCACAGTGACGGGCAGGTCTAGTATGCTATTGGAACCTGTGTTGTGAATGTCTAGAGACATAAGTACCTCATTCGAGGATTCTGTGGCAGGTTTGGGAGTGTCATGATATGGGGCAGACTTAGAATCAGTAGAAATGCACTCGTCTGTATAAAGATCAGACGGCGCAAAAGCGACATCTGGAATTGCACCGGGATTGTAGGGACAAATTCCAGTTGCAATAAAGCCTGAAGAGACGTTCTCAACAGACATTGAATTTTCCCACGCCGGTTTCAACATTCTGAAGAACTGTGAATGGCCCACTATTACTCCTGTCTTGGCTGTGAACGTATTTATTTCCTCCGACCACCGCGTTTTTAAAGCTTTGAAGACCGACCTGTATGCAATATAAAAACCGCTGTTAGTATATGTTAATAGAAGTAGTAGTACATTGTATTTGTACATGGTTAATAGTTACGTTGCAGTCTTAATAAATAAATAATGTATTAGTATTAGTAGTAGGAGTTAATACCATTCAACTGAATAGTAGTAGTT
Organism: Tridacna gigas; assembly: GCA_945859785.2. Classification (NCBI taxonomy): domain Eukaryota; kingdom Metazoa; phylum Mollusca; class Bivalvia; order Cardiida; family Cardiidae; genus Tridacna; species Tridacna gigas. The sequence goes on from OX244036.2 coordinate 43,548,466, forward strand.
AGTAGTTGCAGCAATAGTGGTAGTAGCATTGTTAGAAATGTTAAATGGTAACATGCCCCCGTTTTCAGTTTAAAATTGATTAACATAGTGGTATTTAGTCATAGTTCATAGTACTTTCAATCATCATTAACACTTGTATGAGTAGTAGTAGTTAATATCATTATAGTTAGTAGTAGTAAGTAGTTGTAGCAATGGTAGTAACAGCTTTAGTGGAAGTGTAAAAAACTAACAAGCCCAAGTTTTCAGAGTTTGAATATACACGAGTCTTTAAAGTTGCGCCTACGAAAGGTTGTATTCATTGATAACAGATTTAACCTGTCAAATGGTTGCGTAAAATGGCTTGTCTTGCTTGGTAACTCCATAATGATAATTCCAGCTTCTCTGGCTTTCGTCACCAGTTCGACATGGTGGTGGGAATCATGACCATCCATGATCAGTAGTTGGGGTCTGCTGGTGCCTATGTTCGGCAAAAATGTTTGGTCAAACCACAGCTCGCTAATGCCCTGCTTCGTTCATCCGCTATCTGAGACGCTCAGCATAGTGCCTGTGTCAGATAAGTTAACTTATTCGACGGAAAAGAAAAATCCTTAATCTACAGCATTCTGTAGTTTTTACCTAAATAAGCTAACAAAAATTTACAGCGCAAAATAAGAATAAACGATGGAGGTAGACTTTTGTTTTTCCATAATTCGCGTTTATTGCGTTTTAACCCTTTCCTACAATTACACATGTTTACATGAGTGTCTTTTTTATTTATTTATTTATCAAACGAATAATAATCGTGAACACCTCTTTGTAATTTTTGAGTTAATATCTTTTGATTACTGTGATAACGTTAAAGGGCCAGTAGTGGCCATAATAAAGATTGCAGGTGTTAAAATGCATTTAAATTCAAATCCTACAAACATTTAAGATTATGGAACTTCTTATGAAGATGGCAATCTGTTATTGCACGAACGGTCTAAGTGTTAGTTACTTTCTGATAAACAGTAAACCAAAAGATAGAGCGAATTGGCAACTTTATACCTTGTGTGAAAATTCACCCTTTCTCCCTGTGACTAACACTTGGACCGACCCTACAGTAACAGATTGTCATCTTCACATTAATTTCCATACTTTTGAATGGCATGATTTCAATTTAAATGCATTTTGACACCCGTATTGTTTTCTTTTGGCGGCCACTGGGCCTTTTATTTAGTTTCATATGCCTATAAGGCCTTTTGAAGTATTCCTCACCTTTGGGAGCATTCTCTATATCGTAGCTCTGCATGGCTCTCCGTGTTTTTCCAGGGATAATTACGTGGGGTGGAATCACTTCCCCAGCTGCATTTCCGCATGCAATAACTGTAATCATTTCCCTCGACTGAGAAGATTTTGCATGTACTATTCTACTGCCTTTTCGGGCAATGACTTTTGGTCGCTTGGGAGCCAGGCTAAGTCCTGTCTCGTCCATGTTCCAAATAACACGTGGTTGGTCGAATAATTCATTTTCTTCCAAGACGGTCTTTAATTGGGCAAAGTATCTGGCAACATGCAATCTGTTCATGGAGGTATGGCGCCCAGATGAGGTGGGTTCTGGTGTTCTAAGGGAGAAATCAGGATGTCTTTTTCTGAGGCCTCGCCACCACTTCTCTGTGGCCACACCGCCTTTGAAAGTAATTCCTTCGGACTTGGCAAAATCCCCAGCAAATCTTAGGAAGTTTCCCTTCGAAAAACCAATGCCTAAGTCAGCTCGCTTTAGAGCATACTGAATAAGTTCCTTCTCTTTTGCCATGGGAATAAGGGCTGTCTTCCCCCACTTTGCCCCTGCTTCCACTTTGCCAGACTTTCTATCGTGCAGTGTTGTCACCGGCACATTGTATTTTCTGGCGGCAGCTCTTATAGACAGTGTACCTTGTCGTAGCTCAGAGAGAGCGCTGCTAAGAGCCTCTTCATTGTAAGGTCTCATCTTAAATGGAAAATAGAGCCTTTTGTACTGATTCCTCCAAAACAATAAAGGATATATACTAGTATGAAAAAGTGTGACGAAGAACAGCTTATGGAATAAACCCTCTCCCCTTGAAAACAGAATCTAACCAGGGACTCTGAATATCGCTGATCTGGCACATATTCAAAGCATCTTTTGAAAAAGAATATTTTCTATTGAACAACAGCTGCAGAGGGGAAGGGTTTAAATCAAAACCAACGCTGTTTGTTAGAGCTTTGAAGTAAGAGAAAAAAATCTTGCCTTCATGAGCAATGGAAAGAATTAACAGTGAGGTGCTGATTGCAATATTTATTGATAGAAACAGCATTTTACGTTTTCTCCAAATCAAACCGCATATTTCACATTTCCGGAAGTACAGTTCAATTGCAAGTTTTATATAAACTGAAATTGATTGTTATAACGGCGACATTTTAATTTCGTCCATTAAATCCTTAACGGCAGATTTCTGTTCTGCTTTGAGAAAAGGCAAGATATGTCCAGCCAAAAACACGTAACTATAATCCATGACCGTCTTCCGCTGTCCAATTCCCCATTTTTCAAGACATTCAATGCATTTATTTCTCACATGGGTATTCTGCTTTACATAGTTCACAACTGCTTCATGCAAGTCGTATAACACGCTTGAGTCATACATATATTCATGAATTAACAGTTCTTCAAGCTGTTTTATAACAATAAACGTGTCAAACTCCTTTTTTTCCATCATGCCAATCTCTCTTTTCTGGAATACCCGGACCATTTTACTACAAGAGAACATAAGAGTTTCAGTTGTTTCTACGAAAAATGACTGGCATAAAAGTGCAGATATTTGAAAATATGTGCAGCGGAAAGCAACAATTAAATCGCTTTTAACTTTTAGCTCTCTCTTACTGCGTTTCTTTTCTTTTTCATACTTCAATGTTGTTGTATTTGTACATACCGTTGTTAGAACTTTATAATTTGTGCTGTAGGGGAAGGGCCAATTCTAAGTTGTGAGAACTTGTGGCCCAACCCCATTTCAACTTATGAAATAAAATATGTTTAAAACTACAAGAGAACATAAGAGTTTCAGTTGTTTCTACGAAAAATGACTGGCATAAAAGTGCAGATATTTGAAAATATGTGCAGCGGAAAGCAACAACTAAATCGCTCTATATAGAATTGTTGTAAGAACAGTCTTACTCAAGAAGTGGAATCTTAAAAAAATTCTAACGACAGTTTATCGAATCCTCTCATCAATTTTGACTAAATTAACCCGAGCTTGATATCGTTTTTAACATGATTTCATTGTCTGAATCGAATCGAATCTGAAATCTCCTTTGAAACATGCAAGATTCAAGACTTAAAGACTGATTGAAAAGGCCGCTTTCAAGAGTCAAATCACGGCGGCAGCTCACACATTTATGCATATCCTGCATTTCACCAGCGCTAAGCTACGCTTTGAAGTGTATTGTCCATGGACATTCCACAATAAGCAAGACATGAGAAAATATTGATTGTGACCAGATAACCAACATATAAAGCGAATTATCCACAGCTTGCTAATGGTAATTTCATACGGTCTGAAACTTTCGTGAATTAACATTGTAGCCTATACATGTGAAATGGTTTAGTTTAAAATTTATATCTAGTTAAAATAGATCCAGAGATGTTTAGCAACTGTGATATACATCTGCCCAAAGTGTGGAATTTAAAAAAAAATATTATTTTTTTTTTTCACTTTCAAAACAAATACTCATTACACTCCCAATGAAAAGTGACCATAGCAAATCTTGCATAGCATAGGCTTATTCAGTTTTGAGTGCTTGAAACTGCTGTTCATTCTTCCTATCGCTCATGAATAAGAAAATTTAACTCGTCAATTTTGTTGAAGAATTTTCTAGCTGTCAGCCTGGTTACAAAATATTACATTGTGAAATGCTCCTATAGAAAAGCATTTAAAAAAAAAAAAGAAAGAAAATACGCAAAGACCAATGACAAGTCTACTATTGCCTTTAAGTCGAACACTGTTCGTCTCACGGGCTATAAGCGTTCGACTTAACGGCAAAACACCCAAGTGACTAAGATATTGTCTACTGCATTTTTTGTTGTTTTAAACATCTCAAAATAACAATATTTTGATAGAACTAAAGCATTTATTGACACACAATATCTTTCTTGTTTTAAAAAGTATCTGTTGGACTAATTTGTATTCCTTTTCGCTCTTTGCGATTTTCAAATAAAAAAAAAAATCCCGCGCTCTTCATGACCTTACCGTGGATGTTAAAGCGTCTCGATGACAAAGAGAGTGAAACTATCGAAATGAACCGCACGTAGTTTGAACTAGCGGAAACGTTGTAGATTCTAAAAATAGCCGATATTGCCGTATATTACGGCTTGTAGTTGCGGAAATACGGGTTAAAAACGTTCGACTCTGGGGCGAAATCGACTCAAGGGCGAATTACCCTATTGTCTTTTTTTGCAAGAAGGAGTCTTGAAATTGCAATGTCTGCATGTTTTAGTGCTGACTTTGTCCATTTCATTTATTTAACACTTAGCAAGGGTTATCCATAGACTTAAAGAACCCTTATTTTGCTTATCAGAATTTCGATCTCCTTTTAAAGTACTTTTCTAGAATGTGCTCCTTTTCCCAAAAATGTTTTCAGAAGGTCTCAGCTTAAGACCTATACAAGAGGGCCATGATGGCCCTGGAGTCGCTCACCTGAGCCTTTTGACCAAGCACAACCAATTTCCAACGTCTTGTGAGATACAGTATATGTATTACCAAACAATAAAATTTTAAACTCATCAGTCTGCATAAAACAAATAATATGTGGATCAAGCTGTGGGACTGGTCTCTCAAAGGGGTAGAAAACATTGTGAAAAAGGGAAAAAATGCTGGATACCAGCATTTTCTCATTTTCAAAGAGTGTTTTCAAAAGGCTTCTTTCTGAGAGTCATTCACACACTAGGTTTTTCTAAGATTTCACCTAGTGACCTAGTTTTTCAGCCAACATAACACATTTTCAAACTGGTCGAAGATATCATTAGGACAAACATTCTTACCAAATTTCAAGAGTATTGGACTGAAAATGTGGCCTCTACAGCATACACAAGGTTTTTCTAAGATCTGACCTAGTGACCTAGATTTTGACCCAACGTTACCCATTTTCAAACTCATCCAAGATATTACCAAGGCAAACATTCTGAGCAACTTTAAAAGAGTATTGAACAAAAAATGTGGCCACAACAGTGTACACATGGTTTTTCTAAGATTTGACCAGTTTTTGACCCAACATGACCCATTTTCAAATGCTACTCAGATATCATCGAGACAAACATTCTGACCAACTTTCAAGAGTATTAGACAGAAAATGTGGCTTCTGGAGCTTACACAAGGTTTTTCTAAGATTTGACCTAGTGACCTAGTTTTTCACCCGACATGACCCATTTTCAAACTAGTCAGAGATATTATCAAGGCAAACATTCTGACCAACTTTCAAGAGTACTGGACAGAAAAAATGGCCGCTAGAGCATACACAACGTTTTTCTTAGATTTGACCTGGTGACCTAGTTTTTGACCCAACAAGGCACATTTTCACACTATTTCAAGATATAATCAAGACAAACATTCTGACTATTTTTCAAGAGTATTGGACTGAAAATGTGGCCTCTATAGTGTACAAATGGATTTCAAAGTTGTCCGAGATTTTATCAAGACAAACATTCTGACCAAATTTCACAAGTATCTGACTGAAAATGTGGCCTCTACAGCACACACAAGGTTTTTTCTAAGATTTAACCTAGTGACCTAGTTTTTGACCCCACATGACCCAATTTCGAAGTCGTCAGAGATTTTATCAAGACAAACATTCGGACCAAATTTCACAAGTGTCTGACTGAAAATGTGGCATCTAGAGCGTACACACGGTTTTTCTAAGATTTGACCTAGTGACCTAGTTTTTGACCCCACATGACCCAATTTCAAACTCGTCCAAGATTTTATCAAGACAAACATTCTGACCAAGTTTCATGAGGATCGGACTGAAAATGTGGCCTCTAGAGCGTACACAAGGTTTTTCTTAGATTTGACCTAGTGACCTAGTTTTTGACCCCACATGACCCAATTTCGAACTCGTCCGAGATTTTATCAAGACAAACATTCTGACCAATATCCATGAGGATCGGACTGAAAATGTGGCCTCTAGAGCATACACAACATTTTTCTAAGATTTGACCTAGTGACCTAGTTTTTGACCCCACATGACCCAATTTCGAACTCGTCCGAGATTTTATCAAGACAAACATTCTGACCAATATCCATGAGGATCGGACTGAAAATGTGGCCTCTAGAGCGTACACAAGGTTTTTCTAAGATTTGACCTAGTGACCTAGTTTTTGACCCCACATGACCCAATTTCGAACTCGTCCAAGATTTTATCAAGACAAACATTCTGATTACATTTCACAAGTATCTGACTGAAAATGTGGCCTCTAGAGCGTACACAAGGTTTTTCTAAGATTTGACCTAGTGACCTAGTTTTTGACCCCACATGACCCAATTTCGAACTCGTCCGAGATTTTATCAAGACAAACATTCTGATTACATTTCACAAGTATCTGACTGAAAATGTGGCCTCTAGAGCGTACACAAGGTTTTTCTAAGACTTGACCTAGTGACCTAGTTTTTGACCCCACATGACCCAATTTCGAACTCGTCCAAGATTTTATCAAGACAAACATTCGGACCAAGTTTCATGAGAATTGAACTGAAAATGTGGCCTCTAGAGCGTACACAAGGTTTTTCTAAGATTTGACCTAGTGACCTAGTTTTTGACCCCACATGACCCAATTTCGAACTCGTCCGAGATTTTATCGAGACAAACATTCTGACCAAGTTTCATGAGGATTGGACTGAAAATGTGGCCTCTAGAGCGTACACAAGTTAAAAAGTTGACGACGGATGACGCACACCGCACGACGGACGACGGACACAGCACGATCACAATAGCTCACCATGAGCACTTTGTGCTCAGGTGAGCTAAAAATGTCCCATACTGACAGTCCTTTCCCAAAAATGTTTTCAAAAGGTCTCAGCTTAAGACCTATAAAATGTCCCATACTGACAGTCCTCAGCTGATTCTTTATGATATGATAAAATTTTGAACTGGTGCAAATTGAAAGACTGATTTGCAAAGAGCAAATAAAATATGGCACAAATGATGGAACTTGTCTTGAAAAGGGTAAAACCACTTTGGGAAAAGGAGGGAATGCTGTTTATAAGCATTTTCTCTTTTTCCAACATTGTTTTGATCAGCTTGTTTTTCCTTAGGGCTGCTAAAACTTAGGAAAGTCGAGTTGAGACAAGCCATTTACTCGGCATTCACCAGGCAAAAATTTATCATGAGAGGGGAATAGTGCATTCTCCTGCGCTTTTGCTTTTGACATTTCCATTCCTTTGTTGACAATTTTAGCCATTCTAGTTGGACTACAATAATAGAGAGATCTTAACTATTAACAAGACAACAAAATTTTGAATTTGTCTGTGTTAGGAGCATTAACTTTGCAGATAACAAATGTGGTACAAATCACGCACAGTAAGTTGTCTTTGAAAGGTTATGAAATATGTATATACTGCTCAAACTTTGATAGGGATCATTTAGATATTTCAATCGGGATATATGTTACAACAATACAGATTTGCATTAAAAGCATTCATTTTCACTGGTGGTTTATTCCATTAGCGTGGCAATGTAACATACTGAAAATCCATGCCTGATACAGGCCACACATACATTTCGGCTGAATCTAATACGGTGATCCCTAGCAAATTTTGAGTAGTATATAAGGGGGAAACTGAGAATATGCTGGTAACCAGCATTTTCTCCATTTCCTACCATGTTTTCTGCTGTTTCAAAATTCATCATTTGAGTCATATTTCATTTCGTAATTTGAGTCACATTTCATTTATAGCCTGCAAATGCTTTCAATCCTGACTAGTCTATAATTTTCATGTGTCGTGAAGAGTTCAACATTGGATAAGTGTCTATTATTCTTCCTCATTAACTCTTTAACCCTTTACCACACAATCACGACTTTTAACGACCCTGTATAAGAAGCCTTTTGAAAACACTGTGGGAAAAGGAGAAAATGCTGGTAACCAGCATTTTCTCCTTTTCCCACAATGTTTTCTACCCTTTCCAAGACAAATATAAACTTTTCAGTCATATTTATTTTTTTGTCTGCCAATGCTTTCAATTTGGACCACTATAAAATTTTTTCATTTGGTAAAAAGTTAACACATGACCAAATTTTACATCCATTTATATTGAAAGAACGAACAAATGACAAATGACAAAAAAAAGGTGACTCAAAACATGAGATCTGTTGCTAAAAAAGGTTAAAAACATTGTTTGAAAAAGAAAAAATGCATTTCAGAAACATTCTTCCCTAGGGTTATAAAACTTGGTATGGTTTGTCTAAAGGGTTTACCGTTAAATAACAAAGTTATAGCATGACAGAAAATCATGTTTCCCAGAAAATGACAGAGCAAAAAATCTCACTTCTGCTATTAAAATTCATCTATTAACATCCTGTGTTAAATAACCTAACCCTTAACTCTTTACCAACCGACAAAATTTTGGACGTGACCAAAATTTAATGATGAAAGCATTAATTTTGCTGAGGCCAAATGATACTAAAATTATTATTCCTGTCTTTGATAGAATAGAAAACATTTTCGGAAAAGGAGAAAATGCTGGTTGTAAGCATTTTCTCCTATTCCCACAATGCTTTCAAAAGCCCTTTTCATCAGGGTTGTTGAAAGTTGGGATTGTGTGGTAAAGGGTTAAAGTGTTTTTCACAACTACAGCTGCTACTGTAGCCAGTGTAGTTCAAGATTAGATTGCATAAAATGTGAAGTCTGATCTTTGATCTACACTAGGTGCTTTCCTGCGACATTCTGAACAAGAGCCTTTTTTAAATTGCATTATCATTCAAGATTATTTCTAGAAAGAAATTTGGTTTATTTGCCACTCTAGGAGTTAATTCTTTCCCAAGCAATCCTGTGTTTAAACTACCTTGAGGGAAGACTTTTCAACACATTCTGGGAAAAGAAGAAATTGCTGGTAACCAGTATTTTCTCCTTTCCCCCCCCCAAATGTTTTCTATCCTTTACAATATGTATCAAAATTCATTTAAGCCAGAATGAGGAATGAGCTTATTGTCAGTACATGCTTTCAATATGAACAACTTACAAGCCTGTACTTTGTACACTCATAAAAAGTTAATCCTTCTTAACCAATCAAAACAGAGACTATTTTTAGAACAACAAATGACAGAAAGAAAACTTGAATGAATATTTGAATGATATAGAAAACAGTGTTGGAAAATAAGTATAACTGCTGGTAATTATGAAGAATTACTCTCTTGTACTGAACTGTTTTTAAATGCTACAAAGTCTACAAATTATGGACATCAGTATATTCAAAGCATCTGCAGATGACATTAGAGACATTGTAGCTCAAGATGTGGGGTCCATCTTTGAAAGGGTTGAAAAATCATGGGAATCCATATTAAAGGAGAAAATGATGGTTACCACCATATTCTTATTTTCACACAATGTTTTCAGAATCTCTTTTCATCAGGGTCATTTAAACATGGGATTGTGTGGTAAACAGTTAACTCTTTACCACATAATCCAGACTTTTGACGACCCTGAAAAAGAAGCCTTTTGAAAACATTGTGGGAAAAGGAGAAAATGCTGGTAACCTGCATTTTCTCCTTTTCCCACAATGTTTTCTACCCTTCCCAAATCAATTTTCAATTTTTGAATCACCTTTATTTTGTCATCTGCAAATGCTTTCAATTTGGACCAGTCTAAAATTTTGTCGTTTGCTAAAGAGTTAAGACAGATTTAACAGAGTATCTATATGAAGTTCATCAGTCATTACTGTAAGTGTCATCATTTCCTGTTGCAATTAATTTCCGTTTCATGGCAGATGCATCACAATTCTAAAGATAATGAAAGTACATGCATGTTTGCAAAACCTTTCTGCTGATGGTTGCCTGCAATGTTTGGTTTATTTCAGACACTGTTAAGATTGAGATCAAACTGAACATGCAATCTGATCTCTGATCTACACTATAAGATATTTTGTGAAATAATCTGGCAAAACAGCCATGAAATTCTAATGTCTCTTCAATTTTTCATCATTTAAAATGTCAATTTCTTTTATGCAACAGTCCAGGGATTAACCCTTTACCACAAAATTCTTTAAACGACTGTCAGGGAAGAAGCCTTTTTAAACAATTGTGGGAACAGGAGAAAATGCTGTTGACCAGCAAAATGCTGGCTATTTGGCTTAGGGTTAAATGCCATTTACAAAATGACAATATTCTAGACTTGCCCAAATTGAAAATAATGCAAATTGTCTACCCTTTTAGAGTTAGGTTTCATCAACTGAGCCACATTTAATTTGTTGTCTGAAACAGCTTTGAATTTGGGCAAGTGCAAAATTTCATCCCTTGGTAAAGGGTTAATCCCATGATTGACACAGACACAGTTTGATTGCATTCATTTGCATAATAATCAACAAAACAGTTTGAGCTATAAACTTAAGTCAATGCCCTTTAACACACAACCAATGTCTGAAATAACTAATAAATAGGCAGAAATTGTCAAATTAGTCTTAAAGGCACCAAACACAGGATATGACTATCAAAGATAAATCTTTTGACCTTTCACCCATAATTATCTCACATTTCACATTTCACCTGTAATCATTCTGGTCAGTCTTGATATGAATGGAATATCCTGTATCCCTTTGTCAAATATTATCCCTCAGGAAAATGGCTTCTGAAAACATGGTAGGAAAAGGATAAAATGCTGGTAACCATGTATCCTTTTCCCCTAATGCTTTTTACCCATCATATACAAATCCACCGTATGAGCCATATCTGATTTGTGACATGCTAAATGTTTTCAATGATGGACGAATAGATAATTCTGTGAATTGGCAAGAGAGTGAACCTCAGTTCAATCCTGACTTAGAAACTATACTATCAGTCTACCTTTTTGATCTCTCTTGAAACTTTAGTAACAAAACTGCCACAGAAATGGCACACAGTACAAATTACTCATGAAGAGAAATATTATATTTGCCGCTTGAAATTATTATTCACCCATTCTAATGAAATGTGAGCCATGTTCTGGGAAAAAGGGCATCATTTCAGGAAGTCAGCGTTTTTGCATTTTTGACGCGCAAAATGAAAGCCTGATGCAACAAAATTAATACATCTTGTCTCCTTTGATGCAACATAAATTAGAACAAAAAGTAATACAGAAGATTGATTCAATTACTATATCTTACAAAATCGTCAAATTTATAACTGCAGATTCATATCCAACCCTCTTTCTAACACTTAATTGTTTCTGGTGTACATAAACTGGTACCTGTTGTATCTCCCGTAACTGTAGATGTTGATACGAAGATCGATAACAGGCTGCCAGTTTACGGTGTACACTGAAATGGTCTAAAACGCGACATTAATCTGTGGAATATCGCTGTCGTCTTCCCTGTATCAGTGTGGAATTTTTTTGTCTGCTTTTCAGACCCTGCTCAGTCATGGTCACCGACTTGCTGGAGTAATTGGGATGCCAGTCGACAGTTTCTATGCCGTCATTGTTTTCAACTTTTTTCCTTTAATACCATATGTTTATATAAAACTTTTAGCATCATGTGACATCTACAAATGGGGCAAAGGCAAACAACATGTGAAAGGAAAATTTAGAGACCGTGACATGTAAAAAATTCTGAATGACCCCAAAAATTCCAAACAGTGAGTCGCAGATGACCCCTAAAACTATCAGCTAGCAGAAACACTGAAGGGGGCTAAATGCATTTGCAGAAAGTTTAGGTCCAAATCAGCCTGCACAGACTTGCAGTCCATGCAGGCTGACCTGAACCAAAACTTTTTGCTATTGGTAAATTCTCTACAAAGGACCCATGTACCTCATGATTCAGTAGTTGATACACAGATCAGATTAAAGGAATCTATAATATCATGATGAGTTGCTGCTAAGTATCATGCATCACAGAGATGCTTAAGCCCCCTTTTCACAGAGCATGGCTCATATATTTTGATGTATTTTTTTCTAAACCCTCACCATACAATGCAGTGTTTAAACACCTTTATGAAAACATTCTGGTCAAAGAAAAAAATGCTGTTAGCATCTTCTTCGTTTCCTCCAATATTTTATACTCTTTTCAGGACAAAATTTCATCATTTGAACCCAGGCCACTTCAAAAAATGTTCAAGAACAAGTGGTGAGTTCATGAACATCAAAAAATCTTTCATGAACCTTAAGAACTGATCTTGAACTAATAAAACTAATAAAACAGTTCCTGAACTGTGGTTCTAGAACCCACACGGTTCTTGAACACTGGTTCCAAAAGCTTGAAAGTGAAGGAACATTAATTCTAGAACACCACCAGTTCTTGAGCTGATCTGAGGTTTCTTGAACAGTTGGCCTAAAATACAAATGGTTCTAGAACATGACCAAATTTGACAAACCCTGCTTCTAGAACTGTACAAGTTCTTAAACAGTTGGAAATCTAGAATTTAGTAAGTATGTTTCGAGTTCTGTGCTGCAAATATGTGTGATAGCAAAAATTGTCTTTCCTTCAACTTGCATAGAATTGGGTTCATATACTTGTTTACATTTCAGATGCATACATGTGCAAACTTTAAGACACATTAGAAGCCATGAGGTCTAGTGTATTTATACAATGGTCACATACATATTTATATGACCCTAGTATTTATTTGAAATGGCAGTAGTATAAAAAGTGTAGACTCCTTTACATTTTTGAAGTCAATAATCAGATAATTTGAAATTTTTTCTGTAACAATGTTTTGAAAATTAACCTATCAGTTTCCACTCAATCTAAGTGGGATCGCATAATATGCTACATGACGGTAAAGGCAAGCCCAAAATTGGATAGGTTGAGTTGGTAAATGTGCAGGGCATTGGCTAGCCCCTGAAAATCAGGAGTCAATGACTCATTGACCCTAAAGTTTAAGGGGTCAGATCTAATTTTTCAAGAGTCAAACCAAAAAATAACGAGTCAAAATGGAAATTAATATTGCAATAAAGATGTGATGTGAACAATTGATTCGTAAAATTTTACAGTGCAAAGAGGACCCTCCCATTCCCACTTAATCCCTCCTCACACACACACATGTTCAAGGAGGCTAAGGTTAAAACCTTGTCCACTTTGGCAATCTGTAAGAAAATTATGGATAATAGATTTCACTCAGATGTCCTTTGTTAAACTTTGCTGAAATAATGGTAAGATTTATTTATTCCATTTCTAGTACCATCCAGAAATATGTAAAGTATTAATTTTCTTGGGCCTGAATTTTTGGGCTACATCATCACTCCACGATATTATTGCAAATCTTTTTCCTTTTGGATATTAACACATAAGCATTATTGATAAAATCTCGGACAAGTTCGAAATTGGGTCATGTGGGGTCAGAAACTAGGTCACTAGATCAGATCTTCAAAAACACCTTGTGTATGCTCTAGAGACCACATTTTCAGTCCAATCCTCATGAAACTTGGTCAGAATGTTTGGCTTGATAAAATCTCACACGAGTACAAAATTGGGTCATGTGGGGTCAAAAACTAGGTCACTAGGTCAAATCATCGAAAAACCTTGAGCACGCTATGGAGGCCACATTTTCAGTCAGATACTTGTGAAATTTGGTCAGAATGTTTGGCCTATTGACTCAGGTGAGCGATCCAGGGCCATCATGGCCCTCTTGTTCAATTTAAATCTGTTCGATACAGTTAGGAATCGGCCTAGCTCTTCCCTGCCTTTTGTTATTGGATGTCGATTTCTTCTTGTTCGTTTTAATTGGCTAGTTCTGCAAAGTGCGATCAGACCCAGATGATGACACCATAGGGCAAAAATATGGACGATGCCTGAAAATCAGTTAAAAATTGTTTGAACTTTCGTGTTCTTTCCTCTGTGTGTCCTCTGCAGAAACTCGCAACAGAACAGATGTTTCGACTAAAGAACATTAATTACTTGAGAAAATCTTTAAACAGATCTAGTCTCACAATGCTTTCTAGTATCGCTGTGGACCATTGTTTTCATATTTTGCATCAGCCGTTGCTCCTTCCTCCCCAAACCAGTTCATCCCACATTTTTTGTGTTTGTGACTCCAGTTCGGCGATTTTACCAAAAATGACAAATCTTGTTTGTATCTAGTAGATCTATGCAATCATTTTAACTACACTTTCATTTCATTAGATCTACATTTTTTCTAATCTGTTTAAAGATCAAGGTATAAGATACAATTTTGGGATACTACCACACTGACGCAATGTGTCACTTCTCAGTGATATGTTTTGTTACAATCCTGAAAACTGCTTTTGAATACAGAAAAAAAGAAAATGGTGCTGGAATTTCTTGTTTTCACACATTTGCCCTTCTTTCAATGGCAAATCCAATCATTTGAGTGGCATTCGATGTCAGCAAGCTTTTTAGTTTGGGTGAGGATAGGACTATTGTCATTTGATAAAGAGATGACAATCCAGAACAACAATTCTAAATTGTTTGTGTATTGTTAGTTGCCTTGATTGTCTTTTCTTTGTAGTGACTCACTGACTAGAAAAAAGACTACAGCAGCTTGAATCTCAAAAAGCTATGTCCATAGCTGCAGATAAGGAGGATCCCATAGATTTAGTTTTGAACACCAAATTGTTGTTCTAGATCAGTTCTTTAACCCAGTTCTAGAATTGTTCATGAACCTTGAATTATACCTCTAGAATTTCAGGTTCAAGAATTTGTTTGAGAATGTGTTCAAGAACATATTTTTTGAAGTTCTTGATTTAGTTCTTGAGCATCAGTGTTCTAGAATGGCCACTTAATGTTCATGAACTGTTTGAGAACTAGATTCAACAATTGTTCTAGAACTGTTTCTTGAATTCCTCACAGGAAGTTCTTGATTTAGTTCTTAAACATCAGTTCTAGAATGGCCATTTAATGTTCATCAACTATTCAAGAACTAGATTCAAGAACCGTTCTACAACAGTAAACTGTTTCTTGAATTCCTCGCAGGACGCAGGGTAGTCTAATTTTTCATCTACTGATGCTTTCAATTTGAACAAATCTAAAAGTTAATCTCCTGGTACAGAATCAAGAGAAATGTCTGGCTACAAAGTCAAATATGTCTACCTTAACAGCATTTGCAGATAACAACATAACTATTGCTCAAATGATGGATTTTGTCTCAATAGGTCATATATCGAAAACATTGTATGATAAGGAGAAAATGCTGGATACCAGCATTTTCTCCTTTTCCCACAATGTTTTCAAAAGCCTATATCCTCAGGATCAATAGACACAGGATCATTCTGTACAGGGTGAAGAAATGGAAACCTCCATAGATGTGGCAGTGGAGTTTTTAACTTGATCCTCGTTTCCACTTTGATCTACAGACCACTGCAGGTAAAAAACGAAATGGACACCAGTAGACAATAACACTGCCCAGAAGTTTAACATATACATTGCTTTTTTCCCACTCCAAGAGATTCCAGGAAACTACTCTTCCATTACACTGCCACTCTCTCTTCAAAGAAGACAAGAACCAGATAAATTGAAATTGTAACCCTACCTTGTCAAGATGCAAGGCTAACAGCTACAACAGATCAAAGATCAGACTGCACAAAAAAAGCATTTTGATCTTTGATCTGTTGTAGCTGTTGAAGCAAAATGCATGTTTTGTGCAGTCTAATCTTGATCTACATTGGCCACGAAGACAACTTTAACCCTTAAAGTGCCGATTAACCCTTTCCCAAACGACAAATTTTGGACTGGTCCAAATTGAAAGAGTTTGCAGACAACAATTTCAAATTTGATGAAAATGGCAGAAAGTTATCAAAAAGGGTAGAAAACACTGTGGGAAAAGGAGAAATTGCTCGTTACGAGCAATTTCTCCTTTTCCCACAGTGTTTTCAAAAGACTTGTACTGCAGACACGTGAAAACCAGGGCTTGTTTGGGAAAGGGTTAAACTCAATGGACATTTTCATTCTGGAATAAGATCAAGATGATTGCAATTTCATAGCTTCCTTTAATTTGACTGTAGTGTTTTTGCAAACTAGACAGTGTAGATCAATGATCAGATTGCACATTTTGTGCAATCTGATCTTGATCTACACTTGCTGCAAAGTCAACTATATTTGTGGAAGGCACTTCAAGGGTTAATTGTGAAAGGCCCTTACAGGGTTTAATTAACCCTTTACAACACAATCGATAGATTTAACAACCTGAACATGAACCTTTTGGAAAACATTGCGAGAAAAGGAAAACAAGAGGGCCATGATGGCTCTGGATCGCTCACCTGAGTCAGTAGGCGAAATTTCACTCCAGGGTCACTCCAGAGCGCACACAAGGTTTTTCTAAGATTTGACCTAGTGACCTAGTTTTTGATCCCACATGACTCAATTTCGAACTTGTCCCAGATTCTATCAAGACAAACATTCTGACCAAGTTTCATGAGGGTCAGACCGAAAATGTGGCCTCTAGAGCGTAAACAAGGCAAAAAGTTGACGACGGACGCCGCACGCTGCACGACAGACGCCGGACACAGCACGATCACAATAGCTCACCATGAGCACTTTGTGCTCAAGTGAGCTAAAAAACATAAGTCAAAAAAGAGCAACACATGCAGGTGCCAACAATTGGCTGTTGTTTTTTGACGGATAAAAATTACCCTAACAATTTTTTAAAAAGGTCACCCTAGGAACATTTCTGTGAAATTATTTCAAAATCTGACCAGCCATTCCAGAGAAGAAGAATAAAGAAATTCCTCTTCATGTCCCTATGGTGCAAATAGCCCCCACCACCAAGAGCCATGTTTCTTGACAGATCACAATTTTGCGAACAAATTTGGAAAAGAGTCACCCAAGGAACATTTCTGAGAAATTATTTCAAAATCTGACCAGCAGTTTCAGAGAAGAAGAATTTTTAAGAATTTCTTCATGTCCGTGTAGTGTAAGTAGCCCACAGCCATCAGAGCCATGCTTCTTGACGGATCAAAATTTCTTGAACAATTTGCGATAAGGGTCACCCAAAGAACATTTCTGTGACATTATTTCAAAATCTGAGCAGCCGTTTCAGAGAAGAAGAATTTTTAAGAATTTCTTCATGTGTGTATAGTGCAAGTAGCCCCCCCATCAGAGCGATGTGTCTTGACGGATCAAAATTTTGCAAACAATTTTTGAAAAGGGTCACCAAAGGAACATTTCTGTGAAATTATTTCAAAATCTGAATGGCGGTTTCAGAGAAAAAGAGCTTTTAAAAATTTCTTCATGGCCGTATAGTGCAAGTAGCCCCCAGTCACCAGAGCCATGTTTCTTGACGGATCATAATTTCGCGGACAAATTTTGAAAAGGGTCACCCAAGGAACATTTCTGTGAAATTATTTCAAAATCTGACCAGCCGTTTCAGAGAAGAAGAATTTTTAAGAATTTCATCATTTCCGTACGGTGCAAGTAGCCTCCATTCACCAGAGCCATGTTTCTTGACGGACCAAAATTTCGCGAACACTTTTTGAAAAGAGTCACCCAAGGAACATCTCTGTGAAATTATTTCAAAATCTAACAAACCCTTTCAGAGAAGAAGAATTTTTAAGAATTTCTTCTATCCGTATAGTGCAAGTAGCCCCCAGTCACCAGAGCCATGTTTTTTGACAAATCAAAATTTCTCGAACAGTTTTTGAAAAGGGTCACCCAAGGAACATTCCTGTGAAATTATTTCAAAATCTGACCAGGGGTTCCAAAGAAGAAGAATTTTAAAGAATTTCTTCATGGCCGTATAGTGCAAGTACCCCCCATTCACCAGAGCCATGTTTCTTGACGGATCAAAATTTTGCAAACATTTTTGAAGAGGGTCACCCAAGGAACATCTCTGTGAAATTATTTCAAAATCTGACCAGCCATTTCAGAGAAGAAGAATTTTTAAGAATTTCTTCATTTCTGTATAGTGCAAGTAGCCCCCATTCACCAGAGCCATGTTTCTTGACGGATCAAAATTTCGCAAACATTTTTGGAAAGGGTCACCCAAGGAACATCTCTGTGAAATTATTTTAAAATCTGACCAGCGGTTTCAGAGATGAAGAATTTTTAAGAATTTCTTTATATCTGTATAGTGCAAGTAGCCCCCATTCACCAGAGCCATGTTTTTTGACAGATCAAAATTTCGCGAACAGCTTTTGAAAAGGGTCACCCAAGGAACATTCCTGTGAAATTATTTCAAAATCTGACCCGCGGTTTCAGAGGAGAAGATTTTTAAAGAATTTCTTAGAAAATTCAATTTCGTTGCCGTGGCAACCAGAGTTTTTGATGGAATCAAATTTTGTGAACAGATTTTAAAGAGGACCTCCCAAGGAACATTCCTGCTAAGTTTGGTCCAAATTGGCCCAGTGGTTTAGGAGGAGATGATGTTTAAAGAATTGTTGATGACGCATGACGAACGATGCACGGCGCACAGATGCACGATGGACGACGGACACTGGGTAATCCTAAAAGCTTCCCTTGAGCATGTTGTGCTCAGGTGAGCTAAAAATGCTGGTAACCAGCATTTTGTTAAGACACAGAATTGTTTGATAAAGGGCTAAACATTGTTGGGGGTACTCCAGGATCAATCTCAAAATAAAATACTTTGTCAAGGAATTTGCTAAGATTTTCTCCTTTGAGGATATTGAATCCATCTATGTATCCTCCTAGCCTCTGCCCAGCTCAATTAATCTACCAATAAGTTCCAGCAATGATCTATAACATGTGAAACAAAACAAACAACCATTCTTGTGACATGGATCAATCAGAATCAATACAGTCCCATTAACACTAGAGATTTAGCCCTTTACCAAACAGTCCTGTGCTTTCAACAACCTGATGACTGAGGCTAGTTTGAAAACATTGTGGGAAAAGGGGAAATGCTGGTAACCAGTATTTTCTCTTTTTCCCACAATGTTCTCAACCATTTCAAAGACAGAAATCATCTTCTGAGCTACATTGAATTTGTCATCTACAACTGCTTTCAATTTGGACGGGCCAAAAATTTTGTAATATTGTAAAGAGCTACACATTTTTACTCTCATACCCTATTTGTCAGACAGAAATCAATGGACATAAAAAAGGCATTACTCAGAGTACAATGTCCATTATGTCTTAAGAGAAAAAGTTCCTCAAAAGCCACTAATACAGGGAAAAATGTCTGTTCTTGAAATATGAAATTGTCTAGACATATCATATGGCTCTCAATCTTTAATTGAACTATTAGCTTCTTTCAGCTGAAAGGATTCCAAATTCTATGTTTTCAAATGTAAAGTTTGAACCTCAGCTTAACATTTCACTTCTTTATGTTGCATTTACATTGTTTAGCAGTGTCTTTCAGTTTCTTCCTTTGGTGTTTTGTGTCTTATCAGTGTTGCCAGTGCTCCTATCCATGCTTTCTGGGAGTTTCTTTTACCAAACCTACTTTGCATTGTACTCTGCTTTCCCACATAAACTTCTTCAAAAAATGTGGTGACAGAGGTGTGCCGTTGCAATGGTTATCATCAACCCTGGCTCAATAAGTGCTTGAAAAAGTATATAACCTATAGCCTATAGCCCTGTACTTTACACTGTTTGATAAAGGATTTACTACAGAGACAAATAAGCAAGTCATGCAAAATTTCCTCTCTTTCAACACTGTCTTTGCTGAACACATAAAAATCTGTAGATCACTTTTTGTCTTGCAACAGATAACCAATGAAATAATGAAGAAAATGAAAAACAAAACTGCTGACAAGTGCAAAAAACTGTCCTTTAATCATGTTTACACAGTTAACATGAAAGAAACTTACGAACACATACACTCAGTATCCAAAGACAATACAAAACAACATACTGACACATGAGGAAACTGCTCACAATATCTAACACAATTTTTCACTGAAGATGTTGTGAAGTATATCCACAAAATAGAAAGCTGTATCATGTGGCATTGTTGAACTGAGACAGATCATATTTGACAACATACTCTTCATCTTTCTTTTGTCATGAAGACATGTTCTATATGGCATTGCCATAGCCAAACAGAATGTTGTAACAATAGTTATGGTAAACTAGTCAGTACAGAAGATGAGCCATACAGAAGTAAGGTTCATGAACGTGCAGATGTCTTACTTAAATCTTGTCAGCCAATACATTTCCATTTGCTTGTTTGACCAAAACCCATACATATATATCACTCATTAATATGACATATACCTATCTCACACTTGCCAATCATTGTCACTCCAAACCTCTTAACGATACAATATCCAGCGGGCGGATTGAAAACTACTATGATATTATTAGCCAATTATCATAAATACTATTTTTAGCTTGACTGTTTTTGGATAAAATCTAAAGTATTACCACAGTCCTTTCCATGTGAATCCAAAAAGGGTTAAAGTAACCCTGAAATATTTTTGATAATATGCCTGTTTTTTAACT
The DNA here is from genome assembly GCA_945859785.2 of Tridacna gigas. Classification (NCBI taxonomy): domain Eukaryota; kingdom Metazoa; phylum Mollusca; class Bivalvia; order Cardiida; family Cardiidae; genus Tridacna; species Tridacna gigas. Next base: position 43,568,968 of record OX244036.2, read on the forward strand.
TAGAATTTTCAATGAAAAGGCAACTGCAGCTGAGGATTGGCTCCTGCATGCCATGCATTTGTTAGACATTACTACTTTATAGTACAAGTAATACAAAGGACATAATTGTATTTCAAAGAAAGGATTTTTTCTAACCTTTTAACATTACAGTCATGAGCCTTGACAACCCACAGGAAGAAGGCTTTGTAAATGTCATGGGAAAGGAGAAAATGCTGGTAAACAGCATTTCATCCTTTTCTGGTCCTACAATATTCTCTACTCTTTCAGAGACAAACCCCAACATCTGAGTTACAATTAATTTCTCATCTGCAAATGCTCTTTATCCTGCCAGATTCTTATCACTTGGTAAAAAGTTGTCTTCAACCTTTGCAAAAAGACAAAATTTTTGACACATCCACATTTAAAGCATTTGGCACACATCAAATTAGATGTGGCATAAATGATGCAATTTGTCTAAGAAAGGGTAGAAAATATTGTGGAAAAGGGATAACATGCTGGTTATCAGCATTTTCTGCTTTTCCAACAATGTTTTCTAAAGGCTAAATCTTTCTCAGTAGAAGTATTTAGGAAAGTTAAAACTCAGCACTGTTTTGTAAAGAGTACAGTGCATTCTTTGATAATATTATAGACTTGACATATTCTTGCCAAAATCAGCTGCTAACTGTTTTGGTCTTATCTGCAAATAGGAAAGGTCAGATTCAGTATCATTGACTTTATGCAGCCTTTGCAAAACGAAGACAGAATTAGAACAATATATCGATTGGTGTGTGCATATGGCTAGCACCTCAGATTTACTTTAACTTTCTTTGTTTGAAGGACATTCATGCAAAATTCATTGACTATAATTACCCAGGCCAACTTGCTATGGTTTGTTTGTACTGGAGCCTTAATGCCATTTTAACAGCACAGGTCAAATCATGGCAGTCAGTGATGCACCCATGTTTCCTGGCTTTCTCACACCAGAACTGACAAAACTTTCTTTTCCAAAACCACTGACTACTTTTCTCACATGCATCAGAGGTGAGAGGGGAAAGATTGACAGGAAGAAAGTTTGCCTCAACCGGTTATCAAACTCGCAATCACCAGGTCATGAGTCAGATATGCTGACCACTGAGCTACCCTGGCGGGCGCCAACTTGTTTACAGCAGTCAAGTCAACATTGAAATAAGTGCAATACTGATATCTTCTTAGCCATTTTCCACTTTTCGCAACATTTTCTTGAAGGTGTTTGTGCACAGGAGCTGTACTCTCTATTTTAGAAGTCCTTAGTCCTTACCAATTGACAGTACTTTAGATTTGTTAAAAATGACAGCAGACGACAGATTGAATATGGCTCAAGTAATGATATATTTGCCTTTGAAAAGATAAAAAAAGCTTTCTCATCAGGGTAGGTATAATATGGGATTTTTTGATGGCGGGTTTTATAAAAGTTTATGAATTTCCACTTAAAACAAGCATTCTGATAGTATTGCATAGCAATACACAGTCCCCTACCGGCCATATGTATCACTGGCATGTCAGTGAAATTTTTAAAGTCCAAGGCCAGTAAATGCATCAAAAAGCAGTGGAGCGGGACAAAACTCGAACTTGATGTGTAAGTCATGGTTGTTGATGTACACACCAAAAATCAGCTCTATATGTAGCAGTGTTTAGAAAAAAAGTGCGGAAAAATGTTTTATCAGTGAAATTTTGTAAGTCCAAGGCCAGTAAATGCGTCAAAAAGCAGAGGAGCAGGACGAAACTCAAACTTGATGTGTAAGTCATGGTGGTTGATGTACACACCAAAAATCAGCTCTATATGGAGAAGCGTTTAGAAAAAAAGTGTGGAAAAATGTTTTATGAGTGAAATTTTGTAAGTCCAAGGCCCGTAAATGTGTGAAAAAGCAGTGGAGCAGGACGAAACTCAAACTTGATCTGTAAGTAATGGTGGTTGACTTACATAGCAAAAGTCAGATGAATATCTACCAGCATTTAGAAAAAAAAAGTCCGGAAAACTGATTTATCAGTGAAATTTTGTAAGTCCAAGGCCTGTAAATTCGTGAAAAACCAGTGGACCGGAACGAAAGTCGAACTTGATCTGTAAGTCATGGTGGTTGAGTTACACAGCAAATCTGAGATCAATACCTACCAGCGTTTAGGAAAAAAGTCTGGAAAACTGATTTATCAGTGAAATTTTTTAAGTCCAAGGCCCGTAAATCTGTGAAAAACCAGTGGACTGGAACGGAAGTCAAACTTAATTTGTAAGTCATGGTGGTTGAGTTACACAGCAAATCTGAGATCAATACCTACCAGCGTTCAGGAAAAAAGTCCGGAAAACTGATTTATCAGTGAAATTTTTTAAGTCCAAGGCCCGTAAATCCGTGAAAAACCAGTGGACCGGAACGAAAGTCGAACTTGATCTGTAAGTGATGGTGGGTGACTTACACACCAAAACTCGGCTCAATATGTACCAGCGTTTAGGAAAAAAGTCCGGAAAACTGATTTATCAGTGAAATTTTGTACGTCCAAGGCCAGTAAATCTGTGAAAAAGCAGTGGACCAGAATGGAAGTCGAACTTGATCTGTAAGTGATGGTGGGTGACCTACACACCAAAACTCGGCTCAATATGTACCAGCGTTTAGAAAGAAAGTCCGGAAAACTGAATTGCCGGACTGCCGGACAGGCGGACAGATGGATGGACGGAGTGCAAACCTAAAGTCCCCTCCGGCTTTGCCGGTAGGGGACTAAAAAACAGAACAAGCATTCTGATAGTATTGCATAGCAATACACAGTCCCCTATCGGCCGTATGTATCGCTGGCATGGCAATGAAATTTTTTAAGTCCAAGGCCTGCAAATGCGTCAAAAAGCAGTGGAGCAGGAAGAAACTCGAACTTGATGTGTAAGTCATAGTGGTTGATGTACACACCAAAAATCAGCTCTATATGTAGCAGCCTTTAGAAAAAAAAGTGCTGAAAAATGTTTTATCAGTGAAATTTAGTAAGTCCAAGGCCTGTAAATGCGTCAAAAAGCAGAGGAGCAGGACGAAACTCAAACTTGATGTGTAAGTCATGGTGGTTGATGTACACAGCAAAAATCAGCTCTATATGTAGAAGCGTTTAGAAAAAAGTGCGGAAAAATGTTTTATGAGTGAAATTTTGTAAGTCCAAGGACTGTAAATGCGTCAAAAAGCAGTGGAGCGGGACGAAACTCGAACTTGATGTGTAAGTCATGGTGGTTGATGTACACACCAAAAATCAGCTCTATATGGAGAAGCGTTTAGAAAAAAAGTGCGGAAAAATGTTTTATCAGTAAAATTTTGTAAGTCCAAGGCCCGTAAATGCGTGAAAAAGCAGTGGAGCTGGACAAAAGTCGAACTTGATCTGTAAGTCATGGTGGTTGAGTTACACAGCAAAAGTCAGGTGAATATCTACCAGCATTTAGAAAAAAAAAGTCTGGAAAACTGAGTTACCAGTGAAATGTTGTAAGTCCAAGGCCCGTAAATCCGTGAAAAAGCAGTGGACCGGAACGAAAGTCGAACTTGATCTGTAAGTCATGGTGGTTGAGTTACACAGCAAATCTGAGATCAATACCTACCAGAGTTTAGGAAAAAAGTCCGGAAAACTGATTTATCAGTGAAATTTTTTAAGTCCAAGGCCCGTAAATCCGTGAAAACCAGTGGACCGGAACGAAAGTTGAACTTGATCTGTAAGTGATGGTGGGTGACTTACACACCAAAACTCAGCTCAATATGTACCAGCGTTTAGAAAAAAAGTCCGGAAAACTGAATTGCCGGACTGACAGACAGACGTACAGATGGACAGAAGGACAGATGGATGAACGGAGTGCAAACCTAAAGTCTCCTTTGGCTTCGCCGGTAGGGGACTAATTAAAACATAATTCATTGAAGAACACAAATGAACCTATCAAAAAAAAAAATGTAAACCCTTTACCATACAATCATGACTTTTCACGACCCTACGGAACAAGAGTTGGAAAAGAATGTAGGATAAGGAGAAAATGCCAGTAACAAGCATTTTCTCCTTTTCCAACTGTTATCCACCATTTCAAAGACAAATCCCATCATTCAAGCCACTGTTTCCTTGTTGTCTAAAAATGTTTTCTATATGGACAAGTTTAACATTTTGTCAACAGTTATGCCCTTATGGAATTCTTAACCCTTTATGTGCTAAGCATGACTCAAAGACCTTTTATGGACAGTGTAGATCAAGATCAGACTGCACAGAACTTGCAGTCTGATCATGGATCTCCTCTGTCAAATAAGGAGAATATCTTTCCCTAAAAACTACCTTTGAAACAGCAGAATTTGGGTATTAACTGTTGGCTTAAAGGTTTCATTTCACTTATTTAGCAGGATAAGGGTTAAATCTATAAACATAACACTAACTATCCTATTTACAAATGATTTCCTTCTTGTTAACACTGTGGAATGTGAATTATGAATGGAACTTTGCTCCTTTAACTCTTTACCACACAATCCCGACTTTTAACTACCCTGAGGAAAAAGCCTTTTGAAAACATTGTGGGAAAAGGAGAAAATGCTGGTAACCAGCATTTTCTCCTTTTCCCACAATGTTTTCTACTCTTCCCAAAACAATTTTCAATTTTTGAGAAACAGTTATTTTGTCGTCCGCTAAAGCTTTCAATTTGGACTGGTCTAAAATTTTGTCGTTTGGTAAAGAGTTAACCCTTTACCAAAAATCCTGTGTTTCAACCACCTGAGGAGGGAGGCTTTTGAAAACATTCTTATATGAGGAGAGAACATTGTTGGAAAAGGAGTTAAGTCTGGGAACTAGCATTTTCTCCTTCTCCAACAATTTACAATTTATTCCAGTACTTTCTTTCTGTGGGTTGTTTATACACAGAATTATCTGGTACATCTTACTTGTCGTCTACAAACTGCTTTCAATTCTGACAAGTCTAAAACTTTGTTATATGGCAGAGTTACCCCTTAGAGCCCTGAATAAACTCTGGACCAGTCCACATTGAAACCATTTACAGACTACAAAACGAAGGTGGCCTACAATTCGTCCTTAATAGGGAAGAAAACATGGCGGAAAAAGAAGAAAATGCTGGTTACCACCAAACTTAAAGTACACTGTGTAGATTAAGATCTTGCAGCAGAAAATGAAGCCTGATCATATTAATAGATAGCTTTCAGTCATATTCTGGCCTGAAACATTGTGGCTTGGTTTATATAGTATTTTGATCTCTTTTTTACTGTAAATACTAATATTAGTAACACTTTGTCTAATATACAGCTATCAATAAACTTAATTAATACTAAACTACATTTTTCTCTACACAAAGTGAAACATTTTCAAGAGATCTCTCCCAATATTAAATCAAATAAATCCATAAAAAAAAATCTGTTGACAGGATGTCAAAATAAATACTAATTTAACACCCCATATTAGTTGCAAAACCAAGATGAGTCTTAACTCTTCACCTTTAACAACACAATCCCGAGTTTAAACGATCCTGAAAGAGAAGGCCTTTGAAAACATTGTGGGAAAAGGAGGAACTGCTAGTAACCAGCACTTTTTCCTTTTCCCACAATGTTTCCAATCCTATCAAAGACAGAAACTATCATTTGAGGTGCATTTGTTATCTACAATTGTTTTCAATTTGGTTGATTGCAAAATTTTTTTGTTTGGTAAAGAGTTTAGGAGCCATTTTTACAACTTTTGTCAGCAGTCAAGATCAAGATCATACTGCACAGAATGTCAAGCCTGATCTTGGATCTGCACTATGAAAGCTTTGCAGAGCATTATGACAATATAATTATAGCAAAATGCAGCCTTAAAATTGCAGATAGATCAGGGTTTCTTTATTCAGACGATATCCATTTTGCACATTTGGTGTTCTTCGGGTTCAAGCAGTATACCATTATGAAAAATGACCCGATTCTATATAAATTTAACTACAATATATCAATAGTCTCAAAACAATAAATGAGCCTGTAAAAACTTCTGGAGTGACTATATATGAGCCATGCTCTGGCAAAAGGGGGCTTAATGCATCTCCGTGATGCCTTATACTAAGGACTTCATCACATAATGATGGGTCCATAAAACCACTTTGTCTAACAACCGACTATATAGACAGGTCCTTTGACATACAGGAAATTGACCAATACCAAAAGGTTTTTGGCCCAGGTAAGCCTGTGCAGACTGCGCAGGTTGACTTGGGTCGATACTTTTCACAGAGCATGGCACATGTATACATGAATAAATGAATTTGATATTTCCAGCCAAACGGGACTAAACAGTGTGATAATCATTCAGGCTGTTGTGGTAAGGCTATTAACTCATGAAATACTAGAAAATAAATGTATCAAAATTATCAGACTATTATGCAATGCTGTGTGCAATTCCAATTCATTGGCAAGAAGAATGAGAACATGTAGAGTTTATGAACTAAATCCTATCACAAAGATTTTCTAAGGTAGACTCAAAATATCTCAATCAATTTCACGGTAATTGACCAGTAGCAATATAAAGCACATGAAAAAGATGTATGGTCACTTCCTAATATCTTCGAATCCCTTTCCTAAAATTAATTTTATGAAGTTCAAAGGTTTTGTTAGGTCAAAGGTTCAATTGTTCATCTACTTTCAACATAAAATAGGGCTGTCTAATGAATATGAGATTTTTTGCAACCAACCATAAAAAGTCTCTTCACAGATTCTGAAAATATACTGACTTCTTTAAATGGCTGAAATTTCACATATGCTGCCTCAATCAACTACAAAGAAAGTGATTAGTGGTGTTTTGCTGTGCTTTCAACATCATTTCAGTCAAATCACAACAACAGCTTACATGATATTCATATATATCATTAGGTTTCATCAGCACTTACGAAGTCTAAGGGCTCTGAAGCATTTTAGCCGAGGACACTCACATGAAAAACCCAGTGCTTTGAGTGAGGATAGATTAGCTGGGCCTCCAGGTTATAGATGTCCCACTTTACCACTGAGCCACATAGGACCCTAAAACAGCATGCCCACTGGGTTTTCAATTTGGGGGTACGTGCACCCTCCAGGTTTTGAATTGGGCGTACAAAGAAAAATTGGGGGGGGGGGGGGGGGGGGGGGGTTACACTGAACCCCCCCCCCCCCCCCTAGGTTTTGAATTGGGGGTACAAAGAAGAATTAGGAGGTACAGAGTAACTTTGGGCTGTTTCAGTTTTATTAATGAATTTTAACACCCTAGCTCCTTTACCATAATGAATGGGGTCTTAATTAAATTAGTAAACTGTGCATTTGGTGATTATATGGATGTATCATATGTCTCCAGGGCATGCACATACTTAGATATAATCGCAATAGCGGTCAGGGTTTAAAAGCCGAACACTGCCATGAGTTTTGACAATCAACTGCCTTCATGGAAGATTTTTTACCTTTATTCCTTTCTCAAAGTTGCGAAGTACATTTGAACTGCTTAAAAAAGGGAGTGTTGACAGATTGATGCTCGTTCTCCAAGATGATGTACGCAGATCTAGCTATTTTAAAATCACAGAGGAGCAGGCCGATTGGTCACTGTAAGCTCAAACTCTGTCAAATACAGGCCATGCCGTGTTAGGGTAAAATAAAACAAAATGTGTAATGGTAGAATCACTTGCGTAAACCTACCTTTCTCAGATCTTCAGGCTGTACAATATATTTTAACAGTTTTTATTGTGATGACATTTTTTCCGCAGCAGACGCCATACATACGAAAGTTGCACGTTTAATTTGCGGCTTGATTTTTCAGCTTTCACATGTCAAAAAATGTGTTTTTAACAATAACTGCGCATCATAACATTATTAAATGATTTTAATTTCTCACTGAAAATTAATTACTAGATTTCCCTGTAAACGTGGTAGATTTTGACACCTTAAAAAAATGTAGCGAAAATTATTCAGACAGACTAGGGAGCTGCAAAATATACATAGTAAAGATATTTGGTAACCCGTGCTCTATGTTGAGGACAAAGCATGGTACCCACTTACGAGGAAAACTACTTTCATTTTGTTGGCATGCAATACGAAATGGTATAAAATTTGTTCGTGCAGTTTACGTAATTACTTTCCTTTTTGTACATGCATACTTTTGACAGTGCGTGCATGCACGTAAGCACAAAAAATTTGTACACGCAGAGTGGAATTCATACGTGAATTACGTACTGCAGTACATGATTGGGCACCCTGCTAATAGACCCTAACCCACTGAGCTAGTAAATATCAACAAGAGCAACAGATGCAGGTGCCAAAGCCTAGCTGCAGTTGCTTTTAGTGTAACATCTTGGTTGAAAAAGGGGCAGTAACCAGTGTCAAAAATATTTTGATGGTTACCTGCCCTTGTTACAACTCAGTAGTGAGAAACATCACTGATTAATATAGCAATCTTAAACTCAAAATACTGTAGCACATTTATAAAACAGCACCAAACAGTCAACTGATTTTATGCCATTGATCCAACCTTTTTAAAAGACACTGAACCAGCCTTTCTTTTCTCCTTCTTCCACTATGTTCTCGACCTTTTCAAAGACAAATCTAATCATCTGAACCACATTTGCTGTCTAAAAGTGTATTCAATCGTAGTTGGGTAAAGAAATAATCCATAACTATATCTGCTGCTAAATCTAATTTCTAAGAGAGCACAGCAAAATGGTGACAAGAATCATTTCCAACTAAAGCTATGAAAAGCTTGGGCACTTTTAAATCCATGTATGCATTCATGATCAACTGAATCCATCAGTATAATAAAGTCCATAATCTGCAAAGGATATTAATTATTGTGCATTGAGTCAGTCTGTTTGATAATGAACGTCCTTCTGTCAGACACATTTTAACCCTTTACCAGACGAAATTTTAGCCTTGTTCAAACTAAAAGCATTCGCAGACGACAATTTCATTGTGGCTCAAATGGTGCAAATTTTCTTTAATAGGGTAGAAAACATTGTGGGATGGGGAGAAAATGCTGGTTACCGAGAAAGGAGAAAATGCTGGTTACCAGCATGTTCTCCTTTTCCCACAATGTTTTCAAAAGACTTCTTTCCAAGAGTCGTTAGAAAGCGGCATTGTGCAGTAAAGGGTTAAAACCCTTAGAGTGCTACATATAACCAACAAAAGATTATCCTAGAAATATGTTCAAAATAATAGCAGTTTCATTGTTACTTTTATCTACGCTGTTTCAGCAAAGCCGAAAGGGTAGGCCAAAGATCAGGTTGCAGGTTTTGTGTAGCCTGATCTTGAGCTTCTACACAGCCCGCAAAGGCAACCATAGTGTGAAAGGCCCATTTAAGAGTTAACAGTTTTTCTTCACCACACAAAAAAAATCAGACCTGTCAAAATTAACAACAAAATAAATTTGACTCAAAAATTAAAAATTTGTTTATACAAGGGTGAAAAATAGTGTGGGGAAAAAGGAGAAAATGCTGGTTTCCAGCATCTTCCCTTTTTCCCCACAATGTTTTTAACAGCTTTTTTTACCTTGAGGGTTGTTAAAGGTCGAGATTGTGTGGTACAAGGTTAACTCTTTACCACAAGACAAAATCTAAGCCTTGTGTAGATTGAAAGTTTCTGCAGACAAAAATTCATGTGGTTTGACTGAAGAGATTCAATTATGAAATGGTGAAAAACAACATCAGTAGAGGAGAAAATGCTCGTTATCAGCATTTTCTCCTTTTCTGACAACTTATTTCACAAAAGTCTTCTTCCTTGAAACACAGGACTGTTTGGGTAAATATTTATGAAGCAGCTCAATCATTGGCCCAAAAAATGAGAGCTTAATCAGCTGACATTTCCAAATAACAACTTACTGTTATACAGCCAAACGAAGCAAATCTGATTTTCTTTTTCAAAATTCAAAAAACAAAGTTCCATGAAGAGATCTTTTAAACCTTTTCACACTATCCCTACATTTAACAACTGTGAGAAAGAAAGCTTTTGAGAACATTGTGGGAAAAGGTGAAAATGCTGATAACCAGCATTTCTCCTTTTCCCATTGTTTTCTAATATAACTCTTCCCATAACAAATTTCAATTTTTGAGTCACATCTATTCATGTTGTCTGCAAATGCTCTCAATTTGGACAAGTTAAAATTTTTTTCTTTTGGTCAAGCCTTTTTTCATACTGATATATTGCAGACATTATGAAGATCCAAGGTCTGACTCCATGTTACTGAGCACCCAGATCTTGCAAAAGCTACTTTTGTGTCGACAGCGACATGACACTAACCCTCTATCAAACAATTCCAGATTTTACAGCCCAGGAGAAGGCTTTTCAAAACATTGTGAGAAAAGGCGAAAAATGTGAGTAACCGGCAGTTTCTTCCTTTTCCACAACATCCAAAACAATTTTGAAATAAAATACCTTGATCAAAGTTTAGCCAATAATTTGTTTCAACATCAAACAGTGTTTTTCTTTTCCCTAAATCCATTTTAGCACTGTAAAGGGCTTCGAGGACTGAAAAAACTCATAATTATGCATCAATTTGCTTTATCAATTTTCCAGACATAACTTGATAAAGGGTCATCTCATTTTGCCAGGGCCATAAAACTGCCAATAGCAAATCAGACAGTCTGACAAAATTTGCATAATAAAACCCAAGACTGGGACCACAGCCTCAGCAACACTTCCATGTCATTTTTATCATGCATAAGAGAGCAATATAAAAAAAACATATTCTTTCCCCACAACCTGACTTTGATTGAATCATTGAAACTCTAACAATACCAAGCTCTGGAGTTTCAGTTGCCTTGGAAGACTGTGTAGATTCAGATTAGACCAACACAGTGTTTGCTATTTTGAATTCACACATTGCTATTTTGTGCCATAGGCATGACATTGTAAGATCCTTTCATACTCAGTATTAAACTCTTTGTTACATTACAAAATTTTAGACTGATCCAACTTGCATGTGCAAGCATTTCCAGATGACAATTTCAACATTGCTCAAATTATGAAATTTCTCCTTGAAATGGTTGAAACAGCGTTTTCTTCTCTTCTTACAATGTTTTCAGACGCCTTCTTTCTTAGGGTTGTTAAAATATGTGATTACCAGCATTTTCTCCTATTCCCATATTAAATGCTGATTACCAGCATTTTCTCCTTTTCCCACACTGTTTTCAAATCTTTTTCCTGTGCTAGAGGGGCATTAAAACTTGGGATTATGTGGTAAAGGGTTCAGGACTTATCATAATGGCAACTGTTTAATGTTTACAATGTTAAATCACATTGAGATGGTGCATTGTGATTTTTTCCCAAGTGTGTCAACATTTCAAGTTGATTACCTATAATTGAGTTATAAACCGATAGTGGCTTGTTTTGTCTCTGCAAGTATCAATAATGCTACCTACTGCTTTTGCATGATACAGAATAAACCAAGGAGATAAGGCGTGACCATATTGCATCATTTGGAATGCACAGACATAAGCCAGAACCAATCAAGACATGCAACATAAATATACACTTCAGATTACACTATCTAGACTTGACAATATAAAGAGCCAAGAAACCATGTTTTATGAGAAACAATTTGTTTCCTTTCTGTCAAATTATGTAGGATTTCGCTGGTAGATTTCGAAGTGAAAGTGTCTTCAGGTTATTACATTAACAAATATTAACTCTATCATCATAATTATGATTGTAACTTTTCACATCTGATGATCCACGTAGGAGAAAGTTTTTAAAACAATTAGAATACAAGAGTCATTTGCCTGTAACAAGGAATGTGATGTTTCCACAAATTTAATTAATATGGACTCGTTTCCCCAGACCATTAATTTTATTTCTTGGCTGTATGTTAAAAACAAATAGCCAGTGATATATCATTAATCTGTGAAACAACCATTCATTATTCAATTTGGAATTCACTCTGTGACCCAATCAGCGGAAAAGTTACCAGGAGATCACAGACTTCAGGATTGGAACTGTATATAAAGAGATTGATTGTATGGTGTTTAACGTCGTTTTCAACATTATTTCAGTTCTGTTGCAGGCGGCCAGTGCAACTATCCATGCTTTCCTGGAGTTTCTTTTACCAGTACTCCGCATAAAATTCTTTCCAAGTCACTGGCTGCTTTCCCACATAACCATCGTTGAAACAACAGTCAGCCATGGGAGAGGAATGAATCCTGTCACAATGAATATCATCAGTCCTCGGAAAGAAATTAGCCAAACCACGAATCAAACTAGTGACCTCCTGTTCTCAAGTCCTGTATGCTACCTACTGAGGTATATAAAGTGGATGATGAACACAGAACAAATCAGCGCTAATTAACAATATTATCAGATTCACTTATCAGATTAATTTCCCTTTTGAAAAAAGTTCTGCATACTCCAAAGTCACTAAAAAACAGTACCACATACTAAACTGAGAGCCTATTCGATAATACATCAAAATTTTACAATGAAAGTTTCAAAGTGGATAGACAACCTCTTTACCATACATCAGAGCCTGGTCTTAATTCTCTACTACAAAAGTTATCAAGGAAATTCCCTGATCATTCTTCATCCAATTATCTAAACATGTCATCAAGCCCGAATTCTAACAAACACAATAAACAAAAACCAGGAGAGAGGAATATTTTGGAACATGGTTACTTGTTCAGGAATACAATCTGCTGTTAAGCAGGCATTGTCAATTTTCCCATGCAAAAAAAAAAAGTTTGGATTTTATTTCCTTCTGATGCTTGTTGCTGAGTGCTCCCTCAAAATCATTGTTACTTAATTCTTGAAAACTCTCAATTTTCAATTAAATGTCAACATTTCTCCTCCATTATAATAATCATACAGTATTATCTATAGCCTAATTTGCTAACAAAATGGTAAGCTGCCCTTTCACAAGACAATGTTCAATGTCATATCATTATCTTATCAGGCTACTGTTATAATCACATTACCAGAGAAATAACGTAGGTGTTAGAAAATAGGGGACTTAAATCAGATATGAACTGTCATACAAAAAGTCATCAGTTGCCAGTGCATGTATATTCTATATTTTTGCAGTAATCATACAACTGTTTGGCCAAGACGCATCACTGTGACAGTGAAAACCATCAGTTCCTTTTCAAATCTTATGTTTTTGGTACCAAAGTACATGGGTTTGGGTCAAGAATAGTCATAATGTTCCTTTTTAAAACTCATTAAATGTACTATGCATAAACTAAGACAACACTAAGTATAGCAATTTAGATGCCTATCAGTCAAGCCACTCTCATTGATAGATTCTTCCTCAGACCTCCACAGATCCCTATCAGAACTAACAGTCCTGTCATAATAATTACTTTTAGGAAAATAAATGAGTCCAAAGCTACATGTGTCAGATTCCTGAATAATCAATAATGAGTTTTTACCCTCAAGGTCATGACTGAGTTATTCCAATAGTAAAGTTTTCTCATCCTCGTTAACCCAGTTCCGATGTATTCCGTAAACTACATTCATCGCCCCCGGGTTATCTCGCGTATGTTTTCTCGTTCTCATGAATTATTCATGAGGCATTTTGATTGGTAATCTCAGTTTTTCAGTGAGAAAATTTAATCTATTTTTATCAACCACATGCCATCATTTCTATTTTTACCTCGTCTACAACCAATCAAATCGATGAATGTAGTTTACGGATTACATCGGAACTGGGTCAATGAGGATGATGTCATCCCTGCTACGTACCCCTAAGGACTGCTGCAGCATGTTGTATTTCTGAATATTTGCCTTTATACACAAGGATTTATAATGTCTGCCCTGGATTGTCGTAAGGCAAATGCCACAGAAGGAAGACCCACCATATTCGTTGATAATGATGTGGGTTTTACCTGGTTTATTGATATTAACGGAAGAAATGTGATTATCCTCCACTACAAGAGAGTATCGTTATGTTATCAAGAAATTCGATTGGCTATAGAGTGTAATTCGCAATCTTATGAATATTCATAGAAACGACGGTTTCACAGTTGAATGTCCCAGGGGTGATGAATGGTAATACTTCACACCTGGGTTAACAAGGGTGAGTTTTCTTGGTTTTTAGAATTCAACCAACAATAGACTTACAGTTGACAATGTTACAGAATGTAAAATCTTAATTTGAATTACAGCAACCCTTTACCAAACAATCCTCTGTTCCAATGACTCTCAGTATAGAGACTTTTGAAGACATTGTTGGAAAAGGATAACATGCTGGTAATGAAGATTTTCTCCTTTTCACACAATGTTTTCTTCCCGTTCAAAGACAGATTCCATTGATTCAGCAACATGTAATTTGTTGTCTGCAATTTTTTTCAATTTGGAAAAGTCTAAAGTTTGAAGTTTAGTAATGTCAGCTGGTACCTGATGATTCGAAGTATACTGGAATAGTGAAGCTACTAGTAAGTAATTAATACTGGTATATAATTAACGTCATATTCTCTCACATGCTTAACCCTTTACCACACAATCCTAACTTTTAACAATCCTACGAAAGAATGCTTTTGAAAACATTGTGGGAAAAGGAGAAAATGCTGGTAATCAGCATTTTCTCCTTTCCACGCAAGTGTTTTCTACCATTCCCCAAACAAATTTCAATTTTTGGGTTGTATGTTACTTTTATCGTCTGCAAATACTTTCAATTTGGACATTTAAAACTTTATGGTTTGTTTAAGAGTTAAGTTATTGGACAAGTCTAAAACTTTATGGTTTAGTTAAGAGTTTCAAGTTATTTACCAACTTTGAATTACACAATAATTACATTATGATTTTACCAAAATTGATAACTTTCAAGCAGATAGCTTGGTATTTTTTCACTACCAACTTTCTTAACCTGCAGATATCTGAAGAAGAAAAAGTGATAACCTCATTTTTCTCTCCAAATCCCCAAATATACAAACTAACCCTGTGGACATACAATTTAATTCAGAGCTATCTAAAAAAAAATGTGGCATCAGTCCTGGTGGAAATTCTGCTGACAAACGTTTTTTCTGGTGATGCTGAGAGTGAAGAAGTCAATATGCAAATCAGCAATTATTACAGAAGCTGAGGAAATTACCAAAACAGTGTGTAAAATTATACAAGGAAGAGACATCGGCATAGGAATTCCAGCAAAAATTATGCTTCATTGTACCACAACCATCTTAGTATTAAAAAAAAAAAATTGAGCCATGCTCTGGCAAAAGGGGGGTTAATGTGTCTCCCCAATCCAGGATACCTAGCAAGTCATTACATAATGATGGATCCATTAAATCCTTTTTGTCTATGGACCTACTGAATCAATAGGCACAGTGGTCCTTTGACATGCAGAAATCTTACCAAAAGCAACAAGAGGGCCATGATGGCCCTGGAGTCACTCACCTGAGCCTTTTGACCAAGCACAACCTATTTCCAACGTCTTGTGAGATATATGTATTACCAAACAATAAAATTTTAGACTCATCAAAGTTTGAACCTTCTGCATAAAACAAATAAAATGTGGATCAAGCTGTGGGATTGGTCTCTCAAAGGGATAGAAAACATTGTGAAAAAGGGAAAAAATGCTGGATACCAGCATTTTCTCATTTTCAAACAGTGTTTTCAAAAGGCTTCTTTCTGAGAGTCATTCGTACACTAGGTTTTTCTAAGATTTGACCTAGTGACCTAGTTTTTCAGCCAACATGACACATTTTCAAACTGGTCCAAGATATCATCAGGACAAACATTCTTACCAAATTTCAAGAGTATTGGACTGAAAATGTGGCCTCTACAGCGTACACAAGGTTTTTCTAAGATCTGACCTAGTGACCTGGATTTTTACCCAACATGACCCATTTTCAAACTCATCCAAGATATTACCAAGGCAAACATTCTGAGCAACTTTAAAAGAGTATTGAACAAAAATTGTGGCCACAACAGTGTACACATGGTTTTTCTAAGATTTGACCAGGTGACCTAGTTTTTGACCTGACATGACCCATTTTCAAATTCTACTGAGATATCATCGAGACAAACATTCTGACCAACTTTCAAGAGTATTAGACAGAAAATGTGGCTTCTGGAGCTTACACAAGGTTTTTCTAAGATTTGACCTAGTGACCTAGTTTTTCACCCGACATGACCCATTTTCAAACTAGTCAGAGATATTATCAAGGCAAACATTCTGACCAACTTTCAAGAGTACTGGACAGAAAATATGGCCTCTAGAGCATACACAATGTTTTTCTTAGATTTTACCTGGTGACCTAGTTTTTGACCCAACATGGCACATTTTCGTACTATTTCAAGATATAATCAAGACAAACATTCTGACCATTTTTCAAGAGTATTGGACTGAAAATGTGGCCTCTGTAGTGTACAAAAGGTTTTTCTAAGATTTGACTTAGTGACCTAGTTTTTGACCCCACACGACCCAATTTCATACTTGTCCGAGATTTTATCAAGACAAACATTCTGACCAAATTTCACAAGTATCTGACTGAAAATGTGGCCTCTAGAGCGTGCGTATACAAGGTTTTTCTTAGATTTGACCTAGTGACCTAGTTTTTGACCCCATGACACAATTTCGAACTTGTCCGAGATTCTATCAAGACAAGCATTCTGACCACGTTTCACAAGTATCTGACTGAAAATGTGGCCTCTAGAGCGTACACAAGGTTTTACTAAGATTTGACCTAGTGACCTAGTTTTTGACCCCACATGACCCAATTTCAAACTCGTCCGAGATTTTATCAAGACAAACATTCTGACCAAGTTTCATGAAGATCGGACTGAAAATGTGGCCTCTAGAGCCTATAAAAGGTTTTTCTAAGATTTGACCTAGTGACCTAGTTTTTGACCCCACATGACCCAATTTTGAACTTGTCCGAGATTTTATCAAGACAAACATTCTGACTAAGTTTCATGAGGATTAGACTGAAAATGTGGCCTCTTAGAGCGTACACAAGGTTTTTCGAAGATTTGACCTAGTGACCTAGTTTTTGACCCCACACGACCCAATTTCAAACTCGTCCAGGATTTTATCAAGACAAACATTCTGACCAAGTTTCATGAAGATCGGACTGAAAATGTGGCCTCTAGAGCGTACACAAGGTTTTTCGAAGATTTGACCTAGTGACTAGTTTTTGACCCCACATGACCCAATTTCGAACTCGTCCGAGACTTTATCAAGACAAACATTCTGACCAAGTTTCATGAGGATCGGACTGAAAATGTGGCCTCTAGAGCGTACACAAGGTTTTTCTAAGATTTGATCTAGTGACCTAGTTTTTGACCCCACATGACCCAATTTCGAACTCGTCCGAGATTTTATCAAGACAAACATTCTGACCAAGTTTCATGAGGATCGGACTGAAAATGTGACCTCTAGAGCGTACACAAGGTTTTTCGAAGATTTGACCTAGTGACCTAGTTTTTGACCCCACATGACCTAATTTCAAACTTGTCTGAGATTTTATCAAGACAAATATTCTGACCAAGTTTCATGAGGATTGGACTGAAAATGTGGCCTCTAGAGCGTACACAAGGTAAAAAGTTGACGACGGACAACGCACGACGCACACCGCACGACGGACACAGCATGATCACAATAGCTCACCATGAGCACTTTGTGCTCAGGTGAGCTAAAAATCATCAGCCTAGGTCAGCCTGCACGGACTACTCAAGCTGACCTGGATCAATAATTTTGCAGATGCACTAAGCCCCCTTTTCACAGAGCATGGCTCATTTGGTGTCTACTCTCTAAATTAAAATGCTTTTAAAGATGATTAGCTGTAAGACAAGAAGAAGTTTGATCATCAGCATGTTTCTCTTTTCCAATGTTTTAGCCCTCTACCACAAAATGCCACCTTTCAACAACCCTGATGAAGAAGGCCTTTGAAAACATTGTAGGAAAAGGAGAAAATGCTGGTAACCATCATTTTCTCCTTTTCCCACAATGCTTTCCACCTTTTCAAAGACAAGCCCTATCATTTGAACCACATTTAAATTGTGGCCTGCAACTGCTTTTAATTTCGACATGTCTAGAATATTGCCTTGTGTTTAAGGGTTCAAGTGCTTTCTTTCTGTGTGATTTAAATACATGGAATTGTTTGGTAAAGGGTTAAACAATATTATTATTATATTCAAATCAATATGATGTTCAGATGTTTAAAGAACAGATATTTCAGTGAGTATACCTAGACTCTAAGAGATAAAATGCACTCCAATACCTCCTTACAAAATGCCAGTGAGTGCAAATAGGTCTACAGACTACAAACCAACAGACCCAACTATCTGAATTAACCCATTTACCACACAATCTTGAGTTTGAGTGACCCTCAGGGAGAAACCTTGAAAACATTGCTGGAAAAGGAGAAAATGTTGGTAACCACTGTTTCCTCCTTTTCCCACAATGTTTTCCACTCTACCAAAAACAAATCTCAATATTAGCATCACACTTATCTGTCGTCTGCAAAACGCTTTCAACATGGACATGTCTAAAATTTTGTCATTTGGTAAAGGAAGCATTTTGAAACGGAGGAAATCTATGCCCTGCTTGTTTAACTGAAACAAATAAAAAAATATCACTCTTGTCCATACAAAAAACATCTGGAGATTACATATTAAATATGGCATTTTCTCTTTTTTCCACTATGTTTTCTAACCTATTAAAATTGGAAATCATCAGTTGAGCTACATTTAATTTGTTGTCTGCAAATGCTTTCAATCTGGATGAGTCCAAACTTTGTTCATTTGGTAACCAGTTAATAAAAATCTTTCAGATGTATTTCATAAACTTTTATCTCAAATACCAACTTATGTCAGATCCTATATGAATTTAGAGATTAACAACATCCCTTTTATCAATTAAGCATGGGGTTTAACCCTTTACCATACAATCCCGAGTTTTAATGACACTTTGAAAAGAGGCCTTTTGAAAACATAGCGGGAAAAGGAGAAAATGCTAATTACCAGCATTTTCCCCTTTTCCCACAATGTTTTCTACACTATCAAAGTGAAATTCAATCATCTGAGCCATGTTAATTAAAATTGTCGTCTGTAAATGCTGTCCATCTGGACAAGTCTACTATTTTGTTATGTGGTAAAGGGTTAAAAGTTAAAACTACCTGCTATCTGATTCTTTTCAACAAAATACACAGACCAAACCTTGTTTCAAAGCAGTGTTAACTCTTTACCAAACAACTATAAATTCTGGATTGGACCAAATTGAAAGCATTTGCAGACAACAAATTAAATGTTGTTAAAATGATTATTCCTCTCTTTGATAGGGTTGAAATTATTGTGGGAAAGGAAAAAATGCTGGTATTTTCTTCTTTTCCCAGAGTGTTTTCAAAAGCCTTCTCCCTTAGGGTCATTAAAAGTTGGGATTGTGTGGTAAAGGCTTAATTTTTTGTCTGCAAATGCTTTAAATTTGGATGAGTCCAAAGTTTGTTCAATTGGTAAACAATTAATAAAAATCTTTTTGACTTGTTTCATAACTTTTATCTCTTTTTGACTTGTTTCATAACTTTTATCTAAAACACCCACTTATGTCAGATCCTATATATGAATCAGAGACTAGCAACATCCATTTCATCAATTAAGCATTGTGGCTTAACTCTTTACCACACAATCCCGACTTTTAATGGCCCTCAGAAAAAAGCCTTTTGAAAACCTTTAGGCAGAAGAAGAAAATGATGGTAACCAGCATTTTCTCCTTTTCCAACAATGTTTTCTGCCCTTCCCAAAACAAATTTCAATTGTTCAATCACATTTATCTTGTCGTTTGCAAACGCTTTCAATTTGGACCAGTCTAAATTTTGTTGTATGGTAAAGAGTTAAAAGTATCTGCTATCTGATTATTTTCAACAAACACACAGAATAAACCTTGTTTGAAAACAGCATGTTAACAGTGGTGAAGATTGTGGAACAAAATTAGTAATAACTCTGTTTTATAGTCCATCAAAACCAAAGCACAAGAGTCACATCCATTAATCCAACAAATTCATTCTGTTCATCTGTCTTTTCAAACAGTCAATGTATGAATACAGTTCTTTGAAAAAATCACATACAAAAATATAAATTCACTTAAATTTTAGCTCATTACCTTTGGGAAACGTCTGTTTCCACCTTAGCTAGACATCTTTTGAAAACATTCTGGCAACAGAAGAAATTACTTGCCACAAGCAATTTCTCCTTTTGCCAAAATATTTTCAAATGCATTTATGTATGAAAAAGCAATTTGATTATATCTATTTTACCAGGGTTTGTTTCTGGAGGCAATGGATAATTTTTTTTTTATTCACAAAAATATATCCTACATCTCAAAAGTGTCAGATTCTGTTTTTTTATCACATGAGAAAACAAGAGGGCCATGATGGCCCTGTATCGCTCCACTGGCTTATAAATATAAACCACGAAGAAAAGTCTTCACTATATAAGCCCTTATAAAACTTTGACCTCATGGCTACAGTCTGACTAAATGGGGAATATTGTATTAGAAGAATAACATGCCAAATGTGGGAGTTCTTGGCCTTATGGCTGGTAACAAGATGGTTTCTGAACTTTTCACTCCATAAACCCATGTAAAACTTGTGATCCCTGGTGCAAGGCCAAACTTGATCCTACAGCTGTAACTTGGGCCCTCTTTGTAACTGTCCACTAAATAATGCTATAATTATATGCAAAATTTGGTAGCCTAAGCCTTATGGCTATGTACACCAAGATTTAAAAGTTTTCCCTATGTAAGCCTATGTAAATCTTGTGACCCCCCCCCCTCCAAGTATGAGGCCAAATTGACCCCAGGACTATACTTTGGACACTTTTGGTAGACTCCAACTAGATCAAGCTAAATGCCAAATTTGGTAGCTCCAGGCCTTATGGTTTCAGACAAGAAGATATTTAAAGTTTTCTCTATATAAGCCTATGTATAAAACTTGTGACCCCTGGGGAAGAGCCAATTTTGACCCCAGGGCTATAATTTCAAGAAACATGATAGAGGTCTATTACATAAAGCTACATGCCAAATTTGGTAGCCCTATGCCTTATGGTTTCAGACAAGAAGATTTTTAAAGTTTTCTCTATATAAGCCTATGTAAAACTTGTGACCCCTGGGGAAGAGCCAATTTTGACCCCAGGGCTATAATTTCAAGAAACATGATAGAGGTCTACTACATAAAGCTACATGCCAAATTTGGTAGCCCTATGCCTTATGGTTTCAGACAAGAAGATTTTTAAAGTTTTCTCTATATAAGCCTATGTAAAACTTGTGACCCCTGGGGAAGAGCCAATTTTGACCCCAGGGCTATAATTTGAAGAAACTTGATAGAGGTCTACTACATAAAGCTACATGCCAAATTTGGTAGCCCTATGCCTTATGGTTTCAGACAAGAAGATTTTTAAAGATTTCCAATATTTTTCAGTTTTGTTGCCATGGCAACCAGAGTTTTTGAAGGAATCAAATTCTTTCAAGAAATTCTGAAGAGGACCATGTCAGGATCATTTCTGTGAAGTTTCGTGAAAATCGGATGGGTAGTTTCAGCGAAGAAGATGTTTGAAATAAAAGTTAACGGACGGACGGACGGACGGACGACCGGACGGACGGACGCACGGACTGATGCACGACGGACACCGGGCCATGACATAAGCCCGCTGGCCTTCGGCCAGTGGAGCTAAAAATATTATTAAACATTCAGTCCACCTACAAATTTAAATTACAAAAGGTCAGTTACAAAAGAGTCCAATTTCAATCCTTTACAATATCAAGCTTGTATCGGTAAATTGCTTTCCAGGCCATAGTTACTAGAGAATGCAATGTAGAATCAGAAAATTTCAGCTTTTGATAGCCCTGTGAAGTGATGATGATGCTTCCACTAAGAATTGCCTGAATTGAATTCATGTATCTCAAATGATGATTTGTCTTTGATGGGGTAGAAAACATTGTGGGAAAAGGAGAAAATGCTGGTTACCAGCATTTTCTCCTTTTCCCACAATGTTTTCCAAAGCCTTCCCTTTCAGGGTCGTTAAAACCCGGGATTGTGCTGTAAAGAGTTAAAATAGCTTTTCCATCTTTGAATGTGGAAGATTTCACACTGAGTCTTTTCTTCCTAGAAGGCTTTGAATGTTTCTGATTCAAACTGGGCTGAAGTAAGTGCTCCAGATTGCGGGAGTGATTTTGATTTAAAAATTGAAAATATTATTCTCCACTAAACCCTATGTTATGGGTACTCATTAGAATCGTCTCATCGAGATGATTCTAATGAGTACCCACAACATAGGGTTTGGAAGAGACATAATGGATTTAGAATACCATCACTCTCTCTTATCTGGAGCCCTGGCTGAAGAATAAACGATGTTCTAACTGAAAAAATAACTGATCCTGATTTTGACAATCATGACAATAGAGTACAGAAATACAGATATAATGCTGAGACTTTTTTTTTCCTTTTGTATAAGTGTTTTCAAAGCCATTTGTGATAAACAGATCAATACTTTGGGCACCATTTACCACACAATCCCAACTTTGAACAATCCTCAGAAAGAAAGCAGCATTTTCTCCTTTTACCACAGTATTTTCTACCCCTCCCAGAACAAATTTCAATTTTTGAGGCACATTAATTTTTTTGTCTGCAAATGCTTACATTTCTACAAGTCTAAAATTTTGTTGTCTGGTAAAGAGTTAAGCCCATACCAACTTTTAAGACTCCCACTGTGAGAGATGAAATTCGATGATACACAAAAATTAAAAGAGCCAACATGAATAAAATGACTGTCCATACATTTTTTTGTCATAAATAATGAATTAAAAAAATGTAGACAATATGCAGTCAAGATCAGACTGCATGCCTTTGTGGAATGATTGCAATAAGATCTTGATCCACACAATTTATAAAAGCTAGGACAGTAAAACAGAGACTTCAAGGGTTAAAATTGTCATTTGCAAAATAAATATTGCTTTTTAATATTTCAATGACTCAACTGAAGATAAATCATGAGTCCTTTTGCTAAAATTTACAAAATTCTGCATCTAACAGAATCAAAATTATCCAATTATACATTTCACTCACACTTGCTTATTGTAAAAAACCCACTCTGAGACACCGCCTTATGTTATACACACCAACACCTCAAAGCTCACAAAAACTTAATTCTCTTGATATACATATACATCTGTAATCCATAAAAGTCAAATGAAAAGTTGCTACCAGGTTAACTCTGACAAAATTTGACAGGTTGTTGAAAAGATCTTTACTATAAGGTCCTAAAGATATCCATTAACCTTTTAACTTTAAACAATGTATAAATTTCCAGGTTTCACAATCACCATTATTCTGATAAATTATTATCATCACTAGATACTAATTTCAAAGAAAGGCATTCTGATTGGCCAAGTAAAAATGTCTCAGCCAATCAAATAGCTAATCCTGGAATTTGGAATTAGATCTGAATTTCTATTTCCTCATAGCTGGTGAATACGGTCCCTAGGCTCTCTAGCATACTCAGCTATAGTACCTTTAGTAAACTGTATCAAAGACACAGATTCTGTGTTTTAACTCTTTACCAAACGACAAAATTTTAGACTGGTCCAAACTGAAAGCAGCTGACAAAATAAATGTGACTCAAAAATAGAAATTTGTCTTGGATAGGGCAGAAAACATTGTGGGAAAAGGAGAAAATGCTGGTTACCAGCATTTTCTCCTTTTCCCACAATGTTTTCAAGTTTTCTTCTTTGGGATTATGTGGTAAAGAGCTGACCTTCAAAGAGCTGTATATAGCTTGCAGACATTTTCAGTCTAGAAATAAGACCCAAATACATGTACTTGCAATTTCATTGTTGCTCTTGTCCAGAATGTACAAGGCTAGCTTTAAAGTTAGACAAATCTATATGACTTTGAGGCTTTTTTACCAATGTTATCCACAACTCTCTTTCCCAGCTGACTTCAAAACAGTAATATGTAATCTGTCACAAATTAGTGGATTATATGCAGTGATAGTAAAATGCAGTGATCACAAAATGCATTGATCACAAAATGAAGTGATCATGAAATGTAGTGATCGTAAAATGCGGTGTTCATACAATGCTGTGATTTTGAATGCTTTTGCAGCAGTCAAGCAGCCTAGATACAAGATTGGATAATAATAGACATGAATGGTCGAAACAACTGCCACTGGACTAAAAAAGGTGATATGAAGGGAGGTAATTCTGTAACAAATTGGTGTTCCGACAAGCACACATCAAGTCCCTTTGTCACATACACTTTCACATTTGATTATGAATAGCAGTGTCAAACTTTGGGACGACACACATCTTGTTTATATTGTTATATTTTGGTTATTTTCCAACGAGTAATCATTAACCCTTTACCACACAATCCCGACTTTAACGACCCTGAAAAAGAGGCCTTTTGAAAACATTGTGGAAAAAGGAGAAAATGCTGGTTACATTTATGTTTTTTTTTTTTAATGTTGTCTGTAAAGAAAGTTCTACAAATATTTTCATTTCAGTCTTAACTCTTTACCAAACAACAAAAATTTAGACTGGTCCAAATTGAAAGCATTTGCAGATGACAAAGTGGCCCATATTATGAAATTTGTCATTGATAGGTTAGAAAACATTGTAGGAAAAGGAGAAAATGCTGGTAAAGACAAGTCTAAATTTTTGTTGTTTGGTAAAGAGTTAACATTGAAATGACATAATTTGTAGAACTTTCTTTACAAACAACAGAAAAAAAAACATAAATGTAAACTTAATGCTGAAAGGTAAAGGGGTTATCTCATTGAGCTAACACAACTGTACTTGTTTTCTACCAGCTTAGGTCAAGATAAGAATGCATATACATGTATATAATTGAGCCAGGCTTTGTGAAAAGGGGGCTTCATGCATTTGCAAAAAGTATCAAACCAGATCAGTCTGTGCAGTCCACTCAAACTGACCAAGGCAAAAACATTTTGCCTTTGGTCAATTTTCTGCTCGTCACAGGACCAGTGTACCTCATTATTCAGTAGGTTGATATACAAAACAGATTTTAGGAATGTATTTATCCTGTGATGACTTGCTTGGTATCATGCATCAGAGAGATGCATTAAAACCTTTTTGGCCCATATATAAAATGCATTCTACACTTGGATATACATTGCCTACTTGTCTACACTGACATATATTGGTCTCAAACAGCCTGGAAATATTGTAAAATGTGGATCCTTTACAAGATTGAATTTGGTGCTCCAAAACCTCTTTACCAGGAAACAAAATTTTAGATTTGTCCAACTAAGAGAATCTGAAGACATCAAATTAAATGTGGCTTAAATAATGAAGACTGTCATTAGAAGAATAGAAAACATTGTGGAAAGACAGAAAAGTGATAGTTACCAGCATTTTCTCCTTTACTTACACTTTTTAAAATAATCCTTTTTCTCAGGGTCATTTTAACCCTTTGCTGCACAATCCCGACTTTCAACGACCCCGAGACAGAAGCCTTTAGACAACATTGTGGCAAAAGGAGAAAATGTTGGTAACCAGCATTTTGTCGTTTTCCCACAATGTTTTCCACCCTTCCCAAAACAAACTTTAATTTTCGGTCACTTGCATTTTATCTTCTGCAAATGCTTTGAATTTGGACTAGTTTAAAATTTTGTCGTTCGGTAAAGGGTTAACAAAGGATTTTTTGGAAAAGGCTTGAATGATTCTTTTCAGTAGACACTGTCCCTACTCAGGACAATACTCAGATATAAGAATCAAATAAGAATACTCACTGTTCTTCTGTCCTGTGCAGCAACATGAGCAGACATATTGATATGATCTATACTTCATGAAACCTTCGAAGATATGTCTAATTTTACATCCTTCCACTAACCTGCAAGAGAAATTATGTCTTTTAAACTTTACTGATGAGCAGAATGTGTAGGCTTGTACCAGTGAAAACACTCAGAATGAATGATAACAGCAACTTGATCTTTCCTGGACAGATTTGATCACAATCTAATAACATGCAAATTATCCATGGACCTAAAACTTATATGCTCAGTTGATTATTAAGGCATTCATCACATTGTTTTCTTTTCTATTGTCACAACCAGTTATAAACAATCTCAAGGTGACTACAGTATCTTCAAAAGCTCATGACAGTGCATCTGTAACATTGTAACAATTAAGAGGCTGTCATTATAATCGATACAAAAGTGAAACCATTTGAATGGTCATATTTGTCATCAGCATACCCCAATTTTGTTATGAAGAGGTACAAAACCTCCAGCTGGAAAAAATCACAGCACACACTTGGTGTCTATTCTAGAAACTAAAAAGGGGGGATATTGGGGGGAAGGGGTATCCCCTCTATCTTAAAAAAAAAAGGGAGTAATTTTCAAAAAGTAAGGGAGACTATTTTCAAACATGACAGGAAACATTTAGTTCATATCTCAGACAATTATTCCTGCCTAAGACTAGACAGAAATCTTAACTGATCTGTTTACATGTCAAAAGATAGTTTCTGTAATAGAGAGATTTGAATTAAAACAACAAATGTTCAAAATTTGGAGTGCAAGTTGATAAACAACAGACTCCAGGACAACAGTACATCACTGTGCCAAGGTTTGTTTTGAAGCATACTGAAATTTACTCAGGAATTTCACAGAACCTGTCAAGGGAGGTTACTTTGATGGACATAGTATAATACAGCTTTGGCCGAGATGTTTTTTTTTTTTTATTCACAACAGCAATATTTTCTGAAAGGCAAGACTAAATGCCTTGTTTTGGGACTTTTTCATTGTTTATCATTTAGATCGGACTGTCAACACATTGGGTCTAAATCTATGCAGGATTTAATAAAAAATAGCATGAATCCCAAGGCCTAGAATATGTTGCGCACACACACGCACGTACGCGCGCGCGCGTGCGTGCGTGTGTGTGTGTGTGAAATTTGTAATCTTACATTGGACAAAACTTCAGTGAACAGTCTTTAACCCTTTACCATACAACAAAAACATCAGGGAACAGTTTTTAACCCTTTACCAAACAACAAAATTTTAGGATTGTCCAAATGGAAAGCACTTGCAGACAACAAAATAAATAAATTTGACTCAAATAAATTTGACTTAAAAATTTAAATTTTTTTTTGGTAAAAAAACACTGACCCACGAAAATATTCTGGAATATGGGAAAATGTTGGTTACCAGGATTTTCTCCATTTCCCTACTGTTTTCTAACCTGGTAGAGATATATCAATAAGTTTGGCAACATTTCATTTTTCGTCAGGAAATGGTTTCAATGTGGATAGTCTATTTTCATTATTCTAAGGAATTTGATTCATGTGACAAGTTAGTCCTATTTACGTTATTTTTCATTCTGACATTCATTGTGTACATAGGGTCTTATCGGCTCTTTCACAGTTTCCTTTAGCAAACTCCGACATCAAATTTTGTCGCTGTTTGAACAGCAAATTTGGATACTTTCAAGTGAACTTGTTCAATAAAATATACATCAAAAGTAAGATAAATGAATAATTTCTCTATTGAAAAAGCATATTTGTCCAAAACTTGCCTATTTATGAGCTAAATCCATTCCGATTCAACACCACTCTGTTTTGTTATGAATAGCCGTGGAAGAGATATGATTGTTCCAAATGAACCGTCATGTGCAGGTCAATGCAACTTACAGAATGGTATTATGTCTTTTTTAAAAACGAAATTTTGTTCGCTTCGGTCTTGTTTGATTATTATAATAGATTTCGTTCATAAACTTAAAAGTCAATTCTTATTTATTATGCAACCGTCTGCATGACTGAAAAACATGGCGGCGACTCTGTCGGCAATCTAACTTGCGAGTGATTTTATTGAATTCTGAATGAATCTGCCCATTATTTATCAAGACAGCGGCTGAATATTTTCAAAAAAATTCTATCTACAGGTAAATGAAGTTCTCTTTTGTTATAATTCTGGTTTTAAAGAATTTCGGATTTGCTACATAGAACTGATTGGGACCCGTTTAGACGTTACATGCAATAAGAAAAATCAAATGCGAAATGTCCGATGATAAATGTTGAAAGGTAAATAAGCATGTATACGTCTAAATATCTGGACTAGACTCACCGGACCCGTGCTCGCCCAGTAACAGTAATTATTTTGTATCACTTTTAATAAACAGAGTTGTTACGGAACGCTGTGGTATTCATCACATAGCTGGACATTGTTGGAATACAACACGACCTAATTCGATCGTAAACAAGAACATTTAGGGACTTTTTAAATAGGTCAGAGACAACCAATTTTACTTGCTGAACGGAGAAGAGAGCGGACCCATGCTCGCCCACCGCTATTTTTCAAATACAGAATGGATGCCGTTTGGAAATTTATATCATACTCTTCATCTTGTCTATCAATATTTAGCAGGTAATTTAGTTTTTAAAAAATCTTAAATATTTAATATAGAATTTATCTTTTAAATATACTTACTAGTGAATATATATTTGGCGCTCTTGTAGTTATGGGTAGGGTGTTGACAAGTAGTAATTTGAATAACACGAATTGTTTAAATACAATGTAAAGATTTAAATTAAAATTCAGAAACACTTTCTCAAATTCCAAACATAACAGTAACATAACAGTTAACAGGAAGAACAAGAACTGTTAGTAGTCATGGTTTTCAGTCTCCAAAAACTACTCCTCCTCCTCACAATACCGACACGACCATTCTGTGCTGGTCACCAGACTTAAATCAATATCTGTTTGCACATTAGATGGCAAGCACTCATAATGGTACCATTTATCACATCTGTCACACCCTACCCATGTATATCCTTCTCTGTCACCAACCATGCATACAACGCAGACATCTCTACTGTCAAGCTCAATCTGTAGAACCTCTTTTTCGGTTGTTTTTTGTTTGTCATTTTCAGAAGCATGTTGATCTATTTGTGTTCCATCACTGAGTATCTTTTTTGTCTTTACAGGTTTACTGGTTACTATGGATCGTGCATTTGCATATAATTTCCTTTTGGATCCAGATTTTTGCTGTTTAGGCAGAAGGGGTTCAACCAAGATAGAACTGAGATCCTCAGATATAATTCCCAACTTAACGAGTGTATTTTCTTTCGAGTGGCCACAGTGTTCACAAACAGATTCATTATTTTCATGAGATGACGTGGTTGCATGTTCAGACTGTTTAGGTTTTGTTTCAGGAATGAGAGCCTTAACAGCCCCTTTGTTGAGGGGATATATCCCAGTGCATTTAAATGCCGATACAACAGTACTTCCTGAAGATTTGTTGAAAGCTTGCATCAAAATTTTGGGGAAGAGATGTCTTGGTAATGTTTTGATGCCTAAGTACCCAAGTTCAGTAGAAATGTCAGCAACTTTTTGCTTTATTACATGAAAATACCCAGAATCTTGGGGCTGTAAAAGATGTGAAGAATGTGCAGGCAGATATAACAAGTCCACTTTATGCCTACGTGCTGCATCAATGAAAGCCTTTGATATATGAGTAGAATGGTTGTCAAGAATGAGAAGAACAGGCCGTTTCTCCCCAATGTATGGTACAAAATTATGTTCAAACCACTGAAGAAATAAACCTGTATTAATGTAACCTTTCTCGTTTGTTACAAATGTCCAGTTTTCAGGCATACCATCAGAAACCATACGAGGCAGACACTGAGAAAATATCAACATGGGTGGAGTAGTCTGTCCTGCTGCTGATATTGCATTTAAAAGGGTGACATGGCCAGAAAGATTAACCATACTCTGATATGCATGTCTTGTACCTTTGGGAACAATTACCTTTTTACTTGGATTCAGTTTCCCAGAAAACCCTGACTCATCACAGTTGAATATCCTGGATGGTTCATTTCTTATTCCCAAGTCATTCAGGGTTGCCTCAAGCAATTCAAAGTAGTCCGTTACAGTTCTTTGTGACAAAGTAACCCGGTCCTGCTCGAGAGGATGTGCTGTGCGTACTGACAAGCACTGGTGTCTCTGCAGAAATCTCCTCACCCATTTATCAGAAGGTCCTGTAGCTGTATTGACTCTAGAGTCTCCGCCTCTTTGCAAAATGATTTCAAGGGCAACGCGCTTTAAAACAGGCCTGGTTAGTGGTACACCCCTTGATGCCATGAATGTAGCATAATTTACAACTGTTAGTTCATCTTGAGCATCTAACAAAGGACTCTGGCCAAACTGTGTCAAATATCCTTTGTATCGGCCATTTAAATGATCTTTGAGAGTGCTGTATGGGATTTCAAGTTCATTTGCTGCCTTGTGTAACGAATATCCCTCATTTTTGACGAGTTTTCTAGCTTTTTCAAAAGTCTCTGCAGAGTGAATTTTTTGTTGCCGAGGCATCTTGGTCAGTCTGAAGATATGGGAAAAAAAAAAATTTTTTTTTTGTTGTCTGACCCTATTGTAAGCTTATCTAAATATAGTAACGCAATGACATACGAGCAAAAGTCGATAAATCGGCTAAAAACCGATGTTTATAAGCTTCCGATTGAATGTTCACTCTAAAAAACATTTTATTTCATGATTGTTACAAAATTTAGCAGTTGCTTTGGAAAGATAACTCAATAAAACGAAAAAAAACACGGCAAATTGTGCCGGCCCTGTAAACGGGATGTTAAAAACACTTTGACAGCCGCAACAAATAACGATTTTTTGACTAGATTACGGCTTATATTTTGATAAATTCTTTACATGAAGGAAGAAAAACATTTATTCTTATTTTTGATTTAGTTTTTATACCAGTATTACGGATTTACTCAATCTGCGTTGTCTTTTTTATTTTCCGTTATTTTCCTTTCGCTTTCACTTGCGTTTTCATTTTCGTCTGCTAGCGACCTTTTTACTTCCGGAAAACTCTTCAAAAATGAGGTAAAAAATCGTGACACCATAAACAACAATAAACAACAACAAATGTTTATGAAAAGTTCTTCCTTTATTGGTTAACAACAAAATAATACAAAACTGGGCGAGCATGTGCCTGGGCGAGCATGGGTCCTATGAGTCTAGTGACAAGTCAGCGTGATTCCTGACAACACTGTTTGTTATTGGAATTACCAGAGCTTTGTCGTTTCTGACTGCTTCCGAAAATGACAACGTGTCCAATTTGTAAAAGTAATTCTAGTACATCCAAATATTGCGATTGCATACGTTAATTAACATAAAAAGCAACTTTTTATAGTTGAAAAGCCCTGTTTCTTTAGAAAAATTTGTCACTTGATCGCCATTTTGTTTTCGAACGCTGTACGGTGTACTGTAATATTTTGGAGCCTCGTAATATCTACACCTGAACAGACCCCCCTCGTATGTTTCTTTTCAACCCTGTGTTACAAAGCTTTACACGGAAAAATATAGAATATGATTCAATTTTCCCCAACAATGTGTTCTAGCCTTTCAATGACAAACACGTTTCATTTGCCGTCTGCAAGTGCAAATACAAATGAGCATTCTGTAAGGCAGTGGTCATCCAGAAATGAATTATGAATGTATAAAGGGACAAATATTGTGTGGCTCGACTGATGACTTTAGTCTTCAATAAGGATACAAAACATTGCTCAGCAGAAAATGCTGGTTACCAGCATTTTCTTCCTTGACCACAATGTTTTAGAATGCCTTCTTTCTTAGGAACGTCAAAACTCTGGGTTGTATGGTGGCATTTTTCTGCCACGAGATTACGAAATAACGGAACGGTAGACTATCCGGTTAAAAAATCCCATTGTCAAAACGTTCCACCTTTGGTTAAAACGTCCCCAATTCCATTCAGAATCGGTTAAAACGTCCCACTAAAACGTCCCACCTAAAACGTCCCCGTGTATTTTATTAGAATTATTAATTTGATCGTGTTTGATTATTTCAGTAATCGTTCTCAGTCAATGTTTTACATGTTGATTTTGTCATAGATCTATTGTGACATTCATTGATCTTTTAACCCATATCCTGCCGAACTTATATTGAAAAGTAGCACAACATTATTTTTCGATAAATCTTATGACATTTACCTTGATTATGATTAAAACCATCATTAGAGATCGTAGATGCTCACGTATTTTAAGATCGGACTGCACTCGTGTGCATATGGGTCTTTTATTTACGGTTTTCGCTATCAAATTGAAAGGATATGGTGTCCAAGGAAACTTGTTGCGGTGGATTGAAAATTTCTTATCAGACAGTGTGCAGAAAGTGTTAGTTAATGGGGAAGAATCTAATCCGGCACCAGTAACCAGTGGGATCCCCCAGGGCAGTGTTTTGGGCCCAATTTTATTCTCCATCTATATAAATGATCTTCCTGGTGTTGTTGGAAACACTGTCAAATTATTTGCAGATGACACTAAACTTTATTCAGTCGTTGATTCAGTTGAAAGAAAAGAAGACTTGCAAATGGACATAAATAACCTAAGCAATTGGTCAAAAGAGTGGCTATTGTCTTTTAATAAAAACAAGTGTAAACATACGCACTTCGGAACAAGTTTTCATAGTGCCTATAATATTGAAAATGAAATCATAAGAACAGAAACCAAAGAGAAAGATTTAGGCATAATCATCGATAACGAGCTCAAATTCCAGGAACACATTAATATACAAATTAAAAGAGCAAATAAAATGCTAGGGGTTGTCAAGAGATCATTTACATTCTTAGATAATGAGATGTTTTTAACATTATACAAAAGTTTAATTAGACCATATTTGGAATACGGATCTAACGTTTGGTCAGTTATGTACAGAAAGGAAGATGTCACTATTGAAAACGTACAACGTTGAGCTACAAAGTTAGTGCGAAGCGTATCAGGATTTGATTACCCTACAAGATTAAGGAAATTAGGTCTACCAACCCTCCAATATAGAAGAATTAGACAAGATCTGATCGAGACTTATAAAATTTTAAATAATTACGACAGTGTTAATTTTGAGCAGTTTTTTGAATTGAATGAGTCTTCAACTAGAGGTCATGAAAAGAAATTATTTAAAAAGCATCATAATCTAAAAATCAGGAGAAACTTTTTCTCACAACGGATTGTGGACATTTGGAACAACCTACCAAAAGAAGTAATTATGGCTAAGAGTGTAAATAGCTTCAAAGGTCTTTTAAACAACCACTGGAAAAATTGTTATTTTAAATTTTGTCCCACATATATGAATCCGGAAGCGGACAATTATAGAACACCTTATGAAAATCGATCAGAGAGGCGATGCCTAAGATGATCTGGAGAACAAGGTAAACAAAGTAAACAAGGTAAGAAGAATCAAGAATTGTGCAATGTAGGTTAAGTAGAATCAAGATTGTACGATGTAGGCTAAGGGTTAAGGCCCACATTGTCTCCCTACATAAATGTTTATTCGACACGTTCAAATGCTTCCATGTCTGCAATGTTCGCACTGATTATATTTTATTGTGTAAAGTAACCGTTCAACCCTTAACCAGACAATCCCAAGTTTTAACGACCAAGGGAAAGAAACATTTCCTAGACACGGTAAGAAAAGGAAAAAATGTGGGTAATCGAAATTTTAATCTCACGTTTCCAACAATGTTTCACGAAAAAGTATGTTTTTCTGTTGAGAGCAAATAAGGAAAAGAGCAATGACTTTTTACGAGCCACTGGTGTCTTCTTCAAAATGTTCTCAACTTCTGCTTGTTAGTTTGCCGCTATTTAAAACAAGTATACATGTAAGTAGGATAGGATTAAATTTTTTTTCAGTTTTCCTGCTGTGTCGTAGACAAAAACTCATCATCCTACCGAAAAAAAAAAAAATTTATGTGGCTAAAAAATGTTTGGATCATCATTGAAAGGGTATAAAAACAATGTGGGCAATGGATAAAATGCTGGTTATCAGCATTCTCTCCTTTTCCAACAATGGTTTCAAGAGCTTCAGGGTCATACAAGGAAAAGGCCTTGCCTGGAAAAGGGTTAAGTGAATGTCCTCATTTATGTAGGTCACTGGACACAAAGCTTATTGTTTCTAATGGATATTGATCCTTATCATTTACCTTCCAAATTGTCATTAAATAGCCACTGGGCAAAGACGATGCTATAGAAACATTGTGACAATGTCAGGGCTTTAAAAACTCATAGGTAAAACATTAGGAAACACAATTTTAAATGTCAACAATCCTATGTTATCACATCCTTTGAGAAAGACAGCCAAGAAAGAAAAAAAAAAAAAAGAAAAGAGGGCAATGATGGCCCTGGATTGCTCACCTGAGTAGAGTGCCTTAAAGGTATTTCTTTAACTTGACCAAGTGACATAGTTTATGACCCCAGGTGACCCAATTTCAAACTCATATTTCACGAAGACAAACATTCTGACCAATTTTTAAGTCAACTGAGCAAAAAATGTTGCCTCTAGAGTGCCCTAAAGGTATTTCTTTAATTCGACCTAGTGACCTAGATTATGAACCAAGGTGATCCAAATTTCAAGTGGTCTTGGACTTTATCAAAAGAAACATTTTAATCAATTTTCAAATCAACTGAATAATAAATGTGGCGTCTAGAGTGCCCACTAGGTATTTCTTTAATTTGACCTAGTGACCTAGTTTATGACCCCAGTTGACCCAAATTCAGACTCATGTGAGATTTTATAAAGACAAACATTCTGACCAATTTTCAAGGCACTTGAGCAAATAATGTGGCCTCTAGAGTGCCCACAAACTGTTTCTTTAATTTGACCTAGTGACCTAGTTTATGGTTCCAGGTGACGGAAAATCCAAACTCATCTGATATTTCACCAAGACAAACATTCTGGCCAAATTTCAGGTCATTTGAGCAATAAATGTGGCGTCCAGAGTGCAAACAAGGTATTACTTTAATTTGACCCAGTGACCTAGTTTATGACCTAAGTTTACCCAAATTCAGACCTATGTGAGATTTTATAAAGACAAACTTTTTGACCAATTTTCAAGGCAATTGAGCAAATAATGTGGCCTCGAGAGTGCCAACAAGGTATTTCTTTAATTTGACCTAGTGACTTAGTTAATGACCCAAGATGGCCCAATTTTGAACTCAATGAACTCGTTGTGCTTAGATGGGCAAACAAACTTAGAAGAGAATCACTACATACCAAGTATCAAAACTCTACGCCTTCCAGTTTCAAAGAAGAATTTTAAAGTTTTCCTTCTTTGTTCCTATGTTCGAACTTGTGACCCCTGGGGCTGGGCCAGTTTTGACCCAAGCAGCATCCTCGGAACAAACTTGGTAGAGGTCCACTAGGAGATGCTACATACCAAATATCAAAGCTCTACACCTTCCCGTTTAAGAGAAAAAGAAATTTAAAGTTTTCCTTCTTTGTTCCTATGTTCGAACTTGTGACCCCTGGGGCGGGGCCAGTTTTGACCCCAGGGGCATCATATAAACAAACTTGGTAGAGGTACACTCTGAGATGCAACATACCAAATATCAAAGCTCCACGCCTTTCGGTTTCAGAAAAGAAAAAATTTAAAGTTTTCCTTTTTTGTTCCTATGTTCGAACTTGTGATCCCCGGGGGAGGGCCAGTTTTGACCCCAAGGGCACCATATGAACAAACTTGGTAGAGGTCCTGTCCACTAGAAGATGCTACATACCAAATATCAAAGCTCCACGCCTTTCGGTTTCAGGAAAGAAGAATTTTAAAGTTTTCCTTCTTTGTTTCTATGTTCGAACTTTTGACCCCCGAGGCAGGGCCAGTTTTGACCCCAGGGACATCATATGAGCAAACTTGGTAGAGGTCTACTAGGAGATGCTAAATAACAAATAACAAAGCTCTACGCTTTCCAATTTCAGAGAAGAAGATTTTTAAAGTTTTCCTTCTCTGTTCCTATGTTCGAACTTGTGACCCCCGGAGCGGGGCCAGTTTTTACCCCAAGGGCATCCTATGAACAAACTTGGTAGAGGTCTACTAGAAGATGCTACATATCAAAGATCAGAGCTCCACGCCTTCCAGTTTCAGAGAAGATTTTTAAAGTTTTCATTCTTTGTTCCTATGTTCGAACTTGTGACCCCCGGGGCGGGGCCAGTTTTGACCCCAGGGGCATCATATGAACAAACTTGGTAGAGGTCTACAGTGAGATGCTACATACCAAATATCAAAGCTCTACGCCTTCAAGTTTTAGAGAAGAAGATTTTTAAAGCTTTCCTTCTTTGTTACTCTGCTCGAGCTTGTGACCCCCTGGGCGGGGCCAGTTTTGACCCCAGGGGCATCATATGAACAACTTGGTAGAGGTCCACTGGGAGATGCTACATACCAAATATCAA
Source organism: Tridacna gigas (assembly GCA_945859785.2). Lineage (NCBI taxonomy): Eukaryota > Metazoa > Mollusca > Bivalvia > Cardiida > Cardiidae > Tridacna > Tridacna gigas. Next base: position 43,605,072 of record OX244036.2, read on the forward strand.
AGTTCTGCGCTTTCTAGTTTCAGAGAAGAAGATTTTCAAAGATTTTGCTTTTTTTTTTTTTTTTTTTTTTTTGTTGCCATGGCAACCAGAGTTAAGGGTGGAATTCAATTCTTTGAACAACTTTGGTAGAGCTTCACCCAAGGAACATCCCTGCCAAGTTTCATCAAGATTGGCCCAGTGGTTTAGGAGAAGAAGATGTTTAAAGAAATTGTTGACGGACGACGGACGCCGGGCATAGGGCGATCACAATAGCTCACCTTGAGCACGTTATGCTCAGGTGAGCTAAAAATCCAAGATTAATTGCATTTAAAACAGGGTTCTATAAATCGAATTCGCTTTAGAAAATATGGTGGGAAATGAAGAAAATGTAAATATCTGGCAATAACTCTGGTGACATATGTTTTCATTTACTTTCTTAGGTTTAGTGAAATTGAAATTGGTAAAGTATAAAAATATCGTGTGATAGGGAGAACACGCCGGTAACCGGGATAGATCTATCTCCTTTCCTAAAAGTATGGTGGGTAAAGGGTAAAAAATCTCTCTCTCTCTCATAAATCTATTACATTGATTGTCTAGGCTATCGGAAACATTTTTGATGCAAAACATGTAAACTAGTTGGCTTCTTTAAACAAGAGGGACAGAATGGCCCTTAACCGCTCACCTGAATTTCAAGTGGAAAAAGAAGTTGACTAAGGAAATGTCTAACTTCAAGGGGAGATGGTTTGTCATTTAGAGGCAGTTGACACTTTTGTCTTGGAAAGCTTCAACACATGATCCATGTATCTACAAAGTTTCAACAGAATACTTCCCGAACCGTAGGAGTTTGTGACCCAGAATTTACAAGTTATTGTTGACAGACGGTCGAACAGACAAGCAGACGTGGTGATTTCAGTTTGCTCTGATTTATTCTTTTGCAGGGGTATAGTAAAAGGAACTAGAACTTTTGCATAGCGGACAAATACCTCCCACTAGCGCCTTGTAACTGAAGTAGCACTATCAGAGGACAGAACTGTTTAAAAAACAAAGTTCTTCTATGACTCTGACCTTTGACCTATGCGATGTGAAAACAATATGGCACCACCTTGGTATACGAGCAACACTTGTGTATAGTTTTATGGTTCTAGGTTAGAGCATGGATATGGTTTTTCAAACAAAGTTCATCTGTGACCTTGAACTTTTACCTACGTGACCCAAATCCAATAGGGCACTTCCTTGGGTAGTGGGTTACACTTGGGTAAAAATTCATGGTCCTAGGTCAAATAGTTATTGAGTTATAGCACTGAAACAATGATTTAGCAAAAACTGCCAGGTTCAAGGGGAGATAATTCTGTAACTAATTGCAGCAGGGTCATGAAAATTGCAAATGCACAACTTCATATGTATAGAAACATTGTGTGGAAATTTGAGTTCAGTACCTACAAAACTAGAATTTTGCTGGACAAATTTGTGTTTACGGACAGAAAGATAGCCAGCCATGGTGATTCCAGTATACCCCCCCCCCCCCCTCCACTTCGTTGTGGGGGTATAATAAATTTATCTGCATGTCTGGGCTAGTTTGGGAAAAACATTACGCAAACTTGTGAAAGACTGACTGATGGAGTGGTCATCTATGGCAACGCTGGCATTGGACTAATAAGAACAATATTTAATATGCAATACTATTAAGAACCATTTAGCCAGTGAATAGAATTATTTAAAATCAGCCAAATGGTTTGTGAGAAGAAGATTTTTAAAGAATTTCTTCAAGTCTACAGGGACGAAAGGAGTCCCCCAAAAATGGCCATGTTTTTTCAAAAAATAACTATATTCTGATAAAGTCACCAGGAATCAATCCAGCCAAGTTTGGTTGAAATTGCCTCAGTGGTTTCAGAGAAGAAGAATTTCAAAGAATTTCTTTAAGTCCATACAGTGCAAAAAGCCCCCCGCCCCCACGGCCATGTTTTTCGACCAATCAAACTTTTGCAAAAAATTTTTTAAGTGGGTCACCCAAAGTACATTTCTGAGAAATTATTTCAAAATCTGACAAGCGGTTTCAGAATAGAAGATTTTTAAAGAATTTCTTAGAAAATTCCATTTGGTTGCCATGGCAACCAGAGTTTTTGATGGAATCAAATTGTGTGAACATTTTTTAAAGAGAACCTCTTTAAAACATTCCAGTCAAGTTTGGTCCAATTTGGCCCGGTGGTTTAGGAGGAGAAGATGTTTAAAGAATTGTTGACACTGCACAAGTGCAAAGAGCGCCCTCCTCCCCCCCACGGCCATGTATTTTGATGTATCAAAATTTCGCGAACAGTTTTTAAAGAGGGTCACCCTTGGAACATTTCTGTGAAATTATTTCAAAATCTAACAAGCGGTTTCAGAAGAGAAGATTTTTAAAGAATTTCTTAGAAAAATTCCATTTCGTTGGCGTGAAAACCAGAGTTTTTGAAGGAATCAAATTTTGTGAACAGTTTTCAAAGAGGATCTCCCAAGGAACATTCCAGCCAAGTTAAGTCCAAATTTGCCCAATGGTTTAGGAGGAGATGATGTTTAAAGAATTGTTAACACTGCACGAGTGCAAAGAGGCCCCCCCCCCCCCCCGCCATGTTTTTCGACGGATCAAAATTCCGCGAACAAGTTTTGAAAAGGGTCACCCAAGGAACATTTCTGTGAAATTATTTCAAAATCTGAACAGCGGTTTCAGAGGAGAAGATCTGTAAAGAATTTCTTAGAAAATTCCATTTCGTTGCCGTGGCAACCAGAGTTTTTTGTGGAATCAAATTTTATGAACAAATTTTAAAGAGGACCTCCCAAGAAACATTCCAGCCAAGTTTGGTCCAAATTGGCCCAGTGGTTTAGGAGGAGATGATGTTTTAAAGAATTGTTGACGACGCACGACGAAGGACGGACACCGGGTGATCCTAAAAGCTCCCCTTGAGCACGTTGTGCTCGGGTGAGCTAAAAAGAAGCCAGGAGAGGTCAGCATTAATGTTTTCAAGTAGTCTATTGGCTTTAAATTTCAATACATTTTACGACATGTAAACAAACAAGTAAGGCATTATATGATTGCCGCTGCATAGAAACCTCTTATGCATTACATGACAAGACAGGTGACCTTCCTGCGTTTTCAAGTCGCATGGCCTTTTTCCGCGGTGTTCCTTCTCTTTTTTTAACAAATAAACAAAAATCTTTTTTAACGAAAATAAAATTTTTTTTCCCACTTAGATTTATTCGTTAAATGAAAAATTACAACTACCTCTCCAATAACCTATTTATACGCATAAACGATAAACCGAATGTCTTGCCGGAAGTGTTCATCGAACTCGGACTCCACACCATAGCATGCCGATCTCAACCCACACTACCCGCCATCGAAATTTAACTGAAATGTCCATTATATTCGATAAAACTAACAAATATTTGATAGACCAGATGGCTACCCTTCATAAACAATCCACACATTAGACGAGGCCGATCAACCCTATTAGTTTAATAAACGTTACACCTATTGATAATGTCAAATAATGAAGGTCAAAATTGAATTTCGAATTTATCCACTGTCTGATCATGTTCATATAAGAACGTGCCTTCCAAAGATCCCGAAAATACCAGCTTTTCCTACTTTTCACACAATATTATCAAAAGTCTATTTCTTCAGGGTCGTTAAAACACGGGATCGTTTGGTAAAGAGTTACATGTAAGTGTTAAAACCAGATTTTCCATTTTCCGATACTTTAATTGCAACTCAAAACTTAAATTGTCTGTGATCATTCTCCATCTTTCGTATTTCCCTTTATTTTCTCTTATGGCATGGCATTTCATTGTTAGACCTATCTCTTTACAAACGATCAAATGTTTTAAAGCATTTGTAGACGGCCAATTACATTCGCTAAAATATTGATTTTTTTTGTCAGTGATATGATTGAAAACATTGTGGGAAAAAGGAGCAAAGTTGGTTACCAGTATTTACGCCTTCTCCGACAATCTTTTCATTCAGAGTTATTAAAAAAGGGGATTATGTGGTAAAGAGTTAATCCGTGTGTAATTATTATCTGATGACCTATTAATTTATTAGCACGAATCTGTGAGATGCGTTTCGCATGTATATGCATAATTTAATAATAAAATCTGTCTATTTTGATTTCCTACACTAAGCAAAAAATAACTTAACAGTATTGCATGTGCGATGCTGCCATCGATTGCAAGAACACTGTAGAGAATGCTGCCGTTTTCTGACCCCTTTCCCACACATGACGCACAAATATTCCATGTCACTTTATCATTAACCACACAGTATATCACAAATTGTAGGATTCAACAAACTTAACAGTGCACAGTCTTATCTGTTCTTTTCCTAAAAAATATACTACTGAGTTTGCACTATATTTGTTAAAGTCAAAATCCGACTTGATAGACTGCACGAAAAGTACTAATCAAAAGTCCCTTACACTCCTCTTGTAAAATTTCAAGATTGGGTAAAGCTGGACAAACGCAGATAATTATTTAAATGTTGGGTATAAGACTTCGAAAACCTGCTTTATCGGTAAAAAAGACAATTTCGAAACTAACCCATTCACATAATTTCGTCTTTATTATCATTCATTACTCATTACCGACTGATTAACGAGTTTTCCTTTTCACCTACAGGTAACCGACTGATCATACAAAGGTACTTGCAATTAATATCAACAAAACTTCCAACAAACAACTTTATTCTTTATAAATCATACCAAAACTGATTAAATGAATTAACCACTACAACATTTACCAGTGGTTAATAAGAACAAAAAATTTCGAAGTGGGGCGTTTTGACCAATTTTTTTTTCAATAGTGGGACATTTTAACCGAATTGGTGGGATGTTTTGACCAAGTGTGGGACGTTTTGACTGTGGGATGTTTTGACATAAACCTCCAGCGAAATGTCGCAAATTTACATATGTCACTTGTGCCCGCGGTAACATGGTTGAAACGTCAGAATGCACGCAACAACTAGACCTAGAGTTAGAATCTGAAATCGGTTTCGATGATAACCTACAGATATATGGCACTTACACAGGCGCGAAAACATAAACTTGACAAAAGGTACTACGAAAGCCGTTTTTTTTTTTTTTGTTGTTGTTGTTTTTCTTCATGTCTTTGTGGAAAGAAAAACATACTAAAATGCATCCTCTTCTAATGGAATTGTCTGCAAATTAGTATGACAAAGTTGATGTCACTATTAAAGTGTACACGAACAGACCGATGCGACAAAGTTAACTCAGACCCAGATTTACGTTTTATTGCATGTGCCAAACTTCCCTATATCTTTGGGTTCTCATCACAACTGATTTTGGAGCCTGGTCATATTATCTTTGCTTCCCATTTTGAGGGGTTGAAACATGTCATCATGGTCGCAAGCAATATCATGTTGATTCGGGACATATTCCCAGCTCCAGCCAGGCAAACCGTATGTCTTGGCGTAAAAAAAAAAACTATGGAAATGAATGAAGGTAGATAAATAGAGAGCGGGGAAATTTTCACACATTCTTAATGATTTGAATTTGAAATTTGTATTTACAAATATCTCAGAATTAGGGATTGTGAATGAAAAGAAAAGAGGGGGAAAAAGAGGGAAAAAAGTAGTAGTTGCTCAGGTTCGAACTCTGTCCACCAATGACCAAGATTAAAAAGATTTTGGGACCTTTCGTCTAACCCATTCATCTAGCGGAGCAGTTGAATTCAACCCAGAAAATTGATCCTCCCTTTCTTCCAAAACACCTCAAAACATCCCGACAAAAGTCAAAAGTAGTTTCATTTGAAAATTTGGTATCAAGAACATTTGTTACTCTGTTTCATCAAAAAATATGAAAGGACAGGTTTAAAAGGCGTTTATGATGTTTGCTTGATCCTATCTTGAAAAAAGTGAGCGTCGTTGTGTCGCTTGTCTAGGAACTATATATTTTGTTTTTGTGACCTTATCACACACACACACTGGTCTATTACGAGTCAGGAATTCGTTTTACCCTGATTTTCCGATTGAACTTTGAAGGCTTATATGTAATCCTTTGCAGACCGGCAGGCATGCACAATGGATGTATGCCAAAATACATCGACATTGGGCAATTCTTTGAATAAAACGGGTGACAGAAGGTCGGGTTCTGAACCGACCCCCACCCACCTGAATTACCTGTTTCGATATGAATTTCTTGTATATTGTTCAGATCACATTCCCTATCTCACATTGAAACTTTGGATATGTTGAGACCACTAAAATGTCTATGAAAAAGTCATGAAGAATCATAGCCTAACTGAATAAACCATCAGGAGAGAGACAGAGAGAGAGAGTACTTTTCAGGAGCAACTGGTAGCAGTTGCATAAAACAAGCAAAGCAAAGCAAACCAAGTGGCCTTTTCTCTGTATAAAGTTGTTGAGAACACGAAGAAAATAATTTGAGATTTTGCTAATGGTACTTTTTGACAGGATATATGTGGGAGAAAGAAATAAATCATTAACAAATAAATGACTGAAAAATGAAAATAAAGGGGGGGGGGGGGCAGTTTTCCTCAGTGCAGTCAGGGGGATGCTTTTGGAATAGCCTGAAAGTTTTAAAGGACTTATCAAAAAGTGTTGCATGGTAATGCTGAAAGACAAAAAGGATCCGCCACAATGCGCTTTGCCAGGCATAGATCTACAGCTGCCAGGCTCAAGCTGGCAAATATCACAAATTTACATATATCTCTTGTGCCCGCGATGACATGGTTGAAGCGTCAGAGTGCGAGCAACAACTAGACCTAGAGTAGAACCTGAAATCGGTTTCGTTGATGACCCACTCATTTATGGAACTCACACCTACGCGAAAACATGAACTTGACAAAAGGCACTAATAATGCTGTTCTTTTTTCCTTGATTTCTTTGGGGATACTAAAATACATCCTCTTCTAATGAAATTGTCTGCAAATTAGTATGACAAAGTTGGTGTCACTATTAAAGTGTGCACGAACAGACTGATGCGACAAAGTAAACAAAAACCTGGATTTACATTTTATCGTGTCTGCCAAATTTCCCCGTATCTTTGGGTTCTGATCACAACTGATTTTGATGTCTGGTTCATACTATCATCGTTTTCCATTTTGAAGGGTTGAAACATGTCATCACGGTGGCAAGCAATATCATGTCGATTCGGGACATCTGCCAAGCTCAAGCCTGGCAAGCGGTACGTGTTGGGGTATAAAAAAAAAAATATGTGGAAATGAATGGAGGTAGATAAATAGAGAGCTTGGAAATTTTGACATATTCTTAATAATTTGGATTTGAAATGTGTAATTATAAATGTCTCAGAATTAGGGATAGTGAATGAAAAAGAAAAAAAAAAACAGGGGAAAAAAAGGAGTAGTAGCTGCTCAGATTCGAACCCTGTCCACCAATGACCAAGATTAGAAAGATTTTGGGACCTTTCGTCCAGCCTATTGAGCCAGCGAAGCAGTTGCATTCAACTCAGAAAATTAATCCTCTTATAAATGTAGATCTAGTTCCCTCCTTTTCTTCCAAATCATTCCGACAGAAGTCAAAACTAGTTTCATTTGAAAATTTGATACCAAGAACATTTGTTACTCTGTTTGATTAGATAATATTAAAGGTCAGGCTTAATAGGCGTTTTTGGTGTCTGCTTGGTCATATCTTGAAAAAGTGAGCGTGGCTGTGTTATTTGTTTAGGAACTATTTTGTTTGTGTGACCTTATTAGGCACCTTGGTCTACTACAAGTCAGAAATTCGTTTTACTCTGATTTTTTAAAGTGAACTTTGAAGGCTTATATGTAATCCTTTGCTGACCGGCAGACATGCACAATGGGTATATGCCAAAATACACGGGCGATTCTTTGAATAAAACGGGTGACAGAAGATCGGGTTCTGAACCGACCCCCACCCACCTGAATTACTCGTTTCGATATGAATTTCCTATATATTGTTCAGATCAGCTTCCCTTTCTCACATGGAAACTTTATATATGTTGAGACCACTAATTGTCTATGAAAGACTCATGAAGAATCATAGCCTAACTGAATAAACCAGCAAGAGCGAACGAGCGAGCCAGCGAGAGAGAGAGAGAGTTCTTTTTCAGGAGCATATGGTTGCAGTTGCATAAAACAATCAAAGCAAAGCAAGCTTTTGAGTGCCCTTTTCTCTACATAAAGTTGTTGAGAACACCAAGAATACAATCTGAGATTTTGCTAATAGTACTTTTTGACAGGATATATGCGGGAGAAAACAATAAATCATTAATAAATAAATGAATGAAAAATGAAAATAAAAGAGGGAGCAGTTTTCCTCAGTGCAGTCAAGGGGAAATTTGTTTGATGATGCTTTTGGAATAGCCTAATAGTTTTAAAGGACTTGTCAGTAAATGTTTCATGGAAATGCTGAAAGATAAAAAGGGTCCGCCAATGATGCGCTTTGCCAGGCATAGATCTGCAGCCGCTAGGCTCAAGCTGGCAAGATGTCGCAAGTTTACATGTATCTCTTGTGCCCGCGATGGTATGATTGAACTGTCAGAATGCGCGCAACAACGAGACCTAGCGTAGAATCTGAAATCGGTTTTGATGATGACCCACTCATTTATGGAACTCACACCTATGCGAAAACATTAACTTGGCAAAAGGCACTAGTAATGTTGTTTTTTGTCCTCGATTTCTTTGAGGGAAAAAATACTAAAATACATCCTCTTGTAATGAAATTGTCTGCAAATTAGTATGAAAAAGTTGGTGTCACTAGAATAGACCGATGCGACAAAGTTAACGCAAACCCGGATTTACGTTTTATCGCATGTGCTAAATTTCCCCATATATGTCTGGGCTGTCATCACAATTGATTTTGGAGTCTGGTCATACTATCATTCTTTCCCATTTTGAGGGGTTGAAACATCTCATCACGGTCGCAAGCAATATGTCGATTCGCGACATCTTCCCAGCTCAAGCCTGGAAAGCCGTATGCGTTGGGGTAAAAATAACATGTGGAAATGAATGAAGGTAGAAGAGAGCTTGGAAATTCTGACACATTCTTAATAATTTCAAATGCGTATTTATAAATGTCTCAGAATCAGGAAAAAGGAAAAAAAAGGGGGAAAATAAGGGGAAAAAGTAGTAGCTGCTCTGATTCGAACCCCTGTCCACCAATGACCAAGATTAAAAAGATTTTAGGATCTTTCGTCTAGCCCATTGGGCCTTCCTTTCTTCCAAAACATTCCGACAGCAGTCAAAAGTAGTTTCATTTGAAAATTTGGTATCAAGAACATTTACTACTCTGTTTTATCAGAAAATATGAAAGGTCAGGCTTTAAAGGCGTTTTTGATGTTTGCTTGATCATGTCTTGAAAAAGTGAGCGCGGCTGTGTTATTTGTTTGGGAACTCTTTTGTTCTTGTGACTTTATTACGTACCATGGTCTACTACAAGTCAGAGATTCGTTTAACTCTGATTTTCCAAGTGAAATCTGAAGGCTTAAAGGTAATCCTTTGCAGACCGGCAGGCATGCACAATGGATGTATGCCAAAATACATCGACATTGGGCGATTCTTTCAATAAAACGGGTGACAGAAGGTCGGGTTCTGAACCGACCCCCGCCCACCTGAATTACGATACGTTTCGATATGAATTTCCTTTACATGTATATTGTTCAGGAGTGTAGGACAAAACCCCACCAGGACAAAATCCCACCGGGACAAAACCCCACCAGGTCAAACCCCCACCAATATATAGAATATAATATATATGGTCAGAAATGTGACATAAAGAGAATATTTGATGAATGAAAGTTACTTTATTATATTTTTTATTCATCTTGCAATGTTCTTTTTTTTCTAAATTTTATATTATATTTTCAAATAAGTTTCCAATTTCATGTATTTTTAGGCAAATAGCAAACGTTGTGTTAAATATTTATTTTTCCCCTTTTCCTACTTTGTTATTTATCATTGTCATAGCAGCTTATTTAACAGATGGAAACAGATTTAACCCTTTACTACATGACAAAATTTTAGACTTGACACAGTTGAAAAGAGTTGCAGGAGACAAATTAAATGTTATTTAACCCATTACTAGACGTCAAAAAATTGTTGCAGACGACAATTTTGATATGGCTAAAACAATGAATTATGAGAAAGCATTGTAGGAAAGGGAAAATGCTTATTACCAGCATTTTCTTCTTTTCCTTCAATGTTTTCAGAAACCTTATTTCTTAGGGGCATGAAAAGTTGTGATTGTGTGGTAATAGGTTAAAACATTCGATTTTTTATTCTTCCGTTTGGTAGAAAATATTATGGGAAAAAAAAAAAAATAACAAGGGAAAGGACAAAAATCTTGTTACTAGCATTACCTTCTTTTCCCTCAATGTTTTCCAAAACTTTCTGTGATAGAGTCTTCAAAACCATTGATTATTTGGTAAATGGTTAACCCATTACCAGACCACAAAATTTTACACTGATCCAAATCGAAAGCTGTTGCAGACGACAACTGAAATATGGCTCAATCAGTGAGATTTGCGTCAGAAAGGTTAGAAAAGATTGTGGGAAAAGAATAACATGCTGGTTACCAGCATTTTCTTCTTTTTCCACAATATTTTCCACAGCTATCTTTCATACAGGCATTAAATTTCGCAAAATTGTGTGGTAATTAGAGAATACTTGTATGCTGCAATCTCGATAGAATGATTTGCTTTTTTGATAGTAAACAAGTGTTACTAGTTTAGAGGAGATGTTGAGTGGGAGCACGACCACGACGCAGACGAAATCTGGACTATGACAATTACTTGATGTTTTCTTCGAACACAGCTGAGCTAATAATAGCCACTGATAATCTATATCAATGATATCAGAGATTAAATCAGGAACAATATATTTAATGGAAAAGTAACCAGCTGTGCAGATAAAGATGACATAGCATACATGCAAGCTGATCCCACTCTATGCTACACAGCAGTTAATTTGTTGCAAAATGCTGCAAATAGACAGACATACTAACTGATCAAGTATGGAAGAAATAAAAACACAAATAACAGTTTAAGTTTGAATTATGTACATGTATTAAACCCCCCCCCCTCTCTCTCTCTCTCTTCCACACATTTTAAAATTTTAAAGAAAACAACAAGAAAACAATATACAAGTATTAATAATCAAAATTCCAAGTCAATCTTCCTGTTCGAAACAATGTTCTCTTGATTTGGTAGTATTGTTCATGATCAGACTGAACATATGTGCATACTGATCACGATCTTTGCTATCAACAAATGCACCAAGGATTGGGAACAGCATGAAAATCTTTAGAATCAATAAATTTATACCTTGCCTTTGATTTTGATTTCATATTTTACATGTTGTCTAAACAAATGCATATTCTCACAATTAATTTGAAATCAATGAAGACAATGTAATGTAAGACAATGCCATTGTGATTACAGTAAAATGTATCAAACATTGCATGCCAACTTTTTTGTTTAACAATGATTTTATATTAGTTAGCGTTCACTTTTTACGTCTATTGTTGGTACACTTCTAAATTTATTGTCACGCAATTAAGTGTGTTCATCTCTTCCAACGGATACAAGGGCCAACTCCACGTAAAAACTCTACCATAGTTTTCCTCCCCTCACTGTAATCTAAGCACAAATTTCGAAGTCGCTCCTTTAGGTTCTTGGTAACAGTCTTAATTCTTTTTCGTGGTGGCTGTCGATTTGCATTCTGATACATGTAGGTCTCTACAATAGCCTGGTCCTTTCTGAAGCTGTCAATTATCACCCAGACAGATGGGTGGTTGTATCCAATCAATTTCCGAAAGTCCCGATTCCAACTTTCGCAGATGTTGTTTGTTCTTGATTCACCGTTGATGGTTGCTTCGTGCACATTCTAAAGCTGAGGCGGGAAGATAGGTGGAATTTGCCTGACTCGAACTTCGGAAAATCAATGTTTATTTTTTTATTTCTTGATTCCTTTGTGGAAAGAAAAGCATACGAAAATACATCTCTTCTAATGGAATAGTCTGCAAATTAGTATGACAAGTTAACACAAACTCGAATTTACGTTTTATCGCATGTGTTAAATTTCCCCATATCTTTGGGTTCTCATCACAATTGATTTTGGAGCCTGGTCATACTATCATTGTTTCCCATTTTGAGGGGTTGAAACATGTCATCACGGTCACATGTAATATCATGTCGATACATGAAATATATGTTCAGCAGACATGATCTTATATAATTTTCAGATCAGCTTCCGTGTTTCACATTGATATATTGGATATGTGGATACCTCCAATTGTCAATTTAAAAGTCTTGAAGAATCATAGCTTAATTGAAAGAAACAGAGAGACTACATCTTCAGAAGCAACTGGTAGCAGTTGCATTTAACAAGCCAAGCAAACTTTCAAGTGCCTTTTCCTCTACATAAAGTTGTTGAGGACACCAAGAAAAGAGTTTGAGTTTTTACTGATGGTACGTTTTGACAGGAAAGATGTGGGAGAAAATAAACAAATGAATAATACATCTAATTATCAAAAAGAAATCAGTTTTCCTCACTTCAGTGTAGTCCGCGGGAATGAGTTCAATCTTGCATTTGGACTGGACGTTCTGTGCAATCTGAACTTGATCTCTGCCGTTGGCACGTGTTCCTGATTTTTCGCAGATGGCGCTAAAAGGGCTAATAGTGGTATATTGGTATCCTTGAGATTTTGACTGATCAATTTTTGGTAATTTTAATTTGCCAAATACTGGACCAAAAAAGGAACTGGAAAATCCCTGAATAGGAAAAAAAATGCTGGTTGTACTCACCAATGCCGTCGGTTCATGCACCATCTCCAGTTCCTGTTTCATGTAATAAATCCAGATTTACGAATGAACTAATATGCACAAAAAAGCACAAGAATTTCCTATGGCCCACACTTTCAGACATTTGCCAGGGTTGCCCCAATAAATTATAGACTTTGCTAATTTCTTTATCTGAAGTTTATTCGTCATAAAATTCTGCAAGTAATAACTTCAGCCACCCAGTTTCAATCAAGTACGTCCATGAGTAATAAAATGAAATTATAATACTTGAATTACGCATCATTAATTGATTCAAGGCAAGCGTACCCTGTAATTCCATATTGTGTGCAGATATAGTATAATTAGAGATATTTTGCTGTTAGTTTGAGTTTACACTCGGAATACAGGTACATGATAAACATGAAAATTAAAACTTTTCATAGTTATTAATTCTCTAATGTAAACTCTGTCCACGAGTAACTGGGACAACCCACTTATGTATGAGGAACAAATAATCCGAGAGCACTTGAATACGGTGGAACTCAAACAATTGTTTTCACTTAGTTACCTTGAAACAAAATTTATACGAAATTTCGAAAGTTAGAACTATATCAGATGTTCAGTAGAGTGGTACACTTAAGTATAGAATGAATATGATAAACCTCATTTTATACCATCCTCTTAACTCCAGTTCCTAGTACAGAAATGTATACATGTAGTCTCTAATGTTGATGCTGAAATTAAAAAAAAAAGAATGACTCCACTCGGATAGTATACAATGGCATGCCCACAAAAGCCCTTCACATCTCAGTCCAGTTCCAGGCCTCTGTATATTTTTCATGCCACGGATGAATGAATGAATGAATGGATGGATAGAATGGTTGGTTGGTTGGTTGACTGACTGACTGACTGAGTGACTGACAGTGACTGATTGATTGGTCACAGCGTCAGTTCGCTTATTCATGTATATCTTGGTTTCATCGGTACTTAGTTAGGCTCTGAAGTTTCTTGCCTAAGGACAATCCAACGAAAAGTTCAGTGCTTCCAGTGAGGTTCCAACCTTGGCCTTCGGTTTTCGAGTCCTACTTGACCACTGAGCCATGCAGGATCCCTTTTGATGCCACAGACAGAGTCCATCTTTTCCCATTTTGATGATAGATTTAATGTGCATTTCTAATCCTCTGCATAAATCGACAAGTAACCCACGATATGAGTGGTAACTCCCATTTCTCCCAAAAGGCTAGTTATATTTTTGTCGACGTAAATACTCTTATTTCAAGAGAGTAGCTGCAACACAAAACAAGAGCACCAAGCTGTGAGTGGTAATTCACATTCCTTCCAAAATGCAAGTTTTGTTGGGGATTGGTTGGTGTTGATGATGATGATCGGAGAAATCTTACCAAACAGAATGCAAATAAGATGATAGTAGTAGAGTAGATGGGGATATCGGCTCAACCCACTATACCACCACCACAGAAATCCCACCCCCCAAAAAATTCAACCACAAAAATCCCAACCATATTTTTATCCATCCCAAACACACAAAAAAACGACCATGATATAGTATAATTTTTATATTCGATCGATCCGTGTCAAAAAAATCCATAATTATAAAACCCACAAATTTTAAAACCGCAAAAAAGGTTTTAAAATGTTTACATTTAATTCACAATTTTATAGTGAAACCAGGCTATGGTGTCTATCAAATTTTCTAATATATACCTTTTATCATCATCGGAACCCAACGCTTTTTTGTTAACCTCCTCCGTATATATTTCATGACCGCGACTTATCAATACATACATATTTCTATACTGGTCTTTATAATTGCCAATTTTTTTTTCATTTTTAATTACTGACTTTTTAATTTAAAAAAATATTGTTATATATAAAATGACATACAATGTAGATACAAGAAAGATAACTCTCGAAAAACCACTATTTGAAATAAATGAGGATCTTATATATAGCAGTTTAATGAGTAATGGTAAAAAAGGTGTTTATTATATAGTAGACTCTGCTACGCCTGATGGTAAGAAAACCTTATAAGAAATTCATGAATTTGACTACAAAAATCCCATTCATTATATTAATATGAAATATACTGAAGATCTTCACCACTTTTTATTAACCACATCTGAAAAGTGTGCTGAATATGATGAAAAAAATAGGATGTTTATATATCAAGTGTTTCAAGCTTGTTATATTTTAAACAATTATGGCATGGATGGTTTTGTTAGAGTAAAGGTAGATTTACTTGATGATGAATTCTTTCAAATGGAAAATGGTAAAAAATTAAAACCAACAGACTTTTTTGATGATATGATTAAAGATGGTAAATACTTTTTAAAAGTCTGTGGCGTTTGGAAAGGTTTAAAAAAGAATAAAACAGGTCTTTCAATGAGGGTAGGAGGTGTTGAAATAAAAACATTAGAAGAGGTAAATAAGGATAAATTGGCCATTCAAGATTTGAGTAGAAAAAGATTTAACAAAATCCCACCCCCACCGAAATGCCACCATCCCATCCTTGTTAAATAACCATAATATAGTATAATTTTTATATTGGATCGATCCGTGTCAAAAATAAAAAAAAATCCAAAAAATCAGGAGGAAGAAAATAATTAAACTAAAAATAAATTTTGATATTTTTAACCTTGCTAAATAATGTTGAAAAACGTTGAACTAGCTTAAGAATCACCTTTAACTCCGTTTTCTATACCTTAACATTAGAGAAAGTATAGATGAAGTAAGACGAGTCATGAAACTAACATGATATAAACCATTTTTTCACACCTCCTCATCGAAAACGAAAGAGGAAGTTATTTAGTACAAAACCCTATAGCTTTCACTTAACACACCAAAAAACCGAAAATGGTAGTATAATATAATATCAACGAACATTTTTACCCTGTTTTTTTTTTTTTTTTTTTTAATGTTTAACGTGTACAATAATTGTATAAAATACTTATTCTGTTTTTAAACAGCAGCCTTACAACATTGTGTTTTTAATGTGAAAGAAATGTATTGATACGGTATTAACTTACGAGCTGTTAGGCTTCGCCAGAGGTTACCATTTTATGTTAGTGTTTGGTATTAACTTACGGGCTGTTAGGCCTCGCCAGAGGTTACCATTTTTTGGTATTAACTTACGAGCTGTTAGGCTTCGCCAGAGGTTACCATTTTATGTTAGTAATAACATTCTTACAAAATCAAAAATACAACAAGGAAGTAAGACCGCTTTATTATCATAAATAAAAATCATATTTTTATACAATTACCACATACATTTCATTTTTTAGAAAAAAACAAAGCAAAAAAAAAAATATTAATATCATAATATACTACCATCATCCTCAAAAGTCCAGTCTAAAGTGATATTATATGAGTATACACATTGCGAAATATTAGACAAAGTTGTGAAATACTATGTCACATGATCTTGGCGTGGGAGTAGATAAACCTTTTTTTAAATATTCAACCCTTTACCGGGTTAAATATTTTTTTACAAGTCTAACTCTATCAGTATTGTCACATACGCGTTTTTCACGTGGAAGTTGGTGGATCTAGTTATAAAGTTTATAACATCGCATTGTTTTACTTCTAAAGGCCGAGGAAAAACTATGCAACTACAACCTTCTTCTTTCTTTTTCACTATGGAGTAGTCGGCCTTTTCGACTCCGTTTACGACTATGTTAACTGTTGCCTCTTCTTTTAGGATATTACCGACTTTAACGGCCCTTAAAGATCCTCTTATAATTCTACCCGGAGCTGCTAAGCAATAGCCTCCTAATTCGTGATGTATTCCAGCGTAAACTCGTAATTACCGTTTTCTAATGCTCCTTGTTCCTCAGCATGAATGCTTATAACGGGTTTAGGGCCTATGAGAGAAGGGAGCGATACTTTTCCATCCACGTAGGATTTTGTCGCCAAATCTCTCTCTTCTACCTGAGTTGCAGCGTTTTTTAGAGAAAAACCTTGGAGATTTACGTTAGCTACCGCTGAGAAACTCCCATCAGGATTCTTTATGATAGCTCCACCGTTATCGACGTAATTTTTATTGGCGGCGGCGTCACGGTCTATGGGATTCGGTAATCCAGTGATCGGGTGATAGCTCATATCTATTTCGCCAGCCATTGAAAAAGATCCGTCTTGGTTTTTTGTCAAGGCTTTTTCACCCGCAGTGGCCGCCTCAACGATGGTATCTACGTAAAACTTATTTGCGGCTTGTTGTTTTCTATAGGCGTTCCGACGTTGGAAATTCTCCGCCCACCCATGGAAACGTCACCGCTTGCTATATACCCTCCAGGTCCGTAAACAAAGGCTCGATTGGCAACATCTACGTATTTTTTAGTTGCAACGTCTTGTGGGTCTACGGGATCTATAAGATTCGTTATAGTATACACCCGCATATTTATATCTGCAACAGCGGAAAAAGTGCCGTCTTGTTGCTGTACTATTGCTTTGCCGCTCCTATCCACATAACTTTTAGTAGCAGCTTCATTCGGTTCTGTTGGCGAATCAACATTTTTTATTTTATTAAAACCCATGCTTAAATACCCTGTCATATGGTATCGTCCGTTTTCATCCAACAGCCCTAAGTTGCTGTCAACATAATTCTTAGTCGCGACGTCTTGAGGATTTGTCGGATTACTAACCCTCGTTAATGTATTACCAGCCATATTTATAGAACCGGTAACGGCAGTTGTTCCATCTTTACGTAAAAAATTATTATTTATTGTAAGCGAGTGACACACCATCACCGCTTGTTTTAACATCATCCATTCCTCCAAATTTACTAACAGGCATTTTTTTTATTACTAATAAAAATTATTTAAAACATTTTGAAATTTATTACCCAAACCCAACTCTTTAAGAATGTACAAACATAAATGACCACAAAATACTTGCCCAGCTTGTTGTATTTGATCACTATTGTAATGTATTGGACTTTTTAGGTACTCTTGAATTTCAATAGGTGGCTGTATACCATAACTGTCAAAGTAAATTTTAGTTTTGCCGTTTTTATACCAAGCAACCCAATGTGTACTAGATCCACTCGTGTCATCAAGGTTTAGTATACCACATTCCTTTTTTCTATACTTTTTCGGCAGAGTGTTTCGTAAAAATACTCCCCTAAAAGAAGGAATATTTAATCTTTTTGCTGCATCTTCTAGTTCTAGGTTGTTTAGCGGTCTGTTTGGTAAAATTTTGTTTTCAATTGCAATATCTAGCATTTTTTTATAGTGAAATATTTACAATGTCATTATTATCAACCCATGAATGAAATTCATCGGAATAACCTTTCCACTTTACTAGAGTTTTTTTTTCCTTTTTTAATAACCTTTTCTATCCTATACAACTCTTGACTAGTTTTTTGCAGCTCGGGTTCATAAAAGGTACCTTTTATTTCTTCCCCATTAAGATCTACAATTTTATATGTTACAGGCGATGTATGTTTTACTTCAGAAACTGTAAAAACCTCTTCAGTCCATCTGGTGGTATAACCTTTCTCAAAAGTCTTTTTCTTTTTAGTTATCCTTACTTTGTCTGCAACGGAAAACTTAGGTTTTATATCTTTTATTTCGAGATGATCGGGGTAAAGATTTCTCCAAACTTTGGTTTCATTTTCTTTTTTACTAGCATTTACTGGCGTCATCTTAATGGAAGAATGTCTCGTGTTATTATATTCTTTGACGAGATCTGGTAACACATTAATGTAAACGTTTGTGGAGTGAGCAGAAAAATACTTCCACATTTTTTTTTTCATTGTTCTAATCCATCTTTCAAGCACGCTAGATTTTTTCTCATTTTCAGTGGAATACAATTCAATTAAGTCTTTAACATCTTTGTTATAAAACTCTGTACCCTTATCCACCCACATTTTATCTGGTTTTCTCTCCTTAAAAATACTCTTTAATGCTATAGCAACAAATCTCCCTGTTTTGTCTTTTATTGGTACCAACCAACCGTATTTGGAAAAGATGTGAATGACAGCGAGAAGATATTTAATACTACGATTAAACTTAGAAAATGCTTGCATGTCTACTAAATCTGCAGCCCAAATCTTATCAATACCGTTTACTCTAACTCTCCTTTTCTTAAATTTTCTTTTTACGGGTTTGTGTAATTCTTCCGATAAATTTATCGTGCTGAAAATTTTTTTTAACCCCCATTCCAAATTTCACCTTTGTTCCAATGAGCCTACTAATGATGGACTTATCCATTTTTTCCCTAACCGTTGGATTGTAAATACCTTCTAGCTCTGTTAGCATATTTTTATCGCACAGTTCGTTTCTAACTTTAGTAGTAGGATTTTGTAAATAGCAAACATCGTGATGGTATGCAGCTTTATCAACGCGGTTTATTGGTTTGCTCCAATCCTTTGGTGTTAAATCTGGATTGAGTCTTTTTTTTTTTTTTTTAATTTAGTGCCGGGCCCCGTAAAATTATGACCAGGGAGATGCATTTCAAAAGGTAAATTATTTATAACTTTATTTAGCACTGATCCACCTTCTTTTACTCCTTGTGTCTTAACAAACTGTGTTTTAGTTGTTCCACATACAACACATTTTCCACGGTTCATATTTCTTCCATTTTTAGTAACAACATGTTCTATGTTGGCTGTATCGGTAGCATTTTTACATTTAACGCAATACATTTTTTATATATAAAAATTAAAAAACTTATATAGAAAATGGATATTGTAAATTTATCATGGAACGAAGTAGTATCAAAGAGATTTAGTCATCCTCTTTTACCAAAAAGTATTAGAGGGTTAATCATAGGTAAATCAGGATGTGGCAAAACCACTCTTTTGCTTAACCTCCTGCTCAGACCAGGTTGGCTTGACTATGATAATCTATGTGATTTTGGAAAAAGCCTTTTTCAACCAGAATATCGCATACTTAAAAAAGCTTTTGAAGACAGACTACCAAAAGAGGGTATTTTAAGGTTGTTTAACATGCGAGATGAGATACAGGATTTAAATGTTTCTCCAACAGCTTTGGTTGAAGAATGGGTAAAAACGATTAAAAACAAATCAGATATAAAGTGTAGTTTCTTTGAAACTGCTGGGGATGTATCTAATCCCAAAGAGTTGAGCTCAGAAAACAAAAATTTAATGATTTTTGATGATTTACTTTTAGAAAAGCAAAATAAGTGCGAGTGTTACTACATTCGCGGAAGACATAGTAATGTTGACTGCTTTTACCTCTCACAAAACTATTTTAGGTTACCGAGGCAAACTATTAGAGAAAACGCAAATTTTATCTGCCTTTTCCCACAAGACCTTAAAAACATTAATCATATTTATAACGATCATGTAGGTGAAGACATGCCTAAGGATGAGTTTAGAAATTTTTGCCAAAAGTCGTGGGAAAAACCAAACGGTTTTGCCATCATTGATCTAACCAGTAAAAAACATGAAGGAAAGTATAGAAACGGCTTTGACAATTTTTATATACCTAAGTCAGTATAAAAAAAATTGAAAATAAATTAAGAAAAAAAAAAAAATACTGCTTATAAAATGAATGTCATTACTGATTTATTTGGAGTAACATATAATTTAAATGGTTTAAGTGCAAATGAGGTTATAAGCGCTGTTAAAGATATGGTAGAAAATGAAATACCAAAAAATCTTGTTTTTTTTCTCAGTAAAAACTTTTAAAAAAAGAATTCAAATGCTCACACTGAAAAAAGAGTTTAGCTCTTTTGAGAAAGAAAATAGGGGCACCGATAAAAAAGAATTATACATTTCTTTTATAAAAAACCATGTTTTAGAATTATTTTTTAATTTAAATCATTGGGGGGAGGTTTTTGAAAAGAAGAGGAGGATAGAACTAATAAAAAACATAGAAAACATATTAAAGAAATATTGCCATATGTAAATGAAATATTTAAAATAACTTTATTATTTAACAAAAATTTTAAAAATTTAAATAAAATATACTTTGGATTTAAAGATTTGAGGCGTTCGGATTGTTACAAACAAAAAGATATTTTTTAGTTAAAAAAATATATCTTGATGTAAGATATATTTTTACACAACCTAAATATATTTTTTACTAAATAAAATGGAAGATCTTTTAAAACAAATTGTAAAAAACACCGACCACAAAACATCATTCCAAATTATAGTAAGTGACAACAAAACACGCTATAGAACTAGGTTTAATCCACCAATTCAGCTGGAAAAGGATAAAAAATATGAAATAGCATTAGTAAACCTTGAAACTTACTACTCTTTTCCAAACATTGATACAACAAACAACATTTTTATTTATTCTCCAGACAATGGTACTTCATGGGTTAAAATTGAAATACCTGAAGGAAGTTATGACCTTATTGACATCAATGATACCATTCACCAGGAAATGAGAAAAAAGAATCACTACGATGAAGTTAATGATGAATATCACATTAATATTTCTGCGAACACAAATACCCTAAAGTCTGTTCTTACTCTGGAAGATGGTTATCAAGTAGATTTTAACCATCCAAACTCTATTTCCTAAGTATTAGGATTTACTCACGCAAAATATACACATGGATTTCATGAGTCGGAGAATGTAGTGAACATTCTTAGTATAAACAGTCTGCTCGTTAACATAGATATTATTTCAGGAAGTTATGTCAATGGATCAACGCAAAACACGATTTACTCTTTTTTTCAAAATGTTTCTCCTGGATATAAGATAGTTGAGTCGCCAGTTAATTTAGTTTATTTACCAGTCAGGTTGAATGAAATACACAACCTAGAGGTAGCAATTACAGACGAAGATGGAAATTTACTAAATCTTAGAGGTGAGAATTTTTCAATCAGATTTCATATTAGAGAAGCGAGATAAACAAAAAAAATATATATATATATATAAAATGACAAGTTATACAAATGTTAAAGTAAATATATCAGAAGGACAAAAGCAAAAGCTTCAATCTGCTGTTCAAGCGGGTTGTCCAGTAAGTATTCGTTTAGGCCATGAAGATTTACAAGGTAATGATACTATAGCAATTACTAATTCGCAAGCAAAGAAAGTGGTTAAAGCCTATGAGAATGGCAGAGGTATAACGATCAGAATGAGTGTAAATCAACTTAAACACAATATGAAAATAGAGGGAGGTTTTCTTGGAATGTTGGCTGGGTTGGCCGCGAGTGCTTTGCCAGTGCTAGCAAAAACCGTTTTACCAGCGTTATGTGTTGGTGCTCTTTCTGGATTAGCCTCATCAGGAGTACAAAAAGCAATGGGATCAGGTCTTTACCTTAAAAAAGGAGGATGTATTTGCCAGATAGAAACTGATGGTAAAGGGCTTTATTTGGGACCCGCTAAAGGTAAAGGATTAGAGTCTGTTGGTGATGGTTTGTACTTTAAAAAAAGGCGGAAAGTTTTATGATGGAGAAGGACTTCTATTAGGCCCTAATAGCCCTTTTGCTAATATACCTATTTTAGGAGTTATATTATAAATATTATTTATAATAAAAAATGAGTGTTTATAAATTTGGTGTAAAACCAAAAATTAGTTAACCTAAAACAATTTATTGGCTCCCATTGCAAGGTGCAAAACATCCACCTCGAAAAGTAAATACGGTAACCTGGGAAATTTTCAGTCAAGAAAAGATTACACTTAAGCCTAATGAAGTAAAACAAATACTATTAGGCTTTGGGATTATGATGAGTAAAGGAGTTGTTTTAACCTCATTAGCATACTCTTTGAAATTTAAGCGGTGCAGTTTACACAATGAGGTTATCCTTGAGGATACCGTGGGTATTATAATTACTACTACAAACAACTCTAACAAAAATGTAACAATTGAGGAGAACGAGTTTTTGTGTCTCGTTTATTACACAATTTAGTAGCTTTGTTTTAAAAAAAATATCATTTTAATAAAAAATGGAGACGATAGAGAATATTTATCCAAAATTACCACCTTCAGCCCCATCTAATGAAATGTTGCCCCTAGATGACAATGGCCATTCATACCGTTTATAAAAGATATCTGAGGTACAAAAGTTTCTTGAAAGCGAAATCCAAACAAGAGGGCCATGATGGCCCCGGGTCGCTCACCTTAGTAGAGTGCCTTAAAGGTTTTTCTTTAATTTGACCATGTGACCTAGTTTTTGACCGCAGGTGACCCAATTTCAAACTCATATTTCATGAAGACAAACATTCTGACCAATTTTCAAGTCAATTGAGCAAAAAATGTGGCCTCGAGTGCCCTATAGATATTTCTTTAATTTGACCTAGTGACCTAGATTATGACTCCAGGTGACCCAAATTTGAACTGGTCTTTTACTATATCAAAAGAAACATTTTAAGCAATTTTCAAATCAAATGAATAATAAATGTGGCCTCTAGAGTGCCCACTAGCTATTTCTTTAATTTGACCAACTGACCTAGTTTATGACCCCAGTTGGCCCAAATTCAGACTCATGTGAGATTTTACAAAGACAAACATTCTGACCAATTTTCAAGGCAATTAGGCAAATAATGT
The DNA here is from genome assembly GCA_945859785.2 of Tridacna gigas. Taxonomy (NCBI): domain Eukaryota; kingdom Metazoa; phylum Mollusca; class Bivalvia; order Cardiida; family Cardiidae; genus Tridacna; species Tridacna gigas. The sequence continues at coordinate 43,628,307 of OX244036.2, forward strand.
GGCCTCTAGAGTGCCCACAAGGTATTTCTTTATTTTGACCTAGTGACCTAGTTTATGGTTCCAGGTGACCCAAATCCAAACTCATCTGGTATTTCATCAAGACAAACATTCTGGCCAAATTTCAGGTCATTTGAGCCAGGGGCATCATATGAACAAACTTGGTAGAGGTCCACTCTGAGATGCAACATACCAAATATCAAAGCTCCACACCTTTCGGTTTCAGAAAAGAAGAATTTTAAAGTTTTCCTTCTTTGTTCCTATGTTCGAACTTGTGACCCCAGGGGCTGGGCCAGTTTTGACCCAAGCAGCATCCTTGGAACAAACTTGGCAGAAGTCCACTAGGAGATGCTACATACCAAATATCAAAGCTCTATACCTTCCCATTTAAGAGAAAAAAAAAATAAAGTTTTCCTTCTTTGTTCCTATGTTTGAACTTGTGACCCCCGGGGCAGGGCCAATTTTGACCCCAAGGGCATCATATGAACAAACTTAGTAGAGGTCTACTAGGCAATGCTACATACCAAATATCAACGCTCTACGCCTTCCAGTTTCAGAGAAGATGATTCTTAAAGTTTTCCTTCTCAGTTCCTATGTTCGAAATTGTGACCCCCGGGGCAGGGCCAACTTTTGCCCCAAGGGCATGATATGCACAAACTTGGTAGAGATCCACTAGAAGATGCTACATACCAAATATCAAAGCTCCATGCCTTCCTGTTTCAGAGAAGAAGATTTTTAAAGTTTTCCTTCTTTTTTCCTATGTAGGAAATTGTGACCCCCCAGGGCGGGGCCAGTTTTGACCCCAGGGGCATCATATGAACAAACTTGGTAGAGGTCCACTAGGCGATGCTACATACCAAATATCAAAGCTCTACGCCTTCCAGTTTCAGAGAAGATGATTTTTAAAGTTTTCCCTCTTTGTTCCTATGTTCGAACTTGTGACCCCCCGGGGCAGGGCCAGTTTTGACCCCAAGGGCATGATATGAACAATTTGGTAGAGGTCCACTAGTAGATGCTTCATGCCAAATATCAAAGCTCTATGCCTTCTAGTTTTAGAGAAGAAGAATTTTAAAGTTTTCCTTCTTTGTTCCTATGTTGGAAATTGTGACCCCCGGGGCGGGGCCAGTTTTGACCCCAGGGGCATCATATGAACAAACTTGGTAGAGGTTCACTAGTAGATGCTACATGCCAAATATCACAGCTTTACGCCTACAAGTTTCAGAGAAGATTTTTAAAGTTTTCCTTCTTTGTTACTATGCTCAAACTTGTGACCCCCGGGGCGGGGCCAGTTTTGACCCCAAGGGCATCATATGAACAAACTTGGTAGAGGTCTACTAGGCAATGCTACATACCAAATATCAAAGCTCTACGCCTTCCAGTTTTAGAGAAGATGATTTTTAAAGTTTCCCCTCTTTGTTCCTATGTTCGAACTTGTGACCCCCGGGGGCAGGGCCAGTTTTGACCCCAAGGGCATGATATGAACAACTTGGTAGAGGTCCACTAGTAGATGCTTCATGCCAAATATCAAAGCTCTATGCCTTCTAGTTTTAGAGAAGAAGATTTTTAAAGTTTTCCTTCTTTGTTCCTATGTTGGAAATTGTGACCCCCGGGGCGGGGCCAGTTTTGACCCCAGGGCATCATATGAACAAACTTGGTATAGGTCCACTAGTAGATGCTACAAGCCAAATATCAAAGCTCTACGCCTTCAAGTTTCAGAGAAGAAGATTTTTAAAGTTTTCCTTCTTTGTTACTATGCTCAAACATGTGACCCCCAGGGCGGGTCCAGTTTTGACCCTAGGGGCATCATATGAACAAACTTGGTAGAGGTCAACTAGGCAATGCTACAAACCAAATATCAAAGCTCTACGCCTTCCAGTTTCAGAGAAGATGATTTTTAAAGTTTCCCCTCTTTGTTCCTATGTTCGACCTTGTGACCCCCTGGGCAGGGCCAGTTTTGACCCCAAGGGCATGATATGAACAAACTTGGTAGAGGTCCACTAGGAGATGCTACATGCCAAATATCAAAGCTCTACGCCTTCAAGTTTTAGAGAAGAAGATTTTTAAAGTTTTCCTTCTTTGTGACTATGCTCAAACTTGTGACCCCTGGGGCGGGGCCAGTTTTGACCCCAGGGGCATCATATGCACAAACTTCGTAGAGGTCCACTAGGAGATGCTACATACCAAATGTCAAAGCTCTGCGCCTTCTAGTTTCAGAGAAGAAGATTTTCAAAGATTTTGCATTTTTTTCCTTTTTGTTGCCATGGCAACCAGAGTTGTGGGTGGAATTCAATTCTTTGAACAATTTTGGTAGAGCTTCACCCAAGGAACATCCCTGCCAAGTTTCATCAAGATTGGCCCAGTGGTTTAGGAGAAGATGTTTAAAGAAATTGTTGACGGACGACGGACGACGGACGCCGGACATAGGGCGATCACAATAGCTCACCTTTAGCACGTTGTGCTAAGGTGAGCTAAAAAGAGATGCCCTTGCAAAGAAATATTTTAGAGCTGCTATAATCGTTGATAATATTGATACTGTTCTCATTACTGTTGCTATGGCATCAGGAGCTGGTGGAATAGGACTGTTATCAACAATTGTAGCTATACCAGCTGTCACTGCGATGGAATCAGCAGCATTGGCTACTGGTTTACTGAGTATTATAGGTAAGTATAGTGTAAGAGTAACAACCAGTATCAAAAGCTTTGATTGATAATCATATATCAGATGATGAGTTTAAGATGATTATGGAAGAGCTGGAGAAGTATAAAACTATGAAAAGTGAGATAAGAACAAAGGTAAAGAAGCAGATAAAAGCAGAAAATGAAGAAACATTAATCGAGAAAGGGAGGCAAGAAGCCCACGAGTCCTTTCGGAGGTTGGTTGAAAAGAATAGTTCGAGTTCCTAAGAAACCTAAAATAAAGTTTTCATGTAGCTTTAGTTATGAAACGTGACAAAAATTGTGTTAAAAACTGTGATAAAAACTGAGATAAAAACTGTGTTAAAAAAAATAATGATAATAAAAAATGTCTTTTTTAAAAATCACTGATCCTACAAAAAGGGACTTAATTGTAAAAGAATATCTTGAAACAAAAAAGAATATCCGCGATAGTCTAATAGCAGAGAAAACAGGCGAGCTAGAATTGCAAACTGACCTTTCAAAGTTTTTTAAACCTATTACAGAAACACAAAAAGCTGCAACAAAGGAGATTACAGAGGGACTTAAACCTATTAAAGAAGGCATCGAACAGTTACCTCAACAGTTGCCTCAACAACAATTTGTTCCTGAAGAAGAAGGGCTTACATTATTAGATAAAAATATAATAGAATACTAAATACTGAGAAAAAAGGAAAAATTGACGAAACATTTGGTATTGAAAAAATTGGTGATAATTATTATATGGGTAATAAACTAGTTGATTACGATGGTGAATATATTATTATTGAGGGTAAGAGATACAAATCAACAGATGGATTGTGGGAACTTATTACATCTAAAGATCCAGATGAAAGTATGTTTAATATCGATGATCATATCATGTATGATAAAATATTAAAAGCCACTGATGTTATTTATGTTGGTAATAACCCCAACAATCACCCCCAAAAAAGTAAGGGTAGAAAATGGAAGGAATTTATTGCCCCTGTTTGGAAGGTTATCAGAGCAGGAAAAAAATATGAAGGAAAAGGAGTTGTAATCCCGCATTAATAGAAAGACTAGACCTGCTGATGGCAAGTAAAGCAGCAGGTAACACAGGTGTGAGAAACGAGCTTGTTAGCATATGTGATGAATTAAAAAGGCAAGGTGTCATAGATTCAAACAGTTATAAAAATTTAATGTCTATACTATAAAAAGATGATTACGCCAAAAAAGCGAGGATTTAAAAGAAAGTATTCATATGCAGGTGCCGGAATCTTTGATAGCATCGCTAGCTTTTTTACAAAACTTTACTAGTAGCGCAGCTAAACAGATTGCGTCTTCTGCCTTTGATGTGGGAAAGAGTGTTGCTAAGGAAGGGGCGAAAAAAGCTTTAGAGGCTGGAAAGAGTGCTGCTGTAGACGCAGGAAAGAGGTTAGTTGAAAAAGCTTTAACACCAAAATCACGAAAAATTTTACAAAAACATACTGCTGCTGCACCTACAGTGCAAAGTGCACCTACGGCGCAAAGTACACCTACAACACAAAACATTAACACCTTAAAAGATGGAAGTGCAATTGCTATTCAAGACTTAGTTAAAAAATTAAACAGTGGGTCTGGCATTAAAGTAATATAATTTAAATTATTATTATAATGATAAAAAATGAGCATTTTAGACATTAAAGAACCAATTTTTAAAGACGATAGTATTGATGAGGATGAGTATGAACACTTTGAGTATGAACCAATTACAGGTACCAATCTCAACAACTCCGGAGGAGATATTAGGATTAACATTGAAACACAGGATCTGTTTACACATCCCTCTGAGTCTTATTTACTTATTATAGGTGAATTAGTAAGAAATGATAATGGAGCAGTTTATGATGCTGGCGCCAACATTTCGCTAACAAATAATGGTTTGATGCATCTATTTAAAAATATTAGATATCAACTTAGCGGCCAAGAGATTGAAAGCATAACATATCCAGGACAGGCTACCACAATGCTTGGATTGTTAAAATATCCGGATGATTTTTCTAAATCACAGGGGTTAAACCAATTGTGGTATAAGGATACCACACTTCTTGCAGATGATAGCAATACTGGTTTTGAAGTAAGAAGACGGTATATTATATGAGATGCGCAACCGCGTGGTATGTTCAGTTTTAGAGTTCCGTTAAAACATATATTTGGTTTTTGTGAAGATTATAATAAAGTTCTTTATGGAATGAAGCAAACTCTCACCTTGACAAGAAATGATAATGATGATGCAATTTTTAAAAGAGGGCTAATTTCAGCAGCGGATGGTGGTGCACCAACCCCAGCTGTTATTGCTGGCCGAGTTAATTAAAAAAAATATCATGGTTTATGCCCCACGTTATGCCTGCGGATAAGGAGAAGATGGAACTTTATAAATTTATCGAGAAAAAAGAAAAATTTCCAGTCGGATATAGAATGCTAGAATGCGACTCTATTTCAGTTCCTCAGTCAACAACATTTACCTGGAGACTTTCCGTTAAATCATCTCCCGAGGTGCCGCGTTTTATTATTGTTGGTTTTCAGACTGGTAAAAGGGGTGACCAAGAGCAAAATCCATCAATATTCGACAACGCAAACGTTAAAAATATTTATGTTATGTTAAATTCCACTAGATATCCCGCGGTTGACAGTTAGTTGTGTTGGTTAAAGAACATGGTTTGTTACCAGAGGAGCCACCTAAATCGTTGATTGTATGGTGTTTAACGCCGTTTTCAACATTATTTCAGTTATATCGCGGCGGCCAGTGCACCTATCCATGCTTTCCTGGCGTTTCTTTTACCAGTACTCCGCACAATATTCTTTCCAAGCCACTGGCTGCTTTCCCACATAACCATCGTCGAAACAATGGTCAGCGGTGAGAGAGGAATGAATCCTGTTGCAATGACTATCATCAATCCTCGGAAAGAAATTGGCCACTCCGGGGATCGAACCAGCGACCTCCTGTTCTCAAGTCCTGTACGCTACCGACTGAGCTACGGGGGCTTGGCCCACCTAAATCAGAAAAGAAAAAAGATCCTAGGTTTGATAGATTAAAAACTATTATGAAAAATCCTAGAAAAGTTAGTTTAGAGGATGTTGAAACTGGGGAAATAAAAACTTTTCCATCAATTTACAAGGCAGGTAAATTTATAGAGCGTTGCCCTCAAACGATTATGAACTGGAATGGAAGAGTTTGAAAGAATAAATATACTGGCGTAAGCTATAGGATTAATATTCAGTAATTTTATTATGACTATGTCATAATAAAATTTTACGAAATTAGCTTAAGAAATTATATTTATTATAAAAAATGAGTTTGTTCAATAGAATTACAAATGTAGCTAGACAAGCTGCGTCTAATGTTTACTCAGGAGCAAGACGACTAGCCTCGGCAGTTGTTCCGGAACCTATACAAAGAAGGATAACTGATTTTAGTAATTGGCTAACCGTTAATGTGGAGACAACACAGATACCGCAAGTGTTGGATGAAATTGTTGAACATGTTAGAGAAAATTACCCCCCCCCCCCCCCAAGGCAACCGTTTGAGATTAGAGTTGCTCAATCCGCACCTAGAGAGTATGCTACTCAACATGTTATGGAGGGTAGAGAAGGTTATACACCCCCTAGGTTTTTTACAGAAACGAGGGATGTTCTCCAAAACACTCTTCGAAGAAACCTGCAAACAAAGGTAAAACTTGTCCTTAAGTGTAAATTGTATTTACCCACAGACCCTAACTCGGAGAGGGAATATGCTTTTCACTCTAGGCAATTAGTAAACTTAAATGAGGAAGGAGTAGATGAATTATTACAATATATGATAGATGGAATTTTAGAAAAGTTAGCTAAGTTCCAAAGAGAAGGTAGTGGTTTTACTTTTTCAAGTATAGTACGGTTAGAACTACACACAGCTGTTTATAATCCTTTACGTGCTGAAGGTCATTTATCTTTACCAAAATGGATTGTAAATAAACGAGCAGTTATCAACATAAAAAATCAAGATGATAAATGCTTTTTATGGTGTGTTTTAAGAAAATTAAATCCTACAGACAAAAACGCAGAACGAGTTGACGGGGTTTTACAATCAAGGGAAAATACTATAAACATCGAAGGAATAAAGTATCCTGTTTCGTTTAAAGATATAGATAAGTTTGAGAAACAAAATTTAGAAATTAGTGTAAACGTTTATGGGTATGACAAAATAAAAGAATATATTTACCCTCTTAGGCTTAAAAAAGATGAAAAAGTAATCATGTTGACCTGCTTTTTATTAAAGATGGAGAAAATACGCACTATGCCCTCATAAAAAACGTTAATGGTTTAGTGAGAAAACAAGTAACAAATACTCATAATGGAAATATAGAATTTTGTAAGCGATGTATGAATCATTTTGGTAGTAAAGAACTTTTAGAAAAACATATACAATACTGTAACAATCATGAGCCTATTTTTTTAGAAATGCCAGAAAGAGGTACAATGCTAAATTTTGAAAACCATGCTAAAAAACTCCGTGTCCCCTTTGCTGTATACGCTGATTTTGAAAGTATTTTAGAAACTATACACACATGTCAGCCAAACTCAGAAAATAGTTACACTATACAACGTCAAAAACACATACCTTGTAGCTTTTACTACCTTATAAAATGTTTTGATGATGATGTTTGTGCACCTATAGAAAGACAATATGTAGGAGAAAACGCTGAAGAAGTTTTTATAAACTGGTTAACAAGAGGTATAAGAGAAATTTACCAAAGGTACTACCAAAATCCTTTGCCTATTAAAATAACAAAAGAGGAAAAAGCAAAACACGAAAGAGAAACACATTGTTGGATTTGTAATGAAGAATTTACTCATGCTAATTACAAAGTAAGAGGTCATTGTCATTTTACAGGCAAATATAGTGGTGCAGCGCACAATGAATGTAACCTAAAGGCTAAAACCCCTAACTTCACGCCCGTGTACTTTCATAATCTTAGTGGATATGATGCACATCTTTTTATTAAATATCTTGGTAGATCTGCTGGAAAGATTGATTGTATCCCAAATAATGAGGAGAAATATATTAGTTTTAGTAAAAACATTGGGGTTGCAAAAAATACAATTCATAAAATTAGATTTCTTGACAGCTTTAAGTTTATGAGCACAAGCTTAGATAGTCTTTCAAGTAACTTGAATGAAAACCAGTTAAAAATTTTATCAAGATTTTTTACAAAAGAGCAGTTACACTAGTTAGGAGAAAACTTAAAGAAACTCAGTTACCGCCTAAAGAAGCATTTTACTCCAGTTTAAACAAAGAACATATTAGTGATGAAGACTATGCTCACGCATTGAAGGTTTGGAAAACTTTTGGTATGAAAACGTTAGAAGATTACTTGGAACTTTACAACAAAATAGATGTATTGCTTTTAGCTGATGTTTTTGAAAACTTTAGAGATGTTTGTTGTAAAAACTATGACTTAGATCCTAGTTGGTATTATACTGCTCCAGGTTTAGCTTGGGATGCAGCATTAAAAATTACAGGTGTAAAACTAGAACTTTTATCAGACCCTGACATGCTTTTAATGGTAGAGCAGGGTATCAGAGGTGGAGTTAGCATGTGTACAAAAAGGTATGCAAAAGCTAATAATAAATGGAAAAAATGTATGATTCGAAAAAACCTTCAAAGTATTTATTACATATAGATGCAAACAGTCTTTACCCTTGGGCAATGAGTCAACCTCTTCCTACTCATAACTTTAAATGGATGAAAGAAAAAGAATTAAAAAACTGGAAAAACATTTCCTGTATTTTAGAGGTAGATTTAGACTACCCTCAAGAGTTGCATGATTTACATAATGACTTTCCTTTAGCGCCAGAACGTTTAAAAGTAGAAAAGGTAGAAAAATTGATTCCTAAGCTAGGAGATAAAACAAATTATATTTTACATTATAAAGCCTTAAAAACATATCTTGATTTAGGTTTAAAACTAAAAAAGGTTCACCGGGGAATTAAATTTGAAGAAAGTGCTTGGGTAAGACCATATATTGATCTAAACATTAGTCTAAGAACAGAGGCTAAAAATGATTTTGAAAAAGATTTTTTTAAGTTGATGAATAATTCTGTTTTTGGTAAAACAATGGAAAACTTGAGAAACAGAGTAGACATAGAATTAGTTTCTGATGAAAACCGTTATAGAAAACTAGTAGCAAAACCAAACTATGATCATGCAACAACATTTGATGAAAAATTAGTAGCTGTACATATGAAAAAAACCAATATAAAATATAACAAACCTGTTTACTTAGGAACGAGTATTTTAGATATTAGTAAAACACATATGTACAACACTTATTATAATTACTTTAAAGCAAAATATGGAGAAAAAGTTAGATTATGTTATACGGATACAGATAGTTTTATTCTTGAAATAGAAACGGAAGACCTTTACAAAGATATTACCCCAGACATTCCCACAATGTTTGATACAAGTAACTACCCTTCCGGTCACCCATCTGGTATTCCAAATGGCTACAACAAAAAAGTAATTGGTATGTTTAAAGACGAGTTGGGTGGTAAAATTATGACTGAGTTTGTTGGTTTAAGAGCAAAAATGTATGCTTATAAAACTATAAATGGAAAGGAAGACAACGATGTAAAGGGATTAAAAAGTCAGTAATTAAAAATGAAATAAATTTTGACAATTATAAAGAATGTTTGCTTACAAGAAAAGACCAGTATAGAAATATGTATGTATTGAGAAGTCGCGGTCATGAAATATATACGGAGGAGGTTAACAAAAAAGCGTTGGGTTCTGATGATGATAAAAGGTATATATTAGAAAATTTTATAGACACCATAGCCTGGTATCACTATAAAATTGTGAATTAAATGTAAACATTTTAAAACCTTTTTTGCGGTTTTAAAATTTGTGGGTTTTATAATTATAGATTTTTTTGAAACGGATCGATCGAATATAAAAATTATACTATATTATGGTCGTTTTTTTGTGTGTGGTTGGGATGGATAAAAATATGGTTGGGATTTTTGTGGTTGAATTTTTTGGGGGGTGGGATTTCTGTGGTGGTGGTATAGTGGGTTGAGCCGATATCCCCATTTACTCTACTACTGATAGTATTGAATTTTGACGGGATTTATTAGTATCAAGAGTATTTTTCACATGAACACCCCCTTTCATTCTGGGCAAAATATTTCAAATACTTTCCTAAGTGTTGAGATGAAAACCATCTTGGTGAATTGATTATAATTTTCTCTTTGAAATTTCGTTTGCATTTTCAAAAGTCTATTTCAGTATTTTTCTTTTTAATTGTTTCATTGTTCAAACAGTAGTTAGCGTCTCATTTTCTTTTATAACTCCTTGTAAAGTATAACATTCTCGAAATGGTGTCATCTTTAAACCCATAATTTGATCAAATACCATAAGAGGGTTCCTCGGATAAACTAGCCAAATTCCATGCCTAGTAGTTTTAGAAAGGGAGAGGTTTTTTTTTTTTTCTTATTATTTAACCCTTTCCCAAACGACAAATTTTAGACCTTTCCAAACTGAAAGAGTTTGCTGACGACAATTTCAAATTTGATGAAAATGGCGGAAAGTTCTCCAGAAGGGTAGAAAACACTGTGGGAAAAGGAGAAATTGCTCGTTACGAGCAATTTCTCCTTTTCCCACAGTGTTTTCAAAAGACTTGTACTGCAGACACGTGAAAACCAGGGCTTGTTTGGGAAAGGGTTAATTCCCAATATCATACTATATATATATATAAAACATGTGACGGGTCAGGTAGGGCTATTTTGACTCTACGGACACAATTTAAAGAATTTCCGTGAAGGAGTCCTAGATAACGTGTGTATAACGTTGTAAAAAGTATGCATAGTGAAGATATTTGCAGCTTTAGCTATAGAAATGTATTAAATTGTACCCCAAAAGATTGTTTGTTCATTTGGTATTTTAACACGGTTTTCATCATCATTTCAGTAATACCACGAAGGTCAGTGCACTCACTTTGTTCTTCAATGCCAAAGAGACATAAATGCGAGGAAAAGGAGATATAAATGCGAGGAAAAAACATCAGAAGTATCCTTGCAGCTATCCGCAGTAATCCTTGATTAATTTCATTCTGACGAGTTATTTTTTCTTCGCACGTGAACTATCCGACACTGACAAAAACAGCTGACACGTGAGCTGAAGTAAAGACCGCGTAATGTTGCGTAAATGCGCGTAAATTATGTCATGTATGTTCCTCAAGTTGAACGACATACGCAGTTTATAAAGGTAACAACTTCGCTCGGAATACTGTTTCTGCCTTCCATTGAAAAGTTAAGGGGGTATTTACGTTGACAAATTCACTAAGTTATGAAATTTAAGTATTTAACAGATTTACGAATTTTGTAAATCGCAAAAATCCCAATCAACACAGGCACCCCAAAAATTGTCCTTTCTAAAACACCTGTTCACCGCCATGATCCCAATTTTTTGTTCCTCCATTGATACAAAATAGTCCAATCAATACTAGTATATGATAAAATCACTTATCACATAAAACCTCCTCCAGCAGTGTATTAAACCCATGACTTTCGACAATACACTAGTGTATTATCGTTTTTTGGGTCCCGGTTCTGATCAGTTTTTAAGTCATCAGCGCGTGAAGCCGGAGAAACCAGCCACAGCACGTGCCGGGATTTATACTTCTACGCCGTTTCGCGGAAAAATGACTTCATGGTTGCTAAGGCGTATATGCATGGGGAGTTTTTTATTTTCATGTGTAATAAAAACCAAAAAATGCTGCTGAAGTTTTTTAAAAATCAACAAAATTGCGGAAATAGGTGGAATTATCCCCTGTAGAAACTTTCATTCTACTTTCGGGGTAAATGTCAAAGACCTACCTACTTGTGTATGTACACGCTTGAAACCGAACTACAACTGTGAAAATGTATCCGTGAACGGTATAAAGGCTGAAGGTGATGATTACCTTAATCTAAAATGCAGTCATCTGCAACAAAGCTCCGCCCTGCCAGGTAAGTTCTTACAGCCTATATCAAATTTTTAATTTTAAATACAAACATATTTTATTCCACAGAAGTACAATATACATAAACAATACAATACAATCGGTTAACAAATATGATTCTGCAGAAATGGATTGGAACGAAAGCAAAGCTTATACAGTTTCTCTTCAATTTTCGGTTATTGGATGTATAAAGTACAATATACAGAAGAAGTCTAAGAAGGCACATAGAAATTAAAAAAAAAAAAAAAAAAAAAAATATACAGAAAAATAAAGGGGAAAAGATGGGTGTGGAGTGTGGGATCTACAGGTAAAATATCACCTTAGAAGAAACCATATATAGAGACAATAAAAAACTTACAACCTGAACGTCAGTACTACATAAGTGTTTGCTAGTGCAGTTTATAAAAATGAAGCTCATAATGCTTGTTGAGAATGATCGGATAAGTAGTATACTAGACAAGAATATTTAGGTATTATGCAATAGATCAATACCAACTATAATACATTCAAGTGAAAGAGGGAAAACACTTTGAATGTTTCATCTAGTTTCTCCGGAGAATACTGTATTGTTGTCACTGAGAAGACAAAAGAATCAATACGCTAAAGAGTAAATCTTGCACTTGCACTGGTGTAAGTATGCGCTGCAGCAAATATTCTTTCATTATCATGCAGGCTAAGACTTTCATCTCCATATAGGATGATTCGAAGTGAGACTCTTGCAATATCGTTTATACTTGAGAATAAAAGATTTTTTAAGTGATTATAAGTTGAACATTTTAGAAAGAAATGTTCAGTTGATTCAACTGAGCCACATCTATACAGTGGCGATTGCACTAGATATTTCAAGTATAGGTGATGATTACGAGGACTACACGTGTTGCACAACCTAGCATGGATTATTTGAATTTTTCTTTCACCAAAGAAATAGAGTTGTCTTGGGATGGGTTTGGAAAGGTTCAAATGATGCTTAAAAGATGTCAGTGATTCTGCGTTCTTAATCTCATCCAGCAGGGAATTCCAATTATTAATTACAGACAGCAGAAACGAATAATTATACAAGCTAGTTCTGCAAGCAAATTATTTGGTCTACGCAGACTATACGCTGATGAATTACCAACCGTTTGTGGGGTGCGGGGTGGGGGAAGAACAAGAACATTAAGGTACATGTAATTTGGACAAAGACCATTTACCATTTTATAGAATTAAACCAGCTTATGTTTTCGCCTTCTTCAGTTAAAGTTTCCCAATCAGTTTCCTGATTTAGATCAGCATTAGCCACAAGTTTAGTACAACCTGTAACTATGCGTGCAGCTTCATTTTGAACTTTGTCTAGTTGATCCTTTAAACCCTGAGAAAGATTATCCCATATAACATCACCATACTCCAAAACAGGTCTTATAAATGAAAAGTAAATGGTTTGCAGTGACAGTCGATCGAGCCGAATTTTCAGATGCCGCATAACTCCAGTTCTTTTCCATGCTTTTTCAATTTATTCATTGATATGGATATACCAAGATCCGTCATTAGAAAGTAAAATACCTAAATGCTTGTGATTTGTAATTGACGGAATTTCAGTATTTGACATGTAAAGATTTGGGTGATTAGGCTTAAGACGTTTGCGGGATATAACCAGCGATTCAGACTTTGCACGGTTGAACTTGACCAACCACTTCTGTGCCCAATTCGTAATTCTATCAATGTCACATTGTAAAATACTTCCTACACCAGCCGGATCATCTACAATTATTGACAAACTTGTGTCATCTGCGAAAAGCTTTACATTTGCCTGAATATCTCCGACGATATCATTGACATAAACTAAAAAGAAAAGAGGTCATAGAATAGATCCTTGAGGGACACCGGCTTGCACGTGACACAAGGATGAAACTCCGCCTCCGGTAAAATAACTCTTTGAAAACGATTTGTAAGATAATTAGAAAACCAAGATAATGGTTTACCACGGATTCCGGCCCTGTTCAACTTGAAAAGTAAACTTTTTTGCCAAACTTTGTCAAAGGCCTTACTTATGTCAAAAAATACAGCTCTGAATTCAAGCCCATCGTCTAGGGCTTTGCATATATCATTATAAAGATTAGTTACTTGATTTTAAAACATCCAGTACTTCAAACGGCCTGATATCAATTTTATGTAAAGAAGATTGGGACTTTGTAGGTATCTAATGAATGATTAAACAAATCACATAAATGAGGTGCAATCTGTCCAGCTACTTCAATAAGAATCATGTTATTAATACCGTCAGGCCGTAAGCTTTTCCAAGTCTGAGTGATTTTAAAACATCCAGTACTTCAAACGGCCTGATATTAATTTTATCTAAATAAGATTGTGTCAACGGGTAATTTGCATCTGGAAGAGTACTTAAAGAGTCATCTATACTTGATTGGTTTGCAGAATTAGAGTTCAATGCATTGGCTTTCTCGATTTCGTCAATCACCATTGAATCGCTGGAATGATCAAAGAGAGGAGGGATTGACGATGAAGAATCTGAAGACTCTAAGTGACTTCAAAGTTTTCCACCAATCTCGCGGTGATAGTAAACCAGATTTTAATTTTAAAGACAAGTCATAGTTTTCTTTAGTTTGTCGAATAAGTGATATTACTTCGTTTCTAACAGATTTAAATTTTGTCCAGTGACTAGCTTTGTTCGATGCCTTAGCTTTTTTTTGTATAATCTCTTACGATACCGAATTTTCCTTTTAATAGAACCGGTCATCCATGGTGGTTCTTGGGGATTAATCCAAACAGTTTTGCTTGGAATGTACATACGAGTTTTATCCGTGATGACATTTGCAAGGTTTTCAGCGTATGTGTCGATATTATCATTGTGTATAGAGCGCCATTTGGAATTTGCTAAACAACCTCTTAACTGGTTGTAATCGCCTTGATCGTATTTCCAAATCGTAAGTTGAATATTTTTCAACTTAGGTTTTAGAAAATTAAAAACACAAAAGACAGGACAGTGATATTAGCGCGTTGTGAGACCAAGACAAGGCTCTCCAACGCCAGATAGTAGAATAGAGTTTTCATTAGTAACAGAAAGAAGATCAATAGTGGACATGGAATTTTCGGTAAAATGAGTTGGTTCGTCAAGACATTGAACCGAATTAAAATGATTACACAGAGCTTCGACCTTACGAAATTGGTTTATGTTCATAGTTTTCAGATTAAAATCACCAGCAATTACAATATCTGCAATATTCGAATTTATAGCAAGATCTATAGAATCTTCAATAAGTGAAGTATAGGTCGAGTCAGAGTTCGGCGGTCTCTAAAATACGCCGTACAAAATGATCCTATTATTAATAGACTCGATTTGTATCCAAATACACTCTACCAATTTCGAGATCATTTCTGCGAATACATGAAAGATTATTTTTTACGTATAAAATTACACCGCCATATCGGTCACGAGTTCTATCTTTTCGTTCGGGTATATGGAAAGAAGGGAAAAGGAGTTTGTCTGAGGGTAAGCTGTTATGTAACCACGTCTCAGAAAATGAAACAATATCAAAAAATGAAAACTCTGCAATCAAGGTATCAAGCTTGTTAGCTATACTTTGGACACTGGAATGGACGGTAGAGAGATGACGGGGAGATCAAGAAAATTGTATAAATATGTACTGGACATACTATCTGAAGACTCGCTATGCTGCGGACCAGGATTTGGATGGATATCGCCGGCTCGCAATATCAAAAGATGAGTTACTATCATCAAAGGTAATAGGCTGTAAATAGTTATCTGAAATATCAATCTACAAAATTGTACGTGCTCTTCACAGCGTTTGCCTATCAATAATCGCTTTTTATTGTGAAATAAAACCTGTTTGGTCAAAGATAACGATAGTCCAATATTCTTCAGGACTGAATATGAATAGCACATTGTGCTAAGAACTGGAAAAAGGAAGAATAGTGTAACAGTCAGGTGAAAATGAAGATGTGGACAATATGTTGGGTGGCTAGAGATATACCCTAAAATTCTACAATTATGTTATCGCGCCTGGCAAGTACAGGAACAACATGTAGCAGCTCAACACATCTCCAAATCTCTGTTTTTTACAATGTAACACAATTATGTTGTAAATCAAAATCATAAGACACGCCACACCATCAAGACAAAGAAGTAAACACATTAAAACTGAAAACTTTTTTTTGGAGGGGATCGAAATAATAAATGAATATACTATAACAAGAGGGCCATGATGGCCCTGGGTCGCTCACCTTAGTAGAGTGCCTTCAAGGTTTTTCTTTAATTTGACCATGTGACCTAGTTTTTGACCGCAGGTGACCCAATTTCAAACTCATATTTCATGAAGACAAACATTCTGACCAATTTTCAAGTCAATTGAGCAAAAAATGTGGCCTCGAGTGCCCTAAAGATATTTCTTTAATTTGACCTAGTGATCTAGATTATGACCCCAGATGACCCAAATTTGAACTGGTCTTTGACTTTATCAAAAGAAACATTTTAAGCAATTTTCAAATCAAATGAATAATAAATGTGGCCTCTAGAGTGCCCACTAGCTATTTCTTTAATTTGACCAAGTGACCTAGTTTATGACCCCAGTTGACACAAATTCAGACTCATGTGAGATTTTACAAAGACAAACATTCTGACCAATTTTCAAGGCAATTAAGCAAAGAATGTGGCCTCTAGAGTGCCCACAAGGTATTTCTTTATTTTGACCTAGTGACCTAGTTTATGGTTCCAGGTGACCCAAATCCAAACTCATCTGGTATTTCATCAAGACAAACATTCTAGCCAAATTTCAGGTCATTTGAGCAATAAATGTGGCCTCCAGAGTGCAAACAAGGTATTTCTTTAATTTGACCCAGTGAACTAGTTTATGACCCAAGTTGACCCAAATTAATCTTATGTGAGACTTTATAAAGACAAACTTTCTAACTAATTTTCAAGGCAATTGAGCAAATAATGTGGCCTCGAGAGTGCCAACAAGGTATTTAATTTGACCTAGTGACCTAGTTTATGACCCAAGATGACCCAATTTTGAACTCAATGAACTTGTTGCGCTTAGATGGGCAAGCAAACTTAGAAGAGAATCACTACATACCAAATATCAAAGCTCTACGCCTTCCAGTTTTAAAGAAGAATTTTAAAGTTTTCCTTCTTTGTTCCTATGTTCGAACTTGTGACCCCCGGGGCTGGGCCAGTTTTGACCCAGGGGCATCATATGAACAAACTTGGTAGAGGTCCACTAGGAAATGCTACATACCAAATATCAAAGCTCTACACCTTCCCGTTTAAGAGAAAAAGAAATTTAAAGTTTTCCTTCTTTGTTCCTATCTTCGAACTTGTGACCCCCGGGGCGGGGCCAGTTTTGACCCCAGGGGCATCATATGAACAAACTTGGTAGAGGTCCACTCTGAGATGCAACATACCAAATATCAAAGCGCCACACCTTTCGGTTTCAGAAAAGAAGAATTTTAAAGTTTTCCTTCTTTGTTCCTATGTTCAAACTTGTGACCCCAGGGGCTGGGCCAGTTTTGACCCAAGCAGCATCCTTGGAACAAACTTGGTAGAAGTCTACTAGGAGATGCTACATACCAAATATCAAAGTTCTATGCCTTCCCATTTAAGAGAAAAAAAAAAAAATTAAGTTTTCCTTCTTTGTTCCTATGTTTGAACTTGTGACCCCCGGGGCAGGGCCAATTTTGACCCCAAGGGTATCATATGAACAAACTTAGTAGAGGTCTACTAGGCGATGTTACATACCAAATATCAAAGCTCTATGCCTTCTAGTTTTACAGAAGAAGATTTTTAAAGTTTTCCTTCTTTGTTCCTATGTTGGAAATTGTGACCCCTGGGGTGGGGCCAGTTTTGACCCCAGGGACATCATATGAACAAACTTGGTAGAGGTCCACAAGGAGATGCTACATGCCAAATATCAAAGCTCTACGCCTTCAAGTTTCAGAGAAGAAGATTTTTAAAGTTTTCCTTCTTTGTTACTATGCTCAAACTTGTGACCCCAGGGGTGGGGCCAGTTTTGACCCCAGGGACATCATATGAACAAACTTGGTAGAGGTCCACTAGGCAATGCTACATACCAAATATCAAAGCTCTACGCCTTCCAGTTTCAGAGAAGATGATTTTTAAAGTTTCCCCTCTTTGTTCCTATGTTCGAACTTGTGACCCCCGGGGCAGGGCCAGTTTTGACCCCAAGGGCATCATATGAACAAACTTGGTAGAGGTCCGCTAGGAGATGCTTCATGCCAAATATCAAAGCTCTATGCCTTCTAGTTTTACAGAAGAAGATTTTTAAAGTTTTCCTTTTTTGTTCCTATGTTGGAAATTGTGACCCCCGGGGCGGGGCCAGTTTTGACCCCAGGGGCATCATATGAACAAACTTGGTAGAGGTCCACTAGGAGATGCTACATGCCAATTATCAAAGCTCTACACCTTCAAGTTTCAGAGAAGAAGATTTTTAAAGTTTTCCTTCTTTGTTACTATGCTCAAACTTGTGACCCCCGGGGCGGGGCCAGTTTTGAACCCAGGGGCATCAAATGAACAAACTTGGTAGAGGTCCACTAGGAGATGCTACATACCAAATATCAAAGCTCTGCGCCTTCTAGTTTCAGAGAAGAAGTTTTTCAAAGATTTTGCTTTTTTTTCCTTTTTGTTGCCATGGCAACCAGAGTTGTGGGTGGAATTCAATTCTTTGAACAATTTTGGTAGAGCTTCACCCAAGAAACATCCCTGTCAAGTTTCATCAAGATTGGCCCAGTGGTTTAGGAGAAGAAGATGTTTAAAGAAATTGTTGACGGACGACGGACGACAGACGACGGACGACGGACGCCGGACATAGGGCGATCACAATAGCTCACCTTTAGCACGTTGTGCTAAGGTGAGCTAAAAAGGCTGCAAAAAGTACAGAAAAAGTCGGGAAAATTGTAGTGTATGTGTTAACGTGATTATAAACAATATTTAATATACTCAAACAATGGCAGGTGAATGATGCTAATAATAAAATCAAAGTACTGAAAGTACTGACAGACTAGTGAATTTGATTGATTGATTGGTTGTATGTATTTAACCCTGTTTTCAACATTATTTCACTTATGTAGCAGTGGACAGTGCACATATCCATGCTTTCCTGGAGTTTCTTTTACCAGTACTCCGCACAATATTCTTTCCAAGCCACTGGCTGCTTTCCCACATTTATATCATAACCATCGTCGGAACGTGAGAGAGACATGAATCCTGTCGCAATGACTATCATCAATCCTCGGAAAGAAATTTGCCGAGTCGGGGATCGAGCCAGCGACCTCCTATTCCCAAGTCCTGTACACTACTGACATGAGCTGTTCGGGCTATGCGTGCTATTGGTTAACTGTAATCCAGTTTAAGTTTAACCCTTAACCTGCTAAAAATGTTAAACGAAACTTTCAAGCCGGTGGTAAACACCTGAATATTGCTATTTCAAAGTTAACATTTTGGAGAAAATAATATATCCTCTTATCGGACAGTGTAGATCCAAGATCAGACTGCATGCTCTGTGCAGTCTGACCTTAATCCACACTGTCCGCAAAACGTCATTGAGTCGCGGTAGTGCTGGTAAAAGAAGCCCCAGGAAAGCATGGATAGGTGCTCTGGCCGCCACAATATCACTGAAATAATGTTGAAAACGGCGTTAAACACCATGCAATCAATTAGTCAATATCCAGTAGCACAAGATGTAGTTAATTATTTGACTCTCTTTACAAAACGAAAAATTTTACGCCAGTCCAAATTCAAAGCTGTTGCAGACCATAAATTAAAAGTGGCTGAACAGATGAAACCTGATTCTAAAAGGGCAGAAAACGATGTAGGAAAAGGAGAAAATAATGGTTAGCAGCATTTTCTCCTTTTTCCGCAATGTTTTCAAGGGGATTTTTCCCAAGTATCGTTAAAACTTGGGATTGTTTGGTAAAGGGTTAATATTCAAGACTAGAATAACAGTTTAACAAAACAGTTTAACTGTACAAAATGATCTAAATAATGAATGACTTAAGGAATGACAGGGGTTCCCTGTCCAGTGAGGGTTAATGTAACTGGGATTTCCTACAAGTTACCTAGGTGTATCTATTAATAGATTCATTCATAATGTTATGTACAGTGGTGTAGGAAAGAGTGATTCTCTGCTTTGCATAGGTCACTTCATTTACTTATAAGCAAAGATCTTGTACCTTGTAAATGACATCTTGTTCAGTTTATTACTTTGTGAGACGACATGTTCAAATTGGAGTGGTAGAGATTTAGTCGTTTTTGTTAAAATTGTCATATATAACAGAATTAAGATTTATAACAGGAAGAAGTATTTTTCTGTGAGGCAGTATTTGGCAACTGTGGGGTTTTTTGTTTACTTTGAATCAATCTTGATGCCTATAGACTAGCTTCGCTAGTCTTGAAAAAGTACGACAAATATTCGGAATATTATAGCGTAATGCTTTGAATAATCAAAAACCTACAGACATGACAGTATTGCGTGAATGATATAATGCACGATTCTAGATTGTTTACCTCCCCTGATACAGCAAGTGTATAGGTAAACTGGCAGCCTGTTATCGGTCTATCGGACGGCTACGGGAGATACAACGGGTACCAGTTTAGTGAATAGGTACAGGCTATTAAAAACGGGCGGAATAGTCTGCCCGTCTATTTTTAGAACAGCCATGTCGCGAGAGAGATTCAGGGGAGGTCACTCTCACTTCCTGAGAAGGGGATTTTCCAATATTTTTGACGTTACGAGTAAGTGAATTGTATTTTTGTGGCATTTGTCGAAGACAATGCCACTATGAGTTCAATACGGCATTTTGAAAATCATGTATCGTACTTTGTGCAAAACCGAAGGAAGTAAACCCAATTAGAATAAATTTTTCTGAGAAAAATAAGTATTTCGATTGCACTCAGATATGAAACTGAAAATGGCGTATTACAATAAATTGGATTAGGCCGACGATCGTGGAAATACTTCCTTTTTATCGAAAATAGCTTGATCCGCTATGGCCTTCTATAATGGCGTAATGACACACACATACCGTGCTTGTTCGTCCCAAAACCAGTTCGTTCCTGGGCTTATTCGTCCCAGGATTGTTCGCCCTGACTTGTTCGTCCCACAAGATTGCACCCTTCTCTATCGGATTTTGCATGACTATATAGTAGATTGACTTTCAAGCGAATATTTTGAAACTGTTTCTGTTGTTTATTTTTCAAATTATTAATTCAACACAATGGCTCCCTTGACAAATGCCACACCAGCGTTTTCAACGCTTTGATTAGTATCACCTTTTAATGGCTATGTCTGCTAATATTCTTTTTAGTTTCGATTACCAATTTCAAATTGTGCAAAATATCGCCAGCCAAACTGGAAATGTGTATGCTTCTCTGATTGGCCATTCTATGATCTACATGTGGCCCAATGGAAAGCAACGACACAATAGCCTGTGCCAGTTGTAATATGTATATCTACAACGGGGCCCAGTTCAACACGATTCTAGTTCAAATCAAAGTGCTGTAAGCACTGTAATCGGTCAACACTGAATAATTACAGTGGTTTGAAATCACAAATCAAATGGTAGATGTTTGAACTATGTATGGGAAAAAAATCCTACTCCGTTACAAATGAGCCACGTAGGATCCCACTTTTTTAAAATGTCTTTTACAAATTAGTAGTTCAACGATTGGTTAAAATATAGGCTATGTTTGCCAGCCGATAGCAATAGAACGTTAAAGATATGTGACAATTCTGATCAGCAATACCCATTATCAAGTTTTAGATATCACTCATCATGAACAGCAGTACCCACCAACTCTTTAAAAGAGTGACAAAAATACATATATTCTTTTCTGTAACTTTGGCAACTTTGGTAACCGTATTGTAACATATAAAAGCCGTAAAAAAATATGCCTGCATTATAACTTTGAAATTCTTTACTTTTGGCTGCTTGTGGGCCTTTCATTTTTCCATTTTTAACAAGACATCGTATTCATCTTGACAAACTGTCCTACCTATTTTTTAGCGGGCCAAATCGTCCAGTCCAAACGTCTGCTGGCAAATTTCTCCTACATTATACTTTCAAAGAATGTAGATACCCAATAGCTCCCTAACCATCAACTCTTTACCAAATGATAAAATTTTAGACTTGTCCAAATCAAAAGCATCTGCACATGACCAAATGATGATTTGAATCGTTGAAAGGGTAAAATAACATGGGAAAAGGAGAAAATGTTAACCTGCATTTCCCCTTTTCTCACAATGTTTTTAACTTCTTTCTCATGGGCATTAACAAAGGATAGTTTGGTTAAGAGTTAAAACACTTAGTTAATCGACTAGCCTTTTACAGTCAGGAAAACATTATCAAACATTAGGCTACATTTTCTTGATTGTTTTTTTCTCCCCATATACATCCCAAATAAACAGACAATTAGATCTAAGATATGAACGTCTGTGATATTGAATTGCATTGCGTTAAAAGGACAGTCTGATCTTTTTCTTTTATTGTCTTCAAAAGCGACTTTACTTGTCCATAGCCAACACAGGTAAATGTATTTGAGTCATTCTAATCAGCAAGAGCATAACTGCAGTAGCCCTTGACCTCTTTATCTGAAATGTGGAAAGGATGAGAATCGACCAATATGGAATAGCTGACATTTGCACGCTTAGAGCGCTAAATTGTTAAAATAGACATGTTAAGCTTGGAAAATATTGCAGGACCATTGCTGTCTTGAGTAGAATAACTCGGAAAACTGGCATGTCAGATCCAAGATCTGACTGCACGTTATGAGCAGTCTGGTCTGAATCTGCACTCTCTGCAAAGACTTTTTCCCTGGTCCGTTGATTCAGATATGGCGAATATAACAGTAACTGAGCTTATTTGTGTTACAGTTTCAGGGTTTTTTTATCCTCGATGAAATTGTTCTATTTGACAAAATCTTGAAAATCTTTCAAATGTGTGAAAAACGCCGTGAAAAAAAAAGAGAACATGCTGAATACATGCAGTTTCTCCAACTATATTTTCAAAGCCCCATAGGATTGTTTGGTCAAGGGTTTAACAGATTGATTCTAGTCTGTAAAAACTCACCAAGAAGAAACATGTAAGTGACTGTGTAAAACGGTAGTGCCATGGCTGGAAGGAGAGGAAGAGGGGCTGTGAAAACAATTTAATCCTTATCCAGCTAAAACATTGAAATGAAATTTCAAACCGGTAGTAAAACCCAAATAATTATATGACAAATTTATTCCTATGTGGAAAAAGAAATATCTCCTTATCGGATAATATAGATCCAAGATCAGACTGCACGTTCTGTGCAGTCTGATCTTGATCTATACTATCCGCATAAAGGTCATTGAGTCGCACCTAGCATCCTAAGGGTTAATACATCATACGCTGAAAGATGCGTAATCAGTCAGTATTAAGAATGGACAGTCTGGGTATTAAGGTTGCAAGCGGTGAATTGCCAGTCCATTCTGAAAATGTTTACGTAATGGCCTCGCCGCGAGGTCCATAACCTTCACACAACTGTATATGGACAGCAGACGACTACAAGATGTTTCACGTCAGATCTCTTTATCTGAAATGTGGAAAGGATGAGAATCGACCAATATGGAATAGCTGATGAGACAAACATCTTGCTGATATTTGCACGCTTAGAACGCTAAATTGTTAAAATAGACATGTAAAGCTTGGAAAAGCTGCCTAAATATTGCATGACCATTGCTGTCTTGAGTAGAATAACTCGGAAAACTGGCATGTCAGATCCAAGATCTGACTGCATGTTCTGAGTAGTCTAGTCCGAATCTGCACTCTCTGCAAAGACTTTTTCCCTGGTCCGTTGATTCAGATATGGAAAATATAACAGTAACTGTTACAGTTTCAGGGTTTTTATCCTCGATGAAACTGTTCTATTTGACAGAATTTTGAAAATCTTTCAAATGGGTGAAAAACGCTGTGGGAAAAAAGAGAACATGCTGAATACATGCAGTTTGCCCAACTATATTTTCAAAGCCCCACAGGATTGTTTGGTCAAGGGTTAACAGACTGACTCCAGTCTGTAGAAACTCACCAAGAAGAAACATGTAAGTGACTGTGTAAAATGGTAGTGCCATGGCTGGAAGGAGAGGATGAGGTGCTGTGAAAACAATTTAAACCTTATCCCGCTAAAACATTGAAATGAAATTTCAAACCGGTAGTAAAACCCGAATAATTCTGTCAAACTTATTCTTTTTTGGAAAAAGAAATAACTCCTTATCAGATAATATAGATCCAAGATCAGACTGCACATTCTGTGCAGTCTGATCTTGATCTATACTATCTGCAAAAAGGTCATTGAGTCGCACTTGGCATCCTAAGGGTTAATACATCATACGCTGAAAGATGCGTAATCAGTCAGTATTGTGAATGGACAGTCTGGGTATTAAGGTTGCAAGCGGTGAATCGCCAGTCCACTCTGAAAATGTTTACGTAATGGCCTCTCCGCGAGGGCCATAACCTTTACACAACTGTATACCCTTTGTCCCCACAGCTTCTTACGCTTCGCCCCACATATACGATCCTTGCATTAAACGACCAACGGCCGGCTACTATTTTAAACTTACGGCTGTTACGTGTTGCATTTAAAGTAGTTTTCTCTTAGGCAGAGCAATCTAATTTTTCAAATTCTTTTAAAGCAATGTTTCCTTACAAACTCCTTTCTGTTGCGACATTATTCCTCTCCCTTGAAGACCAAAATGACCTATCACTTTTTCAAAACCTGCTACATATACGGAGAGCACTTGTTACAACTCGGCCGATCCCGTAACTACGTATAACTATCAACGGATCACTCGAAATTTGCCGAATGATATGGACAGCAGACGACTACAAGATGTGTTCACATCACCCGATACACTTCATTCGCACTCGTTTCATTCATAAAGTTGCTGCTAATCACTGAACCTATTTCTTATAATCGTGTTGAAAGTAAACTGCTCCAGTTTTTGCTGGCCAGAGATTTTGATAATGCTGTAATTATGACATACTTCAATACTAAACAAATTGTAACCGCCGTTTATTACATAATTTAAAAGTTATTATGGGATTACTTGGCATTACTTAACGCCTGTTTACCGCTAATTACTATTCCTGCGCTTACCTGGGTCAAAAGTGCTGTTATCTGGGTCAAAAGTAGTTTTTGTAATAACAGCAGGTATAAGCGTTTAAACGCTGTAAGTAAAAGCTATTACGAGTTGCAGTTACATCAGTTTGCCCTGAGCGGATGGGTTTCCGAAGTTTGCCATCTCTCTAACCGGTCTACCGACCTATTAAAAACGGTTAAACTATACAGAGGATCCTCTAGTGTAGGAGATAAATTTTAGGGAACAAAAATAACCCAATACAAGCTTACATGACAATAAATAGTAGCGGAAAGGTCGCTTGAACCAGGGATCGTAAAACTTTTAGATAAGATCCCTGTCTGAAATTACGGCTTTTGTTTTAGTTTACTACGGCCATTTCTTGTCTAAACAGCGGCCGTACCTACATATTCCCAATTTCTTTGACAGGAAATCATTAGATTATAAATTTCAGAATACACCTCTAACAAAAAAAAAAAAATCTGTGGATGGTATTTCGTAAATTGACTCGTCGAGTTAATTTATTGTAATATTTGCTGATTGGATTTAACTCGTTACCAAACGACAACATTTTTGACTCACTAAATTAAAAGCATTTGCAGACGACAAATTAAATGTAGCTAAAATGGTGACTTCTGTCTCTGATAGGTAGAAAACATTGTTGAAAAAGGAACAAATGCTAGGTTCCAGTATTTTCTCCTTTATGTACAATGTCTTTAAAAGCCGTTATCTTCAGGGTCGTGAAAACTCGGAATAAATATGTGGCAACGGGTAAAGAAAACAGTCGCTAATCGCCATTTTTAAGCAGCCGGCAAAAGTACATACCGCTAGCAACCAAGAGTAACCATTAAAACATACATCTATGTATGGCAGCCATTTAATCGTTCAGTAAAAGTGTTTGCTATGGTAAGATTTTCCATCGAACGCTCTATTTGGCTTTTTACTATCGTTCGCGACTTCTTAGCGGTTTAAGGCTATTCTGTAAAGAGATAAAAGAATGGTTCGCCTGTTTGGAGCCATTGTTTTTTTTTTCAAAATTACATGTACGCCCTTGCCGGTTGTGCGTTTACGGATGCTACGCTTTCGGAACGTACCGGTATGTTATGTTCAATGACGGGCACTTTGAGAAGAGTTTAAGAGTTATCCTTATTTAACTCATTCACGACTAACTCGGCAAAGCCCTCCTTATTCCAAGTTCTAAAAATAGATTTCCACTGCCAATGATAACGACTTTCATCATAGTTTAAAAACAGAGTAGCTGACGGTATAGATCCAAGATCAGACTGCACGTTCTGTGCAGTCTGATCTTGATCTACGCCGTTCGCAAAAGCTTTTCAAGTCATTAGTAGTGAAAGAGTCAAGTCACCATAAGGTATTTTGTTGTAGACGCCAAAACGTCTTGTGCCGTACATTGCGACGTTACTATAGTGAGTCTATGACTGGAACTTTTTTTACTTGGCGTGAAAAATTTATTATTCGGAATTATAGGCCTACTTATTTAATTCGATCTATACTTGGTAGATTTTTCATAAGCATCGCAAGTAAAACAAAGACATGAAAGACGTTTTACTTAAGCTTTTTTTTTTTTTTTAATCAGCCCTCGTCAATTCCTTTAAAGCTCTCTGCAGTAAAGATCTTGTTACCGTTTTACTAATAATTCGTAAGTTTATACGTAACAATTTCCGCAACTTTACGCCTACGTTCAGATTTACGAAATTCGTAAATTTGTTTTACTGGACTTTCGTAACTTTGTGAATTTGCGTATGTAAATATTTCCGTAAGTCTTCAATTGAATGCAGAAACAGTACTTCCCGCGCACTTGTTACTTAGGTAAAAAGTGCGTGCCGCTCAACGAAAGGGAAATACGACGTAATTTACGAGCATTTTACCTACATTTCTCGCGCTTTACGTCATATCACTTCCGTCAAATATGGAAAACAAGTAACTCGTCAAAAAAGCTGTGAGGATAATAACAATGTTTTTTTTTCCCTCTGCCGACGAAATACAAAAAAAAAAAAAGCTTCAGTAATTCGGCCTATGTTTACTTACGACCGATATTTTTGTCCGTAAAGTTACGCAAAAACTTATGTTCGTACTTAGCTACGCAAATTTTAGTAAAACGCAAAACTTAGACTTACGCTAAAACTTACGAAATTTCTTAGTTACGTTTGCGCAAGTTCTTTTATAAAACAGTCACCTGGTCTGAACCCAGCTGACATCTTAGGTCCAAAACAAAACGCAGATAGATTTAATGATTTCTTCAGGGATGCTTTTGTCCAGAAATTCAACGAAAAGCGGACAGTGCAGAATTTTTCTGTAAAAGGGTAGAAAACATTGTGGGAAAAGAAGAAAAAGCCAGCATTTCTTCCATAATAGTTGTAAAAACTTTGTGTTTCAGGGTTGTTGAAATCAGGATTGTGTGGTTAAGGTTTAATCAGTCGTGCATTTATCATAGTTGTGTGTGTGTGTGTGTGTGTGTGTGTGCGTGTGTTTTTCACTGAATATATATATAGATCTTATTTGTTCTTAACTCTCTATCAAACGATAAAATTTTGGACTCTATCAAATTAAGTGTATTAGCAGATGAGAAATTAAATATAGCTCAAACGATAATTTCTGTCTTTGGTAGAGTAGAAAACATTGTGGGAGATGGAGACAATTCTGGTTACCAGCATTTTGTCCTTTTTCCACAATGTTTCAAAAGCCTTTTCTTTCAGGATAGTTAAAACTCGGGATTGTGTGGTAACGGGTTAAAGCTTCATTATCTATTTAAATATGATTCCAAATTATTAAAAAAAAAAGATTAATCATTATCCAGAACATAATAGTATTTAATTAATTACCGTCATAAAAAGCAAATATTTATAACTGTAATTTAATTAAAATATTTCTAGTTCATTGTAATTAACCCTTACCACACAATCCCGATTTTTTAACGACCATGAAGGGGAAGCCTTTTGAAAACGTGGGAAAAGGAGAAAATGCTGGTAACCAGCATATTCTCCTTTTTCCACAATGTTTTCTGTCATATTACAGACAATTTTAATCTTTTGAGCCACACTTAAATTGCCGTCTGCAAATGCTTTCAATTTGGACAAATCTACATTTCTGTCGTTTGGTAAAGAGTTAACTGATTACTTTTTTAAAATAATTGGACCCAGGTCTGGTCAAAGCCAGGAGTAGACCTTACCTTATTAAATCTTCAATAAAATATTTTCCTTTAAATCAGTTTAATCTCCTTCTTACCAAGCTGACATGGTTGAATTTCAAAGGGATAACAACTTTCAAGAATCATTTACTTGTCTTCCTACGAAAACAAAATATATTCAAACGCTGTAACTTGTGTTCACCTATCATTTCTTGATTTCCGCGTATACATAAAGTTTATTCCCCTCAAAAAGCTGAAATGTGTGCTGCCAGAAATATGCACATCGCACGTGGAGTATAATATATGTGAGATGTGTTCCAAACGCATCCGGAAAGTCCTAATGCTTTTGCAGTTATGCGAGATTTCCTTGACCAAACATATTTCACATGCTTTTTAAAACAGCAAATACATGTACATAGTATAAGTCAACTGTAATGTCGATACGGCGTTTATGCCCACCCACCCATACCGGCACGATTCCTCGTCTCGCGGTTTATTTTTGAATCGAATTTTATAGAGCGTGTCGAACTTTAATCAAATGATCATACACCTTTATGTTACATTTTGACACTGCGCAGGGTGACATTGGCCGAAACGTCCATATGTTTAATTTTTTTTTACATGTGAAGGGACTAATATTATACCTCATGTTTCAGTCGGTCCATAAACAAAATAGATTTTATGATCCATAACAATATAACTGCACTCATTATACAATTTCTTTTTTTCATTGGTCAAAATCCGATGTCTGTGCATGCCATATTCTTCGAAGATTTGACCTGTCTGCTAGGACGAATCACTGGAAGAATAATGGACAAATATTAATACGCGGTGCCTAAATTGCCGCTTAAAAAGTGCAGGCGGAAAATGGCAATAGATAATTTACGTTTGTGGAAATATCAAGCCAGTTTTTTGCTACAAATTTCTGAAAAAGCAAAATGATTTTAAACGGGGAAAATATTTTTTTTAAAAAGCAACTGTTTAATGCAAATCTCTGTAGACAGTTTCTAAATATAGACATGGGGAACAAGAGCGGCAAATATTGTCGCAAGATACGCCCGTCCCACCGCCAGTTGTTGAGGGGGATAATAATCGTAAAGGGCAGGTAGAGGAAAATAGTAGTGCAGCAGAAATCATGTAAGTGATTGAAATAGGCATGAATGTCTCCGGCCAGAGCATAACTTTGTCATCTCCCGTCTGAACATCTTCAAATTTGGAATGCACGATTGTTGAAAAATTACGGAGTGCAGTGCACAAGAACCATAACTCTTCCTAGCACGAATTTTGAGTTATTTCCCCTTTGAAAATTTTGGAATGATATTTGACAAGGCAGTGCGAATCATACAACAAATCACCGAATGTAAATGTGTTTGATATAATAAAATAGTTGTGGCTAGCGCGTTGGCCAATATTACACTATTTGGTGAATATATCATCATATCCAATGGAAGTGATGTCCATAACTGTATAATATCATGTAAACATTTTAAATTGTTTCCATTTATCTACATATTAACTTCCATTTACATAAATATAAACTGTCATCTCTGCTGCGCCCATATAATATTTGTGCAAAGCAAGCTACATCCAACGTCACAAAAGTACTGTTGTAGGTTGTAGAAACACTCAGATACCTACTTGTATAAAGTTTGACATCCACTGCAAACTTGCACCGCTACAAAACGTGCCTGGAATAAATCTTACTCAGAATTGTTTACTAAGAAAATAGTGAAATAATTAAAAAACTACAAATAAGATGGTTAAGTTATGCGGTACGAAGATCAAAGTGGGAATAACTCAAAATTCATGCTAGGAAGAGTTATGGTTGTTGTGCACTGCACTCCGTAATTTTTCAACAATCATGCATATCAAATTTGAAGATGTTCAGACTAGGGATGACAAAGGTCTGCTCCGGACAAGCAAGAAATACTGTAAAAATGAAGATCAAAGGGGGAAAAACTCAAAATTTGTGCTAGGAAGAGTTAGGGTTCTTGTGCACTGCACTCCGTAATTTTTCAACAATCATGCATACCAAATTTGAAGATGTTCCGACTAGAGATGACAAAGTTCTGCTCCGAACAAGCAAGAAATGCTGTAAAAATGAAGATCAAAGGGGGAAAAACTCAAAATTTTGTGCTAGGAAGAGTTAGGGTTCTTGTGCACTGCACTCTGTAATTTTTCAACAATCACGCATACCAAATTTGAAGATGTTCCGACTAGAGATGACAAAGTTATGCTCTGGACAAGCAGAAAGTGCTGTAAAAATGACAATCAAAGGGAAATAACTCAAAGACAACAAGAGGTAGAGTTATGGTTCTTTCACACTGCACTCGGTATTATTGCAACAAACACAAATGCCAAGTTTCAAGTCAATCGGACTGAAGATGACAAAGTTATGCTCCGTACAAAGAACTGGATGCCGCCCGCCCGCCCGTTCGCCATGAGTGATCCCATAATACGTCCCGTCTTTGACGGGCATATAAAAACTGGGATTTGTGCAACAGAATGACAACAAAAATTTATTTACAACGTCCCCACCTTGCTGGGCTTATACTGGGGCTTTTTCCCAAGCTTATAGGGGGATTATGTTTATAAATGGCTGGTGCATAGGTTATTTGCTGGCTAACCATGGCTGGATGAATCGTACAAGGTAGGTTTTAGAGATTAGAAGTATATTTTATTTTGAAATTCGTTGCATTGATTCCCGCCTTGAAAAATAGTCTAGTTCCGTACCCAGAATGCCCATATCAGATTGTTTATGTATTTGAAAAATGCCACCTTGCAGAACAGAAATTGTCTGTTTCATAATTGAAATTTACATGTACTTTCATTAAGGAATACACGTAAATGTGCTTAATTTAAGTAGCAGATGGTTTGAGTCCTAGAATAAACTGTATGTGTTTTGCACTCTGATCTGTATCTACATATTCAGCATTCTTCATTCAGCATTCAGCACCAAGGGTTAATGTTAACGCCA
This sequence comes from Tridacna gigas, assembly GCA_945859785.2. Taxonomy (NCBI): domain Eukaryota; kingdom Metazoa; phylum Mollusca; class Bivalvia; order Cardiida; family Cardiidae; genus Tridacna; species Tridacna gigas. The sequence goes on from OX244036.2 coordinate 43,659,207, forward strand.
AACTGAAACATTGATAACAAGTGCCTCTTTTTCGATATGCAGAGATTATTAAACAAGGCAAGTTATTTTAGTGAAGTTACTTTCTTTTTATTATGGTTTCATATATTTTTACCTTTGTTTTCCAACGCAAAACATTTCATGTCTCTTTAAGAGAATTTCAGACGAAAAAAGCACTAACATTTATTAATCCATAGCTAATATAGCATTGATCGAAACTTTTGCTCATGTCCCATTGTCAATCATAATTATAATGCAAACTTGTAGCCTTTGCGTGTATCTCACATAAGCCCCACACGTTCGCAAAGCACACCTTAAAAACTTTTTCTTAAATTGAAACATTGTAAACACACATAATATCGCACTTCTCCAACATTAACAGTCGCTTGTTTGGGAGCCGAAATAGCAGACAGCTAGGCTACACATCTGTAGCCCACATCTGACCCAGTTTCAAAGTAGTCCAAAAAATCAACAAGACAAAAATGCTGATAAATTTTCATGACCATCGGACTGAAACTGTGGCCTGTAGAGTGTACACAAGGCTTTTCAGAGATTTGTCCCAGTGACCAACTTTTTGACCGAACATAACTGCATTTCAAATTTATCCAAGATATCATCAAGACAATAATTCTAACCAACTTTCATTAGTATTGGACCAAAACTATGGTCTGGTTGCCTGCATTTACTCCTTTTCCCGTATGTTTTTAAAGGCCTTATTTGGCAAGGTCATTAAAGCTTGAAATTATTTGATAAAGGGTTCAGCAAGCATATATTGCTTTCCCAATGAGACAAATATCGTGTCGTATTATGTTTTCGACGTTCTTGTGTTTTCGACGGTCCTTTTTTTGGAACGATTACACCACAATCTCGCGAGATTTTCCTTAGCCCCGCCCCTCCTGGATGTAAACAAATGTCGCTAGACGCCGCTCAACTGTCAGACCGATGAAATATGGAAATTAGACATGTAAACTTAGAATTTCAAAGTAAATCAGTCATAAATCACCGTATTTACTTATTACCAAAATGTCTGTTACTAAGATACACAATAAAAAATGTTTTTCACTCAAAAAAACCCAAAATACATGTTTGAGTGCCGGCAGCAGACACCGCTTTCCCCGAAAGTCACGTGATCTGTCATATTTCTTGTACAGGGTGTTCCAAAAGTTTAGCCAAAAAATAAGTACTTGCTTATGGTGACTTCAACGTTTTTAAAGATTATTTTCTTTTATTTGTTTTTCTCTTGTTACTTCTGAGCCTGTAGCTTGCAGATGTTCATTATGTATTGATTTTGAAGAAACATTTTAACCAAGCTTCTTTTATTAATGATAGAATATTCAGATTCTTTAAAAGTTATTTGGGTACATACCTGATTTGTTTGGAACCATATTTTTTACTAAATCATTGAATATATTTAAAGAATATAATTTCAAACAAGAACAAAATACTTTGAAAAATGAAAAATTTACTTTGTAAGAATGCTTAAAAAAGGCAAAAACATTCAAACTTCAGAAATTCTAAGACTTAGCTACCCATTCCCTATATTTACTTTTTAAAATTTGACATTAAATTTCAGACCAAGTGCCACGTACGGGGCAAGTACAGATCGTACTCTGCTGATGACTTGAGTGATGCATACAGAACAGTCATGGAGCAAGGTTTACCAGTAGAGAGGGTAGCAAAGATGTACAGTGTTCCCATCACCACACTCAAGGACAGGGTAAAGGGGAGGATTGATATTGACACTGTGAAATCAGGTCCAGAAACTATATTTAGTCAAGAGCAGGAGGCTTTCTTAGCTCAACATTTAACGTCTATGGCAGAGTTCGGCTATGGGTATTCTAGACAAGAAACAATAAATCTAGCGTCAGATTATGCTGTACACTTGGGACTTAAAAACAAAAGTAAACCCTTAAGTATAACGTGGCTGTACAGTTTCCTTGGTAGGTGGCCTGAATTAAAGGTAAAAAAGCCTCGTAGTCTTGAAATTGCTCGTGCCAAATCTGCTACTCGTCCAACCATTACAAGGTATTTCCAAGAGCTGAAAAAAATACTTGACAAATATAATTTGAAAGACAAACCATCCCATATTTATAACATCGATGAAAAAGGGTTAAGTCTTGAACATAAACCTCCTAAGATTATTACAGGCACTCACTACAAAGCTCAAGCTGTTACAGCGGGTAAGTCCCAAACAGTCACTGTCATTGGTGGAGGGAATGCTTTAGGCCAACAGATCCCACCTTTTTTTATTTTTCCTGGTGCTAGAATGTTACCAGCTTTGTTAGAAGGAGCCACAGCAGGATCAAATGGAGGTGTCTCAGAGTCAGGGTGGTCAAATACAGAAATTTTCACTTCGTATATGTGTGAACACTTGCAACCATTACTTCCCAGTCGTAGTAAAGGTAGTCCAGTTCTGGTGTTGTATGATGGGCACAAGAGCCATGTATCACTAGGTCTTATTGAGTGGGCCAGATCACAGCACATCATATTATTTGTTCTCCCACCACATTGTTCACACTTATTACAGCCCATGGATGTTTCATGCTTGCTCCTTTTGAAGTTGGGTGGAATGCAGCATGTCATCAGCACTTGAGAGAAACAGGAGGATGTGTGCGTTACGAAGTAAGTAAAGTAGCAAGTAAAGTATACACTGCAACTCTCACACCTAACAACATTCAGTCTGCTTTTAAACGCTGTGGAGTCTATCCATTTAATCCTGATGTCATCAGTGATGTGTCCATTGCTCCTTCTTTATGTTTCCAGTCTCACAATGAGACTCAAACTTCATTCAGCATTCCCCAGATTGAAATTGATGCAGCAAGTTCTAACCAAGTAACTGAACTACCCAATGCTAGACTGTTTTTAGAGAAGAAAGGTAGCAAGGTATTGCAGAATGTACCAGTAGCTAAGGTGAGAAAAACATTAAGTAAAGTTGTCGGAGGAAAGGCTGTAACAGAAGATGATGTGTATGATGCCGTGAAACAACATATATCTGAACAAAAACAACCCAAATTAAAGCGAACCATCAAACCTGCCACTAGTACTAAACCTGTTATTTCAAAAAAGAAATGTAAAACTCAAATTCATGATTCGGGTACAGACTCTGATGAAAATAACATTCCAGACTCAGACAAATGTGTAGTTTGTAAGAGGCACAGTGTAAAAGATTTGGACAAATTGCCATATTTAGCCATTGTGACATGGGGTTGCTGTGACAGGTGTGACGGCTGGGTGCATTTGAAATTCTGCAGTCCAGTAAGGGTCCTTAGAAGGAATGACACATTTCTGTGTCCTTCCTGTACCAGTGAACAATAAACCAAATTTAAAACTAAATTTGTTTTTTTTATTTTACATAAAAGAGAGAGAGAGAGAAAAAAAAAAAAAAAAAAAAAATAGTGAAAAAGTTTTAAAAACTGAAGTTCATAAACTTATCTTCAAGTTGACAGTTAAAAAGTTAGTTTTAACAGATCTTTTACCTTTCTGTGTTGTTTGAATTTGAAATGTGCATCAGACTGTATGACTGAAACTGTACCCACACTTTTTGACCACCCTTTACCTCAGCTTATCTTGACATATGAAAACCGTCGAAAACATGTAACGTCATCAATAACTGTTTTTAGTGTTACTGTGTACATATATTGTATATAATAAGCCGTCTAGCTAGCCACGAAACTGAAATTAAATGTTCTGAGTTTGGCGCGTGCACACGAGGTGCGGCAGCCATATTGAATATCCTGAAGAAGAAGTTTGCGACGATTATTGATTACATCTTGAAGGACAATAGACCTGCCACCACAATTCCAGCCGAACAAGCTAAGCTAGATTACTGCTTTTACCGTGCTTTTATAGGGTTTTTTAGTTACATTACGTACCATCATGTGATAACTGTCTGGTCATCGCGAAAGTATACATCTTTTTTTTAGCGCTGTTTTTTTAACGTTTTTCATCTGTAGGGGCTCTTTTATAATTATTTTAATACTTCAACTAGTTTATAGCCCCTTCATAGTTCCCCGACTTGAGAGGGCATTGGGTAACCATACAGGCATACGTCTAACAGCCAAATGTAGATTAACTGAACTTTAGCTTGGATCGTCCTACGTTTGGTTGTCTCCTGTGCTGAACTGAGAAAGGGTTTATGTCTTAAAATTAAAATTATGAATTAAAGAACTTTTGAACTGTAACACTATAGAAGTTATATGTAACCATATATTGTGCCACTTGAGGTAGTAACTGACAAAGACTGTTGAAGTTATTCTATACTACTGTAGGTTGTCGAAGAGACATATATACAACATGGCTGATATTGTAGCACGAAATAGTAGAAGTACCCGGTTAAGAAAAGCACCACAAAATTATACACCGAGTAAAACTCCAACTGGCAGACCAGTCAATTATGAAATTAACCTAATGAAAACCATGAAGAAAAAGATATCAAGCACAGAAAGAGTAAATGACTCCGATATTGAACTCAAACATGGTAATATTGTCCTTACTTTCTCAACTGCTGCATATGAAGCTTTTAAAGCTGCCTCGTTCCTCTTCTATGACAATCATTTAGACTTGGATTACAAAGTTACTCAGAAAACATCCAAAAACCAACAAGCTAACCTAACCTTGACTGTGGAGGAATCGCTGTCCATAAGATCAAAAGGGTCCAGCAGACAGCTATATAGGAAAAATTTCTTTAATACAACTAGCAGAGTAGATATTAATGGAAAATACCATTTAAGATACCTGGAAAAAGATCTACCAGAAATCATGAAAAAAATCCAGGGCTATGATTTCAAGAGTCTCAATGAAAAGATTGCTGTTGCATGTAAAACACTCCTGAACAAAGACAAAAAGATAGATAATGTAATCCATAATGACCATAGTAACATGCTGCCGGACACAGATTACCCAACAGTAAGTAACCGGCATGGAAAGGACAAAACAGAACAAGACCAGGAAAAAGTGGGAACAAAGACACCAGATGTACCCACAAGAAAACCTTCTCATGCTATAAACAAGCTAATCATACCAGATATTAGTCCTGTCTCTGGCAATGATCAACAGGACCTATTTAGCACAAGATCTGCTGAGACTGAAGAACTTGTATATATGTTATGTCCAAAGTGCGACAAACTCATAGAAGAACTTGAATATATAGACTGTACACTCTGTAATTCTAGTTACCACAATGCATGTGTTGATCCTTCTTGGAGAAGTTATTCAGACTTAGATAAAGAAAAGCTACATGTATATATATGTACATCTTGTAAGCAACTAGACAAAAATACTACATACCCTAAAGTTTTAAGTCAAGAGAGACAAAATAGGATTTCCGGAGAAGAAGAGAACAAAGGTCAAAAAGAGGCTGATATAGCTCACACGGAACGATATGCTCAAATTAATGAGCCTCCTTCACCAAAACACAACGCCCAGTTCAATGACCCCCCCCCCCACCAAAACCTAGTGCCAAACCAAGAAAATCTAAGAAATTAGACAACAATGCACTTGAAACTCAACTTGCAGAATGCAAAGCCAGGATAGTAATACTGGAAACAAAAAACAGGGAATATGAAAACACCATAAAGCTGATGCAATCTAACACGGGTCTCCATTCCATAAATACAGAAAATTTCCTCTCGTGTACTTCGAACAATCATGTAGACTTACAAGGTCAGTTGATTATAAAAAGCTTACATCAAGATCTTCTTCATAGGCTTGACCTATTAGAACAAAGAACCCAATATCAGATGGAAAATAATAGACTGCATACACAAATCCAACTTCTAGAGATGCAACGAGATCTCGAAAACAAAAGACTGGTACTCAATCATGGATATGTACAACAACAATACATACCGCCACCAGCGTATCCATATGCTTATCCAAATTATCCTGGGATAATCCCTCAGAGAGTGCAAGAAATGCAATGCCAACAAGCACAGCCAGGAACATCTTTTATTGGGGGTATACCAACCCCTTTGCAACCGCAAAGGGATATTCAAAGGGATAAGGTACATATCCTACAGGGACAGCCCCTTTATGTTGGATCGCTTGGGCAAAACATACAAGTACAAGGAGTACATGGACCCATGAGTACAAGACCAGGAACTAATCAAAAACTTTCTGGGCACCAAGTTAATTCCATCAATCGTCAACATCAATCTATAGTAAACAAAGATCTGGATAGTAACAAACAGGAACCAGCAAAGAGTAAAGTAACAACAAAAAAGAACACAGCAAAGGAAAACCAAGACTGTATGAGGCAAACAGGAACAAGTAACTTGGATGAACAACAAAATCGACATCATATGACAATTGACTGCAGAAATACCCTGGTAATGTCAAATAATACTGAATCACATTCTGAGGATGTGACAGATGATGAACCCAAATCGATGAATAAAGAGAACCGCCATAATAATCAAAGAAAACATGATAAGGTGAATGGAAATAGCTTTACAATTACACAATCATCAAGAAACGTAAATCAGTCTTTTTTACGACATGGACGAACAAAAACAACCAGGAGATAACCATAGGAAGCATCAATATACAGAATGTCAAAAGTAATACCACATACCTTAAAAACCTATTAGAAAATAATGATATCTTGTATCTACAGGAGCATTGGCTGTTCCATGCGGAACATGGTTATTTAGACTCTTTTACTGAAAAACATGATTATGTAGCAAAATCAGTTGATGATGAAGACCCAAGACTGGATTATAGTAAAATTCGAGGATACGGAGGAGTAGCTATATTTTGGAAAAAGGAAATATCACATCATATAAAAAAGGTAGAAAATACAAAGTCTAGAATAAATACTGTGCTGATTAACACCCGGCCTAAACAGTTATGCTTGATAAACGTATATATGCCCTCAAAAACTAAAAATTTAGAAGAAGAATACCTGGATACTTTAAACCAGATTGAAGAAATTCTACAAACATATATAGGAACACATCTTATCTTGATTGCTGGAGATATGAATGCCTCGATATACAGGAATAATATCAGAGATCTAATCTTTAAATCCTTTATTGATAGAAATCGCCTACTGACTGGTAACCCAATACAAAAGCCAACCTTCTTTCACCATAATGGGAAATACACCTCCCAGATAGACTATTTTCTGTATACCAGTGATTTAGTGACACATACAAAAAACATGGATATACTAGATATGGACCCACTGAATACATCTGACCATACATTGATTATCCTTAAACTGGACATCACTCTACAAAGAAATAAAAGACCAGCAAAACAACAAAAAATAGTCTGTAGGCCAAAATGGGAAAAGTGCAACAAATCGACATATAAAAAAGAAGTCTCCAAATCTTTATATAATATCAATAAAATTCTAACACCGAAGGAAAAACTGAATGAATTGAACAACGCTTTACATTCTGCGGGGAAAGAAGCCATGCCTAGATATAGATTAATACAGACAATTAAACCAGTTGGTAAAAATATCTGGAACAGAAAAATTAGTGAAGCCTCGGCAGAATCAAAACGTCTCTTTAAACAATATAAGCTATCGGGACGAAAATCCTCACCTATCAAAAAGAAGCTCAGAGAGAAGAAGAAATTACTAAGAAGCCTCCAGAGACAGGCTCATGCTGACTCAAGAAATAAATTTATCAACAAGCTTATGGAAACATCTGAATTAGACTCCAAAACTTTTTATGGTATTATCAGGAAACAGCGCTGTAAGCAAAATGATAACATACAAACTCTTCAAGTAAATAACAGAGAAGTTACAGATCCAAATGAAGTATTAGAAGAATGGAAAAATCACTTCCAAAAGCTTGCTACCCCTGCTCCAGTACAGCACAAGGAACTTGACAGAATCTATACTGCAACGCTGCAAAATGAAATTATTGAACAAAATTTCAAAACAGCTATAGAGCAGGTGTCACTGGAAGAAGTAGAGAAAGCAATAAAGGGCTTAAATACAGGAAAAGCAAGTGATCAGTTTGGTATCTCAGCAGAACACTTTAAATATGCAAGGACAGAAATAGCACCGTTTCTCAAATGTATGATAAATGACTACTTCAGGAATTTGGATGTACCAGGAAGCTTAAAATCAGGAATACTAACTCCAGTACCGAAAAAAGGCAAAGATCAATTTAAACCAGAAAATTACAGAGGAATTGTCGTTGGCAATACCATAATGAGAATTGTTGAAAGCATACTAAAAGACAGATTAGATGGGATGTTTGACTCTCGGCAAAACAAACTACAGCGAGGCTTTACAGCTAGGAGCTCATCACTCAATGCTGCCTTTCTTATTTCAGAAATCATATTCTGCTATGAAGAACAAAAAAGAACACTCATACTAGCAAGCTTGGATGCCCAAAAAGCTTTTGACACTGTGAACCATGAAATCCTATTTAGTAAACTTTTCCATATAGGCGTGCAAGGAGAACTATGGATCTTACTTAGAAACATGTATCGTAACTCAAATGTACGGGTTAAATGGAATAATATCCTCTCAGAAAAATTCGAACTACTTCAGGGCACAAAACAGGGAACCAAGCTATCTACTACTCTATATAAATGCTACCATAACAGTATCCTAAACGCAATAAAGGACAGTGGACTAGGAGCTTATATTGGTGACATCAATATCTCGGCACCCACTTGTGCAGATGATACGGCCTTGTTAGCCGGAAATGTGCACGAACTCCAATCCATGCTCAATATAGTCGAATTCTGTACTGGACAAGACCTTGTTACAATAAACCCGACAAATCCGAGCTCCTAGTATATGGAAATAATGCATTAAATCAAACAATATTCTTGAATAGTCAACAGATTCAATATAAAAAGGAAATAACCCATCTTGGTGTAAATAGGAACAACAAAAATAAAATAAACACAGAGGAACGCATGCAAATTGCTAGGAGGACCATATATTCTTTACTTGGACCTAATCTACATGCAAGAAAAGGCCTATCTCCGATAGTTGCTCATAAGATGTGGAAAACATATGTTATTCCCAGATTCTTGCATGGAGTAGAAGTCCTGCACATTACCAAAACAGACTTAGATCAGCTTGAGAAACTCCAACAGAAAATTTGTAAACATATTCAAGGCCTCCCAGATAGAACCTCCTCAACTGCCGTATATGTGCTGCTTGGAGTTGAAATATTGAATCTGTGATTGACAGAAATAGATTATCCCTCTTTATGAATATTGCACGACTGCAAGGATCAGTAGAGCATGAAGTTTTATCTAGACAAATTAGCATGGCTGCAATTGACAGCAAATCTTTAGTAGCATGTATAAAAAACATTTTAGAAAAGTACAACCTTCCAGATATAAGAACCACCTAGCAAACAGAACTGGAAAAAGATGATACAGTCAGCTCTGGACTCCTTCTGGTATAACTCATGGATTATGAACCAGAGAACCAAAACAACATTGAAACATCTCAAAATTCAGAAAAATCCTCACAGAGAACCACATAATATCTGGAAATCAGTGTATCCCCAGATCCAACATGTCAGACATGCTGAAATTAAGTCTAGACTGATCACAGGTACATATACCTTACAAGAAAATGCAGCCAAATACAATAATAATCAAATTTCATCAGAGTGCTTACTCTGTAAAGATGACACAGAAACCTTGGAACATTTTATTCTATCTTGTAAAGCTTTAAAAAACATTAGAAACAAGTACGTCCACTCTATAAGCAGAATTATTGGAGATAGAAGATCTTTGAACCTTGATCAAAATGATAATCTTCTACAATGTATACTAGACTGTACACATGAATCTATACAAAACCACTTGCAGCTTAACAGTAAACAAACCAGAGATATTGAAAGATGCTCCCAATTTCTATGCTGGGCTCTACACCAAGAAAGAACGCGTCTCATCTCCAGCACTTACTAAATATAATTGCCCATAGCATTATTTTCCTCTACTCCTTATTTAAATATATGCCCAGATGCGCGATAAATAAAATATAGACTAATCATAATGTACTATGTGAAGGCTAGCTACCGGCTCGCGTATATAAAATTAGTGACAAAATTCTCAATCGCGAGAAGAATATCCTTCGTGAAGGAGTGCCACAGTGCTAGTGTGGGAAAATACCTGAAACAACAACATCATGAGGGAAAACAAAACTGATTCCTCTTCAAAATGACCTCTGGAACGGTAAATACTACACTATTTTTCTTTCAGTTTTGTGTTTTGTTGAAACAAATGAATGCTTATCAATTTCATATTTTTACATTTTGAATAGCTGAACATTTGATCCTGAACGAGAGGATAAATGCTTACACCGTCGAAAATATAAGAATCCTGGATATATTGAAATATACCTGTGCCAAGCAAGCACCTGTCTTCTGCAGGCACATTTTGTGTGTCCCCTAGGTGCTTGCTTAATGCAGGTTGAACTTTATATATGACTCATGCTTTGTGAAAATACCATGTATCTCTTTACCACAACTCAAATTCTTAGAAATGTCAAAATTAAAAGCATTTCCAGACAACAATTTAAATGTGGCTCAAATGAATGAATTTGTCCTTGATTGGGTAGAAAACAATGTGGGAAAAGGAGAAAATGCTGGTTACCAGCATTTTCTCCTTTTCCCACATTGTTTTCAAAAGGCATTCTACCCTAGGGTCATTAAAACTAAGAGATGAAGCGGCAAAGAGATCATGCATATGCAAAAAAGTATAAACCAATGTCAGCCTGTGCAGTCCATTTAGGCTGACCTGGGTCATATTTTTACAATAGGTAGTTTTTCAGCATGCCAAACGACAATTGTACCTCATCATTTTGCCAATTTTTAGATGAGATGGATCCATACAAGTGATTGATATAATTAATAAAGTGCATAAATCACCTTTTTCACAAAGAAAAAAAAAAATGGTCAGTTATGGAAATATCTATTTATTTTTTCTCTGTATGCTCAACTAGTGACTAATATAGCAAAAGTCGATGTAATTTAAATACATGTAAATGTTAACAAAATGTATCAAGGGTGCATTGTATCAACAGTTGTATGACTATTAGGAAATCTTAATGTATAAATTCATCATGCGATTATTGACAAAAATTACACCTGTTTTATCTCTTTACCACACAATCCCTACTTTTAACGACCCTGAGATAGAAGCCTTTTGAAAACATTGTGGAAAAAGGAGAAAATGCTGGTAACCAGCACGTTCTCCTTTTCCCATAACGTTTTCTACCCTTCACAAAACAAATTTCAATTTTTGAGGCACATTTGATTTGTCGTCTGCAAATGCTTTGAATTTGGGCCAGTCTGAAATTTTGTCGTTTTGTAAAGAGTTATCAAAGATGTCACCCTAAATTTTCTGAGTGTGTGATTCTTACACATATATCATAATCATAACCAATGATATACCCATGTTAAAAGCAGGCCATTGATAATTGTACATCAAAAATGAGTGTACAACTGTTGATAAAGCCCATTCCTGAACTTTTAGCACAAAATAAAATAATAAATTAATCAGATAATAAACATTCTAACTAATCATATTATTAACATAACTGTCAGATCAATAAGTTATCAATACCACAAGATTATATAAATAGCTGTATTCTATTCCATTTTCTACACTTACCTCTTTTTCTGTTTTCTGCAGAATTGATCTCTTCACTGAATGACAAAATTTTGGACTTGTCCAACTCCAAAGCATCTGCATACGACAGTGTATAACTGGCGTTAACTGTGCCATTTGTCTTTGACAGGGTAGAAAGTATTGTGGCAAAAGGAGAATATGCTGGTTACAAGCACTTTCTCCTTAGGCCACAGTACTTTGAAAAGACTTCTTTCTCAAGGTTGTTAACATTTGGGAATGTGTGGTAAAAAGATTAAAACTATTACCCTATACTTATAATCAACAGTTTCAATTTTTTCTGTGCTTTAACCCTTTGCCAAACAATTCTGACTTCTAACAACTCTGAGAGAAAAGACTCTTGAAAACATTGAGGGAATAGGAAAAAATGCTGGTTGCCAGCATTTCCTACATTTTTCACAATGTTTTCTTTCCTTTCCATTTCCTTCATTTAACCCTTTATCATACAATTCTCATGATGCTGAGAAAGAAAGCTTTTGAAAACATTGCGGGAACAGAGTAAAATGCTGGTAACCTTTCAGAGACAAATCCAATCATTTGATCCACATGTAATTTGTCCTTTGAAAATGCTTTCAATTTGGACAAATCTAAAGATTTGCTGTGTGGTAAAGGGTAAAAACAGGAGCCATGCCCGGGCAAAAGGGGGCTTAATGCATCTCTGTGATGCATTTTATCAAGTAAGCCATCCATACAATCCATTTTGTGTGACTGAATCATGGGGTAGACTGGTCCTTGGACATACAGAAAATTAACCAATAGCAAAAAGTTTCAGCCCAGGTCAGTATAATCCTGAGTTTTAACAACACTGATAAAGAAATTTTTTGAAAACACTGTAGAAAAAGGAGAAAATGCTGGTTGCCAAAACAAATTTCAATTTTCGAGTCTCATTTATCATTTCATCTGCAAATACTTTCAACTTGGACAAGTCTTACATTTTGTCATTTGGTAGAGAGAGTTGAACAAATTTCCAGCTGACATATTTGAAAACATCCTTGTAAAATAAGGACAACAAAAATGAGTCATGCTGTGTGAAAAGGGGGCTTAATGGATTTTCAAAAAAGATCAACCAAGGTCAGCCTGTGCAATTCATGCAGGTTGACCTGGGCCAAAACTTTTTGCTTTTTGTAAATTTTCTGCATGCCAAAGCCATTCTACCTCCAGATCCAGTCAGTTGTTAGAAAAAATGGATTTTATGGATCTTAACCCTTTCCCAAACAATAAATTTTAGACTGGTCCAAATTGAAAGAGTTTGCAGACGACAATTTTAAATTTGATGAAAATGGCAGAAAGTTCTCAAAAAGGGTAGAAAACACTGTGGGAAAAGGAGAAATTGCTCGTTACGAGCAATTTCTCCTTTTCCCGCAGTATTTTCAAAAGACTTGTACTGCAGACACGTGAAAACCAGGGCTTGTTTGGGAAAGGGTTAAGCTATGTGATGACTTGCACGGTATAATCACAGAGATGCATTAACCCTTTACCAGATGACAAAATTTTAGCCTTGTCGAAATTGAAAGCATTTGCAGACGAAATTTCAGTGTGGCTCAAATGGTGCAGTTTTCTATTGATAGGGTAGAAAACATTGTGGGAAAAGGAGAAAATGCTGGTTACCAGAATTTCCTCCTTTTCCCACAATGTTTTCAAAAGGCTTCTTTCTTAGGGGCGTTAAAAGGCAGCATTGTGTGGTAAAGGGTTAAGCCCACTTTTACCAGAGGATGGCTCAAATAAGTTTCAATATACCGCTATGTGGCATAAGTAGTTTGTCAAGAGCAGTTTCTCCTTTAGCCACAATGTTTTCTATAGAAAAGCAAAATAAGTAAAAGCTATCCGAAGGAGGTGATGACATAATTCATTTATTGATCCCGAAGAAAAAGATTTTTGAAAACACTGAGAAAGAGAAAATGCCAGTCACCAGCTCTTTTTTCCTTTTCCCACAATGTTTTCTGTCCTTTTTTAGACATAAATTCCATCAGTTGAGTCATACTGAATGTGTTGTCTGCTCATGTCTACATCACATGGGAGTCTATAACTTTGTTACACGGTAAAGAGTTTACCTGTACTCTCTATAAGACAACAAACTCTCTGTTAGCCAACAAAACTGTCAGCTAATCAAGGTTGAAAGCATTGGCAAACAAATGATTAGTGATGAAAGGGTAAAATACATTGTGGGAAAAGGAAACAAGACCACTGCATGCAGGTGCCAATGCTCGCGTGCAGATGCTTGCTTACTGCTGAAAATTCTTAGATGAAAAAGAGGCATAACTCTGTCAAAAATACTTTGATGGTTACCTGCCCATTGTTATATAGGTTTCCCTTTTGATAATTAAAAATTTGTCCAAGTTTGAAGCAAATATCTTAAGTAATGATAGAGATATTATGAAATGTCAAAGTTTTCGCCTGATGATGCCAGGGCTACGACAATGTCTCGACGTTTTCTTCGAAAAAGGCCTAGCTAAAAATGCTGGTTACCAGCATTTTTACCTTTCCCCACACAATGCTTTCAAAAGCCTTTCTCTGAAGAGTTTTAAAAACTTGAGACTGTTTGGTAAAGGGTTAAAAGAGGTCAATCCCAGAGTGTGTTCTACCCCAAAACAGGAATGTCTTGTTTTTCTAGGTCACTTGGTGAGAATGTCTCCAGCTCTCGTTGTCTCTGCATCAAACTCTGAAAAGATATAAATTTACGAAATTAGAATGATTAGAAACTTACTGTTTTGATGGAAAATTGAAAATTTGCATCAAACAATAGCATTTATTAACCCTTTACCACACAATTCGACTTTTAACAACCCTAAGAAAGAAGCCTTTTGAAAACATTGTGGGAAAATGAGAAAATGCTGGTAACCAGCATTTTCTCCTTTTCCCACAATGTTTTCTACCCTATCAAGTACAAATATAATCATTTGAGCTAATTTGTCGTCTGCAAATGCTTTCAATTTGGACCAGTCTAGAATTTTGTTGTGTGGTAAAGAGTTAAGAAGTAATTAATCCATTTGCCAAGCCTCGTAGCTCCATAGAGGGCTTGAAACCAGAAGGTTGCTTGTTTAAATCCCCTGCTCAGCCAATTTCTCTCTGAGGATTGATGAAACTTATTGGAACAGGATTCACTCCTCTCTCACTGCTGATCGTTGTTTTGATGATGGTGATGTGGGAAAGCAGCCAGCAGTGGCTTGGAAAGAATATTTTTTGAAGTACTGGTAAAAAAAACTTTGGGAAAGCATGGATAGGTGCACTAGCCTCTCTGATATAACTAAAATAATGTTACTTGCAAATAACTGTTAAAGGTATTGGTGAAATGTACATTGCCTTTTGAAGATTCTGTATGTACCATAATCATAATTCCAGCAATTATCATTTAGACTTCTTGAAAGGCAGAATGCTTACACAGACCTTAATACAGAAGGCCTTGGAAACCAGTATGGGAAAACAAGAAAATGCTGGTCACCAGCTTTTTCTCCTTTTCCAACAATGCTTTCTGGCCTTTCACTCACAAATTCCATCATTGGGCCCACATTTTGTTGTCTGCAAATGCTTTGAAATTGGCAAATCAAAATATCTGTCGTTTGTTAAAGGGTTAATGAAAATCAAGCATTAAGACAGATAGCTTCAATGTATTACCTGTTTCAGTGTTGATAACTGTATCAGGATTTGATCTTGTCTAGAAGTTGGATGGTCCAATACTAAACCTGGGTTCATTAGGGGGTCCTGAGAAAGTGAAAGATTTCCTTTCATTAGAGGGGCACCATGTTTCATCTAATTAATGCTCCCTCCCTTATTGTAATACCCCCACTATACCACTTAATCCAGAGGCCTCTGGACAACCCCCACCCACACCCGACCTTAGCTTAAATTCTTAGCTTAGCTTAAAATTGACGACAGGACTGACAAACACATGATAACTTTGCTAGAATTTTTCAAACACAGACTGACAAAAATGATTGATGATGGTTATTTTATAAATAAACTTACTGGTATGGCATATACATGATCCTAATTACTTCAAAAATCAATGTCATTAACACCTGACTATTTGAACATACATACGCTTCAGATAACATTATAACCTTCCAACACAAAATTTGCCAGCTAACTTAGAAAAACTTTAAGACAGTTAACTATCGAAGACATGTGTATTAACCATGAATGCTATTTCATGGGTTTTTCAAATGGCAATCACAGTCGGCATTGACTAAAACTGCAGATCAAAGTACTGTACTTACTCTTTTATGATGATGGCAATTAAATTTTGGGAAATTGGCTATGAAATAAGAGCGCCCTGTTGGTCTTTTGCATGGTGCCTCGGAGCATTTATTAGGTAAATTACGGTTTTTAGATTTTTATAATCATTCTAAGCTTAAAAAATATTTTATCACTGAATTTAGTAGGTCAGTAGCAGCAAACCATCAGTAAGTTAGAAAGAAAAGTGTAAGACAAAAAAAAAAAAAGATGACAATTAAAATGATACTCAAATAAATGATAGGATTTGTACCAGAATGAGTAGAAAACATTGTGGGAAAGGAGAAAATGCTTGTTACCAGCATTTTCTTCTTTTCCCACAATATTTGTGAATGCTTTCTATCTCAGAGTCTTTAAAACTCTGGATTGTGTGGCAAAGGGTTAAATCTATAAATAGACTATATACCTTTGTATAGAATGGAGCTCTTTCAGTATCTTGGTACACTGTCTGTTTATTACCAAACTTCTCTGGATGTAAACTCTCGTAATATTGTTTCCTTGCATTTGCAATCTGAGTAGCCTCCCTTGATAATGGGAGTGGCTCATCAGCTTTTGCTGGATCCAGCACATCTACAGTCCTTGTAAACGGCACAAACTGTCCGACTTTAGTTGTGTTATCTATTGGTACTCCATCATCATATTTGTTTCCTTTTTTGCGTGAATCGCTAACTCCAGCATAATTTTGATTAACTTCATACCTATGCTTAATTGCAGGGATAGGCGGTGATTTAAGTCTGGCACGGCTCTGTCGAACAGGTGGTGACTGTGATCTGTCCCTTGATGGGGAGCGACTAGTTCTTCTTCGACTCTCGGACTTAACAGACACATTATCATTAACATTCAAAGGGAGATAATCCAATCTTTCATCAACTAGTGTTCGATTTGGTGAGTAAGATTTTGATCGCCGACTCAGACGGGCCTCCCTGACAGAATCATGTTCATAATCTGAATACGGGGACTGGTCTCTAGATTTTGGTGGAGGTACGTAGTATTTTGGAATCACTTCCTTGTTTGCCTCGACCATGGCAAGAAGTTTCTGCTCTCTCTGATATCTCCTCATCTGACTTTCACGTTTCTTTGTTTCATAAAACGGATCTTTTTCAGAATTTTTGACAGGGCGTTTATTGTCCATATTCTTGTAGCCCCATTTTGGCCGACTTCCAGGTTTAACAGGACCCTTTCGTCTTTTTTCCTCGAGTCTTTTTTTCCTCTCCTCTTCTATTAATTCTCGTCGTCTCTGTACCTCGTGATGATGTTGATGTGGACTTGGCTGTTCTCTTGACTGAGGGGAAGGATCAGTGGATCTAGGTTGCCTTTTTTCTGGTTGCCTCTTTTTTACCATTTCTTTAGGTGCAGACACCACCCTGACCTTCTTGTCCATGCGATACTCAATCTGTACTTCACTTTCTTCACGCGGTAGACTGGTATTCAGCAATTTGTTGATATCATCCACTACAAAATAAACTAGAACTTGTCACAGGATGTGACTTAATACCCCCGCAAGAGCTGTAATTGACCAATGTTTTTTTTCAGGAATGTACCCATTTAATTAAAAATGTTGGTAAGGAACAGATAATGGTGTCTATCTTCATAATTATATATAAACTGCCATGTGAAGGAGTTTTAGAATGGATGCACAAGGCTTTAAACTGCATTTTAAAAACCTTCATTATATGATCAATGTATGCGCAAAGTTTTAAAACAATTGCAGAAAAACTTTTGTGGGAGTTCACGACACAAAATTACTAGTATTTCAAACAGAGATGGATGTTAAGAGAAAAAAAAGTGTCAAGTTCAAGGGGAGATAATTCATGAAGCAGGAGGAGTTGACACTTGAAAATTGCGTCTTGCAAACCTTCAATATATGATGAATGTATGAGCAAAGTTTCAATACAAGTCTAAATTTTTGTCTTAATATATTAAAGAAGTAATTTTTACTTTCTTTTTCAGTTTACAACATGCATATATAGTCGAAATTAACCCTTTACCAAATGACAAAATTTTAGACCTGTCCAATTTGAAAGCATTTGCCGACAACAAAATTAATGAGACTCAAAAATTGAAATTTGTTTTGAGAAGGGTAAAAAACATTGTGGGAAAAGGAGAAAATGATTGTTACCAGCATTTTCTTGTTTTCCAACAAAGTTTTCAAAAGGCTTCTTTCTCAGGGTTGTGGAAAAAGTTTAAAGATTTTGACGAACAAAAATTTAAGCCAAAATCAACATCACTTTAACATAATTTTTACAAATAATGGGAAATAAAGAGAAGAATCAAAGAAAAGGAACCGGTTCCTAATTTTAAATCAATGAAAATATTGAAAGGAAGGCAATCTCTATTAATGAAGAGAACATTTGTTTTAACCCCAACAAGACGAACTAAACCAAACATAATTTTCTGTCAAAAGTAATATAATTACAATTTCAAGGTTGCTTTTGACAAATTGTATCAGCAAAGCGGACAGTATAGATCAAAGATCAGACTGCACAGAATGTGCAGTCTGATCTTTGATCTACACTGGCACTGGCCACAAAGGCAACTAAAGCTGTCAAAGGGTAAGATTTTGTATGACAAATATTTTCCTTACACCATGCTTTCATTCATACGAGTACATACATGCACTACCACAGAGGTGAAGACAAACAAGGATACTTATGGTCTAAAAACATCGATATTTCGCCAAAACCTATGTTGTCAGTACTCACTCAATTGTGTCGCTCAGATAAATCTAATGAGTGTCCTGAAAAGTTACCCTTTAAATACTACAAAAATATCCCTCATTTGTACCTCATAAGTCTAACAACTTGGTATATAGGATACTGAAATTATTACAGTAGGTAAAATACTATGCTATAAACTAGTCTAAACTGAGCAGAGTTAAACTTCCTCTGACTTTTCTATACCATATCTATCTTTTCTATACCATATCAGTATAACTGCACATTAGAAAACAAGGGCATCAGAAATGGGTGCCAATGCTCAACTGAAGTTGCTTGTATATTAAAAAATCTGAATTAAAAAAAGGGTGCATAACTGTGTCAAAAATATTTCAGAGTTACCTGCACTTCTTGAATGGGGTTTTCTTTTCACAGTTGGCAACAAGCCCAAGTTTGAAGTAAATATCTTTAAGAATGAGACAGATACCAGAAATTGCCAAAGTTTTTGCAGGGCAATGGTGCAGACAATGACAAGGCAGTGACAATACCTCGACATTTTCTTCAGAAACAGCCAAGCTAAAACAGTCCTTTGCTTGTGGTATTACGTTAACTCTTTATCAAACAATCCCCGAGGAAGATGGCGCTTGAAAAAATTAGGGAAAAAAGGAGAAAATGCTAATAACCAATAACTAATAAGAAGATTTTTAAAGATTTCCTTCTCTATCTCTGTGTGAAATCCGAGAACCCACAACATAGGGCTAATTTCCACACTAGGGCCATAATTTGAAGTATTTTTTTAGAGGGCCACTAGATGATGCTACATGCCCTATATGAAAGCTCTAGCCCTTACAGTTTGGGACAAGAAGATTTTTAAAGTTTTTTCTTTTGGTTGCCATGGCAACCAGAGTTCTTTATGGAATTCAAATCTTTGAGATATTCTGAAAGTGCATCACCTAAGGATCATTTCTGTGAAGTTTCATTGAAATCTGATTGGCGGTTTCAGAGGAGAAGGTTTTTTAGTAATAGTTTACGGACGGACGGACAGACGGACGACGGACCGATCACAATAGCTCACCCTGAGCACTATGTGCTCACGTGAGCTAAAAACCCATAGTTGCCAAATACTGCCTCTCATTAAGATACTTTTTCCGGTTGGAAATCCTAATTCTGTTATATATGACAATTTTGACAAAAACCACAAAATCTCTATCACTCCAATTTGAACATGTCTTCTTACAAAGTAACAGACTGAACAAGATGTCATTTATAAGGTACAAAATCATTGCTTATATGTAAATTAAGTGATCTATGCAAAGCAGGCTATTATCAGTTATTCCTACACCACTGTAACATTATGAATGAATCTAAAAATAGATACACCTAGGTAACCTGTAGCAAATCCCAGCTGCATCAACTCCCTTATCATTCCTTCAGTCATTCATTATTTAGATCATTGTGTACAGTTAAACTGTTATGTTAAACTGTTATTTTACATCTTGAATATCAACCCTTTACCACACAATCCGGAGTTTTAGTGACACTGGGAAAGAATCCCTGGTAACCTACATTTTCTCCTTTTCCCACGTTGTTTTCTGCCCTTTTGAAAGTAGGTTTCATCAATTCAATCACATTTGATTTGTGGTCTGCAACAGCTTTGAATTTCGTTTGGTAAGGAGTGAAATAGATCGTTACATCTTGGGCTATTGGATACTGACTTATTGTTTAACGCCGTTTTCAACATTATTTAAGTGATATCATGAAGGCCAGTGCACCTATCCATGCTTTCCTGGAATTTCTTTTACCAGCACCACCGCGACTCACTGACCTTTTGTGGACAGTGTGGATTAAGATCAGACTGCACAGAATGTGTCTTTTCTTGGATCTACACCGTCCGATAAGAGGATATATTTTCTCCAAAATGTAATTTCGAAATAGCAATATTCAGGTGTTAACCATTGGCTTGAAAGTTTCATTTAATTTTTCTAGCAGGTTAAGGGTTAAACTTAAACTGGATTATAGTCAACCAATAGCATGCATAGCCCCGGTAGCTCAGTCGGTAGCATACAGGACATGAGAACAGGAGGTTGCTGGTTCGATCCCCGGCTCGGCCAATTTCTTTCCGAGGATTGATGATAGTCATTGCGACAGGATGCATTCCTCTCTCAAGTTTTGATGGTGGTTATGTGGGAAAGCACCCAGTGGCTTGGAAAGAATATTGTGCGGAGTACTGGTAAAAGATACTCCAGGAAAGCATGGATATGTGCACTGGCCGCTGCCATATAACTAAAATAATGTTGAAAATTGGGTTAAACACCATACAATCAGTCTATCAATCAAATTTGCTAGTCTGTCAGTACTATCAGTACTTTGATTATATTTGCTTACTGCTGATGCTTTCAATTTGGAATAGCTTTCAATTTTGTTTTTTGGTAAACACTTAACAGGTAAGGTGATTGTTAGCTCTTTTATCCAGGTATCTGGTAGCCCTCTCCAAACCCACTCTCAAAAGGTAAAGGAGAGAAATATGATTGGACCAGTAATGAAGTATACAGAGAGCACCGAAATGTTAACACTTTCCCCTATGCAAATTTGCATTCTGAGAAATCAGAGGTAGAACACTTCTTAATCTTTTTTTACCCAAGACAGGCAATTCTTTAAATGTGCAATGCTCCTATGTCCCAATGTCTGAGAACCAAAGTATAGACAGAGAAAAAAAACATCATATGATAGGACTTGTGGTCAAGTTGGTAGAGCACACATCAAAACAAAAACACTTTTCGGCAAACAGATTTGCAGTTCATCAAATGCAAAGTAGAAAAAAATCTATGTTTTTTTCAAAGGAAAAATTGTCTGTCTTTCAAATATCATTTTGCTTATGATCACTTATGATCAATTATCAGTTATGATTACTGTCTTTAACTTCAAAATTTGCACATAAGGTGGAGTGTTGAATGAAAACCATTTAATTCTAATATGAAGATAGCTTTTATTTGTGGCTTAACCCTTTACTACACAATCCTGACTTTTAACGACCCTGATAAAGAAGTCCTTTGACAACATTGTGGGAAAAGGAGAAAATGCTGGTAACGAACATTTTCTCCTTTTCCCACATTGTATTCCACCCATTCACAGACAAAACCCATCATTTGAGCCTCATCTAATTTGTCATCTGCAAATGCTTTCAGTTTGAACCAGTCTAAGAATTTGACATTTGGTAAAGAGTAAAAGTACAGCACTGTGTAAATTGAATGCCTGAACAATAGCAGATTGATGCCCTGCAAAAAACCAATAGCTCATCATAAATTTTCTCCAACTGTCATTCTGTTGGCTCTTAACCAAAAAATCCTGTGTTTTGAAGGAGTTTCCTGAAAACATTGTGAATTAACTAGAAAATGCTGTAAACTAGCACTTTCTCTTTTTCAGCACAATGTTTATACCCTTCCAAAAACAAATATTATTGCTTGAGCCAAGTTTAATTTTTTTCTGCAGAATACTTTTGATGTGAATGAGTCTAAATTTTGTTGTCAGGGAGAGTAATTGAAATTTTTCAGCATTTGTATCTCTCTTCATGTGTCTTGAATATTTATTTAAATCTTCCTCTATTCCTTTATTACACAATCCCAAGTTTTAAATGCCCTGAAGAAGAAAGGTTTTGAAAATTTGTGGAAAAAAGGATCAAATGCCAGGAGTAGCATTTTTCTCCTTTTCCCAGAATGTTTTCTGATCCTCCAAAGCAAAAATTTCAATCTTTAGTGACATTTATTTTGTTATTTGGTGAAGACTTAAATGTTTATTATATCTCAAACTGAAAAATATTGGGGAATAATTGCTGTTGCAACTTTCTTATCATAAAAATTAGTGTAAAATAAACCTCCTGATGAAAGATGACAATGATTGTAACTAGGAGATACAAGCATAATTCAGAATTAGTAGAATGTCTAGCTTTGACATAATTTGAATCTCACAGAAATCTAGTTTGATACCAAAGGATATTTTCAAAACAAATAAAATGAAGACCAAATCATAAAAAGTCCAGAAATCTGTTAAGAGTCTGACCAAATTCATGGGAGAATTAAAGCATGTTTACTTCTTTTGTCTAAATGATACAGATAAAGTTTTTTCATATACATATTTTTTTCGTGAAGTACAGGTTATAAAGATAAAAGGAATAATTCATAAAAAGCATGAGGACCACAGCGATTCTCAATAGCTCAACTGATTTAAATTGTACAAATGAAATGTTTGATAGAAAAAAGTGTATTCCTCTGTTCTTATTCAGCTGAGCTGAACAAATTTTGGTACAAAGACACCCATAGAACATTCCTGTAAAATATTTTCAAGACACCAACCCCCTTCCCTACCAGTTTATGAAGAGAAACTTTTTCTTTTTATTTTTTTTACAGTAACCCTTTACAAAACAATCTTGTGTTTTAACAACCGCGGGGAAAATGGCTTCTTATAACACTGTGGGGAAGGGATAAAATGTTGGATTTTCTCCATTTCCTATTATGTTTTCTAACCCTTCAAGGATAAATCCTAGTACTTTGGTAACATTTGATTTGTCTTATGCAGGATGTTTTCTATTCAGACAAGTCTGAAATTTTGTTGTCTGGTAAAGAGGTAAGCAATGTTGCCCCACTCTCTTGCACAGAGTGCATTGTGTGGTATTTCATCAGATATGATGTCCACATCTTTTTAGTGCTCTACATCTAATCTATTTGTACAAACATGCATGTCAATGACTGTCTGTATCATTTGTTTTATTGTTTTTTCTTAACACTTAAGCTGCTGAATAAATGAAACGCAAATTTCTACTGAATACTTAAAGCCCAAACATTGCGGTTTCAAACTTCATTTCATCGAAAAGAAAAATACTGCATTGGATAGTGTAGATCAAAGATCAGACTGCATGTTCTGTGCAGTCTGATCTTGATCTACACTGTCCACAAAAGGTCAGTGGGTCGCGATTAGCAGATTAAGGGTTAAATGGATTTCCTACCATAAATCTACAAATAAACCAATTACCACAAAGAAATACTAGGCACTGAAAAAGATGCAGAACTCTGTTTGTCTCCTCAAAAGCATACATAAAATAATTCAAGGTTTGAGGTCATTATGTCAGAACTAAACAGAAAGAAGCACTAGTAATATACACACCATCTAACTCAGTAGCAGATTCATTCTGATTACCCGTTTGAGTTCCAAACTCTCTCCGTGGGGAACTAGGATCACTCCACGGCTTAGAGGGATGACGGAACCGGCTGGGTGTAAGCACTCTATCTTCTGTATAGGGTTCATGGTCTGGTTCCCTTTTTGTCTCCATAACCTGTTGATGATTGGTCCAGGCTGTGCTGAGGTCCAGTCCAGGGACATGGGATGGGGCCTTGAAAGACACCCCTGTGTCTGGAGGGTCACTTCTAGGTGTAATCTTGGCTGAGAATAAAAAAAAAAACCAGAGATAAATAAATCTTGAGCCCAAAGTTACAAGCAAGGATAATCATTCTTTGAAATGAATAGTAATATTCAAGAAGTTATTCAATATAACTACTTCTTCTGTATTCACAATAACCCCAAAACAACAACTATGGATGTATTTCAACAATTTGCTTTGCCACAATGTTTTGTATATCACTCAAAACTTAAAAATGCCTTTCCTTCAACTGCTTCTCCATAGCATTACATGTTAATGATGTATTTGAGATTATTTCATGCCTTTCAGTACTTTACCTGGAGATAATAGAGTGGATTGCAGTTTGATACTTTCATTGTTTCCACCAGTAAATTTTACCGATTGATAAACTCACTGATAAAGAAATACCGAGAGCTCTCCTTGACTTCCCAAGTCCCAACAAAAAAGGGGTTAGAAGCATAAAATTAATAGAACATTTTTTTTTGTCTGTGAAAGATCGAAATTTATCGCATCTCATGAATATCATACGGTAATATTTCCATGAGTGCATGGCACATGAAATGAAATAAATTTTGATCTTTCACTGAGAAAAACAAGTATCCTCTATATAGTCTGTAGCGTAATGGGTTAAGACACCAGACCCAGTAGAAAACCAAAAATTATTTGTATTACAACTGAAAGAGTGTCCTAACTTTCAATCAAATTATGCAAAAGATATTAACCCTTAACCACACAATCCATACTTTTAACAACCCTGAGAAAGAAAGCTTTTAAAAAAATATTGTGGAAAAAGGAGAAAATGTTGCAAACCAGTACCTTTTCCTTACCAAAAAAAATTTCAGTATTTGAGTCGCATTTTATTTTGTTGTCTGCAAATGCTTTCAATTTCGACAAGTCTAAATATTTGTTGTTTGGTAAAGAGTTAAATGGCACAAGTGATTTTTCTTATAACTGACCAAGTGACCTACTTTTACCTACTTTTTCATCCAAGTTGACCTGTATTCAAACTCATCAGAGGTTACTATAAAGACAAATATTCTGTTCATGTTTCATAAATATTAGCCTGGAAGGGTAGCCCTCAGAATGTGTACAGTGCTTTTCCATGATTTGGACTCATGACCTCCTTTTGACCAGAGTTAACCCTTGTTTAAACTTGAATGAGATGTATTCAAGACAAACAACCCAGCTAGGTTTCATAAAAACTGGACAGAAACTATAGTCTCTACAGTACACACAAAGTTTTTTAACACTTTACCAAACAATCCCAACTTTTACGGTAACTACCCTGTGAAAGAAGGCTTCAGAAAACATTGTGGGAAAAGCAGAAAATGCTGGTAACCAGCATTTTCTCCTTTTCCCACAATGTTTTCTAACCTATTACTGGCTGACATGGGTTGATACTTTTTGTAGATGCATGGTAACCAGCATTTTCTCCTTTTCCCACAAAGTTTTCTAACCTATTACATGGCTGACAAGGGTTGATACTCTTTGTAGATGCATCAAACCCCTTTTCAGTTTTAACACAGCATGGCTCATATAGAACGTGTAATATAAAACCAGCTACCAGGTGATTAAAAAATTTCACAGAAAAGCAGCAAAACATCTTTGCTGGTTGAAACAGATATCTGTAAAGATATTTTTCAAAACTTGCCAAAACAAACTCAAGCTTGGAGGTGCTTTAACTCTTTACCAAACAACAAAATTTTAGACTTGTCCAAATTGAAAGCATTTGCAGACGACAAAATGAATATGGCTTAAAGATTGAAATTTGTTTTGGCAGGGGTAGAAAACATTGTGGGAAAAGGAGAAAATGCTGGTTACCAGCATTTTCTCCTTTTCCCACAATGTTTTCAAAAGGCTCCTTTCTCAGGGTCCTTAAAAGTTGGGATTGTGTGGTAAAGGGTTAAACACTAACAATGTGAGAACTAAACAAACAACAGAAAAAACAAGACACTTAATTTGAAAATGGAACAAGTCATACCATACATATAAAAGTATCTGGCTGAGAAATAAAAAGAATGTACATGTAATTTAGTGAGAAAGCAACACTTAGGTAATTAAAGCTGTAAATAAAGTTTCAGTAAAAAGTGCCAAGTATCTAGAAAGAAATTTAACAATTTACTAAAATTACTGTTCATGTGTTTTTTCTGCATACCTGAATGTGCTGGCTTTTGAGCTACTTTTAGTTCTGATAACAAATGAATAAACAGAAACTTGTGATTGGTAAAAAGTGTACACATGTTTATTTTACGGGCCCATGCCTATTTCCGGGTAAATTTACGCCATTGTCTATCTTTTTTAAAGATATTTCTTGTTTAAATTCCTGAGGGAGACAGGAGACTGCCTTTGAAAAACAATACTACTAACAAATAGAAAAACTGTCAATATTAGCTTTCTTCATTAGTCATTTTTTTTACTTGCTGTCTTCCCTTTTAAAGTTGCATAATTTTAATTTTAAATCCCTATTTTTTGAGTTTTTACTTTTTTCACTGAAAATAATCATCAAAATTGTATGATATATGGAAGCAAAAGCATATGCATGTACATGTACTTATTTCCAAAATAGAGTAGAATAGGACATGGCGAATAACACACTTCACACAACATTGTGCAAGAAGAAAGGATGTATATGCAAAATGCCTAAGTGCACTGGGTCCCAGAAAATCATGCATTGAAAAGCTTTACCTATCCTTTACAACTTCCATTTTGAGAAATCATAAAAGCATCGCGAACCTATGACTTATAAACTTATAACTTATAAAATTCAAAAACAAAAAAAAGCAAGATAAAAAACTTCAATACTTTAATAATACTCATAGAGGGTGTCACACAAGCTATTAAAAATGACATGAAGAAAGATTAAAAAAAAAAACACTTCAATGAAAAATTCTGAAACATAATTTAGAGCCTCCAATAACCAAGTTTAAAATGCAAACTATCTCCCTTTAGATCTTCTACTCAATAAAATTTTCATACAAACTACTGAAAATGACATGGAAACACTAGTTTCACTAGTTTAGAACCCTGTGACAATGGGAGATATAACAATTTTCACCTTGACCATCATCCTCAATTTTGTAAGAAAATGATGAAAAAGAAAATGTTTTACCATTCCAGAATCCTGAAACTATTGTATGTATCACCATTTCTACCTTGACCTTCATTCACAATTTTGTGAGAGAACACTTGCAAAAAGTTGTACTACCAAACTAAAACCTGGTAACCATGGTGAAATACATGTATTACCTTTTTCACCTTGACCTTCTTCCCAAATTTTGTGAGAAAAGACTTGTAAAAAGTAATACCACTATTTTAAAACCCTGTAACCTTGGTGACAGATATTACCATTTCCACCTTGACTTTCTTCCTCAATTTTGTTGAGACCCCAATATTGAAGGTCAAGTATTTGCTGAGCTCTCTGCACATCTCGTTCACGACGAGTATGTAACTGTTCTATTCGACTTGTTATCTCCCCTTAAAATGGTTCAAATATGACCTAATACATGATTGAAGCTTAACCCTTTACCAAACAATCACAAGTTTTAATGACCCAAAGAGAAAAGGCTTTTGAAAACATCATGGGAGAAGGAGAAAATGCTGGTAACCAGCATTTTCCTCTTTCCAGACATTTTTTCTACCCTATTAAAGACAAATCAAATCATTTAAGATGCATTTATTTTATTGTCTGCAAAAGTAGATGTCTGATACAGGCTTAACACATGAAAAGGAAGCTATCCAAAAATAAAACAAAAGGGCCATGATGGCCCTGTATCGCTCCACTGCCTTTTGAATAAATGTGTGTGAATCATTGTGTGATTGTCTACCTTTAAGTGGAGCCAACTAGTACCAAATCCACATGCTTTGGTGAACAGTTTAGATCAGGATAAGAATGTGTATTCTATGCTGTCTGATCCTGATCAAAACTGACCAATATATCGAGAGATCTTTGGGCTAAATTTGCAAACTGGAATAGTTTGGCTTTTTTTCTTCTAGATGTTAGTTAAAAAAGCAATTGTGTGAATATCTGAAATGAAGAAAAGAAAATATGTGCAGATACATATTGTATTGTAAAGCATGTGTCCTTCTTTGATCCTTCAACTGTACAAATACATATGCAAATTTTCATGTAAGCTTTTGTCAAACATTGTATAAAAAGCAGCAATAGCTGGTTTCAAGCAATTACTCCTTTTCCTACAAAAAATAAATATTTTCAAAGCACATGTATAGGGAAATGTCTTTTGTTAACAATACAGAAAGTACTGTGAGAAAAAGTGCAATTGCTTGTAAAACACATTTATTCTTTCTCCAAAATTTTTTCCACGGTTATTTAGTATCTGGCTGTCAAGGTATACCTGTATTTGTACAACATTGGGCTATGAAAATGCACATATAATAACAGGTAAACAAAAAGCAAGTAAATTGAAGCATTGATCACTTCAGCACAGATATCCATATACAGACTTAACTTACTCAATCCTCCTGCTATTCCTAGAAATATTATGGTAAAAGGCTTATAAAACTGGATGTCATTTTAAACCTTTACCACACAGTCCCGAGTTTAAATGACCCTCAGAATGGATCCTTTTGAAACATTGTGGGAAAAGGAGAAAATGCTGTTTACCGGCATTTGCTCCTTTTCCCACAATATTTTCTAACCTATCAAGGAGAAATTCCATCAGTTGAGCTACATTTTGAATTGTTGTCTGCAAATGCTTTAAATTTGGCCAAGTCTACATTTTTTTCAAGTGGTATAGAGTTAACTCTGAAAGCACCTTTCATTATTTAATCTTCCTTTGCAGCCAGAGTAGATCAAGCTCAGACTGCAAAAAATGTGCAGTCTGATCTTTGATCTACATTGTCCACTTTAGACATTCTGTATATGCAAGCAACCTTGAAATTGCTCTAATTAGTGTCTTTTTCTAGAATGAAAATGTTGAATTTATCTGGCACTCCAAGGGTCAACTATTTACCGAACGACAAAATTTCAGACTTGTCCAAACTTAAAGCATTTGCAGATGACAAATTAGATCTAGGCCAAGTTTCAAGAAAAAACTCAAGTCTCTCATTATGCACAAATCTGCTAACAGACTCACTTCCATACTCAAGTTGCATTCATTATTGGAGATGCAGTTTCACTTACATTAACAGACTATAGTAATGTTCTTAAATCCTGAACCGACACAATTTTTTCAACTCAACTCAGCAAAATAAACAGATTTAACTCAGTTATGAGAATAAAGTCCATTATTTTGCTGAGTTGAGGCTGGAATGTTGTGTTACTTCAGGATTTGAGAATGTTACGTAAGTGCTAACATGCAATGAATATCTTGAAGGAATGATGATGATGGAATGATAGCCAGATAGGAAAAAAAATTACGATGTATTCTCACATGATATTTTATGGATTATAGAAACATATCTGTGGATTACGACCTGATACTTTCACTACTGTAACTTTACTGCTTGTACAGTCTTGTGACCTTGTAGAGCCATATAATATATTTTAGCTGTTTTTACTAAGGTTTAACTCTTTACCGACAAAAGTTTAGACTTGTCCAAATTAAAGGGATTCTGTAGATGACAAATTAAATGTGTCTCAGCTGATTGGTCTTTGGAGGGATAGAAAACATCGCAGGGAAAGGAGGAATTGCTGGTTACCAGCAATTTTCTTTCAACAATATCGTTTGCTTCCTTGAGACTGTTAAAACACAGGATTGTGTAGTAAAGGGTTAGACAAAATACTGATAAATCACACAAATGTCAGCATGAATCACGTTTTCCCACAGAAATACATCAAGTAGAATGCTGAAATAATCATTATTGTCTCTTTTCAGCAGAATAAGATAAAAGAAAATTGTTTGTTTGCGAACACCAACATTCTGCATCATCACAACCTGCTTTCCCACTCTTGATATATAAATTTTGGTGTTCAGGACTGCGTTTCAAGAAACTGTGTAGAATTATGTAAATTACGTGGGATAGTGTATACACACATATGATCCCTGCTTTACCCAAAGGTATGAACATAAAGTTATCAAAATATTTACACAAATTGTAAAGATATGCAGTTTAGTGAAACTTGTTTCCAGACTTGATGCTTGCTTATCTGAACTGCATACTCATATCTTGTAAATATCTTATGCATATGCAGTATAGTGAAAGCCAGCCCCAATATTCACACTGAAATTGTATTTTGATCTTACACCAAACAAACTTTATTCTTAATGAAATAAATAGTAACCAATTACTAGAAATATCTGGCTTGTAATGCTAATGCAGTTGGTATCTATGGAAAAAATGGCAGAGAAAAGAGCAACTGCTTGTAAAAAAGCAATGCTCCTTTCCCCAAAATATTTGCGCCAATACATGTATTTTCCTCTGCTTCAAATGTTTTTAGACTGTGTAATTAGTAATAGTTATTGAACGGTTTAAAAATATATACACAGAAAAAAGTTAAGATACCTTGCAAAATGACCTCCACATCTGACCTTAGTGATATTGGAAAAAAAAAAAAAACTCAAACACATACCTTCTAAATGCTCTCTCAACTTTGTTGTATCATGACCTCCTGCTTCCAAATGCTGCATTTTTCTCTGATATTTCTCCTGGAGCGCCTTGGCATGGGCCTCATCCATGGCTGCCTTAAGCTGGTTTACCTGGGCCTGTCTTTGGGCCTAATAAAGGATATGTACATGTATGTTCATGATTGATTGATTTTATCATCTTTGTTTGTTTCATTTTTAAAACCATTCATTCAATTTGAAATATTAATTCCATTTTTCATCAATGAATTATAAGGTTGTTATTCATCAAAAAATTCTATTATCCACCTGCCAAGATAAAACTGAGAGAAAACTTTTCTGTCAGGCTACAAACTGAAACCAGAAATCCACAATGTTGCATGGGAGCTAGTAGTGTAAGAGTAGAGCATCAGCCTCTCACTTCAACAGTGTTGGGTTGAAATCCACTGACGGATGTGATTAACCTTTGGAACTACCAACAACACCATTCAAGAATTGGTCATGGTTTCCAGGATGCAATCTCACTGACAGTGATTAGCTTAAGTTATAACAACTTGTTTCACAATTACTGAATTGTTGAAAAATAAAAAGGTTTCAGCTAAACTATCATGCATTGTTATTCTAAGAATAGTACTCAAAGATGTACTGGTGCATTTCTATCTTCATCGATGAAAAATATTTTCCTGGTGGAACCACAACCTGCATTTTAAGGGCGCGCCCCGGCAGCCTGGTCAGCAGCATACAGAACTTGAGAACATGGGGTTGCTGGTTCGATTCTGGCTCAGCCAATTTCTTTCCCAGGACTGATGATAGTCATTGTGACAGGATTCATTCCTCTCTCACTGCTGACCATTGTTTCAACTATGGTTATGTGGGAAAGCAGCCAATAGCTTGGAAAGAATAATGTGCGTAGTACTGGTGAAAGAATCTCCAGGAACGTATGGGTAGGTGTGCTGGCCGCCGCGATATAACTGAAATAATGGTGAAAATGGTGTTAAACATCAAATCATTTGAACAGTGCATTTTAAGGTTGAACGCTGACACAGCTGCTGGTTAAAGCTTTGCAAGCCTTTCATTCTTTTTACATTCCTATGAAAGAAGGCCCTTGAAAACACTGTGTGAAAAGAAGAAATTCTCCTTTTCCAAATATATCTTTCATCTTTTCAAAGACAAATAAGATAATTTGAGCCTCATTTAATTTGTCTGCAAATGCTTTAAATACAGAGAAGTAAAAAATTTTGTGGTCTGATAAAAAGTTAAAATGGCTTACAATTGGAAAATAAAAAAGCATAGATTACCTCCTTCTGTCTCATCTTTTGTTGCTCACTCTCAAACTGTTTCTGGAGAAGTTCTCTCTCAGCCTGAAGTTTCCTCTCTTCCTCCATGTCCTCTTTCATCTTTCTCTCTCTCTCTAATCTCTTTAACCTTTCTTTCTCTTCCACCTGAGCTTTTACTGCCATCTAGAAAAATACACTCACTTTTCAAAAGTATCAAAGAAATAAGGAGCAGGTGTTTGTCACATTACCTTTTCCCTAAATGGTCACAAAAGTTGCTCATTTTTAATGTAATTCAAGACAGGTACTATATTTTCATTTTTCAAATCACCATTTGCTGACACTTTTCCCATCTTGCTGCATACCATTTTTGAAAACATTACTGTAAAAGGTAAACTTGCTTTTGACAGGCACTTTCTTTCATAGCACTGTTGTTACACATATCCATGCTCGTATCATGCGGACTCCTCAACTAATTAGTCAAAGGGATATGGCTAAATACGTCATCCTAAATGTACATGCTTACATGATTTATTTTTAGTAAACATAAATTACATCCTTTATTTTCCTTGAACATGGTTGTGGAATTCATTTCAAAGAGCATGATGACATACTTATTTTCTTTGTGAAGATGGGCATATACTTGATTTTAGCTGAAGTGAGTTACATACTTGGTTTGTTTACTTTATTCTATGTTAACATTGCTACATATTGATTTTAACTGAACATGGCTACATAATTTATTTATATTGAACATGGGTTCATACTTGGTTTTAGCTGAACTTAGTCAAATTGGTTTTAATTGAATTACAACAAATATGGCACATACTTTGTTTTGTAGTACACATGTTTACATACTTTCAATTTTTTCTCAACATAGTTACATACTTAGTTTTCAGTGAACAAAGTTACATACTTGAATTTATGTGAATATGTCTACATGTTTGATTTTGTCTGGACATGTTTACACAAATTGTTTGAACAAACATTATTACATTATTGTTTTTTTTTTTTTTAAGTAAACATTATTACATACTTGTTTTTTGGTAAATATGATAAACAAGAGGGCCATGATGGCCCTGTATTGCTCCACTGGCTTATAAATATAAACCATGAAGAGAAGTCTTCACTATATAAGCCCTTATAAAACTTTGACCCCAGGGCTACAGTCGAACTAAATGGGGAATATGTGTATTAGAAGAATAACATGCCAAATTTGGGAGTTCTTGGCCTAATGGCTAGTAACAAGACGGTTTCTGAACTTTTCACTCCATAAACCCATGTAAAACTTGTGACCCCTGGTGCAGGGCCAAACTTGATCCAAGGGCTGTAACTTGGTCCCTCTTTGTAGTTGTCCACTAGATAATGCTATAATTATGCAAAATTTGGTAGCCTAAGCCTTATGGCTATGTACACCAAGATTGAAAAGTTTTCCCCATGTAAGCCTATGTAAATCTTGTGACCCCCCCCCCCCCCCAGCATGAGGCCAAATTGACCCCAGGACTATAATTTGGGCACTTTTGATAGACCCCAACTAGATCAAGCTAAATGCAAAATTTGGTAGCTCTAGGCCTTATGGCTAGGTACAGGAAGATTTTTAAAGTTTTCTCTATATAAGCCTATGTAAAACTTGTGACCCCTGGGGCAGAGCCAATTTTGACCCCAGGGCTATAATTTCAAGAAACATGATAGAGGTCTACTACATAAAGCTACATGCCAGATTTGGTAGCCCTATGCCTTATGGTTTCAGACAAGAAGATTTTTAAAGATTTCCAATATTTTTCAGTTTTGTTGCCATGGCAACCAGAGTTTTAGAAGGAATCAAATTCTTTCACGAAATTCTGAAGAGGACCATGGCAGGATCATTTCTGTGAAGTTTCATGAAAATTGGATGGGTAGTTTCAGAGAAGAAGATGTTTGAAATAAAAGTTAACACACGGACGGACGGACAGACGGACGCACGCACGCATGCACGGACGGACAGATGCACGACGGACACCGGGCCATGACATAAGCCCGCTGGCCTTCGGCCAGTGGAGCTAAAAACTTGATTTTACTTGAAAACTGTTACATACATTATAATAGTAAACATGTTTACATGCTTGGTTTAAAATTAACTTGGTTATATGCTTGGTTTTCTAGAAAATATGATTCCAAACTTAATTTATACAGAATTTATGCACTTAGTTGAATTAGTGCAAACATGGTTGTATATGTGACTTATCATGGATAAATACTTGAGTTTAATTGAGAAGAATTATACATTTGATTTAGAATAAACATGTGTACATACTTGATGCTCTAAGTACTTTCTTCTCTTTTCTTCTAGTTCTTTCTTGGTCACTGGATCAATTGGGGCATTTTGTCCTCTGATAAAGGTCCTGTAAGATAAAATAAGATGTAGTATTGTTGATTCCCATTACTCAGTTCTCATGTCTTCGTGAATCTGTGTTTGCTATCAGTATTTTTTTGCACACTCTTATTTGTGGCTCCTGTTATACCTTTACAGATGTAAACATGCCAGAGAAGCTCTCTACCCAGGAGGAATTTGTCAAAAAAAGAATTACAAGTCAAAAAAGTCACATTTTGTCGAAAACCATATTTTCCCCCATAATTCATTAGTTGTTTGTACAACACAACATTTATTTACAGTAAGTGCTTATGAATTCAAAGTATGACACAGAAAATGCATCTGTGATAAATGTAGAGGCTGTGACCTTTAGGAATGCACCCTGTATGACATCATTTGACAACATTTGGAATGACTCTGTTTTCATTTTTTCAAGAATGATTCACAAAGTTATGGGAAATCATCTGGTCAATTTCTGGTGTTGATCAAATGTATTTTTTGGATAATTTTGCTATGAAAATAGGTTAAGTGTACTTTCCCCTGCCCCAAAATAATTTCTGACTCTTTCCCTGTCTGTTAATATGCTTAGATTAAATCTATGCCTTGTTTGTATCTTTGATGGCATGAAAATACCAGTTCGGTTCATGAGGGTATAATCATATAGACCTGTCAGATTCCACAGTTTAACCTTTTCACCCCATATGTAATATTCTGAGTACTATAATTAAATGCTTGGACTCCTTCCTTACCAAATGGTTTAGCCATGCAGAAACCATGTTCCTCTGAAATTTAAAAAAATACATGTATTAGAATGCAATTTTAAATGGTAGGTCAATACAGCCCCAAGTGTACATCTCAAGCCTTTCAACAATGCTACTTACATTGGCTCATCAGTTTTACTGTCTCCAGGGGCACTGCTTGTCCTATGTGTATCAGGTTGGTATGTGCTCTCAACGACTCCATAACTTTCCCCAGCTGTTACAACTGTAGGCTGTTCTGGCAATTGTATTGGTCTATGTGACTGACCCAGTTTATCTGCCCATGTGTCCTTGGCTTTCATATCTTCAATCTGCTTCAATTCATTTGCTTTCTTCTCTTCTATCTGTTTCTCTGTTTAATGAAAAAGAAAAACATGGTCATGTCATGAAATAAGGTAAAAGTCAATGTAGTGCAAACCCAGGCTTAAGCATAAGTACAACATATTAACTCTTTAGCAAACAACAATCTAATAGACTACAAAATAGATGTGACTCAAAAGTTGAAATTTGATTTGGGAAGGGTAGAAAACATTGTGGGAAAGGAGAAAATACTGGTGACCAGCATTTTCTCTTTTTCCAACAAAATTATCAAAACCAAAGCAAGTAACATCTTTTGAAAAAGATTGAGAAAATCAGTAACTGCTACTATTCAAGGGTTGTCCCAAAATAGCGTGTAATTCTTTTATAACTTTCCTTCGAGACATCATAAGAATTCCCAAAAGTACTAAAAAATGTATTTAGCAGTAAATGACTGAGTTTTATACTTATCCGATATATTTTTATATGTTTAAACGGCATTTTTTAAAGGTAGTGTAGCGCTCCACAAGCCACACTAAAAAGTGCTCCATTTTCTCTAAATGTATCTGCCTTTCATTTATTATTGTTTGGTTTAGTTTTTTTCAATCCATATAAAAAAAGTACCGACTTGAATGTAGGAATTTGGCTCGCATGTACACGACATCTTGTTGATGTGACTTCATTAAGTGCAGTGCTGTGATGCATGTTGTGGAACAGGCTCGTTTGAAATTGAATACAAAATGGCAATGTCAGGTGATTACCGAACTGTCATAAAATACTGTGTTGAGCGCGGAATGACCCCGGGACTGACCATAAAGGAAATGGAATCCTCACAGACGCATAAGAGTGTCTCAACGGTGTTGATTTACAAAATTGTTGTCACAAACGTTTTTGCCACTGGATGGATCAAAAGTGATAATAAGAAAGGCAAGCCAACTGAGTTAAAAGACGCCATCATTAAGAAAGTTTCAGACATCATCGGTCGGATCGACGCCATACTAATCAGGAAGTTGCTGCGATTGCTAGTATAAGTGATTCATCAGTGCAGAGAATATAATTTGTTTATATTATCGGATAAGTTATTGGTGTCATGTTTAAGGGTGACATAAGCAAAATAGTTAATTTAACCTTTAATAAATTACCAGGTTGTGCAAAGAGATCTTATGAAAGTCATCCGAACGAAGCACCCAGCTATGGCAGATGACAATGACAATGTGCTATATCATCACAATGCCCACCCGCTCATACAGCTGAATCGACTTGCCTAGAACTGGCCCTGTTGTGTTATCAGAGAACCCCCCACCTTTGCCAGACCTTGTACAACTGGACTTTTCATACTTTGTAGCACTAAAAGAACACTAACAGGGGAAATACATTTGAAGACAGGGATCAAACTATACATGTCTTATTATTATTCAATAAGTCTCTCAGTTCGCAATGGTTCATAAATCTTTTCACAAAATGGGTAAGACGACACAAGAAGTACATTCAGCATCAAGAAGAGAAATTAAAAAAAAAAAAACTGTCGTGAAATGTGACTGACGCCCTGTGACCCAAAACGCTATATATAGTGTTCTTGAAATGCCCATGGAATTATCAACTTAATAGAATACCATCATGAAATCTTGGGATATTACACTGTATCTGCAAATGATCATATTGAATAAATATCTAGTATTAGAAGTATTTATGTTTTGTTCCTGTAAGTAAATATTAAATTATACACTATTTTGGGACAACCCTCGTAAATGTGCCCTTTTTCCAAAAATATTTTCCTTATGAATAATAAAAGAAAACATGTTTCATAGGCATAGCCAGTATTAAAACATTTGTATGCACAGTGAGGCTCGAAGTGCCAATGAGGGAGGGGGCGGGAGGGTGCCATTTATTGTATAGCATAGAGGAATCCCTAGTCATCAGTGCATCAGTTTTACCAATCTATTTAGTTTGAAAAGGCACACAGGTCTAGAGAAAAACCTGTACATGTAATGCTATTGTGATTTACAACTTTGGTTCCAGATTCTTTTTATACACATGCATATTGTGCATAGTGGGCGCTACGCCCTTGTTTTTCCCCTTTCCCTCAAAAGTTTCCTATATGTGTCTTTTTTTGGTAAGTTTTTTGTAAGTCTCAAATTTGCCTGTGAAGAAATAGGTTAAGGTAAAGTCAAAAACAGGTCAAAATACCCATATCAAAGAGTCGACAGTCACTTTAAGTATTTGGACATAATGAACGGCTTCTCTCTGAGAATGAAAGTAGGAATATTTGGATTCTTTTTTACATTTTATTTACCCTTGGTACCTGCTCTGTCTATTATGTCTATAGTAATAGGATTCTTTTCTTTTTTAACCCTTTACCAAACAATCCCAGGTTTTTACGACCCTGAAAAAGAAGCCTTTTGAAAACAAGTAAGTGGCTCAAGTAATCTTCAAAAGGTCAGAAAACATTGTGGGAAAAGGAGAAAATGCTGGTTACCAGCATTTTCTTCTTTCCCAACAATGTTTTCAAATGATTTCTTCCCTAAGGTCAGTAAAACACTGGATGGATGAGTAAATAAAAAAAGTTAAAAAGTAAACTGTTTACCTAGCTCTGCCAGCCACTGCTTCCTTTCTTTTTCCTTGGTCTCATTAAACTTGTCATAGTCTGGTGCTGCTTGCTGCAATCATATTTAAAAAAAAAGACTATTTTTTATTATTTTCTTTTACACGTCACTTTTTTACGATTCATTTGTACCAACATTGTATAGACTAAAACTCTGCTTGAATACAATTTACCCTTCTAACATCAACCCTCTACCAGATCATCCTGCTGACGTAAAAGCATTTGAAAACATTAGGAAATAGAGAAAATACTGTTAATCAGTAGTTTCTTTTTCCCACCTTGCATTAAACTCTTTCAAAAAAGAATCAGTAATTTGAGAATAAATGAACTTCTCACGATATGAGAAACAATTTGACTTTCAGGATATATATTAGAGGTTTGCAATGCTTGAACACCTTTTAGGTTTCCCGTATCCAAGCAAAAAGTGAGCTTCTAACAGCATGAGGTACAGTTTCACTTTCAGGATTTACACTAGCTGTCTAGAGTGCTTTGAGAACTTGAGGTTTTACTTAAACCAAGAAAGAGCTTCTCACTGCATGAGGCAGTTTTGTTCTCAGGGCTTACATTTAGAAATGTGTAATGCTTAAAGAAGTTTCAGATTTTACTTACCCCTAGAATAAATGAACTTCTCATGGCATGAGGTACATTTTCACTTTCAGGATTTACATTAGAGGTTTGCTGAGGTTGTGGAGAGTGATGTCTAGATTGCCTCTTTTCTCTGGGTGGAGGATGAGGTTCACTTTCTTTTGGCTTGTCCTCAGGCTCCTCATCTATAGCTATACTCCTCATATGCTCCTATTAGGTATGGAATATTATAGTGCATGAAAAATTAATTTTTTCCACTATGACATCACCATACTTTAAGTCTTTAAGAAATGACCAAATTGTAGACTTGCCTAAAGTGAAAGAATTTGCAGATGATACATTTAATGTGGCTCATATGATTAGAATTGCCTTTAAAATGGTAGAAAACATTGTGGGAAAAGGAGAAAATGCTGGTTACCAGCATTTTCTTCTTTACTGACAATGTTTTAAAAAGCCTTCTACCTAAGCGTCATTAAAACTTAGGATTGTGTGGTAAAGGATTAAGTAAATGTTTTGGCCACTTATCACATCATAATAACTTTTAACTCTTTACGAAACGACAAAATTTTGGACTGGACCAAATTGAAAGCATTTGCAGATGACAATTCAAATGTTGCTGAATTGATGATTTCTGTCTTTGATAAGATAGAAAACATTGTGGGAAAAGGACAAAATGCTGGTAAACAGCATTTTCTCCTTTTCTCACAATGTTTTCAAAAGGCCTCTTCCTCAGGGTCGTTAAAAGTCAGGATTGTGTGGTAAAGAGTTAAGGTCTTTTCTGTCGACAGCTTTTAAAAAGCAATTTCTTTTAACAACAGATTTTTCCATATTTTTTCAGACTGCCAATGGACTTTCTACAAAGCCCTGTAGGTGTCATATGTTACCATTTTTTTGTATTATAACAAAATACTGACTCTACAAAAGGAAATATAAACTTGTAACAAAATCCTATTTCAATTGAATGAAATGATGATTTGTTATCTCGCAATAGTAGTTCAATAAAATGAAATCATAATTCACTTAAACAAAATAATAATTTTTTTAAACAAAATTATACCTCATTTTAACAAAATCCTATTCTCATAAAAGGAACAAGATACTCTTCACCCACTGTCAATTTCATGGTAGACTAAAACTAATGAGTGTTCCAAACATACCTATTTTGTTCTCTGGAAACACCATTTCATTAAAATAAATATGTTTTTACGTATACTGAATAAGCATTTTGTTAATACAAAATTTGTTTTTTTCTTTTGTTTTCTCAAAATCACATTTTGTTACATAGAATTGTCATTTTGTTTCATTGAATTAGTATATGATTAAAATGGAATAAAACATGTGTGACACATGACATATGTGTGGCTCAATACATTTCTTCTAATACTTCTCCTACGTATTACTTGTTACAAAAAGAAAAATTGTTCTTTGTTAGATCAGTTTGTGCCTATAAAATATTTGATGCATAAATGAAATAGTATATGGAGAACATTTGCCATAAATAGAGAAATTGCTGATATTGATATCCAATTAAAAAAAAAGCTTTTTAACCGAGTTTAACTTATTTGCTGGTCCCAGAATGCTTTACCAATTAAACTAATGCTTTATGACAGTAGGAGGGAGACTTCTGCAAATATTGTGAAAAAAAGGAGAGCATTTATCCTTTTCAATCAATGTTTTATATCCCTTCTAAAATTAGTCCTATCACATGAACCAAAATTTGCCCAATGCTTTCAAAAATTTTGTGATCTGCTAAGGAATTAAGTTTATTTATTTATTTTTTTTTAGTATTTTTTCAACATTACTTGTTATTTTGAAGCAACCAGTGCATGCCAACAATCCACACTTTTCTGGAGTTTTTTCTACCAGTGTTTTTTTTTTGCAGTGATAGATACATAAATACATAAATAATTTCTTATTCACATTTTGCACATCTGCAGAAGAAAGGACAGCTTTAGAAAACATCTTAATGAAAAGTACCAATGGCTGGTAGTCATCGCTCTTATCCCACTAATGTTTTTCAAATGATATAAAATAGGAAAATCCATTTCCTTCAAAAGATTCTTGTATTGTTTTTACTTTTACCAGTACTTGTTAGGTGCATGTTTAATAACAGCTTGTGCAGTATTGGGTTTACTCTTTCCCAAACAATCTCTTGTTTTTATGACCCTGAACAAGACGGCCTTTGAAAACATTGTGGGAAAAGAAGAACATTCTGGTAACCAGCATTTACTCCTATATTTAACCCTTTCCCAAACAACAAATTTTGGACTGGTCCAAATTGAAAGAGTTTGCAGACGACAATTTTAAATTTGATGAAAATGGCAGAAAGTTATCAAAAAAGGGTAGAAAACACTGTGGGAAAAGGAGAAATTGCTCGTTATGAGCAGTGTTTTCAAAACACTTGTACTGCAGACATGTGAAAACCAGGGCTTGTTTGGGAAAGGGTTAAACAAAGAAATCATCTTTAGAGCTACAGAAAATTTGTCATCTGCAAATGCCTTCACTTTGGACAAGTATAAAATTTTATTGTGCAGTAAAGAGTTAATACTGTACTGTATTTGAACCATGCACAGTGAAAAGGGGGCTTAATGCATCTGCATAAAGTATCGACCCAAGTCAGCCTGCACAGTCCACGCATGCTGACCTGGGTTGAAACTTTTTGCTATTGGCCAGTTTTCTGCATTTAAAAGTACCAGTATACCTCATGATTAAGTCAATAGTTAGATTTGTTTGCATTGGAGTTTAATGCCATTTTGTATTGGAGTTGTATGTTGTAACAGCCTAGGTCATATCACGGCAGCAGTGCACCTACACATGTGTTTCCTGGCTTTCTCACACCAGTACTAAAACAGCTTTCTATCCAAGCCAATGACTGCTTTCCTCACATGCATCAGAGGTGAGAGGCAAAAACTCACCAAAAAGAAAGTTTGCCACAACCTGGTATCAAACTTTCAACCACCAGGTCATGAGTCAGATATGCTAACCACTAAGCTACCCAGCCTAGCCTGGCCTGGCTGCAACTGTTAGACAAAATGGATCTGATTGATCTATAATTATAAGATGACTTGCTTTGTATGATGCATCCAGGAGATGCATTTAACCCCCTTTTGCCTGGGCATGCCTCAAATGTAATTGCTTTACATGGCAAAAGTAGAAGCTACAACAAGAAAACATGGTGTTATTCTTATGTCTCTACTGAAAGGAAAGATTTCTTCAATACACTTATTTCAGACAAATTCTGAGTAACTTTTTTTTTTTTTAATTTCATTCTTCAAAAATGATGGCTGTATAATGGCTTACCTCTTTACTAAGCGTTAAAATTTTGGACTCAACCAAATTGAAGGCATTAGTAGACAAAAAAATAAATGGAACTCAAACAATCATTTCTGTTGATGATAGCCTAGAAAACATTGTGAGAAGAGGAGAAAATGCTGGGTACCAGCATTGTCTCCTATACCCCCAGTGTCTGTAAAAGCCTTCTTTTTCAGGGTCGTTAATACTTGAGATTGTTTGGTAAAGAGTTAATTAAGCTGGCTTTTGAAGATATTTTAGATTTCCTTATAACAAGACAAGTACAAAAAGTATTTGATAACAGCCTCATAAATAATACTATTAAGAATTTTCAAAACAAAAACATGCCTAGAAAGGACATATTTTACGAATGTAATAATTGGTATAAAATTGTTGATACAGAAGCAAATATTTTCATTCAGTTCCGAAAGTAACCTAGACGCTGTTAAAATTATTTGAAAAAATACAATGTATTTTAAGTGTATTAAGTCACCTAGCAACCATGTTTAAATGTAAAGCCAGAGGTACCAGTCCAAGGTAAAATGGTGTTGAAATGATAACAAGAACATATTCTTTATTTTGAAACCTTTATATTTCTTTTTATCTTTTTTTTTTCCACACTTTAGTTTTACATTTTCACAATAAATTATAATACTATAGAAGCAGTATTTTGTACAACACTGCTTGAGCAATGTATTCCATTTCTTCTATAAGGTACTGACTTT
Organism: Tridacna gigas; assembly: GCA_945859785.2. NCBI lineage: Eukaryota > Metazoa > Mollusca > Bivalvia > Cardiida > Cardiidae > Tridacna > Tridacna gigas. The sequence continues at coordinate 43,701,520 of OX244036.2, forward strand.
TAAACTCTCAAGAGAGTTAATAAAGAAGTACTTTAATAATAAACAATTCCATTACTCCCTATTTAAAATACATTAAACTACAGTTAATATTTTGTGGCTTTAACAAAAAAAACAACAAAGTACAAATGAAGGTATGCAGGGTCTGGATTTACTGGCTTTGCATAACATGGCAGCTGATATCTGATAATAATGCTTCCTTTTCTTTTTAATATACTCTTTATTTTTGAAACCCAAGATAAATTTTAGAAAAATATAACACCATGTTTACTCAAAACGCATTTAATCCTTACATCATATTCTATATAAATACAATGTTAGTTGTATTTCTAATATTTACGTAATCATACAATTACTACATAAAATTTTGCAGAGAAATTACATATAATTCAGTGAAAGACACTATCTAATTTCTCTAAAAAAAAACCTTCCAAAAAAGTAATTTAAGCCATCTAAGTTATGAAAGCATGCAAAGTCCCTCCCTCAGATTATCTACTGCACTACATACAAAATACATTTAAAAAAAAAAAGGTTTTGTACACACAGATATCAAATAAGCTGTACAATTCTGCACAATAAATAATCAATGTCAAAAGGACAATCTTCATTAATCGTCACAGATGTTTTAGCTACAACAATTTGAGGACAGCAGTATACGAACATTTGACACAGAAGACAAACCAAACTGTCTCACCATTAAAACACTGAATATAATTTTGTTAGTTAATTGGAAAAGATAGATTACAATCAGAAAGCACAATGCAGCCTTTTCTTGGATCTACATAGTATGATATTCTGTCATTTATTCAGACTGAAACAGCATTTAAATTCCAGTATTTGATCTTTTTTTGCCATCTTTTTAAACATCTTTGACTGAAGATGTCCATCCAATTCATTCTCCACTCCACAGGTATAAATTGTAAATCTAGTACTTACCACAAACCATTTTAGTAGATAAACTTTACAGGAATAGTAGCTTACTTATAAATCCATTTAACCCTTTCCCAAATGATAAATTTTAGACTGGTCCAAATTGAAAGAGTTTGCAGACGACAACTTTAAATTTGATGAAAATGGTAGAAAGTTCTCAAAAAGGGTAGAAAACAGTGTGGGAAAAGGAGAAATTGCTCGTTACGAGCAATTTATCCTTTTCCCACAGTGTTTTCAAAAGACTTGTACTGCAGACATGTGAAAACCAGGGCTTGTTTGGAAAAGGGTTAAATCCTTTTAATCAAAACTCAAATTCCAAAACATTGCATGCAGTTTGAAAAATTCATTACTTTGGTTGTGTGTGTGTGTGTGTTTTTTCCCTTTTTTAAAACATGGCTTATGAAAATAAGGAACAAAGGATTGCTCCCTTTTTAAATGACATTTTCAAAAAAAGCTAAAATTGCTATCCAATGCAGTAAAAAATTATCTGAGGCATTAACTTTTTAGACTGATTAATGAACACTTAACCCTTTCCCAAAACAGCCCTGGTTTTCACGTGTCTGCAGTACAAGTCTTTTGAAAACACTGTGGGAAAAGGAGAAATTGCTTGTAACGAGCAATTTCTCTTTTTCCCACACTGTTTTCTACCCTTTTTGGGACCTTTCTGCCATTTTCATCAAATTTAAAATTGTCGTCTGCAAACTCTTTCAATTTGGACCAGTCCAAAATTTGTTGTTTGGGAAAGGGTTAAAAAAAGCTTAACTGAACACTAACAATAACTAACATAACATAGAATAAACATAAAACAATAATGTTTTACCTTTAGAAGTATATTTGGGCTCTTAAATATCAAAATAAGGAAAATGTAAAGAAAAAGTTATTGATTTCTCGATTTCAAAGAGCTTAACCCTTAACCACACAATCCTCTGTTTTCAGAGACCTTAAAAAATAAGGCTTTTGAAAACATTGTGGGAAAAGAAGAACACTCCGATAACAATCAGTTTCTCCTTTTTCCATGATGTTTTCTATCCTTTCAAAAAAAAGTCTGTTTCAGGCACATTAGTAATCTGCCAATGCTTTCAATTTGGAAAAGTCTAGAATTTTGTTGTTTACTACATTTAACCCTTTACCACACAATCCCTTGCTTTAATGACCCTTAGAAAGAAGGCTTTTGAAAACATTGTGGGTAAAGGAGAAAATGCCGAAAACCTGCATTTTTCTCCCTTTCCCACAATGTTTTCTACCTCTTCAAGGACAAAAATCATCCTTTGAACTGTTGTCTGTAAATTTCTTCAGTATGGATGAGTCTAAAATTCTGCAGTGTGGTAAAGGGTAAATAACATCATTTCTTGCTGCTGACTACTTTTAAAAAATATCGTGCTTATAGGAGAAATCGCTCATGCTGAACAATTTCTTTTGCCAGTGTTTCCACATCATATTCTATAATTATAATGAACAAAAATCTGAATGGTTCATACCATTTTTAGAAACTTGTAGTTATTTCAAAAGCCAATCACTTAGTGTTATTGACCAATCAGATTTGTTCATATTTTGGCTGTGGTACTACAATTTCCATATCACAGTGAGAAAAATGTGTTCACTTTCCAAAGTTTCTACCATTAGAACTCTCCCAAATTTTATTATATCCATTTTTCTGTTAGAACCATGTACCAAACTGAAGATGTATTATCACAGAACAAAATTAAAGTAACAACTTTTTGTCCATTCAGGTTTAGATGTGTCTGAAAAATACTGACATATGGCTTGGGTTCAAGTATGGTAGGTAAAATAGCTTTACACCTTGTCCTATATATGTGGTGATATTAAGGGTAAGGTTTGTCGGAAAACAAGTGCACATGGTTACATATCAAAAAGAGTACATTACTTCTTTTCCAAATCATTCTGAACTCTGACAAGCTGAGAAAAAAGCCTTTGGCAAACATTATGGAACAAGAGGACCATGATGGTCCTAAATCGCTCACCTGAAATGCAACTGAGCTCAACACCATAATGCTACATGCCAAATATGAAAGCTCTAGCCCTTATGGTTTGGGACAAGAAGATTTTTAAAGATTTCTTTCTTTATCTCTATGTGAAATCCGAGAACCCACAACATATGGCCAATTTCCACACTAGGGCCATAATTTGAAGTATTTTGGTAGAGGGCCACTAGATGATACTACATGCCATATATGAGAGCTCTAGCCCTTATGGTTTGGGACAAGAAGATTTTTAAAGATTTAATTCTTTATCTCTATGTGAAATCCGAGAACCCACAACATAGGGCCATTTTCAACACTAGGGCCATAATTTAAAGTATTTTGGTAGAGGGCCACTAGATGATGCTACATGCCACATATGAAAGCTCTAGCCCTTACGGTTTGGGACAAGAAGATTTTTACAGATTTCCTTCTTTATCTCTATGTGAAATCCGAGAACCCACAACTAGGGCCATTATTTGAAGAATTTTGGTAGAGGGCAACTAGATGATGCTACATGCCACATATGAAAGCTCTAGCTCTTACGGTTTGGAACAAGAAGATTTTTAAAGATTTCCTTCTTTCTCTATATGTGAAATCCGAGAACCTACAACATAGGACCAATTTTCAACACTAGGGCCATAACTTGAAGTATTTTAGTAGAGGGCCACTAGCTGATGCTACATGCCAAATATGAAAGCTCTAGCCCTTAAGGTTTGGGACAAGAAGATTTTTAAAGATTTCCTTCTTTATCTCTATGTGAAATCCGAGAACCCACAACATAGGGCCATTTTCAACACTAGGGCCATAATTTGAAGTATTTTGGTAGAGGGCCACTAGACGATGCTACATGCCACATATGAAAGCTCTAGCCCTTATGGTTTGGGACAAGAAGATTTTAAAAGATTTCCTTCTTTATCTCTATGTGAAATCCGAGAACCCACAACATAGGGCCAATTTTTAACACCAGGGCCATAATTTGAAGTATTTGGGTAGAGGGCTACTAGATGATACTACATGGCATATATGAAAGCTCTGGCCCTTACGGTTTGGGACAAGAAGATTTTTAAAGATTTCCTTCTTTATCTCTATGTGAAATCCGAGAACCCACAACATAGGGCCAATTTCCACACTAGGGCCATTATTTGAGGTATATTGGTAGAGGGCCACTAGATGATACTACATGCCATATATGAGAGCTCTAGCCCTTATGGTTTGGGACAAGAAGATTTTTAAAGATTTCCTTCTTTATCTCTATGTGAAATCCGAGAACCCACAACATAGGGCCATTTTCAATACTAGGGCCATAATTTGAAGTATTTTGGTAGAGGGCCACTAGGCGATGCTACATGCCAAATATGAAAGCTCTAGCCCTTACGGTTTGGGACAAGAAGATTTTTAAAGATTTCCTTCTTTATCTCTATGTGAAATCCGAGAACCCACAACATAGGGCCATTTTCCACACTAGGGCCATTATTTGAAGTATTTTGGTAGAGGGCCACTAGATGATACTACATGCCATATATGAGAGCTCTAGCCCTTATGGTTTGGGACAAGAAGATTTTTACAGATTTCCTTCTTTATCTCTATGTGAAATCCGAGAACCCACAACATAGGGTCATTTTCAACACTAGGGCCATAATTTGAAGTATTTTGGTAGAGGGCCACTATATGATGCTACATGCCAAATATGAGAGCTCTAGCCCTTATGGTTTGGGACAAGAAGTTTTTTACAGATTTCCTTCTTTATCTCTATGTGAAATCCAAGAACCCACAACATAGGGCTAATTTCCACACTAGGGCCATTATTTGAAGTATTTTGGTAGAGGGCCACTAGATGATGCTACATGCCATATATGAAAGCTCTAGCCCTTACAGTTTGGGACAAGAAGATTTTTAAAGTTTTTTCTTTCGGTTGCCATGGCAACCAGAGTTCTTCATGGAATTCAAATCTTTGAAGTATTCTGAAAGTGCATCACCTAAGGATCATTTCTGTGAAGTCTCACTGAAATCTGTTGGGTGGTTTCAGAGGAGAAGATTTTTTAAGTAATTGTTCACGGACGGATGGACGGACGGAGGGACACACAGACGGACGCCGGACAACGATCGATCACAATAGCTCACCCTGAGCACTATGTGCTCAGGTGAGCTAACAAGGAAAAAATGCTGGTAACCAGAATTTTTCCTGTTTCCAAAAATGTTTTATACCCAGTTAAAGACAAATCCCATGTTTTTAGCCACATTTGTTTTTTGTCAACTGCAAATGCTCTCAATTTGGGCAAGTTGAAAGTTTAATTAGGTAAAGAGATATATGAATGGTATTTCCCTTTACAAGTCCATTGTTTGTCATGTCCACAAAGGATAGATAGACAGATATGTGGTAAAAGAAAACTTGAATAAAAACAAAACAGAAAGGGTGTGAAATAATACAAATACATATACTGAGGAAACAATATGAATGCAAATGAAATGCAAAAATGGGAATAAAATGAAAATTATGACTATAATACTTTGTACAAAGTCTGTTATATACAATGTACATACATGAACTCATACAAGAAATCTTCACATAGGATTTTTAACTTATCAAGTTAAAACCTTTTATCAAACACTGACTTAGAATGGTAATGTGTTGACTCTTTACCATACAATTATAGACCGGTCCAAATTGAAAGCATCTGCAGACGACAACTTATACATTGTTCTTATGATTCGATTTATCCTTAAAATGGTAGAAAAAGTGGTGGGAAATGGAGAAAACTACTGGTCAATGAATGCTTTTTTTCCTGAGATTCACTAAAACAGAGGAAGGATAAGCCTTTACCACACAATCCTGACATTTAAAGACCCTATGGAAGACATATTTTAAAAACATTGTGGAAAAAGAAGAAAATGCTGGTACCAGCATTTTCTTCTTTTCCCACAATGTTATCTCCACTATCAAAGGCAAAGGCAATCATCCGAGTCACATTTACTATGTCATCTAAAAGTGCTATCAACTTAGACAAGTCTAAATATTTGTATTTTGGTAAAGGGTTAAACCAATACCATAATGAAGTCACTTTTCTGTTCATTACTTGAAGAATGACCTCGAGGAAACAAAATGATGGTTATGATTATGACAAAGGTAGTATGATTTCAAAAAAAGGAAAAGAAAAATCTGATGTGGAAAAAATGTGTGCAATAAGTATGTATCAAAGGTATACTTGAATTAACTGATAAGAAAGACAAAAACATTTATGTTCTTATGGAAAGTGCAAACTGGCAATTTTAGATAGTGGTAAATTAAGTCATAAAGCGTAAAAGAACTAGCCATTATTTTCTGTTTTGCGGAAAAAGCATGTTGGTCAATCAGTTACTTTTGCAGCAGCGAAACATCTTTGATGGATAAAAAAAATCGAGCATGCAAGTTACATATCAGGGTGGATCTGATGAAAAACAGTTTTTCAAAATGAATCCTTCATCATGGTTATTTTATGACATAAAACTATCTTCATCTTCGACTAATTTTAGACATAACATCATATAGGACTATTTTTAGACCTGCGACTAACTAGCACAAAACAAACAAATCAGAAGCATTCAGATGAAAAAAAAAGTATTTTCTTTTGAACATGGATGACATCGGAGCAATATTAACAAGCAACTTTCCCCAGCATATTTCAAGAAAATTTCCTCTGCATCCATGTTGAAAGTGAACTGTATGGTAATAGCACTGGAGCAGATCATTAACCCTTTACCAAACGACAAATTTTGGACTGGTCCAAATTGAAAGAGTTTGCAGACGACAATTTAAAATTTGATGAAAATGGCAGAAAGTTCTCAAAAAGGGTAGAAAACACTGTGGGAAAAGGAGAAATTGCTCGTTACGAGCAATTTCTCCTTTTCCCACAGTGTTTTCAAAAGACTTGTACTGCAGACACCTGAAAACCAGGGCTTGTTTGGGAAAGGGTTAACCCTTTACCAATCTTTTAACAACCTTGCTGAAGTCATTCGAAAACATTTGTGGGAAAGGAGAAAACGCTGTTACCTTCATTTTCTGATCTGTCCTTTCAAAGACAAATGCAATTGTTTGAGTCACATTTAATTTGTTCTCTACAAATGCTTTTGCTATGGACAGGTCCAAAGTGTGACATCGGGTAAAGAATTAACAGTTTACCAGACGACAAAATTTTAACCTTGTCCAAAATGAAAGCATTGGCAGACAACAATGTGGCTCAAATGGTGCAACTTTCCTTGACTGGGCAGAAAACTTTATGGAAAAAGGTGAAAATGCTGGTTACCAGCATTTTCTCCTTTTCCCACAATGTTCCCAAAAGGATTTTTTCCCAGGCAGCACTGTGCAGTAAAGGGTTGAAAATAAGAAAAAAAAAAAAAAAAAAATGCAAGGACAAGTCATGCAACATCTAATACATCATCATCACTTTTCCTGCGTAAGAAGCTTTTCGCACCTGTCTTCCACGATATTCCGCAGCAACATGGCCAGACTTTGTGCGTAGAGGAGCTCCAGCACCTGGTCGGCCCCAAGGAAGGGTTTCCTGCTGCTCCCTGATCTGAGATTCAACTGAAAGCAAAAGAACATTTCAGTGAGAAATTACATCATTTAACCCTTTTCCAAACAATCCCGTATTTTCACGACCTTGGGCAATAGGCATTCTGAAAACATTCTGGGAAAAAAGAGAAAATGCTGGTAAACCAGCATTTTCTCCTTTTCCCAAAATGTTTTCTATCCTGACAAAGAACATAATTTCATTTGTAAAACTTACAAATTTGTCGTGTGCAGATGCTCTCAGTTTGGAAGTCTCTAAATTTCTCAGTTGGGAAAGGTTTAAACATAAAATGATTCATACATGGCCATTCACTGCTAACCTCCTACTGGCATCTATTGTTGGTCTTGCAGCAGACCACTTACAGCTACATTCTGTCAAATGGAGAAGTGGCTCTTACAGGAAGTACTATTAACTCTTTACCACAAGACAACATTTTAGAGTGGTCTAAATTGAAAGCGTTTGCAGACGACAAAATAAATGCAAATGAAAAATTAAAACTTGTTTTGGGAAGGGTAGAAAGCATTGTGGGAAAAGGAGAATATGCTGGTTACCAGCATTTTCTCCTTTTTCCACAATGTTTTCAAAAAGCTCCTTTCTACAGGGTCATTAAAACTCGATACTGTGTGGTAAAGGGTTGACTATTTACCAAACAACAAAACTTTAGACTTGTCCAAATTCAAAGCAATTGCAGACAACAAATCAAAGGTGGCTCAGATGATGGAACTTGCGTTCCATTGAGCAGAAAACATTGTAGGAAAAGGAGAAAATGCTAGTTACAGCATTTTCTCCTTTTCCCTCAATGTTTCCAAAAACTCTCTGTCAACAGGTTGTTAAAACTAGGGATTATGTGGTAAAGAACCCTTAACTCTTTGCCAGAAAATAAAATTTTAGACTTGTCCAAATTGAAAGCATTATGCAGAATACAAAAAATCAAATATAGCTCCAATGAAGAAATCTGTATTGAAAGGATAGGAAACATTGTTGGAAAGAGAGTAAATGTTGATGACCACTTATCAGCAGTTCTCTCTTCTTCTGAAAATATTTCAGAAAGCCTCTATCCTCGGGGGCTGTAAAAACTTTGGATTGTTTGATATAGGGTTAAAGGGAAATTTCTCATTTTGGCAAAGTAATTTTATGAGAGTATATGTATCAAAATTTAAATCCCCAATAGCAGCCAACAGTTAACAAAGTGGGTGTTAAAATGCTTTTGAATTTAAATCGTACTATTAAGAAGTATGGAAATTATTGTGAAGATGATAATCTGTTATGAATGGTCAGTCCAAGTGTTGGTTACTGGTAGAAAAATGAATTTTAAAAGTAACTCGAAAGTTATCAGGTCACTCTATCTTTTATTTACTTTTTAGCTGGTTTTAAGATTCATTTTTCTGCCAGCAACTAACACTTGAACATCTGTACAGTGACAGATTTTCATCTTCACAATAATTTCCATACTTTTACTAGGTATGATTTAAATTTAAATGCATTTTAACACCCAAATTTTTTCATTTTGGCCTCTGTTTGGGCTTTAATACAATTGACCTTTTACCAAATAATCACAACTTTAACAAGAAGGAAGGTTTTTGAAAACATTTAGGAAAGGGGAGATAACAATGGTAACAAGCATTTTCTTCTTTTCCCATGATGTCTTCTATCCTGTTAACCCTTTCCCAAACAAGCCCTGGTTTTCACGTGTCTGCAGGACAAGTCTTTTGAAAACACTGTGGGAAAAGGAGAAATTGCTCGTAACAAGCAATTTCTCCTTTTCCCACATTGTTTTCTACCCTTTTTGAGAACTTTCTGCCATTTTCATCAAATTTTAAATTGTCGTCTGCAAACTCTTTCAATTTGGACCAGTCCAAAATTTGTCGCTTGGGAAATGGTTAAAGCAAACAAATTCACCCTTTTAACCCTTTACCAAACAATCCCGACTTTTAATGACCCTAAAAGAGAGGGCTGATAACCAGCATTTTCTCCTTTTCCCAGTGTTTTCTACCCTTTGAAAGACAAACTTCATAATTTGTGCAACATTTAATCTGTCGTCTACAAATGCTTTCAAATTGGATTACTCTGAAATTTTGTCGTTTGGTAAAGAGTTAACTACATCTGATTTCTTGTTTACAATTACTTTCAATTTAAAGATGCCTAACATTTTGTTGTCTGGTAAAGAGTAAAAACAAGTGGACCATAATAGTTCTGCACATTTATCAGTAGTCAGATTTCTAATCAGAAAATGCAGGTTTGATTCAATCTTGCCTCCTATGGGAGTGTCCCTGAGCAAGGCACAGCAGAGACAGGTAAAATCTAAGAAAGGTATCAGTTAGCTGTCACCCTGATATGACTGAAGAACTGTTTAACTCTTTCCAAAAGAGTCCTGTGTTTTAACAACCCTTAGGTATTCTATGAAAACATTTTTGAAAAAAGCAGAAAATGCTGTTAACCAGCAATTATCCTTTTCCAACATTTTCTTCCTGTTAAGACAAATCTCATTATTCCATTCAAATTTCATTTCTTGTCTGCAAAATTAATGCTTTTAATTCAGAAAACTAAAAAATTTTGTCATTTGACAAAGGGTTTACTCTTTACCAGATGAAAAAACTTTAGTCCAGCCCAAAATTGAAAGCATGTAGAGGTCATAAATCTTACTCAAACTATGATTTCCTTTTTTTTAACGGTAGTAAACATTCTGGAAAAAGGAGAAAATGCTGGCTACCATCATTTTCTCCTTTTACCACAATATTCCCTAAAGCCTTCTTGTTCAGGGGCATTAAAACTTGGGATAGTTTTGTGAAGGGCTAAGCATGATACACTATTCAAACATTGCTCATTTATCATGCCAACATCACTTTACCTCTTTCTCTTTCCCACTCTAACCTCTTCTTCTCGGCCAAGGTCAAATGTCGTTTGGGGATTGGCATAACCTTGACACTTGTGTCTGGTGAAGCTTGATAAGGCACTTCTGGAGATCTTTCTGGTGACCTGTTTTCACTTGGTGACCTTGACCTTCGGTCACTGCGGTAGTGGTCTGTGCGATTGGACAAATCTGTCTCCCGACCTCTTTCAGCTCTGTCCAGGCGAGTGACTGGATCAGAGCGAGTTACAATTCGTTTCTGTGGAGAGCTACTTGATGCTGTTGAGATCCCACCATATTTAGCTTGTAGCTGCCTAATTCTCTCCTCTTCTCTCCTGCAAGAAGTCAATATTTACATTTTGAGGGTGAATCTCAATGGTAGACAAAGTTTAACTCTTCACAAAATTAGACTTGTCCAAGTTGAAAGCATTTGCAGGCGACAAAATAACTGACTTGAGAATTTAAATTTTCTTGTTGAAGGGTAGAAAACATTCTGGAAAATACAGAAAATGCCTCTTACCAGTATTTTTTCTTTTTCTACAATGCTTTCAAAAGTTTTTTTCTTTAAGGTCATTAAAACTCACAATTGTTTGGCACAATGCATCTTGCAGATATGCACTTTTGTAAACCCTGTAGCATAAGGAAAAAATGCTCAAAAGGAGACTCTGTGCTGAGCTTTTACATAGACAAGAAATATCTTTAATTAAGAAAGATAAATGGTGTATACAGTATTTGCCCTTAAAATAAACATGTCTACGTTTTTGACCAATCACTTTTTTCTATTTATTTTTATCAGTACCAAAAAGCAGGTCAAAAGCCAGCACATTCAGCCACGCCGAAAAAATCTCCAGACAAACCAAAAAAAGTAGAAAGTCTAGTACAAGAAGGTTTATTTTCCATCTCTACTACTATTTTTTTTAAAAACAGTAACTACAGTCTAACTAAAGCTGTTCTAGAGATAACTCAATAGCCCGACCAAGTGCTTTGATAGAAAAGCAAGATGCTAGTGCTTTGATAGGAAAATGATAGGAAAAAAATAAAACTAATAAGCATTAATACACACAAAGTCAAAGTTCATGCAGACATAATTTCTTGATGCCAAATATTTGAAAAGTGCATTTTGCTCCTCTATAGTTCATGTTTAATAGTCTTACATAAATATACATGTTTTCATTATTCATATTTAAATAGTATTAGGAAGTTTCAAAACATTTCTACCTCTTTAGCTCAGGTTTAATTGGTAGAGCAAAGTTCCAAAACATTGGCACTTCTACATTTCATGTTTAACTCTTTACCACACGAAAAAAATGTATACTTGTCCAAATTGAAAGCATTTGCAGGCTAGAAATTAAACATGACTCAAAAACTGCAATTTGTTATGGGACATGGGATTGGTAGGAAACACTGTGGGAAAAGGAGAAAATGCTGGTTACCAGCATTTTCTCCTTTTCCCACAATGTTTTCAAAAGGCTTTCTTTTTAGGGTCGTTAAAAGTTGGGATTGTGTGGTTAAGGGTTAATATTACATGTATTACAAACTTTAAAAACATTTGCACATCTCTAGTTCAAGTTTAATCATAGTACAAACTTTCAAAACATTTGTACTTCTACCACACAATCCCGACTTTTAACGACCCTCAGGAAGAAGGTTTTTGAAAACATTGTGGGAAAAGGAGAAAATGCTGGTAACCAGCGTTTTCTCCTTTTCCCACAATGTTTTCTACCCTTCCTAAAACAACGTTCAATTTTTCAGTCACACTTATCTTGTCATCTGTAAATCCTTTCAATCTGGACAAGTCTAAGATTTTGTCATTTGGTAAAGAGTTAAATATTATTACACACTTACAAAACATTTACACTTCTACAGTTCATGTTGTCTGGTAAAGAGTGATACACAGTTCTGAAACATTTGCACTTTTAGGTAAACTAATAGTAATGAGTGATGCTCAATTAATTTTTAAGCCTGTGAAATAAACTACAGTATTGTAAGTTCAAGGCTGTTTCTGCACAAAACGCCTAAAAAATGATCAGACTCCATAGGTCTAATTCAGACAGGATATTCTGCAAATTCTCATCTTAATCTAGAATATCATACTTTGGTAACTTTAGTTAGATTTTCAGGGTTGAAATGAGATTTGTTTGTATGATGTTTTCAACATTATATCATTAAAATTTTATATTGCAGCAACAAGTACACCTATCCATACCTTCCTAGTGTTTTATTTACCAGAAACTTGCACAATATTCTTTCCAAGCCACTGGCTGCTTTCCCACAAAACCATCGCCAAATCAATGATCAGCAGTGAGAGAGTATTGAATCCTGTTGCAAAGACTATCATTAATCTCCAGAAAAAACTGGCCGAGTTGGGTATGTGAACCAGTGACCTTCTGACTCAAAGCCTTGTAGGTTACTGACTGAGCTTTTAGATTTGCTGAAATGAGATACTACTGTGAACTGCCACCTTGTGAAGAGCAATCAAACAATATTTCATGAGTTGTGATAAAATCGTACCTTTGGCTAAAATGATGAAAAATGTACTGACTGAAAGAAAAGTGAGGAAAAAAGAGAAAATTGTGTTAAAGAAGAAACATACAGAACCTTTTATCCTACAATAATCAAAAGGCTGTGCCATTTAAACCTTTACCACATAATCCTGACTTTTAACGACTCTGAGAAAGAAGCCTTTTGAAAACATTGTGGGAAAAGAAGATAAATGCTGGTAACCAGCATCTTCTCCTTTTCCAACACTGTTTTCTACCCTATCAAAGACAACTTCCACAATTTGAGCAACATTTAAATTGTCATCTGCAAATGCTTTCAATTTAGACAAGTCTACATTTTTGTCATGTGGTAAAGAGTTAAACAACCCATTTTAGCAGAAACACCACTTTCTACATGCTGGCAGCTTATAGCTTTTTAAAACATAGTGAATGAAGAAGAATATCCAAGAAAGAGACTATTTCCAAACAGTTAATCCTTTACTCCACAATCCTGAGTTTTAACCACCCTGAAGAAGAAAGCCTTTTCCCACAATGTTTTCTACTCTTTCTAAGACAATTTTCTCCATTTGAGCCACACTTTAAAATTCTAGTCTGCAACTGCTTTCAATTTGGACCAGTCTAATATTTTGTCGTTTGGAAGAGTTAAAACAAAATCCATTTTCCCTTCCTTCTTGTGTTAGTTTCCAGTTGTTCCAAGATAAACTTGTATAGAAATGGTTCAAATAAAAAATTCAAGCATACTTACAGCATTGTATTCTGAACCCTTTACCATGCATTCACGACTTTAAACAACCCAGAGGAAGACTGCTTTTGAAAACACTGAGGGAAAAGGAGAAACTGCTGGTAACCAGCCTTTTCTCCTTTTCCCTAGATGTTTTTAATTATATGATGGGCAGATTTCATATTTTGAGTTACATTTGTCATCTTCAAGTGCTTTCAATTCGGAAGGGTCTATAATTTTGTCGTCTCATAATGAGTTAAAGACTGATGAAGATGATACATGTGTCAACATATTACTTCTACAGCAAGAGGATGAGGATGGGGGAGGTAGGGAGAGACTGAGGAGGTAGGAAGGGATGGAGGAGCTAGGATGGGATGGAGGAGGTAGGGAAGGAAGGAGGCAAAGAGATTAATTGCCGTTTTTGACAGTCAAAGAGTAGAACAACTGGTTGTGAAATATGCAAAACCAAATTTGTCAGTCAATAGGAGACTAAAAACTAGCTGTTCTGGCCAAAATATTTTGTTATACATCAAACAGTGTAGATCCAAGATAAGACTGTTCAGTCTGGGTCCATATTCAACAACCATTCTGACAACATCAAAATTCTTATTCTATATACTTCAAGACAAGCCAGCTGAATGGCTGTGTGAGAATATTTCAGCCAATCAGCTGGCTAGGCTTGGAATTCATAATCAGAACCGAGTTCTCCGTTGTAACAGTTTTTAGAACTGTTGGATTCATTTGGCCCCTGGTTTTCATCTACAATGTATGCAAAAAGTAGCAAAAGTCACTCTATTTAAACCTTCAACAAACAATCCTGTTTTTTCATGACCTTCAGGCAGAAAGCTTTGGACAACATTGTGGGAAAAAGAGAAAATGCTGGTAACCAGCAATTTCTCCTTTTTCAACAATGTTTTCTACTCTATCAAAGAGAGCACTCACCATCTGAGGAACACTTCAGTTGTCATCTGCAAACACTATCAATTTGGTCAAGGGTAAAATTTTGTCCTTTGGAAGAGGATTAATCCATCTAGGTTAACCCTTTCCCAAACGATGATTTTTAGATTGGTCCAAATTGAAAGAGTTTGCAGACGACAATTTTAAATTTGATGAAAATGACAGAAAGTTCTCTGAAATGGTAGAAAACACTGCGGGAAAAGGAGAAATTGCTCATTACGAGCAATTTCTCCTTTTCCCACAGTGTTTTCAAAAGACTTGTACTGCAGACACGTGAAAACCAGGGCTTGTTTGGGAAAGAGTTAACAATACTACAAGACCCACTTACTTTTCCTCATCATCTATAAACTTCTGCCTGGCCATTTCCAATCGCTTTCTCTCTGCCTTAGACATGTGTCTCCAAGACAAATCTATTGGAAGTCCTATTTTATCGCGAGGTGACACATTTTCTTCATTGTCAGTTTTATTCACACTTGAATCATGCACATTAGAATCACGTTCATTTGATACATTTCTGTTTTTTTCTCGTTTTTCACTTCTGTCTCTCTTTTCTGTCGAGTGATCATCCCTGTGTGATTTATTATGTTTCTTAGTCCGAGTTCTATTATCATTGTAATCATTGTCATCATCAAAAGAATCATCACGAGCTTTAGACTTCCTGTGTCTCTTTTTGTTCTGTTTTTCATCATCAATATCATCATCATCATTGTCATCATTATAATGTCTTGATTTTGTACGATTTTTACGAGTTCTACCATCATTTTCATCATCTGATTCATATTTCTTTGTGTTCTTGGATTTCACTCCCCTCTTCCGAGTTTCTCTGTCATCATGATGATCATCATTATTTTCATCATCACTGTATGTTTTTCTTGATCTATTTTTGCGTGTTTGAGGCTCATCATAATTATCATCATCATCGTCTTCATTGTATTTTCTTCTTGACTGACGATCTTTCCTTTAAAGAAAAATCAAAATTAATTCAATTAGTTTATATCCATTTTACAATCCAAGCATCTTTAACCCTTTACTTCACAATCCCGAGTTTTAACAACCTGAGGAAGAAACCTTTGAAAGCATGGTTGGAAAAGGAGAAAATACTGTAACCAGCATTTTCTCCTTTTCCCACAATGTTTTCTATCCCATCACAGACATCTGATCAATATTTACCAACTGATCAATATTTTTTTGTCTGCAAATGCTTTCAATTTGGACCAATTCAAAATTTAAAAAGTTAACTCTTTACCAGACAAAAAAATTTTTGGTCCATCTAAAATGAAAGCATTAGCAAGCAACAAATTCAATTTGGCTCAAATTATTGAGTTTGTCTTGAAATAGTAGAAAAAGGGTATACAAATAGATTAAAGTGATAAAATCTTATTAAAAAAGACAAAAAAAAAAAGTTACTAAGCCAGCCTTTGGCGAAAAAATAACTTCTTTTATCTACACCTATATGATAAAAGAGAGGGCCATTGGTCCTAAAGCGCTCACCTGAGTAAAGTCATCTACAGCTGACAAAGCTAAAGAGATCCTGGTTTTAACGATGTAAAACACATGAGTGTAAGTGACCTACTGTTGGACCTGACATGGCCAAATTTCGAACTTGTACAAGATATCATCAAGACAAACATTCTGACCAAGTTTCATGAGTATCAAGCTGAAAATGTGGCCTCTAGGGTGCACACAAGGTTTATCTAAGATTTGGCCCGGTGACCTACTTTTTGACCTGATGTAGCCCACTTTTAAATTCTGTCCAAGATATCATCAAGGCAAACATTCTGACCAAGTTTTATGAGTATCAGGCTGAAATTGTGGCCTCTACAGGGTACACACAATGTTTTTCTCAGATTTCTCAGTGACATACTCTTCCACCCGACATGACCCAATTTCAGTCATGTCCAAGATATCATCAAGAAAAACATTCTGACTAAGTTTCACATGTAACCTGCTGAAAATGTGGTCTCTAGAGTGCATAAAAGGTTTTTCTAAGATTTGGTCCATTGATTACTTTTTGACCCGACATGACCCAATTCAAACTTGTCTGAGGTATCATCAAGACAAATAATCTGACCAACTTGTATGAGTATCAGGCTAAAATTGTGGCCTCCAGAGTGCACACAAGGTTTTCTAAGATTTGGCCCAGTGACCTACTTTTTAACCAAACATGACCCAATTTTGACCTTGACTGAGATATCAAGCCAAAAAATCTGACCAAGTATCATGAGTATCAGCTGAAAATGTTGCCTCTAGAGTGCACATAACCTTTTTCTAAGATTGGGCCCAGTGACCTACTTTTTGACCCAACAATTGACCTAATTTCATACTTGTCCGAGATCGAATTAAGAGAAACGTTCTGACCAAGTTTTAAGAGCATCAGGCTTAAAATGTAGCCTTTAGTGTGCACACAAGGTTTTTCTAGGATTTAGCCCAGTGACCTACTTTTTGACCAAACGTTACCCAATTTTGAATATGTCAAAGATTTTATCAAGACAACAGTTTACTATTCCGACCAGGTTTCATGACTATCTAACTGAAGACCTTCTAGAGTGCACACAAGGTAAATGTTGATGACCTGGACAGTGGATGACAGACACAGCACGATCACAAAAGCTCACCTAGACCAATATAATAAAAAATATTATCTCAAAAGCCAACAAATGTAAACTTCCTTTTATACTTTAATAGTATCAGCAGAATTATATGAACATGCAGTCTGACTTCGATCTACTGTCTGATAAGAAGATATTTTTCCTCAAAAATACCTTTGAAAAAGCAAAGATATTTTTTTCACTATCGACTTGAAATCGTAACGAGCAATTTCTCCTTTTCCCAGTGTTTTCTACCCTTTTTGAGAACTTTCTGCCATTTTCATCAAATTTAAAATTGTAGTCTGCAAACTCTTCAATTTGGACAAGTCTAAAATTTATTGTTTGGGAAAGGGTTAAGGGTTAAGTAAACATGTGAAAGATAAGAAAATTAGTAATAGCTATGTAATACTAAAACCAAGTGAAGTTATGTTCTGAGCTGTCAGCAAATGCTTTCAGTCTGGATTAGTCAGAAATTTTATTGTCTAGTACAATTACTCTAACCACTACATCACTAATACACGCCACATGATAAAGGAGAACAATATGAAAGTTGTTTGACCTATATTGCATGTATTGAAAACATCCCGAGAAAAGTGACATTGCTTTGTAACAAAAAGTGTGTCACAAGTAATGGATACTTTCCCTAAATGCCTTTCTCATGATTTGATACACAACACTAAAATTCTGATTCCAGGAAATTTCTACTTTTCCCTCAACATTTTCCATACCAGTGAAAAATTCTTGTATTTCAAATGGTTGTCCGCCTTGTGATTTGTCAAAAGAATTTTTGTTGCTTGCAGTAAGCAAAACAGTAACTGAAAGACATGAATCATCTACACTAGGAAGCAGCTACATGTAGGTTTACAGATATTTTGTTTGTTGGTGTTTTAGCACCATCTCAGACATTATGTCAGTTATAAGGCAGCAGCCAGTGCACCTGTCCATGCTTTCCTGGAGTTTCCTATACCAGTACCTTGCACAATATTCTCTCCAAGCCACTGGCCTTTTTCAACTGAAGTATAAATCGAAGATCAGACCACATAGTTTGTGTGGTCTGATCTTGATCAGCCACAATTTAGATAGGTAACCTAATGGTTTACACCTAAATAAAAGGTATCTCCTATCTGATCCTTTACTAATCAATCCCATGTTTTATCGACCCTGAAACAGAAGGCATTTGAAAACATTGTGGAAAAAGGAGAAAATGCTAGTTACTAGCATTTTCTCCTTTTCCCACAATGTTTTTCTACCCTTTTGATGATAAATCTTACTATCTAAGCCACATCTAATTTCTCATCTGCAAATGCTCTCAATTTGAATACAGTAGAAAAAAAAAAATCGTTTTGAAAAAGAATTAACTAGAAAGCAGCTATATGATAGTAGGTCTATATGAATACAGATATGACTGTTAGCCAACTCAAACCAGGTACCTCTTTTTGTGAGGTTTTCTTCCTCTCTCCATGTGCAAACTCTCGTCGCTATAATAACTTTCATTGTCACTGTTATTTAAGGCACATAAAAACAATATCATTTTAGTTTAACATAACATCAACATGACATACCAACATATTTGAGCTATGCTCTGTGAAAAGGGGGCTTAATGTATCTGTAAAATGTATCTACCCAGGTCAGCCTGCGCAGTCTGCACAGGCTGACCTGGGCCAAAGCCTTCTGCTATTTGGTCAACTATCTGCATGTTGAAGGACCAATGCTACACATGATTCAGTCAGCCATTGGGCAAAATGCATTTTATGGATCCATAATTAGGAAAAGACTTTGTTTCATGCATGAAGGAGATGCATTACACCCCCTTTTGCCAGAGCATAGCTTATTTATAGCTTGACACTCTTCCACCTTTAGATGACTTTTACAGTCTAGCAGCTTACCAGTTTTGAAATAATTATGGCAAAGTGAGAAATTGTCCATTACAAGCAATTTCTCATTTTTACCACAATATTTTTTACAAATGTTAATTTATGTAACTTTTGTTCATTTATAGGGATGTTCTTAACCCTTTACCAAACAATCCCAGGTTTTCATGACCCTCAGAAAGAAGTCTTTTGAAAACATTGTGGGAAAAGGAGAAAATAATGGTAACCAGCATTTTCTCCTTTTCCCACAATGTTTCTACCCTTCCCAAAACAAATTTCAATTTTTGAGTCACACTAATTTTGTCGTCTGCAAATGCTTCAGTTTGGAAAAGTCTAAAATTTCATCATTTGGTAAAGAGTTAAAGGCATCTGACTGGATTTGGTTCAGGAGTTTATGTATTAGTATAACATAAATTACATGGACTTTAGATTCATAGTCAAGCACAAGTTTTTTTCTCTTCTTTATTTTTTTTTATTTACATCTTAGATCAAGACTGGACTATACAAAAATGCAGTGTGATCTTGGATCAGAGTTCCAGATAGAGGGAGTGATTTTGATTTCAGAATTGAAAATACTAGTTATTCTCCACTAAACCCTATGTACACACAACACAGGGTTTGGAAGAGAACTAATGTATTTAGAATACCATTACTCCCTCTTATTTGGAGCTCTGTTGGATGTATATAGTTAGTTATCTAATTATCTAAATATTCTGACCCAAATAGGCTTGTGTGTTCTGGTTGAAAGTCTATTTTATTTTTTATTCTCTCAAAAGGCAAATCAAGAGGTCCATGTTGGTACCTTTACCATGGCCCTTTTATGGCCCAACTTCCTACAAGATAAAGGACCCAAAATTGATTTGGTCAGAGACTTAAGTTTATAAAATGTCTATAATGCAATGGTATTTGACAGAAAAAATTATAGAACCAATAGAAATAAAGGCCATAATGGCCTCATTACCATGGCCCTGTTATGGCCCCACTTGCTAATAGATGAAGGAGCCAAAATTGGATTGGTAATACACTTTTATTCATAAAATGCCTATAATGCAGTGGTATTTTTACAGAGAAAACTATTAGGGGTGAAACAATACGGTAAAAAGCGTATTGCAATATATTGCAATACGGCTGACCCGTATTGCAATACGTATTGCAATATGCTGTATATGCTGACATTTAGCATATCTGACCACTTGTAGTCACTGTTAGGGTAGCATATGCTCAAAAGGTGATAAAGAAAACTAGTACATGTGCTTGGAACTCTTCCATTCTTTCAAGATAATGAACTAAAAAGCAATTCTTTTGCATGAACAAATAAAAACAAACTGAAATTGACTAGTCTTTAACACTCGCTATCTTGACGATTTTCGTCTGCCATTTTTTTTTTCTTCAAGAGCGTACTTGTTTATATAAAAACCACCGCTACTATACCGAACTTCGGGAGCTCAACAGAGTAGACAGTGCGATGCACTAACTTACTCAGTTGCTTACTGTACTAACACTAATACTTTGCCGCTTAACTACCGGAAAACGCAAAAATAAGTGTAAGCAAAGTTATAAGAAATGAATAACATACAAACTCCATTGATCCAAAAGCATTAAAGCTCGACAGTTATTTGGAGTCTGTGTCGTGAATTTTATGTGGTCATAGTTTTACCTAAACACCGGTGACACCGTCTGTGGAAAAAAATAAACAACTTTCGCTTTTGGAAATCTTTAGAACTGTAAGTTGAAAAACGATCGATTTCTGACAGAATTTTTGGGAAAACCGGACTTTCTGATGTAATTAAGAGAAGTTGACTTATTGCAGAAATACCGATACGGTAAAATTCGAACCGGTTTCGGTTTTTTTCTTTGAATAGACCGCGGTTAATCGGTTAATCGGTAAACTGTTTCACCACTAAAAACTATCAAACCAACAGAAGTATGGGCCATGATGGCCCATTACCATGGTCCTGTTATGGCCCCACTTCCTAATAGACAAAGGAGCCAAAAATTGACAAGGTCAGTGACTTTTATTTACAAAAATGTCTATAATGCAGAGTCATTTCACAGAGAAAATTATCAAACCAAAAAAAGTATTGGCCATGGTGGGTGCTTTACCATGGCCTTGTTGTGGCCCCACTTCCTAATAGATAAAAGGGCCATAATTGGCATGATCAGTGACTTTTTTATTTATGAAACATCTCAATCTTCAGAAAGGAACTGGCCATGCTTGGAAATCGGACCAGGGTCCATATAATTCACCTACCATTGTAAACAATATTCTTAGTCTATATCTAAAGAATTTTCTAGATTTGAATGTAACACAACTTCTGATTGGCTAAACCACATGGTTTAGCCAATCAGAAGTTGTGTTACTTTCAATTTAGAAAATTCTTCAGCAGTTTCAAGCCCTATACCAACTGAGCTACCAGGTTTAGTATTCTAGATGAGGTGGTAATGATTCAATAATTTACTTACGAAGTATTCTTTGGTTTTGATTTGTTGCCTAACATATCATAAATGCTACTGAAGGCGTTCTCTTCCTTCTGTTCTCGTTTCCTATTTCTCTTCTTCTCTCTTCGTTCTTCAAATTCATCCCGATCATTGGTATCTTGATCATCATCCTCTTTTTTACGCCGGGGTGATTCTACTGTAATCTCATCTTTATCACTCTTTTTCTCTGTAATGGAATGGACATAAAAGAAATTTATTACCTGCTTTAAAACTTTAGACTCGTCCAAACAGAGGGCAATTACGGTACACAACAAATCAAATGTAGCTCATATGATTGGATTTTTTTTCTAACATGGTAGAAATTTATGGGAAAACGATGTCTCTGAAAGAATAGAAAACATTGCGAGAAATGGGATAGAATGCAGGTTACCAGCATTGTCTCCTTTTGCAATAATGTTTTCAAAAGCTCTCTTCCTCAATGTAAAAAAAAATGTGATTTTTTGTGAAAGGGATACAGCTATAGAACATTTGCCAAATAATCCTGAGTGTTTAGGACCCTGAGGAAAACACTGTGGAAAAAGGAGAAATGCTGGTAAACAGCATTTTCTCCTTTTCCCACAATGCTTTCTACTCTTTCAAAGGTAAATTCAATTATTTGAGCTACAGTTAAATTGTCGTCTACAAATGCTTTTAATTTGGGCATGTCTCAGATTTTGTTGTGTGGTACAGAGTTAAACTTCCCATCCATTCCCATTCTTTTTAATCCTCATCGATCTGTTTCATGTACACAACACCATTTACAGTGCCAGTCCACCTATCTATATTTCCAAGATTTTTGCATTCTGATACTGAGCTGGTAACCAGCGTTTTCTCCATTTTCCATGTTTTTTTCTGTTTTAAAGACAAATCCCATTTGATTTCAGGCACATTTGATAATTATGTCTCTGCAAATGCTTTAAAATTGAACAAGTTGAAAATTTTGTGGTTAAGATATTCAGTACATTCTCGCCTAACAAATTGTTAACCCTTCACCACTCAATCCCGAGTTTTAACAAATGGGCTTTTGAAAACATTGTAGGAAAAGAAGAAAATTTTCTCCTTTTCCCACGATGTTTTCTTCCCTGTCATAGAATTTCAGTTCATCTATACCACTTTTGGATTTGTGTGCAGATGCTTTCAATTTTACGGAGTTTGAAATAGGTTGTTTAGTAAAACTTCAGTACAATGTTGTGACCTAAGCTTGAGCGCAAGCAGTTCAGTGGTGATGCATAAAGGGGTTGTGAGCTCTATCAAAAACCCTGGACTGATGTCAGCCATTATACTAGAATTCAGTTGTCACTGTGTTGGGAAGAAGCCAATATCTTGAGAAAAGGGTGGTACCCATAGAATGGTGTGCCTTTGGCCATGTGAGCATTAAAAAAAAATGTTCTGGATGATCTAAATTTCAATTTTGTACCAACATTGTTTATCCCTAAACCACATGCAACTGAAGTACCTTTTGGGGTTCTTTACTTTTTCCTACTCAGTGCTAAAACACCTCATCTACCACCATAAATACAACGTGCCATCTCATAAAGAAATGTTTTAATTCCTTACCAAAAATCACAGTTTAAACAACCCTCAGCTAGAAGGCTTTAGAAAATATTGTTGGAAAAGGAGAAAATGCTGGTAACCAGCATTTCTCAAAACCTTTTCAATGAAAAATTCCATC
The DNA here is from genome assembly GCA_945859785.2 of Tridacna gigas. NCBI lineage: Eukaryota > Metazoa > Mollusca > Bivalvia > Cardiida > Cardiidae > Tridacna > Tridacna gigas. The sequence goes on from OX244036.2 coordinate 43,724,612, forward strand.
ATTTGACTTTACCATGCGAAACATTTTGTTGCCTGGTAGTTTTAACCCTTTACCAGACGACAAAATTTTGGACCTTTCCAAATAGAAAGGATTTACAGACGACAATTTCCTTGTGGCTCAAATGGTGCAATTTTTCTTTGATAGGGTAGAAAACACTGTGGGAAAAGGAGAAAATGCTGGTTACCAGCATTTTTTCCTTTTCCCACAATGTTTTCAAAAGGCTTCTTCCCCAGGGGTGTTAAAAGGCAGCATTGTACGGGAAAGGGTTAAGAGCAGAAAACTCTACTGCATTCAAAAAATACAAAACTTGCTACACTATTGCATCAACCTAACACATGTATGTCATCCATTTCTACAATGTCTGTGCACCCATTTCCTTGCAAACCAAACTAAATGTCAACCTAATACTACTCACAAATACAGTCATGCCTGTATCATCATGCAGATCATTTTGGAATAAGATGACATGTACTTTACCAAAAAGAAAACTTCAGACTTGTCAAAATTGAAACCATTTGTAGATGATAGATTCAATGTGGTTCAAAGGATTAAATATGTCTTTGAAAAGGTAGAAAACATTGTTGGATAAGGAGAAAATGCTACCAGCATTTTCTCCTTTTCAAACAAAGTTTTCAAAAGCCTTTTTTCCCCAAGAGCTATGAAAACTTTGGATTGTTTAGTAGAAGATTAAAATATTGTTTTTTTGTATTTTGAACCCATGGCAAAGAAGACAGTAACAAAGCCTGACACCACTCAATAATCCTTTACAAAACAATTCCATGCTTTGACAATCCTAAGTAATTTAGTAAAAGGGCTTTTCAAAAACATTGTGGGAAAAAAGGGTAAAAAAATGCAGGTGACCAAATTTTCTTCTTTTCCCACAATGTTTTCTACCCTGTATAATTAGTACTAGTATCTATGGCAAAGAGAACCTTTCAGCAAACCCAGACACCACTCAAAATTTGGTCTGTCAAATACCTTTGCAACACAGTTCCATTACTCTTTACCAAACGACAAATTCTGGACTTGACAAAATTCAAAGCATATACAAATGACAAATGAAACGTAGCTCAAATGATGATTTCTGTCTTTGATACAGTAGAAAACATTGTGAGAAAAGGAGAAAATGCTGGTTACCAGCAATGTTTTCAAAAGCCTTTTTCCTCTAGATTGTTAAACTCAGGATAATATGGTAAAGGGTTAACTTGCGTAAGAAAAAGCATATGAAATAATGGTCACAAACAATGCATAGCAGAGATGGCCACACAAATACAGCACAAAACAATCTAGTAGCTGACTGGATAGCAACACACAACCACACGTGCCATGTGCATCCTCCTCACCAATAGATATTTTGATCGCATTTTTATGCCCGCCTGCAACTTTACCGACTGAGCGCAGAATGGCATTCAGCTGTTCCTGAGTTAGAGTGACAGTATTTGGGCCATCTTGCTTCCCCTTTGCGGCAATCTTCTCTTTGTTCCTCTTTATGAAGTTTTTGGCAGGTTTCGGAGGCGGTGCTGGTGGTTCATCTGGGGTCAAGGTCACAAGGTCAGATTCCACTTGACCTTGGTCACCTGGGTAGCGTCTTATTGGAAACCTCTGGTTTTTCTTCTTATATCCAAACTGCGCATGAAATGAAATGAAAATATCTTGGGAATTATAAAAAAATTATAATTAAGGGTTTTGAAAATGTGGGATGAGGACAAAATGTTGGCAACCAGCATTTTCTCCTTTTCCTGTGATGTTTTCAACCCTTCCAAGGGCAAATTCCATAATTTGAGCCATGCTTAACTCTTTACCAAACAACATAATTTTAGATTGGTTCAAATTGGAAGCATTTGCAGACGACAAAATAAACATTAATGAAAAATAAAAATTTGTTTTGGGAACGGTAGAAAACATTGTGGGACAAGGAGAAAATGTTGGTTACCAGCATTTTCTCCTTTTCCCACCATGTTTTCAAAAGGATTCTTTCACAGGGTCCTTAAAAGTTGGGATTGTGTGGTAAAGGGTTAATCTGTTGTCTGCAAAAGCTCTTAATTTGGACAAGTACAGTCGAATATCCATACCTCGAAGTTTGGGGGACCACCGAAAAAAATTTGAGGTATAGAAAGTTCGATGTGCAGAGATCCTTCAGATGAGTGTGTTAGGTACCGGAAACAGGTAACTGAAGCATACTTCATTCACAGGCCGTACATCACATTATTCCCTCTATAGTTAACAGACCGTTGTTTTGAAAGTTAAAGAGTAAAGGATACATATTGTTTTTCTTCTATTAACATGTTTTTTTTTTTAATTCTGTTTATAAGAACGATACTGAAAATTGTGAAATTAAAAAAGCATTTCGTTAGCCGAAGTTGCTGGCTATCTCCCAGACTTTACCAGGTTTCTTTCACCAGACAAGTCCTTAGTAGCAGTATCCTCGAGGATATTTGTATTTTCGGCTGACAACGAAATGCCCAGTCTTTCTATAGCCACGGCCAGAATCACAGTGTATGGTACGAAAATCTCAGTCCAAACATTTCTAACTGAACAAATTACCGATAATTATCTGCATGTCAAGATGACTGGCATGTTAACACCCGAGTTGACAAAAGTCAACGATCGAAAATGTGCGAAAAACATACCGTCGTTGTATCCGACATTTCTATTAATTGTGTATAGCACCTAAGTTTGTAATTAAAGTCATTTAAAATGTGTGAAAATTTTATACTGTGTTTGAAGTAAAGATGTGTAAATTAACTGGATAAATGAAGTTCGGACCTAAAATTAGGTTTGACGTATAGAGAAACTTCGAGATATGGACTTCGACGTGCAGATAGTACTTTACACAGAATATCAGATATTATACAAGGGTACATACCTTTCTATCATTCTTTGGGATGGTTTCTGAAATGGAAAATGTTTTGTTCAATAACTCTTTACCAAATGACCAATTTTTTTACTTGTCTTTAAAGAACAAATTTGCAGATTACAAATCAAAAGTCACTCATATGAAGACAGTGTCTTTGAAATGGTTGAAAATATTATAGAAATATTAAAAAAAAATGCAAGTTCCTTTGACCCTTTACCACACAATCCTGACTTTTAACGACCCTGTGGAAGAAGGCTTTTGAAAACATTGTGGGAAAAGGGGGAAATGTTGGTAACCAGCATTTTCTCCTTTTCCCACAATGTTTTCTACTCTATCAAAGAGAGAAATCATCACTTTAGCAACATTTAATTTGTCGTCTGCAAATGCTATTAATTTAGACTAGTCCTAAATTTTGTCATTTGGTAAAGAGTTAAACTAGTCCAAATTAAAAACTTTTGCAGACAACAGATCAATTGTGACTTAATCCTTTACCACACAACATAATTGAAGACTTGTCCAAATTCAAGAAATTTGCAGACGACAAATCATGATGCTCAAATAATGGGATTTGTCTCTAAAAAAGTTAAAAAAAAAAATATTGTGGGAAAAGGAGAAAATGTTGACTAACAGTGTTTTCTCATTTTCTCACAATGTTTTCAGAAGCATTATCCGTCAAGTTTGTTGGTAAAGGATTAAATATTGAGCTTTGTCTTGAAATGAGTAGTTTGCAGTTTGATTTCAGGTCTATATCATTCAATATTTAGCAAAAAAAAAAGACTGGCAAAAAACAACCTTGAATTTGAAAATCACAATAATTCAGTATATTCCCTGATTGAAAATAATCAAGTCTTCTGAAGACATTGTGGAAAAAGGAGAAGATATTGGTAAAGTATTCTTTTTTTCCCCACAGTGTTTTCTACACTTACACCTCGTTCAGTGGTCTGTGGATTACAATACGGAATATCATGATCTAATATTTAACTATTTACCACACGACAAAATTTTAGTCTGGTCCAAATTGATAGCATTTGCAGATGACAAATTAAACCTGACCCAAATGATGAGATTTGTCCCTGATAGGGTAGAAAACGTTGTGGGAAAAGGAGAAAATGCTGGTTACCAGCATTTTCTCCTTTTCCCACAACGTTTTCTAACAGCTTCTTCCTCAGGGTTGTTAAAATTCGGGATTGTGTGGTAAAGGGTTAAAAGACTTAAAAATTATTTGCATTTTTTTCATGTTTAACTTTTTACCAGAGGACAAAATTTTATGCCTATCCAAATTGAAAAACAGTGGCAGACGACAAATTAAATCTAGCTAAAATGATGGAATTTTTCAATGAAAGCTTAAAAATCATTGTAGGAAAAGGAGAAAATGCTACTTATCAGCATTTTCTCATTTTCCTACAAATTTTTCAAAAGCTCTCTTCCTTTGGGTCTTCAAGGGTTCATGATTGTGTGATAGAAAGTTACATGTAACTCTTTACCAAACAACAAAATTATAGACTTGTCCAAGATGAAAGCATCTGCAGACGACAAAGCTGTGGTCGCTCAACTAACAGAATTGGTTTTTGATAGCATAGAAAACATTTTGGGCAAAGGAGCAAATGCTGGTGACCAGCATTCCCCACAATGTTTTAAATGTTAAAAGTTGTGACTGTGAGATAAAGGGTAAAACATACTATTCCAACAAAATCCCTCATCATGAAAACCAAACACAACTGTCACACCATAATAACCGTTAAATTGCCTTTCACAACAATAGTTGCTTTTGTGGCAAGTGTAGATCAAGATCAGACTGCACAAAATTTGTACAGTCTTATCTTTAATCTACACTGCCCAGTTACTTGAAACGATACAGACAAAAATCAGCCACAGAATTGCAAATATGTGGGCCTTATTCTAGCCTGAAAATGTCTATCGAGATTATTTGGCACTTTAAGGGTTAAAACTAATACACAGTATCCCAAATATTAGTACATGAAATAAAACTGATTTCAGACCATGAAAAAACCAAGGGCATTGCATACAGGTGCTCGAGGTCCACTGCAGTTGCTTTTCGACAAAAATTCTAAGACAAACATGAGGGCCATTAGCCCTAAAGCGCCCACCTGAGTAAAGTCATCTACAGCTGATAAAGCTAAAGAGATCCTGGTTTTAATGATGTTAAAAACACACGAGTATAAGTGACCTACTTTTGGACTCTTACATGGCCAAATTTCAAGCTTGTCCAAGATATCATCGAGACAAACATTCTGTTTCATGAGTATCAAGCTGAAAATGTGGCCTCTATGCTGCACACAAGGTTTATCTAAGATTTGGCCTAGTGACCTACTTTTTGACCCAATGTAACCTAATTTTGAACTTGTCCGAGATATCATCAAGACAAACATTCTTACCAAGCTTCAAGCGTATCAGGCTAAAAATGTGACCTCTACAGTGAATGTCAGGTTTTTTTTTCTAAGATTTGGCCCAGTGACCTACTTTTAGACCTGATGTAACCCAGTTTCAAATTTGTCCAAGATATCACTGAAACAAATATCTGACCAAGTTTCATGAGCAACATGCTGACATTGTGGCCTTTAGAGTGAACACAAGGTTTTTCTTAGATTTGGCTCAGTGACCTACTTTTTGACCTGACATGACCCAATTTCAATCATCTCAAAGATATCATCAAGACAAACATTCTGACCAAGTTTTGTAAGTAAACAGCTGAAATTGTGGCCTCTAGAGTGCATAAAAGGTTTTCCTAAGATTTGGCCCAGTGATCTACTTTTTGGTCCCCAGATGACCCAATTTCGAAATTGTCAGAGATATCATCAAGACAAATAATCTGACTAAGTTTCATGAGTATCTGGCTAAAAATGAGGCCTCTAGAGTGCACACAAGGTTTTTCAAAGATATGGCCTGGTGACCTACCTTTCACCAAACATGACCCAATTTTGAACTTGTCCGAGATATTACTGAGACAAACATTCTGATCAAGTTTCAAGAGCATCAGGCTGAAAATGTGGCCTCTAGAGTGCACACAGGGTTTTTCTAAGATTTAACCCAGTAATCTACTTTTTGACCAAACATGACTTAATTTTGAATGTGTCCAAGATTTTATCAAAACAAACATTCTGACTACGGTAAGTTTCATGACTATCTGATTGAAAATGTGCACACAATGTAAATGTTGAAAACCCGGACAATGGACGATGCAGCCGCATGATGGACACAGCACATCACAAAAGCTCACCTGGAGCATTTCATGCTCAGGTGAGCTAAACAAGGGCAAAACTCTGTCAAAAATGGTTTGGTTACCAAACGACAAAATTTTACACTAGCCCAAATTGAAAGCATTGCGGACGACAAAATAAATTAGACTAAAAAATTGAAATTTGTTTTGGGAAGGGTAGAAAACATTGTGGGAAAAGGAGAAAATGCTGGTTACCAACATTTTCTCCTTTTCTCACAGTGTTTTCAAAAGGCCTCTTTCCCAGGCGTAAAAACTCAGGATTGTGTGGTAACGGGGTAAGAGGCTATGTAGCCCACAAAGGAAATGCCATTGAAATTGTTTTTTCTTACTTTCGCCTTTCTTCTTTACTGATAATTTGCCAGCTACTGCCTTACTTAATTCAGTATTAAATCATTTTTAAATTTGGTGAGTTTATAAAAATCTGAATAGCTCTCTTTAACAACTAGCCAAACTCAAAAGTAAATCTTTATATTAATCAGAGAGATAGCTGCTAACATCAAATTTTTGCATGACGATGATAACACATACAACAACAGGTCCATGGTAATGCCTTGACATTTTCCTTTAAAACATCTGAGCTAGACATGTAAGCACATGTTTTGTTATTTCAAGGATGTGCTTTATATAATATAATTTTAAGAAAATATTTGACAGTGTAGATCAAAACATTAAGTTCTGTGGAGCCTGATCTTGATCTACACAGTCCCTTAAGGGCCAAGAAATTACTCAAAGAGAGTTGAATGATTGATTGATTTTATGGTGTTTAATGCCATTTTCAGCATTATACCAGATACATCACTGTTGCCAGTGAACCTATCGATGCTTTCCTGGAGTTTCTCCTATCAGTACTTCCCACAATATTCTTCCCAAGCCACCTGCTGCTTTCCAACGTGACCATCATCAAAAAAAGGATCAGCAGTAAGAGAAGAATGAATCCTCTCCCAATGGAATGACAAGAAAGCTTAAAGTGTGCTGTGTAAGTAAGTAAAAGCAAACCTGACTTTGTTAACCCTTTACCAAACAATCCCATATTTTGACAACCCTTAAGAAAAAGGCTTTAAAAATAATTATAGTGGGAAATGGAGAAAATGCTGGTATTAATTAGAATTTTTCTCCATTTTCCCACAATGTTTTTTTTTTACCCCTTTCATAAAAACCCCGTTGTTTGGTCCATACTGATACTGTTGTCTGCAAATGGTTTCAACTTCGATAACATGTATTGTGAAGTTTTGTCTTCCAGTAAAGATTTAACCCTTTATCAAACAATTTTCTGTTTTAACAATCCTGAGGGAAAGGGGAAATTGAAAACATTGTGGAAAAAGTAAAAATGCTAGTAACCAGCATTTTCTCCTTCTCCCACAATGTTTTCTACCCCTTTTGAAGATGACTTCAAACACTGGATGCACACTTAAATTGTCCTCTGCAAATGCTTTCAATCTGGATTAACTTAATGTATTGTCATCAGGTAGAGATTTAAACAATGCAATGGTTTCCTTTTATCAAAATGTTTTGAAAAGCCTTCTTTCTCATGGATGTTAACCCTTTACCACTCAATCCCGACTTTTAACAGCCCTGAGGAAGAAGCCTTTTGAAAACATTGTGGGGAAAGGAGAAAATGTTGGTAACCAGCATTTTCTCCTTTTCCAACAATGTTTTCTACCCTATCAAAAACATAATTTCATCATTTGAGCCACATTTAACTTGTCGTCTGCAAATGCTTTCAATTTGGGCAAGTCCACATTTTTGTCGTGTGGTAAAGAGTTAAAGGATGAAGAGAAGAAAAAACTCCACTCATGTAAGCCACTCCAGTAGGAAAAACAAAATATCAAAATGTCATACCTATATTTGGTAGAATTTTAGGCAGAGTTGGAAAACCAAAAGAATCTAGGCAAAAATAAATCATTCACCAGTAATATCTTAACTCTTTCCCAAACGACAAAACTCTAGAATGGTCCAAATTGAAAGCATTTGCAGATGACAAATGTAACTCAGAAATTGAAATTTGCCTTTGAAAGAGTAGAAAACATTGTGGGAAAAGAAGTAAATGCTGTTTACCAGCATTTTCTCCTTTTCTCACAATCTTTTCAAAAGGCTTTTTTCTAAGGGTCGTTAAAACACAGGTAAGAGAGTTAATAAGAAAAAAGATACAAAGGATCTGACATAAATATTTTTGATGTTTGAAATAAAATTCTATTAATCCCTCCCCTAACAATACCATGCTTTAACGACCCTGAGATTGAAAAAAAAAACTTTTGCAAACATAGTTGGAAAAAGGAGAAAAGACCACCTGTATTTTCTCCTTTTTCTACAATGCTTTCCTTATTTTCAAAGACAAAATTAACCTCATTCGTTATCTCTTTACAAAATGACAAAATTTTAGACTAGTCCAAATTCAAAGCAGTTGCAGACGACAAAATAAATGTGACTTAAAAATTGAAATATGCTTTTCGAAGGGTAGAAAATATGGTGGGAAAAGGAGAAAATGCTGGATACCAGTACTGGTTACCAGTAGTGGTAACACAACTTACCACTGGCTAAACCATCTGGTTAAGTCAATCAGAAGTTGTGTTACTTTCAAACTAAGAAATTCTTGAGAATAAGACTAAGAATGTTCTTGAGAATGGTTGGTGAATACAAACCTGGAAAGTCTGTGTCTAATGTGTTTTGGAAACAACAGACAGGAGGACACTGATTTACCTAACTCTTTACCACACAACAAAATTTCAGACTGGTCTAAATTGAAAGCATTAGCAGAAAACAAACTAAATGTTTCACAAATAGGAATATTTTCTTTGAAAGGGAATAAAACATTGAAGAAAAAGGAGAAAATGCTGGTTACCAGCATTTTCTCATTTTTCCACACTGTTTTCAGAAGTCCTTTTCCTTCAGGTCGTTAAAACTTGGCATTGTGTGAAAAAGTGTTAACAAATGGAGTTTTTCTTAAGAATGGTTGGTGAATAAGAACCCTGGTCAAATAATTGATAGTACCTATGTTTTCCAAAAACTTAAGACTTGTTGGCCTCCAAATGTTTCTGTTATCTAACTCTTTACTATACGATAAAATTTTGGACTTGACCAAAGTGAGAGTTTTGACAGACAGACAAACTAAACACAGCTTAACTGATGATTTCTGTCGTTGATTGGGTAGAAAACACTGAGGGGAAAAAGAGAAAATTCTGGTTACCAGCATTTTCCTCCTTTTTCCCACCATGTTTTCAAAAGCCTTCTCTTCCACCAGCGTTGTTAAAACTATGGACTGTGTGTTAGCTGGTTGGCATTTCTTATAATCAAATTTCGATAATTTGCAAGGTGTAAAAATGGAAAAAAAGAAAACAAAGTACAGAGTACTTGCCCTTGTCCCAGAATATCCCTGGTTTACCACTTTGATTCTGTAGCTTGAAAACACTGAAAAAAAAAAAAAAATAATATCAACAACAACAACCACAACTATGATGATTGAATGGTGTTTTACAATATTTTCAACATCATTTCTTTCATCCTAGAATGCCAACTCATATTCATGTTTGTCCTGGGTTTCATCAATACCAAGCTAGGGCTCTGAAATGTCTTACCTAAGGACAATCCCATGAAACACAAAGCGCTTCAAGTGAGGCTAGAAACAGAAGTCTTAAAGTTACAATTCCTTCACTTTACCATTTTGAAATGCAGGACCATAATACAGTAGAATTTCGTTAGTTCTCATATCATCTATTCGAAGCTATGTGTTGGTTCGTCTGGTATCTCTGGTCCTGATGCAAATCCTTTTTTATCATTGTTAAATTCCTCTGAAAACTTCGAACATTGGCAGTTTGTAGTTCGTAGTGTATTTCATGTCCCAAAAGTGGTTATTGAACACAAACTCCTACCTTTAATTGGTATATAATTAATCCTCTTGCAAACTTGCAAAAGTGTGAAAACCTATGACCAACCTTGATTTTTACACCTGTTGATTGACTATATCAACTGGTATCATTCAGTCATTAATGTAATTAAAGGCATTGTTTGGTTTGTCACATCAACGAACTCTTTACCAAACAGCAAAATTTTAGACGGGACCAAATTGAAAGCATTTGCAGACGACAAATTAAGTGTAGCTTCAATGGTGATTTATGTATTGGATAGGGTAGAAAAAATTGTGGAAAAAGGAGAAAATGCTGGTTACCAGCATTTTCTCCTTTTTCCACAACATTTGCAAAAGGCTTCTTTCTCAGGATCATTAATAGTCAGGATTGTGTGGTAAAGGGTTAATCAATCAAAATGACGGTCAATAACTGAAAATCCTTATAGCATAGCCAAAAACGCAGACAAAAAGGTAGCAGCCAAAGACTGATCTTTACCGCCAAAAAGTTATTAAGACTATACCAAATGCATAGAAAACACTCATTAAATATAAATGAAAACCACCATTTTGCATTTTGAATGAATTATTTTGTTCTTTTATTTCAACCATATTATTTTGTTCTTTTATTTCAATCGTATGTAAATTGTAACCTTCATTTTCTCCTTTTCCTACACTGTTTTGTACCATTTCACAGTCAAACTGCCTGACTTGAGCAAGTCTAAAATATTATCATAAGGTAAAGGGTTAAGGCAGGCATTGCATTCCGAAACATAATGTACGAGATTTGTACAAAACCCAGAAATACACCAGAAATGCATAACAGCTAATTATGATATAAATGTAAACATTTCTGTCGTACTTGATCAAGGGTTATATTTGATTGCATTATCCTTGACCGTCCGTAATTCGTGCCCATAAGCAAGAATCAGCAGTCAATCTATGAAGATATCGTTAATACTAAAAACTATATTGGGGAAATAAACTTACTGCATGTGCTTTGTATGCATGTTCTTGTTTTATTTTTCATAGCGTCTAATTATTATAACTGTTTTAGGTTTAAAACCAACCTCCATTGGTTTCTTTTTCTGGAGGTACCGTCCTGGATAAATGATGTCATACACACTTCCTGTGGTATGCAGTCACTTCGTACCATAACCATTTCGTACCATTTAGTTTATGACCATTTCGTACCATGGATTTACCACTTTGTACCATAGATTTACCATTTCCTACGATAGCGTTACCACTTCGTACCATGATACCATCTCGTACTATGACCAAACATATTAATAAATGTGACAAAACGTGGTATTTGATATATTACTTAGTATAACCCAATGCTTTGGTTACCTTAATTTACGGGATAAATCATAAATAAAGGAATCAGTTAGTATGCAACTAAGGAAATAGGTCTGTTTGTCTGTAATGTTTGTTGCAGGTTGGATGATTAGAACTGGAAACAAACGGATTGCATTAAATTGAACATTTAATCAAAGAATTATAATTGTTTGATTACCCTTAATTGTAGATTGTCTATTATCCTTTTCGTCATCTTTTTTGTATGTTTGTTTTTGGGTGTGTTAATGGATATGTTTTGAAATTAGGTAAGCCTTGCATGATGCCGAGACAAGGACAGGGTCAAACGTCAAGGTCAATATGACATTTTTTCCCCCTGTCAAAACATCATTTTACACAATATTCACTCAGTTAAATTATACACCTTACAAATACGACCCCCGGAGAAACTGCCTTGAAAACGTTATGGGAAAAGGAAATAATCAGAAAGTTTTATGCTCATAATTTCTTCAATGAATATTTAACTTGAATAACTAGTGTTTTTGTTTTCATCTTTTAATACCATCATAACGATAGTTTTCCATCATCAAAAATTTGTCATAGGTCCTAAAATACACAGTGTTGTGCCTAGGCCAAAATTTTTGGGGGACACAGGTGACCCCCTACCGTGATTTCAAGGGGACAGTAGAAAAATCTAGGGGACACACTAAATATAACTAGTTTTTCATCCGTCCTCTGCGATTCAATTTCATCTGCAATTTTTCTATTTTTAACACTTCCTGACATAAAGTCGGTCAGCCGCATCTGGCGTTTCTATTGTTTCATTGACAACAGTAAGACTGGTTTAAATATCGGATATCTGTTAAGCGACTTTATCGCAGTAAATTCCTCGGTCACAGTCTACGTTGTGCAGGTGCCCATTGTAATTAACACAATGTACGTAAATACCGAAAAGGACTCCAGATAGGGAAAATCTGGCGGATTTTCGTGAGCGCGCCCGACATCCCGCAATGGCTTAGGTTTTAACCCTATTGCACTGATGCACCAATAACTGATAAGCCTCTATCTCATTATCCAATATTGGGTTTATGACTTGCCTGTCCTCATGCTATTTTTACCCAAAATCAGTTCACTGTGGGGTATGTGTCTTTAAAAGGTCATATCTCGATTAATAATCATCAGATTTTAATAATTTTTTTTTTATTTTGCAGGTAGATTAATTTCCTGTCGAACAGTGAAGCTGTCTGTTTATGATATTTCCAGTGTGTTGCTTATGAATTAAAAAAGTTAAAGAAAAATAAAAAAAATGTTGGTTTGTCTTAGTTTAATTCCCAAATTATTTACTTTTAACACTAAAATCACCAATCAAAAGCTTTTATCTGAAAGAATAATTATTTAGCTATAAAATAAAACAATAACTAAACAATTCCTGCAAATATAGCAGGAGTAGTTACAAAAAGAAATGACCACCCCTATTTGGGAAAATTTACCCAAAGTTAACACTTTAATTCTTTACCACACAATCCCTAATTTTAACGACCCTAAGAAAGAAGCCTTTTGAAAACATTGTGGGAAAAAGAAAATGCTGGTAACCAGCATTTTCTTCTTTTCCCACAGTGTTTTCAGCCCTTTGAAAGACAAATTTTTATGTTTTGAGTGACATGTAATATGTTGTCTGCAATTGCTTTCAATTTGGACTAGTCTAAAATTTTGTCGTTTGGTAAAGGGTTAAGTACCTGCAATGTTAGTAATAAATGTTAAAAACAAAGTTAAAACACAAACAGAACAGAACATTTGTTAATAGTTAGATTAACAACATATACTTGCGTAAATCTATTCTTCATGAAATACATCCAATCACTATTATATTGAACCACTAGTATTATATCCAACAAGAAGATATCGAATCACAATTATATCCAAACACTGAATTTTTTTAGTCCTTCTGCTATCTGTAGTCTAAATGCGAGATGTGTGTACTTCCTTGATGACTTCGGCATGGGCTGGTTTGAGGCGACAAAGAGTTGGTAGGCATTCACAATTGCAACGTCTAAGCAGTAATTCACGATGTACTTCCACCATTTCTTGTGTTCCCGTCCAGTTGAATAGTAGGCTCTGTGTTGGTCGGCTAGATCCACTCCACCCATAAACTTGTTGTAGTTGGTCACGGCGTCTGGTTTGTTGATTGGTGCTCCTCTTCTTGGCTGGTGCATGCTGTCTGTCGGTTGTTGGTTGGTCGAAATGATGGCAACTTGTCGTTTGTCCCTCCATACAGTCACAAGTAAATCTCCCTTCTGTTGTTTCAGCGTATCTCCAGGGTGCCTCAGCTTGGCGTTCTTCAGGGCTGGTGGTAATCCTCTTCTGTTGAGTCATAAGGTTCCGCATCCATAGGTCTGGTGTCTGGTCAGGTCTTCCATAAGTGGTATAGAGCTAAAGAAGTTGTCGAAGTATACATGGTAGTTCCGTCTCAGTAGTGGCTGTAGTAGGTCCATCACAACTCTGTGTCCTAGGGCTCTGTGGTCTTGGTTGGCTTCTCTTCTTCCGGTGTAGACTTGAAACTGTGAAGTATATCCTGTTGTTGATTCGCATAGCTGCCAAACTTTCATCCCCCATTTGGTCGGTCTTCCTGGCATGTACTGTTTCTGCAGTGATCTCCCCTTGAATCCTATCATCGCTTCGTCAACGCTCAGTTCTCTTCCTGGTGTGTAGTGTCGTAGAAAATTTCTGTTCAGCATGTCTAAAAGTGGTCGTACTTTGAATAGTGGGTCGTAGTCTGGGCTGTCTCTGGCTGGCTGTTGTTGGTAAGGTGAATGTACTGGTTCAGCTTCTCGTATCTGGCCTTCTGATACACCACGGACATTCAGATTCCTGTCGTCGGCCCAGTAGTGGCTGTATTCCGGTAGTCTGTGAATCCCCATGATGATCTGTAGGCAGAAGAAGGCCCGTACTTCATCTATCGTCGTGGCTATCCATCTGGTGTCTCTTCCATTCATCTGTTGTTGTTGTTCTGCATACAAGTTAGTCTGGTCAGCAATCGTCTGGAAAAAGTCGTCCTCAAACATCTGACCATGTGTGTGTTCCAATTTTTGCGAAAAACTGCAACAGACAATCTTGTGTGAAACGCTGGAAATCTCCCAATCAGAAATGTCTGAAATGTCGCTGTCATCAAAATTTCTCCTTCTTTCCTCTGCTGTCTGTAGGGTCTCCTCGTCGAATCCGCTGTTGAAACTGCTGTCCAAATCCGAGTTCCTTTCGTCGGTAACAAACTCCATTTTTGGTCCTTCATAGTGTAACTCCAAATCCTTAAAATTTCGTCGAAATTTTTTCTAATAAAGTTCACTGGAAATAAGTAAAAAGTTCGCTGGAAATAAGTAATTATTAAAATTTAAAGGCAAGTATTATATTTCAATTATATATATGTAGTTTTTTTTGTGTCGTTGACTTTCGTGAAATATTGTTATGAAATGGGTAGGTGACGCTTAGTCAATGCGCAGACAGTTATACGCGCATAAATCACCCAAGACTTCCGAGAAAAACTGGAAGAAACCGGATTTTAAGAGTGAAATATGGCGTCATTTTGAAAGTTGCATAACAAAGGGGAAAAAATGGCGAGTCATAAATCACCGATAATTTGGTTATAATATCTGTTATTAATGTATATTAGGTAGAATTTTCAAGTTTCAAAATGTGGAGAAGTTTATTAATTCAGAATTTTGAGCTTTAAAACGAAAGATTTTGGTGAAAAAAGGAAATTAAATGGATTTTACCCAGGCGAGGACACGAGGAAAAAATTTTAGCGAGTCATAATTGGCCTTCGTTTTCAGTTAAATATCTACGACAAAACAACATGTACTTTGGTAATTCTTGTAGAAAAATAGGGAGAAATATACATTTTAATGATTTGTGTTGTGAAACGGTAGTTTTTGGTGTAAATAAAGGAATACAAAAGGATGTAATGTACCCGGTATAATCGGGCGGCCGCGGGCGGTTTGAGGATAGATTGAAAGGGCGGTATCGGGCGTTCTGAGGAGATAAAGGTAAGGCGGTATCGGCCGGTCTGAGTGCGATAGGGTTAAGGGACATTGGTAAAAAAATTGCGGGAATCCCGCAATCCCGCGGTCTAGGCACAACACTGAATACATGATACGAAACTGCATAACTGTGGTGCAAAGTGGTAAAATTATGGTATGAAATGGTATAAAGTATGGTACGAAATGGTAAAATTATGGTACAAAGTGACTGGTACGAAATGGTTATGGTACGAAATGTCTGTAATTCCTTCCTGTACAGGCCAAGCTAATTTCAATCGTTGTTTACCATTGTTAGGTTAACTTAGAAATGAAACTGAACAGGATACTTGTGGATTTACAGTTTTTTATGTCATAGTTGACAACTGCATTACTACAGGACTGAAAATGTATATGGAACCCTCTTTGTAAAACACATGATATAATTGATTTGGCCTTACTGTTGAAAAGTGGGTGGGACTATCTTAAAAAAGAAACACTGAGAAATGCCATGCAAAAGTACCGACACATTGGAAAAATATTTCAGGCGTTTTTTTACTGTAAAATGTATTTGACAAAATGGGAATATTGTTTCATTTTGGGGACATGTCTCGAATTAAGCCTGTATTTGCTCTTCTAAAATGCATTTTGATGCAATTTTCAAATTGTAGCTTCTGGAATAAGTCGAAAGCCATCTACCTACTTCATGATGTTACCTTCTCTTGTGATTCATCGTTGCTGAAATGTGTGAGGGCATGAATGAAGGATAGAAATGATCCAACGATGGTCGACAATAATTCTTTAATTTGCCTTTGCCAAGATTTCTTAATTTTTTTCATTATTTTTCACTCCCTTGATATGACGACCGATGCCTAAAAGCTACTTATCTGGACCTCAAGTTTATTTGTAAAGAAGAGCCTATGAGCCGAATCTTCATACCCTGACATACAACTATGATAATGGGGGTACACTTGCTAATCTGTACACTTATGGAAGCCTGACAAGTTACTGGCCATCTTAAGTTACAGTTTCGGATTACATGTTTGTAAATGAAGAGCTGTACAAATGCATTTTGTCATTAGAAAAAAAAAGAGTTTTTTCATATGCCTGAAATCATTCATTCTACTTGAATCATGCATGCTGTGAAATAACTTCATTGCTAATTCTCCCTGAAAATTTTGTGTACGATATACCATAATGGCATCATGGGAGAAATTACCTATTACCGGCAATATCGATATTTAAAATTGGCATTGCAAGAAGGTAATGGTTTTCCTTATTAGACACTGAGTACCGCTAAAATACCTATCACCTTCCCACTGTAATTTCACACAACCGAGTGCGTGAAATGGCGATATCGGAGCTGCAAATTGAAGTGCAAATGTTCACCGAAAACTTTCAATCCAGTGGGCATTTTCTTAAATAGCAAACGACCACGAATAAAGTGTATGCAAGAGATATAAATGTCATGAAAAATTTACCTGTAATTCATACTTAAGTCTAGAGTCTGACATTTTCTCGTTTCAAAAAGTTTGTTGTCATTCTTGTTGTCGGTCTCCAGTCAATACAACACATGCGCAAACTTGTTTCCTGTCAGAAGCGGGTCACGGGAGGTAACCCCGAACATTATTTCAAAGTATCTTGGGTAGTAGTTTATTGACAATGAGCCACTGTCATGAAATTGGTTTCAATTGCGTGTAATATTGCTTGATACTTTAGCAATTTAGACATAAGTCCGAAAATATATCTAATATTTCGGCTTTTCATTTTTTAGCGTATATACTGTTCTTCCAGGACTACTTGAGAAAATACGACATAATCTAAGGGAAACAACTCTATCAATACTATTTACATCAATAATGAGTAACCTCCCTTATGTTGAGAATTACAGTCCCGGTAGAAAAAATAAAGGGGGGGGGGGGGGGTAGGGCAGTGCGGAAACAGGTCTCAGGATTAAGGTTAAAACTTTTTTCCCGAACTGTTAGTTTACGAGTTTACGTTCATGTCTCAAACATAACCATAAGAGGACAAAAGAAACATGGCAGGACATTTTCAGTCAAGAAATGTTTATAATAGTCATACTTTTCTATTTTTAATAGTAGACTGCGAGTTCATATTATTTACATGTTTATGTTTGAATATTTTTGTTTTTATTCAAATAAAGTATAAATAAGATATCTCGAGTATCATATTCGTGTTCTCCCCTTTTTCGTAGATAGGTAAAAACTTAACCCTATACATGACAACTGACTTCTAGATTTGCATGTCTATCTGGCGTGCAACACACGAAAAGGGGCCTTCGGACATATGCATGCGTAAAAGTGTGTCGTCCCAGATCAGCCTTTGCAGTCTGTGACTAATCCGAAACAACACCTCCCGTTTTTTGTGCGATTTTCTGTTTCACGAAAGTCTACTGTATGAAAAAATATTACGTAATCGTAAAGTGCCGTCTCGGATTAGCCTGCGCGAATTGCGCAAGCTAATCCGAGACGACACTTTACGCAAATGACCAAAGGTCTCATTTCGCATGTTGCGGGCCATTTAGAAAGTGTTTGGAGAAGGCAGATAAGCAAGGGTGTGGCTCGATATGATTTGTTTTCGATGGGGTGGCAAATATTGTGGGGAAAAAAAAAGACCTGCAAGTTATCCTTTCACCTGTTTTACTTTTAAAGGCCTTTTTTCCCAGGTCCTCAGGTCGTTCAAAGTTTGAAATGTTTGGTAAAGATTTAACACCTAAGGCTAACCGTGAGAAATAAATGTGGGGAAAAAAAACCTTATCTGATTGGTATAGATAAAACGTAAAAGTTCAGATTGTATGAGCTGCACAGACTGAACTATACAGTCTACACAGTTCGAGAAAGCACCGTCAGTCGCGTTGAGCAGCGTACAGGATTCATTTTGCATTTTTATGGATTTTTAAAACACCATTTCAGTAATGTCATTCACTGATTTGTTCCTGAGTTTCAATTCGAAATGTAAGCAAAAAGCCCTGATTCCATAACTAAATGCACTAGAAACATTAGCCTGGGTTCCAGCCTGATGATTTTTCCCCTTTTATATATTCGGACGTGACTATGTCAAAAATAGCGTCATTTTTTGACAGAGTAACGGCCGATTATAAAACCAGGCTAGAGGAACATGTACATAGATCAGCTTCGTAGACTGAAAATATCAATCTTGATAAATAGCCTCATCAAAAAAATGCCGGATACTTAGTATACGTTAACTAGTGTGAAATACTTTTCATGCGTCATCTCTGTTTCAGCAAGTAATTATAGATATATCTATCTTAAAATTTTCCATTTGTCATTGTATACTTCACAAGTGATCTTGTTTACTGGTGATTACCAGACTTCAGGTCTATGGAGGAGCTTATGTCCGCATGATTATAAAGGACAAAAATCTAAACAAAAGACCTAAATGTCCTTCTGTAAAGTTTTGTGAAGGGAGTAGTATCCGCAAACCTCAAATCGTGAAAGGTTGGCCCTTACAGTGCCAAATATACCCCACATTGTAAATTTAGAAATAAGACCCTAGGAAATGCAAAATCAAAGTAGATTTTATCCAGAATGTCTCAGCAAAGCGGACAGTGAAGATCAAAGATCAATCTGCACGTTCTGCCCTGTCTGATCTTGATCTACACTGACCAAAAAAACAACTATACTAGTGAAAGGTTCTTTAAGGATTGATGTCTGTCTTGTCACTAGAATTAGGAAATGGATCTAATTTCAACATTAAAACATGGCGTGGTCGAATTTCAGAGCATATTTAACAAATCTTTACTTTAACATTGAGGTTATCAGCTTAATATTCTTTGAAATAGATATCGTCAAGCGAGAAAATGGCAACTAAAGACTTGCGCATGAATACTAGTGTATTAATTAGCAAACAGTAGCCTCCCTTTACTCAACTGACCGCCATTCGTTTGAAATAGGAAATTTACATTCGGCATAACTCGGGTGATCCGGTGTACGGAATCGGCCGAGTTGTGACGAGTGAGGAAATTTAATGGTAGTCTGGTACCCCGCCGTAGTTCAAGAGTATCTGATGACGTAGTGGTAGGGGCAGCTAATCCAGACTAATTTAATGGTTGGACTTTGACAACAAAGACCAGTATGATCTAGAAATTTAGTTGTTTACATTGTGTATAGTGTAAGTGACGTAACATATTTATGCCACCTAAATCAATTAAAGCGATATGCATCTTTAAATTTTCTCTTATATCCAAGTTTCCGCCTTTCTCTGCTTTAGCAACAGTCATACGGTTGCTTTTTATTGTGTAAATATTGCTGGGTTATAAAGTGTCAAATCAAACTTTCGACCTAAATATGGACTAAAATCTGATATATGTAGGTCGATCCACACGAAAGAAAATTGAATACTTGAAAGACAGGTCAGGGAAGGGACATCCCCGGTTGAATTGGATTTTCAGTCCGTAAATGTATTTTCATGGTCTAAGGGAGAAAACTCCTACTACCTAAATTTTGTTAATGGACGATTTACCTCCCGTGTACGTCTTCAGCTCAAAAACAAACTGAATGCTGGATAATGTTGTAAACGGACCCTAACTTCGAGGAACATTTGACAAATTCAGACAGAACTAACTTAAGGTTTGTAGAGATTTAACATCTGGCAAAAACATAATCTGGGTAGATAAGGACACTCTATAGCTTACGAAATTGCACATCAAATGTCTTGCTTTATGATGGGCAGCGGCTTTTGTTAAAATAAGGGAGGCTGCTCGCACAGTAATAAGAACTAAGACGTCACAAGTTTACTCCCCAAGACCAAAAACCATGTCCCACGGGAAGGGAGGCTTATCTTGTTTTATTCATTTAATGATTTGTAGTTTTCTTACGACATTCAGTGTGTGTGTGTGTCTCTCTCTCTCTCTCTATATATATTCAACACCATTCGAAATATTGTTGTGGGGTAAGGCCTGAGGGATACAATTCGATCACTTAGATTTTATGGCAAATTTACTTAAAATTTATGGTCTTCTATCACGATGCATGATGGTGCTATCGGATATTAGGATATCCATTTTGTTTTAAACACTAAAGTAATACATACATGTAGTTCAGCATGATTGATCTAGTGCATATGAAATGGACATTCTTAGGAGCTAGTAGATCTATTTCTTTTTGCATTGTAATTTGCGCAATAATTACCCACCCACTCCTATAGATAAGCAGTTTATAAACCTGTGCGATCGACTTAGCATTTGCAAACAACAAATTAATTATGACGCAAATTGAATGTTTTGCCTTTGGAAGGGTAGAAAACGGGTAAAAATGCTGGTTACCTGCTTTTTCCCCTTTCCAACAATGTTTCCAAAACCTTTCATCCTGAAGGGTCTCGAAAACTCTTAATTGTTTGGTAAAGGTCTGTTTTATTCTTGTGGTTATATTCTGACCTTCGATCGTTTGCATTGATCCATCGCACATTTATTTTATGGATAAAACTGTACAAAATATGCTGGAAGTGTATGCACAGAGGGATGTAAAATCATCTGCTCGCACACTGATGACTGGCCAAAATATTGTGACTTCACATTGTTGTTTTATTCAAATGCGGGCAGTCTAAATTTTGACAATAATATACAGAAAATGTAATCATCAAGAAAGAGAACAATGGATAAACCAGTTACCAAACGACATAATGCTAGACTTGATAAAATTAAAAGCACTTGCAAGACAACTAAAGTAAATGAGGCCCAAAAAGATGATTTTAGTGTTTAAAAAGAAAGATAAAATTGTGGGAAAAGGAGAAAATGCTGGTTACCAGCATTTTCTCCTTTTCCCACAATGTTTTCAAAAGGCTTCTTCCTCAGGCTCTTGAAACCTCAGAATTGTTTGGTAAAGGGTTAAAAGGACTGATTCCTCAAAGACTGGTTCTGAATTAAAAATTTAGATTTGGCTCTTGAAATCTTTAGCTGGGGGGTAATTAAACAACTTGTTTCAACCCCAAGCTTGGCCCATATCTTTCTGAGGATTGATGATTGTAATGCAACAGGATTCCTTCTTCTCTCACCGCTTGTCACTGTGTTGATGCCAGTTATATGGGAAAGCAGCCAGTGGCTTGGAACGAGTATTGAGTGAAGTACTGGTAAAACAAACTCCTGGAAAAGCATGTACAGGAGCACTTGCCAACACACTACAACTGAAATTATGTTGAAAAGGGCTTTTAACGCCATACAGTTAAACAAACAAACATTTTCCATGTACAAATATATTTCATACACCTATACAACAAAGCAACTTTTTTCTGTTCTGCTAACATAAGATTTGAATATCATGATCATTATAAAAAGAAACCACCAAATCTTGTAAATTATTTTTTCAAACTTTTACCAAACAATCCAGTATTTTAACAACCCAGGTGAAAAAGGTTTGAGCATTTTCTCCTTTTCCCACAGTGTTTTCAAAAGGATTCTTTCACAGGGTCATTAAAAATCGGGGTTGTGTGGTAAAGGATTAAAACAGGTTTTCAACATCATTTCAGCTATACTGTGACTGCCAGTCCACTCATCTATGTTTTCCTGTTAACAGTTAACCCATAGAAATACAAATTTTAAAACTAGGTAAAAAGTTGCCAAGTCGCTCTAGCTTTTGTTTACTTTTTACCTGGTTTTAAAATTGGCTTTTTCTGCCAGCGACGTACACTTGGACAGACTGTACAATAACAGATTGTCATCTTCACAGTAATTTCCATACTTTTAAATGGTATGATTTAATGCATTTAAACACCCACATTGTTTATTTTTTGGCACTACTGGGCCTTTAAACTGTTACTTGAGAGGCATGACCTCTAATGATCTTGTTCTTGTCTACACCATCAAATCTAGGTCAATACTCTTCAATTAGAAATGTTCAGTGTCCATTTGAAAAGAAATCAACTAATCCCTAAAGATTGTGTGGTCCAATAATAATATATATAATTTTTAATCAACAGGATGAAGGTAAACCTTTAACCAAAAAAGCCCATGTTATAACAATCTTGAGGAAGAAAGCTCTTGAAAACATCGTAGGATAAGGAGAAAATGCTGGGAACCAGCATTTCCTTCTTTTCCCACAATGTTTTATACTTATTCCAGGACAAGTATCATTACTTTAGCCACATTTGTCACCTGCAACAACTTTCTATTTGGACAAGCCAAGCATCTTCTCATTGGTAAAGAATTAATCTTGTACCAGACTATAATATCTCAGCATTCAAACTTGCCAAATTAGACAACATTGCAGACGACAAAGTAAATCAGGGTCCGTATTCACTAACCATTCTTAAGAATGTTCTTATTCTACGGAATTTTCTGAATTTGAAAGTAACACAACTTCTGATTGGCAAAGCCAAATGGTGAATACAAACCCTGGCTAACATGCTGTGATTTGTCTTTCAAAGGGTAGAAAAATAAGGGTAGAAAATATTGTGGAAAAAGGAGAAAAAGCTGGCTACCAGCAATTTCTCCAACCAGCATTTTCTCATATTCCCACACAGTTGTCTAAAGTTTTTTCCTCAGCTTCACTAAAACTCAGGATTATTTGGTAAAGAATCAAAAGTTGTTTGAACTGGTCTGGCTACAGGCATATTTGCCTCATTGTAACACCATAGAAAGTACTAGTTTCCAACAGAGAAAGCTTGGCATCTGGGTTTGATTTCCCATAAACTTGGATGACTGCTGTAGCATCAGAATACTCTTTGTAATTAAGAGGAAGCCCATCTTTTTCCGGTTGCAGCTCATATTGATCAAAGGTATAAGGGAGCTCATTCATTCTGATCTCTACTGAATGTAATGAATCAACAGCTGTTATATGGAATCTTTTGCCAATTTGTCTTGAGTTTATCTGACTGTTACCCGGGTTGAAGTTCAATGTCATTCCTGAGGCTCCATTTCTGTAGTGAATAAAATACCTTTCTTCCTGATCAGAAATGCTCCTGGAAAGAGCAAAATATTTTATTTTATTGGGGCAAGCACCTTCTGCCCATAACCAACTCGAAAAAGAAGATTTCTCCCATATTTGAGTGACTGTAACTGCACCATTTGTACCTGCTGTCGTCTCGCCAGAAGTGATGTTTTGGATAATGTAATTGTCGAGTTGAAATTTATAGCCAAGGATGCGGCGACAAAGACATAGCTTACGTAAATACCACAGATCTTTCTGTTCAAGCTCCTTGGATTCAAAATAAGCCAGTCCTTCAAAAAATAAATCTCCAATTCTGAAACTCCATGTAGTCATGTTCCCAGATCGTTCAAAAAAGCCGCCCTTATTATGGCCATTCACCTCCCACCTAAAATTTGTAGCAGTTTCCATGTCAATCTTGCTGCCTCCAATTACGGTGAAGTTAAGGTCGCCTGTACTAAAACTCTCACTTGCTGCAGCCACGTCCAACTCACTTGTTTGTTCATCATAACTTTTCTTGGAAATTGATACATTGGCTTGGGATAAGGACATATAAGTACGCTTACAGCTCCCAAACACCAATTCTATTTTATCATTGTAAGTAAAATCTTTCACTTGGAGCAACCAGTCTTCAACAAAGGCCTTGTCTAGATTGGGAATCTGCCAATCATTCAAACTTCCACTGATTAAGGGAAGAGAAATTAAGAAAAATACCAGCTTATGAACCATAGCTGCACTATGCTCAAATCTCAGATTGAATACCAAAAAATAAGTGTTGTTTGCCTTAAATACTTGGACTCTGTACCAAAACCCTTTCCCAAGCAACTTTGAGTCTTACCTCTTTACCCAACGACAAATGTCTAGACTTTTCCAAATTGAATACATTTGCAGATGACAAATGTGGACAAGATGTTGGAATTTGTCTTAGAAAGGGTAAAAAACATTGTGAGAAAAGGAGAAAATGCTGGTTACCAGCATTTTCTTCTTTTTCACAATGTTTTCAAAAGCCTTCTTTCCGGGGTGCTTTAAAACTAGGGATTGTTTGGTCAAGAATTTTAACCCTTAGGCTGCTTATCGCGACCCACAGACCTTTTGCAGACAGCGTAGATCAAGATCAGACTGCACAGAATGTGCAGTCTGATCTTTCATCTACACTGTCCGATAAGGAGATATCTTTCCTCCAAAAATACCTTTGAAAGAAGAAAGTTTTCGGCTTCTACTATCTACTATAAAGTTTCATTTCATTTATTCAGCAGGACAAGGGTTAACAACCCTCTCAGAGGAAATTTTTGAATACGAGAGGGGAAAGGAGAAAATGCTAGTAACCTATGCATTCTCCTGTTCCCACGATAGCTTTTTTGCCCTTTCACAGATAAATCCTTTCATTTGAATCACAATTGATTTGTTGCCTGCGAAAACACTTTAACTCTTTACCAAACGACAAAATTTTAGACTAATCCAAATAAAAAGATTTGCAGATGACAAATTAAATGTGACTTAAAAATTGAAATTTGTTAAGTGACGGGTAGAAAACATTGTAGGAAAAGGAGAAAATGCTGGTAACCAGCATTTTCTCCTTTTCCCACAATGTTTTCAAAAAGCTTCCTTTTTAGGGTCATTAAAAGTTGGGATTGTGTGGTAAAGGATTAAAACTGGAGAGGTGAACAATTTTTGTTGTGCAGTAAAGAGTTAAATACTTTGATTTTTGCCTCCTGTCAAAGTGATAGGCAACACAGCTGGTTGTTCAGGATGGCGTGATACTAACTTTAGGTCTACTGGTAAACTCCGATGATGACCTAACCCTTTCACAACCATAGTACTCTGCTTTTGCAGCCAGAGTAGATCAAGATCAGACTGCACAAAATATGCCGTCTGATCTTTGATCTATACAAGCCATTTTGCAGAGACAATCTGAAACTGAGCAGCCTTAAAATTGAATTTTTTTGTTTTTATTTCTAGACTGAAAATGTCTTGCTGCATTTATTAGGCATTCAAAGGATTTAACAATATTTTCACACTTGGAGGTCCCTCAAACTGGGTTAAGCCTTTACCAGACAACCCCATATTATTTTGACCATGAACAAGAAAGCTTTTGAAAACATGGGAGAAAAGAGTGGGTAAGCAGCTTTTTCTGCATTTCCCACAATAGTTTCTATTCTCTCAGAGACAAATTCTATCCCATGAGTGACGGGGGTCAACTCTGTCATTGGGACAGTCTAAGATTTTGTCATTTGGTACAGAATTAACCCTTTACCACACAATCATGTATTTTGACAACCCTGACAAAGAAATCTTTTGAAAATATGGGAAAAGGAGAAAACACTGGTAACCAGCATTTTCTGCTTTTTCCATAATGGTTTCTACCATCTGAAAAACATATCCCATCATGTGAGCCACGTTGACCCTTTACCACACAATCCCGATTTTTAACGACTCTAAAGAAAATGCCTTTAGAAAACATTGTTGTAAAAGGAGCAAATGCTGGTAAACAGCATTTTCTCCTTTTCCCACAATGTTTTCTACCCTTCCGAAATAAAATTTCAATTTTTTTAGCCACAATTGATTTGTCGTCAGCAAATGCTTTCAAAATGAACCAGTCTAAAATTTTGTTGTTTCGTAAAGAGTTAAACTTGTCAGCTGCAAATCTTTTTAATTTGGACAAGTCCAAAATTTTGTTGTCTGGTAAAGAGTTCAGGACCTTTAGTAGGACAGCTTTTGGAAAACTTTGTGGTTAAAGAAGAAAATGCTATTAACCAGCATTTTCTTGTATTCCCACAGTGTTTTCTACCCTTTCTACGACAAACCCTGTGATTTGAGCTACATTTAAGTTTCTGCCTCAAACTTTTTCCAATGCGGACAAGTCCAAAATTTGGGCAAGTCCAAAATGAGTTAATCCCTTACCAAATGATCTAGTGTCATAACAATCCTGTGAAAGAACACTTTTTGAAACATTGTGGGAAAAAAAACGCTGGAACGTGATCATCAGAATTTTCTCTTTTCAACAATGTTGCCGACCCTACCAATGGCAAATTTCATCATTTCAGCCTCTGTTAAACTCTTTACCACATGACAAAATTTTAGACCAGTCCAAATTGAAAGCATTTGCAGACGACAAATAAAATGCAACTCAAGAATTGAAATTTGTTTTGGAAAGGGTAGAAAACATTGTGGGAAAAGGAGAAAATGCTGGTTACCAGCATTTCCTCTTTTTCCCACAATGTTTTCAAAAGGCTTCTTTCCCAGGGTCATTAAAAGTCATGATTGTGTGGTAAAGAGTTAAAGCTCTGGAACCAACTTAAGTTGTTTTTGCAGATAGTGTAGATCAAGATCAGACTGTACAGCTGATCTTTGATCTACACTGTCTGCCACTGTGTTAGATATTCTAATGGAAAGAAACTTTGAATAGCAATGTTTTGTGCTATTTATGCTAATTAAAAAGATCCAAACCGTTAATGCAGCACTTTAACTATTAATTCATTGTCTACAAGTCCTTTAATCCTTTACCACACAATCACACGTTTTAACAACCCTGAGAAAGAAGCCTTTTGAAAACATTGTGGGAAAAGGAGAAATACTGGTAACCAGCATTTTCTCCTTTTCCCACAATGTTTTCTACCTTTCCCAAAACAAATTTAAATTTCTGGGTCACATTTATAATGTTGTCTGCAATTGGTTTCAATTTGGACCAGTCTAAAAGTTTGTCGTTTGGTAAAGAGTTAAATTTGGAAAAGCCTGAAATGTTGTCATCATGTTTAACACTTTTCCAGACAAGAAAATGTTAGACACAAAAAGCATAAGCAGAAATGGAAAAAGATTTAGCAAACATGACAAGACACATTGATGGGAAAGAAGACATTGTGAGAAAAGGATAAAATTTGGGTTGCTAGCATTTTCTCTTACTTTTTCCCTCCAAAACCCTTCTCTCTGAGATTTAACATAACAATTTCATAGTTAAACAAAATCTGATTAAGAACACTTTTGAAAACATTGTGGGGAAGAAGAGGAAATGCTGGTTACCACTTGCAAATGTCTGCAAGCTCTTTCAATTTTTGCAAATCTAAAATTTGATAGACTAATAAAGGGTAACCTCTGATGGTTACATATTTTTTCACAGTAAGACACCATTCAAGCTGGGTTGAAAATGTCAAGTGAATTATTTCTGACGAGCTGCATGCTCAGTGGCGAAAGATAGGATTTGTAACCAGGAGGCCCCAACTTTGATCCTCATTCGA
Organism: Tridacna gigas; assembly: GCA_945859785.2. NCBI lineage: Eukaryota > Metazoa > Mollusca > Bivalvia > Cardiida > Cardiidae > Tridacna > Tridacna gigas. The sequence continues at coordinate 43,751,984 of OX244036.2, forward strand.
AGCAATCATGTTTTCGTACGACTGTCCTTCTACAAAGACCTTTGAAAACATTGTGGGAAGAGGAGAAAACCCTGGTATCCAGCATTTTTTCCTTTATCCCACAATGTTTTCTACCCTTCCAAAGACAAATCCTTTCATCTCAATGACTATTGATTTTCTCCCTTTTCCATGATGTTTTCTGCCCTTCTGAAGACAAATCTCATCATCTGAGCGTCTTTAAATTTGTCTCCTGCCCAAGCTTTTAAATATGGACCAGTCTAAAATTTTGTCAACAGGAAAATAGTCAAGTTTTAACACATGAATACACAGTGTTGGCTCTATGCCATGGCATTGCTGGAATCTTATCATTAACCCTTTACCAAACAATCCCTACTTTTAACAACCCTAGGGAAAAAGCCTTATGAAAACATTGAGGGAAAAGGAGAAAATGCTGGTTACCAGCATTTTCTCCTTTTCCCACAATTTTTTCTACCCCTTCAAATACAAATCCCATCATTTGAGTCGCACTGAATTTGTTGCCTGCTAACTCTTTCAATTTGGATAAATCTAAAATTTGGTCTTTTGTTAACTCTTTACCAAACGACAAAATTTTAGACCAGTCCAACTAGAAAGCATTTGCAGATGACATAATAAATGATTGAAAAATTGAAATTTGTTTTGGGAGGGGTAGAAAACATTTTGGGAAAAGGAGAAAATGCTGGTTACCAGCATTTTCTCCTTTTCACACAATGTTTTCAAAAGCTATCTTTCTCAGGGTCGTTAAAAGTCGGGATTGTGTGGTAATGGGTTACAGGGTTTAATAGCTGTGGTTCCTCAAAATAAAAATTATTGGGTCAAATCCGCGCAATGAACATCAAGTCTACCTGATCTAAAAACAAGCCTTGAGTTTGTTTACAGCATCCTTACTCCAATGTTTTCTAACACATGAAATATGACTTAGTGTATGATTGTCTTGGGTAAGCATTTCCTACATGCGTGGATGGGGCCTACTGACGTAAAGCTCTGTACTGCCTGGTTCTGAAATATTGATATTAACCTTTTACCAAACAATCCCAGGTTTTAACGACCCTAGGAAAGAGGCCTTTTGAAAACATTGTGGTAAAAGGAGAAATTGCTGGTAACCAGCAATTTCTCCTTTTCTCACAATGTTTTTGGCTCAATCAAGGACACATTCCACAATTTCATTCACCACTAAATTGTTGTCTGCAAATGCTTTCAATTTGGACCAGGATAAAATTTTGATGTTTGGTACCAGCATTTTCTCCTTTGCCCAAGTTTTCAATGGCTTCTTCTTCAGGGTCGTTAAAATTTATGTGGGAAAGGGTTAAAAAAAACAAGAGGGCCATGATGGCCCTGGGTCGCTCATCTTAGTAGAGTGCCTTAAAGGTTTTTCTTTAATTTGACCATGTGACCTAGTTTTTGACCGCAGGTGACCCAATTTCAAACTCATATTTCATGAAGACAAACATTCTGACCAATTTTCAAGTCAATTGAGCAAAAAATGTGGCCTCGATTGCCCTAAAGATATTTCTTTAATTTGACCTAGTGACCTAGATTATGACCCCAGGTGACCCAAATTTGAACTGGTCTTTGACTATATCAAAAGAAACATTTTAACCAATTTTTAAATCAAATGAATAATAAATGTGGCCTCTAGAGTGCCCACTAGCTATTTCTTCAATTTGACCAAGTGAACTAGTTTATGACTCCAGTTGACCCAAATTCAGACTCATGTGAGATTTTACAAAGACAAATATTCTGACCAATTTTCAAGGCAATTAAGCAAATAATGTGGCCTCTAGAGTGCCCACAAGGTATTTCTTTATTTTGACCTAGTGACCTAGTTTATGGTTCCAGGTGACCCAAATCCAAACTCATCTGGTATTTCATCAAGACAAACATTCTGGCCAAATTTCAGGTCATTTGAGCAATAAATGTGGCCTCCAGAGTGCAAACAAGGTATTTCTTTAATTTGACCCAGAGAACTAGTTTATGACCCAAGTTGACCCAAATTAATCTTATGTGAGACTTTATAAAGACACACTTTCTAACTAATTTTCAAGGCAATTGAGCAAATAATGTGGCCTCGAGAGTGCCAACAAGGTATTTCTTTAATTTGACCTAGTGACCTAGTTTATGACCCAAGATGACCCAATTTTGAACTCAATGAACTTGTTGTGCTTAGATGGGCAAACAAACTTAGAAGAGAATCACTACATACCAAATATCAAAGCTCTACGCCTTCCTGTTTTAAAGAAAAATTTTAAAGTTTTCCTTCTTTGTTCCTATGTTCGAACTTGTGACCCCCGGGGCTGGGCCAGTTTTGATACAGGGGCATCATATGAACAAACTTGGTAGAAGTCCACTAGGAAATGCTACATACCAAATATCAAAGCTCTACACCTTCCCGTTTAAGAGAAAAAGAAATTTAAAGTTTTCCTTCTTTGTTCCTATCTTCGAACTTGTGACCCCCCTGGGGCAGGGCCAGTTTTGACCCAGGGGCATCATATGAACAAACTTGGTAGAGGTCCACTCTGAGATGCAACATACCAAATATCAAAGCTCCACACCTTTCGGTTTCAGAAAAGAAGAATTTTAAAGTTTTCCTTCTTTGTTCCTATGTTCGAACTTGTGACCCCAGGGGCTGGGCCAGTTTTGACCCAAGCAGCATCCTTGGAACAAACTTGGTAGAAGTCCACTAGGAGGTGCTACATACCAAATATCAAAGCTCTATGCCTTCCCATTTAAGAGAAAAAAAAATTAAAGTTTTCCTTCTTTGTTCCTATGTTTGAACTTGTGACCCCTGGGGCAGGGCCAATTTTGACCCCAAGGGCATCATATGAACAAACTTAGTAGATGTCTACTAGGCAATGCTACATACCAAATATCAAAGCTCTACGCCTTCCATTTTCAGAGAAGATGATTCTTAAAATTTTCCTTCTCTGTTCCTATGTTCGAACTTGTGACCCCCGGAGCAGGGCCATCTTTTGCCCCAAGGGCATCAAATGCACAAACTTAGTAGAGATCCACTAGAAGATGCTGCATACCAAATATCAAAGCTCCATGCCTTTCTGTTTCAGAGAAGAAGATTTTTAAAGTTTTCCTTCTTTGTTCCTATGTTGGAAATTGTGACCCACCCGGGGCGGGACCAGTTTTGACCCCATGGGCATCATATGAACAAACCTGGTAGAGGTCCACTAGGCGATGTTACATACCAAATATCAAAGGTCTACGCCTTCCAGTTTCAGAGAAGATGATTTTTAAAGTTTCCCCTCTTTGTTCCTATGTTCGAACTTGTGACCCCCGGGGCAGGGCCAGTTTTGACCCCAAGGGCATCATATGAACAAATTTGGTAGAGGTCCCCTAGGAGATGCTCCATGCCAAATATCAAAGCTCTATGCCTTCTGGTTTTAGAGAAGATAATTCTTAAAGTTTTCCTTCTTTGTTCCTATGTTGGAAATTGTGACCCCCGGGGCAGGGCCAGTTTTGACCCCAGGGGCATCATATGAACAAACTTGGTAGAGGTCCACTAGGAGATGCTACATGCAAAATATCAAAGCTCTACGCCTTCAAGTTTCAGAGAAGAAGATTTTTAAAGTTTTCCTTCTTTGTCACCATGCTCAAACTTGTGACCCCCGGGGCGGGGCCAGTTTTGGCTCCAGGGGCATCATATGAACAAATTTGGTAGAAGTCCACTAGGCAATGCTACATACCAAATATCAAAACTCTACGCCTTCCAGTTTCAGAGAAGATGATTTTTAAATTTCCCCTCTTTGTTCCTATGTTCGAACTTGTGACCCCCGGGGCAGGGCCAGTTTTGACCCCAAGGGCATCATATGAACAAATTTGGTAGAGGTCTACTAGGAGATGCTCCATGCCAAATATCAAAGCTCTATGCCTTCTAGTTTTAGAGAAGAAGATTTTTAAAGTTTTCCTTCTTTGTTCCTATGTTGGAAATTGTGACCCCTGGGGCGGGGCCAGTTTTGACCCCAGGGGCATCATATGAACAAACTTGGTAGAGGTCCACTAGGAGATGCTACATGCCAAATATCAAAGCTCTACGCCTTCCAGTTTCAGAGAAGAAGATTTTTAAAGTTTTTCTTCTTTGTTACTATGCTCAAACTTGTGACTCCTGGGGCAGGGCCAGTTTTGACCCCAGGGGCATCATATGAACAAACTTGGTAGAGGTCCACTACGAGATGCTACATGCAAAATATCAAAGCTCTACGCCTTCAAGTTTCAGAGAAGAAGATTTTTAAAGTTTTCCTTCTTTATGACTATGCTCAAACTTGTGACCCCCGGGGCGGGGCCAGTTTTGACCCCAGGGGCATCAAATGAACAAACTTGGTAGAGGTCCACTAGGAGATGCTACATACCAAATATCAAAGCTCTGCGCCTTCTAGTTTCAGAGAAGAAGATTTTCAAAGATTTTGCTTTTTTTTTCCTTTTTGTTGCCATGGCAACCAGAGTTGTGGGTGGAATTCAATTCTTTGAACAATTTTTGTAGAGCTTCACCCAAGGAACATCCCTGCCAAGTTTCATCAAGATTGGCCCAGTGGTTTAGGAGAAGAAGATGTTTAAAGAAATTGTTGACGGACGCCGGACGCCAGACGACGGACGCCAGACATAGGGTGATCACAAGAGCTCACCTTTAGCACGTTGTGCCAAGGTGAGCTAAAAAGTCATCAGAGTCAAAAAAGAAATTGCTGTCTACTGACAGTGGTGTTTTAACTCTTTACCACACAACAAAATTTTAGACTTGTCCAGTTTGAAAGCATTTGAAGACAAGAAATAAAATAAGGCCTAAAATTACCAGATTTGTCTGTAAAAAAGTAGCAAACATGAAAGTTACCAGCTTTTTTCCTCTTCCAACAATATCTTCAAAGGCCAACTTCCTCAGGGTCATTAAAACACTTGTTTCTTCAAAGTTGAAAGCATTTGTAAATCATGATGGCATTTTGTCATTGAAAGGGTAGAATAATACCCAAGAGCCATTCTATGTGAAAAGGGGCTTAATGCATCTGCCAGAATATCAACCCAGGTTAGTTTGCACAGTCTGCTCAGGCTAACCTGGGCCGAAACCTTTTGCTGTTGGTCAATTTTCTTAATGTCACAAAGTATCGACCCAGGTCAGCCGGCACAGTTCATGCAGGCTGACCTGGGCCAAAACCATCTGCTATTAGTCAATTTTCTGTATGTTAAAGGACCAGTGTACCTCATGGTTCAGCGTGTTGTTTGCCAAAATTGACTTTGTGGATCCATAATCATGTATTGAGCCTTTTCTCCTAATAATACAATGTTTTCAAAGGCGATCTTTCTCTCTGCCACAAAAACACATGATTGTTTGGAATGGAGTTGAACACAGATTAGTCCTTATTCTCTCACCATAGGAGAAGATATAAAAATATTTAACCCTTTACCACAAAATCACAAGTTTTAATGACATTCAGGATGAACACTTTTGAAAACATTGTGGGAAAAAATAGAAAATGCTGGTAGTCAGCATTTTTTTCCCATTTTTCGACAGTTTTCTATACCCTTTTCACTAATTTCCAAAGCACAAAATTTTTGACTTGTCCAATTACAGTGCAACGAATTAAATGTGCCTCAAATGAAAAGATTTGTTTCCAGAGCAGTAGGAAACATGGAAAAAGGAGAAAATGCAGGTTTTGAGCATTTTCACTTTGTCCCATAATGTTTTAACTCTTTACTAGATGACAAAATTTTAGACTGGTCCAAATTCAAAGCATTTGCAGATGAAAAATGTGACTCAATTGATGGGATTTGTTTCTAAGAGGTAAGAAAACATTGTGGAAAAAGGAGACAAGAGGGCCATGATGGCCCGGGATCACTCACCTGAGTCAATAGGCGAAATTTCACTCCAGGGTCATAATGACCCAATTTCAAACTCATCTGAGATATTATTAAGACAAACATTCTGACCAACTGTCAAGTCAATTGAGCTGAAAATGTGGCCTCTGGAGTATCCAAAATGTATTTCTTCAATTTGACCTAGTGACCTAGTTTATGACCCCATGTGACCATATTTCAAACTCCTCCGCAATATCAAAACAAACTTGTTGACCAAGGTTCAGGTGAATTGGGCAAGAATTGCTGCCTCTAGAGTGCCCACAAGGTATTTCTGTAATTTGACCTAGTGACCTAGATTATGACCCTATGTGACCCAATTTTGAACCCATTCAAGATATCATCAAGTCAAACATGCTGACAAATTTTCAGGTCAGTTGAGCAAAAATTGTGACCTCTACAGCGCCCACAATACATTTCTTTAATTTGACCTAGTGACCTAGTTTATGACCCTATGAAAGCCAATTTCTAACTGATCCGATATATCATCAAGTTCAATATGTAGACCAATTTTCGGGTCAATTTAGCTACAATTGTGGCCTCTAGAGTGCCCACAAGGTATTTCTTCAATGTGACCTTGTTTATGACCCTATGTGACCTAATTTTGAACTCATCCGAGATATCATCAAGACAAACACGCTGACCAATTTTCAGGTCAGCTGAGCAAGAATTGTGGCCACAAGAGCGCCCACAAGATATTTCTTAAAATTTGACCTAGTGACCTAGTTTATGACCCTATGTGACCCAATTTTGAACTCATCCAAGATTTTATCAAGACAAACATGCTGATCAATCTTCTGCCAGTGGAGCTAAAAACAAGTCATTGTTTGTAATTGGGCTAAACACAGATCAAAGTCCATATTTTCCCACCATGTATGTAGATATGAAAAAATACTTAACCCTTTACCAAAAAAATCTAGCGACCTTGAGGATGAATGCTTTTGAAAACCTTGCAGGAAATAGAGAAATGCTGATAACCAGCATTTTCTCCTTATCCCACAATATTTCTTCCCTTCTAAAGACAAATCCAACATTCTGAGCCACTTCTAACATGTCATCTGCAAATGCTTTGGATTTGGACAAGTCCAAAAATTTGTTGCAAGGTAAAAAGTTAGGTATAACAAATATTGATAACATAAATAAACCAAATAGACTTCAGACAGCCTGGAAAAATACCTTAACCCTTTACTAAACGTCAAAATTTTAGACTTGTCCAAATTGAAAGCATTTGCAGATAAAAAATTAATGTGGCTCAAATGATGAAATTTGTTTTTTGACAGGGTAGAAAACATTGTGGGAAAAGGAGAAAATGCTGGTTACCAGCATTTTCTCTTTTTCCCAAAATGTTTTCAACAGGTTTTTTGATCAGGGTTGTGAAAATTCAGGATTGTGTGGTAAAGGGTTAACTCTTTACAAGACAGCAAAGTTTTAGACTAGGCCATATTGAACATGTTTGCAGTAGAGAGAGTAAATGTGGCTCAAATGATGGAATGTGTCATTGAAAAGGTAGAAAATAATTATTGCGGGAAAAAGAGAAGTTGCTGGTTACCAGAATTTTCTCATTTGTCCATGATGTTTTCAAAGTCTTTTTCAATAGAGTTGTTAAATCTCAGGATCGTTTGGTAAAGAGTTAACTCATAGTTTATTTAAACAAGAGGGCCATGATGGCCCTGTATCGCTCCACTGACTTATAAATATAAACCATGAAGAGAAGTCTTCACTATACAAGCCCTTATAAAACTTTGACCCCAGGGCTACAGTCGGACTAAATGGGGAATATGTGTATTAGAAGAATAACATGCCAAATTTGGGAGTTCTTGGCCTTATGGCTAGTAACAAAACGGTTTCTGAACTTTTCACTCCATAAACCCATGTAAAACATGTGGCCCCTGGTGCAGGGCCAAACTTGATCCTAGGGCTGTAACTTGGGCCCTCTTTGTAGTTGTCCACTAGATAATGCTATAATTATGCAAAATTTGGTAGCCTAAGCCTTATGGCTATGTACACCAAGATTTAAAAATTTTCACTATGTATGCCTATGTAAATCTTGTGACCCCCCCCCCCCCCCCCCCCCCCCCCCCCCCAGCATGAGGCCAAATTGACCCCAGGACTATAATTTGGGCACTTTTGGTAGACCCCAACTAGATCAAGCTAAATGCAAAATTTGGTAGCTCTAGGCCTTATGGCTAGGTACAGGAAGATTTTTAAAGTTTTCTCTATATAAGCCTATGTAAAACTTGTGACCCCTGGGGCAGAGCCAATTTTGACCCCAGGGCTATAATTTCATGAAACATGATAGAGGTTTCTACATAAAGCTGCATGCCAAATTTGGTAGCCCTATGCCTTATGGTTTCAGACAAGAAGATTTTTAAATTTTTCTCTATATAAGCCTATGTAAAACTTGTGACCCCTGGGGCAGAGCCAATTTTAACCACAGGGCTATAATTTCAAGAAACATGATAGAGGTCTACTACATAAAGCTACATGCCAAATTTGGTAGCCCTATGCCTTATGGTTTCAGACAAGAAGATTTCTGAAGATTTCCAATATTTTTCAGTTTTGTTGCCATGGCAACCAGAGTTTTTGAAGGAATCAAATTCTTTCAAGGAATTCTGAATAGGACCATGGCAGGATCATTTCTGTGAAGTTTCATGAAAATTGGATGGGTAGCTTCAGAGAAGAAGATGTTTGAAATAAAAGTTAATGCACGGACGGATGGACGCGCGCACGCACGGATGGACGGACGACGGACACCGGGCCATGACATAAGCCCGCTGGCCTTCGGCCAGTGGAGCTAAAAATATTTTTACAAATAGCAGAAAGTGTGGATCCAAGATCAGATCGAGAGTTCTGTACGGTCAGATCTTGAGCTGTATTGTTTGCAGCTGGCAGTCTGATCCTGATCTTTATTATTGGCATTTAAATCATGCTTAATACTAAAGGCTTCAACAACCCTGCTGACTTTCCCTAAAATATTGTTCTAAATTCATGATCTCATGTCTTCCCAAGAACATGTTAACCCTTTCCCAAACAAGCCCTGGTTTTCACGTGTCTGCAGTACAAGTCTTTTGAAAACACTGTGGGAAAAGGAGAAATTGCTCGTAACGAGCAATTTCTCCTTTTCCCACAGTGTTTTCTACCCATTTTGAGAACTTTCTGTCATTTTCATCAAATTTAAAATTGTCGTCTGCAAACTCTTTCAATTTGGACCAGTCTAAATTTTGTCAGGTTAATATTGCACAACAAGACTAATGCTGAGTCAGATATTTATTTCTTGATAAAAGAAAACCTTTAAAAAAATCCAAAAAACATTTACAACAACAATGGACCATTTTACAGATTTTTGCAACTTGTCAAAGTTCTGAATAAGTCAAAATAAGCAACTCAAAATTTAACTCCTTACCAGCTGGCAAAATTTTAGCCATGAAAATATTGCAGACTGAAAATCAGTTGTGGCTAAAACAATGGGCATTGTCCTAAAAAGAGGAAATGCCTTCGAAAAAGGCGGAAATGTTAGAAAAATGAACACAGAGATGTGGGAATCAAATGTCCCACTTGTCAGACTTGTATATTCATACAGTCGAGTCTTGTTTAACACCTCTATTCCCTAGGAATGTTTCCGAAAAGGGCATGTTTCCGGATCAATTAACCGAGATAAGGAACTTTGGCTTTCATGTTGTTACCAGACACTGTGCATCATAATAATTAAAAAAGTGTATTCTTTACACAAATACTTAAAAAGGTACCTGTACCGTTCATATGACTGTACGAAAAAAAGTTGTTTCACCTACTTACATTTTCGCTTTTCAAATGACTTTGTAATTTTTGTACATGCAACATAAAAAGCATGTCACATCATCATATGGAGTGCAACACACGAAAAGGGGCCTTCTGACATACATGTATGGATAAAAGTGTGTCGTCCCAGATCAGCCTGTGCAGTCTGTGACTAATCCGAGACAACACTTCCCGTTTTTGTGCGATTTTCTATTTCACTAAAGTCTACTGTATGAAAAAATCTTATGTAGTTGTAAAGTGCTGTCCCGGATTAGCCTGCATGGACTGCGCAGGCTAATCCTGGACAACACCTCATGCAACTGTCCGAAGGCCCCTTTTCTTGTGTTGCACGCCATATAGGGATTGTGCGCATGGATACCTCTCTAAATGATGAGCAGTATTTTTTTTCGAGATCACTTGTACCCGAAGCATTTTCTAATAGAATGTGTGAAAACCGTCTGTGACAAATTACCTAACTTTACGTACAAGACTGATACCCGTATTATTCAAACATATCAAGTAGATGTACGGGTCTGAAATTGAAGCAGTCTAAATGGATCTATTAGAACAGTCTGCGATGGTACCTTGGAAAATTATCATGTGTCATCCTGTGATACACAGTCAGGCAACATCTGGTTTATCGTATAAGGTTTGCATTGTTTTTAACCCTTTGTTCCTCACCTTTTTTTAAATCCAGTTCCGGAACGCAGATTTCTGGAATAAAGAATAAATATTCGTCCCTTGGTATTTGTTTTTTTTTATTTGGATCACAAATTTCCGGAACAGTGGAGCAAAGATAAACGCAGCTCGACTGTATCACAGGACAAGAAGATTTTTGAGTCACACTTGTCTGTGGTCAAGAAGAAAAATAAACATTATTATTAGCATGAATTAAGATGACAGACATAAATACAAGTGAAAACATTGTGTCTAAAAACAGAAACCTGCTTGCAATGACCAATTTAACATTTAGCTAATGTTTAATAAAAATGTACTCTCTAAAAGAAAATTGTTCTGCTGGAGGTAAATTGAGCTAATCTTTACCAAACAGTTTTAACCCTTTACCAGAAGACAAAATTTTAGCCTAATCCAAATTGAAAGCATTTGTAGACAACAATTCTAATGTGGCTCAAATGGTGCATTTTTTCTTCGATATGGTAGAAAACATTATACGAAAAGGAGAAAATGCTGGTTACCAGCATTTTCTCCTTTTCCCACAATGTTTTCAAAAGGCTTCTTTCTTAGGGATGTCAAAAGGTGGCATTGTGCGGTAAAGAGTTAATGATCTTGACAAAGATTTTTGAAAACAATGTGAGAAAGAAAAAACTGCTGGTAGCCAGCATTTTCTCCTTTTCCCACGATGTTTTTCTTCCTTTTCAGAGACATATATCATCATTTGAGCAATATCTAATTTTCCCTATGCTTTTAAATTGGGCCAGTCTAAAATTTTGTCTATTGGTTACAGGTTAAACTTTATGTTTCATATCAATATCAAATGTTGAGCAATATAACAGTTAACCCTTTACCAAATAATCCTGTATTTTAACTAAAGAGAAAGCTTACTAAAACACTGTTGGAAAAGGAGAAAACACTGGTAACCAGCGTTTTCTTCATTTCCAAACTGTGTGTTCCACCCTTCTTTCATAGACAAATCCATACATTTCACTGACATCTAGTTTGTCAAATGCTAACAAACTGCACAAGTTCAAACTTTTGTCATCTGGTAAAGAGTTAAAATAAACACCACACATACAGTAATATCACATACAAGTTTTAAATATGTTCAAATACACATACACAAATAAATCAATGCCCCCACTTGCTGCCCACAAACAAAATATGGATACAACCATGAAATTTGTCGTCGAAAGAGTAGAAAACATGGTTTGAAATATTGAACATGCTGGTAACTAGGATTTTCTCCTTTTTCCATGATGTTTCAAAAGGCTTCTTCTTCAGGGTCGTTAAAACAGGGTCATGTTTGGTTAAGGGTTAACAGGTTAGGGAACTGGTTGTACATAACCAATTTGGGCCATGCTCTGTGAAAGGGGGGCTTAACCCTTTCCCAAACAAGCCCTGGTTTTCACGTGTCTGCAGTACAAGTCTTATGAAAACACTATGGGAAAGGGAGAAATTGCTCGTAACGAGCAATTTCTCCTTTTCCCACAGTGTTTTCTACCCTTTTGGAGAACTTTCTGCCATTTTCATCAAATTTAAAATTGTCCTCTGCAAACTCCTTCAATTTGGACCAGTCTAAAATTTGTCGTTTGGGAAAGGGTTAATGCATCAGCGAAAAGAATCGACACAGCTCAGCCTGCGCAGTCCACACAGGCTGACCTGGGCCTAAACCTTTCGCTATTGGTCAATTTTCTGTATGTCCAAGGACTTGCCTACCTCATATGATTATGTTGGTAAGTGGCTATTATGGATCCATAATAATGTGATGGCTTGCTTTGTATAATGCATCACAGAGATGCATCAAGCTCCCTTTTGCCTGAGCATGGCTCCTTTGTTTTGGTGTTTTTCATACTGATCGCACGAGCATGTGTTTTTTTTTTTTCATATAGTTCAGCCATACCTTTAAATGTGCTGTACCTTTTTACCCTTTTCATGAGTTTTCCATACCCTGAGTAAGAGTAAGCTTTTTAAACAATGTTGGAAAAGGGGAAATACCTTTGCAAATATATATCTTATCATTTTAGCTCCATCTGCCTCCTGCAAATGCTTCCATTATTGATGAGTGTAAAATTTTGCAACAAACAATCCAGTGTTTTACAGAGACGGCTTTTAAACTCATTGTGCGAAAAGGGAAAAGTCCTCTAAGCAGCATTTTCAACTTTTCACACAATGTTTCCTACACTTTCTACAACAAATTTCATCATTTGAACCTTATCTAAATTCTTTTCTGCAAATGCTTTCCAGCACGAACAAGTCTGAAATTTTGGTGTCTGACAAGAGTAAACCTCTTTCCAAACTATCACCAGTTTAAGCCTGTATTGGGTTCAAAACCGTTTTCAACATTATTTCAGTTATATTACGGCAGCCAGTGCACCTATCCATGCATTCCTTGACTTTCTTTCACCAGTACTTAGCACAATATTTACACCAAGCCACTGGCTGCTTTCCAATATACTCAACATTGTAACAATGATCAGTGGCAAAAGAAATGAATCCTGTTGCAATCACTATGCTTCAACAAATCTGACAAGGAAAACATTGTGGGAATAGGGGACAATGCTGGCTATTAACATTTTCTCCTCTTTCAACATTGTTTTCTATAGCCTTCTCCACAGGTTGTATTACAACAGGGCATTGTTTTGAAAAGAGTAAAAACATCAATATTTTCAATCCACTGAATCCATGTCTGTGTACCCCAGTTCAGCATCATCCTCCAGAATAATGTATGGAACTCCACCTACTTCATTTGGCTCCTCCCCTTCATCATGGGAAGTGTCAAAGTCTGCCAATTCTGAGGCTTTGTCTGAGGTATCAATGACCAAGTTCCCAGTTCCCAACATTTCCAATTCTGTTTTGTTTGAGTCCTCCTCATCAATTTCACTTAATTCTTCCCTTGATGCAGGCTCTTGTTCACTTATAACATCTTTTTCTCTATCAAGGGTCTTCACAGTTTCTAGGGAACTTTCTATAGAAGGTGGGGTGAATGTTTCTCGCCGGCGATAAAACAGTAAATATGCAGCTCTGGTTACAACATTTTTTTCATGACTAATTGAGCTGACACGACTATCATCACATAATCTCCAACCTGAAATGAGATGTGTTTGATGAAACACTATGCCCAAAAATCATATCATACATGCGTGGCAAAACAAATCATTTTTTGGTCAAGAATTCAAGAATTTATGTTGTAACTCTTTACCAAATGACAATACTTCAGGCTTGCCAAAAGTGAAAGCATTTGCAGACAAAATAAACATGACAGAAAAATTGAAATTTGTTTTGGGTAGAAAACATTGTGGGAAGAGGAGAAAATGCTGGTTACCAGCATTTTCTCCTTTTTCCCTTTTCCCACAATGTTTTCAGAAGGATTCTTTCCCAGGGTCATCAAAAGTCGGGATTGTGTAGTAAAGAGTTAATTATATACCTGAAAATTTTCCAGCTCAAATACTTGCGTTGCACGCGAGTAAAATATCACACCACAGCAAAAAAATCTGTATCTACACAGTCTCAAGTATGGTTTCGTGTTTTATTTCATGCACAAAATATGTATGCATCGTTTGCAATTTTGATTCATGAAAATGTTACACTATGATATTCATCTGCCATTCATAAAAACGACCAATCCATAATTTGATTTATTTTGTTCACTGTTTTCGACTGCAATATTTTGTCATTGAAAGTTGTAGGGTAGGTATATAAAAAGAGGAATATTATATTGTAGTAACTTTCCTTGTGCTTGTATTTGCTTCTCGCAGAATAAGAAAAATTTGACACTGCACTCCATCTGAGATCCTGCACGATATCAAATTTTCTCACAATGCTCAAATCAAATACAAGGACTAGGAAAGTTACTACAACATAATATCCTGTATGTATCTTATCCCATAACCTCCCTTGTTTTCAGTGTCATACAGCCATTACAAATCTTAAACACTTTTCAGATGAGCAATATGTGGCATAAATGTAACATCATTTTATACTAATGAGTTGGGGTTTACCTGTGGAAATTTCCACATGCATGTGCATGGTTGTGCATATTCTGATCTATAACTGGTGAGAATATCATTATGTCATAAAAAGAATCTGTGACATTCCTTGGCTTTCAAAAGGAATCTTATTAAAATTATCTATAGAAAAATGTTGCTAAACTTGCAAGGGGTTCACTCAATAACATTTTTCTAGCCATGTTACATAAAATCTCAAATGCAATGCTACACAGCTTTATGCAATCATCTAAACCTTTACCACACAATCCCGAAGGAAAAGGTCTTTTGAAAACATTGTTGGAAACAAAGAAAATGCTGGTAACCAGCATTTTATCCTTTTCCCATAATGTTTTCTACCCTGTCAAAGACGAATTTCATAATTTGTGCAACATTTAATAAGTCTGCTAATGCTTTCAATATGCACCTGTCTAAAATTTTGTTGTCTTGTACTGAGTTAACTCTTTACCAAACGACAAAATTTTAGACTGGTGAAATTGAAGCCATTTGCAGACGACAAAATAAATGTGACTCAAAAATCAAAATATGTCTTGGGAAGGGTAGAAAACACTGTGGGAAAAGGAGAAAATGCTGGTTACCAGCATTTTCTCCTTTTCCCACAATGTTTTCAAAAGCATTCTTTCTCAGTGTCATTAAAAGTAGGGATTGTGTGGTAAACGGTTAACTCATAACCTCCGAGCAAAAGTTTAAAAAAACATCTGTGTAGAATATGGAAAATCAACAAAAATTACAGTTGCATACCTCTTTACCCTAAGACAAAATGTTAGACTTGTCTGAATCAACAGCATTTGCAGATGACAGTAACTGGGGCTCAAATGATGAGATTTGCCTTTGAAAGGGTAGAAAACATGATGGGAAAAGGAGAAAATGTTGGTTTTCAGCAGTTGGTTTCCCCCAGTGTTTTCAAAAGCCTTCTAGCTCAGGGACTTTTAACATGTTATTGTTTGGTAAAGGGATACAACACTGAAAACATTGTGACCAAAGTGGGAAATTCAAATGTTTCTATTTTATTTCCTCTATTTAAAAAAAAAAAAAAAAAAACATGTATGCCATTGCTTTTTATCTTTATGGGATGACAAAAGTTTAGACATCTCTATATTCCAGAAATTTGCAGAGGAAATGGAAACTGTAGCTAAAATGATGGGTTTCTTCTTTAAAAAAGGTTGAAGTAATTCTAACTTTAAGGAAGGAAATGCTGGTTCTCAGCATTTTCATTTTTCCACAATGTTTTCAAAGACCTTTTTATTCCGGGTTGTAAACAAGGAATTGTTTCCTAAAGAGAAACAAAGTCACTTAAAATCTACAATAATAATATCTACTCACCAACATCATTTTTCAGGGTGTTGTCTTTATCAACACATCGCACAAATGAAGTGTAATGTCCACCTAGAATTCCACCATGGTGATTAACAACTCCATACAAATCATAAACTGGAGGGGGTTCATTGGTTGGTCGGTTCCCAACATAGTAGTGAGATAGATCTAGCCCTCTGCAGAATATAAAAAAGTGCACCATGTGCGGGTACCAAAGCTTGGCTGCACTTGCTTTTCTTTTTTGTGAATTATAGTTCTCTAACAAAATTGGGCATAACCGTGCAAAACATTCTATGAGGATTACCTGCCCTATGGTTCCCCTTCTAATAACTAGCCAAGTTTTAGGTACGTATCTTCAGTAATGACTAGATATCAGAAAATATCGAGGTTTTCACATGGTGACAAAAACCAATTGGATGATAACATAGCTATGACAATACCTCAATATATTTATTCATGGTAAACCGTTGGGCTTCAATGAGCATTTCCAAACATCTCTGGGCCAAACATTTGGGTATGAAAAATCCTTTTTGATAATCAGCAATGGTCTTTGGGCAAACCCACACCTAGACCTACATGTTATGTTTTAAAGAGAAGATTATAGAAAAAGATTAAATGGCCTATTTGTTTACCAGTTGGCAAAGGTTTAGACTACTGTAGTCTATGAAAGCATTTGCAGATGACAGATGCAATGTGGCTCATATGTCAGGATTTGATTTTGTGTAGAAATTATGGTGGGAAAAGAAGAAAATGCTGGATACCAGCATTTTCTCTTTTTCCCATGATGTTTTCACAAGCTTTTCCTCCTCTAGGTCACTAGAACCAGAGATTATGGCTACTGATTTGAACCTGTGAGGATCAGTGTCAACCATAGGAAAGACCTCATACTTCTTTTTATTTTTAACCCTTTACCACACCATCCCAAGTTTAAATGACCCCCAGACAAAAAGGCCTTTGATAACATTCTGGAAAAAGAAGAAAACTCTGGTTAAAAGCATTTTTCTTCTTTTCTACCATTCCCATAACAAATTTCAATTTTTGAGCCACATTTCTTGTCTGCAAATGCTTTCAATTAGGACAAGTCTAAAATTTTGTTGTTATGTACAATATTAATAATTCCACTGTATCAACACAGAGAGCAGCTATATCCATGTATTATAAATTTTTTCAAACCTTGTAGGAAATTCCACCATTTTGTCGATTTTGTCTCTCCAAATAAAATTACGAAATGAGAATCGCTTGAGCTGTATGATAAGAGTGTGAGGTAACTTCCATGAGGACAGCTGTTTTGTAGCCTCCCTGTGCTCTTTACACTGAGGACAATACCTGGAATTTATCACACAAAACTATATGAATGGAGAAGTTTGATAACGGTGGGAGGTAACTTCGATGAGGACAGCTGTTTTGTAGCCTCCCTGTGTTCTTTACACTGAGGACAGTACCTGGAATTTATCACACTATATAACAATGAAAAACCTGTTTGATAATAGTGTGAGGTAACTTCGACATGGAGAGCTGTTTTGTAGCCTCCCTGTGCGCTTTACACTGAGTACAATATCTGGAATTTATCACACAAAACTATATGAACAGAGAAGTTTGATAACAGTGGGAGGTAACTTCCATGAGGACAGCTGTGTTATAGCCTCCCTATGCTCTTTACACTGAGGACAGTACCTGGAATTTATCACACAAAACTATATAACAGAGAAAAACCTGTTTGATAACAGTGTGAGGTAACTTCAATGAGGACAGCTGTTTTGTAGCCTCCCTGTGCTCTTCACATGGAGGACAGGGCCTTGTATCACTCCTCTGCCTTTTCAATAAATGTGTCCATGTACTTAAATGGTATCAGCACAGACATTCACTCTTTACCAAATGACAAAGTTGTAGACCAGTCTGAACTGAAAGTATTTCCAGACCACAAAATTAGCATGATTCAAAAATTGAAATTTGTTTTGGTAAGAGTAGAAAACAGTGTGGGAAAAGGAGAAAATGCTGGTTACCAGAGAAAACAGAGAAAATGCTGGTTATCAGTAGTTTCTCCTTTTCCAACATTGTTTTCAGAAGCTTTCTTTCACCGGGTAGATAAAGTTGGGATTGTGTGGTAAAGGGTTAAAGCATAAAAAGTCTGTATGGCAACAAAATTTCATAGAAGAAATAGCCCAGTTTCTAACCCCTATCCTCTGGATCACACAACCTTTGCACTACAGACTGAGCAGCCAGGCTCGACATTTTACCATTGAACTAACCAAGCTGTAAATTCTTGATTTTTGCATAAGCCAATTGTATAGTTAAACAAACAAGAGGGCCATGATGGCCCTGGGTCACTCATCTTAGTAGAATGCCTTAAAGGTTTTTCTTAAATCTGACCATGTGACCTAGTTTTTGACCACAGGTGACCCAATTTCAAACTCATATTTCACGAAGACAAACATTCTGACCAATTTTCAAGTCAATTGAGCAAAAAATGTGGCCTCGAGTGCCCTAAAGACATTTCTTTAATTTGACCTTGTGACCTAGATTATGACCCCAGGTGACCCAAATTTGAACTGGTCATTGACTATATCAAAAGAAACATTTTACCCAATTTTCAAATCAAATGAATAATAAATGTGGCCTCTAGAGTGCCCACTAGCTATTTCTTTAATTTGACCAAGTGACCTAGTTTATGACCCCAGTTGACCCAAATTCAGACTCATGTGAGATTTTACAAAGACAAACATTCTGACCAATTTTCAAGGCAATTAAGCAAAGAATGTGGCCTCTAGAGTGCCCACAAGGTATTTCTTTATTTTGACCTAGTGACCTAGTTTATGGTTCCAGGTGACAAAAATCCAAACTCATCTGGTATTTCATCAAGACAAACATTCTGGCCAAATTTCAGGTCATTTGAGCAATAAATGTGGCCTCCAGAGTGCAAACAAGGTATTTCTTTAATTTGACCCAGTGAACTAGTTTATGACCCAAGTTGACCCAAATTAATCTTATGTGAGACTTTATAAAGACAAACTTTTTAACTAATTTTCAAGGCAATTGAGCAAATAATGTGGCCTCGAGAGTGCCAACAAGGTATTTCTTTAATTTGACCTAGTGACCTAGTTTATGACCCAAGATGACCCAATTTTGAACTCAATGAACTTGTTGTGCTTAGATGGGCAAACAAACTTAGAAGAGAATACCAAATATCAAAGCTCTACGCCTTCCAGTTTTAAAGAAGAATTTAAAAGTTTTCCTTCTTTGTTCCTATGTTCGAACTTGTGACACCCCGGGCTGGGCCAGTTTTGACCCAGGGGCATCATATGAACAAACTTGGTAGAGGTCCACTAGGAAATGCTACATACCAAATATCAAAGCTCTACACCTTCCCGTTTAAGAGAAAAAGAAATTTAAAGTTTTCCTTCTTTGTTCCTATCTTCAAACTTGTGACCCCCTGGGCCGGGCCAGTTTTGACTCAGGGGCATCATGTGAACAAACTTGGTAGAGGTCCACTAGGAGATGCAACATACCAAATATCAAAGCTCCACACCTTTCGGTTTCAGAAAAGAAGAATTTTAAAGTTTTCGTTCTTTGTTCCTATGTTCGAACTTGTGACCCCAGGGACTGGGCCAGTTTTGACCCAAGCAGCATCCTTGGAACAAACTTGGTAGAAGTCCACTAGGAGATGCTACATACCAAATATCAAAGCTCTATACCTTCCCATTTAAGAGAAAAAAAAAATTAAAGGTTTCCTTTTTTGTTCCTATGTTTGAACTTGTGACCCCCAGGGCAGGGCCAATTTTGACCCCAAGGGCATCATATGAACAAACTTAGTAGAGGTCTACTAGGCAATGTTACATACCAAATATCAAAGCTCTAAGCCTTTCAGTTTCACAGAAGATAATTCTTAAAGTTTTCCTTCTCTGTGCCTATGTTTGAGCTTGTGACCCAGAGGGCAGGGCCAACTTTTGCCCCAAGGGCATCATATGCACAAACTTGGTAGAGATCCACTAGAAGATGCTACATACCAAATATCAGAGCTCCATGCCTTCCTGTTTCAGAGAAGAAGATTTTTAAAGTTTTCCTTCTTTGTTCCTATGTTGGAAATTGTGACCCCCGGGGCGGGCCCAGTTTTGACCCCAGGGACACCATATGAACAAACTTGGTAGAGGTCCACTAGGCGATGCTACATACCAAATATCAAAGCTCTACGCCTTCAAGTTTAAGAGAAGAAGATTTTTAAAGTTTTCCTTCTTCGTTAATATGCTCAAACTTGTGAGCCCCGGGGCGGGGCCAGTTTTGACCCCAGGGGCATCATATGAACAAACTTGGTAGAGGTCCACTAGGCAATGCTACATACCAAATATCAAAGCTCTACGCCTTCCAGTTTCAGAGAAGATGATTTTTAAAGTTTCCCCTCTTTGTTCCTATGTTCGAACTTGTGACCCCCAGGGCAGGGCCAGTTTTGACCCCAGGGGCATCATATGAACAAACTTGGTAGAGGTCCACTAGGAGATGCTTCATGCCAAATATCAAAGCGCTATGCCTTCTAGTTTTACAGAAGAAGATTTTTAAAGTTTTCCTTCTTTGTTCCTATGTTGGAAATTGTGACCCCCGGGGCGGGGCCAGTTTTGACCCCAGGGGCATCATATGAACAAACTTGGTAGAGGTCCACTAGGAGATGCTACATGCCAAATATCAAAGCTCTACACCTTCAAGTTTTAGAGAAGAAGATTTTTAAAGTTTTTCTTCTTTGTGACTATGCTCAAACTTGTGACCCCTGGGGCGGGGCCAGTTTTGACCCCAAGGGCATCAAATGAACAAACTTGGTAGAGGTCCACTAGGAGATGCTACATACCAAATATCAAAGCTCTGCGCCTTCTAGTTTCAGAGAAGAAGATTTTCAAAGATTTTGCCTTTTTTTCCTTTTTGTTGCCATGGTAACCAGAGTTGTGGGTGGAATTCAATTCTTTGAACAATTTTGGTAGAGCTTCACCCAAGGAACATCCCTGCCAAGTTTCATCAAGATTGGCCCAGTGGTTTAGGAGAAGAAGATGTTTAAAGAAACTGATGACGGACGACGGACGACAGACGACGGACGACGGACGCCGGACGCCGGACATAGGGCGATCACAATAGCTCACCTTTTAGCACGTTGTGCTAAGGTGAGCTAAAAATATTTTCAACTCCTAAACAGACAACAAAATTGTCAGACTGTTACATTTTAACTCATACATAAATCTTTGAAATGGCCAAATTCAAAGCATTTGCATTGTATTGTATTGGAGTTTAACACCACTTTAACCCTTTACCATACGACAAAATTTTAGCCTTGTCCAAATTGAAAGCATTTGCAGACGACAATTTGTGTGTGGTTCAAATGGTGCAACTTTTATTTGATATGGTAGAAAACATTGTGGGAAAAGGAGAAAATTCTGGTTACCAGCATTTTCTCCTTTTCCCACGATGTTTTCAAAAGGCTTCTTTCCCAGGGGCGTCAAAAGGCGGCATTGTGCGGTAAAGGGTTAACAGGTGTCATATTAAATATGGGGAAATTGGAAGAATTTGTCTCTGGAAGGATAGAAAACATTGTGGGAAAAGGAGAAAATGCTGGTTATGAGCATTCTCAGACTGCAAGTTTTCAAAAGCCCATTTTCATAAAGGTTGTTAAAACTACAGACTGTGTGGTGAAAGGTTAGGTGCATTTGCAGGCCACAAATCAAATGTTTCTTAACCCTTTCCCAAACAAGCCCTGGTTTTCACGTGTCTGCAGTATAAGTCTTTTGAAAACACTGTGGGAAAAGGAGAAATTGCTCGTAACAAGCAACTTCTCCTTTTCCCACAGCGTTTTCTACCCTTTTTGAGACCTTTCTGCCATTTTCATCAAATTTAAAATTGTTGTCTGCAAACTCTTTCAATTTGGACCAACCCAAAATTTGTCGTTTGGGAAAGGGTTAAATAATGTGATTTGTCTTTGAAAGGGTGTAAAACATTGTAGAAAGATGAAAAGATGCTGGTTACCAGCATTTTCTCCCTTTCCAACATTGTTTTCATAAGTGTTTTTTCAAAAACTAAATCAAAAGCATTCAAAATCACAAAATAAGTGTGAGACAAAAAATTGAAATTTGTTTTGGGAAGAGTAGAAAACAATGTTGGAAAAGAAGAAAAAGCTGGTAACCAGCATTTTCTCATTTTCCCACCATGTTTTCAAAAGGCATCTTTCATAGGTTCATTAACCTTTTACCACACAATCCCGACTTTTAACGATCCTGAAGAAGAAGCCTTTTAAAAACATTGTGAGAAAAGGAGAAAATGCTGGTAACCAGCATTTTCTCCTTTTCCCACAATGTTTTCTTCCCTTCCAAAAACAAATTTTAATTTTTAGTCACATTTATTTTGTCGTCTGCAAATGCATTCAAATGGGACACGTCTAAAATTTTGTCGTTTGGTAAAGAGTTAAAACACAGGACTGTTTGGTAAAAGGTAAGGTAGATATAGTCACCATGCTTCCTCAGGTGCAAGAACCTCTGGCTCAGTAAACAGCTCTAAACACTGCTCAAGAGTTACGTTGTTACTCTCTGAAAAAGAAAATATTGTGCATGGTTGATAAGATTTTGCCTAACACACAACCGCAGGCAAACATCAGACTTTGCTCAATATACCTGCGCATAACTTTAACCCTTTACCACTTAATCCTGCGTTTTAACGACACTGAAAAAAAAAAAAAAGGCTTCTGAACACAATGTTGGAAATGGAGAAAATGCCGGTAAACAGCATTTTCTCCTTTTCCCACAATGTTTTCTACCATTCCCAAAACAAATTACAATTTCTCAGTTACATTTATTTTGCGGTCTGCCAATGCTTTGAATTTGGACTAGTCTAAAATTTTGTCATCAGGTAGAGGGTTAAATGAGCCCATGCTGTGTGAAAATGGGGTTTAATGCATCTGCAAAAAGTATCGACCCACATCAGTCTATGCAAGCTAACATGGGTCGAAATTTTTTGCTATGCGTAAATTTTCTGCATGTCCCAGGACCATTCATGATTCTACCTCTTGATTCAGCTTGTTGTTTGAAAAAAACAGATTTTATGTATCCATGATTATGTGCTGACTTGTTCGGTATAATGCATCACATAAATGCATTAAACCCCCTTTTGTCACAGTGCCACTCATATTTGTCACTTCAGACTTAATTTAAATTCGTAGTACATGTACCTCTTTGCATCATAGGAAAGCTGGTTAACCCTTTACCACAAAATGCCGACTTTTAGCGACCCTGAGGAAGAAGCCTTTTGAAAACATTGTGAGAAAAGTAGAAATACTGGTAACCAGCATTTTCTCCTTTTCCCAAAATGTTTTCTACTCTATCAAAGAAAAAACGCATCATTTGAGCCTCACTGAAATTGTTGTCTTCAAATGCTTTCAATTTGGTCAGGTCTTAAACTTCATCGTGAGATAAAGGGTTAAGCAAAACTGCTTGTAAATAAATCACAGTAAGTATAACTTCATAACATTCCTGCATTAATAAATCTAAATGATGCTTTGACAAAATGAGCATGGCACGCAGGTGCACACACTCCTCGCAGTCGCTTTTTCAGTGAAAATTTCAAGTTGAAAATTGGCATAACTATGTCAAGAATACTTTAAGAGTTTCTTACCTTTTTGGTTTAGATTCCCCTTTTGATATAAAACAACTAACAAGTTTGAAGTAAATATCTGGCAATGACTATTTTCTCCTTTTCCCACAATATTTCCCACAACAACAAACTACACCGACAGCTCCAAATCTACAAGTTTAAAATCTTCTCCAAGAATTTCCTCCCGAATGTGAACAAAACACACACCCCAGTATATCAATTCTTCAATTTTCAGTTGAGAATCAGTCACCCTAAAACTTTTTAAGTTACATCATGCCAACTACAACTGAAGAAGTCATTATTGCCATCTTGTGCTACATCTTCATCAAAATTGAAAAGAGGGAGAAGGCCCTGGCGGAACAAAGTCTTGTTCCGCAACAGCAGGGGCTGGAATATAAACAGAACAGGCCACAGCTTAAGCAAAAAGAAACAAAGGCAGTGGTGGGTACGATTTTGAAAAGACTGAATAATTTGTAAACTTCAATACGCTCTGAATTGTTTTGGAATGACTTCATAGTAGTTCATCCTTGTTCGGTGTAAGGCTGTGTACCTCAGTGCAAAAATTCAGCATCTCAAGGGATATTATTGGTAGTACTTCAGTATGAATCGGGGGTAACTTGGTGTACTTTGGCATAACTCGGGGTGCTCGGAGGGAAAGTATGCTTCATCAGGGCTAGTTTCTTACCTGAACAACTCTGAATTGACCTAGCATGAAGTACACCGAAATACCACAAGGAAGTAGGAAGTACTATGAAGTACACCGAAACATGCTGATTTCTGATCAATTCGGCTTGACCTTTGAATTCAAGAAAAAAATTTGCACATGTTGAAACTTTTCTCCAGAAGTATTTTTGGGCCCAAATTGACACTAATTTGATTCACAAAGCACTATGAATCTCCAAAATCTAGCCAAATTCACCATGTTTGAAAATTTTGAATTTGGGATCGATTCAGGGTCTGTGAGACCAGAGGGTTACCCACCATGTTTTCTACCCCATCAAGGACAATTTCCACCGTTTGAGCTACATTTAAATTGTTGTCTTAGTTGCTTTCAATTTGGACAAGTCTACATTTTTGTCATTTGGGAAAAAGTTTGATAGATCTCTCAATGGAAACATCAGAATAAAAAAGAGAAAAAAAGGCCAAGAGAAATAATCATTACACAAAAAGCCAACTTTATGATAAATTCTCCCAACCTCTTTAGACACCATGGATATTTTTAGACACTAACATAATTTTCTTTGTTTCCCTTACCTTCTAATGTAGCCGTCATCATACTGCTATCATTGTCGAAGTCCTGTAAAAAGTGGAAAAAAAAAACATAAATAAAAACCCACATTACCTATTAACCCTTTACTGCACAATGACGCCTTTTGACGCCCCTGGAAAAGAAGCCTTTTGAAAACATTGTGGGAAAAGGAGAAAATGCTGGTAACCAGCATTTTCTCCTGTTCCCACAACGTTTTCTACCCTATCAAAGAAAAGTTGCACCATTTGAGCCACACTGAAATTGTCGTCTGCAAATGCTTTCAATTTGGACAAGGCTAAAATTTTGTCGTCTGGTAAAGGGTTAAAACAAGTTTCCAGCAGATGACTATTAAAATATGCATATGGGCATAAACTATGATTCAATAAATCAATACTATTTAACCCTTTACCAGACGACACAATTTTAGATTAGTACAAATTGAAAGCAGTTGCAGACCACAAAATAAATGTGACTGAAAAATTGAAATTCATTTTGGGAAGGGTAGAAAACATTGTGGGAAAAGGAGAAAATGCTGGTTACCAGCATTTTCTCCTTTTCCCTCAATGTTTTCAAAAGGCTTGTTTATCAGGGTCGTTAAAAGTCGCAATTGTGTGGTTTTTGACCCAACATGACCAAATTTTGAACTCATCTGAGATATGATCTAGACAAAGATTCTGACTTTCATGGGTGTACTACTGAAAATGTGGCCTCTAAAGCCTGCACAAGATTTTTCAAAGATTTGTCCTAGTGATCTACTTTTTGACTTTTTTGACCCATTTTCAAAATCAACCAAGATGTCATCAAGACAAACATTCTGACCAATTTTCATCAGTATCAAACTCAAAAATTTGGCCTTTAGAGCGTACACAAGGTTTTTCTAAGATTTGACCTAGTAACCTAGTTTTTGGCCCAACATGACCCATTTTCAAACTCGTCCAAGATATCATCAAGACAAAAGATTTTGACCATTTTTCATGGGTATCCAACTGAAAATGTGGCCTCTAGAGTGTACACTAGGTTTTTCTATGATTTGACCAGGTGACCTAGTTTTTTATCTGACATGACCTAATTTCGAACTCATCTTAAGTATTATCAAGACAAACAAGCTGACCAACTTTCATGAGTATCTGACTGAAAATGTGGGCTCTACAGCATACACAAGGTTTTTCTAAATTTTGACCTAGTGACCTAGTTTTTGATCCGACATTATCCACTTTTGATCTCCTTTGAGATATCATCAAGACAAACATTCTGACCAAGTTCCATGAGTATCAGACTGACAATGTGGCCACTAGAGCATACACAAGGTCAAAGTTGACAATGGAAGCTGGACACAGCATGATCACAAAAGCTCACCTGGAGCACTTTGTGCTCAGGTGAGCTAGAAATGCTGGTTACCAGCATTTTCTCCTATTCCCATAATATTTCAGAACCTTTTCTCTTAAGGTTGTTTAAGCACTGAATTGTTTGGTGACGGGTTAACCTTTAACAACTTAAGTTGGCTTTGCAACCATTGTAGATCAGGATAAGATAGCACATCTTGTGCATTCTGATCTTTGATGTACTGGTATACTATTTCGCTGAGAAATTCTGCACAAGAGCAACCTTGACCATGCAATCGTATTGGTCTTATTTCTAGACTGAAAATGACTGTCAGGTTTTTTTCAGCCTGTACAGGTTAAAATATTATACTTTGGAATTATGTTTTCAAAAGTTGCAAGCTCTAAGACTTTTAAAACAGCACTACTGGCTAGTGCAATATGTCAGCTACAATTGCTTTCTAGTGAAAGCCTAATGGGCAGCCTGTTCTTAAATCCAGACACACTTTAGCTGAAATTTGATGCATAGATAAATCAACAAGAGCACCACATGCAGATGCAAACGCTTGGCTGAAATTCCTTGACTTTCAGTGAAAATTTTAAGTCAAAAAAAGGGCAAAACTTTGTCAAAAATACTTTGATGGTTACTTGCCTTTGTTGTATAGGTTCCCCTTTTTATAGTTAAGAACTTGTCAAAGTCTGAAGAAGATATCTTCAGCAATACCAGAGATATCATAAAATGTCAATGTTTTGTGAAAATTATCAATTGAAAAAGGGACATAACTGTGTCATGAATACTTTGATGGTTACCTGCCCTTGGTGATAGTTAACAACATGTCCAAGTTTGAAGCAAATATCTTCAGTAATACCACAGATATTATAAAATGTCAATCTTTTCTTGAAAATTTTAGGTTGAAAAAGGGGCATAACTTTGTCAAAAAATACTTTGGGGGTTACCTGCCCTTGTTGTATAGGTTGCCCGTCTGATAGTTAACAACTTGTCCAAGATTGAAGTATATCTCTTTGTAATAATGAGATATTACAAAATGTCAAAGTTTTTGCATGATGACAATGATGCAGATGAAGCCAGGGCTTTGACAATACCTCAAAATTTTCTTCGAAAACTGCAGAGCTAATGGAATTAAGTACAAAAGGAAAAAAAAGAGCCATTTCCCTTCAAAATTATCAAAATTTCACCATTAACCTGTGCAGTGTATCAAAACAAAAATAATGTGATCCCCCATCTTCATATAATAATATATGAGCCATGCTCTGTGAAAAGTGGGCTTAATGCATCTGCGAAAAGTATCATTCAAGTATCAATCAAGGCTGACCTGGACTGAAACTCTTTACTATTGGTCAATTTTCTGTATGTCAAACAACCAGTCTACCTTATGACACAGTCGATTGTTGACCAAATGGTTTTTGTAAATCCATAATTAAATAATTATAATATATGATGACTTGCTTGGTATAATGCATAACCCCTTTTGCCAGCGCATGACTCATATACCCAGAGCTCCAGATAGAGGGAATGATTCTGATTTCAAAATTGAAAATATTAATCAGTCTCCACTAAACCCTATGTTATTGGTACTCATTAGAATCGTCTCATCGAGACAATTCTAATGAGTACCCAAAACATAGGGTTGGGAAGAGAAATAATGGCTCTAGAATACCATCACTCCCTCTTATCTGGAGGTCTGTAAACATGTATTTCCAAATAGATGTTTACCATTTCCTTGGATTGTACTAAGACATAGCCAGATAGCTTGTCATTGTTCTTCCAGTCAACAGACAGATAAGGTTTACATGTCAAATCTAGGGGTATGTCGCCTGAGGAAAAAGGTAATTAAAAAGCATTGTTACTAAGTATTTGTTTGCATGTTTGCCATTTTATGCCCTTTTCAACATTATTTTGGTGATATCATAGAAGCCAGAGCAACTTTGTGTTTAGTTTTGTAATTTCTTTAAATCTTTACAAAATGACAAGATTTTTGACACAACCAAACTGAAACCATTTGCAAACAACAACTTCAATGTAGCTCAAATGATGATTTCTGTCTTTTATATGGCAAAAAACATTGTAGAAATAGGAGAAAATGCTGGTTCACAGCATTTTCCCCTTTTCCACAATGTTTTCAAATGCCTTCTTCAGGATTATTAAAATTTGGATTGTGTGGTAAAGGGTTCAGTACTTGGACAACAATTTATTCACGTCACTGGCTGCTTCCCCACATGAATATAATGTAACTTTGACCATAAATATTATCCTTGCAGAAAAGGGATCATACTATAATGGTTACCTGCCCTTTTGATAGTTAACAACTTGTCCAAGTTTAAAGCAAATATCTTCAGTTATAACAGAGATATTAAAAAATGTCGAAGTTTTCGCAAAACAACGCAACCGCAATGACAATGCCTTGACATTTTCTTTGAAAACAGCCAAGTTAACAGGGCATGGCATGGTGAACACTCAGCTGCCGTTGTTTTTAACCCTTTCCCAAATGACAAATTTTGAACTGGTCCAAATTGAAAGAGTTTGCAGACGACAATTTTAAAATTGATGAAAATGGCAGAAAGTTATCAAAAAGGGTAGAAAACACTGTGGGAAAAGGAGAAATTGCTCGGTACGAGCAATTTCTCCTTTTCCCACAGTGTTTTCAAAAGACTTGTACTGCAGACACCTGAAAACCAGGGCTTGTTTGGGAAAGGGTTAATATGGCAGGCATGTTTGACTCAATGCAATAGTATTACATGAATCAAAAAAAGGGGGCATAACAGTGTCAAAAATGCTGGCACCCTTTTAACACTTAACCTGCTAAATAAGTTACATGAAACTTTCAAGCTGATGGTAAAAACCCTAATGTTGCTTCTTCAAACATACTTTTTGTAAAAAAATCTCCTAATCGGACAGTGTAGATTGAAGATCAGACTGCACATTCTGTACTGTCTGATCTTGATCTACACTATCTGCAAAAGGTATGTGAGTCACGCTTAGCAGCCTGAGGATTAACAACAAATCTCATAATTTGAGCCAAGTTCAATTTGTTGTCTGCAATGGCTTTTCAATTTGTGCAAGCAGGTTTTCAAGTGCTCTTCTACAAAAAAAGTAGGGAAAAAGTAGGGATTATAACAAAGAAAAAGTAGGGATAGTAGGGCATACTTACAGAGAACTTGCCATATTTTTCATCAATGATAATGAAGATTTTACTATATAGTTACATGTTTGACTACTTCATGTAAATATACTTCCTATACGGCAACATCTGTCTTGAGATAGAATTCATAGCACAGCAACAGGAGTAACCTTACATAGACGGTAAGACCTGACAAGGGTTAGCTCCATATCAACATGAATTCCACCTGAACCCAAATGTGCCTTTTATACAGACATTCTGAAACATGACTACAGACCAGAATAAGAAATACTTTTCCATGGGTGAAAGTTGTAAAAACTGAAAATACTGAACTTCTTTTGCTGGGGGCCAGGGGGCCACTTGGGCCTCGGCGGGTCCATAGCAACGTCCTGGCTGGGGGTACAGGGGGCCAGCGGCCCAGGGAAGCTCCAGAAATATTACTTTTTTATTCATGTTAAAACCCTTTTCCTGACAACCTCTCTTCAAAAAGGCTTCATGTATTTCTCAATTTTTATTTTTAAGTTAACATACAACCTAAGTTTTTGTCAATAAACCAGTGCCATACCTAGGCAGGCTAACAGAGGTATTGATATTTTCAAGCACATGGTTGTTTTAATAATCAACCCTTTGAACTTACTCACATCCATCTATACATAAAAATCTTCTACATGTACAGGTATGCAGGTCTAAAGGCTTTCTTTGCATTCGATCTGTAGTTGATCGTTTTTGTGCACACTTCAAAAATGCAACTCCAGTTAATGGCGCATTATTAACAAGATGTATATCCTTTGCCGCCTGAATGTTTTTCATTTAGCCATTCCAACCCCCATTTATTTTGCATGTCCTTTTCATTTTCTTTTGGATTAAAACCAGGAGTTTTTAACAATGACAATCTTCATTTTAAACACTGCGGCCATGTTATGATACAGGTCGAAATTTCTCCATTCAGTAATTATCTATTGATTGACTGATATGTTTTGGTCCAATCATGAAATGCTCCTATAAATATTCCAAGTATACTCAGCCATTAAACTCATCTGATTCCATGACAGAATCTCTGTTACCAGATGTTCCATGAGAGCTATAAATGTCCAGGAATAGCCTCAAAGGAAATGAGGATAGGAAATAAACTTTATTGATACAACACCTAATATGCCGTAGAGACAAGGTTTATTTAGATGATTTGGAAAAATTACCTACTTGGACCCTGAAAGTACAGAATTCCATCACAATACGAAAACTTTCACTCATGACTTTTCACCTTTTTACCCTCTTTTATAAATGTTTTCCATATTTCTTTCAAAAAGTAGGGATAGTGGGGCATTTTCAGAAAAAAGTAAGGAAAGTGCGGGACAGAAAAAAGTAGGGAAAAGTAGGAAAATTAGGGCCTGCTTGAAAGCCTGTGCAAGTCTAAAATTTTGTCATTTAACTCTTTATCAGACAAGATTATTTTAAACTTTTCGAAATTGAAAGCATTTACAAATCACATGTAGCTCAAATGCTGGGCATTCCCATTGAGCAGGAAGAAAACAGCATTTAACAGCATTTTCTCCTTATCACAAAATGTTTTATAAGCCTACCTCCATTCAATGGTTAAAACATGGGTTTGTATGACAACTGTGTTTATAAAAATAGACCGATTTATTACCAGCTAAAATACGTTCGGTTGTTAATTTACATGGTCATCTATTTATATTAGCACCGTTTATTGACTTCCGTTTTTTTTTCACAAATTCATTAATTACACCAAGCACGTGTAGCTAAATTTTTGAGGGAAAGAAAAGTTGTTTGTATTTACGAATTTTAGTTCTGTTAGAGTAATGCCGATGGGTTGAGGTAGGAAAAGGAAGAGTGAGGAGGAGCCAGAGATCATCCGTCTGTCGTCGGATGAGCAGGAGAGTGGTAATTTCCCCCAAAACCCATTTGAGGCTCTGCTTCGGTCCGCTTCGCGGTCGGAGAAGGGGTTTCTGGAAGTAGAACGCACGTCCGAAATGGAATTTAACCTACCCGACTCGGCTTTTAGGTGTGCCGATGATACTCTTACCATGCATGTTACTCGAGAATGTATACAAAGGATATGGTCTGGAGAATACCTTAATTTGGCTCTGTTACTACGGAAGGCTTCAGACCAGCAAATTTCTGCATTTTCGGTGAACGAGTCCGGTCAGGTTGAGTTAAAACCCAAACCAGCTAAGGCTGTTCAGAACATTCGTGAGTGGACAGACGCCTTCTTAATTTTTTCTGCCATTTTAATTAAAAAAATTCCAGAAAAAGCTCCTGAGCTCCTACAATATATGTCTCTTATCAGAGAGGCTGAGTCTAGATCTAAAGGTTCATTTGCTTGGCGAACCTACGATGAGAACTTTCGTATGAGGCAGGCAATTAGGCCAGAATCTTGGGCTAAAATAAATCCAGACTTGTGGTTGCGGTCGATGACTCTACCAGCATTGTCCCAACCCACATCTACTAGTCAAATGAACATGAATCCTCAGCCAGTTAAGCAAAGAGTCAGACCTTGTTTTGACTACAATTCCGTAAAAGGTTGTTCATTTAGGCAATGTAAATATGACCACATGTGCATGGCATGTAGGGGGGCCCATGCTCAAACAAACTGTCCCAGGGTAGTAGATAATTTTCGCAACCAAGACAAGTTGCACAGGAAATGACTTTGAACTTGCTTCAACACCTGTTAAATTGGAGGCTATGACGCCATATCTGCAGAAGTATCCAGATAAGATTGTAGCTACAGCTTTAGCAAATGGTTTCAAAAATGGGTTTCCATTGTGTTATGAGGGCCCGTTTCAGTCATATGTTTCGAAAAATTTGAAGTCTGCTCTGGAGCACAAAGAAATTGTGCACCAGAAAATTAATAAGGAAATTTCAAAGGGAAGGGTCGAAGGTCCGTTCAAATATCCTCCTTTTAAACACTTCCGTGTTTCACCTATAGGCCTAGTTCCTAAAAAAGATCCAGGAGAATTCCGCTTAATTCATCATCTGTCCTATCCGAAAGGGGACTCTGTAAATGACCATATAAACCCAGACTTGTGCTCCGTTCAGTATATGAAATTTGATGAAGCCATAAGTATGGTGCAGCGTTTGGGCAAAGGTGCATTGTTGGCAAAGGCAGACATTAAATCTGCATTTCGGCTACTTCCAGTTTCTAAACCGGACTTTAAACTGCTAGGTTTTGAATTTGAAGGCAGTTTTTACTTCGACAAGGCTCTACCTTTTGGCTGCAGTATATCATGCGCTACATTTGAATCGTTTGCATGTTTTCTGCAATGGGCAGTTCAGACCAATTGTACATCAGGGGAAATAGAGCATTATTTGGACGATTTCATTTTTGGAGGGGAAAGGAATACTGATCAATGCAAATTGATGATGGAGTCATTTTTTCAAACTAGTTCCGATTTTGGTATTCCCTTGGCTGAAGAAAAAATAGAGGGTCCCACAACAGTGCTTATATTCCTCGGCTTAGAAATTGACTCTGTTCTGATGCAGGTTCGTATCCCATTGGAAAAAATCAAAGTATTGGTTGAGCAAATTCAACTCATATTGCAACATAAGCATAGTGTTACTCTCAAGGAACTGCAATCATTGCTTGGTTCACTTAACTTTATGTGCCGCGCTATTATACCAGGTAGACCTTTTTGTAGACGTCTAATCAATGCAACTTGTGGGGTTAAACTACCTCACCACCACATTAAAATTACTAAAGGGATGCGCCAGGATTTGTCAATTTGGCTGAGGTTTTTTAAGGATTTCAACGGAATTTCTGTATTTAATGACAAGTTTTGGTCTACCAATGCAGAGGTTTGCCTTTTCACGGATAGTTCAGCAGCAAAAGGGAATGGTTTTGGGGTTTATTTTCAGGGCCATTGGTCAAATGCTGCATGGCCAACTTCATGGTTTGAGAACGAAATTACCAACGACATAACTTTACTTGAGTATTTCCCAATCCTTGTTTCAATATATATATGGGGGAATGAGTTAAGGAACAAAAAGGTTCTATTTCGATGTGACAATGAATCTGTGGTCCATGTTATTAACCAGCAGTCTAGCAAATCTCTCAAACTAATGGTTTTAGTAAGGGCGCTTACTCTTAAATGTCTTCAATTCAATCTGGTTATAAAGGCAGAACATATCCCTGGTGTCAACAATGGTATTGCTGACAGTTTGTCTCGTTTTCAGATGGCCCGTTTCCGAGAACTAGCTCCATGTGCAGACCGTTTGCCAGTTCAGGTGCCCAACCATCTCTGGAGCATCTTCGACTTGGAGCCAGACAGCTTCTGAGTGCAGGTTTATCTGCACACACTAGAGCTGTGTATCGCCAAGCACTTGATCTGTTCCAGAAATTTAGGGATGAATACAACTATAAAAAGCTTTGGCCAGCCCCAATAGACCAATGGGAGACATTCATATCTTTTTTATTCCAAAAAGGCTATGCCTTTTGTACAGCAGCAACCTACATTTCTGCAATTAGGTTTCAACATAGGGTTATGGGCTTATCTGATGATTCATCAAGCATTTCTGTAGTAAAAATATTGGAGGGTTATCGTCGTTCCAGGTCATCCCAGGATTCTCGTTTGCCAATCACACTTGCCATCTTGCACAGCATATCACTGCACCTTGATACAGTTTGCGTTTCATCTTACGAAACTGTTTTGTTTCGTGCCGCATTTACTCTGGCTTTTTTCGGCCTATTCAGAGTTGGCGAACTAGTTTTATCAGACAGTAATTATCAGCGCCCGCTTCAGTTGTCAGATATAAGAACGTTTGAACATGGGCAAAGTTTTCAAGTAAAATTGCGTCAGTCAAAAACTAACCAACGTGGAGTCCCACAAATCATAAATATTCCACGCATTGATCAGTCTCCATGCCCAGTTGCTGCAATGCACGCATACATAAAAATAAGACCTGTAAGACAGAGACATAATCTCCTTTTTTGTCATCGAGATGGTTCTCCTCTCACGCGTTACCAGTTTGGTGCAGTACTCAGTAAAGTAATTAGTAAATTGCAATTAAACACAGCTTGCTATAAGACGCACTCATTTCGCATAGGGGCAGCCACCTGGCTTGCCCGTAAAGGTGTTTCGCACGATGCTATAAAGGCAATGGGTCGATGGTCATCTGATGCCTTCAGGAGATATATTCGTTGAACTTTTCCATCATTTAATAGAAATTCCAGGAAATATCAGTGTTTTGCTCCGTTATAAGTTAGTCTTTTTAGTATAAGTTTAAATAAAAAAAAAAAAAAAAAAAAATGTTTTCGAGTTCAAAAAGAATTTTGGAAAATGGGTATTACACCTGTTTTTAAGTTTCGTTGCAGATATTTGGATAATTGGCGACTCGCTGATCTACTGGGCTCATCGGAGGGCAGCTGACAGACATGTAGAGCAGTCTCTAGGCCTCCCATGTGTTGAGAATATCAAATGGCATGGTATTAGGGGCATGAAATGGGAGAGGCTTTTGGCCGAAATACAGTATTTGGCGTTGCATCATGCTCCACCAAAAGCTATAATTATACATGTTGGATCAAATGACCTTTGTGATGTCAAATGTAATGTAATGCGACAGGTTATGAGGAAAGACCTCCTGGAACTTCATTCTCTTCTACCTAATGTCAGACTTTTGACATCAGCTATGCTGCCAAAGTTATCTTGGCCAGCATTTTTTCCCTTGGATAAAGTTGAAAAGAAAAGAAAGCATCTGAATAGGTTTCTTAGGTGAATTACAAATTTCTTAGGTGGTGATTTCATAACACATGATGAAATAAATGCAGAAACCCCTGGATTCTATTTTCGTGATGGTATTCACCTGTCAGATGTCGGTTGTGACATGTTTTTACTTGCAATAAAAGAAAGCATAGAGAATATTTTGTCTTAAAACTACCGGAATTTTGGGGCGAACATGGTTCTTGTGGCGGAAAATTCCGGAGAGATGTCTTACATTTTGCAAACCATTCTATATTTCAGAATGGAATTGTGATATGAAAGCATTTGAGCATTAGGGTTTCGGAACTGACTGCTGGCCGATCCATTAATCGTCAAGGAGCATAGTTGACCACCAGGCGGCGATTGGAGTTCTAACGCTTTGCCACTCCATGTGTGGAGGCCGGTGATTGGATGTTCTAACGCTTGGCTAACTCCACTTTTGGAGGGGGGTGGTCTTGGGAGTGCTAATATGTATAGGGGAGTCGCAGTCATGTTCCATTGGTAAACTAAAGAATCTCTCCTGGGTTTTCTGCTGCACTATGGACCATATCCACCACAATTTTCTGTGTATACCATAATTTCACTAAAGAATCAATGATAATCTGATATTATGTTTAAATCATTACAAGATTAAACACTGTGTTCTTAGATTGTGCATTGTTTACTATTTTAGCCATCATGTAATAATAAGGGCTATCGATTAAAAATAGACCGATTTATTACCAGCTAAAATACGTTCGGTTGTTAATTTACATGGTCATCTATTTATATTAGCACCGTTTATTGACTTCCGTTTTTTTTTTCACAAATTCATTAATTTCACCAAGCACGTGTAGCTAAATTTTTGAGGGAAAGAAAAGTTCCCACCTACCCGCCCTTAGTTTTACATGTTGGTTGTGCATTTTGTTCATTCTTGATTTTGTGTATTCAAAACAGTGATTTCTTTTACAGTGAGGTAGTCACTTAATGAAGGAAGGGGATTGGTGCTATAGCTAAAGTGATCAGTTTGTTAGTAGGGACATACTACATGTACAGGAAGAGTGGTGAAGAAGATGATGTGTTCTTCACGTGTGTTTTCATGTCAAAAGCAAGCGGTGTAAAAAAAAACAAAAAAAAAACAGACAGTTCTCCAGTGATGTGAATGTAAACTATATTTGTCCATGTGTGGCGGAAAATTCCGGAGAGATGTCTTACATTTTGCAAACCATTCTATATTTCAGAATGGAATTGTGATATGAAAGCATTTGAGCATTAGGGTTTCGGAACTGACTGCTGGCCGATCCATTAATCGTCAAGGAGCATAGTTGACCACCAGGCGGCGATTGGAGTTCTAACGCTTTGCCACTCCATGTGTGGAGGCCGGTGATTGGATGTTCTAACGCTTGGCTAACTCCACTTTTGGAGGGGGGTGGTCTTGGGAGTGCTAATATGTATAGGGGAGTCGCAGTCATGTTCCATTGGTAAACTAAAGAATCTCTCCTGGGTTTTCTGCTGCACTATGGACCATATCCGCCACAATTTTCTGTGTATACCATAATTTCACTAAAGAATCAATGATAATCTGATATTATGTTTAAATCATTACAAGATTAAACACTGTGTTCTTAGATTGTGCATTGTTTACTATTTTAGCCATCATGTAATAAAGAGTTTAAAAGTCCTATAAAAAATAGTGCTTCCCTTACCATTATCATCAAGTCTTTCACCGTCAGGCCCTAGTAGTCCTGTTCCTTCGCTGTTCACAGGTTTAAGATAAAACATAGGAGTGGTCCTTTCAGCATCCCCTGATTGTATCCCTATCACAGGTTTCACAGGGGACACAAACTCCTTCTCTTGGGTGCCATCCAGTGTTTGTGTATTATCCCCACTTCCACAGCTGTTCATTCCATCCGTCACTGTCTTGTAGCCAGAATCTACAGAAACCATGTCTGATTCTGAAACACTTTTGCTCTCACATTCCGGCTTTACAACATAACTATCACCCCCAACAAACTGTTCATTTCCATCACTTACAATATCATTATTAGGCCTACTGGTTGCTATGGCAACATCCTCATCGACCTTGATCTCTGGAGGAATATCCATGTCCTCTATATTTTCCTCCTGTTCTGCAGTGATGGTACAGGAACTGCTAAAAGATGATTGGCTGTCCAGGCTATTCAGGCTGCCGCTTGATTGGCTACTGTTACTGAGACTTGAAGAGGAGGGTTGGCTACTGAGTTTAGAGGGCAGTTCCACTTTGACAGGTGGTTGAAACACATCTACTGAGTACCTGTTTTATACGACAATATGATATGATTATTCAAATATCTTAATCATAGTAAAACAACCCACACATTTACTGTTCAACTTCCCAGGACCATTTTTGAAAAATTATTTGGACCACTTTGAAAACATGTGGTAGAAGAGGAACTTGTTCAATGTTGCATTGGTTTAACACTATCAGTTGTCTATATATCTGACTTTACACTGGAATAGGCAGACTTTTCTTAGTCTACATTGACTATTATAGTAACTATTAAGCACTCTTAAGCACTTTAAGGGTAGAGCTTGACAGAAGTACTAACAAAATGAAGTGGACATTATCAGCCTGCTAAATGAGTGAAATGAAACTTTCAAGCCGATAGTACACAACTGAATGTTGCTATTTCAAAGTTGATTTTGATGAAAAATATCTCTTTATCTGACAGTGTGGATCAAAGATCAGCATGTACATTCTGTGCATATCTGCCAAGCCCCGGAGCTCAGTCGGTAGCGTACAGGACTTAAGAATAGGAGTTTGATCCCCGGCTTGGCCAATTTCTTTTCGAGGATAGATGATAGTCATTGCGACAGGATTCATTCCTCTCTCATTGCTGACTATTGTTTCTTCAATGGTTATTTGGGAAAGCAGCCAGTGGCTTGGAAAGAATATTGTGCGAAGTACTGGCAAAAGAAACTCCAGGAGAGCATGGATAGGTGCACTGGCCTGAACGATATAAATGAAATAATGTTGAAAACAGCGTTAAACACCATACAATCAATCAATCAATCTGTGCAGATCTTGATCTACACTGTACGCAAAAGGCCCTTGAGTACCCATAAGCAGCTAAAGGGTTAAAATCGGCATGCCAACCTTTGCTAGAATACATGACAAAATATTGGGCAGTGAAGCTCCAAATTCAAACAGCACATGCTCTTTTTAATGCATCTACAAAAAGTATTGACCAGTGTCAGACTATGCATACCTCAGTTTTACTCACTGGCTCCGCTGAAATTCTTCAGTTGCATTTTTGCCGACAATTACATATAAACCTAAGCAATGACTTGCTTGGTATAATACACCATGGATATTGTTACGGCAGATCACTCCTTCCTTACAGCATAGCTTCCTTCTATATAAAATAAATACCTGACAACTGCATTAGGGAGAATTCTCTTTAGTTCAGTAGTTAGTGTACTGGTCTTTTAAGCCTCGATAAATGAGGAACTTTGCCACAAGGGTGCGAATCCAAGCATTTGGTACTTTCATGTTTGTCAGAAAATGCATTAACTCTTTACCACACAATCCTGACTTTTAATGACCGTGAGAAAGAAGCCTTTTAAAAACATTGTGGGAAAAGGAGAAAATGCTGATAACCAGCATTTTCTATTCCCACAATGTTTTCTACCCTTCCAAAAACAAATTCTAATTTTTCAGTTGCACATATTTTGTCGTCTGCAACTGCTTTCAATTTGGACTCCTCTAAAATTTTGTCGTTTGGTAAAGAGTTAAACCCACTTTTGCCAGAGAGCCACTGATTTAGTATGATAGTGTATAGTACTAGAGTCCCAAACAGTAAGTAAGTTTTTCTTACCAATAAACCTCATTTTTATATGCTGTACACCACAAATGACAACAATGCAACAAAACTGAGTTGACTTACCGTGCATAGGCTTCCATTAACTGACACAGTCTAGCAAATGTGGCCCTTGATTCTGGTACACTGATAATGAAGGGAGTTCCAACAGGATCCGGGGTCAGTTTACACTGAGTTTTATGGACATGCCAGTTCTGCTTCTGACAGGTTCTACAATACATTATCTAAAACTATTAGATCTTCACTTAACTCTTTCCCAGATAATTCTAGACATAGAAGCATTTAAAAATAGATAGGAATTGTCTTTGAAAGAGTAAAAAACATTTTGGAAAAAGGAGAAAATACTGGTTACCAGCAATTTTTTCCTTTTCAAGGTTTTCAAAAGTGTCATGTAAAAAATTATTTGTTTGGTTAAGGGTTAAATCCATACCTTAGGTACTCACATAGATTGACTGGATGATTATGGGTCAAAAACAAATTGCTAGCCTTTGAATACTATGCTTCTTATCTTGTTTATTTAACACCATTTTCAACCTTTTTCATTTATATCTTGGTGTACAGCTTACTTTATCCATGCTTTAAGACTTAACCCTTTACCACACAATCCCAATTTTTACCAAACCTTGTAGATTAGACTTTTGAAAACATTGTGGGGAAAGGGGAAAATGCTGGTAACCAGCATTTTCTCCCTTTCCCACAATGTTTTCAACAATATCAGACATAAATTGCCATTTTAGCAACTTTAAATTTGTTTTCTGCAAATGCTTTCAATTTGGACCAGTCCAAAATTTTGTTGTTTGTTAACGGTTAATATTTATCAGTTTATTCCGTGCTACATGCCAGATCTAAGACAAAGTACTACAGTTCATGATAAAAGCATCAGTTATCTCCAATCAAGTTTAGAAATACCTGTAAGTGAAAAGCACTGACAAGTGACTTGGGTTTGTGTTCAGTAGGTAATACAGCTTAAAATATTTTACTTATACATTAAGGTTATAGAGGACGGTGTTTGTGAAGGATATTAACTCTTAGGCTGCTAAGCACAACTCTATGACCTTCTGTGGACAGTGTAGATCTTGGATCTACACTGTCTGATAAGATTTTGAAATAGCAACATCTGGGTTTTTACGATCGACTTAAAGGTATCAGTTAACTTTTTCACCAGGATATGGGTTTTAAAAAAAAGCCTGTGTATTGCATAACCCTTTACCACACCACAAAATTTCAAACTCATATAAATTGAGAGCCTGTGTAAATGAGTAACAAAACAAGACTCAAATGATTAGATTTGTTTTTTAAAAAGTAGAAAACATTGTGGGAATGGGAGAAAAAGCTGGTTACCAGCATGTTCTCCTTTTTCTAAAAGTTTTCAAAAGCTCTCTATCTCAGGTTATTAAAACTCGGGATTGGTAAAGGGTTAAATGAGATAAAAATTATGGCAACTCACTGATCACAATATCCCACTTTATAACACTTTGTACATCGCTTGAGTTTAGAGCCTGCCGGACATAACTTTTTACAGTTGTGGCAGCGTGAAGGGAACTGGTTTGGCATCAAAGTTCTCTGTAATCAAAAGGTGATACAACTCATACACAAATTTCTTTAAAGTAACATCAGCTGCCAAAAGTAACCAAAGCAGGTGCTAAAATGCATTTAAATTTAAATCACACCATTTAAAAGTATGGAAATTATTGTGAAGATAGCAATCTTTTATTTTACTGTTGGTCCCAGTGTTAGTCGCTGGCAGGGAAATTAATTTCAAAACTAATTTCATGATGTTATTGTAACTAACTAATTACATAAAGGGCAGGCACACCGTTTTAACTCTTTGAGTGCAAGGTCACCCTATCTTTTGTTTACCTTTTGCCTGATTTGTTGTTTGGTAAAGATTTAAATGTGCTTCAAATAATGAGACTGTCTTTGAGGTAGAAAATGCTGGTTTGAATAATTTCTCCTGTTTCCACAATCCTTTCAAAAGTTCTCTTCCAATAAAACTCAAGATTGTTTGGTTACCCTTTAACACACAATCCCAAGTTTTAACGACTCGGAAGAATAAAACTTTTGAAAACATTGTGGGAAGAGGAAAAAAATGATGGAAATCAGCATTTTCTCCATTTCCCGCAAGGTCTTTTTGCTCTTTCAAACACAAATTCCATCATTTTAGGAACATTTAAGTTGTTGTCTGCAAGTGCTTTCAATTTGGCCTAGTCTAAAATTTTGTCATTTGGTAAACAGGTAAAGAGTTAAAATCATTAAAACTCATTAACATAGTGAAATAAACCAAGGTTGTTTGAAAAGTATCTAGAAAAATGGCATAACTTCTAATCCTTATCCTGCTCAATAAGTTAAATAAAACCTTCAAGCCTGTAGTAAAAACCCAAATGATATTATTTCAAACTTATGTTTTGGAGAAAAAATATCTCCTCATCAGACAGTGTGGATTCAAGATCAGACGGCACATTCTGTGCAGTCTGATCTTGATCTACACTGCCACAAAAGGTCAGTAAATAGCACTAAGCAGCTTAAAGGTTAAAACAAAATGAATATCTCGAAAAAATTTAGCTGGTATTGTCTAAACAAAGATATTGCACATAGCAAATTAAAAGTAGCACAAATAATATGAATTGTCTGTGAAAGGATAGAAAAAAGTAGTGGGAAACAAAGAAAATGCTGGTTATCAGCATTTTCTTTTTTTCACAATGTCTTCAAAAACCCGTTTTCTTAGGATCCTACTTGCAAAGAACTGCTTGGTGAAGGGTAAAGTTAAGCTTACCTGCACTACTGCCACTTCATAAACAGGCTCTCCAGCCATTTCCTTTGAGTATACTTCACACCTGCAAGATAAAAATGAGCCATGCTCTGTGAAAACAGGGCTTAATGCATCTGCAAAAAGTAACGAGCCAGGTCAGCTGCACAGTCCAC
Organism: Tridacna gigas; assembly: GCA_945859785.2. Lineage (NCBI taxonomy): Eukaryota > Metazoa > Mollusca > Bivalvia > Cardiida > Cardiidae > Tridacna > Tridacna gigas. The sequence goes on from OX244036.2 coordinate 43,793,422, forward strand.
ACAGGCTGACTTTGGCCGAAACAGCCCTACCTCTTGTTTACCAAGCTTTGTTACATAAAGGACAGGCACACCGTTTTAACTCTTTGAGTGCTAATCACAAGTTACCATTTGTTGCTTTTGTATACAGTTTAGATCAAGATCCGACTGGACAAAATGTGCTGTCTGATCTTGGACCTCTTGGGTATCAAGCTTTGTAATGTACTGTAGACACATACTGTTATAACTCTTTAAGCTCTAAGCACAACTTATGTTGCTTTTGTGTACAGTTTAGATGAAGATCAGATTGTATATAATTTGCAGTCTGACCTTGGACCTACAGTCCCTTACTTTGTTACACAAACTAGCAAAAACTACACCAAAATGTTATATTACGCTTTAAAATCAAAATATTTTGGCTGTTTTTCCTGAATGCAAAGTTCCTTTCATTTATTCTAGACTCTTAGGATTAACCCTTTACAAAACAATCCCGAGTTTCTACAGCCCCAATGAAGAAGGCTTTCGAAGCATAGTGGAAAAAGAAAATGCTGCAAACATTTTCTCCATTTCCCACTACATTTTCTACCCTTTCATTAGAGCCTCATTTTACTGTCTGCAAATGCTTTAACTTTGGACAAGTCTAAAATTTTTTCTAGTAATGAGTTAACTCTTTATCACATGACAAAAATATAGATTTGTCAAAATTGAAAGCATTTGCAGATGACAATTTAAATGTGGCTTAAAGGATGGACAAGCATTTTCTACTTTTACCACAATGTTTTCAAAGGTTGCTTCCTCTGGGTTGGGGTTTACGACTTTGAGGTGTCTTATACCTATAACCTGGATTCAGTGCTTAAACTAGTTAAAGTAGTTGACTGGTGTTTTATGCCACTTTCAACATTGTTTCAGTGATATCACTGCTACAGCTCACATATTCTTGTATTTCCTGGGTTTCACCAGTACTAGGCAAGGGCTCTGAAGTTTCTTGCCAAAGGACACTCCCACAAAAAACCCAGTGGATCCAGAGAGGCTCGAACCCTGGGCCTCCAGGTCACAAAACCTACACTTTACCACTGAGCCATGAAGAACTCCCTGATGTTATTGTAACTTACTGGTCTATTTCTTTTTTTTTTTTGTTGGGACTCCTGATTATCTCTTCACCAAATGACATTTTAGATTTGTCCAACTTAAAAGGATCTATGGACAACAAATTAAAAGATTCTCAAACGATGGGATTTGTCTTTGAAATGGTAGTACATGTTGCTTGAAAAGGAGAAAATGCTGGTTATCAGCATTCTCTCCTTTTCCCATAACATTTTCAAAAGCCATTTTACCTCAGGTTAGTTAAAACATGGGATCGTTTGGTAAAGTGTTGAACAATAACGCAACTCTCTCTCTCTATTTATATATACACTTTTTTTTTTTGTTTGGATAAAATGCTTGCAATATGTACAAGTTTAGAATTTGTCTCCAGGTAAAGGGTTAATTAAGGTGCATTCACTGAATTAGCACCTCATGTGTAATTAATTGTTTGAGCCATGCTCTGTGAAAAGGGGGTTTACTGCATCCGCAAAAAGTATCAACCCCACATCAGCCTGCACAGTCTGCATAGACTTACATGGGTGAAACTTTTGGCTATATGTGTGTATTTTCTGCAGGTCCCAGGAGCATTCTACCTCATGAATCTGCCAGTTGTAATATAAAATGGATTTTAAGCATACATAATTATGTGATGACTTGCTTGGTATAATGCATCACAGAGATACATTGGATTCCCTTTTGCCAGAGTGTGGTTTATTTTCATTATGAAATAATTTTTTTTGACATCATAATGTAAAATTTTTCTAAATAGCTATTCCGTGGATCACAGGAAAATCTGAAGTGAAACTGCACAGTTGCATAAATTTACTTCCAACAGGGTTTTTTTTTATCTTTTGAATAATTTGTAAATACAGTTAAATCTCTCTAAAGTGAAAGTCTTTATTAAGCAAGTGACCAGTATATAGTAAGCATACACTGACTTCCAAGAGGAAACAAATATGTTGAAATTTTAGCACTACTTAGCAAACACCTGCCTTAAGCAAGCACACTACGATAGTCCTTTACAGTGCTTGCTTAATGGAGGTTCGACTGTCCAGCCACAGGGTCTTTAAAAAAAACTTACCCTATTATACAGTCATTAGCCTGTACATTAATGAGACTTGATCCTCTTTTGAAAATTTTGTGAATGCGCCCTCTGTAGGCTTCAATTACTCGTATCTGGAATTAGATTCATATACAAATTGCAACAACCAGAACTGTTTCAGGATGAAGAGTACCACCACCAATTGCACTGATGAGAACTATAACTCCTGCAATAATGGACGAATCACAAGGAAACTTGCAGGTGCAAAAGTTCCCATGGTAGAAAGGCTTCATTAAAACTTCAGCCATATAAGTTGAAAACTACAGTAAAACAGGGCAGAAAACTGCTTCTATGGACAGGCCGTTTGTTTGTTTGGTGTCTAACGCCATTTTCAACATTATTTCAACTGTATTATGGCAGCCAGTGCATGCTTTCCTGAAGTTTCTTTTACCAGTACTTCACACAATATTCTGGTGATCAGCATTTTTTCCTTTTCATACAATCTTTTCTACCCTTTAAGACAGAAATATTTCATCATTTGAGTCACATTAGAATGTGTAATCTAAAATCTTGTTGTCTGGTAAAGAGAAATTTACATCTTTACAAAAAGGATAACCTACATTTTCTGGATGAACTCCAGTCTTTTTCTGCAGTGCATCTTTTAACTGTTCCACTGTGGCCTCTTTAGAAAGTCGCAACATGTACTGAAAATAAAAAAACTGTATATAAACACTGAAAGAAAAATTAAAATGACAAGAACAAGCAAAACTTCAATCTGGGACCATAATTATCCACCAATCATACTGTCATCTAATTCTAAATTCTTAACTCTTTACCAAACATCAAATTTTTCCAAACTGTCAAATTTTTGTGATTCATTCACAGCATGTTCCATCAAATATTTTTAGAGTGTAGAGAAGTCTCTAGCAGCCTAAATGTTACTCATTACAAGATAAAATTGGGCTCAAGGAAGGCATTTGTAAATGTCAAATAAAATTTAGATAAATGATTACATTTGTCTTTAAGAAAGTCTAGAAAACACTGTGGGAATAGAAGAAAATGCTGGAAACCAACATTTTCTCCTTTTCCCACTGCACTTTTAAAAGGCTTCTTTCTCACAACTATAACAATCCTCTAGTAAAGGTTGACCAGATGATAAAATATATATAAAAATAAGACCAATACTACTCACTCTGATAGGTTTCTTATAAGGGTCTTTCCACATAAATGTCACTGGTAACAATCTTTGTCTCTTAGGTAGAGGTAGGGAGAGGTACAGGAATGGATCAAATGTGATAGAAACCTGAAATCAACAGAATTTGATTGAAATACAATTTTAGGCCATCTGTCTTTAATCTTGTTTACTGCATGGGACATAAACCATCAAGGCTTATCTGAGGAATAGGTATTAGGTTATTTAAAATCAGAGATCTGCAGTGAGGGAGTCCAGTTTTGATTTAGCAATCATGGAAAAGAAATGGTCACCTGAATTTAAGTTTTTGAAGTATTTCCAATGCTGATTCGCAAAGCTGTAGAAATAGGGTGGGTTGGGGCAGTAGCTACCGCCCTTTAATTCTTAATAAAAAAGAATAAATAAATAGCAAAAACTAAACCTGCCTATATAAAACACATACAAAATTGACATTGCAACCATAAATTATTTAGCATCCCTCCTTTCCCATAAAGAAATGCTTTCTACTGGCCTGGATTATGTTTTTCTAAGATCATCTTCATTTGCATCAAACAGTTTAAGAAAATGTTGTTGGAAAAGCAGCAACTATCTGTACTTGTTACAGGTCACTTTTCCCACAATCCTTTTCATACCATTAAACGGAAGACATTTTCCTTTCCTTTAAATCTCACCGCTGACCATTGTTTCCATGATGGTGATGTGGGAAAGCAGCCAGTGGCTTGGAAAGAATATTGTGCGGAGTACTGGTAAAAAGAAACTCCAGGAAAGCATGGATAGGTGCACTGGCCGCCGCGATATAACTGAAATAATCTTTCCTTTACATACTTTGTGGAGCCTTATAGCACAGTTCTAGAGGGTCTTTTAACTCTTAATCACACAATCCTGACTTTTACCACCTTGAGGAAGAACACTTTTGAAAACATTGTGGGAAAAGGAGAAAATTCTGGTAAGCAGCATTTTCTCCTTTTCCTACAATGTTCTCTACCCTATCAAAGACAACTTCCACAATTTTAACCTCCACAATGTTACCTGCAAATGATTTGAGTTTTATTAACAAGTCTAAAATTTTGCTGTGTGGTAAAGGCTTCAGAAGATCCATGTTATATGTTTTCTGCAAATGCTTTCAATAGGGACAAGTCTATAGATTATTGTTTGGTGAAGAGTTAACTCTTTACCAAACGATGAAATTTTGACCTGACCAAAGTTAAAGCTTTAGCAGATGACAAAATCAGTGCTACTCAAATGATGATTTCTGTCCTTGATAGGTTAGAAAACATTGTGGGAAAAGGAAAGGAGAAAATGCTGGTTACCAGCATTTTCTCCTTTTCCCACAATGTTTTCAAATGCCATATGTTTCAGGACGGTTAAAACTCAGAATCGTGTGGTATAGAGTTAAGAAAGAAACACTTACCTTGCCACAGACAGGGCAGACAAGCTTGGATTTATATTGACCCTGAAACAGGTCAACCACAAATGAGTCATTCCTCTTTTTGTGAACCTCCCAGGCTTCATTCGCAACAACTTCGTCCGGTCGACCACGGTCTTCCACAGTCTCTGTGTACGGCTTCTTCTTGATTCTGTTGAGATCCTATCATATGAACAGATTTTTATTTCAGAAAAAGGCTTGTTAACCAAACATATCAAACACAATTTTAAATCTTGCAAAGAAACCTGAAATTTAGAGACATGGGGACCACAATCATTCTATATTAATATTCCAAGTCTAAACATGTGAAATTCTAGAAGATAAAACAAAAACACTGCATGTGCATGCAAAAGTTTAGCTGCCAATGCTTTCTTCAACGAAAATTATAAGTGGAAAAAGGGGCATAACTGTGTCAACTATTTTGATGGGTACATTCAATGCTGGTACGGCCTCCACCTTTAAGACAGTTCAAAATAGCCATCCAGATATCTTGAGCAATGACAGAGATACCAGAAAATGTAAAAACGACAATAACACACTCAATGCCAGGGCTATAACATACCTTGACATTTCCTTCAAAACATCTGAGCTAAAACCTTTTATTATTGTGTTTGGTGTTTAACACTGTTTTCAACAATATTGCAGTTACACCATGGCAGCCAGTACACACGTCTATGCATCATTGAAGTTTCCTTACCAGTACTATGTCTATTACTCATTCAATGCCTCTGGCTGCTTTCCCAAACAGTCAAAATATAATTTTCTGCAAAATTTAAAATCCAAACCTCATGTAAACCATCCAAGAGAAAAGCCAAAAATTCTTGAGAATCATGCTGAGCAAACCCTGTAAACTGACTGGCCTTTTGAGCAACCAAACTCTGAAAATATCCACAAAAACACAGCAGTAATGGTTAAATGAGCCATGCTCTGTGAAAATGGGGTTTATAGCATATGCAAAAAGTATCAACCCATGTCAGCCTGGGCAGACCGTGTAGGCTGACTTGGGTCAAAACATAGTATTTGTAAATTTTCTGCATGTGAAAGGACCACTCTACCTCTTGATTCAGTTGGTTGTTTGATAAAATGGATTTCACAGATCCATAATTATGGGATGACTTGCTTGGTATAATATATCACAGAGATGCACTAAACCCCCTTTTGCCAGAGCATGACTCATGAACAAACATAACAGGAATGGTTATTTCATTTTTCAGCTAGTAATTTTACCCCTATGATACCATTTCTGTGCAAGACAGTATAGTAGGGTTAAAGCCTCAGCCTCTCATACTGAAGTTTCTAGATGCAAATCCTACAATGAGCAGGAACAACCCTTAAACTAAATGGAACAAGTACTAGTTTGATGTTTAGGTAGCAAACATAAAGAGCAATTAATTTAAGTTCTAGAACATCTATAAGGCTTTTGTCACACTTAACTGAGTTTTTCAATCATTTAACTCTTCACCACACGACAAAATTTTAGACCCCTCCAAATTAAAAGCATTTGCAGACGACAATTTCAATGTGGCTAAAACAATGTGATTTTTTCTTTGATAGGATAGAAAACATTGAGGGAAAAGGAGAAAATGCTGGTTATCAGCATTTTCTCCTTTTCCCACAATGTTTTCAAAAGGCTTCTCCCTTTGGGTTGTTAAAAGTCGGCATTGTGTAGTGAAGGGTTAAAGATACACAATACTTATTAACAATAATCTGATTTATTATATACCTATGAATTTTCCAAATCAAATACAAGTATTGCATGTTGTTAAAATGAGACACATGTAATGAAAAAATACCCTATTTCCTATCTACACCATGTCAAATACAGTCCCAAATATGGTATGATGATATAATCAGTGAGCCAAATACTTTCTCCTTGATTTCTAATTTCTTTTTTTTTTTTTTTTGCCACGTCAATCGGTATGTGAGGGTCGTGGCCATCCCCCAACATACCTTACAAATCATTGTTAGTAAATATTTTGTTAGTAGTACATATTCACAATATCATTATGTTTCATTATGTTAACAAATTTCAAGATCTTTTCTTTTCCAAGTTTACCATTTCAAATTTAACCAATTTACATATTCATTGATAAGCCAAACTAATGATCAAAAGGTAACAACAACAAAGCATTTTTGTGATGAAAAAGTGTGTGTGTGTGGGGGTGGGGGGTGGGGGTGGGTGTGTGGGTGGGTGTGTTTGTTTGCACGCTAAAATTGATGAAAAAAAAAAAAAAAGTTTTATGTCTTTAATTCTACTTTTTACTCGTTGATTGTGTTTGGTTTTGTCTTCAAATATTCACTATCTTAATAGGCTCATGGGAGGTTTTGTATGGTATGTTCTACAAATGTCATGATACTTTCTACTTTTTCAAACATCTTAGTATTTTTGTAAATATGTAAATTAGTGATAAGATGGTTCCTTAATCCGCCTATTGAAGGTTTACTTATTTCTGCAATAATAGATATACTTTTTGATTTCCAAAAGAAGTATATCTAATTTAATATTTGGTGCACTTGAGCCCAAAAGTAAAATAGAGCTGTTGATTTGCACAGTTTGATCAAAATTGGTTATTATTCCTGTGATTCTGTTTTTTCTGTGATTTCTAATTTCATTGGTCAAAATGTCATGTAATAATATTTTCCTGAATTCTTTCCAAGACAGCAGGAAGCATTATTAAACTGTTTGGTAGCTATGCACAAACAAAGGTACAATGTACATGAATCTCATCTACTCTGCCAAAAATAATTTAACTTAAAGCAGTTTTTATAATGTTTATCATTACACAATGGAAGACTTACCTTTAATTTTGAAGGGGGATATGAAACATATTTCCCTGACCATAATACCCGCATCAACACTGCAAAGCACACCGCCAATTTTCCACCACTTCCCAGGACATTTTCTATGTTCAAATCTTTCTGAAACTCTCCATCTACAAATAAAAATAACACGAACTAAAAACAGAAACTATTTGACAGAGTCTTTTACATTCAAATAGTCTTAACAAATTAAGAATTTATAAATCTTAGATTCTCATACATACGAGGGACACTTTTTAAGTTCGTAGAGTAGGGCGGTCTTTTTAAAACCGCTTGAAATATCAAAATTTTATTTATCTAAGACCTTCGAAATATGCCCCGTCTGCCTCCACACACATTTTACACCGATCTACCCATTTCCGGAACGCCGCCCGGTAGTCCTCTTTAGGTATATGTTGCAGACACTGGTAGACCGCACTGCCTATACCACAACGGGATTCAAAACGGTGCCCTGCCAGCATTTCCTTTAGTCTTGGGAACAACCAAAAGTCACAGGGGGACAGGTCAGGGCTGTATGGGGGATGATCTAAGACATCGAGCCCAGATTCTTTCAGATATTCCTGTACCGTAGCGGATTTATGGGCCGGTGCGTTATCATGGAGTAATTTGATGCCGCGGACACCGGTGCGCCGTCTGCGTTTCTGATAGAAATCAACAAGTTGAGTAAGAACACTTTCTCTGTAAAACTTTCCAGTGACAGAACTACCTTTCGGGACTGGAATTTGAAGGACTGGACCTTTCGAATCGAAGAATATCGCATACAACATGCGATTTGATGTTTTGCAACGGCGCGCAATGACAGGTCTGTCGCCCTCAGATGAAACCCAAACCTTATTTTTAGCCTTAGAATCGGGTTGAAAATGATAGATCCAGATTTCATCACCTGTAACTATCTCTTCCAAACGACGTGGGTCACATTTATCATATTTTTCTATAACTTGCGATGCAAGTCTAACCCGACTTTGTTTCTGCTCGTCAGTGAGCAAATGGGGCACCCAGCGCGCGCAGATCTTACGTAGCCCAAGTCGTTCACGTAAGATCTTCAAAACACTTGACGAATGAATGCCACTTAATTCTTCTATCTCTTGCACGGTATAACGTGCGTCTTCCTCAATTAACGTTTTCACAGTAGCAACGTTCTTTTCCGTCAAAACGGAAACCGGCCTACCCACCCGAGGGTCATTTTCAATTGACTCCCGACCATCATTAAAACGACGTACCCACTTGCAAACTGTAGCATATTTTAAAGCACCATTCCCATAAACTTTTTGCAAATCAGCATGAATTTCTGTTGGCGGAAACCCGAGCTGTGCTCGAATCTTACAATATACCCTCTGTTCAGAGATTTTTCCATCCATATTGAACGCTATATGTTACTATAGTGTATAAAACCACGTGTTGAAAATACCCAGCGCAGCGCGCACGTGGACCTCGTGCGCCGCATACCGTGACACCGTTCGAGAGAGGAATGATTACGCAAGTTCTGTGTAAAAAATCGTGCAACTTCATAATCGCGTTAAAAAGTTATAGGCTTACTCTACGAACTTAAAAAGTGTCCCTCGTATGTACTCATTTGTATAGACCAAGATTAGCTTGGCTCTGTGTCAGCACTTTTGATAGTGAATGATCCAGGGAAAACTTCTCTGAACTTTTTTTAAGCCTGTTGGCCTGTAGAAAATGCCAATTGAAGAGAACTGGCCGAAGGATCACATGTAAATGAGCCATGCATTTCCAAAAAGGGTATAATTCATCTCCATGATGGATTATACCAAGCAAGGCATCACATAATTATGGACCCATAAAATCCATTTTGTTTACAATAAACTAAATCATCAGATAGAATGGCCCTTAGACACACAGAAAACTGAAAGACAGCAAAAAGTTTAGACCCAGGTCAGAATGCTGGGTTGTTACTTTTTGCAAAGCATGGCTGAAATATTTTGGAGAGAGTATAGAACATGCTTAGTTTAATTTTCAGCACTTTCGGTACAGTGATCATAGGTAATTACTTTTAAATCTGTTGACCCTCCAAAAAATGTTACTTAAGGTGCATGATGGATGGACTGACAAAGCAACAACGATATCCCTCTGCTTTTTTGCAAGGGATGAAAAATAGTAAGAAATTTACTATTGGGTTTTGTGGAATATTCTATTACAAGTCCCTTGACGAGTTTTAACGCCTCTGGGAAATAAGACTTTCGAAAACATCATGGGAAAAGGATGCTGGTAAAAGCATTTCTTCCTTTTTCCCACAAGGTTTTCTACACTTTCACAGACAATTACCATCATTGCAGCTACATTTAATATGTCCTCTGCAAATGTTTTGAATTGGGACAAGTCTAAAACTTTATCATATGGTAAAGACTTAAAAGATCCTGGGCATTTGAAAGCGCTAAGAAGATCTTACTCAGGAAAAAATCCCTGAACTCCCGAGTGTTGCCAAGACACTGCAAGACACCATTCATGAAGCAGGTATTTCCCAGGTTATCTAGACCTGTGTAGCCTGGTGTTACAACTTGCTCTTTGACTTCTGGCTGCTTACTCAAGGGTTGTACCTTACACATAGGCTTCGGCTGAAAGTAAATTATTTAACCCTTTACCACATAAATTTGAATTTTAACAACCATAAAGAAGAAAACTTTTGAAAACATTGTGGAAAAAAGAGAAAATGCTGGTTACTGCCATTTCCTCCTTTTCCTGCAATGTTTTCCACCCTTTAAAAAACAAATTCCGATTTTTGAGTCAGATTTGTCATCTGCAACTGCTCTAACTCGGGAAAGTCCAACATTTTGTTTGGTAAAGATTTAACTCTTGTAGTACTCTTGGCTGTTTGTTTTTCATGGCACTTATAACTGTTTTCAACATCATTTCACTTATTTTGTCGTGGCCAGTGCACATACCCATGCTTTTCCTAGAGTTTCTATTACCAGTACTTTGCACAGTATTCTTCCCAGAGCTGCTTTGCTACACAACCATTGTCAAAACAATGATCAACAGTGAGAGAGGAATGAATCCTGTTGAAAAGACTACCATCAATCTTGGGGAAGAAATTAGATTAGCTTGGGATTTGAACCTGTAAGCCCTGTTTTCAAGCCATGTACGTTACTGAGCTACTGGGCTCAGCTTAATGGCCAAGGTTTTATAACCATTTATAATTCAGCCATGCTCTGGCTAAAGGAGGCTAAATGCATCTCCCTAATGTATCAAACCAATCAAGCCATCGCATATTTATAGATCCATAATAGCCATTTTTTTTAACAAATGACTGAATCATGAGGTAGACTGGTCCTTGGACGTACAGAAAATTGACCGATCGCAAAAAGTTTGGCCCAGCTGCGCTGACCTGGGTCGATCATTTTCGCAGATGCATTAAGCCCCCTTTTCATAGAGCATGGCTCAACTTTTTAATTATCCGTTTCTTGCAGGTAAGTCCCTTTTCAAAAATGACGACCAATAAGTATAAAACAGTCTCAAAATTGTATGTGAAAGATTTACCCCTTTACCAAACAATCCCATGTTTAATGACCATGAAAAGGGAAATGGGCTTTTGAAAACATTGTAGAAAATGGAGAAAATGCTGTAACTCGCATTTTTTCCTTTTCCTATATAGTTTTCTACATCCTCAAAGACAAATCCAATCATCTGATTCACATGTACCTTTTGGTCTGTACATGCTTCCAATTTGGAAAAGTCTAAAATTTTGTTATCTGGCAAAAAGCTAAAAAATAATTGGGATAAGAGATGCTAAAATTACTTGAGCTGTTTCTGTACTTGGAGAGGGGTTAGGGCCTGAATCAGCCGCTTTCTCTGACAAATTCTGCCTCTCAATGCTCTGTTTCATCTCATCAAACATCACTTGTCTATCAACAGTTTCCGTCTCTGATGAAGTCTTCACATTCCCTAAAGGTATCCATGTCTCTGATTTAGCAACAGGTGTTTCTGAAAGTGCACACTTAAAACTTTACATGGCATTACAAGAAGTCCATGAGGGCCTGGTTTGGTCTACTGTTAATTATCTTCCTGATGGACGAATTTGCTTCATTTTCAAAAGAGTTTTTAGCCCTTTCTAATACCTATAATCCATGCAAGGTTCAAAAGAATTGTATCCAAAATACAGACCTTGCTGAATAAACAAGATGTAAAATATCAATTTCACGCATGTTTAATACCAGAATATGACAGAATATAGCCTATTTGCAATTGGGTTCAAGTTCTTGATAACATGAGTTAACTGTGACAGTTTCCCAAAAATTGAATCAGAAAATGTACAAAACAAGGAAAGTCTGACAGACAGGCTACAGCATGACAACAGAAACTGTGCAATGACATAAGCTCACTTGGTCCTTGGCTAGAACAGACTATCCATTTTATGTATGTGTGAAATCCAATTCACAGTTCAACTTATCAATGCAACAAGAGGGCCATGATGGCCCTGGATCGCTCACCTGAGTAGAGTGCCTTAAAGGTATTTCTTTAATTTGACCAAGTGACCTAGTTTATGACCCCAGGTGACCCAATTTCAAACTCATATTTCACAAAGACAAACATTCTGAACAATTTTCAAGTCAATTAAGCAAAAAATGTAGCCTCTAGAGTGCCAAAAAAGCATTTCTTTAATTTGACCTAGTGACCTAGATTATGACCCCAGGTGACCCAAATTTGAACTGGTCTTGGACTTTATCAAAAGAAACATTTTAACAAATTTTCAAATCAACTGAATAATAAATGTGGCCTCTAGAGTGCCCACTAGGTATTTCTTTAATTTGACCGAGTGACCTAGTTTATGACCCCAGTTGACCCAAATTTAGACTCATGTGACATTTTATAAAGACAAACATTCTGACCAATTTTCAAGGCAACTGAGCAAAAAAAAAAAGGCCTCTAGAGTGCCCATAAGGTATTTCTTTAATTTGACCTAGTGACCTAGTTTGTGGTTCCAGGTGACCCAAATCCAAACTCATCTGATATTTCATCAAGACAAACATTCTGGCCAAATTTCAGGTCATTTGAGCAATAAATGTGGCCTCCAGAGTGCAAACAAAAGGTATTTCTTTAAGTGACCTAGTTTATGACCCCAGTTGGCCCAAATTCCGACTTATGTGAGATTTTATAAAGACAAACTTTCTGACCAATTTTCAAGGCAATTGTGCCAAATAATGTGGCCTCAAGAGTGCCAACAAGGTATTTCTTTAATTTGACCTAGTGACCTAGTCTATGACCCAAGATGACCCAATTTTGAACTCAATGAACTCGTTGTGCTTAGATGGGCAAACAAACTTAGACGAGAATCACTAAATACCAAATATCAAAGCTCTACGGCTTCCAGTTTCAACGAAGAATTTTAAAGTTTTCCTTCTTTGTTCCTATGTTCGAACTTGTGACCCCCCGGGCTGGGCCAGTTTTTACCCAAGCAGCATCCTTGGAACAAACTTGGTATGGGTCCATTAGGAGATGCTACGTACCAAATATCAAAGCTCTACACCTTCCCGTTTAAGAGAAAAAGAAATTTAAAGTTTTCCTTCTTTGTTCCTATGTTTGAACTTGTGACCCCTAGTGTGGGGTCAGTTTTAACCTCAGAGGCATCATATGAACAAACTTGGTAGAGGTCCACTCTGAGGTGCAACATACCAAATATCAAACCTCCACGCCTTTCGGTTTCAGAAAAGAAGAATTTTAAAGTTTTCCTTCTTTGTTGCTATGTTCGAACTTGTGACCCCTCCGGGCAGGGCCAGTTTTGACCCCAAGGGCATCATATGAACAAACTTGGTAGAGATCCACTAGAAGATGCTACATACCAAATATCAAAGCTCCACGCCTTCCTGTTTCAGAGAGGCAGATTTTTAATGTTTTCCTTCTTTGTTCCTATGTTCGAACTTGTGACCCACGGGGCTGGGCTAGTTTTGACCCCAGGGTCATCATATGAATAAACTTGGTAGAGGTCCACTAGGAGATGCAACATACCAAATATCAAAGCCCTGTGCCTTCCAATTTCAGAGAAGAAGATTTTTTTAGTTTTCCTTCTCTGTTCCTATGTTCGAACTTGTGACCCCCAGGGCAGGGCCAGTTTTGACCCCAAGGGCATCATATGAACAAACTTGGTAAAAGTCCACTAGAAGATGCTACATACCAAATATCAAAGCTCTATGCCTTCAAGTTTCAGAGAACATGATTTTTAAAGTTTTCCCTCTTTGTTCCTATGTTCGAACTTGTGACCCCCTGGGCGGGGCCAGTTTTGACCCCAAGGGCATCATATGAACAAACTTGGTAGAGGTCCACTAGGCGATGCTATATGCCAAATATCAAAGCTCTATGCCTTCCAGTTTCAGAGAACATGATTTTTAAAGTTTTCCCTCTTTGTTCCTATGTTCGAACCTGGGACCCCTGGGGCGGGGCCAGTTTTGACCCCAAGGGCATCATATGAACAAACTTGGTAGAGGTCCACTAGGAGACGCTACATGCCATATATCAAAGCTCTATGCCTTCTAGTTTTAGAGAAGAAGATTTTTAAAATTTTCCTTCTTTGTTACTATGTTCAAACTTGTGACCCCTGGGGCGGGGCCAGTTTTGACCCAAGCAGCATCATTGGAACAAACTTGGTAGAGGTCCACTAGGAGATGCTACATACCAAATATTAAAGCTCTACGCCTTCAAGTTTCAGAGAAGAAGATTTTTAAAGTTTTCCTTCTTTGTTCCTATGTTCGAACTTGTGACCCCTGGGGCAGGGCCAGTTTTGACCCCAGGGACATCATATGAACAAACTTGATAGAGGTCCACTAGGACATGCTACATACCAAATATCAAAGCTCTACGCCTTCAAGTTTCAGAGAAGAAGATTTTTAAAGTTTTCCTTCTTTGTTCCTATGTTCGAACTTGTGACCCCGCTGGGGCGGGGCCAGTTTTGACCCCGGGGACATCATATGAAGAAACTTGGTAGAGGTCCACTAGGAGATGCTACATACCAAATATCAAAGCTCTGCACCTTCTAGTTTCAAAGAAGAAGATTTTCAAAGATTTTGCATTTTTTTCCTTTTTGTTGCCATGGCAACCAGAGTTACAGGTGGAATTCAATTCTTTGAACAACTTTGGTAGAGCTTCACCCAAGGAACATCCCTGCCAAGTTTCATCAAGATTGGCCCAGTGGTTTAGGAGAAGAAGATGTTTAAAGAAATTGTTGACGGACGACAGACGCCAGACGCCAGACGCCGGACATAGGGCGATCACAATAGCTCACCTTGAGCACTTTGTGCTCACGGTGAGCTAAAAACAAAACAAAGTTCTTGACTTAAAATTGTGAAAAGCATAATCCATTTGAGCCACATGCTGTGAAAAGGGGGCTTAATGCATCTGCTAAAACTATTGACCCAGGTCAGCCAGCGCAGTCTGCACAAGCTGACCTGGACCAAAACTTTTTGCTATTTATCACTTTTCTGCATGTTCAAGGACCAGTTTACCTCATGATTCAGTCGGTTGTTTGCCAAACCCCCGTAGCTCAGTCGGTAGCGTACAGGACTTGAGAACAGGAGGTTGCTAGTTCAATCCCCAGCTTGGCCAATTTCTTTCCGAGGATTGATGATAGTCATTGCAACAGGATTCATTCCTCTCTCACCGCTGACCATTGTTTCTACGATGGTTATGTGGGAAATCAGCCAGTGGCTTACAAAGAATACTGTGCAGAGTACTGGTAAAAGAAACTCCAGGAAAGCATGGATATGTGCACTGGCCGCCACAATATAACTGAAATAATGTTGAAAACGGCATTAAACACCATACAATCAATCAATCAATCAATCAGTCGGTTGTTAGACAAAATGGATTTTATGGATCCACAATCATGTGATGACTTACTAGGAATAATGCATCACGAGATGCGTTAAGCCCCCTTTTACCAGAGCATGTCTCATTAATAGAAGTTTAACTCTTTCACAAACAATCGCAAGTTCTAACAACCTATAGGAAAAAGCCTCTTAAAAACAAAGTGAGACAAGGGGAAAATGCTGGTTACCAGCATTTTCTTCTTCTTCCACAATTTTTTCTACCGTTTGGAGACAGATCAATTCATTTGATAGACAACATATATGACCATACATGTATCGTCAACTTTGACAAGACTCGTACTTTGTTGTTTGGCAACAGTTAACTCTTTGCCACACAGTCCCAATTCTAACAACTCTGAAAGCAATGGCCTTTGAAAACATTGTGGGAAAGGGAGGAAATATCGGTAACCAGCATTTTCTCTCTTTCCAGAATATTTTATACCCAATCAAAGACAAAAATCATCTTATGAGCTGTTTTCAATCTGTCGTCTGCAAAAGTGTTCAATTTGGTCCAGTCCAAAATTTTATCCTTTAGTGAAGAGTTAACTAAATACTCTTCTAATGTCTAGGCTCTATTCTTTACCTCTACATTTTAATGCCTCTAAGTCACCCCATCTTAATGCCTCTTTCTTACACAGGGATAATTCTATAAAAGAGGAGGTGACTTTATAGCTGCACCTCTCACTTATCACTTCCTCCCTGAAATGGAGAAGATTGATTGAAAGGAGTTTTACTCTGGTTTCAACATCTCATTTAATAGTTTTTCATGGTGACAGCTCACTTATTCACTTATGTTCTGGGTTTAGCCAGTGCTAGGCTAGGGCTCTGAAGTGTCTTGCCCAAGGATACTCCCAAGAAAACCCAGTGCTTCTACTGAGGCTCAAACCTGGGGCCTCCATGGTTAGGAGTCCCACATGTTGCCGCTACACCACTCTGGACCCAGAAAAGGAGAAGAAATATATCCCTTTTTCCGTTTGGTATAAGTCACTGAATATAAAACCGTTCTCCAAAAAAGGACATCATTTCTTTTAAACCTTAATCTTTTACCATTTAGACAGTATAGATCAAAGATCTGAGTGCAGTCTGATCTTGATCTACCCTGAATCATGTTTAGCATCCTAACAATTAACTCTTTACTACACAACCAAAATTTTTTGACAGCATTTGTAGAAAACAATTCATATGTAGATCAAAGGATGAGTGCTGCCTTTAACATTATAAAGCATTGTGGGGAAAAAAAAGAAAATGCTAGTTACTAGCATTTTCTCCTTTTCCCACAATGTTTTCAAACCTTTCAGAAACAAATCCAATTATCTGAGGCACATCTACTCTGTCATCTGCAAATGTGATCATGAGGAAAAAACGTTTTTGAAAACATTGTGGGAAAGGAGAAAATGCTGGTTACCAGCATTTTCTCCTTTTCCCACAATATTTTCAAAAGGCTTCTTTGTCAGGGTCGTTAAAAATCGGGATTGTGTGGTAAAGTGCTGAAGACTATCCTATCCTTGGAGAAAGATTTAACTCGCCATCAGCAAATGCTTTGAACTTTGAAAAAGTCTAAAATTTAGTTGTGTAGTAAATGGTAAAACTATGAAAACATGACAGTGGTGGGAAAAGGAAAAAATGCTCATTACCAGCATTTTGTCCTTTTCCCACAGTATTTTCTACCTTCTTAACCCTTTACCAGATGACAAAATTTTAGCCTTGTCCACATTGAAAGCATTTGCAGATGACAATTTCAGTGTGGCTCAAATGGTGCAATTTTTCTTCAATAGGGTAGAAAACATTGTGGGAAAAGGAGAAAATGCTGGTTACCAGCATTTTCTCCTTTTCCCACAATGTTTTCAAAAGGCTTCTTTCCAAGGGGCGTCAAAAGGCAGCATTGTGTGGTACAGAGTTAAAGACTATTCTATCCTTGGGGTAAGACTTAACTTGCCATTGATAAATTCTTTGAACTTGGAACAGTCTAAAATAGTTGTGTAAATAGTTAAATTACACAAGGCACAACACCTTTTACAAGGTACAGTCCCCTTTCCCACACAAACAGGGTAACAAAAGTTCAGAGGTACACCAAGACAGAATCCTGCCACATTAAATAACAATCCTCCAAAAAATGTTCACTTACCAGATATATAAACATGAAGTGCATTAATCCCTTAACACACAGTCCTGAGTTTTAACAACCCTGAAGATTAAAACCTTTCAAAACATTGTGGGAAAAGGAGAAAATGCTGGAAACCAGCACATTCTCCTTTTCCCACAAGGCTTTTTACTCTTTCAGACAAAAATTCTATCATTTGAGCAAAATTCAATTTTTCGTCTGTGATTGCTCTCAATTTGGACCAGTCTAAAATTTTGTCGTTCGGTAAAGAGTTAATTGCTTGTGCATTCATTACCAGCCACGTAAAAGCGCTTGACCTAGACTTGGTCAATGAACTTGGGGTCAACAGTCCTCAGCTCACTCAATTTCTTTCTGAGGATTAAAGACAGCTATTGTGACAGGATTCATTCCTCTTTCAGCCCTGATTACTGTATCAACAATGGTTATCTGGGAAAGCAGCTGGTGCTTTTAGAGAATATTGCGTAAGGTACTCATAAAAGAGACTCCTGGAAAGCATGGACAGGTGCACTGGCCATTGCTGTGATATAACTGAATAGTCAATCCAGCCACAATGTACCTCGATTCACCATATGAAAAACTTCTAAATATGAATGTCTAACACAAATACATATATTCTATACCAAACAAAAGAATTTTGGACTTATCCAAATTGAATGCATTTGCAGATGACATATGAAATGTGACTCAAACACTAAAATTTGCCTTTAAAGGGTAGAAATCATTGTGGGGAAAAAAGAAAATGCTGGTGACCAGCATTTTCTCTTTTTGCCACAATGTTTTCAAACACCTTTTGTTTTAAGAGGTCATTTACACTCAGTGTGGTAAAGGGTCAAAAAGAATATAAGCTTACCGTAGATTGACTTGCCATCTGAACTTTGTATCACATGTGGCATCCTTGTGGAGTTTAAGAAATTGCTCATGACTACAAAAATCAAACAGTCAATAAATCAGTCACAAGCTATTTTGTTGAAATGATATCCCCTGCCGAAAAAAGCCCTCTTTTTCCATGACACAACATTTAAAAAAAAAAAAAAAGTTATAGCGGTGGACTACCATAAGGAACACCTGTATGAAGTTTCACCAAACTCTGTAGAGTATTTTAGAAGATAACTGTCCAGATGGACGGGCAAACAGACAGAAGGACAATGCAAAAACTATATCCCCTCGCTTTCGGCAGGGGATAACAACATGTGCATCCTAAAGTTTGACAAGAGCTCCACACAGTCAGTCAATGACCTTAGTTTGAACATATTTTTTTCACACCGACTGAGAAACAAGTTCTTACAACTTATGCTAATCTCTCTCGATTCTACTTCCTTGAAACTACACCAGTACTCGCCCCGAATGTGTGCACCAGTGTAAAGTCCCCGAAGTTGACACCATCTCCAGGGGATCAAACTCTGGACCTTGTGATTACAAGGCAGACACTCTACCTCACAACCACAGACACCACACAGTGGGTCAAGGACCTCGAAGGCCTGGTGTCTGAAACGTCTGCTCTGCACAGCCACACTGTCTCATACAGGTGTAAACATGTAAGAAATATTTTCAAAATCATACAAGGAGTTCAAGAAATATCCAAAGGATATAATTTAAGAGCATGCGACCTTTGATCCCTTGTGAGACTTTCTTTGTGCATGTCGTCCTAACAAAGTGCTCATATGTGTGAAATATTTCAAGAATATGACAAGGGTTCAGAAGATGTGGACACGAAATTTCTGACAATATTTTTAATAAATCAGAACATAGATAAAACTCTAACTCTTTAGGGTTTTGTCCAAGTCCAAGGCATTTGCAGATGACAGATGTGAATCAAACTAGGGAAATGGTCTATGAAACGGTGGAAAACATTGTGGAAAAAAAGAGAAAATGCTGATTAACAGCATTTTTTCCTTTTCCCATGACTTCAAAAGCCTTTTCCCACAAGGTCATTAAAACTTTGGTGTCATGTGGTAAATGGTTAAATGTGTTCTTAAATAACATGAACTTTGACAAGTAGATTATTTGTTGGACAGGTCAAACCTTTTGTCAAAATTGTCCTTTGAATGAATAAGGTGAAAGAGTATTAAGAAAATTTGTGTGATACATAATACCTTCTATCAAAACAAAAATTTTCTCTATCACTGCTGTGGGCAACTAAAGTGGCCTTGTGGATGGTTAAGATGATGATTAGACTGCAGAGATCATGCATCTGATCTTTGATCTACACCATCCCTTTTGTTCTGTACTATGACCAAACAGTCAATTTATGTGAAGCTGAATTTTAGTCTTACACTTTCTAAAAATTTCATTTCACTGATGTGGTAGCAAAGGAGTAAACTCTTTACAAGATGACCCATCCAAATTTAAAACATGAGCTATGCTCTAGCAAAAGGGGGCTTAATACATCTCTGTGATGCATAATAGCCAGTAAGTCATCATATAATCATGGATCCATCATAGCCACATTTTTTAACAACCGACTTAATCATGAGGTAGACTGGTCCTTGGACACACAGAAAATTGACCAATAGCGAAAAGTTTCGACCCAGGTCAGCCTGCACAGGCTGATCTGGGCCAATACTTTTCGTAGATGCATTAAGCCCCCTCATGCAGCACAGCTCATTTATAGATAACAAATAGAATTTGGCTCAAATGTTTGGTGTTTGTCTTTAAAAGGGCTGAAAACAATTTGGGAAAATCGAAAAATGCTGGTTCACAGCATTTTATCCTTTTTACAGAATGTTTCAAATGCTGTGCTAAATGATCATAGTTGTCATAAAACATCAGTCATTCATTCAAATGCTTTCTTCACAAGGGTCAACAAAATGCTTGATTGTTAGGTAAGAGAGTAAATTACCTGGTCTGAAACTTGACCCGAAAAGTTTTGGGTTCAAAAACCACGATCAGGTTGTCCTTACTGACACCTTTCACATAAATATGGACCACAAATGTATTTTCCTACAAAAACGCACACACAAAAATACAAAGATTACCTCAACTGAAATGTAAATTGACAAAACATCGGAGTAATCCATTAATGAATATGTTATTTTTTTGAAATACCCAAGTTTGTTACAAGAGAGACACATTGGAAACATTTTAGCAATGCTCTGTGAAAAGGGGGTTTAATGAACAGGCATAAAGTATCAACCAGGTCAGCCTGTGCAGTCCACGCATGTTGACCCTGGTCAAAACCTTTTTGCTACTGATCAATTTCTGCATGTCAAAGTTTGTGGGTCATATTACAGCAGTCAGTGCACCTACGCATGTGTTTCCTGGCTTTCTCACACCAGTACTGGCACAACTTTCTTTACAAGCCACTGACTACAATGCTGACTTTTAACGCCCCTGAGAAAGAAGGCTTTTGAAAACACTGTGGGAAATGGAGAAAATGCTGGTAACGAGCATTTTCTCCTTTTCCCTACAATGTTTTCTACCCTATGACAAACCAATTTTATGTTTTGAGTAACATTTAATTTGTCGTCTGCAAATCCTTTCAATTTGGACCAGGCTAGAATTTTCTTGTCTGGTAAAGAGTTAAACCTCCTTTTCCCATAGCTCCACTTGGTTTCCTGGGAACAAAGAAGACAAACAAGAGTAACGCTAACTAGTGCTAGCACTTGTGAAAAGTTAAAGTAACAAAAGGAGGCATAACTTTGTCAAAATTATTTTGAGGGTGACCAACCCTTCTTGTATAGGTTCCCTTTTCAACAGTCAACAATTACCCAGACTTTGAATATTGTGCGTATCTTCAGTAATGACATGGACATCAGTAAATTTCAAATTTTTTCGCAAAGTCCATTTTTGTCCTCTGTAAACCTGCTTCATGTTAGAAATGTGATCAAAGGTAAAGGCTTAAAATCAGATAGACCCGCCCAGGTTGCTCAGTGGTTAGCGTATCTGACTTGTGACCTGGTTGTGAGTTCCGATTCCAGTTGAGGCTAACTTTCTTTCAGATGATTTTTCGCCTTTAACCTCTAATGCATGTGAGAAAAGTAGTGGCTTTGGAAAGAAAGTTGTGTCAGTACTGGTGTGAGAAAGCCAGGAGACACATGGGTGCGTCACTGACCACCATGACATGAGCTGTTAAAATGGCTGTTAAACTCCAATGCAAACCAAACTAAATTAAAATCAGGTAGGTGCTAATGTAAATCCAAGATCAGATTGTACATTATGTGAAGTAAGATCTTGATCTGTCAGACCCAAAAGACTATCAAAGAATAACAAAAATAAAGCTTGACCTTTGTCTACACTATACCCCTATTGGCACTAGCCTTATCAAAAGAATTGTCTGGGGCTCTGCAGTACCTTGCCCAAGGATACTCTCACATTACCAGCCCCACCAGCAGGAAATAAACCTCTTTTTCCTGGAAAAAATAAACAAACAAACAGAAACTTTTATTAAGCAAACTTGCATTCATACTGTTTAACTCTTTACCAAATAACAGAATTTTAAACCAGTCCAAATTCAGAGCATATGCAGACGACAAAATATAATTAACTCAAAAAATTAAAATTCATATTGGAAAGGGAAGAAAACATTGTGGGAAAAGGAGAAAATGCTGGTTACCAGCATTTTCCCCTTTTCCGACGATGTTTTCAAAAGGCTGTTTGTTCAGGGTCTTTAAAACTTGTGACTGTGCAGTAAATAGTAAGTCTTTACTAAACAAACAAAATGTTTAGATTGATCTAAAATAAAAGCATTTGCAGACATTGTCATCTTTTTCAGGGTACATGTAGTTAAAACCCAGAAAAGGTTGATAAAAGGTTAAGATATTTTACATAACTTCCATTTCTGTATATTATGTTCAGGGATAGGACCAAAAATCTATTTTTACCTTTTCTATATAATCATGTTTAATATGCTGCAACTCCACAACTGGCTCTGAAAATGTTGGGAAAAAAAAAGAGCAAACTTTAGCTATTATGAAAAAGTACCAGAAACACTTTGAATTTAATCATGAGTACTGGAAGGAAACATAAGTACTGAGTACTCTTCATTTAACACCCACAGGGCATTATATTTTCTAAAAGGGGAGGGTGTAGAAAACCAAGAAGAGTTTTCCAAATAACTGTTGACCATAGCATGGTCCACTTTATTTCTAAGTGAGGTTTCAACAGGTGGCCTGTATAGTAAGCGCAAAATCAGGGATGGGGGGGGGGGGACAGATGGACAGTCTTGTGAAACTGGTAGAGGGACTACTAACAAACAAGAGCACCCCATGTGGGTGCCAATGCTTGGCTGCAGTTGCTTTTAGTGAAAGTCAAAAAATGGGCATAACTGTCAAAAGTATTTTGATGGTTACCTGCCCCTGTTGTATGGGCTCCCCTTCTGGTAGTTAACAGAAGTCCAAATTTGACACAGATGTTATAAAATGTCAAAGTTTTTCAAAATTCTAATTTAAAAAAAGGGGCATAACTTGGTCAAAATATTTTCATGGTTACCTACCCCTGTTGTATGGGTTCCCCTTTTGATAGTTAACAACTAATCTCAGTTTGAAACAAATGTCCTGACTGAGATATTATAATAGCAATACCTTGACATTTTCACAAAAAACTCGCCCTTTTGTCTCACAATATTTTCCAAAGTTTTTTAGCTGCAGGGGCACCAAAAAGCCATATTTGTAAAGTAACAGATTAGTCAGTCTTCACACCTTCTTCTTTTTCAAACACCTCTGTCTCCTGGTTTGTGCATTCATCTTCTGGAATCTTCACTTCTTCATCAAGTGTGGGGGTTGTCACACAAGGACCCTCATTTTCATCCCCTGTGACCTTGACCTCTTCCCCATGACCACTTTCAGGCATCTGTTCTGAAACTACAGTGTCTTCTGTAGGTTTTTCTTGCCCATCTTCCATTGCATTTTCTGCTGCTGGGATCTAAATATTGGTAGAACAAGTTTTTTAACCCTTTACCACACAATCGCAAGTTTTAATGACTTTGAGAAAGAAGCCTTTTGAAAAAATTGTGCAAAAAGGAGAAAATGCTGGTACTAGCATTTTCTCCTTTTCCCACAATGTTTTCTATCCTTACAAAGACAAATTCTATCATTTTAGCAACATTTGAATTGTGGTCTGAAAATGCTTTCAATTTGGATAAGTCTACATTTTCGTTGTGTGATAAAGATTAATTTGTTAGTTTTTAGCGTACTAAGACCATGTAGGGAACAGGTGGCTGGTAGTTTGGTCTGTTACATACAAGGGCTTGAAACCCAGGACTTGGTGCTTTGATTATCAGTTTTAACAAATTCTTTGCTGACTTGACGATAGTAATTGCAGTAGGACTCATTCCACTCTCACCAATGAACATCATTTTGACAATTTTTATGTGAGAAAGTTGCTAGTGATTTGGGAAGAATGTTGTGCAATGTACTAGTAACTGAAACTCAGGGAAAGAATGGATAGGTATACTAATATTGCCACAATTTCATCCTCTACCAAACAGTAAAGAGTTTTAACTGCCCAAAGTAGGAAGACTTTTGAAAACATTGTGGGAAAAGGGGAAAATACTGTAACCAACATATTCTCCCTTTTCCACTATCTTTTCTTCCCTTTCAGAGAGAAATCGACCATTTTAGCAACATTTAACTCTTTCCCAAATGACAGATTTTGGACTGGACCAAATTTAAAGCATTTGCAGACAACAAATTTAATGTTGCCGACATGATGATTTATGGAAGAAGACATTGTGGGAAGGGGAGAAAATGCTGGTTACCAGCATTTTCTCATTTTCCTTAAGGTTTTCACAAAGTGTTTTTCTCGGTAAAGGGTTAATATGTCAGTTGCAACTGCTATAAATTTGGACAAGTCTAAACTTTCTATCTTGGCAAAGAGTTTACAGAAACAATTTTGAAAACAGGGTAAAGGACTTACAGAACAAACTAAGCAAAGTTTGGCATCATAGATAGTCCATCATAGATATAAAATGAGTAATATATAAAAGAACAGTTTATTGGGTATACACAGTTTTTTGTTGGATGATTTTAAAAACAAGGAAGCAATATTAGTTATGCATCATGATGTACTTCTTGTCTTTAACCCTTTACAGCACAATGCTGCCTTTTAACGCCCCTGGGAAAGAAGCCTTTTGAAACCATTGTGGGAAAAGGAGAAAATGCTGGTAACCAGCATTTTCTCCTTTTCCCACACTGTTTACTACCCAATCAAAGAAAAACTGCACCATTTGAGCCATACTGAAATTGTCGTCTGCAAATGCTTTCAGTTTGGATAAGGCTAAAATTTTGTCGTCTGGTAAAAGGTTAAGCAAACTTGAAATTAACTTCCCTTTCAAAAGTAAGTGAGTCATACTGACACTTTCTCTAACAACAAACTGTTGACCCCTCCAAATTAAAATTAAGTGCGGACGACAAAATTAAAACTGGTACATATGGACTATAGTTCTCTGATTGGGTAGAAAAAATGGTGAAACCAGAGGGCCATGATGGCCCTGCATTGCTCCACTGCCTTTGAATCTAAATAAATGTATCATGCACTTAACTTGATATTATACATCTGGAATTGAGTTTCAACTATACCTAAGAACACCTCATTGGGTATACAAAGTTTTTCATAGAATAATTTTGATGATGTACTTCAAGCAACTTGAAAATATCAGTTGGAATAATTGAGTTCCCTCTCAACAGTAGGCGAGCCATATTAACCCTTTCCCTAACAACAAATTCTTTACTCCTCTAAATTATAAATAGGTGCAGATGACAAATTTGAAACTGGTACAAAAGGTCTGTTGTTCTCTAACAGAGTAGAAAACATTGTGGAAAAAGGAGAAAATCCTGGTTACCAGCATTTTCCCATTTTCCCACACTCTTTTTAAAAGCCTTACTCCTCAGGGTAGTTAATGCTCTGAACTGTGTGGTAAAGGTTAATTAAAAGCAGGATACAAATTTGCTCTTCTGAGTTTTATCCAGGAAATGAAAAATATGGGGGATTTTGATGAAACTGGGGGACCAAATGACAATAAATTAAAGAAAATAAAAATCAACTTTGTTTCCCATGCTTTGTGATTGCTATAGGTAACAAAAAGGCAACAAAAATTATATGTTCAGGGATTAGTAGCAAAATATTTCAATCCTTTAGCAAATAATTTCTAGTTTTAATGACCCTGAAACAGAAGGCTTTTGAAAACATTGCGGGACAAGGAAAAAAATGTTTGTAAGGCCAAAACAAAAAAAAACAAAATGTGGTTCCGATTACATACATTTGAGAATTAGGGTCGGTAGGTAGGATTTTTTTTCTATTATTTTTAAATTTTTTTTCCCCCAAAACATGTGTTCTAGTTTCATGTTGTGAAAGGTCTTTTTTACCATACTGTCCTATATCAACAGTTGATATTAAAGTGTTGTTTTACCTTTACATGGCTTACATTTGCTTTTATAGCCCTTTGATCTAGATCTTCTGTGTCATGGTATTTGTTGTTCAGGTGATCTAATCTTCAGATGTCGCACCAGGAAACACTTCTTATTCTTCAAACATGCCATATTGTCTCTTTTGACTGCCCCAAGGCGATAAATAGGGGTAAAACAACATAGAATTTTCCAAGGACGACAATAACATTACCATCCAGGTTTTAGTTAGTGCCAACTGCAAAATGATCCTCATTAGAGAAACCTACTGTATTTAATGCAAAATATCCATTTTATTGCTGATCATAATTCACTTTGTCATTAAATAACAATCATGATTAATATTGGACACTGGTCTTTGATTATTTCACTTTCTTGAAGCTTTTCTAAGTTACTTGACATATCTTGTATAGCCAGAAGTTTATAATGTTACCAGAAGCATGTGTATATTCAGATAGTCAGGTGTTAATGACATTGATTTGAGAAGTAATTAGGATTATGTCCATGCCATAAGTTTATTCAAGCTATTTCAACTTCATTGATGGATTGGTAAGCCTATTTTTAAGTAGACAAAAAGCTAGGGGTGTGTTTATACAGGACACTATGGTGTTTTAAAACATTAAAGGATCAACTTGTGAAAAAAATGTTTAGGTCCAGGTGTAAAAATAGACACGGTAGGGTAACCGTAACCACACAAATATTTTGTTTTGGCCTGATCAGTATTTTTCTCCTTTTTTCCACAGTATTTTCTGCTCTTGTCAAGCCAAATCTTATCATGTGAGTCACACTGAATTTTCCATCAATAAAATGCTTTCTATTTGGACATGTCTATAATCTTTCACTGTTAAAAGGAAACTGGACAAGCACTGTCTGATGCTATGTTACATAAATTTTCAAGTTGAAAAAATATCTTCAGATAGTTATCAACCTGATGTTTTACATCATTAGTTTGAAACTGTTTTGTGACAGTTTAACTTTTAACCCTTCACCACACAATCCCAAGTCTTCACAAACCTGACAGAGAGGGCTTTTGAAAACATAGTGGAAAAAGAAGAATATGCAGATAAGCAGCATTTTCTTCTTTTCCCATGATGTTTCCTACCCTATCAAAGACAGAAATCATCATAAGAGGTAAATTCAACCCTTTACCACATAATTACGGGTTTTAATGACCCTAGGAAAGAAGCCCATTTAAAATATTGTGGGAAAAGGGGAAAATGCTGGTAACCAGCATTTACTTCTTTTCCCACAATGTTTTCTACCTTGTAAGAGCGCTTGAGCTCATTCATACCTATTTTAAATTTGTCGTCTGCATATGTTTTTAATTTGGAAGAGTCTAAAACCTGCTGTGTGGGAAAGGGTTGTCTTTTGCAAATACTTTTTATTTGGTTGGGTCCAAAATGTTAGTGTGTGGTAAAGTGTTTGGTGAAGTGTTAATTTATCACATTTTTTTATCATCGCCCAGAAACTGCACGGGTACCTACAAGGCTTAACCCTTTTCCAAACGACAAATTTTGGACTGATCCAAATTGAAAGAGTTTGCAGATGACAATTTTTTAAATTTGATGAAAATAGCAGAAAGTTATCAAAAAGGGTAGAAAACACTGTGGGAAAAGGAGAAATTGCTCGTTACGAGCAATTTCTCCTTTTCCCACAGTGTTTTCAAAAGACTTGTACTGCAGACACATGAAAACCAGGGCTTGTTTGGGAAAGGGTTAATTAACCCTTTACCGCATAATCCCGACTTTCAACACCCCTGAAAAAGAGAGCCTTTGAAAACATTGTAGGAAAAGGAGAAAATGCTGGTAACCAGCACTTTCTCCTTTTATCACGATATTTTCTAGCCTATCACAAGACAGAAATCATCATTTGAGCAACTTTTATTTTGTCGTCTGTTCATGCTTTCAATTTGGTCCAGTCAAAGATTTTGTTGTTTGGTAAAGAGTTAAGCCAAGGACAAATATATTTTGTTTGTGAAATGGGGTAAAATTATTTGAAAAGGAAGCCAATGCAACTTTTCTGAGTGGCAAAACTATAAGTAGTCTTCAGTTATTTCAGTAATTTTATTCAATTCTTCATCAAATGACATATTTTAGACTAGTCCAAACTGAAAGCACTTGCAGACAACAAATTAAACATGAAGAGAAAAACTGAAATTTGCCTTAGGAAGAGTATAAAACATTGTGGGAAAAGGAGAAAATGCTGGTTACCAGCATTTTCTCCTTTTCCCTCGATGTTTTCAAGTCTTTTTCATCAGGGTTGTTAAAAACTTGGGATTGTGTGGTAAAGGGTTAATGATTATGCCAGGCTTCCTCCTAACAGAAGCAGCCATTTTTACCAAGTTGCATATTTTGTCTGTAATGGGCATAATTTATTGATTCTGTATCCATTATTGAAGAATCAGTCAAAACTTTTAGCACTGAATAATTGCCATGCAAATTGCAGCACTTCAAAGTAATACAAAAATATAAATACACAGATAAAGACTGCTAACTAATAGAAGATTCCAGTTTTGCATATCAAAAGTTTAGTTTGTGCTCTATTTGGGTACAATTCCTTTTACAGCTTTCAGACTTTTTTGCAATATACCCATTATATAAGGCACTGCCACAGGGACGAGAAAAAAGCTAATGTAAAAGGAGCAAATTGCTTGTTAAAGTGACTGCATAAGAAAAACTAAATGATACCTCCAACTGCTCCCAGCTCAAAGGTTGTTTCTTCTTCATGTGGAGAGTTAAAGTCCCCTTTTTTATTTTGACTTTACTTTTCTCACGAAAAATCTCTTTGTTGAAATTCCATAGCCAGTTTCTGCCATCTTGAAAACAAAATTGTTTCTAAGAATTAAAATCTGATCTTTGTTTCTAGAAATATCATACATCTGTAGTTCTATTGACACTGAAGATCAAGTTCGATTTTTGGTCATTATGCCATGTAAACAATTCATAACTTACATGCAACTTAAAGTCCTTAGCAAGTGCTTGTAATATTACCTCTAAAAGAATATTTAGACCTTATCAACCTTCAGATAACTGAAGGACTTTCAGATATCTGAATTAAAACACATAAGGTAGGAAAGAAAGCAAACTTATAATAACAGAATTTCCAAGTTAACCCTTTACCACACAATCACAAGTTTTAACGACCTCAAGGAAGAAGCCTTTTGAAAACATTGTGGGAAAAGGAGAAAAGGCTGGTAACCAGCATTTTCTCTATTTCCCACAAAGTTTTCTGCCCTTTCAGACACAAATCTCATAATTTATGCCACATTTAATTTGTCGTCTGCAAATGCTTTCAATTTGGGCCAGTCTAAAATTTTGTTGTGTGGTAAAGTGTTAAGTCAATTGTAAGAGAATATCAAAGCGTAGAAATCAAGTTTTCCAAATGATTTATTTTCAAGGCAGTTCTGCCCTAACAAGCACATGTAATAGATAGGTTGATCCAAAATCAGACTTGGTCTATGCTGTGTGTGGATCATTGAAAAAATTTTATCTATGCCATCAACAATAGTATATTTAAACAAATTGGGGAGTATGTTGTTGGACTTGATAAGAAAACAAGAGGGCCATGATGGCCCTGTATCGCTCCACTGGCTTATAAATATAAACCATGAAGAGAAGTCTTCACTATATAAGCCCTTATAAAACTTTGACCCCAGGGCTACAGTTGGACTAAATGGGGAATATGTGTATTAGAAGAATAACATGCCAAATTTGGGAGTTCTTGGCCTTATGGCTAGTAACAAGACGGTTTCTGAACTTTTCACTCCATAAACCCATGTAAAACTTGTGACCCCTGGTGCAGGGCCAAACTTGATCCTAGGGCTGTAACTTGGGCCCTCTTTGTAGTTGTCCACTAGATAATGCTATAATTATGCAAAATTTGGTAGCCTAAGCCTTATGGCTATGTACACCAAGATTTAAAAGTTTTTCCCTATGTAAGCCTATGTAAATCTTGTGAACCCCTCCCCCCCAGCATGAGGCCAAATTGATCCCAGGACTATAATTTGGGCACTTTTGGTAGACCCCAACTAGATCAAGCTAAATGCAAAATTTGGTAGCTCTAGGCCTTATGGCTAGGTACAGGAAGATTTTTTAAAGTTTTCTCTATTTAAGCCTATGTAAAACTTGTGACCCCTGGGGCAGAGCCAATTTTGACCCCAGGGCTATAATTTCAAGAAACATGATAGAGGTTTACTACATAAAGCTACATGCCAAATTTGGTAGCCCTATGCCTTATGGTTTCAGACAAGAAGATTTTTAAAGTTTTCTCTATTTAAGCCTATGTAAAACTTGTGACCCCTGGGGCAGAGCCAATTTTGACCCCAGGGCTATAATTTCAAGAAACATGATAGAGGTTTACTACATAAAGCTACATGCCAAATTTGGTAGCCCTATGCCTTATGGTTTCAGACAAGAAGATTTTTAAAGTCTTCTCTATATAAGCCTATGTAAAACTTGTGACCCCTGGGGCAGAGCCAATTTTGACCCCAGGGCTATAATTTCAAGAAACATGATAGAGGTCTACTACATAAAGCTACATGCCAAATTTGGTAGCCCTATGCCTTATGGTTTCAGACAAGAAGATTTTTAAAGATTTCCAATATTTTTCAGTTTTGTTGCCATGGCAACCAGAGTTTTTGAAGGAATCAAATTCTTTCAAGAAATTCTGAAGAGGACCATGGCAGGATCATTTCTGTGAAGTTTCATGAAAATTGCATGGGTAGTTTCAGAGAAGATGTTTGAAATAAAAGTTAACGCACGGACGGACGGACGCACGACGGACACCGGGCCATGACATAAGCCCGCTGGCCTTCGGCCAGTGGAGCTAAAAAAAAACCCTTTGCTTTTCACTTACACCTATATTGTAATTATTAGAACTGTCTTGATGAAGAAACTTGGGACTGTAATGGTAAAGGGCTAAAGGTACCTGAGAGGTTAATAGACACATCTGTATCTGAAAACTGTACATCTAGATTTTTCAGTTGATCATTTCTCATTCCCTCGAGTCTCAAAGACATTGTCACATCTTCATTTGATTGCGTCCAGGATACCTTGGGTTCTAAAATAAAAAAAAGAAACAAGTGCATCTATCTATAACAATATCATAATACATGTAAAGGAACAGTTCTAACACATACTGGAACAGTATACTGTATAAAATAAGTGTACTACAATGGTCTATTATACAGTATATAATTTAACACATTAAATTTTATCCATCATTGGTTTTGACAGTAACCCGTTTTCTACTTAATCTACTAAAATACATGCACTCATAGTCTCATAAATCACTTTGTATGGCACTGTTTTCACTTTTCCTATGTTCTATGAACCAGTAAAAGTGCATGTCCTTGATTTTATTTTAACCCAATAATGATGATGTTGGCAAATATCTCACCTACTGATTACATTAAGTTAAGATTTAACCCTATTACATACAATCCCAAGTTTCAAGAACCTCATGAAGAAGTCTTTTGAAAAAATTGTGGGAAAAGGGAGAAAATGCTGGTAACCAGTATTTTCTCCTTTTTCCTCATTATTTTCTACCCTCGCAGAAACAAATTTCAATTTTTGAGTTACATTTAGGTTGTCTTATAGAACTATAAATGCTTTGAATTTGGACAGGTCTAAAACTTTGTTATTTGTTTAAGAGTTGAGAAAACTGTAAAGTAACTCTGCTTTTGTGCTTTCGCTTTTACAAAAATATTCTAACATGAAGAAAGACATGAGATCATTACAAATAAAAAATGTTTTTCCCAGTAGTAATGTCTTGACTAATTGACAAAAGATGAAATTATATGTAACAAGCATTCTCTTTCCTAGCTAAAATGTTACTTGCATGTATTTCTGTACAAAAAGTGTCCATGAATCATGCTTTTCAATTTCCATATATGGACTTTACAAAGCTGTTCTGACTACAAATTTGCTTCAATCCACGATGAATCCATGCAGAACTAGTGTGGCAGGTAAGCACTGTGTCAGGGAACACTTTCAATTTGGTATTCGTAATCATACCTCTAACCCCTACTGCTGTAACTGATATTTAACCCTTTCCCACACAACAAATTTTAGACTCTCCCACATTCAAACAATCAGCAGACAACAAATTCAAAATTAATACAAATGTGCTTAAGCTCTCTGATAAGATAGAAAACATTTTGGGAAAAGAAGAAAATGCTGCTTACCAGCATTTTCTCCTTTTCCCAAATTTTTTCAAAAGGCCTCTTTCTCAGGGTTGTTTAAAGTCGGGATTGTGTGGTAAAGAGTTAAGTGATTGCCCATCTGTCATGGAGACCAAATAAAAACTGTCTTTGGGACCGCCCAGCAATAGTGGCTATACCAACCTATACCCTCATGGGGATCGTATATAACAATTTGTAATTTACAATTGCTGGACCTCAGCGTTATATGGCCTAGTCACAGATTTCTCCTCATACAGATAACTGTCCCTGAATGTGATTTTAGTTTATGACAGGTAGCATCCAGTAACAGAGACAATCAAGACTAAAATGGTAGAAATCTCAGCACAGACTTGTCAGAAAATTTGTGCACATGTTTAAAATTTTATCTAGTGCGCATGTTTTTATTTTCACAAATTGACAACAAATATAGAATTTGAACATACTTGTTGCTTGCATATTCAATTATCCTTTGTTTCAAATACATGCACATGTAGCCTTGGCACACGCAAGTTCACGGTGCTCAAGGTTTGATAAAGATATATGACAATATTTTCACAGAGTATAAAATCAACTGAAATCATTTTTTTCTTTCATGTTTTAGCTAGCATCATAGAAAATATCATTCAATTTCATTCACATTTTTGAAAGAAAACCGACTTTGAACAGCTTCACCATCCTGCAGCCATTTTGAAATTGAATCAAGTGACTTAACTGGAATCCATCAAAAACTCATTGTAACTTGATACAGTTGGCGCCAATTTGTAATCACATGATTTGAAAATATTGCCACATGATCTAGCAGATGATCTAAATACGTCATCATGTCTGTTTGTCAGTAAAATGAAGGATTTTAGGAGGTCAGACAAGCTGCTAGATGGCACCCATGTTTGTTATGTCTGAAAAATACCAGTTACCATGAAGCAAAATGTACCGTGAACTTACATGTCTTGACTATACAAGTATTCCCAAACAATTAACATAAGAAAAAAAAAGTTTAATTCCTTTACTTTCCCCGAAATAGACATAAAATGACTGCCAAATACATTTTTTTTTTTTTTTGAAGTTTTATACATTATAAACAACTTCCAAAAGCATGTTAGGTAATATAACATTTAATAATTTGCCCTTGGTCACCTGTGTCACTAAAAATTAACTGCATTTTGCTGCAATACAGATTAAACTGACAGAACAGAAATTCAGTAAAGCATACCAGCTTTTCTACCAGAAATTTAACAATGGACTTGAAATGGTATGGTGCACAGTAAATGTCCAAATATGAAAAGCAGCATTGTAACGTCTCATTATTGAGACTAAGATTTCTCTGAGATTTGAATCCAAGCTGTGCTGTTTGCAGTGTTCACCCAGGTAGCTCAGTGGTTAGTGTATCTGACTCATGACCTGATGCTTGTGAGTTTGATACCTGGTTGAGGCAAACTTTCTTTCCATCCATTTTTTGCCCCTCACCACAAATGCACACAAGAAAAGTTGTCAGTGGCTTTGGAAAGGAAGTTGAGTCAGTACTGGTGAGAGAAAGCCAGGAAACACGAGTGCGTCACTGACGACCATGATATGACCTGAGCTGTTAAAATGGCGTTAAACTCCAATACAAGCCAAACCGTTTGCAGTGATGTATGGAGATGAACTTTGACTAGATCTACCTGACAAAATTTTAGACATGTCAAAATTGAAAGCATTTGCCAAAGACAAATAAAATATGTCTCAAATGATAAAATCTGTCTTCATAAAGATAAAAAACATTGTGGGAAAACGAGAAATGTGGGTTGACAATATTTACTCCATTTTATTTATTGATTTCAAAAGGTTTCTATCTCAGGTTCATTAAACACCCAGATTATACAGTAAATGGTTATGGTAGCAGAAGTTATCGCCGACTGTCCTTGGATCATGCCTATCATTGGATCGTGCCCTCATGTGTGTCAGTGATAGCGATGAATCGGGTGAGAAGAAAATGTCATAAATTAAGTTGCCAGCTTTTGACTTCCTTCCTGGAGTTACGTTACCGAAAGTTGCATCAAACTGCATTTTAAAAGAGCAAATATAGGCTTAATTCGAGACATGTCCTCAAAATGACATAATTTTCTCATTCCCATTTTTTCAAATACATTTTATAGCCATAAAACACCTATAATATTTTTCCAACATGTCAGTATTTTCGCATGGCATTTTTCAATGTGTTTTGTTTACGATAATCCCACCCACTTTTTCAACAGTAAGGCAAAATCAATTCATCATTATGTGTTTCACGGAAGGCCTGGGGGTCCTTATATATTTTCAGTCCTGTAATAATGCATTTATCAGCTATGACATAAAAAAATGTCAGTTCTAGTGAGAAAAGAATTCCAAACTTTTTTCTGTGTCAGTGCTCCAGTCAGGGTAAAAAAGGGCAGGCTGCTGGGGTTAAGAAGGGCACTTCAAGGTGTTAAGCACCAAAGGGGGAGGGGTGTCTTCCTCCCATGGGGGGAGGTAGGGGGCTCCCCCAAGAAAATTTATAGTGATTTTGACCCTATTGACAGTTTTCCCTGCATTTTCTGACATTAGGGTTTTTTAACACAGAAATAATTCTGTCATAGTGGCTTATATAGATCTTCCAGCTTCATCTTGCCAAGGAAACCATTTTCCATGATAAGCAGTCAGTTTCTTGTGTGGTTTAGCTGGGTCCAGGAGCATTACAAGTAATCTTAAGGATACGATAATCTGTTTAATAGAACATGAAAGACAATGATGGATAATCGCCTCGATTGTTCCCATTAATAAAATACAGACTCGTAACATACAGTTGCAGTCGATCTTTTCACACTTCGCTACCTGGTGAGGATTAGTGACACCCTGTTAATTGAATTGCATATTAAGCACCGGATATCCATGTAGTCTTAAACAGACTCATGGCCTAATTTAGAATACAGAGCATAATAATGCTTAACATAGAAGTATCAAGCGCGTTTATAAACAACAGGGTGTTCAGAAAAAGGGCAGGGCATCCAGAAAAAAGGCAGGGTGTCCAGAAGGGGCAGGGCGTCGCGCCTTTCTATTCCCTGCTAGCTGGAACACTGTGTATAAATCCAAAAGTATCCTGTACAGTGTACAATTTCATTCCTAAGTTAACATAACAATGATAAACCGTGATTGAAATTAGCCTGGCAGGAACAAGACAGTTCCCTGACAAAACAGTTCCCCAACACAAGTTTTCAAGACAGTTTCCTGACAGATTTGGAGACAGTTCCCCAACACTTTTGAAGACAGTTCCCCGACTCTATGTCAAATGGTTGATGAAGGATTGAATGGATAAACGATGTTTGGTGTTTGTACCTGTGATTGACGAGTATGTTTGGTCACCTTGAGATTTTCTGTAATTTTCTATGATTGCAATGTGAAATGTCTAGTTTCTTTTAAGTTTATAAAGCTTTGTTTGACGGGTCAGTTTGATTACCCTTCATTTAACATGTATGTTAAAACAGGAGGATTATGGACTGAGTTTACAACGTAAACTGAAAAACTACTTCACCCCCTTCTCTCTCTCTCTAGATCGCTTGCTCTACGCACACAAGAACGTACAAAATATCAAAAGAATTCAAAGAATTAACTTTTGAACACTCTTTCTAAAAGTCTCGCATTTTCATAACAATTTTGAATAATCATGAGTTCACCCATTAGAGAATAAGTATGGGTCCGTCATTATACTAGAATTCTTCATTACAACGTACTAATAATCAAACCACAATACACCAATTATCCAAAAATATTCAAATTTCTCATCAATATCAATCATAAATATCAGTAACAGGTTCTTTGACATGGATCAAAAGTGTCGGGGAATTGTCTTCAAAAGTGTTGGGGACCGGTCTCCAAATCTGTCGGGGAACTGTCTTGAAAACTTGTAACGAGGAACTGTCTTGTCGGGGAACTGTCTTGATACCAGCTTGGCCTGTAAAGGAAGTGGGTATGACGTCATCTATCCGGGGCATGGTTCATGGACAGTACCTTCTGAGAAATAGAATGTGATTGAGGTTGGTTTTCAATGTAAACAGTTAAAATAATTAGAAGCTATAAGAAATAAAACAACAACATGCATACAAAGTGCATGCTGTCAGTTATTTCTCAAGGTAGTATTATTAACAATATCTCCATAGATTTACGTCTGGTTCTTGCTTATGGACACGAATCATGGACGGTCGAGGACACAAAACCTTGAAAAAAAATTATACCCCAGGGCAGAATGACATTGAAATTGGAAAGGCCTAAACAGAACCAAAAAAATTAAAAAAAAAAACATATCATCTATGATAACGACAGCAATGAATAATTTGCTTAAAGCCTATATGCACTTTTGGAAAGTTTCGACTGGCCGCTCCTCATGTTGTCCAAATGTTTCTTCCGCTTAGACAGAACCGCACAGTCGTCTTTTTCAGTCGTCTGGTCGTCAGACATGCCGGGGTCACACGGTTCGCCAATCTCTTCCGTTTCATCAAAATGATGGAGGTCACCAACGACGTGCCTCCTTTTACAACCAATTTTATCTATTTTTGATTGATATCAAGTACCAAATGCGTTCATGTTAACAGTAATAACCAAACAGAGTGCTTTTCAGTCCTTTTTCATTGATTTCGGAACAGGTCCCGACCGTGAAATTAATCAACCAATCACAAGGCTCGTTTCATCTATTTTTGTGTGAATTCTACCCAATGTAAACATGCAACGAAAAGGAAATTTTTGTTTGTGAAGTATCGGTAATTATGTAATTACCGGCAACTTTTCGATATGAAATGCACGCTTTGGAGAAGGTTAAGGTATGTTATAAAGGCCAAAACTGTATAGTTTTAATGTACAAATAAACTAAACAAATGAGTGAAAAGATTTTGAAAAATTGCCGGATAGATAAACTAATCAACTAATCAAGAGGACTCCGTATCATGCTCTCCTAATCCCGGTCGGCTATTAATCTTTGATAGCTATCTGTTTATCGCTTCCGTTATTATTACAAAGTAACGTCCGAATGACAGAAAAGGAATCAAGAAATATCTTTTTTAAATTTTGAAAAATTAAAAAAAAAATAACAATAATAATAAAAAAAAAAAAAAAAAAAGATGGCGTAAATTTGCCAGCAAATATGCAGACCAAACAGTAAGTTAAAAGCCAGCACATTCAGCTACGTGGAAAAATGAACGGACCGGAACCCAGGCTAGTAAGGACCGAAACTTGTCGCTGCTGGTCAATTTATTATATGTCAATGGACCAGTCTACCTCATGATTCAGTCGGTTGTTAAAATAAATGGCTATTATGGATCCATAATTATGCGATAGCTTGATTGATACAATGTATCAGAAGATGCATTATTATTAAGCCCCTCTTTGCCATTACGCGGCTCATACAAATTATGAAAATATGCATTGATAAATATTTTAGCCGAATCTGGTCAAAGTGTCATTATGTGTCACATTTTATTTTAAGGTTTAATGTGACAGCTTGGAAGCTGTACATATTTCGAGGTGACAGTTTGGAAAGTGTTTTCAAAAGTGAATTGTATCCTTTCTGCGCCATTGGCGAAAACATGTGTTTTTGCCTACGGCATATATCAAGATCAGATTGCGAAGTACGTGCATTTCGATCTTTGATATACCGTCCACGTGTTTTATGAAGCCTGTAAGGCAGTAATCTTTCCTAGTTTCCGTGGACTGTATATACAGCTAAGACAGAGATCGAGTTTATATACTTTGCGCTTAAAAGGCAAATCAACAGGTTTCAGAAAATGCTAATTTTTAAAACTACTTTTATCGGTTGGTGCTTTGGTAATGTTGTAATTCGGGAAAAGAAAAAAAAAAAAAAAAACAGTATAACTTACTTTATTCTAATTTATATTTCTGCTTAATACTTTTTACGACATCGCTTATTTCCCTTAGTTATTTGTTGCGTCGGGTTGCGTCCCTTGATTT
This sequence comes from Tridacna gigas, assembly GCA_945859785.2. Lineage (NCBI taxonomy): Eukaryota > Metazoa > Mollusca > Bivalvia > Cardiida > Cardiidae > Tridacna > Tridacna gigas. The sequence goes on from OX244036.2 coordinate 43,831,366, forward strand.
ATGACGTCATAGGAGTGCTTGTTTCAAAATGGACGTTGTTGACCATAGCGATTTGAGCGATATTGAAGACGAAGAAATAGACGATTCTGGCCATTAAGAATGTACATGTTCAAACCAGTGTGTAAAGAAAATAATACACTTTCGGAGGATGAGAGGGTCGATGACAATAATTTTTCGTCTGTTGATGACCATGAAAATGACGATGTGGTGTCGGACGTTTCAACCTGGCGTGCATTGGAATTTGATTGCAAGGTGTTTCAGGCAGTTTCTAAATTTTGTTAATTTATTCATTGATATTGCTGCGGCAAGGGCTATGTTTCTTTTTACCAGAACCTCGCACAATATTTTTCTCAAGCCAATGGCTGCTTTTCCACATAACCACCTTTAAAACAATGATCAGTAGTGGGACTATCATCAATCTTCGGAAAGGATATTGGCCCAGCTCGGGATTCGAACCTGCAACCCCCCGATTTCAAATCCAGGGTCCGTATTCACAAACTATCCTTAAGAAATTTCTTATTCTCAAGGATTTTCGAAAGTTGTGTTACTTCCCAAGCATAGAATCTGACTTAGAACAAAATACAGAATGGTTGGTGAATACGGATCCTGTAGTTGTGGATTAACCATTTCCGAAAGAGTCCCGAGTTTTAACGACCTCCAAGGCTTTGGGAAACATTAAGGGAAAACGAGACATTATTATACTGCAAAGAAACTCCTCGCGATCTGATTGGGTAATATGCTCCGTATATATAGTGATGTACACTGGCAGCTCCCAGGGTACATAACAGCAAAATCAAAGATGGAAGCGTCGGGTTGTCATCAAAACAAACAGTGAACTGTATTGTAACGTTAAAAATCAAAGTGCTGTAAACACTGTAATCGGTCGACATTGAATAATTAGAGGTTTGAAATCACAAATCAAATGGTAGATGTTTGAACTATGTATGGGACAAAAAATCCTACACCGTTACAAGTGAGCCACGTAGGATCTCACTTTTTTAAGCTGTCTTTGACAAACTGGTAGTTTAACGATTGGTTAAAATATAGGCTATGTTTGCCAACCGACAGCAATAGAACGTAAAAGATATGAGACAGTTCTGATCAGCAATACCCATTATCAAGTTTAAGATATCACTCATCATGAACAGCAGTACCTACCAACCCTTTAAAAGAGTGAAAAAATACATAAATTCTTTTCTGTAACTTTGGCAACTTTGGTAACTGTATTGTAACATATAAAAGCCGTATAAAATATGTCTGCATTATAACTTTGGAATTGTTTACTTTTGGCAGCTTGTGGGCCTTTCATTTTTCCATTTTTAACAAGACATCGTATTTATCCTGACAAACTTTCCTACCTATTTTTTAGCGGGCCAAATCGTCCAGTCCAAACGTCTGCTGGCAAATTTCTCCTACATTATACTTTCAAAGAATGTAGATACCCAATAGCTCCATAACCATCAACTCTTTACCAAATGATAAAATTCTAGACTCGTCCAAATCAAAAGCGTCTGCACATGACGAATTAAACGTAGGACAAATGATGATTTGAATCTTTGAAAGGGTAAAAAAACATGGGAAAAGGAGAAAATGGTAATCTGCATTTTCCCCTTTTCTCACAATGTTTTCAACTTCTTTCTCATGGCCATTATGAAAGGATAGTTTGGTTTAGAGTTAAAACACTCAGTTAATCGACTAGCCTTTTACAGTCAGGAAAACAATATCAAACATTAGGCTACAATGGTCGGTTTTTTTCCCCCCCATATACATCTCAAATAAACAGACAATTAGATCTAAGATATGACAGTCTGATCTTTATCTTTTATTGTCTTCAAAAGCGACTTTACTTGTCCATAGCCAACAAATGTCATTGTATTTGAGTCATTCTAATCAGCAAAAGCATAACTGCGGTAGCTTTGATCTCTTTATCTGAGATGTGGAAAGGATGAGAATCGACCAATATGGAATAGCTGATGAGACAAACATGTTGCTGACATTTGCACGCTTAGAGCGCTAAATTGTTAAAATAGACATGTTAAGTTGGAAAAGCAGCCTAAATATTGCAGGACCATTGCTGTCTTGAGTAGAAGAACTCGGAAAACTGGCATGACAGATCCAAGATCTGACTGCATGTTCTAAGCAGTCTGGTCTGAATCTGTAGTCCCTGCAAAGACTTTTTCCCTGGTCCGTTTATTCAGATATGGAGAATATAACAGTAAGTTTGTGTTACAGTTTCAGTGCCATGGCTGGAAGGAGAGGAAGAGGGGCTGTGAAAACAATTTACAGTTTCAGGGTTTTTTTATCCTCAATGAAAATGTTCTATTTGACAAAAGTTTGAAAATTTTGAAAATCTTTCAAATGGGTGAAAAACGCTGTGTAAAAAAGAGAACATGCTGAATATATGTAGTTTCTCCAACTATATTTTCAAAGCCCCATAGGAGTGTCTGGTCAAGGGTTAACAGACTGATTCTAGTCTGTAGAAACTCACCAAGAAGAAACGTGTAAGTGACTGTGTAAAATGGTAGTGCCATGGCTGGAAGGAGAGGAAGAGGGGCTGTGAAAACAATTTAACCCTTATCCCGCTAAAACATTGAATTGACATTTCAAACCGGTAGTAAAACCCGAATAATTCTATGTCAAAGTAAGTCTTATTCTTTTTGGAAAAAGAAATATCTCCTTATCGGACAGTATAGATCCAAGATCAGACTGCACGTTCTGTGCAGTCTGATCTTGATCTATACTATCCGCAAAAAGGACAGTGAGTCGCACTTAGCAGCCTAAGGGTTACTACATCATACGCAGAAAGATGCGTAATCAGGTAGTATTGTGGATGGACAGTCTGGGCACTAAGGTTGAAAGCGGTGAATCGCCAGTCCTGAAAATGTTTACGTAATGGCCTGTCCGCGAGGGCCATAACCTTTAGACAACTCTATACCCTTTGTCCCCACAGCTTCACACGCTTCGCCTCACATATACGATCCCTGCATTCAACGACCAACGGTCGGTTACTATTTTAACGCTGTTACGATTTGCATTTACATCAGTTTTCTCTTAGGGATAGCAATCTAAATTTTCATTTTTTTTAAAGCAATGTTTCCTTACAAACTCCTTTCCGTTGCGATTTTATTCCCCTCAAGACCAAAATGACCTATCATCATTTCAACACCTGCTACATATACGGAGAGCACTCGTCACAACTCGGCCGATCCCGTAACTACGTATAACTATCAACGGATCACTCGAAATTTGCCAAATGATATGGACAGCAGACGACTACAGGATGTGTTCACATCACCCGATACACTTGATTCGCACTCGTTTCATTCATAAAGTTGCTGCTAATCACTGACCCTATTTCTTATAATCGTGTTGAAAGTAAACTGCTCCAGTTTTTGTTGGCCAGAGATTTTGATGATACTCTAATTATGCCATATTTCAATACTAAACAAATTGTAGCCGCCGTTTATTACATAATTTAAAAGTTATAATGGGATTACTTGACATTACTTAACGCCTGTTTAGCGCTAATTACTATTCCTGAGCTTATCTGGGTCAAAAGTGCGCTTATCTGGGTCAAAAGTAGTTTTTGTAATAAGGTCATCACAGCAGGCATAAGCGTTAAAACGCTGTAAGTAAAAGCTGTTACGAGTTGCAGTCACATCAGTTTGCCCTGAGCAGACGGGTTTCCGAAGTTTGCCATCTCTCTAATCGGTCTACCGACCGATTAAAAATGATAAACTAATGGTCGACTGAAACAGCTAATGGTCTTTTACTTTTGCCAACAATATCATAAAATGAATAGTTACTAACCTTAGAGTTGACTATTCCATGTTTAACTAAAAATACATGGAATGGCTGTCGCAGTGACTTCATGCACCAAACTGCAGGTTTTACCTAGGTTTCAGTGACGTCAGTTTTCAGTGACGTCATTTTTCGGTGTGTTTATGTGTGTGATGTTTGTAACTATATATGCCTTTAACCCTGAAAGGGTATAGTTGTGCATTAAATTAAATTCTAATTCTAATTCTAAAAAATGGCATAGGCCACTGAAATTCCATTGGTCTATTACCGGACAACGAAATTTTCCTTATCGGACACCGTTACTATAAATAGCACATTGGCAACTGTCTATATTTTAAATAATAAGACAAGGTGTGCAACGAAATCGAAGAAAATTTTTACACCTGTACCTTTTCAGAGATAACATTTTACCGAAAATTGAAAAATAAAGCTAGTTACCGTTGCAGACGGGTTCGCAAACGATTTTTCTTGTGTACCCTGACCTTCGAAAGTTCCAAACAGCTCTTTTGATCAAGCTGTAGCTCTGATCCGAAAATTTTTAAAAAGCTTCCACATTTTCCGGATCGCCATGCGCTGACGTAACACAATTTATAATCCCGCAGCGAATTATACTGCGGCTATTTTTTTTTTTTTTTTTTTCAAACAAAGATATAAAATTCTTTTCTTAATATATTGATGAAATTATCAAATTAATATTTCGTCCGTTATAATTTATCTTTTCATTTAATCCAGTATCACGATTTTCATCTTCCATTTCGTATACATGTAATTTCAAATTTACCGTTTATTGGTCAAGAACTTTGGCGCGTCTTTTTGATAGTAAATTCACGTGAGTTATAATTCACTGCGTCATAATGAATTATGTGACGTCAGCGCATGGCGATTCGGAAAATGTAGAATCTTTTTAATTTTTTTAAGATCAGAGCTATTGCTTGATCGCAAGAGCCGTTTGGAACTTTCTAAGGTCAGGGTACTCAAGAAAAATCAGTTGTGAACCCATCTGCAACGGTAACTAGGTTTATTTTTCCGTTTTTGGTTAAATATCATCTCTGAAAGGGGACGGGGTAAAAATTTTCTTCGATTTCGTTGCACACCTTGTCTTATTATATACAACATAGAGGCAGTCCCCAATGTGCTATTTATAGTAACGATGTAAATGAAAATTTGAGTAATCCCTGATATACAGGCGATGCACCATATTCGCAAGTATTCGATGATCAACCAAGAAAAATGTTAGTGTTGTGTAACAGAGCAATGGAGCTTCAAAGGCCTGTGGTATTGGGCACTCGGAGAAGAAATTCGATTTCGTAAACGTACTCGATTTGTGAGAAGATAAAACACGGGAATTTTGATAAATACACGTTGGAATGGTAAAGCTTTGCAATATAGCCTAATGAATTCGTTGTACGCAAGCCAAGTGGCAGGGGACTTCGAAACTTCAGGGTTCCTGAGTGGTTCAGTGGTTGAGACGTTGGGTTTGTAATAAAAATTTTTAATCTGGTGCTTGGCGCTTGATGGTGCAAAGACACTTTCCATCTGTAACCAAATAAGACATTCTCTGTGAAAAGGGGCTAAATGCATCTGCAAAAAGTATCGACCCATGTTAGCCTCCAAAGGGTAGAAACTTCTTGTTATAGGTCAATTTTCTGCATGTCAAAGGGCAGGTGTACCCTAGTCGGTTGTTATTAAAATGGATTTTATGGATCCATAATTAAGTGATGACTTGCTCAGTACTATGTGTCACAGAGATGCACCAGCCTCCCTTTTCCAGACCATGACTCAATTATATTTAAGACTTGTGTTATAGGAGACTATTGGGGGTGAATGATGTTAAAAAAAAAAAGTACCTGTATAGTGATGCAACGCTCTGTGAAGCCAAAGTCTAGGGCTACTGGCCCAACAACACATGAGTAATAACGGGTATGTTGCAATACCAACTTGGTTACTCGTAGTTTTTATTCTTTATTTCATATCAATTGTAAAACAAGGTTTTACAATACAGTACATCCATTTTCGATGATCGCTTCCTGAAACCGAACCCGAGTATTCGGAACGTGATGGTAATAGTTCCAAAGTCCTCCTCTTCACAGATGAATTAGCATGGACTTTTTTAAACGAGCTGAAATGAGACAATCAAACAGACGGAACTACTTTTGACTCTTACTCAATGGTATTTTAATCTCCAAATCTTTGGCATTTGACCCTTTGCCACACAATCCCGACTTTTAACGACCCTGAAAGGAAAGGCTTTTGAAAACATTGTAGAAAAAGGAGAAAATGCTGGTAACCAGCATTTTCTCCTTTTTCCACAAAGGTTTCTATCCAATCAAAACGAGAAATTATCATTTTAGCAGCATTTAATTTGTCGTCTGCAAATGCTTTCAATTTGGTCCATTCCAAAATTTTGTCGTTTGGTAAAGAGTTAAAGTTTACATCTTGGAGCAAAGCTCTATAGACCCAATTCCCAGTACTGGTGACATCCAGAAAACGAATGAATACGCTTACCTATATATTCGTATTCAATGTCACAATGCTCTGTTTTACTCACATATTTACACTTTACAGGATGACAAAACTTTTACTTGTCCAAATATTAGCATTTTGCAGACCGTAAAATCATTTGTGCTTCAAGTGATGGGATTTTTGTCTGTAAACGGGAAGAAGACATTGTTCGAAAGGGAAAAAGTTGGTTTCCAGCATCTTTCCTTTTTTAACTTTCTTTCCCCCCCCCCTTTTTTTTTTTTTTTTTTATTCTAATAATAATAATAATGTAATTAGGACACAGGATAGTTTGGTAAGAGTTAAGATCTATTGTAAGATCTTACAACGTAGAATACTAGTATCCACTCTCGATGATTGCTTGCTCGAGACCTTATGCTGGGTAGTCGTGCATCACAGTGCGAGCACTATAAAATAATTCCAGAAACCAATCATCCAGTGATAAATATAAGTTGTAAAACTTGTAAACATATTTTTTAATACCCGGGCCTTAGCATACTGGCAATAAGCTTGGTACAAGCTGCAAGATACCAATAAATTTCTACTCAGTGTTTTGTGTTGGTTTAAGCCATTGCTAACTGCACCTTTTGCGCATCTGGACTATGCGCTTTCCCAAAGTGGTTATGTAGCTCAAAATTACACTTATTAACTCTATATCTTTTGGTTTTATCACTAAATTTTTTCCATGAAATACGGAAGAAAAATACATTTTCCCAAAGTTAAAAACTGAAACAATTCTCGATTTTCTTTTCATGTGTGAAAAGTTCAAATAGTCCTATGACAGGCCGAAAAGATGAGTCGGTGATTTGTTTTGTTATAGTTTTACGCTATAGTATATAACAAACTTTAGACATGTCATAGTTGACAGCATTTACCGATGACAACCTCATGTGAATCAAACTACTGCTATTTGTCTTTCAAAGGATAGAAAACATTGTGGGAAAAAGAGACCAGCATGTTTCTTTTCCAAAGTTTTCACAAGTTTTTTTTTTTTTTCAGGGTCGTTAAGACAAGGAACCATTTGGTAAAGAGTTAAAGAAAAAAATAAGTCTTGGTCCTGTTTAGAGTTTTTTGCTAGAGTTTGCCATTTGCATTTGTCTGACACCACCACAATTCGTTCATATTTAGGTTATGTTAGTCAATAGTATCACTGACAGACTGACAGAAATAAAGAATAAATTTTAGGGGTTACCGACTTCATCCCGCACCCGATGAATACATTCCTTACAGGAAAAATGTCCGTCTCGTAAATCTATCCCTAGACATATTGTATTTGTATGCGTTTTTTTTTTTGTTTGGCCGATGTAAAAACGTGTTCTGAAAAGTTTTTCAGTTATATCGTGGCGGCCAGTTTACCTATCAAAGCGTTCCTGATGCATTAAAAACAGAGATGACAAGTTAAAGGACAGAAAGGCATTGTTTCCTAATAATATTGAAAACCTGCGGGTGGGGGGAAACATTGTTACAAGCACTTGCTCCTTTTGCTAACAAGCAAAGGGGAGTGTAAGCTCTTAATCACATAAAAAACGTTGTGGGAACGGGAGCCATTTCTTGTTAAATGCCATTGCTAACTTGCCAAATCTGTTTTTGAGTAGTCGTTTGTACCACGAAAGATCGAATCTACTTACAGAGGCTATCATAACTGTTTTATATATATTCTGGGTGGAAAGGGGGTGTTCCCTAGACCCCTTTAACCCTGTTTTTTTCTCTCCAAAACACAGATATGAAGTTCAAAACTTCCTTTATAACTCTTCACTAGACAACAAAATTTTAGCCTGGTCCAAATAGAAAGTATCTGCAGACGACAAATCAAATGTTACATATGTAATGAATTTTTATGAAAGGGTAGAAAACATTGCAAGAAAGGAGAAAATGCTGGTTACCAACATTTTCTCCTTTTCCTACAATGTTTTGAAAAAGTCCTTTTCCCTGGGTTCATTAGAACCCTGGATTGTGTGTTAAAGGGTTAAATGATATCGTTTGTTCTTCTTTGTGATGTTGCTAAATGAGCGATATTTTGACATTACAGACTACTCGACCGGATAATTCAGAGGTTAGCGTATCTGACTCGTTACATGGTGGTTGCGGGTCCGACACCCAGTTGAGGCAAACTTTCTTTCCGGCGATTTTTCGCCTCTCAACTCTGATGCATGTGAGAAATGTAATCAGTTGCTTGGAAAGAAAGTTGAGTCAGAACTGGTATAAGAAAGCCAGGAAACAATGTGCGCTGACTGCCGTGACATTACATAAGCTGTTAAAACGGTGTTAAACTTGAATACAAACAAACATACATTACAGACTATAGCTTTATGCCACGCAATTGGTAAAAGCTAATCTACCGGAATTTAAGTACATGTACTATGCTTGCACGGAAAAGTGTAGTTACATGCTAGCTTAAAAATTATTGCCACCGACATTACTTTCACTGATATGGGCGTCTATTCTGAGAACAGACTCATACACATGTATTGTCTTCTGTCCAAATAATAGTAATTCAGGGAACAGGAAACATATGCATAAAAGTAAGCCACTCGAGTTTGACGTGTCATCTGTTTCCTTTTATTATAACTGAAGACGTCGCTCTTGATTCAAAATTGTGTTGATGACATCTCGGGGAAAGATCGGTTGATTTTCGTCCTGGTCAGGATCGAAAGTTTAAGACCTTAGCTTCTATGTTTCAAAGTAACAACAGAAGACAACTTATGATAAACTTTGTTTTATGCTTTTCAGTAGTTTGTAGAAATCTAACAGTGAATTCTATCGGCCTTTTATTGCATAAAACGTACGTTTCCGGGCCGTTATATAGGCACGTATTAACGGGGAAACCGGGCGTTAACGGTAGAAAACGTGTATTAATCAGTAAATTCACGCGCCGTTGACCCCGGCTTTTTACTTTCATTATCCTCAGTCCGGGCCTACCTTGTAAACAATGTACGCTGAACGTTTGTTCTTGCTATACATCCCCAGACTCCGACAAAAAAAGCTGTTGTACCATATTAGATCTTTTTATGGCTTGGCTTTGATGATTCTAGTACACCACAAAAGGAATCTTACGCAGAATCTTGGTGTTATCGAGATCTGAGCAAAAAATCAATCGTGATGCTCTCTACATCCCACCCACTTTCTTAACGTGGTCGGCAGTTCCTTCGCTTGAAATACATGTCTCTTTGACGTCTTTCAGTTGAAGAAATTTCATATCCACTCATTTATCCTAGTTGTAATCGATTCAAACTTGTGCAAGTTAATCCCATACAAGCCTACTATGTATTAAATATCAGTAGAAGTGAATTACAGCATAAGATCGAAACAGTGGCACAGGACTATGGCCCTTCATTACGCGTAACAAAAATTTCATCGCCGAATTCCGGTTTTGACCAGTATAGGTCCAGTACATTTCAAGCTCGTTTCTTTGCATCTCTTTGGAAATATTTTTTGCTTTCGTTGCAAATTACATGTATTGCTAAAACACATTTACTGTATGCAATGATACTGTTAATTCGCGTTTTTTTTCGGTCGTTTACATTCGCAGAGGCCGTCAAAATGGTTAAACGCTCTTCTCACTCTTCGCGCTCGGGCATTCGAGCCTCTGCGAATCGTAACGACCTTAAAAACGTGAATTAACCTTATGTTACGGGCGAAACCCGAAATGAGCGAAGCTCGTTTTGCGCTAACACCGGTACCGCTCTAGATTTTTTAACCTCGTTCTGGATTTTAGTTAAATCTAGATGGGGATGGCTTAAAAACCGTGTGTCTTTCGGTTAGTCGCACAGCGTCACAGGTATCACAACCTTCCGCAAATTTACTTAATTGGTCAAAAATGACATTAGCCTAATTATTTACCTATCGAATAAGTATTTAAAAATCATCGCCATTTTAATGAGTACAGACTATCTAATCTCAAACTCACTTAAAATTAGCGTATTAAACGTTTAATTTTGTATAAATATCCCCCATTTTCCATGCTAGAAAATAATGACATCATGAATTAGGCCTAGGCTATTTTTACGTCATGCTCGAGCAGGTTTTTTTCTCGCGGAAAAATATTGTGTGAAAGAAATCATGACACAACTATTATTTTGACGTTTCAAAAAGCCATTTATAGAGAATGGGGGATTTAAGTTTTAGATCTAGAGCAAAGTCAGGAAATGTCGACCCCTTAGCGTAAATCCAAGCTTTCCTTGACGGCTTGAGAAATTTATCTCGAAAACGTCATTAAGCGTCCGTGAAACAAAATATCTATCGGGTCATTTCATCCAGTCAAATACTTCGTAACTGTCTGCAGAAATGTAGTAAAGGACAGCTAAACGTACTTGTGACGTCTTTTAATATCGACCCCAGGAGAATAATATCACACCCCTTCTTAGCAGATAATATCGACTCCTATATTATTTCTGAAATAAGGATGAATTTTCAGTCCATTGCAGATACGATAACTTTAAAGATAGTTGATACTTTATTAAAAGTTCAACAGTGAGCAAGAATAGTTTATTTCAAGGGCACATTAATGCTGGGCAATGTTGGGACCTAGAATTTGTATTCAGATTTTAACCCCTCTTCTGAAATATTAACCATTTGCTTGTATCACATTTTAACTTAATTCTGATACATACCATCGTTTTCTATAAACTCTGGATGACTGAAACTTACAAAAAGCATTCTTATGTTGAAAATTCGGAAATGAAATATATTTTACCCACCTTAGGACACGGGATAATATTGAGGAGTTGATTAAGTATTCGTGTTTTTTCTTCATTTGGCAGGGTAAGTGGTGTAATGGGTAGTTTAAAATTACGCGATTATGCAAAATGATGATGTCACAATTCATATATTTCCCCAGGAGGTACCAAAATAGGAAAATTAATGGGGGGGGGGGGGGGTCGGTATGTCCGGGGGTTCCGAATTACCCGACTTTGCTCTATTTTATTTTCCTTATTTGTTTATTTTCATAATAAATATATCTATTCACATGTTCTGAGAGCTTGCTTACAGATCTAGAACTAAAAGTGTTTTTCTTTATCCATAAACAGGATATCTAGATCTACCCGACAGTTCAGCAAGTTTCTTTCTTAGGATTGCTGATAGTCAAATGTTGCGACAGGATACATTCCTCTCTCACCACTGATCATTGTTTCGAAAATGGACGCTCAGGAAAACAAATAGGGAAAAAAAGCAATAAATAATCTGATTTTGGCGATCTACGCACTCTGATTAAAAAACTCAGATAAAACATGGGTAGGTACATCGGCCGACATGGTAGATCTATACCTGAAATAATGTCGAAAAACGGCGTTACACACCATACAAAGAAATCAGAGCGCGTACATCGTCTTAGTTAGATTATTTGTACTTTATTCTTCTGTCTGCAGTTGTCTCTTGTTAGCACAGCAATCGATTGTGAGACTTCAACATAGATATAGGGTCCTCGTTAATCACAGGTAGGATTACAAATCATCTGTTTCTACCCATATATCCCTAACCATCCGGATACCGAATTAATTTTTAACCCTTTACCACACAATCCCGACTTTTAACGACCCTGCGGAAAAAGCCTTTTGAAAACATTGTGGGAAAAGGAGAAAATGCTGGTAACCAGCATTTTCTCCTTTCCCCGCAATGTTTTCTTCCCTATCAAAGGCAAATTCCATCAATTTAGCGACATTGAACTTGTCGTCTGCAAATGTTTTCAATTTGGACAAGTCTACATTTTTGTCATTTGGTAAAGAGTTAAATTATCTATGTACAGCATGTGATTTGAATTTGAACAAAAGCGTTTGGGAATTTTCTTCAAATGTGTCTCCCACCTTTAAAAGCATTATCTAAGTTTGTAGATAAGGAATCTTAACACCTAGATTTATATTTGTAATCCTATTTATAGATACATTCAATGGAACAAGCCGACTGCTGGCAATCTATGGAGATTTTAAGGGATTGTCTGTCTATTTTCTTAAATCGAAATGTAGAGTTAGAGCTTTGTATTTCTTTTTTTGTATGACGTTTGACGTCAAACATACATACATATAAAGAATGATATATGAAATTAAAGTAAAATATTAAGATAGTGCAGAAAGCATTGTGTCAAATAAAGAAAATGCTCGTTACGAGCAGTTTCTTCATTTTGTCGCAATCTTTATTAAGTTCTCTCCTGTAGACGGGTCTAAAGCCATTTGCAGGAAGATAAGGGTTAAAGCACCTATGTGTGCAACTCTTAAACACACACACACCAAACCTGTCCAGAATCATAGAATGACACAAACACTGTGAGAGGAGCTTGTTTAAAACACCATGGGAAAGGAGCTTTTGCTCGTACATTTTGCTCATCTCCAGAATATGTCCAAACTTATGTAATTTATGAGGCATGAAAACCAATGCGGAAACTAGATAAACTCCAGGCTAGATACTAGTACAAGTACATTGCCTTGGGTTCTTGCTATGCCTTTGCCTGCCCGGGTAGCTCAGTGGTTAGCGTATCTGACTTAGACCTGGTGGTTGAGAGTTCGATACCCGGTAGAGGCAAACTTTCTTAAACAATACTGTCCCCAGTACATTATCATACTATCCTCCGTACAGTTCTTTCAAAATAATAACTATCCTCGGTACACCACCGCCGACAAAAAACTTGTATTTTCTGGCGATTTCCACAGGATACAGCAAAATTGCAATGACGTCATGAAACTAGACTGAAATATTAAAAAATCGTTCGACTCAGATTTTTTTTAATGCGCAAAAAACCGGCTTTGCAGATTAATTGTTGTTGAAATTTCCGAAATCTGCCGTGAGCAATCGACTTTACTGACATTTTTTCAGAATTTCCATAGCTTAAAACATCGTTCGTTGTAGACCTAACAATCTATAAACATCATACTATCTGGGTTTGACAAGCAATAGTTTATTAAAAGCTGTTTTTGCGAAATGTTTGAAAAAAATCTTACCTGCAGTTACACGAGAAACAGTTGTTTTTACTCAATAAGGCTGCTATATCCGGTGTACGTGTACCCACCGTGATCTAAAGAAGAACTGGCTATTTTTTGCCGTTACGAGAGTCGTGGCACTTGTCTTTCTCAGCCATTTCTCTTCAAATAGCGAATAGAAAATACTAATGAATGCTCCGTTTTATTGTTTAAGACTGTTCCTTCGTGTGGATATTGCCATTCTAGTTGAATGTCGATATGTTTGAAATGACTCGTTCCTTTATTTATGATCTGTGCTACGAATATTGAAGCGGCCTATTACCACATAGAATAGAGCATCAATTTGCTCAAATATAGATGGCAAATGTCTGCTTGTCTCCAATGCTGATTCTGTGTTGGAGCGATGTTTCATCAGGAAATTGTGGCTTACTCAAATCAAGATTAGAACTCGCATTTGAGTTTATAACATGTATGAAACTGCAGACTTCCAGATAAAAAGGAGTTGTAGTATTCTAAATCCATTATTTCTTTTCCAAACCTTATGTTGTGGGTACTCATTAGAATCGTCTCGGTGAGACGAGTCTAATGAGTCACCCATAACATAGGGTTTGGTGGAGAGTGATTAATATTTTCAATTTTGAAATCAAAATTACTCCCCTCTATCTGGAGCTCTGCTGAAAGTGTTGATTTTAGCGGCACTCTAGGAAAAGGGGTTTAACGCATTTCCGTAATGCGTCATTCCAAGTAAGTCGTCCCATTATACGAAGCCAATTGTCAAAATACATCAGATTGTGATAGCTATAGAAACGAGCCATGATCTGTGAAAATGGGGTTTAATGCATCTGCAAAAAAATATCGACCTGGGTCCGTATTCACCAAACATTCTTAAGAACGTTATTAGTCTTATTCTCCAAGATTTTCCAAATTTGAAAGTGATACAACTTCTGACTGGCTTAACCAAACGGTTTAGCCAATTTTAAGTTATGTTATTTTCAAATTCAGAAAATTCTGGAGAATAAGACAAAGAACGTTCTTAAGAATGGTTGGTGAACACGAACCCTGATTGCGATAGCTAAAGAAACGAGCCATGCTCTGTGAAAATGGGGTTTAATGCGTCTGCAAAAAGTATCGACCAGGTCAGCCTACGCAGTCGATACTTTTTGTTAATGGTCAATTTTCTGCATGTCCAAAGACCAGTCTACCCCATCTTTCAGGCAATCGTTAGACAAACTGAAATTCATGAATCCGTAACTATCTGACGACTTGTTTGGCATAATACATTCGTACGGAGACCCATCAAATCCTCTTTTGCAAGAGCGCCTTTTAAATGCATTTGAGCCATGCTCTGTGAAAAGGGGGCTTAATGTATCTGCGAAAAGTATCGACCCAGGTCAGCCTGCGCAGTCCGCGCAGGCTGACATGGGCCGAAACTTTTCGCTGTTGATCAATTTTATGTATGCCAAAGAAACGTTTTACCTCACGATTCAGTCAGTTGTTAGACGAAATGGGCTTTACGGATCCATAATTATGTGATGACTTGCTTGGTATCATGCATTACGGAGATGTACTAAGCCCCCTTTTCACAGAGCATGGCTCATTTAGTCTTTATACTATGGAGTAATCTTCTGCTTTGATAGCGGTGAGAAGTAATGATACAAGTGAATTTGGCGGCATGCCGAATTCTCAGGGTCAACTTCTGGAACTACGCACATCATGGAACAAATCCTGTTGCAAGTATTATTGCAATTCTTCGGGCTTCAAGGTAGAGGACTCGTCTAGAGTGATTAGTATAGTGTTTTAAACTTATATTACAGTCGATGTAAAAGAAATAGTTTAAGCCTAAAGGACCATGTTTAAAAACCAAAGTAATATGGCTTTTTGAAAACACTGTGAGAAATGAAGTAAATAGTTTAAATACCCTTTTTTTCAACCACATCGGGGAGGCTACTTTTGGAGGTTTTAGGAGTCTTTCCACAATCTGGACAGTCAGTGTAACTCCAGTTACCTCCCTTGTCATTTTTTCTACCACAACGGGGAGGCTACTTTTGGAGGTTTTAGGAGCCTTTCCACAATCTGGAGAGTCAGTGTAACTCCACTTACCTCCCTTGTCATTTACAAAAATCATTAATCGATTTTTCTGTTGACGGTTGGCCAGATAACACAACCTTATACTCCTCGATTTTGAAATCATTTGAAGATGACAATTTCGTTATGGTTAACGTGATAAGATTTGTTTTTAAAAGGGTAGAAAATATTGAGGGAAAATGAGAAAAAGCTATAGTTAACAACACGTTCTCCTTTTCTCACAATGTTTTCCGAGGCATCGTTTTTCAAGGTCGTTAAATTCGTGTGTATGGTGTTTAACACCGTTTTCAAGATTGTTACAGATTTATCGCGGTGGCCAATGCACCTATGCATTCTTTCCTGGATTTTCTTTTAACAGTATTCAGCTTCCTATGCCAGTGGCTGCTTACCCACATACATGTAACCATTTCCGAAACATGATCATGGGACCTCCTGTTTAGAACCCTGTATCACACAATCCCGAGAAAAAACCTTCTGAAAACATTGTGGGAAAAGGAGAAAATGCTGGTGCCCAGCATTTTCTCCTTTTCCCACGATGTTTTCTACCCAATCAAAGACAGCGATCATTATTTGAGCCGCTTCAAATTCTTTCAATTTGGGATAGTCTACGATTTTGTTTGGCCAAGACTTATGGTCGGCAGAGAGTTAAAGCACTAACGAATAAATCAAAATAAGCAGCAGATATCTCTTAAATCATCTTTGTAAAATAAAGAAAATTAACACGAATTAAGTTTTAATACGTAAACGGAAGTGAAAATGTAGCAGCGACAGGAGAAAATGCTCGTCCCGAGCTTCCCCTCCTCCCCATATTTGTTTTCCAGGAATGGTCTAATGCAAGACACGAAAAGTCGTCTACAGAATGCAATGTCTCAAGTTAACTCTATACCACGTTGCAATATTTTAGCTATTTCTAACTTGAAAACATTTGCATACGACAAAATAGATACGACTCAAAAATTGAAAATTGTTTTTGGACGGTCAGAAAACATTGTGGGAAAAGGAGAAAATGCTGGTCACAAGCATTTTCTCCTTTCCCCACAATGTTTGAAAAACCTTCTTCATCAAGGTCGTTAAAAGGCGGTATTGTGTGGTAAAGGGTTAAGCCTTGTTTCAGGATGTTACAGATGAAATAATATGAACTTTGACATGTACGTATAAATGTCATCAATTTATTCTAAAAGAAATTCCAGTCACACAAATAAATATTGGATGCTATTCCATGCTTTTCGGTAGTTTATCAGGAAATAATGGTGGATTGTGGTTTGATAATTTCACCGTTTCGACAAGTGAATTTACCAATTGATACACTCACTTATACGGAAATACCGAGAGCTCTTCTGTACTTCGCAAGTCCGAACAAAACAGGGGTTAGAAGCATGAAATAAAGTTCGTGTTCGGTGAAAGATCAAAGTTTATTTCATAGACTGAACATCATCGGTAATGTTTTCACCAGAGGCCACTCGCGAAAACATTACCGTAGACGTTCACTAGATGACATAAATTTCGATCTTTCACCGAAAAAAACATAATTATATCCTCTATTTACATGGGATTTTGCATGAGTGTTTTTGTTCTGTCATCTTTTATTAAAAGAGTTAACTAGAATTATATCATGAGCGCCTTGTATTTTACCCAACGAGTTGAATAGAAATGAGCCATGCTCTGGAAAAAAGGGGCTTAATGCATCTCCGTGATGCATCATACCAAGCAAATCATCACATAAATAGAGATCCATAAAATCCGTTATGTCTAACAACCGACTGTATCATAAGGTAGACTGGCCCTTTGACATGCAAAGAAATGACCAATGGCGAAAAGTTTCGGCCCAGGTCAGCCTGCGCGGACTGCGCAGGCTGACCTGGGTCGATACTTTTCGCAGATGCATTGAGCCCCCTTTTCACAAAGCATGGTTCAAATAATAATACATAAACTTGATTGCGAAATTCTATTTGTCACACTAAAAATAAATGACGAACAAATGAGCGACGTGCATCAATACCTTTAATTCCTATATACCATTTACGGACCCGTGTTTACTGGTGCAGTTAGGTTTGAAATGTGTACGTGCAAAAGGTGATAGCTCCGTTACATTTACAGTAGCATCAATTGAACAGTTTCTTGAGGGTTTTAACCCGAGTTGTTTCACAAGTATATTGAAATAAAGAAGAATTATCGCAGCAGTCAATGTCGTTATTAAATATGTGAATCATAGATACATCAGACGTGTAGATTATACCTCATGGGTAAAAAAACATAATTTTTCCACAAAATGGCGAGGTAAGACATTAATCTGCACATGCTGTGGTTAGTTCTCCGCATTCACACCTATTTAATTACTAATCACCCGGAAAAAAACAATACCTTGTATTATCAAAATTAACTCATAGGTTAAAATACACTTATGGAATGATGAAATACAAACGTAGCACATAATGATAATTTGAGCAAACTGGGCTAAAATTTTCATAATTACATGTACATATTTTCAGTGGAAAAAAAAAAAACAACTACAGGACAACAAAGAGAGAAAAATATTAAACAAACAAACCGTTTTTTTTTTCAACAGACACTTCAATTTTCGTACCATACAGTAGCACAGAATATTCCAACACATATTAATTGATTTATTATGTACATAATGTGGTACTATCATAAGGTAATCGTGTCATGCTCTGGCAAAGGACGATGAATGCATCTCTATGATGCATTATACCAAGCAAGTCAACACATAACTTTCGATCCATAAAATGCATTAAACCCCCTTTTCACAGAACCTCAACTTAATCCACATCAACAAAATTTTAACAACTTGTGGATGAATTCATCGTCGTTCGGCAGGCCAATTCAATCAGTGAGTAGAACGAAAATCGTTCTAATTACGCATAATTTTTCCATCACCCACAATATTCTAACATGTATTCATGTATTAAGCCTGAGGCTGGGCAAGAGCGACTCACTGACCTATTGTGGATAGTATAGATCAAGATCAGACTGCACAGAACTTTGATCTACACTGTCCGATAAGGGGATATTTTTCTTCATAAAATAACTTTGAAATAGCATTATTCTGTTTTTTTTATTTACTATCGGCTTGAACGTTTTATTGAACATATTTAGCAAGATAAGAGTTAAACCTAAATTCATGATGTTTATCCATATCCAAAGTCCACAGCGTTAACCCTTTACCAAACGACATATTTTAGCCTTGTCCAAATTGAAAGCATTTGCAGACGACAATTTCAATGTGGCTCCAATGGTGCAATTTTTCTTTTATGGGGTAAAAACATTGTGGGAAAAGGAGAAAATGCTGGTTACCAGCATTTTCTCCTTTTCCCACGATGTTTTCAAAAGGCTTCTTTCCCGGGGTCGTTAAAAGGCGGCGTTGTGCGGTAACGAGTTAGTGTTTTTCAGTAGGTAACGGTGAGCAGAAAGCATGGGGGTGACATGAATCTTGGACCTTATTCAATAACCGTTCTTAATTCATCTCATTTATTAAAATCACAAGACTAGCCATCTGTTTGGCTGAGACGGAACGTCTATACCAATCGCATAGCTAGTCTTGAATTTAGAATCACAACAACACTAGTTCGAACAGTTGAGGAATGCTGCCTTTCGCCTTTCCTAAACACTTACCCTACGCAATAAGTTAAATGAAACTTTCATGTCGATGGTAGAAACCCAAATTTTGCCATTTCCAAGTTATTTGGGTGGGGGGGGGGGGAGAAATGTATCCTTATCGGACACTGTAGATCCAAGATCAGACTACACGTTCTGTGCAGTCTGATCTTGATCTACACTGTCCGCAAAAGGTCTCTGAGTCGCGCTTAGCAGCCTACGGGTTAAAGAAGCTTCTTCAATCTCTGTTTATATTTCACACAGCAGTTAGTTCTATGGCCTCGTCGACGTCTTCGACAAAAGAAGTAGATCCAATCCCACCGTCATCTCCTGCAAGATTAGAAAACATTTTCGGGAAATCTACCTCATCTACATTTTGTATATCGATAACCAAATCAATTTCATTTTCTTGTGCTTCTTCAGTTTCCTCTATTGTAATGGCATTATCTTCATCTCCAGTGTTTGTTTTTTCATCATCAAGCATTTTTCCAGTGGCGTCAGTAACGGTAGGTGGAAACTCAGAAGCGTCAGTGGGTAACAGACCTTTGCTAATGGCATCGACAGACGCGTCTTGATGAGCATCTACATGTATATCATGAACTGGCCAACTCTCTTCGTAGCTGTTTAAAAGGTCAAATATGCAAACTTGAAAATTTATATCAGATGAAGTGTCGATTGTCGGTACAGAGTGAGATTTGAAAAGAACCCTTCTCAACACTAGAGGCAAAAAACCACTAACAATGGTTGCCAAAAGATGATTGGATGCGGACAGCTCGTAACTTTCACCAAAAGCTAAAACTACAATGAGGACAAACACGAGAAAAATCATTATCAGACCTAATTCCTTAAATGCAGACAAATAACTACTGAATAATTGTCCAGGGACCATAGAGTATGGCATATTACAAGCATGAAAAAAGAACTTTGCAGGAATTTGTGGTTGATCACTGTTTGTTATAAAAAGCACTAGCTTCGAAAATTTCCACCTGGGCTCGTTTAAATCATTTTTGATCAGAGTTGCTTGAGGTTTAGGTTTACAAGGTCGCCCAGTTTTAACACGGAAAGCCCGGTTCAATTGATGCTCCATGTTTTTGAAGAAAACGGGCTCTGCCTGACTCTTGCCCAATCCAAGAATGTACGCATTCAGAGTGGCGCTAAATGACAGGAATCTATTACCAACGTTTCCAATAACGTCATTGGCATAAAAAACAACATACAATGCGAGTGATAGGTAGGTCAGTGTCAATGAAGCATTAAGAATGATACCAATCATAGTGTACACCACAACTTCAACGATAAATGAAATAAATTCGGTTAAAAGTAGCACGCAGGAATATAGAGAAATCATGCAAAATAAAATGATGATTAATTGTTCACATCTTCCCCTTTTTGTCCTTAAAGCCGTTTCATTTTTCTCTACAGATTCGCCTTTTGTTATTTCTTTCAAGTCCACTTTAGTCTTTAAACTGTCTTCTATGCCCTGAAAAAAGCGCCAAGTCAAAGAGGAGAATTTAAATCTAGTGTATATCGCACGGGGCATTAAGTACACGAAAAAATGGGCTAAGAGTCGACCTGACAGATTTACTGTTGGGAAAATGTAAAACGACACGACAATGACAACTATCGGTAACATTATGGCCCACAGTAAAGGAGCAACAAAGATCCCAAAAATACCGAAGCTAACGCATGGTATAAGAAGTATTTGTACCAACCATCCCAATACTTGTTGTTTGCTGAATTCACGCATGTCATTGAAGCATCTCCGCAAAATAAACTTCATTTTTTCCTTGGCCTTCTTTCTCAGAACACCGAACAGAAGCGACTCTAAAGAAAGAACGAGATACATGCAAAGAAAAAGTGTATGTAGCGGAGTAAGGTAAAGGGTCAGGGTTCCAGGGAAGTAGAACTGTAGTCTTTTATCGTGAGCCGCTTCTTTACGCATTTGTATCTCATCATGCTCGTACACGTAATAAATTAGTACACGGATGATCCACGGAAGAGCAATGAGACCTAAAACCACTGCTTTCATGAGCTCCGTGAGAAGTCTGTACCAAGAGAAATGTGCCTTACAACAGCGTTTTAAACAAACATTGGCATCACAACAGGCTTGCACTGATGGTCTTTCCCTTATTTTACACTTTACAAATGTTTCATGGAGTGACTGAAAGAGACCAACTGGAGCGCTTCCCGAATTCAACAGACTTTTTTGTTTTAACACTATCTGTACTTTGTCCAACAGGAAGTCGTACATTACGTTTGGCGTCATTCTTTGAATAGTTTCTTTGAACTTTGGCATATTCCGAAATTCGCACACTTCACAGACTACTCTTGCATTTGTATAGTTTTCCGGGGTATTCGTAACAACAGTTTTCAGTCGAATAGGTTCATCTGGATCCGCAATATAAACAAAGGGAATTACGTTTTGTTTCAGGCGATATACAGAATCTGGGATCCAATGCGGACTGAACAAAAGAACAATTATTTTTATAAACAAAACAACGCCTAAAAGCAGAGTCAACCACATTTCATCTTCCAAAATCTTACAGTCAATATGTAACGTATCACTTCTGATGCAACAGTAATAACGGAAATCTGCGATGCCAGACTCATTCAATATACGCATATTGCAAACGCTTCCTGTTGGCCCCAGCTGCAGAATGCCGCCTGAGCTTGTATTCTGAAAGTCGTTCATTACGAGTTCCCTTATCAGTTGTTCAATCCCTGAAGAATTAAGTTGAGTCAGACAGTTACGAGGATGTTCACGTAAGGTCACATTTAAAGTGTGCACGCGTAATTCAAGAGTGTGCAACGACAGCACATCATATTCCGGTCGTAATAGCAAAATACTTCGCCCTTGTCGTCCAGTGGTCCTTACCCAAAAGAGTGGTTGGTACAGCATGTTTTGAGTCAATCTACCGTACAGTATATCTTCATTTTCAAGATGCAGGTTGTACTTGAATAAAGTTGCGCCATCACTGATGAAAGATTTGATTGTAGAAGTGACTTCATTATCTTCAGGCATTAAATGGCAGTTTGACACAGACACTTTTGTCGGGGTTGTTTTCGGAAGCAACACCGGCTGGCTTGATTGTAGTTTCGAAGATGTATTTGAAATATTGAGCGTGGCGGAACCAGTTTCATTCTGGCCAAGGACCAATAAGGGGAACAGTAACAGAGCCACCAAAGCATTAGACCATGTGGAAGGACCCTGCAACAAAATAAAATGGTACAACTGTAAATAGCAACATATGTCAAAAGCATGTATTTTTGAGGTGAAACATTTTGTGCAAGTAATCCTCGTCATTTTGCTTTCTGTAAAACATTACAATAATAACGCACGGAAAAAACAATTGAGCCATGCTCTGTGAAAAGCGGGCTTAATGTATCTGTAAAAAAGTATCGATTCAGGTCAGCCTGCGCAGTCCGCACTGACTGACCTTGGCCGATATTTTTTGCTGTCTCTGCATGTCCAAGAACCAGTGTACCTCGTGATTCAGTAGGTTGTTATACAAAACGGATTTTATGGACCTATAATACTGTGATGACTTGCTTGGTATAAAGCATCACAGAGCTACACGGGGCCCCCTATGCACAGAGCATGACTCATTTGCATAGTCACAGTTTCATTCCTGATTTGGAATGATCTTACACTTTACCAATGATTTCCGTGCATTTATGACCCTGAAGGAGAATGTTTTTCAACGCTTTGTAGGACATGGAGAAAATTCTGGTAACCAGGAGAGAAACATTCATGTCAATCATTAAACAACGGGGCTACCGAGAAAAAGGCTCATACTGATACACATACACTTTACTTAGATCATAGATATCGCACAAAAGGGGCATATACATGTTCGGTGACCTAGGTGCACCATATTCAACATGATGATTAAAGAATGAGACCCATACCGACACACATAAACTTTCCCTTGGTCACAGACATTCCGAAATAAGAGGCACATACACACTCGGTGACCTAAGTGCATTTCATGTCGTTTACTAGACTGATTGTGTTGAACACTCATGTCAAACATAAGACACTTTAAAAAAATCTCTAACCTAAGGAGAAATATCATCGAGGAAATTCTTCTACTGATAATAGAATACTACTCTGTGAAAAGGGGGTTTAATGCAACTACAAACAGTATCGATTCATGCCAGCCTGCGCAAGACCGTGCAGACTGACCTTGGTCGATACTTTTTGCTTTTGGTAAATTTTCTGTGCATTAAAAGGGCCGTTCTATCACATGATTCAGTCGGTCTATTGACAAAACATGATCACCGCGTTGATCACTTTTACAACTGACACAGAGGGAAGATAATATAAAGTGGGTTTGCTTGTATTTCAAAATGACAGAGACATTATGAGAAAAGAAGTAGTTGCTTGTAAAGCGAAAATGCTTATTTTTCCACATTGTTTTAAAAAGTCTGCCATCTGCTGGCAGTATTAAAACATATAAGGCTTGACCTTGCTGTCGTTTTTAGCGGACTGTTTGACTCTCTACGCTCGTTGAAAATACACATTTTATGTTCATAACATCCCACTGTTTCACATTAAACAATTAATGAACCAGAACCTTTACGCCTGGTTTAACCTTGAAGCTGCTATGCGCGACTTAGTGACCTTTTGCGGACAATGTAGATCAAGATCAGACTGCACAGAACGTGCAGTCTGATTTTGGATCCACACTGTCTGATAAGATTTTTTTTTCTCCAAAAGTAAGTTTGAAATTGCCACATTTGGGTTTTTACCATCAGTCTGAAAGTTTCGTTCAACTTATTTAGCAGTATAAGGTTAATACACGTTTACCTTACTCGTTACCCGCCGTTGAAGTGAGCAGCACTTTTGAATAATGTTTTACAACCCTGTGGATGTAGGCTTTTGAAAAAACCATGGGAAAGGGGGAAACTGCTCGTATCTAGTTTTTTCCTCTTATTCAACAATTTTACCGCCAATCTAAGATTTATCCCGTCGTTTAACTCTTTACCAAACGACAAATTTTGGACTGGTGCAAATTGAAAGAGTCTGCAGACAACAATTTTAAATTTGATGAAAATGGCAAAAAGTTCTCAAAAAGGGTAGAAAACACTGTGGGAAAAGGAGAAATTGCTCGTTATGAGCAATTTCTCCTTTTCCCACAGTGTTTTCAAAAGACTTGTACTGCAGACATGTGAAAACCAGGGCTTGTTTGGGAAAGGGTTAAGACACATTCTAACTTGCCGTCTACAGACGCTTTCGGTTTGGAAAAGCATTGAATTTTGTCGTCTGGTAAAAAGTTGACTATGCAACAACAGTTACAGACTCGTCCAAATTCAAAGTATTTGCAGACGACAAATTAGAGGTGGCTCAAACATTTTGGATAGGTTCACGAAAGATTAGAAAACATTGTGAGAAAAGGAGAAAATGCTGGTTACAAGCATTTTCTACTTTTTCTCACGGTGTTTTCAAAAGCCTTCTGTCTAAAAGTCGTAAAAACACGGGATAGTTTTGTACAGAGTTAACAGATTATCAAATAGTCTCTGTTCGATATAAAGAGCCATTGTTGTTGTTGTATTGGAGTTTAACGCCATTTTAACAGCTCAAATCATATCATGGCGGTCAGTGACGCACCCATGTGTTTCCTGGCTTTCTCACACCAGTACTGACACAAGTTTCTTTCCAAAGCCACTGACTACTTTTCTCACATGCATCAGAGGTGAGGAGCGAAAAATCGCCAAAAAGAAAGTGCCTCAACCGGGAATCGAACTCGCATCCACCACGTCACGAGTCAAATACGCTAACCACTGAGCTACCCGGGCGGGATCAAAGTACCATTGGCATAAAGTGGAGCTTTTCATAAGGACCGGGAGGAATCAATTATTATTTGTCAAGTATTCTGAAAATGAATATTGGAAAGCGATTAATTGTTTGTAAAAGGCGATTTCTCTTTTTTCCAACTACATTGTCAATGTCTGTATATTTCACTGCTTGGGCATAAAAACTGTTTTGTATGGTACCGGAGTAAACATAAGTCCAAGCGAGAACGCTATGCTGGAAAGCCATTGCAAATCAAAGTTAAACTGTCGTGACTGTCTTTAAATTATCACAGTCAACATCAGCACCCTAGGATTCGTCAACATGCACAATGTGTTTGTTTGTATGAAGCAATGTATGAATTGTATGTTTATTTTTCAACACTATTTCAGCCATATCGCAACGGCCAGTGGACCTATCGATGCTTTTCTTGAGTTTCTTTTAGCAGTGCTTCTCTCATAATTTTCTATTGGCTGCTTTCCCACATGGCCATCGTCAAAACGATGATCGAGCTGTTAAAAGGGAATGAATTCTGAAGCATATCATCAGTCTCCGGAAAAAATTTGGTTGATCAGGGAATCAGTTCATCCACCCCTGGATTTTAAGCCCTGTATGACTTACCCGATCC
This sequence comes from Tridacna gigas, assembly GCA_945859785.2. Taxonomy (NCBI): domain Eukaryota; kingdom Metazoa; phylum Mollusca; class Bivalvia; order Cardiida; family Cardiidae; genus Tridacna; species Tridacna gigas. Next base: position 43,856,696 of record OX244036.2, read on the forward strand.
GGCCGAATTAGCCTGTCTTTGTCGCCATAGAAATAATAGCAACTTGAATGGTATGGAAATACAGTGGTATTGGAAAGGGTATAAATTTTTCAAGCCCAAACATTTGAGTGTGTTATAAAGTTGACTGCGCAAACACAAACGCAATCATAAAATCAAAGCAGGTTTAACTTTTTACCAATCGACAAAACCTTAGACTCGTCCAGATTTAAAAAAAAAATGGGGATGACAAACTTAATATACCTAAATTGATAGGATATGTCTATGAGGGAGGGAAAACATCGTGGGAAAAGGAGAAAATGCTGGTTACCTGCATTTTCTCCTTTTTCAACGATGTTTTGAAATAGGATTCTACATCGTCAAAAACAAAGGGATTGTTTGGTAAAGAGTTAACCCTTTGTCCTTGTTAAAATTTGTTCTTGATAGAGTAGAAAACATTGTGGGAAAAGGAGAAAATGCTGGTTACCAGCATTTTCTCCTTTTCCCACAATGTTTTCAAAAGGCTTCTTCCCCAGGGTCGTTAAAATTCGGGATTGTGTGGTAAAGGGTTAAACATATCTTTAGCCTTTCATGTACATGTACAACTGAAAGCAGGCAATACGATCACGTGACACAAAGTAATGACGAATGGACGAAACTTTTACCAAATAACCCCGCGTTTCCCTGAACGACAGGGAGAAAAAAAAAATTTAAAACAATGTGAAAAAAGGAGAAAATGCTCATAACCAACATTTTCTCCTTTTCCTACAATGTTTTCTTCCCTATCATAGACAACTTTCATCATTTCACCCACAATAAATGTGTCGTCTGCAAATGCTTTGAATTTGGACAAGTCTAACATTTTGTCGTCTGGTAAAGCGTTAAGCGTCGACTTCCGTAGTCTGGATGATGTTTATTGCATAATTCTTTACCAGGCAGAATTTTAGACTCATCCATATTGAGAGCATCTGCAGAACGACAAATTAATTAAGGTTAAAATGATGAGATTTGCCCTTATTAGGTTAGAAATTGTTTTGGAAAAAATGCTGGTTATTGGTATTTCTCCTTCTGTTTTACGTTGTTTTCATATACTCTTTTCCTTATGGTCGTTAAAACACGCGTTTATTTGGTGAAGGGACACTCGATTAACACTTAACTCTTTACCAAATGGCAAAATTTTAGACCAGTCCAAATTGAAAGCATTTGCAGACAACAAAATAAATGTGACTCAAAAATTGAAATTTGTTCTGGGAAGGTTAGAAAACATTGTGGGAAATGGAGAAAATGCTGGTTACCAGCATTTTCTCCTTTTCCCACAATGTTTTCAAAAGGCTTCCCCCTCAGGGTCGTTAAAAGTCGGGATTGTGTGGTAAAGAGTTAAGCTGCTGAATAAATGAGGCGCAAATTTCTACTCAATACTAAAAGCCTAAACATAGCGGTTTCAAAGTTGATTTCACTGGAAAGAAAATACCGTACCGCACAGTGTAGATCAAAGATCAGACTGCACGTTCTGTGCAGTCTGATCTTGATCTACACTGTCCACAAAAGGTCAGTGAGTCGCGATTAGCAGCTTAAGGGTTAAATCTATATATAAACCTGATCTCTACTTTTTAAAAAAATGAAATGTTTAAGTGCAGAGCCAAAGCAAAGCTAAAATGGTAGTGGGCGTAATTTTTCACTTGACTTACACATATAAATCATACAGCTATTTCCCTTCAGCGAAGCTGTGTACATACACAAGCTGTCCGGAAATCTGTAATTTTAGTGATGCTAGATATAATCATACAACCAGTTAGGAAGCTGTTTTGCAAAATTAATATTTCTCCTTAAAAAAAAAAAAACACGAATATGAGCCATGCTCTGTGAAATGGCTGTTTAATGGACCTGCAAAATGTATTGACCCATATCAGCCTGCCAAATCCGCGTAAGCTGATATAAATCGAAACTTTTTGGGGGTTTTTTTTGTAAATGTTCTGCCAGTCCAGTCCAACGATCATTCTACTTCATGAATTAGTTGGTTACAAGACAAAATGGGCCAAGCCCCGTAGCTCAGTCGGTAGTGTACAGGACTTGAGAACAGGAGGTCGCTGGTTCGATCCCCGGCTTGGCCAATTTCTTTCCGAGGATTGATGATAGTCATTGCGACAGGATTCATTCCTCTCTCACCGCTGACCATTGTTTCGACGATGGTTATGCTGGAAAGCACCCAGTGGCTTGGAAAGAATATTGTGCGGAGTACTGGTAAAAAGAAACTCCAGGAAAGCATATATAGGTGCACTGTCCGCCGCGATATAACTGAAATAATGTTGAAAACGGCGTTAAACACCATACAATCAATCAATCAACAAGACAAACTGGATTTCATGGATCTATAATTATGTAATGACCCGCTTGGTTTAACTCTTTACCAAACGACAAAATTTTCGACTGGTCCAAATTGAAAGCATTTGCAGACGACAAAATAAATGTAACTCAAAAACTGAAAATTTGTTTTTGGAAGGTTAGAAAACATTGTGGGAAAAGGAGAAAATGCTGGTTACCAGCATTTTCTCCTTTTCCCACAATGTTTTCAAAAGGCTTCTTTTTCAGGGTCGTTAAAAGTCGGGATTGTGTGGTAAAGAGATTTTAATGCATCACGGAGATGCATTAAACGCCCTTAAGCCAGAGCGCTTCTCGTATGTTGTCGGCGGCCATTGCAACTTTCCATGCTTTCCCAGAGTTTCTTTTACCAGTACTACGCACAATATTCTTTCGAAACCACTAGCTGCTCTCCCACCTAACCATTATCGAAACAATAATCAGCGACGAGAGAAGAATGAATCCTGTCGCAATGGCTATCATCTTCGGAAAGAAATTGGCCGAGCTAAGAATTCGAACTAGCAACCCTCTGGTTTCAAGTTCTGTATGCTACCGATTACGCTATCGGGCTCGGCGGGAAATATATAAAAAGTGATACTAGATCAAATTATCAAAGCTCTGGAGGAAAAGAAGGAAAATAGTTACTGCACAAACGTTGTAGGTAGGAAAATCTTGAAACAGTAACATACGATGGAGTGATTTTGAAAAGAAGAACATTTCTGTATATACCAGTTTTGAGATTTTCCTACAAAGATTTTGCAGTAACCCATTTCCTTCTAAATTCACATCCTAGCTCTAGCCTTGTCCTTGTGAAATCCAGTCATATCATCGCCGTGATATGACTGGAATAATATTGAAAGCGGCGTAAATACCATTTAATAATTTTTTCTAAATCATACAGTTATTTTTCTTTCGTTAACACTTAAGCTGCTGACTAAATGAAACGCAAACTTCTACTCGATACTAAAAGCCCAAACATTGCGATTTCAAAGTTGATCTCACAGGAAAGAAAATACCATATCGGACAGTGTAGATCAAAGATCAGACTGCACGTCCTGTGCAGTCTGATCTTGATCTACACTGTCCGCAAAAGGTCAGTGGGTCGCGATAAGCATCTTAAGGGTTAAAGTTGTATACATACACACAACTTGTTGTGAAGTGATTACAACATCAAGATATCTAAACTATGAAGGAGGTGATACGCATTTTGCGACGTAAAACATTTCTCCTTTTCTCATAGAGTATATAAGCCATGCTCGCTGACAGGGGAATTAAACGCATCTGCAGAAAGTATCGATCAGATCAACCTGCGCACTCCGCCCAGGCTGATCCGAGTCGAAACTTCTTGCTACTGGTCAATTTTCTGTTCGTCAAAAGACAGTTTACCTCATCAATAGGTTGTTGGACGAAATTGATTTTATGGATCCATACTGATAGGATGACTTGACTGGTTTAGCCCTTTCCCAGACGACAAATTTTGGACTGGTCCAAATTGAAAGAGTTTGCAGACGACAAATTTAAATTTGATGAAAATGGCAGAAAGTTCTCCAAAAGGGTAGGAAACACTGTGGGAAAAGGAAAAGTTGCTTGTTACGAGCAATTTCTCCTTTTCCCACAATGTTTTCAAAAGACTTGTACTGTAGACACGTGAAAACCAGGGCTTGTTTGGGAAAGGTTTAATGCATCATCGAGAAGCAATAACCCTTAAGCCATACAATCACCACTTTTAACGGCCCTGAGAAAGGAAGCGTTTGAAAACATTGTTGGAAAAGGATAAAATGCTGGTAACCAGCATTTTCTCCTTTTCCAACAATGTTTTCCACTTATTCGAGGACAAAAAAAAATCCATCATTTGAAAAAAAAAAATGAACTGTTGTCTGCATATTTCATTAATATGGATAACTCTAAAATTTTGCCGTGCGATAAAGCGCCTCTCGTATGTTACAGTTTCAATTTTTTCCGAAGACAGTTGTTAAGTAACCATTTTCCTATTGAACCATACAGCTATACCCTTTAAATCTGTACAAAACGACAAAATTTTAGACTGGTCCAAATTCAAAGCATTTGCAGACGACAAAATGAATGTGGCTCAAAAATTGAAATTTGTTTCGGGAAGGGTAGAAAACATTGCGGGAAAAGGAAAAAATCTCCTTTTCCCACAATGTTTTCAAAAGGCTTCTTTCTCAGGGCCGTAAAACTCGGGATTGTGTGGTAAAGGGTTAAGCAAACTGTCATTCGGCAAACCTCGGGTGATCCGGTGATCAAGTCCCTCGGCTGAATCACAAAGCTTGATATGCACCTACACGGTACAATTCTTTGCCGGAAGTACACCGTTTCGCCGTTGTTAAAATTGTGAGGCTCCTCTTACAAAAGGAAACATGAGTAGCAATTTTCAATCGATATCTTTCAAATAAAGTGAGCTCATAAATGCTTCTCCTTTTTCGTAGGGTCTACTGGATGTACATGTCAGCTGCAAGACGCACAACGTCCTTTGCCGAAAGTTATAGTCCTATGTTACGAAATTCTATCTCCTTTTGAAATCAACACTTGGATTCCAAATAATGGCTTTTTTTTTGGCGCGAGTTAACCCTGTTAGCTAGGTAGTCCTAAACAACTGCATTCTTAACTATGCATTCATTAATAGACAGCCAAACTTTCGTTTTATCCTAATTGAAAGCATTTGCAGACGAAAAAAATGTGGCACAAGTCAAACGATGGTATTTTTGTCTGACAAGGTAGACAACATTGGGGAAATAGAAGAAAATGCTGCTTATCAGCATTTTTATTATACTTATAGAAACCTTCTTCTTCAGGTCGTTAAAAGTCAAGATTCTTGGGTAAGGGGTTAAATTTTCTCTGTGAACAGTGCAGATACAGGTCAGTCTGCAGGTCTTGGACCAACCCTGTCTGGTGTTTACATGTTGGATGATTTGGCCAAGGCAGCAGTGGACATGTTGGCTTTTTACGTAATTCATTTTTGTTTTTTTCCTGTTTAACCTTTTACCAAACACTCCAGAGTTTTAACGACCTTGAGCAGGGATCGTATGATCCCTGCCTTGTTGTATTAACCCTTTCCCAAACAAGCCCTGGTTTTCACGTGTCTGCAGTACAAGTCTTTTGAAAACACTGTGGGAAAAGGAGAAATTGCTCGTAACGAGCAATTTCTTCTTTTCCCACAGTGTTTTTTTTACCCTTTTTGAGACCTTTCTGCCAGTTTCATCAAATCTAAAATTGTCATCTGCAAACTCTTTCAATTTGGACCAGTCCAAAATTTGTTGTTTGGGAAAGGGTTAAGCTTATGTTTTCGCCGAAGTAGACGCCGCGCTTGAAGGGTTTGAATAATTACCATACAGACACACCGTTTGAACCCTTGCAGCGCCACAGGAGAAAACATGGTCTTATGCGGACGGCATAGATCAAAATCAGACTGCACAGAACGTGCAGTCTGATCTTTAGTCTATGCCATCCGCTTGTTTTGTCAAGCCTATAAGGTAAAAATGTATCTCAGTTTCAATGGATGGTATTTTCAGCCGACGGAAGAGATCAAGCTTATATAAGCTATGCTCTGGCAAAAGAGGCTCAATGCATTACACCTATCAAGCAATCACATAACAATGGATCCATGATAGCCATTTTATTTTAAACAACCGACTAAATTTTGAGGTAGAATGGTCCTTGGCTATACAGAAAATTGACCAATAGCGAAAAGTTTCGACCCAGGTCAGCCTGCGCGGACTGTGCAGGCTGGCCTGGGTCGAAACTTTTCGCAGATGCATTAACCCCCCTTTTCAAAGACCATGGCTCATATATATGGCACTGAAAGAGTTAACTTCCTGGCACTGTAACCCTTAACCTGCTAAAAAAGTGAAATGGAACTTTCAAGCCGATAGTAAAAGCCCCAAATTTTGCTTTTTCTACGGTATTGTTTTGGGAAAATATTTCCTTACTGGACAGTGTGGATCCAAGATCAGACTGCACGTTCTGTGCAGTCTGATCTTGATCTACACTGTCTGCAAAAGATTTTTAAGTCGTGCTTAGCAGACTAATTGCGTTTCAACTCGTTAGCAGACGACGGAATTTTTAGATTCGTCCATATTGATAGCATTTGCAGACGACAAATTAAATGTACCTCAAATGACGTGCTTTGCCTTTGTACAAAAGAAAAGGGAAAAGGGGCAAATGCATTTTCTCCTTTTCCCACGATATTTCCCAGATATCTTCGCCCTCAAGGTCTTTTAAGCAGGGTTGTGTGGTAAAGAGTTAAAACATTGTAGAAATGACAAAGCTTGTCACACAAAAGCTGTTTTTTCCACAAAGATTTTCCCAAGTTCTCCAAACACAGTAAGTTATGTACTCTCTCCTGGTATTTCTCTATGGTGTTTTTTTTTCCCAAGTTTTTTTTGGGGGGTACATTTAAGATAGCCTTTGATACGGAAAGTTTGAAAAGCATTGTGGGGAAAAAGAAGAAAGAAATTGCTTTTTACAGGCAGAGGGGTCGCTGGTTCGAATACCCAGCTCGGCCGATAATTTTTCTGAGAACTGATGATAGTCATTGCGACGGGATTCATTCCTCTCTATCGCTTATCATTGTCGAGACGATGGTTATGTGGGAAAACAGCCAGCGGCATTGGAAGAATATTGGGCAGAGGATTGTTTAAGGAAACTTTTGGAAAGCATGAATAGGTGCACTGGCCGCTGCGATGGACCGGAAGTAATTTTGAAAACGGTGTTAACTCTTAGGCTGGTGAGAGCGATTCACTGACCTTTGGCGGAGAGTGTAGATCAAGATCAGACTACACAGAACGTGCAGTCTGATCTTGGATCTACACTTTCCGATTAGGAGATATTTTTCTCCAAACAATAATTCTAAAATAGCATTATTCGGAGTTTTACTATCGCCTTGAAAGTTTCATGTAAATTATTTTAGCAGGTTAAGGGTTAGACGTCATACCATAAAACCAAACAAACTTACCATGTTTTTCTTAAGATGCCCAACAGCAAAGCCCCTATCCATATACGTAATCTTTATTTGCCTTCTTCCGTCAGGGACCATACAGCAAGCCAAACTTCAACTTCGCTGCACTTCCGTTTTCACATCCTGTTAAAACAAGTGAACTTGAGTAAAACTTCTTATCGTAGTTACTATTAACTTGACTAAGCCCGGAAAACACACGGACAAAGTGAGCTTTCACCAACCATGAGATGATGCTAAACGTTGTCGTTGAATATAACCCAAGCAAACATAACAAAATCTACAGGTTTCATGAAAAAAAAACATGAACTCCAAATAAACAACTAAAAATCGTTTGCTTTTATAAAACTGATGAAACCAAAGCTTCCCTACATTGTTTATACCCTTTACCATACAATCCTTCAGGAAGAAGGCTTTTGAAAATATTGCGGGAAAAGGAGAAAATGCTGGTTACCAGCATTTTCTCCTTTTTCCACAATATTTTGTATCCTTTCAAGAACAAATTCCATTATTTGAGGCATATCTAATTTGCCGTCTGCAAATGCTTTCAATATAGATTAGATTAATTTTTTGTCTTCTTGTGAAGAGTTAAAATTCTTGCCTTACTATAGTCTACATTAAATTTGCGTTCTATCCTGAATTTTTGAAGCCTCCCCTTCCGCCAACCCCCGGGGAAGCTCAGTGGTTAGCTTATCTGACTCGTGACCTGATGGTTGAGTGCTCGATACTCGGTTGAGGCAAACTTTCTTCCCGGCAATTTTTCGACTCTCACCTCTGATGCATGGGAGAAAAGTAGTCAGTGACTCGGAAAGAAAGTTGTGTCAGTACTGGTGTGAAAAAGCCAGGAAACACGTGCATGGGTGCACTGACCGCCGTGATATGCCTTGAGCTGTTACAACAGCGTTAAACTCCAATACTCCAAACTCCAATACAATCAATCTAAATTCTGAAATTTGGGAAAAGGAGCTGTGGTGCTTAAAGAACCGAAATACCAATGAACATGTCGTAAACCACCATGCCGCCTTTTGACGCTCCTGGGAGAGAAGCCTTTTGAAAACATTGTGGGAAAAGAAGAAAATGCTGGTTACCAGCATTTTCTCCTTTTCCCACAATGTTTTCTACCCTATCAAAGAAAAATTGCACCATTTGAGCCACATTGAAATTGTTGTCTGCAAATGCTTTCAATTTGGACAAGGCTAAAATTTTGTCGTCTGGTATAGGGTTAAAAGCAACAATATCAGAAAGTACATAAAAATCAATAACAGTCCTTACCACAGTTTTTCTTTGTCTACATTCCCTGAAAACCCAACTTATGCAAAAAGTCCCAGTTTTGTTATACTATCCGCACTGAAATTGCGTTCTACACTGATAACGAAAATTTGAAAAAGAAACTGTGAAAGGGGGGGGGGGGGGGGGGGGGGTATCGACATTGCACTTTCACTTTCATGCTCCAGTAAGCTTTCGTCTTCGCTTTAACTCTATATACATATAGTCAGACGACAAAATTTTGAGACTTGTCCAAATCACGGGGATTTGCAGACGAGAAATTAAATAAGACTGTAATGATGGGATTTGTCTTTGTTAGGGAAGAAAACATTATGGGAAAAGGAGAAAATGCTGGTTTCCAGCATTTTCTCCTTTTCCCACAATGTTTTCAAAAGCTCTCCTGTTTTGGGTCATTAAAACATGCGATCGCTTGGTAAAGAGTTAAACCGTTACACTTCACATACTATCTTCATCATCTTGCAGTCGACGTATTTTGAAAACAGTGTGAACAAGAAATATCTTTTTAAAAAAATGATATTAGTACACGGCGTAAAAGATACTGGAATGTGAATATATTAAAAATCTGTTGTGGCTCAATATGAGGTAAAATAATGAAAAGTAACTTCACAAGCAATTGACTCTTTTACCTCACTGTTTTTCATTTTGTTGAAAAGAAGTACTGAGTTATTGGGGTAATGCTTATGAAAATATTAAATTTCCAAATAGCACAAGAAAAGAATAATTCTCTACTACATTATTTTGCTACAGCATGAATTAAGGTACCGGGGTATCGATTAGCAGTAGCAACGCTTGTTAATAGTACTTTCATAAATGTGTGAGCAAATATGCCAGCAGAGGCCCGACGAATAAACATGTGTACGTTTTTGACCAATCGCAAATTACCGTCTATTCATTCTTTATCAGTACCAAGGAGTAGGTCAAAGGCCAGCGCATTCAGCTACGCCGAAAAAAAAAAGGGGGGAAAATTGGTCGTGACGTGAAATTTCTCCCTTTTTTTTCACAATACTTTCACGTAATCTTTTAACAAATCTTTTTGAAGTAGTTTATTCATATTTTACGAAAATGTTTTAACCCGTATCCTGCTAAATAAGTTAAATAAAACTTAACAGCCGACAATAAAAACCGGAATAATGTTATTTCAACTTAATTTTTGGAGAAATGTATCTCCTCCAGTTTAGATCCAAGATCAGACTTCACGTTCTGTGCAGTCTGATCTTGATCTACACTGTCCGCAAAAGGTCAGTGAGTCGCGCTTAGCAGCTTAAGGGTTAAAAGTCGACTAGCCTTCTAAAAGCAGAGCCCGATTGCACAGTCGGTTGAGTACAGGACTTGAGACGAAGGGGTCGGCGGTCCGGATCACCAGCTCGTCGAGTTGCATTACGAGAATTGACGATATTCATTGCCACAGGAATCATTCCTCTCTTATTGCTGATCACTGTTTCGACGATGAACAGTTATGTGGAAAGCAGCGAACGGTTTGAGAAGAATACTGTGCGAAGTACCGGTAAAAGAAACTCCGTGAAAGCATGAACAGATGCACTGGCCTCTGCGATAAAACTGAAATAAGGTTAAAAGCGGCGCTAAACACCATTCAAACAAACAATCAAAGTTAGTCGTCTGCAGCGAATTTTTCTTCAGGCGGGCATGATTTCACCCTGTACCTTATAGGTATCTTATTAACTCCTTACCAACGAGAAAATTTGTAGACTCGTTCAAATTGAAGCATTGGTAAAATTCAAACGATAGGATCGGTCTTTGAAAGGGCAGAAAACACTGTTCGAAAAGTAGACTTGGGTTATGTACAGTAAACGCCTGTCTTGTAAGTTGAAACCTAACCTCTTTAGCGCCAAAAAGATGAAATTAGCGGCTTCTGCAGACGATAGAGATCAAGATTAGGCGGCATAGAATGTGCAGTTTGATCTTGGATCCATATCGTCCGCTTGTTTAGTCAAGACTATGATATAAATCAAAGTACTGTCAGCACTGTAATCGGTCGGACTGAATGTCCGCACTCCTTTGGAAATCATATAACAAATGAGGGTTGTATTATGTATACATAGAGAAAAGTTCATTATCATAATTATAGCCTATGAACTTTAACAGTGACCTTGACATTGGAGTAGACTTTATTCGTATTATCGCAAACGATTATTTGGAAAATAGCTGAATTTTCATGTGCGATTTTTTTTTTTTACATTTTCTCTTACAAATATGGCAAGGCAGTACAATGTAATAGGTAAAAATCGATGTTTCATTTTCTTGGTCGTCAGCAATTGAACGAGAAAGAAATGGGACAGAAACGCAATTTTAATCAGCAATCTTATTCGGCTTTAATTAAAACTTTCATATAAATAACATTTTCTACGAAATTTTGATTATTCAAGACGGATACACCCAAGAGAAAAACAGAGACGCCCACAAACAAATGTACTTGCTTTTATTGTAAGAAAATTAGAGAGTAGATCTAGAGATAGCTAAGGCAGAATAATGTAGTCTTTTAACCCCATTCCTATTCCTTTTTATTGAGAGCTACAGTAATAGTTTCTCTGGGGTGAGACTTCCCCATCACCGCTACAAATTATTTGTTATCCTGGTGTAAATAAGTAAAAGAAGAGCAAGCCTTTGATATTTTCCCCTCAATGTTTTTCGCACTGTTAAAAAGAAATTATTTTCCTTACTCTCAAACAGTTCTCTGAAAAATTACCTCAGGCATGTTTGAAAAGCTGTGGGGATGTTTAAAAAATGTATTTATCCGATCAATGACTAACACTTACATGAAACAAGAACGTTTAAACCAGACAGCTGCATAACCTTTAGCACTTTACCACACGACAAAATTGTAGATCCGTCCAAATTAAAAGGTGTTGTAGACGGCAAATTAAATTTCCCTCAATTGATGATATTTGTCTTTTAAAATGTAAATAAAAAAATCATAGAAAAAAGGAAGGAGCAAATGCTGGTTACCAGCATTTTCTCCTTTTCCCACAATGGTTTTCAAAAGGCTGCTTCACCACAGACGTTAAAACTCGGGATTTTGTGGTAAAAGGTTAACCCATAGGCTGCTAAGCGCGACTCACTGACCTTTTGCGGACAGTGTAGATCAAGGTCAGACTGCACAGAACGTGCAGTCTGATCTTGAATCTACACTGTCCGGTAAGAAAATATTTTTCTCCAAAAATTAAATTTGAAATAGCATTACTAGTTTTACTACTGGTTTGAAAACTTCATTACAGTTATTTAGCAGGAAAAGGGTCAAAGGGCTGAATTAACCTAATGGACTTTTCCCGTTGGGAGGATAGAACAGGAGGTCGCTGGTTCGATCCCCGGCTTGGCCAATTTCTTTCCGAGGATTGATGATAGTCTTTGCGACAGGATTCATTCCTCTCCCACCCCTGACCATTGTTTCGACGATGGTTATGTGGGAAAGCAGCCAGTGGCTTGAAAAGAATATTGTGCGTAGTATTGGTAAAAGATACTCCAGGAAAGCATTGATAGGTGCACTGGCCGCCGCGATATAACTGAAATAATGTTGAAAACGGCGTTAAACACCATACAATCAATTAATCAACCCGTTGGGAGGATAAAAACAAAGCACCACGTACAGTTTTTGCCTCTTATTTCACAAAATAACTAACAATGTAGGTCCGATACCAGTACATTTGTGCAGTCTAATACTGATCTTAATGTTTTCATGAGACAGTCTGGTAGTGACCTTTATTGTCTGCAAAAACGACGTAAGTTAGCCTGGCGTAGCTTGGCACTTAGTCTCAGTATTTGACGTGCTAAGCGCAATTCACTGACCTTTTGCGGACAGTGTAAATCAAGATCAGACTGCACAGAACGTGCAGTCTGATCTTGAATCTACACTGTCCGATAAGGAGATGTCTTTCTCCCCAAAATACCTTTGAAATAGTAAAAAAATTGGGGTTTTACTATCAGCTTGAAATTTCATTTCACTTATTAGCAGGATAAGGGCTAAAAAACCAGGTGCATGGCTGTAGTAAACATGATTGCTCTGTGCCTTTCGTCTAAAACACAGGGCCTGTTGAAAGCAAAAACGTTAACCGATATCCTGCTAAATAAAAGACTTTTCTAATCATTGCGGGTGTAGGACTAATAGATAGGGTTAAAGGTACATCTCTACACGTTTCCGCCAGTATTTAACCGATTTCATTTCTATTTTATAAAACTATAATTATTCTTGTATCTTCTTGCCACATGTTACCTCTGACGGCTGCAGAGTTGCACCAATTACGACGGATAGAAAATGCATTTCAGTTTTTGGCAGCCTTCAAAGAAATCACTGTTCAGGTTTTAAATGAGGGCAAATTCCTTGAGTTTCTCAATCCTTACACCATATCAACAATTTATCTATGTTTACAATGATGACCAAATTCTGAGCAATTCTACACACTTTCAAGTTTTGGCAGTTTTTTCTCTCTGTAAGAATGCATTTTTAAAAGTTAACAATAATCGATCATGTCTGATCTAAGTTGTAAGATTATTGTTTTACATTCGATGTAAAACGAAATGTTCTGCCCTGTAAAATAAATAAGCTGAAAATAATAACTAAAGCATTATGTAAGAATAAGATTTTGTTTAGCCTACCTGTGTGCTTGCGTGGCCTCGTTCTGTCTCGGTACGCAATTATTGAGACTATGGATCTGAAATATGAAACCCCTCAGCGTTATAAATACACCGTTGCAAATGTGCATACAACGTGTATCTAAATACCTTTCGAAACCAATCGGAAGCAGACGGTTTTGATGGAATTCTTAACCTTTATCATGCTAAATAAAAGAAGTGAAACTGAAACCGAGAGTAAAAACCCAAAAACTTGCTATATTAAAGGTATTTTTGGGGAAAAGATATCTCGTTATCTCGGAGAGTGTAGATTCATATTTTGTGCAGTCTGATCTTGATCAACACTGTCCGCAAAAGGTCAGTTAGTCTTGGCTTAGCTGCCTAAGGATTAACTTGGGAGTTATCGACATGAATTACTGTTTAACTCCTTACCACACGACAAAACTCATTCATCTCAATCGAAAGCGTTTACAAATGACAAAATTAAATGTGGCTTAAAAAATGGAATTTGTCTGCCAAAGGGAAGAAGACATTATGGGAAAGGGAGAAAATGTTGGAAACCAGCAATTTTTTTCTCCTTTTCCCAACATGAATGTTTAAAAAAAAAACACACACATTCATTATCAGGGTAAATAAATCTCGGGCTTGTTTGGTAAAGGGTTAAGAAAAGAATACATGTGAATACAAAATCACTCGTTACGTACTGTTTTCCCTTCGCAAAAATATCTATGCAAAAAGTTGTTTGCAAAAAGTAATGTGTTAATTCCCCCAGCCACCCCCCCCCCCCCCCCCCCCACACACACACAAATTCATCTACGAGGAGAAATACTAACGTTAGTAAACAACGCTTACACATTATAGATAAATTCGATAAAATTTAGTTTTCAGAACTCACTGATTACTGTAAATTCTTTGCAATCAAATTGCACATGATTGACCAAGAAAGGAGATCCACTGATCGGAGTATTGTAATTAACAATTTTCTTAACCGAAAAAACGGACTTAAACGATAGATACACATGCGTGTTATTACTATGTCATTAATCTTCCATATATACATACCTACAACGATAACTTTTCTCCAGGAAAACTTTACGGCGATTACTCATACGACATATAAGAGCTGCTGCGACACCATTTTTCAAATGTATGTCTGGCAATTTCCCGAAAAAAAAAAATATTAAAATACGCCTACCTGAATTATATACTCCACCTAAGGTCCTGTTGATATCCCAACAGTTTGCAAAACGCGTATTTATACAATCAAGTATGGTCCACAGAATGTAGTGCAGAGTCGGCAGCAGAAAAGCGGACGTTCAGCCAATACGTAGGTCAAAATATTGAACGAGAGTTAATCCGGGCCAATATTCACCATCAATTCTACATAGCATTCTTAGTCCTTTCCCAGCGTTAAATCAAAGGACTGATAGTCCTGAGAGTCGCCTGGAGGGTGATGGGTTAGAACTTTTCACCTTTTTCTGTTCAAATTTATTAAAAGCATTCAAGATACAAAATAACTTAACCATAAGACAGTATTATATGCAAGCATGTTTCTAAGTTGTCATCCTAAAGTTACAAACATTAATATTAAAATTTACATTAAAAAAAAACAAAAAAAAAAAATGTGGTGAGAATTAAAATTTAGGCACCAGGAACAGGTTTAAAAGGTTCAAAGTCTCTTATCCCGGGTGACTTCATTTAAAAAATGGTTTTCAAAAGGTAAAATCAATACAAAACAAGTCATTTCGTTGAAATGATATCCACCGCCGAAAAAAAAATTTTTTTTTAGATAGAAACATAATTATAAGAGGTATTGTGTTTTGCATGTAAAAACCCTTTTTGTTTTTGGTGAAAATATACATAAAGCTCCCTTTTTCCATGACACGGTATTTCATTAAATAAAAACAATTACTGGTTGTCTATGGCTTATGATAAACAATATAAATATGAAGTTTCATAAAATTTTGTCCAGTAGTTAAAGAGATATTGGTCCATAATGGAAATATACATCAAGCTCCCTTTTTCCATGACACTGCATTAAAAACAAAAACAAAATAAAACAAAACAAGCAGACCGGAGGACATCAAGCCTCCTTTTTCCATGACAAGGCATTAGATTAAAAAAAAGTATATCGGCGGACTATCATGAGGAACACATGTTTGAAGTTTCATTAACTTTCGTCAACGATTTTAGAATATATCTGTCTGGATGGACTGAAGATCGGACCGATGAACAGACAGACGGACAGACAACATGAAAACTATATCCCCCCACCCCGAAATTCAGCGGGGCATAATAACTGTCTAATTTCCATCAATATTTACAGTTCCTTCCCAGCATAATAATGCCTGTAAAGAATGTGGACAAAAATCAGGCTTCTAGGTTGATAAAAATGTTTTTCTAGCACAGAAACTGGGTGACTTAACTTATATGTATATCTTAATTCTTACACATATTGCTAAAACAAACATTCTAAATAATTTCAGTAGAATAGGGCATACATTTTCTTTCCAGATTTAGAACAAGTTGTTTTTGTATGACACAAATTTTCTAAAATTGGACCATGTGGTTATACATATATCTGTTAAATTGAATAATTGTCGTTTCCAAATACAGGATGCTAGAAATGAAATTTGAGTATAATTGCTTGTAGAGTTTCAGAGGCCGTGATTTTGAAATGTTACTACTCAGTTCTGAAGCTTCTGTGAAGTTTATAGAAACAGAGCAGAACCACTTGAACAATTTTACAAGAGGACCATTTAGGCAACATTAGTATGGAACTCAGGTGAAGTTTGTCTGTTGGTACAGGATCTAGTGACATACTTTTAGACCAAAATTTCCCTTTTGCAACTCACCCATATCTAATCTAAGCGGTCTGACAAAGTTTCGTGGGTATTGGACTGAAAATAAATGGATTCTACAGCACTAGATCTATTACATGATTTGACTTTGTGACAACCTTTTTCTTTTAACCCCCGGTAACCTACATTCAGTTTTGTCAAAAATATTACTGAGACAAATAGCCGGGCAATTCCATGATCACTGGACTGAAATGTAGCCTCTGGAGCACAAACAAATATTTGACTCAGTTATCTACCTGTCCCTTGGAAATAATTTGTTTTTGTTGTTGTCCGGGTTCAAGTTTTGTCCACAGTGGACTCTAGAAATGTGGCTGCTACAGCTCAAGAAAAATAATATAACCCAAAAGCATGATCATCAGCCTTTTAACTTTGTCTGCGTGTTATGACGGCCCAGGAATTTGTACTGCTTCCACACCAATTGAAAATTGTAGAGATCTACATGTGTATTGCTTTGGTGTAAACTACATATGTTTGCGATTAGCTCTAGTACCCTGTACAACAACCCTTAACAAGATTACAAACACTCCAATAAAGACCTTGTTGTTCGAGTGGGTTAATATTGATCTGTTCTATTACATTTGAAATATAGTGAAGTAAAAGTCAAGTTCTCTGATTGCTGGTTGTTAGAACTGCGTAGTTTCAAGTCGAATTCCCGTGTGAATTCAGATTTTGGCAGTTACGAAAGCACCTTGCGTTCTGACAGTGACACCCGCACTAATAAATTGTTTCATAAATACTAGATCTAGGTTAATCGCACACTGAAAAAAAAAAACAAGAGCAGACTTTGACAAATTCACCTCTTTAAAAACGAAAAACAATTAACTGAACACAGTAAACTTCAAAACACTCTCTCTGCATAGATCGGTGAGGCGCTAGGTCGGTGTACTCTGAAAATAGAGGCTGCTTCAGCGACTGATTCATTGATAAATATGTAAATTTATAGAGAATTCCGTGGTGCAAATGACGTTATACGTCACGTGATTATAAGATCTATATTTGTCGCACAGCTACATTCCAGAAACCACCTGCTAAGCGATGACTTGGTACAGTCTAGAACCGTGCGCATTACATACGCTATGTACGATCTCTGCTTGTGCACCTAGAATATGGGTGTGCAAAGTAGTTGAAGTCTAGAATAAAAAGCTCTGAAGAAGCAACGTGTAAGAATGTCTAAGTAGGCAACCCAACCATTCCAAGTCGTTATAAATTTGTTAAAAAAATTAGCCTACTTTTGGGAAAAATCTCCATTGAAGCTTCCACGTTAACTCGGTATCGCCTTTCTCTCTCCGATCATAGGTTGAATGTTGAATTGAAATAAGTTACAATATTACGGAAAGATTGTAAGATTTAGAGTGTGCTTCTAATGGGTAATTATCAAACCGTTTTCACTGAGAACTGTCCACTAATAGAAGAGTGCCGTAGTGAAGACGTTTCTCGTCGAAGAGTATTTTGCAGCGTATTCGCAAACTTGTTCAGTTCACGACGGCTATTTTTAGATACATACATAATGCGCTATTTTAAGAGATGATGTCTGTGTAAGCGATAGGCTATCGTGTACCCTTGTGGACGAAATGATTTTTCAAAGGTTTAAACCGTTAAAGAGCTCAGTCTTTATAGACAGATTCATTATCACAAAGGCACAATTGTAGTTGAATTACAACAGAAAAATTGTGCTGTTTACCGAATAATTAGAAAACTATATTTTATCTCGTAAACCGGAACTTGGGACAGGAAGCAGTACAAGGCCGGAGGTATGCTTACGTCACCCCATAGATCAAGATGATAACAATGAGAGCCTGGTTGCTACGCAACCAGGCGACTCAAAAATAATGCAATTTCTGATTGGTTAAACCAATTGGTTTGAAATGCAGAAAAAAAGAGAGAATTGACTAAGAATGTGACCGAGAATAGTTAGTGAATACCGACCCCGAATTCACTGGTTATTGCGATTGATTTTAGTAATTCAAGCTTTTCAAATCGATCCATCAATGTCTGAGTCACACGCTTCCCTGACATTCATAGAATTTTCCGTACACGGTTAATTATTTATCCATGACTGAACAACATGTTTCCGGTGAATTAATGAATAAAAATGTGGAATTTTAAAATTCTTTACATGACGAAATCAGTTTAGCCTGATCCATAGAGCATTTGAAGACAGCATATGTAATATGGCTCAGATGATTATTATATTTGTCTTAGAAAGGGTACAAAACAGTGCTGGAACGGGAAAATAAGTTGTTCACAAGTATTTAGTCAATTTCCTATTATGTTTTTTTAGAAACTTGCTTCCTTTACAATCTTTTTAACACATAGTTGCTTGTAAAGGGTGTGGCGTGTGGCACCGTTTCCTGTCTTTTGTAAGGACAAGGTCAGCCTGCCTATCCACGCTCTCTCCACAACTTTAACAATATTTTGAGCTATATAACATCCCGCGCAGGATGACCTGGGTCAACTTTTTTTGCTTTTGGTAAATTTTCTGCATGTCCAAGAACATTCTTCTACAGAATTCAGTCGGTTTTTATAAAAAAAAAAAAAAAAAAATTAGTTTAAGGATCCATAATTATGTGATGACTTGCTTGGTATAATGCATCACGGAAATGCATTCAACCCCCTTTTTTCAGAGCATGGTTCATTTATTGTTTTTGCAGTTTCCGGGTCGTGTGATGAAGGAGTATCTAAGGTTTACAGCCTAATCTGTTTGACAGAAAATGGTTGTGGACAAAATTTTTACTCTTCCATATTCGAAACATCTGCAGACGACAAATTGAAATGAGCACAAATTCTACGATAGGATTGAAAACATTGTGGGAAAGGATAAAATGCTGGTTAACAGCATTTTCTCCTTTTTCAACAATGTTTTTATTGGATTTCCTCTACTTCGGGG
Organism: Tridacna gigas; assembly: GCA_945859785.2. Taxonomy (NCBI): domain Eukaryota; kingdom Metazoa; phylum Mollusca; class Bivalvia; order Cardiida; family Cardiidae; genus Tridacna; species Tridacna gigas. The sequence goes on from OX244036.2 coordinate 43,875,621, forward strand.
CTGTTAAAACTCGTGAGTGTGTTGTGCAGGGCAAATGACTTTCACTTTCATGAACCAATGTCTCATTCGTTATTTCAGGGTCAATAAGACCCTTTTTGATGAAACATACTTGTGAAAATAATGGTAACTTTGGGTTTGTGCCTCCATTATATGAAACAACAACAACAACAACCCATTGGTCCAGATTTATGATTATTCTACTAAAATATTGAAATCTTGTTGAAGGGAAGGTCTCTTTGAGTTATTTCCCTTCCTGTCTTGGGAGTTTTAAGCATTTTAGTTTGGAAATTCTGAAAATCTACTCAGATATTGGAATCTTGTAGAAAATAAGATCTCTCTGAGTTATTTCACTTTTTCATCTTAGGGGTTTTAAGCACTTCAGTTTGGCAATGTTGAAGTTGTATGTTCTACTAAGATATTGGAATCTTGTTGAAGGTAAGGTTTCTCTGAGTTACTTCCCTTTTTCGTCTTGGGGGTTGTAAGCATATCAGTTTGGAAGTGCTGAAGTTGTATATCTTACTAAGATATTGGAATCTTGTTGAAGGTGAAGTCTCTCAGAGTTATCCCCCTTTTTCATCTTGGGGTGTTTAGCATTTCAGGTCGGAAATGCTGAAATTGTATATTCTACTTGGCAATTGGAGTCTTGTTAGAGGTAAAGTCTCTCCGAGCCACATGTTTTTCCCTTTTTCGTCATGGGGATTTTAAGCATTTCAGTTTGGAAAGGCTGAAACTGTTTTCAATGGTTTTAAAAGATTTCCGTCCTAGGATCGTAAAAACACGAGATTCAAAGGTGAAGTGTTAAAAGCGAAACAATTCAGCAGAACGTAAATAAAAATGGCGACCACAGGAGAAAGTTCTCGGATATGCTGGGGAGTCATTACCCCCCAAAAATACAGACGAACAATATTTTCTTCAACATTCAGTCACAAATCAATTAAATGAAGTTTTAGGATACATCCCAACACAAGATGATGGACTGTCAAAGTACGTGTGCGGCTTTTTCTTCGCGAATTTTAACAAATTAAAAAAAAAAAAAGATTCTGACTTGATGAATTACGGAGAAAGCATGCTGAACAAACTATAATTGGAGCAAACCTTAGTGGCCAATTGTTATGAACACCCGTTAAAACAACAACATCGAAGCGCTTAATAGATCATAGCCAAACACATAGAAAGGGGAAAAAAAAGCATTTGGCAATATTGAACGAAATGTCGAAAGAGTTGTGTTACGTGACGTTTGATTGGTTTTCGATGACGTAAATCTAGTGGTGATAAGAATCAAAATCCAGTAGGTGGCGTGTCGCCGTGCTAACAAATTTCAACTCGATCGGTCAAGGGGCAAGATCCACGTAGTGATCGTCACCTTGGCTTGCGAAGATGCCTATCCCCTTTAATATAGGTGTCAGAAGAGTCAGAGTTGAAAGCGGCCAACATAACAGGTAACATTAAATACAATTTGTTATTTGCCCAGAACACATGTACACATTTTAGTGTCAAACTGCTTGGACAAGCGCATTCTAACATGTTGCTCTCGTATATATGCACGTTTGAATATGAAATAGAATGTGTATTTGCAAGTGAAATGAATTATGTGCAAATACATCATGTCAAAAATCTTTTTACCCTTGTGACAAGAACAAAAATAATCGTATATGGGAGAAGTTACACCGAGAATCACATCGAAAATTACCGTTAGTAGTCAGATGCTTCTAATCGCACTTGCATCAAGGTTCCGGTTACAATTAACAATCAAAGCGTTGAAAGCACTGGTGTGGCATTTGTCAAGGGAGCCATTGTGTGGAATTAATAATTTGAAAAATAAACAAACAATATTATGTGGAACGGACAAGCCCGGACGAACAAGCCAAGAAACGAACAAGCCCAGTGACGAACTGGTTTTGGGACGAACACGGTCAGGTTGTCAGTATCACTGCGCCAATAGAAGGCCAGAGCAGTATAGATATTTTCAATCAAAAAAGGAGTATTCCCATGATCGATGGTCAGTTCCAGTTTATTTTAATACGCCGTTGTTAATTATATATCTGAGTGCTATCGAGACACTTATTTGTCTTAGAAAAATTGAGTTTAATTAGGTTTACTTCCTTCGGTTTTGCACAAACTACGATACATGATTTTCAAAATACCGTATTGAACTCATTGTGGCATTGTTTCGACAAATGCCACAAAAGCTTGATACATTAACCCATTGTAATTTATTTACACTGAGTGAGAATACAATGATGTTTGAATGTTGTCTAGAAAACAAGGCCTATCCAGTTGTGTGGATACAAGTCCTTGTTGGAATATTCGCTTCCTTTCAAATCGCCTGTATTTCTACGCGGATAAACCACTGTTCCTTTGGAAAAATATGCCACCCACCAGCCAAACATATCTGCAGCCCCGGATGTAATCACGTGGTCGCAAAGGGAAAGCACTCTCATTAGTATTTCCGGTTGTTTGTCAATTATCTTCTTATCATTGATGTATATTGAAGCAATGTTTTGCCTTGAAAGAATGCTCCTGACAAAGTCCTCGTCAGCGGCATATACTATAAATCTTGCATGAGAAATTCTTGTAGTATAATAGCTGATAGCCACTGTAAGATATTTGGTCATGTAATCTAGATGATCTTGCTTTAAAATTTCAGCAAGGTTAGTTGTATTGGCAACATAAACTGCAATATTTGTCCATAATTTCTCTACCTGTGCTTTTGGAGTCATCAGTCTAAAGTAGGCATTCGCTTTGGAGTCAATATCTGGCATAAATTGTAAATGCTGCAATAATATTTGTTTATATGCATCAAAATATATAATCGATGGCAAATCACTCATGTAACACATCTGTAAATTGTAATGTCTCTCGGAACTAAGTGTCGTTATGTTAGAATCATAGAGTCTACAACTCGAGGTCTTAATCCTCGTAAATGTTTCGCAGACTTTTGTCGTCTTCAAAAACTTTACCGGCTTCAATTTGAATACCTTTCGGATATCCTCGTTCCTGCTCATAATCAAAGCACTACCGATACTTTGAGCTATTCCAAACCCGTAGGCGAATTCGAACAACTTTTGCTCCAATCGTTTTCCCTGTAGATGAACACAGACGAAATGTTTGCTGGTTGGTCGTGCAAGCTTGCGCATATAAACTGTGTGATATTCCTGGAGGTCAGACGTCATAACGTAGAACAGGACGAAGACAATCAACGTCACCAGAACGGTTTTCCAGAAGCCAGCCGACTTCACAACTATTAAAAGAAACAGAGAAATGTATTTTATCTGATGTCATATAAATATCAATTTTATTTAAGTAAACCAATAACAAGCAGGATTATAGGTTCAAACGGAAGGAAACAATTAACAGAAACAGAAAAGAAAAGGGGACAATTAGCAGAATTATTCGATAAAATTTGCCGAAACTTTACGCTATTGGTCAATTTTCTGTATGTCAAAGGACTAGTCTACCTCATCATACAGTCAGTTGTTAGACAAAATGGGCTTTATGGATCCATAATCATGTTATGACTTGCTTGGTATCATGCATCACGGAGATGTATTGAGCCCCCTTTTGCAAGAATATGGCTCATACATATGAGCAATGCTCTGTGAAAAGGAAGCTTAATGCTTCTGCGCAAAGTATCGATCCAGGACAGCCTGCGCAGTCCGCGCAGGCTGACCTGGGCCGAAACTTTTCGCTGTTGGTGAATTTTCTGTATGCCAATAAACCAGACTACGGTCGGTTGTTAGACATAACAAATTTTATGGATCCCTAATTATGTGATGCCTTGCATGGTATAATGCATCAAGCCCCCTTTTGCCAGAGCATGGTTCTTATATACTAGTATTCTGCCGAGCCCACTATCTCAGTCCGTAACGTCAAAGGGTTTGTCCTGGGTACCGTGGGATCGAATCCTATCTCGGTAGCCGGCTGTTTTCGATTGATTGATGGCATGGTGTTTAACGCCGTTTTCAACACTATTTTAGTTATATCGCGGCGGCCAGTGCACCTGTTCATGCCTTCCTGGCGTTTCTTTTACCAGTACTCCGCACGATATTCTTTCCAAGCCACTGGCTATTTTCCCATATAACCATTGTCGAAACAACGATCAGCGTTGAGAGAGAAATTAATTCTGTCGCATTGACTATCATCATCCTCGGAAAGGAATAGGCCGATCTGTGGATCGAACCAGCGACCCCCTGTTCTCAAGTTCTGTACACTACCGACTGATCTATCGGGGCTCCGTGGCTGTTGTCGAGGACTGATTGGGGATTGATTAGAGGACTGTCATTGCGACAGATTTCATTCCTCTGTTACTGCTGAAAGTTGCGGGACGATATTTATATGGAAAAGCAGTCACTGACTTCAACAGAGAGCTGCGCAAAGTGGTGGTAAAGGAACTTGGGGAACGCACAAGTACAGGTAATTCAAAACTGTCCAAGATTCTACACTTTGCAGGGATTTTGAACTTATTGCCCTTCCACTTTTGTAACTTATACTGTTGAAAAACGACAAATGGCAGAATGACAGACAGACAGACAGTAACCTACCTTTATGCCTACTCGGGCTATACATTCCTACCCAATTCTAAACGCACGAACAAATATAATGTTCCAATAGCCTATACTTTTACAAAAATAAGATTAATGTTTATAGAAAGCTCAAATTCACCCTTTATCCTCTCATTAACGCATTATTTTTAACTTTCCTTTTAAAACCATTGTGGCAGATGGAAAAACAAAATCAAATCAAACTTGATCGATATGTTGGTATTCCCGATCATCAGGAAAGTTTTCTTTGTCAGATTTTTTTTTACATATTTCCTCACATAAAAAGTATGCAAAATCCAATAGACAAAACCTATACTTCAAAATAAGGAACAAGCAATGACATGTACACATGCATTTTATTTCTATTGTATTCCTATTCTATAGGAAATACACGTAGACATACGTATATATTTCTCTTTTTGTTTGTAACACATAACTCTTTACCGCAAAGTAAATTTTTAGACTCTTTGACATTTAAAGCTACTGCTGACGACAGATTCAAAGGGATGCCAAAGAACCAAAGTTCTTTGACAGTGTAGAAAATATTGTGGAAAAAGGAGAAAATGCTGGTTACCAGCATTTTCTCCTTTTCCCACAATATTTTCAAAAGGCTTCTCCTTCAGGTTTGGAATTGTGTGGTAAAGGGCTGACATATAGCGTACGCTTTTGTCGACTTGGTCGAGATCAGAAGTACCGACAACATGCAGTCTGATCCTGGATCTACAAAGTATTACACATGAAAACTAAAACTGGTTGAATCCGCTTTACCAAAACCTTGTAACTTGTCGATGCACGACATTTCGTCGAAAGGGTGTTTCGTCGAAATCCATGTATGTTTTAAAATACCGATTGCTAAATTCCTAGATTTATTTCAGCCGAGCCCCGGTAGCTCAGTCGGTAGCGTACAGGACTTGAGAACAGGAGGTCGCTGGTTCGATCCCCGGCTCGGCCAATTTTTTTCCGAGGACTGATGATAGTCATTCACGCGGCGACAGGATTCATCCCTCTCTCAACGCTGACCATTGTTTCGACGATGGTTGTGTGGGAAAGCAGCAAGTGGCTTGGAAAGAATATTGTGCGAAGTACTGGTAAAAGCAACTCCAGGAAATCATGGATAGGTGCAGTGGCTGCCGCGATATAACTGAAATAATGTTGAAAACGGGGTTAAACACCATACAATCAATCAATCAGTCTAGATTTATTTCATGAAAAGTTTTGTCTGGGAGGAACGTTTGATCCACAATTCGTCTGGTTTAGGGGAAGGGTTAGGGATCGAAATGTCGTAGATCCGTAACTCGTGACCTTGTGACGCGTGTATATCACAATGGTTTATTTGCAAAACTAAGGGTATAGCTCTCACTCAATAAACCTTTCATTATCAGTTTATATTGTTTATATTTGGGATAACAGGTTTAAAATCACCTACCGTGGCGAGATAATTTATGAACCCAACTCCATAATGTTTATATTATATCGTCACGATTCGTGGTTTTAAAAATGTATTTCCAAAAACAAACAATAATATAAGCTGTTAATAAAAGGTTTATCGAGTTAGTGTTATAAATAATGGTATATACATTGAACTACAGAAGACAAAACTTTAGACTCGGCCATACTGAAATCATTTGCAGACGACAAATTAAACGTGGATCAAATGATTAAATTTTGCTTTGATAGGGAAGAAAATATCGTGGGGAAAAAAGAAAAAGCTAAGTTACCACCTTTTTCTACTTTTCCCATGATGTTTTCAAAAGTCTTCTTCGCAAAGGATCGTGAAAACACGGGGTTGTGTGTTAAAGGGAAAAGTCTTTACCGCCTGAAACAATTTTACTGCAAACGACACGTAAAAGATTCTTCTCAAGTTGTCCTAGTATAAACAATTAAAATGATTGAACGCGTAATTACTTGCGAAAATAGTGTGGCAAATGGAGAAATTGCTTGTTAAGTGCGTTTCCTCCTTATGCCTGAATGTTTTCAACAGTGTAAGCTGGAAGACGATAAAATAACCAATTTTCGTTTACGGGTTGTGATGTCATTTAAGGCATAATCGATTTTTACCAATGTTTTCTCCAAGTATACAAAAAGTAAACTGAGCCATGCTCTGGGAAAAGGGGGTTTAATGTATCTCCGTGATGCATGATACCAAGGATCGATAAAATCCATTTTGTCTAACAACCCACAGAATCATATGGCCCGCAACATGCGAAATGAGACCTTTGGGCATTTGCGTAAAGTGTCGTCCCTGATTAGCCAGCGCAGTCCGCGCAGGCTAATCCGGACCGGCACTTTACGACTACATAAGATTTTTCATACAGTAGACTTTCGTGAAACAGAAAATCGCGTAAAACGGGAAGTGTCGTCTAGGATAAGCCACAGACTGCATAGGCTGATCTGGGACGACACACATTTACGCATATGTCCGAAGGCCCCTTTTCGTGTGTTGCACGCCATTATAGAAACTTGACGAATAGCGAAAAATTCCGACCCAGGTCAGCTCACGTGGACTGCGCAGTCGATACTTTTCGCAGATGTTCTAAACCCCCTTCTTCACTGAGCACTGCTCAATTACAAATACGCTGCTCTTTTGATAAAGGGATTCAATTGTTTTTTGCAGTTGCATTAACCCTTTCCCAAACGACAAATTTTGGACTGGTCCCAATTGAAAGAGTTTGCAGACGACAATTTTAAATTTGATGAAAATGGCAGAAAGTCATCAAAAAGGGTAGAAAACACTGTGGGAAAAGGAGAAATTGCTCGTTACGATCAATTTCTCCTTTTCCCACAGTGTTTTCAAAAGACTTGTACTGCAAACACGTGAAAACCAGGGCTTGTTTGGGAAAGGGTTAAACCATCTTTTCACAAACCATCACTCGTGAGTGTTGGTAACACCTCCGATATTTCTGTCGATTTTATTTCTATCCATTTCATCAATCAATATTTATGGACAAACTTAACCCTTCTCCTGCTAAATGAATGAAACAAAATTTCAAACCGGTACTTAAAACCCGAACAATCCTATTTCAAAATGATTTTTTTTTTTTTTTTTTTTTTTTTTGAAAAAAAAAAAAAAAAAAAATCCTATTGGACAGTCTGTGCAGCCTGATCTTGAACTAAGCTGTCCACAAAAGGTCAGCGAGTCGCACGCACTTACCAGCCTACGGGTTAAAATTTTTGGCTCATTATTTTGTGCATTCGTATCGGCATAACTTGGTTTTTTTTTTTCGTGAAAAAGTGACGGTTCACCAATTAATTAATTCTTCCGAATCTATTTTCCAGGAAGAAACATGATTCTGACACACTTGCGAAGCAGTGACAAATAACACAATTTTAGACCTTTCCAACTTCAGAGCATTTGCAGACGGCAAAATAAACGTCACAGAAATGGTGGAATTCTAAAAGGATAGAAAACATTGTGGGATAAGGAAAATATATATTGGGTATGATATTTTTTCTCCTAACCCACATTGTTGTCGAAAGCCTCTCTCCCCTGAGTCGCGTAAGAACGAGTGTGGTAAATAATTAGCACTTGCAGGCTAAAACCTTGGCTAGTTGTGTGACAAAATTACATGTCTAACCCTTTATTACATAATCCCGAATTTTTACCAACCCTGCAGAAAACAACTTCTGAAAACATTGTGGGAAGAGGAGAAAACGGTGGTCAACTGCATTTTCTCCTTTTCCCACAGTGTTTCCTCTCCATCCGAAGGACAATCTCACCATGTAGGTCACATTTGAATTGTCGTCTGCAAACGGTTTCAATTTGGATGAGCATAAAATTTTGTCGTTTTTTGGTTAAGAGAAAAAAAAGTAATTATCTCCCTTTATCAAAATCGACATCCGCATCAAACAAGGTCAAAGTGCATATACGACGGAAGTTATGACACATGGGCCATACACCGATCACGCGCTGTGCACTTTTAGATGATCCATGCTCTGTGAAAATGCAGTTTAATCCTTTACCACAAAATCCCGACTTTTAATAACCCTGAGAACAAAGCCTTTTGAAAACATTGTGGGAAAAGGAGAAAATGCTGGTAACCAGCATTTTCTCCTTTTCCCACAATGTTTTCTACTCTATCAAAGACGAAAAACACCATTTTGGCAATGTTTATATTGTCGTCTGCAAATGCTTTGAATTTGGTCTGGTATGAAATTTTGTCGTTTGGTAAAGAGTTAATGCATCTCTGTGGTGCATTATATCAAGCAAGTCATCACATAATTATAGATTCATAACATCCACTTTGTCCAAATGAAACATGTGGTAGAATGGTCCTTGAACATAAAGAAAATTTACAAATAGCAAAAAGTTTCGACCTCCGGACTGCGCAGGCTGACCTGATCGATACTTTTTGCAGCTGCATTAAACCCTCTTTCACAGAGCATAACTCATATATTAGAAGACGATTATATTCAATAAATAGCTCAGTCACACAAAGTACGCAAGTTAACGGTTATAATTGTTTCACCGAACAAGTATATAATGTGATATAACAACATAACGTCCCTTGTTTTCAGTGTAATATACCCATTATGAATTTTCTTACCTTACACACGTTTGAGATCATATTCGTTCGACGTCATTTTGTACGTATTTCAGGGAAGTGAATGTGGTTTTTTTTGTTTGATTTAAATTACGGTTACCGCGTGTGCACAAATGGTTTTGAAAGTTCTGATCTATAATTTGTGTAATACCATTATGTGATAAAAAGAATCTGACATTCGTTGGCTTTCGAGGTAAAATTTTATCCAACTCGTCTAAAAAAATGTTAAAAAGCTCGCCATAGGCTCGCTTAATATATCGACTCTTCGTTATTGGTCAATTTTCTACATGTCCAAGGACCAGTTTACCTCATAATTCAGTCGGTTGTTAGACAAAACGGATTTTATGGATCCATGATCATGTGATGACTTGATTGGTATCATGCATCACAGAGATGCATAAAGCCCCCTTTTTCCAGAGCACGGCCCATATATATATATATATATATATATATATATATATATATATATATATATGTGTGTGTGTGTGTGTGTGTGTGTGTGTGTGTGTGTAATCTGGTTATCAAGGTTTATTTGGGTTGTTCTCTACAAACAGTGTAGATTAATATTAGACTGCAAAGAGGCGGTCGGGAACCCTTTAGCACACAATCCCGTCTTTTAACAGCCTTTAGGGAGAAGCCTTATGAAAATATTCTGGGAAAAGGAGAAAATGCTGGTAACCAGCATTTTCTGCTTTTCCCACAATGTTTTCTACCCTTCCATAAACAAATTTCAGTTTTCGATTCACATTCATTTTGTTGTCTGCAAATGCTTTCAGTTAAAATTTTGTCATCTGGTAAAGAGTTAAATAGATCTACAGGTGCGATACTTTGAGCGATGATTCGGACATATAACTTGGGAAATCGTGACATCTAGGCCCGTATTCACCAACCATTCTTAAGAACAGTCTTTGTCTTATTCTGCAGAATTTTCTAAATTTGAAGGTAACACATCTTCTGATTGGCTAAACCATTTGGTTTAGCCAATCAGAAGTTGTGTTACTTTCAAATTCAGAAAATCTTTGTGAATAAGACAAAGAATGTTCCTAAGAATTGTTGGTGAATACGGACCCTAATTCCTTTATCATTTGCGGAAGGGTTCGTAGAGCTGTGCACGGAATCTAACGATTTGCATTGGACATCGAGAAAAACTTGAACAAAATGGAGAAATTTTTCTGTGTTGTTTACTTGCTTATCTTCACCTTACACAATACTCTTTCAAAGTCGTGTGGTCCTACTAATTTGTGCAGATGCCGTAAGGATAAAGAACAAAGTAAAGTTATTCATATGGACTGTGCCAAGAAAGAAACAGAACTGAGAAAAATATGTGAATATATCGAAAGCGTCAATTATACAAACTTGTGGGAAATAGATGCTTCGGGATTAAAGATGCCCACTTTGGACAAAGCTAGTATGAAAGGGTGTGAGACTGTTCTAGCGCTTAATTTATCCCACGGTCTCCTGGAAGAACTGGCAGAAGACACGTTTGAAGAGCTTGGTTCTCTCTCACGACTGGATTTAAGCGGTAACCGACTAAGTTCAATTTATTACAGTCAAGGGAAAACGTTTCTGAGAAACATCCGTGCACTGTTGACCTTATACATAAACGGAAACTATGTGTACAATATCAGTAATCATTCTTACCCCATGTTTTCAAATCTCCCAAACTTGACAGCATTAAACATGGATGGATTATATAATACAGCACTTGGAAAACATTACAGGGATCTACATTCATTTGCGAATCTCAGTCTCTCTGGCGGATTTGGTCATTGTAATATAACGTATTTGGGAAACGATACTTTTGTGAATGCACCAATGTTGCAGAAATTAGACTTATCACAGTGTAACATAGTTAGTATTGATGCTGGAACGTTTATACAGCTGAAGAAACTTAAATGGCTTGACTTATCAAGAAACCGTCAATTAGGCTTCAGGGTATTGAGGAATATTTCATACGGTTTACAGTTTACGAATATAGATTTTTTGAATTACTCCGAGGTACATCATGCTTTGGGCCCCGGGACATTTTTGACGAAAAGAGATATTTGCTATTTCAGGAATACTAAATTACGAGTTCTTTCTTTGAACAATAATCGACTTCAAATGCTAGAGAAGAATGCTGCCATACTGATGCCAAAAACCTTTCAAGAACTGCATGTTGAGGGAAACCAGTTTAATATTGGTATTTACTTGTCACAAGGGGCGTGCTTTGCAAACACGACAAAGTTATTCGCTAATGGACAGAACAAAATGAACTTGCCGTACTCGGCCAATCAAGTTATTGTGGACCCTATTGCAAATGTTACAGTATTACCTAATGATGATTGCCCGTACATGAGTGACAGCTATCTGAAAAACATCAGTAAGGATATACCGGATTGTACGTTTATAGAAAATAACATCTTGAGGTTTTTATCTATTGGATTTCCGAAAAAGCTTACAGTCCTTCAGTTTTCTGACTGCAACATCCACCTTGAAATTCCCGAATTGCCTTTTAGTATTGAGTCAGTAGAACATGTTGATTTTTCCAAGAATGTTCTGCATTCTTGGAAAGGTCCTATACGCTTGCCTGCTTTGAGAACCTTGAATCTATCTCAGAACTATTGTACTGATGTAAGAAATTCTTTCTTTAGTCAGTACCGCAACCTTGAAAAATTGGATCTGAGTGAAAACTTCCTCGGAAGTGTTTTGGCACGTAAATCTAGTTGCGAAATTTTTCAAAATCTGACGAATTTGGTTAAACTTAACTTAGCAGGTAACAAAATTCGCATGCTTCCTCCAAATATTTTTCAAAATTTAAGTCGTCTACAATATTTAAATCTTAGTTCTAACAGCTTGACCAACTTTCAAGTGGGGCTTCACAAGCTAGAAAATCTAACACATCTGGATATTAGCCAGAATGAAATTCAAACACTGTCTGAAACATTTGTAAAACACTTTGAGGAACTAAGTCGGCGAGAAAATGTCAACATTTCAATAAATTTGAATGGAAACCGTTTAAGATGTACATGTGAAAATAAACGTTTCATACAACTAATGTTTAAGCACCTAAACTATTTCGTGTTTCATGACAATTATACTTTCGTAGATGACAAAGGTCAAGAAATATCCTTGTATAAATGCAAAAACGTTTCCACGGCATTCACAGAAGATTGTAGGCCTTTCCCTGAATGGATTAAATATATGTATGCTGTTGGCGCGTTTTGTATACTACTGATATTGTTCTTTGTAGTGACTTGTGTGATGTACAGAAACCGCTGGAAATTACGCTACTATTTGTACATGCACAAGAAACGCTTCTATGGTTATCGAAGGCTCCCTGATGAGGAGCCTTTGGAGATTTACAGATACGATGCTTTCATTTCATACGCGTCGGAGAACATTGGGTTCATTCTAAAAGAAATCATTCCTAATTTAGAAAAAAATGAGGGTGGTTTGTCCCTCTGTATTCACCAAAGAGACTTTCTGCCAGGTAATGCTATCGCTGATAATATTATTGGAGCCATTCAAAACAGCAGAAAAACTGTTGTGCTGCTGTCGAAGAGTTTCTTGAAAAGCAAATGGTGTCTTTACGAGTTTCATATGGCTAGAATGGAGACCATGTATTCTAGAGAAGGGAGAGGTTGCTTGATAGTAGTAATGCTGGAACGATTGTCAGCTAAACATATGCCCCTAGAGATGATGCAGTGGATCAAGAACGAATCTTACATCGAATTTACCAAGGACGAGGAGGGATATGCCTTGTTCTGGAATAAACTGAGGGATTCCATTACATGTAGAGGGCAGCATGACGGTTGAAATTTGTTAGAAAATTAACCCTTTACCGCTCAATCCCGAGTTTTAACGACCTTACGATAGAAGGCTTTGGAAACATTGTGTGCAAAGGATAAAATGCTGGTAAACACCATTTTCTCCTTTTCTCACATTGTTTTCTACCTTTTCAAAGACAGATCTTACCATATGAACCAGATTTATTCTAACGTCAGCAAATGCTTTAAATATCCAGGCATCTTAAACTTTGGTCACCTGGTAGAGGGTTAAATGTGTAAAAATGTACTTTTCACTGAATTTTATAAGTTAGAAAAAAATGTTGGAATAGGAACAATGGCTTGTAACAAGCAACTGCCCAATTTCCAAAAATCACTTTCCACACTGTTAAAACATGACTTTAACAAAGCTTTTGAAAACATAGTGCGAAAAATAGAAACTGCTGGTAACTAGCATTTCCCCCATCTCACCATGTTTTCTACCCGTACACAGAATCCCATCATTTGAGCAAGAATAAACTTGCCGTCTGCAAATGCTTACAAATTGTACAAGGCTAAATTTTGTCGTCTGGTACAAAGATTAACGCAGACTGAAGTTTCGGGTGGTTCTTAACCCTTTGGGTGCTAAGTGCGACTTACTGACCTTTTGCGAACAGTGTAGATCACGATCAGACTGCAGCCTGATCTTGGATCTACACTGTCCGATGAGGAGATATTTTTCTCCAAAGAATAGATTTAGTTGGGCTTTCACTATCGGTTCGAAAGCTCCGTTGGCAGGATAAGGGTTAATCACTTATAGCAGATACTTAAGTACAACATTCATGGTAGGGTTATTTTCTTTCTACTTACGCTTATGGATGGTGCAAACGGAAATCAATCCCCAAAGACATTGTTTATATCGGGGAGTTAATGCAGAAACGCAACAAATGCATAATACATAAACATACACTTATGGTGTTTCTGAATCAACCTCTCGACTTAGTATAAAACATTGATGATTCATCTAAACGAGCGTCAAGCAATTGAGCCATGCTTTGTAAAAAGGGAGCTTAATGCATCGCCGTGATCCATGATACCAATCATGCCATCAAATAATTATGAATCCAAATAGCTACTTTTTTTTTTTAACAACCGACTTAAACATGAGGGAGACTGGTCTTTGGACGTATAGAAAATTGAACAACAGCGAAAATTTTCGGCCCTGGTCAGCCTGCGCGAACTGCGCAGGCTGACCTGGGTCGATACTTTTCGCACATGCATTAAGCCCCCTTCTCACAGAGCATGGGTCAATTTCTTTTGTGCTTGTATAGTGATACACTGGTCGACAAAAAAAACACAGGATTACATAGATACCACTATTTACGTATTATACGATCATGTAAATTGAGCGTTGTTGTTGTTTTGTTGTTGATGATGATGATGATGAGAGGCACATTCAAAAGGATTGCTGACAAAGCTCAACATTTAAGCCATACTCTGGCAAAAGGAGTCTTATACAGCTCCGTGCGAGCAAATCACCACATAGATATGGATCTATAAAATCCATTTTGCCTAAGAATCGACTGAATCATGTGGCAGACTGGTCCTTTGACATGCGGAAAATTGACCGATAGCGCATGCTGACCTGGGTCGATACTTTTTGTAGAAATGTTAAATCCCCTTTTCACAGAACATGGCTAGTTTAAAAAGACCCCCCCCCCTCCCCCCCCCCCCCAAAAAAAACGTACCCTATTGCTGATAAACTGATAAAATAAGGAGACATTTGAGCCACTGGTAAAATCCGCACAGTCTGATCTGAATCTACATATTCAGCAAAAGTGCACTGAGCTGCGCCTAGCAATCTAATGTTTTAAACACAAAAACCATAAAAATGGGCGAAGAAAAATAATCCTGCTGTATTTTTTTTTAACTCTTGACCAAAAAATCACGAGTTTTAACAACACTGAGAAAGAAAACTTTTGAAAACAACGTGGGAAAAGGAGAAAAATGCTAGAAACCAGCATTTTCACTCTCTTTTTTCTTAACTTTATAAAACAAATTTTGCTGTTTGAGTCACATTTGTCATGTTCTCTGCAATTGCGTTTCAACTTGGACAAGTCTAAAATTTTGTCCTTTGGTAAAAGGTTAAAAAGCGGCCAGGTGGACATTTTTCGTCTTGCAGGAGGCCCATGTAGCAGAAAGGGAAATAACTTGCAAAAGGCATATCTTCCTATAATCGCAATATTTAACAATGAGCCATGAAAAGGGAGCTTAATGCATCTGCACAATAGTATCGATTCATGTCAGCCTGCACAGTCCGCGCAGGCTGACATGGATCTAAACTTTTTGCTATTGGTCACTTTTCTGCATGTCTAAGGACTGCTCTACCTCCGCATTCAGTCAATCGTTAAGACTAAATAGATTTCATGGATCCATAATTATGTGATGACTTGCTCGGTATAATACATCATGGAGATGCATTAAGCTCCCTTTTGCCAGAGAATGGCTCAAATGTATTCACATATCCAATTTTACAACACGAATATTTTTTTTTATCTTACCATGGTTCTAGAACGTTGACTTTGCGGCCAATCTAGATCAAGATCAGGCTGCACAAGACGTGCAGCCTGATCTTCGATCTACACTTTAGACAAATGAGACCTTGAAATTGTAATCATCTTGAGTTTTTCTTCTAGTTTGAAAGTGACTGGTGGGTTTATTCGGCACTCTAAGAGTTAAAAGAGAAACAGCATTACACACGAGCCGTCCTCTGGCAAAAGGGGGGCTTTATGCATCTCCGTGATGAATTGTACCAATCAAGCCATCACATGATTATGGATCCATAATACCCACTTTTTTAAAAACAACCGACTGAATAATGAGGTAGACTGGTCCTTGGCCATATAGAAAATTGACTAACAGCGAAATGTTTCGGCCCAAGTTCGCGGATTGCGCAGGCTAACCTGGGTCGATACTTTTCGCAAATGCATTAAGCACCCTTTTCAAACAGCATAATTCACACTTATTTGATTTTTAATGCTACCTTGCAAAAATATCAACTGAACGGTCTTTCACGCCGCTTTCAACATTATTTCAGTCCAAGCACGGCAACAGCTGACATATTCATGTATGTCCCAAGTTTCACCAGTGCTAGGCTAGGGCTCTGAGTGCCCAAGGACACTCCCAATAAAACACACAGTGCTTTCAGTGAGGCTAGAGCCCGTAGCTTCCAGGTCGCGAGCCCTACAGTCTACACTGAGCAACGCAGGACCTTTTAGCTGCAGAAAGAGCAAGGTCTGTGATGGAAAGAGGTACGCTTAGGTTAGGTCATTGATTATCTCCCCTGTTTTATTTTTCGAGTTGAACGCACTGCAATTTTAGGGTCCGTTTTCACCGACTTTTTAAAATTGCATTCTTAACCCTTTACCACACTGCGATAGTTTGGACATTTACAAAATAAGGACATTTGCAGACAACAGAATAAATATGACACAAAAATTGAGAATGGTTTTTTGAAGGATAGAAATATTGCGGGAAAAGGAGAAAATGCTGGTTACCAGCAATGAATGTTTTCAAAAGCCTTCTTTGTCAGGGTCATTAAAAGGCGGCATTGTGTGGTAAAGCAAGAGTCGAACCTAGGACCTTTTGATTACAAATCCGACGCCTAGGCTGCCAAGCCCCTGAGGACATCTGGGTCACAAACGGTCGGAAAGGGGCACAAAGAGCACAGAACTAGCAGTAGTATATTACATCTGAGTCATGCTCTGTAAAATGTTGGTTTAATGGATCTGCAAGAATGTAGCTAATAAATGAGAGATAAAATCTTAAAAAAAAAAACTGCTGAGAAAACATTTAGTGATAAACTATAAGACATCGCACACTTACTCTTAACTAAACAAAAATCAGCAGAAGGCATCCGGAAACATTGTGGGGAAAGTAAAAATATCGGGTAATCTACATACTTATTTTTCATTTCTTCACACCTGTTATATCTACCCTTTCGGAAAATAATTAGATCATAACGGCCATATCTAATTCATTCCTTGAAAATCCCTTCAATATGAACATGTCTAAACTTGCCTCGTCTGGTATCTAAAGAGTATTAAAACAATTTCAACGATTCATTCCTCCTGGGGCACTGACCTCGAAAAATCAAGCCACTAAACGTTTCATTTCCTTCTGACCACAATCTTTGAGCGCAGAGGGATTTGGTCGAGTGAATCCGAATATATCTATAAGGAGCCATCCTTTAAGATTTTTCTGGTAGCTATATGGCTTTGACTCGTATTGCCCCGCGAGCTTTCTGTTGTTCGGTAACCAAGCAACTGATGGCTTCAACAACTTATGTATTCTCTGGAAGTAAAATGTTCCCAATATCAATCTTTAACTCCGTACAAAACGACAAAATTTTAGACTAGTCCAAATTCAAAGCGTATGCAGACGACGATATAAACGTGACTCAAAAATGGAAATTCATTTTGAGACGGATATAAAACACTGTGGGAAAAGGAGAAAATGCTGATTACCAGCGTTTTCTCCTTTTCCCAATTTTTTTTTTTTTCAAAAGACTTTTCTTCAAGGCCGTTAAAACTAGTGATTGTGTGGTAAAGGATTAATCCATCCATCCCGTGGAAAAAGAAGGCTTCGAAACATTGTAGGAAAAGGAGAAAATGCTGTTAACCCAGAGACGAATTCCATCACTATGACCACAATTTATTTGTCGTCTGCGAAGGCTTTCAATATGGACGACTCTAAAATTTTGTCGTCTTGCGAAAAGTTACTATCATAAAATTGTGGTATCTGGGAATCGAAAGGTTAACAATCCACCCCCCTGTTATCACGGGATTCGAACCACGAGCACCTGCAAGGCTTGTTGCCGTCATTCGTACGAGGAATGCTAACCCTTGAAGTACTTTTAACTACTATAGTTGCCTTCACAGCCAATGTAGACCATGATCAGACTGCTCCAAAGCGTGTCTACACTGGCTGCTTTGCTTTGACTTTCTAGAACAGAGCCACTTTGAAATAGCAAATATTTGGAGTGTTATCCCTATACTGAAGATGTCTTTTGAACTTACTCGGCACTTAAAGGATTAATCCAGTTTTTAGGTTTGGTTTGTATTGGAGTTTAACACCATCTTAACAGCTCAGGTCATATCATGGCGGTCACTGACACACCCATGTGTTTCCTGACTTTCTCACACCAGCGCTGACACAACTTGCTTTCCAAAGCCACTGACTACTTTTCTCACATGCATCAGAGGTGAGAGGCGAAAAATCGCCGGAAAGAAAGTTTGCCTCAACCGGGTATCGAACTCGCAACCACCAGGTCACGAGTCAGATACGCTAACCACTGAGCTACCCCTGCGGACCCAGTTTTTACCGCAATATGTTTTTTCCGGTCGTATATCACATTTCTGGTATCTAAAAAGAGAGCATTATTTTTTCTCATTTTTTTTGTATTAAATACGACTTTTCCTCTATTTAAAAGACAAAATTGTTGTCACTATTTCAGTACTTAAAATAGATAAGAAAATCCAACTCGCTAATTTTCAAATATAAAACTTGACATCTAGCGTTTTAGTGCCGTGGGCGAAAAAAAAAGTGGCCTTAGTGGATTAGGAGGATCAAGATCAGACTACCTATAACGTTTAGTCTGATCTTGGATCTAGGTACCGTCTGCTTGTTCAGTCAAGCCTCTAGAATAAAAATATTTTTGAGTTTTAGTGAATGGTATTTTGAAGCGCCAGGGGTCCTGCATGGCTCAGTGGTAAAATGAAGGACTCGTGACGTGGGGGCCCCGGGTTCGAGCCTAACTGGATCCACTAGGTTTTTCGCCCTAGCCTAGTACTGGTGGAACCCAGGAAATACATGAATATGCGAGTTGTCGTCGAGATATGACTGAAATAAAATTGAAAGCGGCGTAAAATACCAATCAATCAATCATTTTCAGGTGTCGGAAGAGGTTGATTTACATGTTCAGCACTATAAAGTGAACAGCATACCTTTGGAATTGTGCCTGTTGTTCTGCACACTTGAAATACTGTTCCAATCAAAGCTATGGAAATGGGTACCAGAGCAATCAAAGTACCGATGACGACCGCAAAATCTGGGAATGTGTACCCGTCCTTGCCGTAGTAAGGGGGAGAAAACGTGATAAAGGCTACGATCGTAATTGCCTGCAAACGGAAAGGAGTGTAATATAATGAGCCATGCTCTGTAAATTGGGGGTTTAATGCATCTGCAAAAAGTACTGACACAGGTCAGCCAGCGCAGTCCTCACGCGCTGAGCTGTGTCGCTTTTTTTTGGTCAATTTTCTGCCTGTCTAAGAACTGTTTTGCTTCATAATTCTGTTGGTTGTTACACAAAATGGATTTTATGGATCCATAATCATGTGACCACTTGCTCGGTATTATGCATCACTGAGATGCATTAAACCCCCTTTTGCCAAAGCATGGCTCTTATACAGTTCAAAGTTTGAATTTCAAGATTGTAATAGTGATTGGCTGAGAGAAAATGTCCTCACAAAGCCAAAAGCTAGTGCAGTGAATTCCGGGACTAAAATTGCATACTGTGTAGGTTTGGTTATGCAAAATTTAAACTTTCTGCGGGGTTAACGTATGTAAAGGCCATAAAAATTTGACATGCTGCGCAGTGATTTTTCTTACCACTATTGAACCAGGCATAAAAACACACCATGCTAGCCGTATAAAGGTACTCGGTCGAGAACCAGTCATCATCTCTATATCTTCTGCGAAACGACCAGCACCTGTGACAAAAACAAACACAACCTTTATAGGTAAGACAAAATGAAGAGCTTTGTTCTATAGATGTTAAGTATGTGCTTCAAATTATCGACACTAAATCTCTTTTTGCAGGGAGAAATATGTACTTCTAGTCTCTCTTCGAAGGATACCAGTTACAAAAGAATTCCCCTTTCCAGTGACAATCCTACAAGTAATGGATTTAATGATTTTTTTTTTTTTTTGCTTCACTCTTTGCCAAACGACAAAATTTTGGACACGTCCAAACTGAAAGCATTTGTAAACGACAAATCAAATGTGGCTCAAATAATAAAATCTGTCTCTGGAATGATAGAAAAAAATGTTGGGAAACGGGGAAAATGCAGGTTACCAGCGTTTTCCCCTTTTCCCACATTGTTTTCGAAGGTTTTCTTCTTCAAAGTCGTTAAAATTAGGGATTATGTGGTAAACGGTTAATCAAAATAATCAAGGAAACCAAACACTTTTTAGGAACTAAATCAGTACTGGAAAGAAAAAAAGCTTGACACTGTGTAAAACTATCTAAATTAGAGCAAAAACTAAAGCTAAACGCTTTACCAAACAATCTCCTGTTTCTGATGAAAGACGCCTTTGAAAACAATGTTGGGAAAGGATAAAATACCCGAAAAGTTAGCATTTTTTTCTTTTCAGACAATGTTTTCTACTCTGTCAAAAATATATCCGATCATATGTCCAACATTTAAACCATTCCCAAACAATCCAGTGTTTTCATGGCCCCTAGAAAGAAGCCTATTGAAAACATTGTGGGAAATGGAGAAAATGTTGGTAACCAGAATTTTCTCATTTTCCCGCACTGTTTTCTACCCTCTCTGAGACAAGTTCCACAGTATTAAGCACATATAATTTGTCGTCTGCAAAAGCTTTAAGTTAGGATCAGTCTAAAATTTTGTCGTTTGGTAAAGACTTAATTTGTTTTTTTTTTTTCAGCCAATACTGTCAACCTTGACAAGTGTAAAATTCTGTCACCTGTCAAAGTGTTCAACAATCACATTAATATCAAGCAGAGTAGACCCATCCAGACTGCCAGGCCGTGCAAACTGGTATGTGGTCCATGTTCCTTAAAAAAGGACAGAAAAAAAAAGGTTCGATATGGAGGATATGTGCCAAGTTTAATTGGGGTTTTCATCAGGGCTTTGGAGACTGTTTCTACAAGTTCAGGAGCGATCTTAAGTATTTCAGGGGAAAATACAATTCAAGAAAATGGAGTTTCCGAACATAACGTATGGCGTATACTGATGAGGCGGAAAACTGCAGACTTACAAACGTGTCCTTACAAATATTCAGTCTATCGTTTAATAACATACAAACGCTAACATTTTCCAACCTATCGCGACAATAAACAGTCTAGTTTGAACTATACAAGTGCAGTGATCTTACCATAAAGCAACCCAACGATAACTCCCTCAAGTAGTATAAAGGAATTCTAGAAATGAGCTATTCCCTGTGAAAAGGGAATTTATGAAGCTGCAAAAAGTATCGACCTAGGTCAGCCTGCGCAGGCTGACTTGGATCGATACGTTTTGCTTTTGATATATTTTCTGCCTGTCCATGGCATAGAGTTCCTCATGATTCAGTCTCTTGTTAGACTTAATGGAGTTTTATGGATCCATAATTTTGTGATGACTTAGTTGTCTTTATGCATCACGGATGCCCAAATGATATTTCACCTTGTAGAAAAAAACAACTCTTCATCAAAATAAATTAGCCAGTGCACATCCAGATAAATGTCATTACCGTAGATCCAGCCGACAATAACACTCTCCAGTATAGCAGTAATTGTAATGTTGAATGTCCCCACGTACCAGTCTGCCAGTAAAAACATGTAGAAGCCTCCCTGTGTAGATTACGAGAGACATAGAATAAAAGGATAGAATGTACAGAGAGTTTGTTTAAATACTGATTTACACCGTTTTCAACATAATAATACAGGGTGTCCGGAAAGTAAGGTAACACTCTTGTACATTTATAATGTAGCTTTAGATTTCAGATGAAGAGATAAGAATCTATAAGCATGTATATAAAATATGTAAGTTTTTTTGTGTGATAATTTCATTCTATTTTCATTCCATTTCACACTTATATACAATTCTCAAATCAGAAGTACCCTTCTGTCATTGGTTTCAATTTAGTGATTGATGGCGTTCTCTCACTTCCTGTTGTCTGAACATGTTTGTAAACAAAATACGCGATTTTGTGCGCATGAACAAGCACAGTGTTTCATAGAGATACCACTGTACAGCGAAAAACTAACTTTATGGTGAGCAGTGTCATAGCACGGTGTTATGGGGCTATAAGTCTTTAACGACATGATTAATTCCCAGTACTACCTACCACTTTTGAAAAACAAATTTGTTCCATCACTTGAAAAAAAGTCCCGTACATTGTAAAACTCATGGTTTATGCAGGATGGTGCTACGGCACACACGTCTAATAATGTGACAGACTTTTCATACGATACGTTTGGTGATATGGTAATATTAAGACGATATCCATAAAAAAAAAAAAACAGAATATCGTGGCCTGCGCACAGGCCTGACCTCAACCCTTGTGACTTCTCCCTTTGGGTTTATTTAACTCTTTACCACACAATCCCGACTTTTAACGACCCTGAGAAAGAAGCCTTTTGAAAACATTGTGGGAAAAGGAGAAAATGCTGGTAACCAGCATTTTCTCCTTTTCCCACAATGTTTTCTACCCTTCCCAACACACAGTTTAATTTTTGAGTTTCATTCAGTTTGTCGTCTGCAAATGCTTTCAATTTAGATGACTCTTTAATTTTGTCGTTTGGTAAAGGGTTAAAGTCAAACGTCTACAATGCCAAGCCAGATTGCACAGGCATGTTGTTAAAGAGCATTAAACGTGAAATCAAGAAGATCGATATTAGAATGTGCTCTAAAGTGACAATTTCATCGTGCAGGTTCGGCATGGGAAGAGCAGGAAAGGCCGTCACATTGAAAACGTCATCAACTGCTAAAATGACGCCAATGGCAAAAAGGTATTTGATTTGAAATCTGTATAAAAGTGTTGAATGGAACGAAAACTGAATGAAATTATCACACAAAAAACTGACAAATTTTATACTACATGTATAGATTTTCATCTCTTCATCGGAAATTAAAAGTTACATTATAAATGTACAGAAGTGTTACCGTACTTTCAGGACACCCTGTTGTTACGTCATTACAAGAGTTCACTTACGTTTTCCCTGATTTTCAGCCGTACTAGATTAACGTTATGCAATGCCTTACCTAAAGGCACACTCAAGCAACTAGTACCGCCGGCAGAGATCTCTGAACCATAAATTCAACCCTATACCGAATAATCCTGAGGTGGAGGTCGCTGGTTCGATCCCCGGCTTGGCCAATTTCTTTCCGAGGATTGATGATAGTCGTTGCGACAGGATTCATTCCTCTCTCTCTCACCGCTGACCGTTGTTTCGACGATGGTTATTTGGGAAAGCAGCCAGTGGCTTGGAAAGAATATTGTGCGGAGTACTGGTAAAAGAAACTCCAGGAAAGCATGAATAGGTGCACTGCCCGCCGCGATATAACTGAAATAATGTTGAAAACGGCGTTAAACACCATACAATCAATCAATCCTGAGGTTAAACGACCCTAAAAAAAAAAAAGAGGACTTTTGAAAACGTAGTGAAAAAAAGGGAGAAAATGCTGGTAACCACATGTTCTCCTTTTCCAACAATGTTTTCTTCCCTTCCGAAAACAAATTTCAGTTTTTGAATATGATTTATTTTGTTGGCAGAAATTGCTTTCAATCTGGACCAGTCACAAATTTTGTCGTCTGATAAAGAGCTAACTCTATAATGATCAGAGGGCAAAATGCTAGACTTGTCCAGTCTAAATGCATTTGCAGTCGACAAGTTAGCTGTAGCTAAAATGTTGAAATGCGTCCTAGAAAGGTTGCAAAAATACTGTTGGAAAAGGAGAAATTGCTGGTTACTAACCTTTCCTCCTTTTCCCACAAAGTTTTCAAAATCTTGCACCTGGATCGTTAAATATTGTGTGGTTAAGGGGTGGCCATTGAACCACGGAGGACCATCGGGAGTTAGGTTTTAGACGGCGACTCACATGTTACCTTTACCATGACAATAAATTATCGTTTACAATACAAGACCATTTGTAATAATGGTCCGTAAATCAATAGTGCTTTGGAGGGAAACCAATCAAACCAATGACCTCCTGCCATGACCACCCAAGGCAACTGGTAGCGTAATCTTGAGCTCTATTTTTATAACAGAAAAGAGGAGAATGCGTCGTTCTCGACTTCAACGTAATCGCTTAAAACAAGGCTTAAACACACGGGCATGCTCTGTGAAAAGGGGTTTAATGCATCTGCAAAGGTGTCGGTCCAGGTCAGCCTGTACAGTCCGTGCAGCCTGATTTGGGCTGAATTTTTTGCTATTGGTCAATTTTCCGAATGTCAAAGGGCCAGTGTACTACATGACTTAGTCGGTTGTTAGACAAAATAGATTTTATAGATTCATAAATATGTGATGACGTGGTTGGTACTAAGCATCATGGAGATGCATTAAGCCTTCTTTTATCATGGCACAGCTCACATGTACGTAACGCTGACCATTCAACCCTTTCCCAAACAAGCCCTGGTTTTCACGTGTCTGCAGCACAAGTCTTTTGAAAACACTGTGGGAAAAGGAGAAATTGCTCGTAACGAGCAATTTCTCCTTTTCCCACAGTGTTTTCTACCCTTATTGAAAACTTTCTACCATTTTCATCAAATCTAATATTGTCGTCTGCAAACTCTTTCAGTTTGGACCAGTCCAAATTTTGTCGTTTAGGAAAGGGTTAAAGAGCAAGAAATACTTATTTAATAAAGGTCGATCTTTCAGATTTTAAGGTTTTCCATATATTTCAGGTTTAACACATTACTACAGTTTGTATTGTTACTTACTGACATAGCTAAAGGCGTAGAAAACAGGAAGAGTAGGGACACTACAACAGCTACCGTCTGTACCTTGTATCTATGTAGGTGGAAAAGGTCTACAAGGGTAGCGGATATGGTCTCTGTGGTCGCAAACTGTATAGACAGGTAAAGATATTGTAAAGCCTTTACTGTACAGAACTACGAAAAAAAAACTTATTACAAATGACAGAAAGGACAGTGACTGGATATTTTCACACTAGATCTATAGCGATCTAGTTTTTTACGAGCAGTTTGTTGATACCCCAACAATATTCTCCAAAATTATGAGAACTGTGGTGCTTTGACGCTTTCCTGGTACAAGCAAGAATTCATCACGAACTTAATATTTCTGCTATCACAGACAATGCCAGTATTTGACTTACCGAAGTATCAATTCCGACAAGTACTAAAGTAAAGAAGAACAACACCGACCATAACTGTGGAACCGGAAGTCGACTAAGGGCTTCTGGGTAAGCTATGAAAACGAGTCCAGGACCTGAAAAGAAAAACAAATAAAAAGAGGTGATTATCCCCATGTTCAAAGAATTTTAGGGAATTCAGGAAATCACATATTGAATGCTAAATATACAAGTCAAAGGAAAAAATATTTAAAAAAAAAAAAGAAAATCCCATTCGGTTGACAGGCATATTCCCTGAATTTATGTTTGATGTTGTTAGTACAGACAAGCAGAATTCCTTATGTACAGCTGACAAAGAAGCAGTTTCCAGCCAGAACTATGCTAGAAATACATGTGTGTGCAAAGGTTTAAATATCACCTAAAGTATCCTTTGACACAAAATTCACTTTACAAAGAATGGCTATTCAAAGGAAAAATGAAAGTATATAAGAAGTTCAAATATATATATATAATGCACATGATCTACTAATACATGTAGAACTGTTGATTAAAAAAAAAAAAAAAAGATGTGACCAATGCTATGTGGAAAGGGAGTTTAATGGTTTAATGAATCTGCTAACTGAATATCGACAAAGGTCAGCCTGTGCAGTGCGCGCAGGCTGGCATGAGTCGGAACTTTTTGCTCTTTGTAAATTTTCTATATGTCTAAGGACCATACTACCTCAAGATTTAGTCGATTGTTAGACAATATTTAATTTATGGATCCATTACGGAGGTGCTTTTGCCACAGCATTGCTCATATTTAAACGATGGAACTGAGATATAGAGGTCTTAAAGGGGCAAGAAAACAGCAAAATGACGGTCTCAAAATTGAGAATATCTTAGAACAGAGCAGAAGTAAGTGAACACTGTTATAAAATGCTGAACTCAAATCCGATGATCTAATGGAATGATGGTGATCATATTTTCGATAAAGGAAAATCACGTGTCCAGAGCATCTGATGCTGTGCAGAACTCCGTCTGATATTACGTTTTCGCATTTGGTTTACAATATACATCACAAATTCTTTATCTCTTCATTCACTCAGTTTAAATAATAAACCAAACAAGAAATCTTTATTTAAAGCTTTCCCTTGCAAGACCGTTACAGATCGTAGGATGTGGATTAACACTGTTTAGTATACGGAGGTGAGTAGATTTTAGGCACATTCTTCTCCCTTATATTTTTATCAAATATTGGTGAAAAGACAAGGTGGCTGGCTAAATTTCCATTTTAACTGTGAAAGTATTTCTATCCTTAAACATGTAACGACACAATACTCTCCTGAACTCTTGAAATTAAATATAGCCCCATATAGATTTATCCTTTACATAATAAACAAAAACTGTTAATTCTCGAGCACTTAAATGAGCCATGCTTTGGCAAAAGGGAGTTAAATGCATCTCCGTGACGAATTATACCAAGCAAGTCAAGACGCATTATTATGGATTCATACAAACTATTTTGTCTAACAATCTGCTGAGGTAGAATGGTCTTTTGACATGTTGCAGAAAAAAATTATCAATAGCGATAAGTTTCGACCCATGTCAGCCTGCAAGGACTGCGCAGGCTGACATGGGTCAATACTTTTTGCAGATACATTAAACCCCTTTTCAAAGAGCATGGCTCAAATAATTCATCATCGTTACAGTAATAATACGGTGTTAAAATATGAATGGTGTGTGAATGAATGAATATACCCGATGACTGAAAATATTCTAGCGGTTTTCCTGTTTCTTTCGACAGGAACCCCAGCACGGCGAAAACCGGGAAACCGGAGAAGATTGCCGTAAAAGCATCGGCAAAACACGTGATAGCTGCATCCCTGAAATGAGACTCTCATTTACAATGTGATTTTTGCGATCCTGAAATAGACTGTTACAATTAGCAAATACAATTTGCTTCGGAGAAGATCGTAAATAATCGCTGGGGCTAGATCATCCCCTCGCTTTTAAACGCCTCATTTTTTTCTGACACATGCCTATAGAATCAAAGCAAGAAATGACCCTTTGAGGGCCTGAAAAAAGTTGCTTCACTTTAGATCTCGTCTATGGGGTCCTAGAAAATGGTTTATACTGCAAACTTTTTGTTATCTCGTCAATTCTACGTTCTCCGTATAGCATCGACATCACATGTAGCGGACCTTTACACTTCTAAGCACAAGGTACATGTATGTTGCCTTTGCAGACAGTGTCGATTAAGATTTGAATGCACAGAACGTGCAGCTGGTCTAAAATCCATACTATCTGTTATTTGTGAGATTTTGTTTTTCAAAAGCCTTGAAATTGCCTTTTTGGAATCAGTGTAAGTTTCTTAGAATGCCAAATTAGTGGAAGTTTTAACATTCGAACTATTCAGATTCGAAAGTCTACTACTCCTATAATGTTCCACCAGAGTTTTCCATCAAGTTAACCCACACAATGACGCGAAAATTGCCATTTCCCGTTCCATCCAAAGAATTATATGTGGATATTGTGGTTCTTCAAGGGTAGGGGCACCGGATCCTAAAGCCAATCACTGAAAACTGTACTATTTAAGAAAAAAATCTTAAGAGCAAAGGTAAGATAAAGCCTCTATGTTTCTAGGTTCACAAAGTGATAAATCGATATAAATGTTTTTAGATTCACAAAATGATAAATCGATATTCTTGTATCGATCTGTCTTGTGGGTATTTATTAATTTTGGCTCGATAAGACAATCCTAGTGAGAACCAACAAAGATAGGTTTTAGTAACAACAAAAAGTTTTAGAATTTTTATCATACCTTCTAATCTGGACTTTAAGGGTGAATGACAATTCACACGCTTCTGTTGCTTCTGACTTGGTTGTATATCTTTAAGACTCGATAATTCACAGACGAGCTAAAAACTTACCTAAATGCATTATTGTGAAACTTGTTGAAGCTAGCCATTGTAATTACACCTCCCCATGCAGGTCCAAGCGAGTAGAACACCTGTACTGCTGCATCTTGCCAGATCTGGTTAAATTAAAGAAATGGAAGCACTGAGATACAGAGAAGGGCTTGTAACCCTTAGGTTGCTAAGCGTGACTCGAAGACCTTTTGCGGACAATGTAGAACAAGATCAGACTGCACAGAACGTACAGTCAGATCTTGGATCTACACTGTCCGATAAGGAGATATATTTCCCCAAAATACCTTTGAAATAGCAAAATTTTACTTATTTAGCAGGATAAGGGCTAACATCAAGCTGAAAGTTTGTAGTGATCACAGGGAGCGAGGGATAGAAGACTCAGGCGGGAGGGAGGGAGGTGTAGAGGAACTGGTAGGCATGGAGGAGTCGCTAGGGATGTAGGAATTGGCAGGGATGGAGGGATTGGCAGGGAAGGAGGAATTGACAGGGATGGAGGAATTGGCAGGGATGGAGGGATTGGCAGGGTGCAGGAATTGGCAGGGATGGAGAGATTAGCAGGGATGGGGGATATTGGCAGGGATGGAGGAATTGGCAGGGATGGAGGGATTGGCAGGGATGGAGGGATTGGCAGGGATGTAGGGATTAGCAGGCATGGATGGATTGGCAGGGATGGAGAGATTGGCAGGGATGGAGGGATTGGCAGGGATGGAGGGATGGGCACGGGGAATATTAAGAGGATATGAAGTAGAAACTCAGGTAGGGACACGAAAGGAGGAAATGATGGGGGAGGAAATACACCTACACGTATATAGAATCAAGAATCAATCTCCTTTACCTGTGGGTCTGACAGTCTTCTAAAATCTGGTCTAATATATAATCGTATACCTTCCCAGGCGCCATCGAGTGTGATACCGCGTATGAATAACACAATGAGTAATGCATAGGGCGCCAGAACGGTCACATAAACCACCTGCAAAAATTATTAACATGATCAGTAATTCATAATTCAAGGAATTAAAGTTTACTTAAAGTCGCATGATTATTTACCACAAGAACCCGAAGGCTTTCTGAAACATGGTAACCAGCATTTCTCCCTTTCCTACAATGTTTTCTTTCATTTTTAGGACAATTCCATCTTTGAATTACATTTTATGTATCGCCTGTCAGTGCCTCCAATTGGTCGTCTGGTAAAGAGAAATTCACAATCCTGATAGTGAAAACAGCCACACAACAAAGACAGAATATTTGAGAAGAAAAGTCACTTGATATTATTCCATTTTTCTCAAGTTACAAAATACAATAAGCCATAAACGAACTCCGGTAACTTTTTCATGGCCTCACTTTGTTCAGCGCAAACACCTCGATTCTGCAATATTCCAATGTCTTCATAGTATACCTAAAAAGACTATGAAAATGCCTTCAAAGATTTGAACACTCCTCGTAGCAAAGGTTTAACTCTTTACCAAACGACATAATTTTAGACCTGTCCAAATCCAAAGCATTTGCAGGAGATAAAATAAATGTGACTCGAGAATTGAAATTTGTTCTTGGATGCGTTGAAAACATTGTGGGAAAAGAGGAAAATGCTGGTTACCAGCATTTTCTCCTTTTCCCACAATGTTTTAAAAAGCCTTCATCTTCAGGATTATTAAGACATAGGATTTTTGTCAAAGAGCTAAGTGAAGAATTGAAGAAAAAAAAAAAAAAAAAAAACAGTAGCCTTCGAATACCGAAATCCACTGCTCCAGTACAACAACTGACTCAGAATCCGACGGGAATTATGCGGGAACAAAGTAGGTAATACCTCTTATTTCCATTAGTAGAACTCTTCAAGTTAAAGGCGCGTTTGGACAAAAATTAATTGCATCATTATTGAAGTACAATCGAAAGCAGCCATCTATCTGTATTTACGAATGGACTGTTCATTTCGATGCTGTGTCTCACAAGTATGTTTCATTTCTTTTTCCGTTACAGGGCTAGTTAACGATTTTGATACTTTACGGGCACCTTGTAGGTTCCGATATTATTGTGCTGTCTCGCGAGACTTGTTCATTTCCTTTCCAATATGCACAAGAGTCTCCAAAGAGCGACAACTCTATCGGATAGGCGAAAATAAGTATTGACACGAGATTTGACCGTACTGTAAGAAAAGTTCAAGATGGACTAGATCTTACCTTACCGACACTTTTGACCCCTTTACAGAGACAGAGAAACAGGATAAACCAGCCAAGAAACAACGATCCCACAAGGTGCCATTGTACATGTCCCAAATCATCGATCCCATCCGACAGGTTGAGAACTCGATACCTGTAAGAAAGATTTGTTCATTTGTTTAGATCATTACCCCCTGAAACAATTTACAGGAGATAAGTAAGCCTCTTTGAATAACAGGTATATCTAACGTGAAGTAACCTTTATCCTGCTAAATAAGTTAAATAAGACTTTCAAGCCGACAGTAAAACCCGAATAACGTTATTTCAAACTTATTTTTGGGAGAAAAAAATCTCCTTATCGGACAGTGTGGATTCAAGATCAAGACTGCACGCACTGTGCAGTCTGATCTGAATCTACACTGTCCGCAAAAGGTCAGTGAGCCGCACTTAACCCTTAAAATGCTGAATTAACGAACTGGACCTTTCAATAAGGGAAAAAACATCCAAGATATCGTCATTCCATGGTTGTCTTGGCCAGAATATGTAAAAAAGTAGCGGACAGTGTAGATCCAAGATCAGACTGCACGTTCTGTGCATTCTGATTTTGATTTACACTGTCCGCAAAAACAAGTTAGTTCCAGCGCTTTATGGCTTAAGATTCTAATAACCTGAGGACTATGCTTTTAAAGGTGACATGTTCCAAGACGAACAATCAGCACCTGATGTAGGCGCCAATGCTCAGCCGCTTTTCAGTACAATTAAGCCATGCTCTGGCAAAGTAGGCTGAATGCATCTCCGTGATGCATGATACCAAACGATCCATCACATAACCATGGATCCATAATAGCCACTTATTTTAACAACCGACTTACTCATGAGGTAGACGGTGCCTTGATCATACAGAAAATTGACCAAAAGCGAAAAATGTTGGCCCATGTCAGCCTGCACGGACTGCGCAGGCTGACCTGGGTCGATACTTTTCGCAGATGCATTAAGCCCGTTTTCGCAGAGCATGGCTCAATTTTACAAAGAAAGAGGGACATGAAGTTCTACGTCAAAAACATCCCGAGTTACATGTCCTCCTTGTATGGCTTCCATTTCTTGACTGTAAACAGCTAGTGCAAGTTTCAAAACAAGAGAACCGCATTCGGATGCCAACACTCAGCTGCAAGTACTTGATTGTCAGTGAAAATCCTCAGTCGAACAAGGGGCATAACTGTGTTAAAATGCTTTGATAGTTATCTGCCCCTGTTGTATGAGTTCCTCTTTTGATAGTTAACAACCTGTCCAAGTTTGAAGTAAATATCTTCAGTATTAACAGAAATATATTACAAAATGTCAATGTTTTCGCACGACGAAAACGACCACGCCGGGGCTATGAAAATAACTCGTCGTTTTCTTCCAAAACAGCCGAGCTAAAAATATATTAGTCATCAAAGTTCCGGCACGACGACGACGCGCATGCAGATGACGCACACGCAGACGACGCAGACATTGACAACAGCCGAGCTAGAAAAAGTCGGCTGCAAGAGGTACAGAACATATTTTTTAATTTTACACAATTGCAAGAAAAAGAATAAAAATACTAAAAAAGTTTTGAAGACAAAAAAGAATTCGCCTTACTTCCAAAACTCGGTAGCAGGAGTGTTGGTTGCCTGCGATTCGGTCCCGTTAACAATATCTATAATATTTGTAGTAGTGTTGACTTGATTCTTTATTGGATTGTCAAATAGCTCTGAAATACGAAAACACCAGATGTTTGTTTGTTTGGTGTTTCGCGCCATTTTCAACATTATTTCAGTTATATCGCGGCGGCCAGTGCACCTATTATGCTTTCTTGGAGTATCTTTTACCAGTACTCCGCACAATATTCTTCCCGAGCCACTGGCTGCTTTCCTACGTAACCATCGTCGAAACAATGATCAGAGGCAAGAGAGGAATGAATCCTGTTGCAATGACCATCATCTATCCTCGGAAAGAATTATGTCAGCTGGGGATTCGACCTGCGTCACCGGGGCTCGACAGAAAACATCAGAGGTGTAATTGTATAGAAATGTTACTTAAGGTGATTTCATATCCCCTCCTCAGTACAGTGTTTTGATATAGAAGAAATATGTTAACAATGGTTTGGTACAAGAAGCTTTTCGAAGTTTTCTCTAAAAAAGCCTGTAAGAAAGTTGTGACCCCCAGGGTGCAGCCACGTTTTATCTTAGAGCTATAATTAGTTTAATCCTGATATTGGTCCACTAAATGAAGCTACCTGCCAAATAATACAGGTCTAGGCTGTATGGTTATAATCAAGAAGATGTTTAAAGTTTCCACAACTTAAAACCTCTGTAAAACGTCTGACCTACTGGGTCATGATGGTTAAGTTTTCAATATATAAGCCCAAGTAAAACTCGTGACCCCCGGGGCAGGGCAAGCTTTGGCAATTTGAACATTCTTGGTAAAGTCGGCTAGATGAAGCTACACACCAAATTTAGTAGCCCTACGCCTCGTGGCTACAAACAAGAAGGCTTTTTCAGGTTTTCACTGCTTAAACCTTTGTAAAACGTGTGACACCCAGGGCAGGGTCAATTTTGATACCAGGGCCATAGTTTGGACACCCTTGGTAGAGATCTGATATATGAAGCTACATGCACAGATTTGGTCGTCCTAGGTCTTATGGTTAGAAACGAGAAGACTTTCAAAGTCAGTACTATATAAACCCATGTAAGAAAAAAATGTGATCCCGGGGCGGGATAAATTTTGACCCCGGGGCCATAATTCAACCAATTCTGGTGTAGGTCTATAAGACTAAGCTGCATGCCATTTAATGGCATAGGGTCTATGATTCCAAACAAGAAGATTTTTAAAGATTTTCAATATTTTTCACTTATATTCCCATGGCAGCCTCAGTTTTTATCGTAATTCAATTCTTTGAAGGAATTCTTAAAATCACAATGGAAGGATAGTTTCTGCGGACACAGGGACATGACATAAGTTCGCTGGCCTTCAGCGAGTAGAGCTAAAAATGGACTAAGTTCTTGGGAGACAACCCTGCAAGGCTTCAGTGCAGAAGCTGAAAAAAGGTCTTGTACCTTGTGTGCTTGTGTGTGTGAGACAGACACACAGACAGACAGACAGACGGGTCATATAAACAAAGAGACTTACACTAGTAGCAAAGACCCATTTACCTGTACATCGATGGGTGTTCCACGCATTTTCGCAGGTTGCCCATCCCAGTGTCGGGTAAAACGATTGGATAAGATAGAAATATACCCAGCCAATGATCATCCCGTAATACCATATGTATATTGCGGACACTATCATCATTACGATTCCGATTCCTGAAAGGAAATGAGACAAATCATTACATGAGCCATGCTCTGTGGAAAGGGGGCTTAAAGCATTTGCGAAAAGTATCGACTCATGTCAGCCTGCGCAGTCCGCGCAGGCTGACATGGGCCGAAACGTTTCGCTAACTTTAAATTTTCTGCATGTCAAAGGACAATTCTACCTCATGCATTAGTTGGTTGTTTGTCAAAATGGATTTTATGGATCCATATTAAGGTAATGCCTTGCTTGGTATAATGCATTGCGGAGATGCATTAGGCCCCTTTTTACCAGAGCACGGCTCATTTATTTGCACAAAACGTTTTGTACAAAACCATTGACTATTTTACCATATTATGAAGGCCTTTGAAGCCGCTGTCAACTTGTCGTCTGCGAGAGCTTTCTATATCGACGAACGTCGTTTGGTTAAGTTAACAAAGTCAAAGTTAACTAGGCCAGGGCGTTAACACTGGGCTTTCGGTACTATGCTCTTCTTTTCTATTCGTTTGTTTTGCATTAAACTCTGTTTTCAACTTCATTTCATTTACATGCAGCGACCAGACCACCTGTCAATGCCTTCCTAGAGCTTCTTTTACCAGTGCTTGGCCCACCATTGTTCCAAGCCACTTGCTGCTTAATCATATCAACAGATTTGAAGCTATGTTCAGCTGTGAGAGAAAAGGAAAAATTTGAAAATTTGATCTACATTGTCCGATAAAGAGATATCTTTTCCCTCAAAATACCTTTAAAATAGCAAAGTTTGGGTTTTTACTATCGGTTTAAAAGTTTTACTTCACTTAATTAGCAGGATAAGGGTTAACTTTTACACTGAACAAGCACATGACTGACCAAAATATAAGTTCTGCGACTTGTAAGAAAGAATTCGAACATTCACAATTTATGACAAATAACAAATAGTGAAGATCGAAGATCGGATTGAACATGGCAAATAACAATTAGCGAAGATCAAAGATGGGATTGAATATCTGTTGAGTCTGATCCTGGAGCTTTGGCGTCTCTAAATCTTGATATTATATCAAAGTGTAAAACATTCTCCTCGCATTCCACGACTTGCTGTATGCTTTCTCCTGCATTTCCTTTTCAACGATTCATCACGGAAAAGAGCAGCATCTATGTAACTGCTATTCAACATGTAGCGAGTCAGTAACAATAACTGCCTCATATATTACATAACTGAGCCATGCTCTGTGAAAAGGGGGCTTATATGCATCTGCAAAAAGTATCGACCTATGTCAGCCTGCGCGGATTGCGAATGGGTCGAAACTTATTTTGCTATTGATCTATGTTCTGCATGTCAAAGGACCATTCTACTTCAAGATTCAGTTGATTGTTAGACAAAAATGATTTTATGGATCTATATTATGTTATTATGTTATTGCTCGGTATAGTCACGGAAACGTATTAAACCCCCTTTTCCCAGAACATGGCTCAGATTTTTTTTTTTTTTTTTTTTTTTTTCTTTTTCTACATTATATGTCTTTGTCTATCATCATCCTTTTGGCTCTAACTTTCTCCCTTCCCATCCATCTACCTTTTGTCAGTCCTTGAGTTATTAGTCTTTCTATTGATACTCTCTATCTCTCTCTCGCTCGCTCGCTCGCTCGCTCGCTCGCTCGCTCTCTCTCATTTTTTTTCTCTCTTCTCTTTTTCCCTCCGTCTAAAAATCAAATTTCATGTCTTTCCTCTAAAATTCTGACTTTTCTGTGTGGTGTGACTTCTGTTCTTTCCGTCAATCTTTGTCTCACTGTCTTATTTTTTTCCCTCTTTTACTCTCCCATACGTAAGAACAGTTATTTTTACCTTTAACGCATAGACTGCTAAGCGTGGCTGAAGGCGCTGTTGCAGACTGTAGATCAATTTTCAATAGATCATGAAAACAGATCTACATTGGATCTAAATTGTCCGATTCGGTGTGTCCATGTCTGATGAATAGAACTTTGAAACTAAAATTTGTGTTTTTACTATTCGCTCGATATCTATGCTTAACTTATTTAGCCATTTAAGGGTTTAAACAGTGCATATGCTTCAGACTTGTACTGGATTTTACCGGAGAATAGACGTTGACACTCCTTGCTTTTTTTTCCGTCTATATCTGCCTTAACTGTCTCTATTCCCCCGTCTCTCTCTCTCTCTCTCTCTCTCTCTCTCTCTCTCTCCAACAGAAATAGCTGCTATTCCTCAGAAAAAATGACAGACACTTCAGCCCCCACCCCCACAAAAAAGGTACTTGATTTTACCGGAAAAATGACCATGACACACCTCAACACAAAATAAAGCTACTTTACCTTTAAAGAGTGGACAGATGTCCCATACTTGCACTGGATTTTTGCCGGAGAATTGGCCCAGGCATACTTCTAGGTAGTACAGAGGTAATCCACAAATAAACAGGAACAGTAAAAACGGGATCATGAACACCCCTGAAAAAAGACAAAAACTCAGTCCTTTAAGCCTTTATCACACGATCCCGGGTTTTCTTTATCACACAATCCCGGGTTTTAACGACCCTGAAGCTGACTGCTTTTTAAAACTTGTGGTAAGAGGAGAAAATGCGGGTAACCAGCATTTTCTCCTTTCCCCACGAGGTTTTCTACCCTTTTAAAACAAAATATTATATTCTGAGTAACATCTAATTTGTCCCCTTCAAACGTTTTCAGCTTGGTCAAATGTAAAATTTTGTCGTTTGGTAAAGAATCAAGCATAGTGACACTATCGATCAAGATCCGACAACAAAAATATTAGAACAACGGGATCACGAACTACCCCAGATATTACACAGTTATATAATAATATCAATACGGTATTAGCCTACTGCACTTTTTTTTTAAACTTTTCGGATCACGATCAGAGAGAGACATGGAATATGCCGAAGTAATGACCAACAAACACTTCTAGATAGGGTTGTGGCGGCTAGTGCACTTATTTATGCGTTATTGGAGTCTGGAGTTTAGTTGCCAATACTTTGCGCGACAGCCTTGACAAGTTTTCCAAACCCCCTTCCCTTTCCCCCCCCCCCCCCCCCCATATATAAACATAGTCAAAACAATGGTCAGCAATCAAAGACGAATGAATCCTGTCGCAATAACTGTCATCAATTCTCGAAAAGAGCTTGGTTGAGGTAAGATTCGAACTCACGACCCATGTAATACAAGCTCTGTACATCACCAACTATACTGCCGGGTTCGGCCTAAAATGACTGAATTTTAACCATGGAACAAGAGAACTACATTTCATTACGCCACATCTAGTTGGCAGTAATTCACCAAGCACTTCCGGTCTAGCACTTCCAGTTAAACACCGTCAAAATTGCAGGCGACAGCCTGGCTATAAAGTCATCTTTCATTAAATCTCACGACTCATGTGTTCCAAACTGAAGCATCATCCGTCTCCAACATCAAATCTATCTCAGATCTACATTACACTCACATCTTCTGCATACTTCTGAATGACTTCTGAAAACAATGGGGCAAACAAAGGGAAAAAAACTTTAAACGAGCACATTCTACGTGTGCCGAAAGGTTTTACATGTATGTATACTTTAACTCTTTAGCCGACGACAAAATTTTAGACCTGTCCATATTGGCGTATTCCCTGGGGAAAATGAGGTCATGAGCACATCAAAGGAAAGGGTGTAGGACATTCCGCCCCCCCCCCCCCTCCATGTACCCCTAAAGCCTTCACCAAATAATCCCGTGTTTTAATGTTCCCACGAAAGAAAATACTGATATCCAGCATTTTCTCATTTTTTCCACAATGTTTCCAACCTTTCAGAGACCAGAATCCTATCGTTTGAAATACAATATGTCGTCTGGAAACGCTTCCATTTAGGAGTAATCAAAAATTTTGTCGCTTGGAAAAAAAAGTTTTTTTAGTAGGGGAAAATGTATTCTTTTCAAAAACAACCTCCTGGCAATTAAAGCTCCAATAGCAGCCAAAAGTAAACAAAGCGGGTGAGAAAATGCACTTGTATTAAAACCATACCTTTTAAAAGTATGGAAATTATTGTGAACATGCCAATCTTTTATTTTACGGTTGGTCCAAGTGTTAGACGCTGGCAGAAAAATGCATTTTGAAATAAGGTAAAACGTAAACAAAACTTGATAGAGCGACCTGGCAACTTTTGACCTACTTTAAAAATTCATTTTCTACCAGCGACTAACATTTGGAAGTTGTACTGACCTTTACAATTATTTCCATACTTTAAAATGGTACAATATAAATTCATTTTAACACCTGCATCGTTTACTTTTGGCCGCTGTTTGAGCCTTAATATTTATTTTCTTTTCTTTCAGAGAAAGTCCAATCATTTTGACCCCTGTCCCAAATAAGGAAAACCTGTCTACAAGTTGCCTCTTGTGCAACAAGTTTAGCTGTGTTTTCAAAATTTAAAGTTTTCTTTTATGCACATCTGTTTGAAAACTCGTGGGAAAAATGTTAAACCAGTCAAAACAAAAACCGAACTTGTAACAACATTTTAAAACACGTTATGATAAATAATTTCGCTCTAATCGCACTAACCGTTCACTCACACACTCTCTCACTCTCTCTCTCTCTCTCTCTCTCTCTCTCTAAATAAATAAATAAAGATCATATGCAATGTTCAATATCTAATTTTCTCCCTTAAGCTGTAATCCGGCTGGAGCTTATAAAACACAAAGAGCAAAGCTGACCATAGCATAACCCCTAATACCAACTAGCACTCGTATATCAATGAAAATGGACAAAGGCAGACATTGTAAAATCAGATTAGACGCCTCTTAACGCTGTGTCTCATCTAGCTCGCAGTACTTGTCGTAGGACATGAGCCATGCTCTTGCAAAATGGGTTTAACCCTTTACCACACAATCCCGACTTTTAACGACCCTGAGAAAGAAGCCTTTTGAAAACATTGTGGGAAAAGGAGAAAATGCTGGTAACCAGCATTTTCTCCTTTTCCCACAATGTTTTCTACCCTATCCAAAACAGAAATCATCATTTGAGCTACATTTAAATTGTCGTCTGCAAATCCTTTCAATTTGGATCAGTCTAAAATTTTGTCGTCTGGCAAAGAGTTAATGTATCTCCGTGATGCATTATACCAGAGAAGTCATCACATAACTATGGATCCATAACATCCTCTAAGTCTAACAATCGACTGGATCTTGATGTAAAACGATCCTTTTGGCATGCAGAAAATTTACAAATAGCAAAAAGTATCGACTCATGTCAGCCTGCGCAGTCCGCGCAGGCTGACATGGGTCGATACTTTTTGCAGATGCATTAAGCCCCCTTTTCACAGAGCATGGCTCATGTTAATATTTGTATGTAACATGAAGTATTTGTTTTGACATTAATCCTTTCAGCGTCGAATGCACAAACTCGTTTTTTTTTTCCCCACAGCCGAAAAAAAACAATGCACCGAAAACTAGAAAGATTCTTATATTATGGGCATGAGCTAGATAAGCGGACGTTATAGAACCAAGATCAGACTACACGGTGTGTGCAGTCTGATCTTGGTCTATACCGTCCATAAAAGCTTATTCTTTCGCCTAAGGTACTGAAAGGGTAAGAGAAAAGCTAATGCCGAAGACAGATAGGATTTAAAACAAAATAGTATTATACAGGTTAAAACAGGAGTGGGTATTATAGGTCGATGACCCAATATTTTGACATAGAATGTAACATGGTCGAAATGGCACATTGTGTGATATGGAACATGTTTTTATTTGAGCTATGCTCTGGCAAAATGGGGTTTGGTGCAACTACATGATGCCTGACACCAAGCAATTCATTACAGTATTATGGATCCATAAAAAACATTTTATATAACAACCAACTGCATCATGAGGTACAACTGGTCCTTTGAAATGCAAAAAGTTGACCAAAGGCAAAAGGTTTCGACCCATGTCAGCCTGCGCGGACTGCGCAGGCTGACATGGGTCGATACATTTTGCAGATGTATTAAGCCCCCTTTTCACAGAGCATGACTAAATTGTAATTTAAAAGCGAAAACGGACCGATTGTTTTTCGTGCAGAAGAAAAACAAGAAATATCTTTAAAAAAAAGATAGACGGCGTAAACTTGCCAGCAAATAGGAAGGGGCCCTTAAATAAACATGTAGATACATTTTTTACTAATCACGAATTTCTATTTATTCGTGTGCTATCAGTACCAAAAAGTAGGTCAAAAGCCAGCACATTCAGCTATGCCCAAAAAGTACCAAGTAGCAGAAATATTGGGAGAGGTATGACCATGGCCAGCCCAGCCCCAGAAAAATGGTTCCTGTAACTTCCCTGCCTTTTCTCAAACGCCTTTGTGACTCCCAAGGCTTATTGGATCGAACAAGTGATCCGCATGTGTAACGACAGTGTGACTGCATGGTTACAGATTTGAATCCTCACTAAACCTATGTTGAGGGTCCTCATTAAAATTGTATCGATGAGTGTCATCATTAAACCTTGACCTGCTAAATATGTGAAGCGAAAATTTCAAGCATAAAAAGCCAAATTTTGCTATTTCAAAGGTATTTCTGATGGGAAAAAATCTCCTCAACTGACAGAGTAGATCCAAGATCAGACTGCACGTTCTGAAATGTTTTTAAGTCGTGCTTCGCTGCCCTAGGGTTAAAATTGTATCGATGAGTTTTTCTTGCATGCTCTTTACAAAAAACTCTTTCCGAGCCATTGGCTCCTTTTTCACATAGAGATTGCCTAAAAAATCTACAGTGGTGAGAAGGAGTACATCATGTATCTATGACTATCATAAATACTCGGAGACAGTATGTCCGATCTCAGATTAGAACTAATGGTCCCTGACTTACGAGTCCTGTACCTAACGGACGGCATAACACTACATAAATTAATATGAAAAAAAACATTGTTTTGCCTTGCAGACTTTTAACTCTTTACTAAACGACAAAATTTTAGACTTGCCCAACCGAAAGCATTTGCAATCGACAGATTAAACGAGGCCCTTTTGATAGAATTTGTTAAATGAAATGGTAGAAAAATATGTGAGAAAATGAGAACATGCTGGTCACCAGCACTTTCTCCTTTTCTCACAATGTTTTCAAAGCCCTTCTTTCCCAGGATCGTCATAACTCAGTACAGTTTGGTAAAGAATTAATTAAACCAATTAACTTACCCCCTCCATTTTTGTAACACAAGTACGGAAAGCGCCATATATTCCCTAAGCCAACCGAATATCCCACCAGTGTCAAAACAGATTCGAACTTGTTTCCCCAGGTACCACGAACATTCACAAATGCCGAGTCGTCCGCCGCGAACTTCCCTTGGCTTTCCTCCCTGTTTTCATGGAAGGTTTCCTTTTCTGGTCTATCCAGCATGGTACGTGTCGCTTCCATTGGGTAAATATTACGAGTAAGCATGAACCATGTGTATATTCTCGATTCAAACAGCGGTCTTACACAAAAACCCAAGACTTAATAACCCTTTTTTTTCCCAGTGCCGTAGGCGAACATGGGGACTTTTGCGGACGGCATAGATCAAGATCAGACCACACAGAACGTGCAAACTGATTTCGGATTGACACCATCCGCTTTTCCAGTCAAAGCCTGTAAGATAAGTCTGTCTTCAGTTTTACTGGGTTCTTTTTTCAGCCGTCGAAAAAGGTCGAGTTTACATGAGCCATGCTCTGGCAAAAAGGGGCTTAATGCATCTGCGAAAAGTATCGACCCAGGCTGACCTGGGCCGAAACTTTTCGCAGTTGGTCAATTATTTGTGTGTCAGAGGACCAGTCTACCTCATGATACAGTCAGTTGTTCGAAATTAATTTTATGGATCAGTAGTAAGGTGATGTCTTGCTTGATATAAAGCATTACGGAGATGCATTAAGCCCCCTTTTGCCAGAGCATGGCTCATATCTATTTGGCACTGAAAGATTTAACTCTTACCAAACAACAGAATTTTTAGACTGGTCCAAATTGAAAGCATTTGCAGACAACAATTTCAATGTGGCTCAAATGGTGCACTTTTTCTTTGATACAGCAGAAAACATTGTGGGAAAGGTAGAAAATGCTGGTTACCAGCATTTTCTCATTTTCCCACAATGTTTTCAGACGGTTTTTTCCTCAGGGTCGTGAAAAGTCGGGATTGTATGGTAAAGAGTTAAACATTTTACTATCATGGGCAACATAAGCTGTTTCGGAGGGCGTTTAGCAAGATTAGACAGCATGGAAAGTGCGGTTGATCTTGGATCCACACCGCCCGCTACTTGATACTAGGGTATCAGTAAAAAGTATTTCCGGTTACCTTGGAAGAGTAAGCTTAAGCCCTAGACAAAAACATGCGAATTTAACCCTTTACCACACAATCCCGTGTCGAAACGAAGGTGTCTTTTGAAAACATTATAGTAAAGAGAGAAAATGCTGCTAACCAGCATTTCTCCTTTTCTTACAATGTTTTCACCCTTTCAAACAAGAATATCATCATGTATTTCACATTTTATCGTCTCCAAAAGCTCTCAATTTGTACCTGTCAAAAAGTTTATCCTTTGTGAAAG
The DNA here is from genome assembly GCA_945859785.2 of Tridacna gigas. NCBI lineage: Eukaryota > Metazoa > Mollusca > Bivalvia > Cardiida > Cardiidae > Tridacna > Tridacna gigas. The sequence continues at coordinate 43,917,447 of OX244036.2, forward strand.
AGTTATTCATTTGGGGGTCAAATGGATCCATCCTTTACAACAAAAACATTTTACGAGTTAAATTGTCCTTGCCCGTTTTTTACAATATACTTTGGGAAAAGGAGCAATTGCTCCATACAAATAATTACTCCAGAGTGATTTCCTTGTTACCCTACGATGATATTTTTTTGTCTACCACATGTTACCCTATACGATGATATTTTTCTGTCTACCACATGTTACCGTACGATGATATTTTTCTGTCTACCACATGTTTCATTTTAGTGCCACTTACGTCTTTTCCATGTTGTAAAGTTAACTTTAATAAACCCTTTACCAAACAATCCCGGCTTTTCACGACCGTGTGAAAGAATACTTTTGAAAACATTGTGGGAAAAGGAGAAAATGCTGGTAACCAGCATTTTCTCCTTTTCCCACAATGTTTTCTTACCTTTCCAAAACAAATTTCAATAGTTGAGTCACATTAATTTTGTCGTCTGCATATGCTTTCAATTTGGACGAGTCTAAAATTTTGTCGTGGGGTAAGTGTTTAAAAGTGAACGTTTTCATCTAATACTATGAAGTCAAATATTGCAACTGCGAACCACAGTTTGCTGTAGAAAAATCTCGCCGTAACGGATAGTGTAGATCCAAGATAAGCGTGCAAGTTCTTTACAGTCCGATCTTGATCTACACTGTCCAACAAAGAGCATTGAGTCTCTCATAACCCTTTATCATACAGTCCCAAGTTTTAACGACCTTAACCTTTACCAAATGATCCCGAGTTTTAACAACCCTAACAGAGAAGGTTTTGGAAAACTTTGTGGGAAAAGGAGAAAATGCTAGTTACCAACAACTTCTCCTTTTCTAAAATGTTTCTTACCTTTTCAAAGAAAACTTCCACTATTTGATCTATATTGAATTCGTTGTCTGCGAATGCTTTGGATTTTGACGAATCAAAATTTTTGTCGTTTGGTAGAGTTCAGCAGCCTACTTGAGGAAAAGGGTCTCTGGAAAAAATAGATAAAAAGGAATCCCTCCGTGGATTCAGACAATACCACTGATTTTTATCGTAGCGCATGGCCACTCGTACACAATATAAAGGGTCCTCGTTTGTCGGGGATTAACCCTTAGAGCAACAAACAAAAGCAACAGAAATGTTCATCCTAGAAATACGATCCGAAAAATAGCAAATCATGGTTGCTTTTTTCTACAGTGTTTCAGCAAAGCGGACACTGTAGACCAAAGATCAGGCTGCAAAGGCAACTATAGTCGTGAAAGGCGCTTTAGGGGTTAAGGTGTTGGATTTTGCCATTTCAGTATAGTCTCAAATCAGCTTGTATGGTCAAAAACGCACATGAATAAGTGGGCCGTTATATGATACGGGTGAAATAATGTCGAAAGCCGTGTAAAGCCTACCACACATTCTATCAAACAATTCATCTATCTTTTCTGACAATGTTTTTAACAAATGTCTACTTCTTTGACGTCAATGGTCATATTTGAACAGTAATCACGCGCCAAACAAATCCGTACATGCACAAATTTCTAATTTAATTTCATATCGAAATCCCGAGACTAGCCCTCTGATTGCCTGAGACTTTCTGTTTCAGCCAATCATATGGTTAGTCTTTCAATTTAGAATTCGATCTGAATTTGGGACTGTCGGTAATCACGACTTCCAGGTGTTCAATGTGTATACCTATATCCTGCAGTTGTTTTTTTTTTTCACACAAATGGGCGTAACTGACTCTTTGATCAGCTTGTTCATCTGGATTACTGATGAACTTTGTTAACCCTTTACCACACAATACCGACTCTTAACCAGCATTATCTTCTTTTCCTACAATGTTTTCTGTCCTTCCCAAAACAAATTTCAATTGTTGAGCCACTTTAAATTTGTTGTCTGCAAATGCTTCCAATTTGGACCAGAATATTGTCGTGTGGTAAAGGGTTAAAGAACACAACAGGCCTTGAAATGACTACACAATCTGTAGTTCGATCAGGAAAGACCTAGCCAGCAGTGCAGGCTCGTTACCACGCCAATCAAATTTTACAAAAGACGAATTTGAAAACATCTATATAAAATATGAACAATCAACAATCAAAGGACTGATAGTCCTGAGAGTCGCCTGGAGGGTAATGGGTTAAAAGTTTTTAACTTTTTTTGTTCAAATCTTTCAAGGGCATTTAAGATACAAAATAAACTTAACCATAAGACATTATTATATCCAAGCATATTTCTAAGTTGTCATCCTAAAATTACAAACATTAATATCAAAATTTACACGAAAAAAATATGTGGTGAGAATTAAAATTTAGGCACCAGGAACAGGTTTAAAAATTTCAAAGTCTCTTAAACTCAAAGGTTTTCAAAAGGTATAATCAATATAAAACGAGTCATTTCCTTGTTTGATAAAAATGTTTTTCTAGCGCAGAATATGGGTGACATACTCGTAACATGTATTTCTCAATTCTTACACATATTGCTAAAAAAACATTCTAAATAATTTCAATTGAATAGGGCATACATTTTCTCTCCAGATTTAGAACAAGTTGTTTTTGTATGACACAAATTTTCTAAAATTGGACCCTGTGGTTATACATATATCGGTTAATTTGCATAATTGTCCTTTCCAAATACAGGATGCTAGATATGAAATTTGGGTATAATTGCCTATACAGTTTCAGAGGCGATGATTTTGAAATGTTACTACTCAATTCTGAAGCTTCTGTGAAGTTTATAGAAACAGAGCAGAGCCACTTGAACAATTTTACAAGAGGACCATTTAGACAACATTAGTATGGAACTCAATTGAACTTTGTCTTCTGGTATAGGATCTAGTGACATACTTTTAGACCAAAAATGCCCGTTTGCAACTCACCCATATCTAATCTAAGCAGTCTGATAAAGTTCCGTGAGTATTGGACTGAATATAAATGGATTCAAAAGCACTAGATCTATTACGGTTTCGTCTGATTTGACCTGGTGACAACCTTTTTCTTTTAACCCCCCCCCCCACGTGACCTACATTCAGTTTTGTCAAAAATGTTATTGAGACAAACAGCTGGGTAATTTCATGATCATTGGACTGAAATGTAGCCTCTGGAGCACACACAAATATTTGACTCAGTAATCTACCTGTTCTTTAGAACTAATTTGTTTTTATTGCTGTCCGGGTTCAAGTTTTGTCCACAGTGGACTCTAAGAATGTGGCTGCTACAGCTCAAGAAAAACAATATAACCCAATAGCATGATCATCAGCCTTTTAACTTTGTCTGCGTTTTATAACGTCCTAGAAATTAGTACTGCTTCCACACCAATTGAAAATTGTAGAGATCTACATGTATATTGCTTTGGTGTAAGCTAAATGTTTGCGATTCGCTCTGTTAATACCCTATAACACAACAACCCTTTACAAGATTACAAACACTCCGATCAAGAACTTGTTGTTCGAGTGGGTTAACATTGATCTGTACTATTATATTTGAAATATAGTGGAGTAAGAAGTCAAGTTCACAGACTGCTGGTAGTTAGAACTGCGTAGTTTCAAGTCGAATTCCCGTGTGAATTCAGATTTTGGCAGTTACGAAAGCACCTTGCGTTCTGACACCCGCACTAATAAATTGTTGTTTATAAATATTAGATCTAGTCTAATCGCACATTAAAAAATAAAAATAACAGCAGACTTTGACAAATTCATCCCTTTAAAAACGAAAAACAATTAATCAAACACAGTATACTTTAAAACACTCTTTCTGCATGGATCGGTGAAGCGCTAGGTTGGTGTACGCTGAAAATAAAGGCCGGTTCAGCGACTGATTCATAGATATGTAAATTTATAAAGAATTTCGTGGTGCAAATGACGTTATACGTCACACGATTATAAGATCTATATTTGTCAAACAGCTACATTCTAGAAAGCACCTGCTAAGCGATGACTTGGTACAGCCTAGAACCGTGCGCATTACATACGCTATGTACGATCTCTGCTTGTGCACCTAGAATACGGGTGTGCAATATATTTAGAGTCTAAAATAAAAAAAAAAAAAAAACTCTGAAGAAGCAATTGTAACAATGTCTAAGAAGGCAACGCAACCATTCCAAGTCGTTATAGATTTCTTTAAAAAATCAAAGTGTTGTAAGCACTGTAATCGGTCGACACTTAATAACTACAGTGGTTTAAAATCACAAAATCAAATGGTAGATGTTTGAACTATGTATGGGACAAAAAAAAAATCCTACAACGTTACAAATGAGCCACGTAGGATCCCACTTTTTTAAACTGTCTTTTACAAATTAGTAGTTTAACGATTGGTTAAAATATAGGCTATATTTGTCAGCCGACAGCAATAGAACGTAAAAAAATATGTGACAATTCTGATCAGCAATACCCAAGATCAAGTTTTAGATATCACTCATCATGAACAGCAGTACCTACCAACCCTTTAAAAGAGTGAAAAAATACATACATTCTTTTCTGTAACTTTGGCAACTTTGTTAACTGTATTGTAACATATAAAAGCCGTATAAAATATGCCTGCATTATAACTTTGGAATTGTTTACTTTTGGCTGCTTGTGGGCCTTTTATTTTTCCATTTTTAACAAGACATCGTATTCATCTTGACAAACTGTCCTACCTATCTTTTAGCGGGCCAAATCGTCCAGTCCAAACGTCTGCTGGCAAATTTCTCCTACATTATACTTTCAAAGAATGTAGATACCCAATAGCTCCCTAACCGTCAACTCTTTACCAAATGATAAAATTTTAGACTTGTGCAAATCAAAAGCATCTGCACATGACGAATTAAATGTAGACCAAATGATGATTTGAATCGTTGAAAGGGTAAAAAAAAAACATGGGAAAAGGAGAAAATGGTAACCTGCATTTTCCCTTTTCTCACAATGTTTTCACCTTCTTTCTCATGGGCATTAAAAAAGGATAGTTTGGTTAAGAGTTAAAACAGTTAATCGACTAGCCTTTTACAGTCAGGAAAACAATATCAAATATTAGGCTACAATTTCATTGTCGGTTTTTTTCCCATATACATCCCAAATAAACAGACAATTAGATCTAAGATATGAATGTCTGTGATATTGAATTGCATTGCGTTCAAAGGACAGTCTGACCTTTATCTTTTATTGTCTTCAAAAGCGACTTTACTTGTCTATAGCCAACAAAGGTAATTGTATTTGAGTCATTTTAATCAGCAAGAGCATAACTGCGGTAGCCTTGATCTCTTTATCTGAAATGTGGAAAGGATGAGAATCGACCAATATGGAATAGCTGATGAGACAAACATGTTGCTGACATTTGCACGCTAAGAGCGCTATTCGATAAAATAGACATGTTAAGCTTTGAAAATCTTTCAAATGGGTGAAAAACGCTGTGGAAAAAAGAGAACATACTGAATACATGCAGTTTCTCTCTCAAACTATATTTTCAAAGCCCCACAGGATTGTTTGGTCAAGGGTTAACAGCCTGATTCCAGTCTGTAGAAACTAACCAAGAAGAAACATGTAAGTGACTGTGTAAAATGGTAGTGCCATGGCTGGAATGAGAGGAAGAGGGGCTGTGAAAACAATTTAACCCTTATCCCGCTAAAACATTGAAATGAACTTTCAAACCGGTAGTAAAACCCGAATAATTCTATATCAAACTTATTCTTTTTTGGAAAAAGAAATATCTCCTCATCTAACAGTATAGATCCAAGATCAGACTGCACGTTCTATGCAGTCTGATCTTGATCTATAATATCAGCTAAAAGGTCAGTGAGTCGCACTTAGCAGCCTAAGGGTTAATACATCATACGCTGATAGAAGCGTAATCAGTAAGTATTGTGAATGGACAGTCTGGGTACTAAGGTTGCAAGCGGTGAATCGCCAGTCCATTCTGAAAATGTTTACGTTATGGGCTCTCCGCGAGGGCCATAACCTTTACACAACTCTATACCCTTTGTCCCCACAGCTTCACACGCTTCGCCTCACATATACGACCCCTGCATTAAACGACCAACGGCCGGTCACTATTTTAAACTTATGGCTGTAACAAGTTGCATTTACATCAGTTTTCTCTTAGGCAGAGCAATCTGAATTTTCAAATTCTTGTAAAGCAATGTTTCCTTACAATCTCCTTTCTGTTACGAGTTTATTCCTCTCAAGACCAAAATGACTTATCATCTTTTCAACACCTGCTACATATACGGAGAGCACTCGTCACAACTCGGCCGATCCCGTAACTACGTATAACTATCAACGGATCACTCGAAATTTGCCGAATGATATGGACAGCAGACGACTACAAGATGTGTTCACATCACCCGATACACTTGATTCGCACTCGTTTCATTCATAAAGTTGCTGCTAATCACTGACCCTATTTCTTATAATCGTGTTGAAAGTAAACTGCTCCAGTTTTTGCTGGCCAGAGATTTTGATAATACTGTAATTATGACATACTTCAATACTAAACAAATTGTAACCGCCGTTTATTACATAATTTAAAAGTTATTATGGGATTACTTGAGATTACTTAACGCCTGTTTACCGCTAATTACTATTCCTGTCCTTATCTGGGTCAAAAGTGCGCTTATCTGGGTCAAAAGTAGTTTTTGTAATATCATCATTAGCAGGTATAAGTGTTAAAACGCTGTAAGTAAAAGCTGTTACGAGTTGCAGTTACATTAGTTTGCCCTGAGCGGACGGGTTTTCGAAGTTTGCCATCCTCTAATCGGTCTACCGACCGATTAAAAATTAGCCTACTGTTGGGAAAAATCTCCATTGAAAGCTTCCATGTTAACTCGGTATCGCTTTTCTCTATCCGATCATAGGTTGAGTGCTGAATTGAAATAATACTTACAATTAAGGATAGAGTGTACTTCTAATGGGTAATTATCAAACCATTTTCACTGAGAAATGTCAACAAATAGAAGCGTGCCGTTGTAAAGACGCTTGTCGTTGAAGAGTATTTTGCAGCGTGTCCGCAAACTTGTTCAGTTCACGACGGCTATTTTTAGATACATACTTAATGCCCTATTTTTAGAGATGATGTCAGTGTAAGCGATAGGCTATCGTGTACCCTTGTGGACGAAATGATTGTTTCAAAGGTTTAAACCGTTAAATGGCTCAGTCTTTATAGACATATTCATTATCACAAAGGCACAATTGTAAGTTATTTACAACAGAAACTGTGTTGTTTACCGAATAATTAGAAAACTATGTTTTATCTCGTTATCTCGTAAACCGGAACTTGGGACAGGAAGCAGTACAAGGCCGGAGGTATGCTTAAGTCACCCCATAGATCAGGATGATAACACACTCGTCACAAATCGGCCGATTCCGTACCTACATCTAACCTCGTCCGTATAAAGGCGGCTTCCATTTTGAACTACAAATCACATGATCTTAAATATGGCGGCACCCCTGTAAATCGCTTAGCAACCACATGAACAACCACGATGAATTTATTCACATCTATCGATCTGTCGATGAAAGCTCCCAACGGAATTGATAAAACACGCAAAAAATTGAATGTACAAACTGTTTGCCGACTGAAATATTCCTAAAAAGATAACGACAGAAAAATGACTCATGTTTTCTTTTTTAAGAGGAGCCTTACAATTTCAATAACGGTAAAACGGTGTGCTTCCGGAGACGTGTGAAATGTACCGTGTAGGTGCATATCAAGCTACGTGATACAGCCGAGGGATTTGATCACCGGATCACCCGAGATATGCCGAATGGATGATAACAATGAGAGCCTGCACTCGTCACAACTCGGCCGATTCCGTACCTACATCTAACCTCGTCTGTATTTGGGAGGCTTCCATTTTGAACTACCAATCACATGATCTTAAACACGGCGGCGCCCCTGTAGATCGCTTAGCAACGACATGAACAACCACTGTGAAGTTATTCACTTCTATCGATCTGTCGATGAAAGCTCCTAACGGAATTGATAAACCACGCTAAAACTTGAAATGTACAAACTGTTTGCCGGCTCAAATACTCTTAGAAAGATAACGATAGAAAATTTACTCATGCGTTCTTTCTTAAGAGGAGCCTTACAATTTCAATAACGGTAAAGCGGTGTGCTTCCGGAGATGTGCGAAATGTACCGTGTAGGTGCATATCAAGCTACGTGATACAGCCGAGGGATTTGATCACCGGATCACCCGAGGTATGCCGAATGTGAGAGCCTGGTGACTCAAAAATTACATGATCACAGATGGAAAAACCAGTGCGAGATATTTCTCTTTTAACGAATTTTTTTTTTAAAAAAAGACGTTTGCAGCATACTGTCAGAGTTACGTACTGAGTTAACCCTCTCCAAGACAACTAACTGTTGATACAGGTCTACAGGCTGGAAGTAAATGAGCCATAATCTGTGAAAAGGGGGCTTAATGCATCTGCAAAAAGTATTGCGCAGTCCTCGCAGGCTGACCCGAATCGAAACTTCATGCTACTGGTAAATTTTCTGCAAGTCTAAGGACCTCATGATTCAGCCGGTTGTTTGACAAAATGAAATTATCGATTCATAATTATGTGATGACTTGCTTGGTATAGTGCATCACGAAGATGGATGAAACCCTCTTTTGCTATAGCATGGCTCAAATGTAGACATCGGCAATTCGGCAATGGTATAAATGACCTGTAATTCGATGTTGGAGTAGAAAACATCGTGAAGAAAAGACAACAAAGACTGGTCACCGGCATTTCATGATTTTCTCACAATGTTTTCAAATGGTTCTTTGATTGCTAGATTAATTGATTGATTGATCAGGTGCTTGTTTGACCCATTGAATAATTGACTCGATCAAATCGACTGATTGACGAAATAATTTACTCATTAAATGATCGATCGATTCATCAATCAATTTTGTCTGCCAGCTCTATGTTCTGCCAAGCCCCCGTAGCTCAGTCTGTAGCGTACAGGACTTGAGAACAGGAGGTCGCTGGTTCGATCCCCGGCTTGGCCAATTTCTTTCCGAGGATTGATGATAGTCATTGCGACAGGATTCATTCCTCTCTCACCGCTGACCATTTTTTCGACGTTATGTGGGAAAGCAGCCAGTGGCTTGGAAAGAATATTGTGCGGAGTACTGGTAAAAGAAACTCCAGGAAAGCATGGATGGGCACATTGGCCGCCGCGATATAACTGAAATAATGTTGAAAACGGCGTTAAACACCATACAATCAATCAACTATCTATGTTCTGGGCATTTTCGGAATAGATCCGAAACGTTCAAATATAGTATAGACTCAACACTTAACAACGTCAACTCAAACAAGAACTATTCCCCCCCCCCTTTTTTTTTTCTGTGGCACATTATAAATTGAGAAATAAAAACCTGGACTGCAATTAATTCTCAATTTGTTGCTGAAAAGTGGAAATTTTCAACTAAATATTTTAAGGTAACGACTTAATCCAATCATTGTTGAAAAAAAAAAAAAAAAAAAAGAAAAAAAAATGAGCCATGCTCTGTGAATAGTGGGCTTAATGCATCAGCGAAAAGTATCGACGCAGGTCAGCCTGCGCAGTCCGCACAGGCTTACCTCGGCCGAAACTTTTCGCCATTGATCAATTTTCTGTATGTCCAAGGACTAGTCGACCTCATGATTCAGTTGAAAGTTTAAAAAAATGTTGTTGTTGTTTTTTTTTTTAATGGGTCCATAATTATGTGATGTCTTGCTTGGTATTATGCATTACGGAGACGCATTAATCCCCCTTTTGTCAGAGCATGGCTCATTAATAAAAGATAACAGAATGGTTTCACGATTTGGTCACCTATTCTGCCACTAACCGTAGTCCTCGTCACTTATCATCGTAGGAGAGCTGCGCATCACACTGTGAAAGGTATTTATACATTTCTTTCGCTTCAAGTGGTTATCGATAACCGCTTTCCATGTTGATTCCTGAAATCTAATGAGGTTGGTTGAATTATACTCGTATATAGCAAGCGGAAGCCACGAAGTATATAGCAAGCGTATATAGCAAGCGGACGCCACGAAGTATATAGCAAGTGTATATAGCAAGCGGAAGTCACGAAGTATATAGCAAGCGGAAGCCACGAAGTATATAGCAAGTGTATATAGCAAGCGGAAGCCAAGAAGCCCCGGCTTCAACATTAACCATCAAAGCATCAAATAAAACAAATGTGCTTTCTCAGTCAGGGAAAAGAGACCAAAATCATCTCAATTTCAAAATTACTTTTGCCAGAAAATAAAACTAAATTGCGGACAATGTAGATCAAAGATCAGACTGCAGGTTACACACATTGTCTACAAAATGCAGAGTGACCTTGATTTACATTGTCCAAAAAATTACCAAGTTCTGCTTGACTCTTTAAGTTGGTAACATCTTCGAGCAACAAATAGGTCGATGTACATCCATGAAATAACTTCACTTTTTGAACAGTCTGATCTTGATATATATATACACTATCCCCAAGGCGCATAAAATGACCTATTGCATGTTAAAGTGGTACTAGGGGAGGTAAGCTTTGATTTCTACGATGTGTCTTCTTCTAGTTACTTCCCTTGTTACGATAAACTCGCCGTTATAAAGCTGCTACAATTTTCTTCGTTACCAGATTATCCAGCAGCATATGGCTGAGTGTACAGTATATATTTAGCGTTCTATACATCCGATCTTAATCCACAGTATCCTGAAGGCGCCGAAAATGACCGATTACATGCTGATGTACCACCGGTGATAGGGGAGATAGGCCTTGATACTTTTATATGTGCTTCTTCTAGTTATCTCCCTTGTATTGATAACTACAGACGATTAACCCCTATCCTGATAAATAATTTCTCCTTACCGGATAGTGTAGATCCAAGATCAGACTTGACGTTCTGTGCAGTCTGATCTTGTCTACACCGTCCTCAAAGGTCAGTGAGTCGCGCTTAGCAGCTTAGGGGTTACTGCTGCGTTCAGCTGTTTTCGTCACATTAGTGTAAAATCAATGTTTAGTTTAAAGTCTCTTCAATCTTTTCATGTCGTCAATTTCAAAATCGACAATATAACTATCTTTTAACAAGTTTCGTTCAGACGTATTTATTAAAAGATTTTTTTGCAAAATAACTTGATCATTATTTAAATTTTACTTCTCTGTTTCTCGAATATAAATCTGGATTGATACTAGTCATTGCAACAGGATTCATTCCTATCTCATGGCTGAACATTGTTTCTACGATGTCTGTGTGGGAAAGCAGACAGTGGCCTGGTAAAAAAAAAAGTTTTGCGAAGGCCTGAAAAAATTTATAGATGGGCTTGCTGCTGCGATATAAATAAAATAGTATTAAAAACGGCGTTAAACCTCATGCAAACGAACAAATATCCTAATTTTAGATACAACACCAAACCAATACAAGTTACTCAAGATGGTACAAACAGGATACGTCCAATAGAAACAGGCTAATTTTAGACACAACACCAACACAACACAAGGTACTCGAGATGGTACAAAATGGGATATGTCCAAAAGATAGGGAAATGTCATTAAAAATGAGTGAAATCGCGTTGTTATCTTGTTATCAACAGATTGGGCGAGCAGCAGTCTGGTAAAAAAGGGGGGCGGGCTTAATGCATCTCCGTAATGCACGATACCACAACAAAAAGTTTCTACTCAGGTCAGCTGGCGCAGGTTGACATGGATCGATGCTTTTGGCAGATACATTAAACATCCTTTTTCACAAAACATGGCTCCTTCATGCTCCTTTTGTCTTTAAGAGTTGTCTAAGAGTCTTAAAAATTTGCACATGGGAAAGATAATCCTTTGTTTTAACGACCCCTAGAAAACGGACCTTTGCAGACATTGTAGTAAAAAAGGAAAAAAATGATGGTGATCGGCATCTTTTCCTTTTCACGCAATGTTTTCTTAACTTTCCCAGGCAAATCCCATCATTTCAGTTTCATTTAATCTTGCGTTTGCAATTACACTTAGTTTCGACAAGTCCGAGATTTTATTGTCTGATAAAGAGTTTACGGTTTAAGAACGATAATTTGATTAATCTAGTTAACCACATTACCATTCTAAATACAATATTTTCACGCCTAATCAGTAGATAGATTTTCAAGATACTATCGTAAAAAGGAGCGATTACAAAATACAATCAAAATACAACCAAATGCTCTTTTTCCCACAATATCCTTTATTTAAAAGTGCATTTTTTTTTTTTTTTTTTCAATATTTCTCCTTTCTGTCACTTGTGTTAGTTCATGGAATGTCTGATTCTGTCACCTGGGCTATTTCATGGAATTTCTATAAATAGCCTGTATAATAACAGATTAAATCTTAACTCTTTACCACATAATCCCGAGTTTTAACGTCCTTGAGAAAGATGACTTTGGAAAACATTGTGGGAAAAAGAGAAAACGCTGGTAACAAGCATTTTTTCCTTTTCCCACAATGTTTTCTACACTTCGAAAAACAAATTTTGATTTTTGAGTCACATTTATTTTTTCGTCTGCAAATGCATTTAATCTGGACAAGTTTAAACTTTCGTCGTTTAGTAAGGACGTAAACCTGACCACAAAACTTGAGACTTAAATCTAAACTGAAAACATTTTCAGAGAAATTAAGGGTTGTTCAGATGATTGGTTTTGTCTGTGAAAAAAAAGAAGCGTTGTAGGAAAAGGAGAAAATGGCTGATTACCAATATTTTCTCCTTATCCCACGATGTTCTGAAAAGCCTTCTTCCTGTGGCTGTAAAACACAGGGGACTGTTTTATAAAGGATCAATGCACTTTATTGGACAGACAGACAGACGGACGGACAGACGGACCATTCTAGTGTTAAACTTGTACAAAGTACATCGTCATACAAAAACGTTATGTACAGAAACATATGACTATACAACAACAGAATTTGAAACACAATTCAACCGGTTAGGTTAATATCAGAATATTTACACTGGGATTATTTTTACTTTACTCTAGCAATCTTAATTTGGTGCCGCAGTAGATTCAAATTCAAACTAACTTGTGGACTGCCAGGTGGTGTTTTACGTCGCTGTCAACATTATTGCAGCCATGTCACAGAAGAAGTTCACTCATCTAAAGTCGGAGTGCGCCAAAAGTTAGATCTAATTTTGATCTATACTGTCCAAAGGAGTGACTTCAGAAGGGTTTACTGTTTACTAGACGAGAAAATTCTAGACTTGACTACACTGCAAGTATTTGCAGCCCAATCATTTTATATATGGCCAAAATGAGAGAATCTGTCATGGCAAGGGTAGAAAACTGCCAGGAAAGGAGGAAATGTCGGTTACCTGCATTTCCCTTTTTTCCATAATGTTTTTGACTCTTTACCACACAGTCCCGAGTTTTAACAACTCTGGGAAAGAAGCAGTTTGAAAGGTTGTGGGGAAAAGGAGGAAATGCCGGTAAACAGCATTTTCTTCTTTTCCCACAACTTTTCTGCGCTTTCACAGACAATTCCCATCATTTGAGTCACATTTGTCTTCTGCAAATGCTTTAAATTGAACCAATCCAAGATTTTGTCGTTTGTTAAAAGTCTCATTCCCATGGATCTTTTAACACGTGATCATTCGGTACATCTCAAAAGTAGCAGCAGACGTCCAAGAAAACCAACAAAAACATTATGAAATAGTACACTGCTTGAACGACAGATTCAGATCACGATTACATAAGAACACGTTATGATCAAAACGGGGTGTTTCTCGTTGCGAGCAGATTCTTCTTAACCCACAATGTTTTCCAATGTAATTTTCTGCAAGACAAAAAAAGTTCGTCTACATGAGGTAAAATGCGTTAATCTACATGGTCGTCATTAAAAGATTTCCATATCTCACGATGACGTTCGACACAAACTGCTACAGATTACAGGGTTATTTGTTCCTTCATTAAATATAGCTTTAATTCATTAGTTGTTGTAAGCATTTTACCTCTACAAAATGTGGCTTTTAATGCCTGTTTTGAAAACGGTATTTGAAAACATCGTGGGAAAAGAAGCAATGACATTATGGCCTCTAACAAGCAATTGGTCGTTTCCAAATATGTTTTCCTTTCTTTCATTCTTTTTTTTTTCTGTTCAACATTTTTTTAAGACAGTCAAAAAAAAAAAAGCCTTTGTTAAATAAACTATATTGTTAATCAATTTTCTACCAAAAGCTTTTGTTAAATAAACATTGTTGTTACTTGGTTTACAAATAATAATAATAATAATAATAAAAATTTAGATTTGTTTCAAATATTTGCTTTCAAATTTCATTTTATGCGCCACAATTACGACTTACACGCCTGCACGTTGATGGATTACGATTTCATAAATAGATATGAGCCGTACTCTGTGAAAAGGGGTCTTAATGCAAATGCGAAAAGTATCGACCCAGGTCAGCCTGCGCAGTCCGCGCAGGCTGACCTTGACCGAAACTTTTCACTACAGGTCAACTTTCTGTATGTCCAAGGACCGGTGTACCTCATGATTCAGTCGGTTGTTTAAAAAAGTGGCTGTTATGGATCCATAATTATCTAATGGCTTACACAGATCTATTAAGCCCCCCGTTTGCTGGAGCGCGGCTCATATACATTGTATGTGAAAAACATTTTTAGCAAAAAGAAAACTCCCCCCTTTGACCAATGTTTTCAAACGTGGTATCTGAGAGTCGCAAAACTTTGTCTGCTGGTCGTCGCATCATATATCAATTGAAATCCTGTAGATCCGTTTTTTCATACTACATTAATGCAAGTGGCCATGGATGCTTCTAAGTATACAATACAGTTAACCCTTTCCCAAACAAGCCCTGGTTTTCACGTGTCTGCAGTACAAGTCTTTTGAAAACACTGTGGGAAAAGGAGAAATTGTTCGTGACGAGCAATTTCTCCTTTTCCCACAGTGTTTTCTACCCTTTTTGATAACTTTCTGCCATTTTCATCGAATTTAAAATTGTCGTCTGAAACTCTTTCAATTTGGACCAGTCCAAAATTTGTTGTTTGGGAAAGGGTTAAAGGATCCTGACAAACGGATGAATTTCTAGAACAGGTTTTTCCGAACACAAAAGCTGTATGTATTGGAATTCAATCCTCAATTCGCCAGCACCCTTTTCCAAATTATAGGAGTCAAAAGAAATTTGGTTTATACACTTCCATACCATTTTTACACCCCTCCTGCACTGAATTACATTTGCAAACATGCTGAAAAGGGGGCTGTTGATCCTTACAAGCAATTGTATCTTTTATCTCAGTATTTAAATTGATCTTTTTTCACTAGTTGCCCCATCATTTATCTCTAATACGCCTGTAACAGTGGCAATTCTATATATAGCCTCTGCGGCAAAAGGTTAACTATGAAATATCCAAACCTTGTAGAGTTTGTAATGGATTATGTGGCGATCTATGCCCAGGTAATATTGAACTATTGGATTTTGTATTTATAAGGACGAACAGAACTATCGTGTATATATATAGACCTGTCAAGATACTGGATCTCAGATCGATATATAGAACGTCGGTGTTGTTAGTTAAATTTACATGTTTCTACCCGTTTGCTCCGCATGAAAGGCAATTTAATGACGTTTATTTAGAATACCGTTGTATAAGTATGTACAGGAAATATGCCAGGGAGAACTCTAATAAATCTGGAGGGAATCAAGGTAAAATGGTGGATAAAAATGTGATACAAAGTGATGGGATACTTGCTGGTGATCGGGGAATATTTGAAAACGGACTAGACTCGGATTTAGAAACGGAGGAGTCATTAGACGGCCTTAGCAACGAGGTCAATACTGAACATAGAAAGAGAAAATTAATTCTCCATTTTGATATTCGCAATACTGTGCTGGTGGCGGACTCCGTCACTAATGTATCCGTGGAACAGGCTCTCAATAGCTTCCTGACGGGAGTGGCCTGGGGATATGAGGGGTCAAAAGGAGAATGGCAATGGTATTCTGACGAACTGTCCCTGACCCCACCGGCCCGAAATACGACGACTTTTTATAAACATTTAGAAAAGCAATTCGTAAAGAATACCAATGATAGAACCAAATTACGTTTAGCTACGGGAGATTTTACCCAGAGCGAGATTGGATCCAAGTTCTTTCACCATTTCAAGAATCATTTAGAGCTGTTGAAATGGAGGCACGAGTTTGTATTAGAAAAACACGACATTCTGACAATGTGGGGGAAAGATGGGCAACAATATAATTATATCCTACCAGCGGTATATAAACTTGTTCACAGTCTGGTAAAAGATGACCGAGATTTCGCCATTGTGTTCAGAACGTTCGGGCTCGATGCCCCAAACGTGATAAAAAGTTTAAGTTACGGACTCCAAGGCAATCACCCGGGATATCCGGAAATGGTGAAATTACCCGTGAACTATGAAGTTGGTACCGTAAAACGATCCGATGACGAGCAAACAGTGTTTACTCTTTTCGGTGATTCAAATTCAAACGAGGCCTCTCAGACATTTACTGGAGATCGCCAAATATATGATATGCTCAGCCAAAGGACAGGTATTTCTGGTTTCCGAGACGATGTGAACTATTGGCTCGAAAACGGCTACCATCACTCTAAGGCCAAGCCACTCATCATAGATCCAGATGACCATACCGTTCACCATATATTTTTTGATGATAATATTCGTACATTTGAAGATGATAGCATTGTTGATGTACGTATTCTCGAGAAAACAGGTGCCAAATGCGCGCGTAGTCTTTCCAAAGCGGAGGTAGGCCAGTTTGACAATGTGTGTATCGTGCAGGCCGACTTGATACGGTGTATCGATGACGAAAACTATTATGTTGATCTCGTGAAAGAATGTGAACTAAATTACACGAAGTTCCTGCATCGTTGGAAGATGTTCAAAAGAAGCGTTTCGTATCACTATTGAAATGTCCCTAGATCCTAAATGCTTGAAACTTAATATCCTTATTGCGCTGGGCTCTGTATTCCTAGTTTTTGCGAAAAGTGTAGGGCCAAGATCAGACTGCACACAACCTGCAGTCTGATCTTGGATCTATAATGCCTACTACTTTCATGCATGATAATTATTCTGGCCAAAAGACGACCACGAAAAAGCAATAGACCGGCTGTTTTTCCCGGTTGAGAAGGTCTACTTTATCTATTAACCCTTAGGCTGCTAAGCGCGACACAAGGATATTTTACGGACAGGGTAGATCAAGACCAGACTGCACAGGACGTGCAGTCTGATCTTGGATCTACACTGTCCGATAGGGAGATATCTTTCCCTCAAAAAATACCTTTGAAATAGCGAAATCTTGGTTTTTGCAATCGACTTGAAAGTTTCATTTCACCTCTATGGCAGGATAAGGGCTAAGCGCTCTGACGGTTACTTGAAAGCGATAATCACCTAGGTTCAGAAACGTGTATCAATCGAAGTACTAATAGTACTGACAGACTAACGAATTTGATTGATTGATTGATTGGTTGATTGATTGATTGTATGGTGTTTATTAACCCTGTTTTCAACCTTATTTCAGTTATGTAGCGGTGGCCAGTGCACAACTCCTTGCTTTCACTGGAGTTTCTTTTACCAGTACTCCGCACAATATTCTTTCCAGGCCACTGGCTCCTTTCCCACATAACCATCGTCGAAACGTGGGAGAGATAGAGAATACGTACATAGTGTTGTCGTAGATCAAAAATATCTAACGAGGTTGGGAGAATTGATAATTGTCGAGCCTTGGCGAGACAATTATCAATTCTCACAACCGAGTTAGATATTTTTGATCTACGACAACACTATGTACGTATTCTATTTATCTTTTAACCTATGATTTGTACTCATTGTGAAAAGATGTGAAAATGTTGCTGACAAATACATTTTAAAAGTTTTAAAAGTTTATTTATGTCGGAACTCCCATTTTAAAATTGCATCACCCACATACATAGTACTTTATCGTAGTAATTAAACGTCCGAAAATTGCGATTGAGATCGCTTGGGATTATTCTATTTGAGAAGACGCGGTAAACGAGCATTCAAATGACGTCACGGGCAGGAATTACGTAGGCAGATCATTGGAAAGTGGCGCGCGTGCAATGACATCGTTCTTTTTTCGCGGGCTTTCTGTAGTAATCGTTACTATTTTTGGAATGCATTTCATTCATAAATGGTGATGGGGGCAGATTCAGTGGAACTTACTGTTCTATAAATATCCGTGGTATATCAAAAAATCTATAAATATCCGTGGTATATCAAAAAAAATATCGCATGGGTGTTATTGCATGGATATCCGGTTAGTTGAAAGATAAATAGAGAATACGTACATAGTGTTGTCGTAGATCAAAAATATCTAACGAGGTTGGGAGAATTGATAATTGTCGAGCCTTGGCGAGACAATTATCAATTCTCACAACCGAGTTAGATATTTTTGATCTACGACAACACTGTGTACGTATTCTATTTATCTTTTAACCTCTGATTTGTACTCATTGTGAAAAAATGTGAAAAATGTTGCTGACAAATACATTTTAAAAGTTTATTTTTATCAGAACTCCCATTTTAAAATTGCATTGCCCACAGACACAGTACTTTACCGTAGTAATTGAACGTCCGAAAATTGCGACTGAGATCGCTTGGGATTATTCTATTTGAGAAGACGCGGTAAACGAGCATTCAAATGACGTCACGGGCAGGAATTACGTAGGCAGATCACCGGAAAGTAGCGCGCGTGCTATGACATCGTTCTTTTTTCGCGGGCTTTCTGTAGTAATCGTTACTATTTTTGGAATGCATTTCATTCATAAATGGAGATAGGGGGCGGAGTCAGTGGAACTTACTGTTCTATAAATATCCGTGGTATATCAAAAATCTATAAATATCCGTGGTATATCAAAAAAAATATCGCATGGGTGTTATTGCGTGGATATCCGGTTAGTTGAAAGATAAAAATGAATCCTGTCGCAATGACTATCATCAATCCTCGGAAAGAAATTTGTTGGGGATCAAACAAGCGACCTCCTGTTCTCAAGTCCTGTACGCTACCGACTGAGCTACCGGGGCTATGTGTGCTATCGGTTAACTATAATCCAGTTTAAGTTTAACCCTTAACCTGCTAAAAAAATTTAAATGAAACTATCAAGCTGATGGTAAACACCTGAATATTGCTATTTCACAGTTACATTTTGGAGAAAATCTATCCTCTTATTGGACAGTGAAGATCCAAGATGAGACTGCAGACACCGTCTGCAAAAGGTCATTGAGTCGCGGTAGTGCTGGTAAAAGAAACTCGAGGAAAGCATGGACAGGTGTTCTGGCCGCCGCAATATCACTAAAATAATGTTGAAAACGGCGTTAAACATTATGCAGTCATAAGAAGTATTTTCTGTGTGGCAGTATTTGGCAATTGTGGGTTATTTTGTTTACTTTGAATCTAGGTCAGTCTTGATGCCTATAGACGAGCTTCGCTTGTCAGAAAGGCTCAACCAAACATTAACTCTGTATAGACTTCATATCGAAACAAGAAAATTGATAAAACTTTTTTTTTTTTTTCATTCTTTGTCCTTTTCAAAACACTTTTCTCTCTAACTGACAAGAACGGTCGTATTTTCGAACATGCATGAAAATGCCTGCTTTTCTGTATCACCCGAAGACTGCTTATTATAACTCTAGTCGCTTTTTAGCGGATAATGACGATCAAGATCATCATAGACAGAACATTCAGTCTGATCTTTGTCAGCTAATTCGTGAGATATTCTGACGAAACAGCCTTGCAAATGTAATATCTTAACCCTTATAGCGCCGTGTAAACGCAATAGAAACTTTCAGTCTGGGAAAAAGACCCAAATATTTGCAATACCAAGGCTGCTCTTGTCCAAAGTGTCACAGCAAATCGGACATCAAAGATCAAAGATCAACTGCATGTTTTGTGAAGTTTGATCTTGATCTACACTGACGGAAAAATCAACGTTAGTTGTAATAGGCGCTTTTGTAGACAGTGTTCATCAGGTTCCGTATTCACCAACCATTCTTAAGACTATTCTCAGTCTTACTCTTCAAGATTTCTGTAGACTGTTTAGGTATGTGTGGGTGTGGGTGTGTGTGTGTGTGTGGGGGGGGGGGGGTTTTATTGTATTCATGGTCTTATTGTGTTTTATTGTATTCATGGATTTATTGTATGAGCCATTTGTACTTCGGAGAGGGACTTTATAAGTTTTCGTTAGCTTTCGTCCCAATCCTTTTGTAATTAATTATTACAAATAAATATGTTTAAATTAAGATTTCTAAATTTGAAAGCAACACAACTTCTGATTGGCTAAACCGAATGGTTTAGCCAGTCAGAAGTTGTGTTACTTTCAAATTTAGAAAATTATGGAGAATAAGACCAAGAATGTTCTTAAGAATGATTGGTGAATACGGACCCAGGTCTAACTTCTTCCGCGTCAGATGACTTAACGGGAGTATGGTACAGATCAAAGATCAGACTGCACGTACTGGAGCGTCTGTTTTCGCAATGGTCGCTGAAGGGGTCAAGTGCTATGAAACTCTAAGAATCTGTTTTATTTTCCATTTGTGATAAATGACATTTTTGCTCAATTGCTAAAAAGGAACATTTTGTGGTGAGATGTGTTACTCCTGCGATTCCTTTTTTTATATCCAAAATGTCCTCAAAAGATGTCTCTATTTAAATGTTATAAATCGTACTATTTGTACAATAATAGGTCAAACCATGCAGTGTACACAATGATGATCTAAATCGAATATTGTGAACTTAGACATTAATACCCTTTGTGTGGTATCATGTATCAAGCTTGGTATTTAAAGAAAATGCTGCTGATTTGTCAACTGATTTTGAAAACTTTTCGCAGCTCGAACAGCGGAAAATTGTGCAATCGTTTCATTTTCAGCTTCTTTTTCTTTATGACAGAAAGGTAGATTGTTATGTTAGCAAATAAAAAAAAGACACTGAACATAAAAAGTTTGGGTTTTTTTTTCATAATCATTTATCCAGAGAGAGAGAGGGGGTGAAACAGGCAGACAGAGAGAGAGAGAGAGAGAGAGAGAGAGAGAGCAATTTTACAATTTTATGGTCAAGGGGAGCGGAGCTTTGAAAATCGATCAAAAATGCAATGTGGTAATTCTAAACGATACTACACCTGAAACGTAATTACCCTTATATTGATCTTGCTTCTTGTAATTGTTCAATCCATCCTCACCAACCTATCTGTATTTGAAATTACCAACTCTTTGTTAATGTTTTCAAGAACTTGATCAAAATATGAAACCTTATTTTTCAACTTTTTTTTTTCCAAATCATTTGCCTATTTCCTGAACTAGGATTTATCATTTGCGCTTGTAGCGGAAATGAGCAACGCCTTGAGTGATCAGAGTACTGAAGGTACAGAACTGTCCAGGCCGTGTTTAACCGTTTACCGCACAATGACGCCTTTTGACGCCCCTGGAAAAGAAGCCTTTTGAAAACATTGTGGGAAAAGGGGAAAATTCTGGTAACCAGCATTTTCTCCTTTTCCCACAATGTTTTCTACCCTATCAAAGAAAAATTGCACCATTTTAGCCAAATTGAAATTGTTGTCTGCAAATGCTGTCAGTTTGGAGAAGGCTAAAATTTTGTCTTCTGATAAAGGGTTAAGCTGGTCCCGTTGTGGATTTACGTGTTACAACTGGTACAAGCTATTGCGTCGATGCTTTTCAATGGGCTACATGTATATCACAGAACAGCCAATCAGAGCATCTTACACATTTCCAGGCTGGCTGTATAAGTAACATGGCAATTTTTTAAACAGTTTGAAATTGGCAATTGAGACTAAAAGAATATTAGCAGAAATAAACATTAAAAGGTGATACCAAAAGTACAATTCACTTATTCGTGATGTCAAAAATATCGGAAAATCTACTGCTCCCCTGAATCTCTGTTAGGCACGCGACATGGCTGTTCTAAAAGTAGACCGGCAGAATTCTGCCCGTTTTAGTAGCCTTTACCGATCTCTATACACTTGCTGAACAACAACAACAAAAACTGACATAACTCAAAAAAAGAAAATGGATACCGTTTCCCTAGGTTACAAATCACAAATGAGCCATGCTCTGTGAACAGGGGGGCTTAATGCATCTGCAAAAAGTACTGACCCAGGTCAGCCTAAGCAGTCAGCGCAGCCTGGCCTGGGCCGAAACTTTTTGCTATCGGTCAATTCTCTGCATGTCAAAGGACCAGCCTCCTTTATGATTCAGTTGCTTGCTAAGCAAAGTGGACTTCATGGATTTCTAATTATGTTATGCCTTGCTTGGTACAAAGCATCACGAAGGTGCATTAAGCCCCATTTCCACTAGAGCATAGCTCATTTTGTTAATTTCTTTTGTCATGAGATTACATATTTTTGATAGTTTACTCTTTACCAGACGACAAGTGTACATACTCACCCATATTAACCCTCAAAGCGCCGAATTAACCCAACATGCATTCCAAGTCTAAAAATAAGACCTAAATAATTGCAATTTCATCGTTACCATAGTCTATGTTGCTTCAGCTAAGCGGACAGTGTTGATCAAAGATCAGACTGCACGTCCTGTGCACGTTGATCTTTAATCTACATTGGTCGCGAGGGCAACTACAGTAGTGAAAGTTGCTGTTAGGTTTAAACCACTTTCGGACTACCAATGAACTACAATGCACTTCTTAACTATCCTAATGGGATTTGTCTTCAGAAGGACACAAAACATTGTGGGAAAAAAGAGGAAAAAATATCAAAAGTTTAATCGTGGAATTTAACTCTTTATCAAACAATGCCGTGTTTTCACGACCTTGCAGAAAAGGCTTTTTGAAAGCAGTGTGGGGAAAAAAACAAAAATATAATAATAAGCTAACAACCAATATTTTCTCCTTCTATCACAATGTTTTTAAAAGCCCCCTTCATCAGGGACTTTTTAAGGGTGGGATTATAAGTGAAGGGTTGAACACCGTAACAACAGACAGGCCTAACCTTGTCCAAAAGTGGGTCAAAGTAGGTTTCGAAATTAACTCGTCTTCTTACCCTTATCCTACTAAAGTTAACTCTTAACCACACGACAAAAATTGTGGACCAGTCCAAACTGAAAGCATTTGCAGACGACGGAAAAAAAGGTGACACAAAATTTGAAATTTCTTTTAGGATGAGTAGAAAACATTGTGGGAAAAGGAGAAAATGCTGGTTTCCAGCATTTTCCCCTTTTCCCACAATGTTTTCAAAAGGTCGTTAAAGGTCGGGATTATGTGGTAAAGGGTTAAATGAAACTTTCAAGCCGACAGTAATAACCCAAATACTGTTATTTCAACTTTATTTTCTGGAGAAAAATATCTCCTTGTCAGACAGTGTAGATCTAAGATCAGACTGCACGTTTTGTGCAGTCTGATCTTAATCTACACTGTCCACAAAAGGTCAGTGAGTCGCGCTTGGCAGCTGAAGAGGGTTAACTCTGTTACTGCCAATTAAATGATAATACTTTTTATATAGCTGAGAAAAAGATGAAACTACTGTCAAACTTTGGAACAATTCATAGACGTTATAAATCAAAGATCTGACTGCACAGAATTTGCAGTCTAGTCTTTGATCTATACAGTCCGCTGGCTTGTCCCAAACTTTGATCTACATCACCCCAGAAAGGCAATAATAATCCTTTTACCAAAAGCTAATTAAGAATTAAGGGGTTTTTTTTTTTTGGACACCATTCCGCTTCGAGAAATGTTTAGTTTATCAGTATTTCTAGATTTATTATGTTGAAAACAGACCCAGATATCTGGCAGGGTACATCCTATAAATGCGGAAAACGTCGAAAAGAAACATGACATATTTATAACATTTGCGTAACCTATCACTGAAGAACTGGGACGAAAAAAGACACATAAAACACAATCTTTATACTATATATTTTGGCTGTTTCCTATTCGTTTCATGTCGTCAGATATAATTTTTCAATTTACCTTTGGTAACCAAAACATGCGTTAAGTTAGGTACATATTCGTTTTTACATTTTTTTTAAAGACCTTTCATGCTAGTTGCGCAATTAATGTCTAAAGAGATTAGATGGTTAAGTTCTAAAATCGTGAAAATATATCAGAATTAGGGATGGGTTATGAATGGATAAGCAAAAATCGATAGAAATTGAAAAAAGAAAGCTGTTGAAAAGTCATTTTAGTGCAGTTACTGTATTAACACAGGGACACTTGTTTACGGTATGTTGGAATTCACCTGAAACGAACGAACTTTGTAAGTCTGAAAAAAAATGATCCTTGATCGAAATAAATGAATCTTGGGATAAGTGACTTTGTGGCGAAAAGAATGGCTGGAATATTGAATAAGGAATAAATTTATTAATTTATCATTTAATTCCAGAATAAGTAGCACAACTGATTGACTTTGAGAACCAATCTGTCTAGAATAAAATCTTAAATTCACATATTGTTCTTGAACTGCGAATATCTGAAGAATCCCATGAGCTTTCTAACTGCTTAATTATTCATTTCTTTTATTTTGAGGGTTGATTATAGAGATCAAAATCAAATTAAGCAAAGGACAAAGGAAAAGAAAGGAAAAATCACTTCTTAAATGGAAATTATGTTACAAGATGTAAATTGTATTTCCACAATATTTTCCAGAGCTGTACACCGTGTCTGTACAGCAATCGGCTTACAGCTTAACCGTCTGCTCGCTCAAGAACACACGTATAGTATCAGTTCTTATTCCTTTCAAGCTTAAGTTCGATGTAAATTACTTTTTCGGCCGGTATAGGTCAGGATCAGACTGCACAAAACCTGCACGCAGATTTTAGATCTAAACTGCCCGATGCCTGTACCTGTTGGATGTAAAGGTCATTAGCGGTCCAAAAATTGGAATACCTTGCCCTTTGTTGTCGACTAGGCCACAGTTATTTGACTCCCAGAGAGTCAATGTATAACACAAACAACCTCTTGATATTTACCTTAAATATTTGAATAACACATTTTAAGCACATGTATATAGTAAAACATACTTAACCCTTTACCACACAATCTCTACATTCAACGACCCCAATGGAGAGGACTTTTGAAAACATTGTAGGAAAAGGAGAAAAGTATCGACCCAGGTCAGCCTGCGCAGTCCGCGCATACTGACATGGGCCGAAACTTTTCTCTGTTGGTCAATTTTCTGGCTGTCAAAGGCCCAATCTACCTTATGATACAGTCGGTTGTTAGACATAATGGATTTTATGGATCTCTAATTATGTGATGACCTGCTTGGTATCATAAATTACCCTTTTGCCAGAGCATGGCTCAAATGTAATCCACTTAAACTCAGAAAGAATTTTAGATCAAAGATCAGACTGCACGTTTTGTACAGTCTGATCTTGACCTGCACTGTCCGCAAAAGGTCAGTGAGTCGCGCTTGGCAGCTTTAGCGTTTAACGGCTAAGTAAAATGAAACTTAAATTTTCAAGTAAAAAAAAAAGCAGCACTTGTAGCATCAAAAGGTATTTTGTATAGAATGCCCTAGATACTGAACATCTAGGACATTGTTCAAACAGATCAATGATCAGAACGCACGTTTTGTACAGTCTGGTCTTCACTTCCACTCTCAGCAGAAGTATCTTATTGAGCCCTTAACTCTTTACCAGATGACAAAATTTGGACTGGTCCAAGTTGAAAGAGTTTGCAGACGACAATTCTAAATTTGATGAAAATGGCAGAAAGGTCTCAAAAAGGGTAGAAAACACTGTGGGAAAAGGAGAAATTGCTCGTTACGAGCAATTTCTCCTTTTCCCACAGTGTTTTCAAAAGACTTGTACTGCAGACACGTGAAAACCAGGGCTTGTTTGGGAAAGGGTTAACTCTTTACCAGATGACAAAATTCTAAACTGACCCAAATTTAAAGCATTGGCAGTCGACAAATTAATGTGGCTCAAATGATAGGACTTGTTCCTGAAAGGTTAAATAACAAAAAAGTCTTATTGCGCCTCCTTTCGTGCACAAATTACAAATGTGGAAAACGACAGTTCTAGAAAGGAGTACCTGTAGGAAACTTTCCACGAATTCGTAAAAGCAGACCATCTCTCTTGATTCGCATGATCGAAGTTCATATTTTAAGTACAATGTATACAAACTAATCTTGTTATTCAAATGACTGCAAAGAATTTTCATAATTTTTAAATAGTTACAAAAAAAGTGGGCGGTTTTGGAAATGAGCTATTTCCGTACTGGGCCGTCTTGGTGCCGGACCGTTGAAGTGGGTCGTTTTGACCCCCATTCCATCCCGTTCTTTAACGATCCTGAGGAAGAAGGCTATTAGTGGTACACAAGGAGAAAATGCTGGTATCAAACATTTTCTCCTTTTCCAACAATGTTTACCTCCCTTCTAGAGACAAACCTCATCATTTGAGCCGAAATTAAATTTGGCGTCAGCAAATGTTCTCAATTTAGATAAGCCTGGCATTTATCGTCTGCTAAAGAGTTAATGGACAAATAAGACCATTCCTTAAAATTTCAGGTATTTGTCAATAGATCTATAAAGCTGACGATCAATTGATTTATCAACTTTTTTACCCTATCCCTTCGCGTACAAAGACACATAGTGATTACAATATACATGTGTCTCTTTGTTTGATTGTATCGCGTTTATGTTATTCTGTATGTTTTGGTATGGTATTTTCAATACCATTTCAGTTATATCGCGACAGCCAGTGCACATATCTATGCTTTCCTGGAGATTTATTTTTAACCAGAGTTCGAACAATATTCTTCCCAAGCCACTGCCTGCTTTCCTAAATAACTGTTGTCAAAACAATGATCATGGGTATGAGAGGAAAAAATCGCCCTGTCTCAATGACTATCTTCAATTCTCGGAAGATATCTAGCGAGCTGCGGATTCAAGAAATGGTAGAAATATTAACCCTTATCCTGCTAAATAAAAGATATGAAAATTTCAAGCCAATAATAGAAACCCAAATTTTCCCTCTTTCAAGGTATTTATCGAGGAAAGATATCTCCTTATCCCACAGTGTAGATCAAAGATCAGACTGCACGTTCTGTGCAGTCTGGTCTTGATCTACGCTGTCCGCAAAAGGTCAGCGGGTCGCGCTTAGCAGCCTATAAATTAACAGTGAATGCCGTATTGAATAATAGACGGAATAAATTTCATTAAGATTATACTTCACATATCTTTGTAGTCTGATCTTGATTCAGATGTCCACGAAACTTTGGAATCAAGCCCAACTAATCTTGGAGTTAATCATTGTTACCAAATTAAAGAATGTTTGGTGAAGATCTAAAATCAGACTATACTAAAATCTATGCAGCCTGATCTTGATCTCCCGAATTCTGAACTTTTAATTCAAGACAAGATTGATTGATTGATTGATTGATTGATTGATTGATTGTATGGTGTTTAACGCCGTTTTCAACATTATTTCAGTTATATCACGGCGGCCAGTGCACCTATCCATGCTTTCCTGGAGTTTCTTTTTACCAGTACACCGCACAATATTCTTTCCAAGCCACTGGCTGCTTTCCCACATAACCATCGTCGAAACAATGGTCAGCGGTGAGAGATGAATGAATCCTGTCGCAATGACTATCATCAATCCTCGGAAAGAAATTGGCCAAGCCGGGGATCGAACCAGCGACCTCCTGTTCTCAAGTCCTGTACGCTATCGACTGAGCTACGGGGCATGGCTTCAAGACAAGAAAAGCATACCACAAGCTTAACCCTTGTCCTGCTATATAAGTTAACTCTTAACCAAACGACAAAAATGCAGACTGGTCCAAATTGAAAGCATTTGCAGACGACAACTGAAATATGAATCAAATGATGTAAACAGTCTTTGATAGGGTAGAGAACATTGTGGGAAAAGGAGAAAATGCTGGTTACTAGCATTTTCTCCTTTTCCCACAATGTTTTCAAAAGGCTTGTTCCTCAGGGTCGTTAAAAGTCGGGATTGTGTGGTACAGGGTTAAATAAAATTTTCAGGTCGAAAGTAAAAAGCACGAATAATGTTATTTCAGGCTTAATTTTTGGAGAAAAATATCGCCTTAATGGCCAGTGTAGATCCAAGTTCAGATTGCACGTTCTGTGCAGACCTACACTTTCCACAAAAGGTCAGTGCGTCTAGATTAGCAGCTACAGGGTTAATCCACCCGCATTGCATATTTTCAAACCAAGTATGATTTTTAACTGATTTGAGTCACAGCCAAGAATCTTGGGAAAAAAAAAAGTTTCTTTAACCTTTTACCAAATAAATCCGTATCATGTTTCACGACCCTTAGAAAGACCGCGTTAGAAAACATAGCGGGGAAAGGAGAAAATGCTGGTAACTAGCCAGTCATATTGACTTGCCGTCTGCAAATGCTGTCGAAGTGGACAAATCTAAAACTGTTCGAGTTTGGTAAAGAGTGTGCACATTTTTCTGCAAACGACCTTTTCCGTCTTAAGGCAGACGTGTTTTGAACATGTTGTAAAAATCGTTTACAGCTTGCAATTTCTGCTTTTACAACAATTCAAGTACTTTTGTACTCAGACTCGAGTTATAATGATGACAAATAATATATGAGGATTTTTAAAAATTGGATTATTCTAAAAGGGCGAGATCATTTTACTGACAATAAATTGACTGATCACCACATGAAAAAAAAAATGAAACTGGCCCAAATTAATGGTATTTGCAGAGCGCCACTATAGATAAGGCTCAGATCATTGGATTTGTCTTTCCAAGGGTAGGTAACGTAGTCGGAAAATGAGAAATGCTGGTCACAAGCAATGTTTTCGAAAGCTTTCTTCTTCAGGGTAGTAGAAACATGTAATTGCTTGGTAAAGGGTTAAAGGATAGCCTTGACATGGCAGTCTAATTGTATGGTAATGTTCCAAATAGCCTTACACTATAAACCTTTATATTGTAAACTATATAAATTTACAATAAAGTGCAGTGTCAGCTTTATAAAAAGAAAGATTTCTTAAAAAATACTTGAAAACAAAATCCAAAATCTTACAGAGGGTCAATTAAAAAAAAAAAAACCTTTTAGTGCACCTTAAGGGGGCTTAATGCATATGTAAAAGGTATCGACTCAGGTCCGCTGACCTCGGCCGAAACTTCCGCAATTGGTCAATTTCCTGTATGCCAAAGGACTAGTCTACCTCATGATTCAGTCGGTTGTTAAAAAAAGGGGCTATCCATAATTATGCGATGGCTTGATTGATAACATGCATTACGGAGATGCATTAAGCCCCCTCCCCCCTTTGCCAGCGAATGGCTTATATATAATATGTTGTTTTTTACCATACGGCATAAACGGATTAAGCTTACTAAGCTTTACATACATTATTGAATATTAGATAATATTGCTGCCAAGCTTATAAATAAAGTAAACAAACTACCGTCAGCAATTACTTGATTCCACAAATGGCTTAGAGGTTTACTTTCTTATCGAAACACGCCCATTGACGATGAATATGCGCCCCATTACTTCCGAATGAATACAAAATGATTTCAAACTACCAGTACAGAGAATGAATACAAATTGGGTAGATTTACGGACGTTCCTTCACCATTTCCTCAACTAAAATATCTCCCGTATCACTTTTGAAATTATGATCATATATCTGTACTACAAGATTACAAATGAAATTGCTCAAATAAAAAAAAAATTAGTAAAAGGAAAACCTTCTTGAATGAAACAAATGAAAAATTTTAGCAAATTGTCAGAAATAAAAACCCCAAATGAAGACTTAATAAAGGAAAAAATCCCCATTCTATTATTACCATAGGCAACCGATCAGGTACTATAATTACCTGTATTGTATAAGGAATAGACTGGAAGTGAGTCAGGTCAAAATGAAAAGAAAATCCATACCATTTTTCTCTATCACTATTTGAAAGAATCCCCTTCTTAATAATTTGCCCAGTATTGTTAATGCAACGCATAAAAAAAAAAAATCCTCTGACTATGGATAATAATGATTTTGCAATGATCAAACGAAGTAAGCACAACTGGAAAACGTTCCCAATGAGTAAATGCTATTTATAGAAACTCACAGTTCAAGTACATGGAATTGAAACATTTCTCCTGGACAAATAATGCATCGAAAACAAATTCGCATTTCGAAAAGCTGTCTACCGTTAACAGGATAGGATACGAGAGCTGAATGATAAGCTCATGTTAGCTTCATAAGTGAGGGCTTGACTCTTGGTGGGCATATTGCATTATTTTTCAACCAAATCCTCTTCAGCGTCTATACACCTTTGTCAGCTATGTTTAAGAGATTCATTGCCACTTTTAACCCTTAACCTGCTGAATGAGCTAAATGAAACTTGTTTGACCTCTGAGGTGATGTGATGGACCCACGTCGTCTTTTCATTCATAGTCACAAAACTATGCAGAGCTAGTTGGATTAGTGAAATTACCTTGCCAAAAGCTACTTCCGCTAACTTACGCGAGGGAGCGCGGCTTCGTGGTTAACCCTTTCCCAAACAACAAATCAACATAGAAGTTAAAAGTTATGTAGACGACAAAATCGAAGTTGGTACGGATGAACTGTAGTCTCTGATGGGATAGAAAAAAAAAAAAACCATTGTGGGAAAGGGAGAAAATGCTGGTTACCAGCATTTTCTCTTTTTTCCCTCAATGTTTTTAAAACCTTCTTCCTCAGGGTTTTAAGATCCGGATCGGGTTGTAAGGAGCTTTCAGGATTTGTACTCAGGAAATTCTGAAATTTGATAACGTGGTAGTGCCCTTGTCCAAGGCACTGCAAGTCCCCAAGCCAAGTACCTGTGAAACTCAGGAAAGATATAAAGTAATAAACTATGGAGGGGAATATCCGCCAAAATTCTATGGGTCTAGATGACATTCTTATTTGTGAACATTAGATGTCTATTCGTCTTCTTTCTTACATCTTACATGCATATTGCATCTCATGTGTCATTATTACTAGTGCATACTGTTTGGTGCTAATTGCCTGCATCATTATTATAACTTGATCATATTTACTATTGTGTTTATGTTGATTATGAATGATTAATTCTTCCTGATTACTTCCTACTGCGTCATTGCATTTGTCTTTTTTCCCAAGTGCTTGCTGCATGTTTCTAGTAGCATTTTACTTCCTTCTAAATACATTTTATATTTGTTATACTTCCTTCTCCAGTATTGAAATTTTCCTAATTGCAGACGAGAAGTACAATGGGTGGCAAATATTTCGGTAACAGACAAGTTCTGTAAATTGGACTTATAATAGTACATCTATCAGATGTTTCTGTAAAAAGGTAATTATATAGTGTTTAATGCACCGTGACGTTTTTCACACCAAGTAAAGTCTTGGCTCTCATTTGTTCAAGGGTTCTTTTTTCCACACGCTTTCAGACATAATAATTTTGTTATGTTGCTCCTGCCATGCTGTATGTAAAATAATATACCTGAAATCACTATCACATCTTACTTTCGATATTCCAACCATATAGTTGAGGTGATGAATAATACCCAATCCTAACCTAGTACCCGATGTATCTTCCTTTAAAATGTTTTTTATGAATATTTCATCGCGAAAATATTTTTTTCCAAACTCCCAAACCAGCCATTAACCCTAAGAGCGCCTGTCACTACTTCAGTTGCCTTTGCGGCCAGTGCAGATCAAGATCACAATACGCCAAACACCGAGTCTGAACTTTGATCTTCACATGCTGCTTTTCCAAAAATTCTGAACAGAAAAAACCTTGAAATCGCTAAAATTAAGGTTTTATTTCTACAGTGAAAATGGCAGGTTTATTCGAAGCTCTTAGAGTTAAACTTATGGATAATTCAACTCTTTCCAGAAAGATGGCCAATACAGAAAAAAATATTGTGGCAAATGAAGAGAGGGGGTGAGAGAGATAGATAGATAGTGACATATACTCTTTTGACAAATACTTTTTTCAAACAGCATGAACAGTGTGTAATCTGAACATGCCCTATCCCCTTGACTTTCATGTGTGCAGTCTGATCTGTGAATTTCTCCTCGTCTATTGATGTTTCAGGGACATAAAAATGAGTTTTAGGGTTTTTGTTTTTAATTTTTCATACAAATTCTAAATAGCCACCTTAAAACCCAGGTTAATCTCTAAGATCTATGGAAATCTTCTTTATCTTGTAGGTAATGGGATGTATGAAAACAGGCCGTTAAAGAATTCGCGTTTATTTATCGGCACCACCGGTTTCCCATATGGGCGACGGCTCCTGTAGGCTATTAGTTATGTTACAGGGATGGTGCAAGATACAGGACGAAACCTATCACAAGTTACGCCTGGTTCTTTAACGTGCTCGGTGTATAGCACCGTCACACGAGACCTCGGTTTAACGTCTCATCTGGAAAACTGTTGGTAATTTTAGATGGTTAGCCGAGAGAATCGAACCCACACCCTCAAGTGTCCCGACACATGGCGTTTACTAGTCCTACGCTCTACCACATGAGCTACACAGGCTGGTATAGGCTGTTAAAGACACATGTCTATACATGTATATAGTATACAGTACTCCTTTCGCTCTCGAAAAGTTCGTACAGGGACCTTATATGATTTTTTTCATGCCGTGATGTCCGTGTTGTATTGATGAACACACTTTAAAACCTGCGGACGACGACTTGTGTGCACCAGATCAGATTCATTTAAAAACATTGTGGAGGCAGGAGAGGAACAAAACAGAACATTTTTTCTAGACAAGCACATAGTCAAAATTACAAGAAGTATGCAAGAAAGCACTGTCAAGGCCTCTCTTTCTCTCTCTCTCTCCCCTCTCTTCATTTGCTACAATGTTTCACCTGTAATATCTTTATTAATTCGCACTGATTAACCATAATTTCAACCCTTAGAGCATCGAATAAACCAAACGGCCATTTTCATTTTACAAAAAGAACATCTACTATTAATGATTTCAAGGTTGTCCTTATTCATAATGTATTAGAAAAACAGACAGAGTAAATCTACGATCAGTCTCCATGTTTTGTGTAGTCTGATCTTGATCTGAATTGGCTGCAAGCGTGAAAGGTGCTCTAAGGGTAAATGGCTGGTTTGCAAGCCGGCCATTTTGTTCCCAAAAGAAAATATTTTCACAAATGAAACGTTAACAAAGACAGTGCCTTT
This sequence comes from Tridacna gigas, assembly GCA_945859785.2. Lineage (NCBI taxonomy): Eukaryota > Metazoa > Mollusca > Bivalvia > Cardiida > Cardiidae > Tridacna > Tridacna gigas. Next base: position 43,950,481 of record OX244036.2, read on the forward strand.
TTGATAAAACATATTTATAAAACTTGAGAATTGGCTTAAGCTGGGAGTCTGTTATCTGTAGGACGATTACAATGGGTACAGGTTTAGGAATGTGTATTATTGATTAAATCGACTAAGGGTGAAAAGGTGAAAACCGAAAATAAGATATGGTGATCAGAATTTATCAATTTCAGGCATTCATAAACAGCATGCATGGAAGGTACAACATAACAAATATTATTATGTCAGAAAACGAGCGGCAATTGCAAATTAAAAAAAAAAGGTTTGCACAGAAAGCTATGTATTGGGTGTGAGAAACATCAGGGCACTGCGTTGTTACAGAACATCGAATTGATTTATTTATAAGTCCAATTTACCGAACTTGTCTGTTACCGAATAATGTATATGAAAGCGCCATCTGGTATCATAATATGACTTGTCGTATTCGTGTAAATGCCATTCTTGTTAGTGCATACTTCGTTCGTCTTAATTCAGCTACCTATCATAGCGTCAATTTAACTCTTTACCAAACGAAAACAATTTGGACTGGTCCAAATTGAAAGCATTTGCAGACGACAATTTAAATGTTGCTCAAATTGTGGAAGTTGTCTTTGATAGGGTAGAAAACATTGTAGGAAAAGGAGAAAATGCTGGTGACCAGCATTTTCTCCTTTCCCACAATGTTTTCAAAAGGCTTCTTTCTCAGGGTCGTTAAAAGTCGGGATTGTGTGATAAAGCGTTAATATAACAAAAGCCCATAGTTTTTGCCAGAATATGCATAAACAAGAATGTAGCACTTTAATGATAAGCTATACAGACATGGAAAATGGGGGGAAAAAATCGGGATAAGGAAGTAAGATGGATGAAATCACAATGTCAAAAGAGGCATAAAGAACAGAAGCACACGCTACTAAATAACAGTTTTATGGCATACAAGTGGAAGAAGAAAAATGGAATTGGCATCAAGCAACATGCACTAGTAATAATAAAACATGAAATGTTATATGCATGTAAGATGTAAGAAAGAGGACAAATAGACATCTAATGTTCATAAATAAGAATGTCATCTAGATACATAGAGTTTTGGCGGATATTCCCCTCCATAATAAACTGTCGCCGTAATATAACTGCAATGCTGTCAAAAGCTGTAAAACACCATGGACGACACTCCTGATATGAGTAAAAGCTATAAATAGAAAGTCCTAGTTTCAATGGTTCGAATGGTCTCAATAGATCAAATTCGATTTCAAATATCTCGCAATCAAAAGGTTATATTTTACAGTATCGAAAAGAGAATAAAAGAACTTTTTTTTCTTCTTTTCTCAAACAGTACACTCCTGTATATTAGTTGTGATCCAATAACGATTAAGTCTATATTACATTTCACCCATTTCTATATAAATATCTCTCTTTTCAACTACGCCCCTGCAGTGTATGTGGCTTTGATTGGTTACCTCCCCTGATACATGTACCTACAACAGAGGTCAGTATATATGTTGCACTCAAAACCATTGTGGTTGAAAAGAACAATTACCTGCAACAAGCAATTACTCCTCTTCCAAAATTTTTACCGTCTAATGACAAATGGCGCTTTCTTCCATCTTTTGATGGCATAAAATCAGTCGAACATAGCGATCAAAAGATAAAATTGTATCCTTCCTGCATTAGTTCATTGGAGAGGTCATCAGACCTCTCCAACAGTGGTGAGTTTAAAACGCAGACTGCCACAGAATTCGCTGTCTAAATCCATTTTTCTTGCGAAATTAGTATGGTACACAGTCTGTTTCGTCATGGTTTTGTAAATAAAGCGAAATCAAAAAACCGAAATAAGAAATAGACGTGGTTCTATTTTTAGGAATGACAGACAACTCGCCCCAAAGACAACTCGCCCCACAAAAAAATCGTCGTGTAGTTTTATAAATACGTTCAGGTGATAGTAATGAGAGCGGGGCGAGTTGTCTTATATGTGGGGCGAGTTGTCTCATAACTTGGGGCTAGTTGTCTTCTGAAGGTGAGTCGAGTTGCCTTGTGGCGAGTTTTTTTGGGGGCGAGTTATCTTTGGGGCTAGTTGACTGCACCCACTTTTAGATATGACGAATTTCAGAAAAGATTTGTTACATTAATTTGCCATGATTACAAATGGCCTCTGAAATAACTTTAATTCTTCATTAAGCAAATAAATCTAAGCAGAAGAAAAAGTACGACGAATTTTGTCAAAAAAGAGAAAGAAGACCGCTGGACAAGATCATGCGATTTGAGAAGGCGGAAAGAAGATCAAATGACCGTCATGTAAAGCAAAAGAAGTTGAAATTAAAGGCCAATAAACTATTTGAAAACACTGACGCTGACCTCTCCTGGCTTCTTTTTGAAAGAAGCCAACTTGTTTGGGTCTGTGTTCACTAACCATTCCGAGTTCCACTCGTACTCTACTTACTAGATTTCTTAAGTAACACAATTTCTGATAGACTGGTTTGGTTGATCAAAAATTGACTTACTTCCAATTGAAGAAATATCTTGAGAAGACAAAGAATGTACACGTAATTTAGAATGGTTTATAAATACTGGCTCTGATCTCGTTACCATCCTGGTTTAATTTAGCAGTCAGCACGTAAACTTGAGAATAGCGAGATGAAAAGAAAACTAGGCACATTTCTCTTGATGTAACTAAGATGTCGCAAATTTTCACAATATCTTACAAAATATAGATCTATATCAGCCGTGTAGATCTACATGTAATAAAAAGAAAAAAAATGTTTTCGAACATTAGTTTTTTCAGGACTTTACCCTTTCAGCCGCATGGGCGAAAACAAACGTTTTTGCGGACGATATAGAACAAGATGACTCAGTGACTGCACAGCATGTGCAGTCTGATCTTAAATCTATACCCTACCGTCCGTTTATTTGGTCACGCCTATAAAATAAAAATCTTTCCGGGTTTCAGTGGTTTGTCAGCCATCGAAAGTGGTCAAGTTTATGTTAGCCATGCTCTGACAAAAGGGGGCTTAACGCATCTCTGCGATGCTTGATACCAAGAAAGCCGTCTCATGCTTGTGGAGCCGTATTAGCCACTTTTTTTCAACAACCGACTTAATCATGTGGCAGACAGGTACAGAAAATTGACCAATAGCGAAAAGTTTCGGCCCAGGTCAGCCTGCGCGGACTGCGCAGGCTGACCTGGGCCGATACTTTTCGCAGATGCATTAAGTCCCCTTTCCACAGAGTATGGCTCATATATTTGGCACTAAATGACCTAACATATCCCGTCCGTCAGCGACAACACATTATATGTATCCGAAATTGAACATCTGAACTCTTCTTTGTATAAAAATGTCTCTCAAGGCATTTCAATTAACCCGCTCACAATATTATCCGAGTTTTAACGATCCAGAGGAAGAAGGTTTTTGGAAACATTATGGGAAGGGAAGGAAATGTTGGTAACCACCATTTTCTCCATTTCCCAAAATGTCTTCAAATCTATCAAAGAAAAATCAGATTACTGTTTTTAAACCACATCTATCATCTGCAAACGCTTTGAGCATGAGAAAGTCTAAATTTTTGTCATTTTTTAGAAGGGTGAGTTTTATAACTATTGGAAAAGAGCCTCATTAAATTCTAACAAAAACTGTCCAAATATTTAAAAAAAAAAAAAAAAAACTGACTGAGGTAGTGCTTATGTAAAAAAAAAAAAGAGTGGCCAGTGTGGGGGTCGAACCCACGACATTCGCGTTATTAGCACGACGCTCTAACCGACTGAGCTAACCGGCCGTTAGAAACATTGCTACAGGTTTTTTTTATGATGAAGGTGAATGTCAATCAACCGCTGTAAGTATGTCAAATATGTACGTCGAATTCGCTATCATCATTTACCTGTATACAGTAGGTATGAGATAACGATCGTACATGGCCAGCGTTTCCCACTGGAAAATACGCTTTGTTTTAGACCTTTCAGCCCTCTCTGGAACGGTCCCGATCTTTCATATCAGAACTGCTGCTGCGCTGTTTCAAAGGGAACAACTTAACCCTTAATTCCGAGTTTGACGAAGAAGCCATTTGAAAACATCACCATAAATCATAATAATAATTCATTTTTTTGGTTAACGGGTTAGTACACATTGGACTTGGGTACGCGACTTGTTTTTCAATCCGCATACATTGATCTTTGGAACCAATCATGTTCCCCATCTTTTTCCTATCGAATAATAGATTAAAACTCGTTATATTCTGCCATTGCTAGATCTTGAATATTTGCATTACAAAAGAATAGATGATATTAAGGTCACATGCATTGAACGAAACCATAAATGCTGGGGCGGAGAGTGGACAAGAACGTCAAATTGCATGCATGGTCGTGCATGGCAGTTTAAATTGTTCAAGTAATTCGTTTTTTATTCCTAAAACGTAGATAAACTGTAGATCAGCAGATCCAGAAAAAAAAAAAAAAAAAAAAGAATCCATCACGGGGAATCAGATCTTTTGGCATATTCAAGGATTCTATCCGATGGGAGGGCAAAAATAAAAGGTGACAATCTGCGTATTAATAAAGAATGCAAACACCACCTTATGCACCTCAATACGATTATAGATGATCAAACGTCTTGCGTGAAATAGAAGCATCTTCAATGCTTCAATACTGAAGGCTTTCTCAGTTTTGTGCGAGTACAGGTTCACTCTACACGATGCCAAAATTGTATTTTTCATGTTTCCATATTTGAGTCACGCTCTGACAATAGGGGGCTTAATGTATCGTCATGATGCATGATACCAATCATGCAATCATATGATTTTGTATCCATAATAGCCATTTTTGAGTCGCCTGGTTGCGTAGCAACCAGGCTCTCATTGTTATCATCTTGATCTATGGGGTGACGTAAGCATACCTCCGGCCTTGTACTGCTTCCTGTCCCAAGTTCCGGTTTACGAGATAAAAGATAGTTTTCTAATTATTCGGTAAACAACCCAATTTTTCTGTTGTAATTCACTTACAGTTGTGCCTTTGTGATAATGAATGTGTCTATAAAGACTGAGCTCTTTAACGGTTTAAGCCTTTGAAAAATCATTTCGTCGACAAGGGTACACGATAGCCTATCTCTTACACAGACATCGTCTCTTAAAATAGCGCATTATGTATGTATCTAAAAATAGCCGTTGTGAACTGAATAAGTTCGCGAACACACTGCAAAATACTCTTCGACGACAAACGTCTTCACTACGGCACGCTTCTATTTGTGAACAGTTCTCAGTGAAAAAAGGTTTGATAATTACCCATTAGAAGCACACTCTAAATCTTACAATCTGTCCGTAATTGCAAGTCTTATTTCAACCCAACATTCAACCTATGATCGGAAAGAGAAAGGCGATACCGAGTTAACGTGGTGCAAGCTTTCAATGGAGATTTTTCCCAAAAGTAGGCTAATTTTTTTAAACAAATTTATAACGACTTGGAATGGTTGCGTGCCTTCTTAAGCATTCTTAAACGTTGCTTCTTCAGAGCTTTTTATTCTAGACATCAACTACTTTGCACACCCATATTCTAGGTGCACAAGCAGAGATCGTACAATAGCGTATGAAATGCGCACGGTTCAAGACTGCACCAAGTCATCGCTTAGCAGGTGCTTTCTGGAATGTAGCTGTGTGACAAATATAGATCTTATAATCACGTGACGTATAACGTCATGTGCACCACGGAATTCCTATAAATTTACATATTAATTTTACGAATGAATCAGTCGCTGATGCGGCCTTTATTTTCAGAGTATACCGACCTAGCGCCTCACTACGGTGGCACAAAAGTGACATGGAAGATATATTTTATACTACGTGCGCACGTAATAGTTATTACGTGCGCACGTATTAGTTAATACGTGCGCACGTATTAGCTACTGCGTGCGCACGTACTAGCTACTGCGTGCGCACGTAATAACTAATACGTGCGCACGTATTAACTAATACGTGCGCACGCAATAGTATTACGTGCGCACGCAGTAGCTAATACGTGCGCACGTATTAACTAATACGTGCGCACGTATTAACTAATACGTGCGCACGTAATAATCGACCAATCAGTTTATAAGGAACAGAAGCCATATTGTTGCGAGGGAAGGGCAAAATTACATTGGTCCAACACGGCAACAGATGTGCATACAATACTAATACTAATACAACACTTTATTCTCTTCCAGGTATGCAAAAGTCATACAGCATGGAATTTACATAGCAACAAACTAGATATGGTAAAAAACGAGCGGATTTCAAAGAAATAATGAAAAGAAATAGAATAAAGAAACTAGCACAAAATACACGCAGACAGGCATATACACAGACATATAGACATAAAACAAACGCACTTGCATATTACCAGAACGTAGAAAGGAGAAAAAAAAAAGTTATGGTTTGGAAAAAACTGCAGCTAATTTTCAGATTTGTCGTTAAATAGAACACCTGCCATAGTTATTGACTTTTTTTTTTTTTTTTTTAAAAGTAATCAGAGAACAATTTTGAAGATTTCCTTTTATGTGTGATACATATATGCGCTAAATGAATGGACTTCTCAGTCAGAGGGAAAATAAAAGGAACAGCAATAACACGAGGATCATTTCTCGGGTAAAGGTCTAAAAAATCACGTACTATAAGTCCATTGCCAGTCAATCAATGCGCATGTGCAGTCCGATCCTGATCTGCACCAACTTCAATGCAGAGTGCAGGCTCAGGCTCACACTGCACACCCCGCACTGGCTGGCTAGTGTTCACAATGTGCACAATTGGTAAACTGAAATTTGCATTTCTCTCAAAGACACTATATAGATAATGTTTGGCACTTGTGATAGCTAGATGTACATGAAATCGAAAATAAAAACATAGAATCTAGTCTACATTAGCATGGTAATACGCAATTGTAAGTGTCAAATAAGTAAAAAGTAAAATAAATACTAATAAGGAAAAGATTCGAAGAAGATAGCGATGATAATTGTGATCAGACCGTTTCTCTGTGACAGTCTGATCACAATCTACATCACCTGCTGGGGGAAAAAAAAAAGAGCACTCATACACACTTATAGCTTGAGTTTAACTCTTTTACCAATTAGTAACATTTTAGACTTGTCAAACTTGAAGCAATATTGCAGACGACATATATCAGATAAAGCTAAAAATATATAATGATAGTTGTTTGCAATGGAGAAGCAAACCTTCTGGGACGTAAACGGGGCGCGGGGGGGGGGGGGGGGGGGGGGGGGGGGGGGGTGGCGTTATTCAGTAATAACGGGCGTATGCTCCTGTCCCCCCAATCCTTCACCATGTTATACATCTGACACCCAAATAAAAAATCAAGTAGAGCTATTATTTCTTAAATCGTTTAGGCATACTGTGATTATTTTAAGTATCTGTACCTTGGTACGGTACAGTAACTATTAATACTCTAGCCTACGGTCCATCGAATTACCCCAAACCACACCAAAACACCCCAAACCACCCCAAAATACCCCAAACCACCTTTTATCATATAAAATTAATACTGTGGTGGGGTTGGGGGTGGAATGATTTGTAGGGTACGAAAGACTGATGAGCTATACAAGGAGTTTTGTCACCGAAAACTACCCAAAACACCTCAAGAAAACAAAAAAGGCGTTTAAAGTGATATCATTTTACAACGGTTTAAGATGCAGGAACAGTATAAATCAAATTGAAAATGGCATACACAATAATTAATTTTCCTTAAACTGAAATATCTATGGTTCAAAAGATGTAGTTTGAATGCCTAACACCGTGGACCCCAATCAGACTGTTACTTTAGTAGCAGTCTGATGATCTGGCTGCACAATGTTTGCATATATCTAACTTCCCTAAAACTTATATAAATTACGGTATCTGTTGCCATTCTGACTACATATAGTTTGGAGGCACGAACGAACTTTTTCAGGCAGTCAGACATGACCAAACATTATGGACCCAGATCAGACTGCTCCTTCAAGGGGCAGTTGGATCTTCATGGGCGGATCCAGAGGGGGGGACCGGGGGTCCGGACCCCCCCTGGAATTTTGGAAAAATGTGGTTATCGGATTCGTGAAATGGTACTGGTTTGATATTGCACAGCATTTATGTAAAATACAGTCATGAATATAAAAAATAAACGGTTCTAAATGTGGAGACCTCCTCATGGTTAGAACTGGAAACGTTGACTTACATCCACTGAAATCCGAAATCAAAGTATCATATAATAAGAAGAGTGCGTTTGCGGTGGGACCCCCCCCCCCCCCCCCCCCTGAGAAAGATATCTGGATCCGCGCATGATCTGGGTCCACAAAGTTTCCCTTTCTGACAGGATGACTACATATAGTTTGGAGGTATGAACGAACTTTTTCAGACAGTCAGACATTAGCAAACATAATGTACCCAGATTAGACTGCTCCTTTAAGGGGCAGTCGGATCTGGGTCCACAAAGTTTGCCATTCTGACAGCATGACTACATATAGTTTGGAGGCATGAACGAACTTTTTCAGACAGACAGACATGACCAAACATAATGTACCCAGATTAGACTGCTCCTTCAAGGGGCAGTCGGATCTGGGTCCACAATGCTTGCCATTGTGACTACATATAGGTTGGAGGCATGAACGAACATTTTCAGACAATCAGACATGACCAAACATAATGTACCTAGATTAGACTGCTCCTTCAAGGGGCAGTCGGATCTGGTTCCACAATGTTTGCCATTCTGACTACATATAGGTTGGAGGCATGAACGAACTTTTTCAGACAGTCAGACATGACCAAACATAATGTACCCAGATCAGACTGCTCCTTCAAGGGGCAGTCGGATCTGGGTCCACAATGCTTGCCATTCTAACTACATATAGAGGCATGAACGAACTTTTTCAGACAGTCAGACATGACCAAACATAATGTACCCAGATCAGACTGCTCTTTCAAGGGGCAGTCGGATCCGGGTCCACAATGTTTGCCATTCTGATTACATATAGTTTGGAGGCATGAACGAACTTTTTCAGACAGTCAGACATTATGGTCCCAGATCTCAGTGGGGCCAAAAAGTCTCTAGCGCATGTAATGCATGTAGTCCTTTTATCCTTAGGCTAACGTGACAGGACGTAATATAGATATTTTTTGTTAAAAGTGATCCTTACCCAACAATTCAACCAACCCTTACTGTATTAATAATCTTATATCATATAAAAGGTGTTTCGGGGTGGTTTGGGATGTTTTGGGGTGGTTTGGGGTGTTTTGGGGTGCTTTGGGGTAATTCGATGGACCGTATTTGCCCTTCCCTCGCAACAATATGGCTTCTGTTACTTATAAACTGAGTGGTCGATTATTACGTGCGCACGTATTAGTTAATACGTGCGCACGTATTAGTTAATACGTGCGCACGTATTAGCTAATACGTGCGCACGCAATAGTATTACGTGCGCACGTATTAGTTATTACGTGCGCACGCAGTAGCTAGTACGTGCGCACGCAGTAGCTAATACGTGCGCACGTATTAACTAATACGTGCGCACGTAATAACTATTACGTGCGCACGTAGTATAAAATATATCTTCCATGTCACTTTTGTGCCACCGTACCTCACCGATCCATGCAGAGAGAGTGTTTTAAAGTTTACTGTGTTCAATTAATTGTTTTTCGTTTTTAAAGAGGTGAATTTGTTTTTCTTTTTTCAATGTGCGATTAACCTAGATCTAGTATTTATGAAACAATTTATTAGTGCCGGTGTCAGAACGAAAGGTGCTATCGTAACTGCCAAAATATGAAGTCACACGGGAGTTCGACTTGAAACTACGCAGTTCTAACATCCAGCAATCTGAGAACTTGACTTTTACTTCACTATATTTCAAATATAATAGAACAGGTCAATGTTAACCCACTCGAACAACAAGGTCTTTATTGGAGTGTTTGTAATCTTGTAAAGGGTTGTTGTGCAGGGTACTAGAGCTAATCGCAAACATATGAAGTTTACACCAAAGCAATACACATGTAGATCTCTACAATTTTCAATTGGTGTGGAAGCAGTACTAATTCCTGGGCCGTTATAACACGCAGACAAAGTTAAAAGGCTGATGATCATGCTTTTGGGTTATATTGTTTTTCTTGAGCTGTAGCAGCCACATTTCTAGAGTCCACTGTGGACAAAACTTGAACCCGGACAACAACAAAAACAAATTATTTCCAAAGGACCGTAGATTTCTGAATCAAATATTTGTGTGTGCTCCAGAGGCTACATTTCAGTCCAATGATCATGAAATTGCCCAGCTGTTTGTCTCAATAATAATTTTTGACAAAACTGAAAGTAGGTCACCGGGGTTTAAAAGAAAAAGGTTGTCACTAGGTCAAATCAGACGAAACCGTAATAGATCTAGTGCTGTAGAATCCATTTATGTTCAGTCCAATACTCACGAAACTTTGTCAGACTGCTTAGATTAGATATGGGCGAGTTTCAAAAGGGCAATTTTGGTCTAAAAGTATGTCACTAGATCCTGTACCAAAAGACAAACTTCAGTTGAGTTCCATACTAATGTTGCCTAAATGGCCTCTCGTAAAATTGTTCACGTGGTTCTGCTCTGTTTCTATAAACTTTACAGAAGCTTCAGAATTGAGTAGTAACATTTCAAAATCACGGCCTCTGAAACTGTATAAGCAATTACACCCAAATTTCATATCTAGCATCCTGTATTTGGAAAGGACAATTATTCAATTTAACAGATATATGTATAACCACATGGTCCAATTTTAGAAAAATTGTGTCATACAAAAACAACTTGTTCTAAATCTGGAGAGAAAATGTATGCCCTGTTCTACTGAAATTATTTAGAATGTTTGTTTTAGCAATATGTGTAAGAATTAAGATATACATGTAAGTTAAATCACCCAGTTTCTGCGCTAGAAAAACATTTTTATCAACCTAGAAGCCTGATTTACAGGCATTGTTACGCTGGGAAGGAACTGTAAATATTGATGGAACTTCGACAGTTATTATGCCCCGCTGAATTTCGGGGTGGGGGGATATAGTTTTCATGTTGTCTGTCCGTCTGTCTGTTCATCGGTCCGATCTTCCGTCCATCCAGACAGATATATTCTAAATTCGTTGACGAAGTTAATGAAACTTCAAACATGTGTTCCTCATGATAGTCCGCCGATATACTTTTTTTTTTTAATGTAATGCCTTTTCATGGAAAGAGGAGGCTTGATGTCCTCCGGTCTGCTTGTTTTGTTTTATTTTGTTTTTGTTTTTAATGCAGTGTCATGGAAAAAGGGGGCTTGATGTATATTTCCATTATGGATCAATATCTCTTTAACTACTGGACAAAATTTTATGAAACTTCATATTTATATTGTTTATCATAAGCCACAGACAATCAGTATTTGTTTTTATTTACCGTGTCATGGAAAAAGGGGGCTTAATGCATATTTTCACCAATGACAAAAAGGCCATTTACATGCAAAACACGATACCTCTTATAATTATGTTTCTATCTAAAAAAATGTTTTGTTTTTTTTCGGCGGTGGATATCGTTTTAACGAATGACTTGTTTTGTAATGATTTTACCTTTTGAAAATCATTTGTTAAATGAAGTCACCCGGGGTAAGAGACTTTGAACTTTTTAAACCTGTTCCTGGTGCCTAAATGTTTGCAACTTTAGGATGACAACTAAGAAATATACTTGCATATAATACTGTCTTATGGTTAAGTTATTTTGTATCTTGAATGCTTTTAATAGATTTGAACAGAAAAGGGTGAAAAGTTCTAACCCATTGCCCTCCAGGCGACTCTCAGGACTATCAGTCCTTTGATTTAAACAACCGACAGAATCATGGGGTAGACTGGTTCCTGGACATGCAAAAAATTGACCAACAGCGAAAAGTTTCGGCCCAGGTCAGCTTACGCGGACTGACTTGGGTCGATATTTTTCGCAGATGCATTAAGCCCCCTTTTACCAAAGTATGGCCCATTTATTTATGACCGTAAAGAATTGCGAGGTTATTTTTTCATAGTAGTAGACGCGGAACTTGATAAATGTAATGTGGGCCATCATTTTCATGCATTTGAAGAAAGGCGGCTAACAGTTCATGGACTAACAAGAACGCATCTAGATCCAAGTAAGAACTGTCCCCGTCGGAATTAAGATATATCGCACCTTCCCCAGTGAAAAAAAAACAAGAGGGCCATGATGGCCCTGTATCGCTCCACTGGCTTATAAATATAAATCACGAAGAAAAGTCTTCACTATATAAGCCCTTATAAAACTCTGACCTCATGGCTACAGTCTGACTAAATGGGGAATATTGTATTAGAAGAATAACATGCCAAATGTGGGAGTTCTTGGCCTTATGGCTGGTAACAAGATGGTTTCTGAACTTTTCACTCCATAAACCCATGTAAAACTTGTGATCCCTGGTGCAGGGCCAAACTTGATCCTAGAGCTGTAACTTGGGCCCTCTTTGTAACTGTCCACTAAATAATGCTATAATTATATGCAAAATTTGGTAGCCTAAGCCTTATGGCTATGTACACCAAGATTTAAAAGTTTTCCCTATGTAAGCCTATGTAAATCTTGTGAACCCCCCCTCCAAGTATGAGGCCAAATTGACCCCCAGGACTATACTTTGGACACTTTTGGTAGACTCCAACTAGATCAAGCTAAATGCCAAATTTGGTAGCTCTAGGCCTTATGGTTTCAGACAAGAAGATATTTAAAGTTTTCTCTATATAAGCCTATGTATAAAACTTGTGACCCCTGGGGAAGAGCCAGTTTTGACCCCAGGGCTATAATTTCAAGAAACATGATAGAGGTCTACTACATAAAGCTACATGCCAAATTTGGTAGCCCTATGCCTTATGGTTTCAGACAAGAAGATTTTTAAAGTTTTCTCTATATAAGCCTATGTAAAACTTGTGACCCCTGGGGAAGAGCCAATTTTGACCCCAGGGCTATAATTTCAAGAAACATGATAGAGGTCTACTACATAAAGCTACATGCCAAATTTGGTAGCCCTATGCCTTATGGTTTCAGACAAGAAGATTTTTAAAGTTTTCTCTATATAAGCCTATGTAAAACTTGTGACCCCTGGGGCAGAGCCAATTTTGACCCCAGGGCTATAATTTGAAGAAACTTGATAGAGGTCTACTACATAAAGCTACATGCCAAATTTGGTGGCCCTATGCCTTATGGTTTCAGACAAGAAGATTTTTAAAGATTTCCAATATTTTTCAGTTTTGTTGCCATGGCAACCAGAGTTTTTGAAGGAATCAAATTCTTTCAAGAAATTCTGAAGAGGACCATGTCAGGATCATTTCTGTGAAGTTTCGTGAAAATCGGATGGGTAGTTTCAGAGAAGAAGTTGTTTGAAATAAAAGTTAACGCACGGACGGACGACCGGACGGACGCACGACGGACACCGGGCCATGACATAAGCCCGCTGGCTTTCGGCCAGTGGAGCTAAAAATGATAGAACAGGCAAATGTAATTAACTAAAGTTTTGAATGGGAATTTAAAAAATGTGGAAACTTTAAATCGTATGAATGGTGGGTGTCACTGTACTGACGATGTAAGACCTTAAGTTGGAATGGAGGAAATGTTTTAATTTCTGACATTGGACTCTTCGGAATTTCTGCTAAAATATACAATATGCTAACGTTGCAAAATGTTAATTTACCTTAGGTATCATTTTGGACTCTTCGTCTCATAAACCAGCTTTCTTGTGTCGATTGTCTGCTTTCTAGGCATTTTTTGAAGTCATAAGTTGTAAGCGTAGATACAATTACCGTTGCAAAATGGCTGCCCTGTCAAATACCGAGACGCTGGTTAAGAAACGATCTGATTGGTCGTTACAGTTATTTATAGATGGAAATCTACAAGTTGAAGGTTAGGCTATAATCTGAGTTAGTTTTTTAATGGCCCATAGGCCTATACCTCTGTAGAGCCTGTACCAGCCTACAGATTTTGAAAATACACTTGAAAAAAATTGTGTCGTCGGAACTGGCATTCGGAAGTCCACTTTGATTACCATCGAATGCGAGGAGAATTTAGATTCATGACTTCTGTAAATATACCGAGCTATTGTTGAGATTTTTATAAGCTGCCCAGAAAATGCAAAGCCAGTGCACACGCAGTATATGTAGGGAACGTAATGATGTACGATCCCTGGTATGCAACTACATGCAACACTATGTCTTATCATTTTACAAATCTCAAGTTTCTATGACATGCATTGAGCGGAGAGTCTATACCACGATCAAACTCTGCATATGTGCCATCTAATCTTGGTCTACACAATTGGTTGGTATCAATGGCTCAAGACACAATTATAATTCTCATCTAAAGCAAAAAAATAACCCTTCACCACACATGTTCCAGTTCTGGAAACCAGCATTTCTCCTCCCACTATGTTTTCTATCCAGTCAGAGACCATCAGTTCATTTCTATCAATTTCTAAATTGTCGACTGCAGATGCCGTCAAATTCAAATGGTCTGCAATTTATGGTAGTGGAACGGGTAAAAGAAAATGAGCCATGCTCTGTGGAAAGGGGGTTTAACTTTACCAGACGACAAAATTTTAGCCTTCTCCAAATTGAAAGCATTTGCAGACGACATTTTCATTGTGACTCAAATGATGCGATTTGTCTTTTATGAGTAGAAAACATAGTGGGAAAAGGAGAAAATGCTGGTCACCAGCATTTACTCCTTTTCCCACAATGTTTTCAAAAGGCTTCAGCATCAGGGTCGTTAAAAGTCGGGATTGTGTGATAAAGAGTTAAAGTTGTGTAATGGGCAAGTATTTTTTTTCACTCAGCTGGCTATAATTTGCAATGCAAAGCATAAAATAAAGCCAAACCAAAATAAGCAAAAATATATGTATTTATTTCACATTTACTTTTAAAAATTGTTGTGATATGAATGTAAATCTCAATGACATTGTATATCTGTTAAAAACACTAAAATAGGTATCAAATAGATGCTTAGTCAAAACAAAGTTTCAATGTATACAACAAGACCACAAAAAATTTAACTGTTTAACAAAAGACAAGAATTTAGACTTGTCAAAAGTGAAAGCATTTGCAGACAACAAACTAAATGTTGCTCAAAAGATGGGATCCATGTTTAAAAGAGTAGTAAACATTGTGGGAAAAGGAGAAAATGCTGGTTACCAGCATTTTCTCCTTTTCCAACAATGTTTTCAAAAGCATTTCTTTTCAGGGTCTGTAAAACTTAAGACTGTTTGACAAAGGGTTAATACAAATAACTCCGTAGTATAGTGCAAAAGGGAAGACTTTGCTGCTCTTAAAAGTCAACTGACCCTTTACCAGATGTCAAAATTTCAGACTTGTCTATATTGCAAGTATGTGCATGTTACATTTAACCCTTTCCTAAACAAGCCCTGGTTTTCACGTGTCTGCAGTACAAGTCTTTTGAAAACACTGTGGGAAAAGGAGAAATTGCTCGTAACGAGCAATTTCTCCTTTTCCCACAGTGTTTTCTACCCTTTTTGAGACTGTTCTGCCATTTTCATTGAATTTAAAATTGTCGTCTGCAAACTCTTTCAATTTGGACCAGTCCCAAATTTGTTGTTTGGGAAAGGGTTAACATAACTCCATAATGCATTATATCAAGCAAGTCATCACATAATTATGGACCCACAAATTCCATTTTGTCTAACAACCAGCTGAATCCCGAGGTATAATGGTCCTCAGGCAATTGCAGAAAATTGACAGATAGCAAAATGTCTCACAGACTGCACTAGCTGACCTGGGTCGATACTGTTTGCAGATGCATGAAACCCCCTTTTCACAGAGCATGGCTCGTTAATTGCAGCTAATATAATGGACATGTTATTAAAAAGCTTGAAAACATTTTGGAAACGAAGCTAGCTATTTTGTTGAAATGATATCCCCCGCCAAAAAAAAACGCTTTTGACAGGGGATGAAAAGACATGGCTATCATAGTTACTGTTGTTAATTAAAAGAAAAAAAAAAAAAAACCCAATTTTAGTCTCATATCAAAGTGACTGTACTTTTTAATCCATTTGAAACAGAGCTTAATAATACTTTAAAACTATCTAAACCCTTTTGGATCCATTCAAGGACACTGAACATCATTAATTTACTGTGATCAGAGTTCAAGTAAAATAAATACCTAACCTTTTACCACACAATCCCGTTTTTAATGACCCTGAAGAAAAAGGCTTTTAAAAATATTGTGGGTAAAGGAGGAAATGCTGGTTACCGATATTTTCTCCTTTGCTCACAATCTTTTCTACCCTATCAAAGATGGAAGTCATTCTACTGACTTCATTTAGTTTGTTGTCTAAAATGCTTTCAATTTGGTTGAGTTCAAAATTTTGTCGTTAAGACTTAAGTATCCAACATACAGCTCTGATATACTCTCAGAGGATGTGCAGTCTGAT
Source organism: Tridacna gigas (assembly GCA_945859785.2). Classification (NCBI taxonomy): domain Eukaryota; kingdom Metazoa; phylum Mollusca; class Bivalvia; order Cardiida; family Cardiidae; genus Tridacna; species Tridacna gigas. Next base: position 43,966,873 of record OX244036.2, read on the forward strand.
CTTGGATCTTCAGTGTCTGATACAGTGAGTTTTTCCCAGCAACAAGAACTTTGTAATCGTAATGTCTTGGAATATAGCATTGGCTGGAAATCTTTATTCTATTTATTTAGCAGTTTAAGGGTTAATAAACAGCATGACTAATGCCAATAAAGCTACAGCTGCTGATTACATCTCTTAACATCCTGAAGGATCAGTTGTAAAAACACCGTGGCAAAACATCTATTTTCTCAGACTAAACACTGTTTGTGCTGCAATATTTTCACATACATTAACTGATTCTATGCCTAACTTATATGACCTTTTTTATATTGAACTGGAGTTTAACACCATTTTAACAGCTTAGGTTATGTCATGGCAGTTAGTGCACCTATGCGTATCTTTCCTGGCTTTCTCATACCAGTACTGTCACAACTTCCTTTCCAAGTCACAGACTACTTTTCCCACATGCATCAGAAGTGAGAGGCGAAAAATTGCTGGAAAGAAAGTTTGCCTCAGCCGGGTATCAAACTCGCAACCACCAGGTCACGAGTCAGATTAACCTACTACTGAGCTACCTGAGCGGGGCCTTCAAAGGCATATTTCATAGCTTGTGAAACATTTCATGTGTCATCTGGTGTGCTATCAATTTGGACAAGTCTAATATTTTGTCCTCTGGTTTGGGTTTATTTTATTATGGATGTTTCCAAAGTTGTCTGCGACAAATTTCTTGTATGAGGTCACCTGTTACCGAGTTGAACTGATATCACCTGCCAAAGGAGGGTTACTTAAAAAAATCAGGACCTGTTGTCAAGTACCATTTATAATAATAGCCTTTGACTAATCTCATGAATTTTCTTAATTAAAAAAAAAATGCAAGTTCTCATTGCCCAAACCAAATGGTTTAGCCTATTTTAGCCAAATGGTTTAGCCAGTCAAAAATTGGGTTACTTTCTAAATCTTGAAAAAGCAATTTAAAATGGTTAATGAATCTGGCCCTTTTGGTAGGGAATGACATGTTAATCAATGAAGACTCCAACATGAAGCTTATAAATCATAATTCGTCTTTCTCCAGTAACAATTTAGCTCTGTGCTCTGAAGCCCTGTACTTAGGATGAGATCTCACATGGTCTGCTGCCTTAGCAACCAAATTCATGAATTCGTCGACATCAAATTTATAGTTTGTAAATTTTTGGTGAGCACCTAGAGTAGGATGGTGACCCTGTAAACAAGAATAAAAATAGTCTTTTGACCAAAATGACATATCATACAATTTCTTCATTTGCCAAACTGTTTTCATGAATATCTAAAACATCAAATTGAGCAATGATCTGGCAAATGGGGTTTAATGCATCTCTGTGATGCATCATATCAAGCAAGTCATGGCATAATAACGGATCCATAAAGTGAAACGATTGACTGAATTTTAAAGAAGAGTGGTCATTGGACATGCAGATAATAGACAAACAGCAAAAAGTTTTGACCCATGTCAGCCTGAGTGGACTGCACAGGCTGACATGGGTCAATATTCTTTTGCAGATGCATTAAGTCCCCTTATTGCAGAGTATGACTCAATTGTATTCATCACAATATTACATATAACCACTCACAGACAACTTTCTCTCGTGCAAGAGCCATGAAAAATTTTCTGTTTCTCAACAATGTTTTTGCGTGTATTTATACATACAATTTTATATGGAGAGAGACAACAGGGGGGAGGGGGTGCGGGGGAGATTGAGATTGACTCTTTACCAAATGACAAAATGACCAGTCCAAATTAAGCATTTGCAGACAAAAAAATACATGTGACTCAAAAATTGAAATTTGCTTTGGGAAGGGTAGAAAACATTTTGGGAATAGGACAAAATGCTAGTTACCGGCATTTTCTCCTTTTCAGAAGTCCTCTTCCTCAGGGTTATAAAAACTCGGGACTGTATGGTAAAGGGTTAAAAACAGAGTTTATTCACTGAAAACTTTGTTGTTATACCTCATCTTCCTGCTCCATCTTATCCTGTTTTTCCCAGGTAAAGTATTTCACTCCTCTCAGACGGGCAAGGTCATAGTAGCAGTTCTTATCTCCGCAATTAAATCTGAAAATTGTACCAATGGCAAATTTAAGTAACTATGACAATCATCTTCTTCTTTCTCATATTGAACAATCTATACCATCTCTTCCTTTCCTTTAAACTGTCCAAAAACAACATAAATGTTCCTATTTCAAAGTTACTTTTGGTGAATAAATATCTCCTTATCTGACAGTGTAGATCTAAGATCAGACTTCACATTCTCTGCAGTCTGACCTTGGATCAACACTTTCCACAAAAGGTCCTTTAAGTCGGCTTAGCAGCCTAAGGTTTAACCTTTTCCCAAACAAGCCCTGGTTTTCACGTGTCTGCAGTACAAGTCTTTTGAAAACACTGTGGGAAAAGGAGAAATTGCTCGTAACGAGCAATTTCTCCTTTTCCCACAGTGTTTTCTACCCTTTTTGAGACCTTTCTGCCATTTTCATCAAATTTAAAATTGTTGTCTGCAAACTCTTTCAATTTGAACCAGTCCAAATTTAGTTGTTTGGGAAAGGGTTAATACCCCCGCCAGCGCTTTGACAGAAAAAAGTGTCAAGTTCAACGGGAGATAATTCCTCAACCAGGGGGAGTTGACACTTGAAAATTACGTCTTGCCAATCTTCACTTTATGATCAATATTTGTGCAAAGTTTCAATGCAATTGAAGGAAAACTCTAGGAGGAGTTCGCGACACAAAATTGGTAGTATTTTGTACACAGACGGACACACAGATGGACAGACAGACAGGCTGATTGCAGTATACCCCCGAAAACATTCGTTTTGCGGGGGTATAATTACAAATATCATTCAAATTACATTTGATCAAGATGTGTCTACTGATGCTTCTAAACACACAGTATTTTGTTGTCTGGTATTTCTAAAACTCAGCACAAGTAACTATGATTGCTAAGCGATCTGGAATAATAAGTTCCAAGTTTGTATAAAAGCAACAAGGGGATAGTTCATAGTAAGCAGGACAAAGCAGACAGATTATCTGTATCAGGCCCAGGTCAAGGTCTGTATCACATAAGAAGTATAGGACTTTATTCATGAAATAACTTTCAATACACTTGTACATCATTGTGCTAACTGCCCAGTCTGGCTAAAATACCATATGCACAAGACATATCTGATTAACACTGATGGTGTAAATGCCCAGGTAACAAAATTTGATCATACCTACATGTCTATAACGGCTCCTCAGATTGGCTGAAATAACACTAGTGTTAAACTTTCCTTAACCCTTTACCACACAGTCCTGAGGTTTAATGTCCACTACAGAAGGCTTTCGAAAACATTGTGGGAATAGGAGGAAATGGTGGTAACCACCATTCTCTCCTTTTCCAACAGAGTTTTTTTATTCTATCAGGGAACTACAGCTCATTTGTATCAATTTTGAATTGCTTGTCTGCAATTACTATCAATTTGAGGGTATAAAGAATTTGTTGATTGGGAAAGGGTTACAAATAGGTATTGTTCATTGTGTGGCTGATATTAAAATCATTTCTTTGTTTATCATATAACCTCCCTTATTTTCAGTGTAATATATCCATTACAAATATTCTCATCTTATACATGTTTAATATCACAATTGTGTGACATAATTTTTGTCATCATTTTGTACAAATATTTCATAGAAGTGAATGTTTTTTTTAAGATATTACCATGTGTCCATCTATGAACAATTTTGCATCTTCTGGTCTATAATTTGTGAAATATCATCATGTGATAAAACGAATCTGACATTTGATGGCTTTTGAGATAATTTTTTTTTAATTAAACTCGTCAAGAAAAAAATGACATTTTTCCTAGACTCGTTTAATAAAATTTTATCTCAAATGCCAACTCATGTCAGATCCTATATTTCTATAATAAGTCCCCCATTCGACTATAACAATACTTGTTTAAGACTTGTCTCATAAATGTTAGAAGCTGTATGAAATATTTTGAGGTTATTTAACATGCTTGGGTATTATAATTAAGTAAATTGCATCAGTACATGGCAGAACTAGTCCATATTTTTGATGAGGCAACAACTGAGTCTAAAATATTGATTAATTCTACAGTGTAAAAAACCAATTGTACTCAGTATTGTACCAAGCATGTTAATAAAAGACCTCTTTTTTCATACCAAGTATTGACTTGGACCACAAAAGTTTATGGTTGTCCAAATCAAAAGCATTTGCAGACAGTCAAATGTTGCTATTATGATGTGATTTCTTTATGAAAGGGTAGAGCACATTGTTGGAATAGGAGAAAACAGTTATCAGCATCTTCCCATTTTCCAACAGTGTATTCTAAAGCCTTCTTCTTATGGGTCATGCAAACCCAGGATTGTTTGGAAAAGGGTTAACAGGACAAATATGTGAATATTTTTATTTTAATTAAAATTTAAAAAAAAAAGAAAGGGGGCCTCAGACAACCTTGAAGATAAATAAAGCATATCAACTTTTGCACACAGCAGCTTATGTACAAGGGAGGCTACTCTTCCTTGAAAAAATCAATGGATGAGACTAAGACTTCTAACATCTATATTCTGGACATTACAGGGGCCAATATGGATTCAGATTTTTGCACTTGTGTTAGGCTGAAAGCTATTTCATTGGCTGCTATAAGAAGGTGTGAAATAAATACAGAAATATTATGTTGTAGTAACTTTCCAGGTGCTTGATTTGATTTGAGCAATGCGAGAAAATTTTGTATCAGTTGAGACCGCAGGTTGAGCAACATGTCAAAATTTTCCTATGTAGTGAGAAGTAAATACGAGCATCAGGAAAGTTGCTGCAACAGATTATTCCTTTGATTATAGACATACAACTTTCAACGACAAAATTTTGCAGTAACTGACATTTTAGTTGTAAAGTGGTGAACAAAATAAACAATGGTGTAGTGGCTATTAACTTCGTTTTTATGAATGGCAGATAAATATCACAGCGTAAATTTTGACGTATCAAATCACAAACCAATATGCATGTTTTCCATGCATGAATTACATCATTATACCATATTTGGAATCGTATTTGACACTGGGTAGTTACAGATTTTTTTTTCTGCAATGTGTGATATTTTATCCGTTTGCATCACATTCAAATTTGCACAAGTCTAAAATTTTGTTATGGGGTAGAGAGTTAAACCTTACTAATCAATGTTTGTAGTGAAAACGATAATGAAATCAAAGTCAATATACCTACATTTCTATAACAGCTCCCCAGTCTGGTTGAAATAACATATGTGTAAGACCAGCACCATGCATTCCAATAAATATGTCTGAATTGTGTGATATCTGTAACAAGAAATAATGTTCTTCTAAGTTGTTGTCCCGTTTTGATGCATCATTATTCAAGAGCCAGAGCTGAATCTAGGTTTGCATAAGTTTGGGCCAACTCCCCCATCATATTTCAAAATGTGGGCCAACATTTTTCGGGGTTTGGCCACCAGTGACCCTTAACTCTTTACCAACAAATTTCAAAATTTGACTGTCTTAAAATAAAAGATAGTTGAAATCATGGTGAAAAACAAGAAACTGTTGGTAACCAGCATTTCATCTTCCAAAATGTCTTCTTTTTTTCTACTTCAGTAAATTCTGTAGTCCGTCAGTTTCATATTTTAGTCACCAGTTCAGTTTTGTCAGTCAGCTGCACATCTTATGAACTTTGGGATGCTGTATGTTCTGCGTTATCGGTCCTTTTATTTTGTTTTAACAATTCAAATAAATTCAGCTGCTTCGCCATTTTTACAGTTCCATGACGTAGTAGATTATGTTTGAAATACGTATCTATCATGTGACCCAACTGGCCGGATTTATGACTTTCCATATAAGGAATTGAGCCAAAGCAGGTTCTATAAATAGAACATTACAACTGCAGAATTGATTTTTTGGAAGGTAGATAAAATGTTTTACCGTTACAAGTATAGGAAGGTTTTGATGGCCACTTGTAATGAATTGACTTAATACCCACTGTTTATTTAATTATGCGCCAATCTGACAAAATTCCTGTGACCTGTGCCGCAGCGTTCGTGGTATTTTGTGCCAAGAAATATAAATGTGTGGGAATCTCGCAATCCCGCGGCCTAGATTCAGCTTTGAAGAGCCATACATAAAAGGGAAAAATTGTTCAGAATGAAGTCTCCATCTGCCACAATGTTTTCTTCAGTATCTCTGATGAAAAATGAAATTTGGTGCAGACTTGGAATTTCTTTAGTATCTAAGTCTTAACATTTGAGAATTCTAAAACTTCAATACAAATTGTTGGGTTGATATCTTTAAGCCTTGACCAAACAATCCTATGGGAACAGTAACCAGCACTCTTCCATTTCCTACAATGTTTTCAACACTTTCAAAGTTACATGCTGTAATTTAAGACACATTCAATTGTTTTCTGTAAATGCTTTCAATATGAGAGAGTATATATTTTCGCATTTTAGAAGACATAAATCTTTACCAAACAACAAAATTTTACACCCATCCATACTTTAAGCCTTTGTAGATAACAAGTTACATATGGCTTAAATGATGAGATTGTCTTTGAAAGGTTAGAAAGCATTGTGAGAAACGGAAACAAGAGCATCACGAAAGGGGTATAACTGTGCCAAAAATATTTTGATGGTCACCCTTCCTTGTTGTATGGTTCCCCTTTTGATGGTTAAAAAACAGTCCAAGTTTGAAGTAAATATCTTCAGTAATGACAGAGGTAAAATGACAAAGTTGCTTGACGCTGACGACACCAGGGCTATAACAATTCCTCAGCGTTTTCTTCTAGAACACCCTAAATAAAAATACTGATTACCAGCATTTTCTCCATTTCCAACAGTTTTCAAAGTCCTCTAATTATTTGGTAAAGGGTAAATTCTGTACCTTGGAGTGAAATTTTAGACACATTGAAAGTGTTAACTTGTAAATTGTTTTCATCAATAAAATCTTATCTACAGAATCCATTCTTTAGAAATGTAGATCAGTGAAAGAGCTGTGACATTATGAAACTTTCTCACTTGAAACTAAAAGTTAAAGAAAGAGGAAGAAGATAAATTTGTTATACTCACTTCTACTTGCTCGAGGTATGGCATTTGCCTATTGGGAAAAAAAAGAAAATGAAGGTAAATTCTGTATTGCTATAAAATAGAGAAACAAAAGAACAAAAGATACTTGGAACTGTTTTGACTTCTACGCTTAATCTCAGACAGGTTTTTGGTAACATTGTGGAAAATGCTGGTGAAAATTTAGAACACTTCACCCACTAACCATTATCATATTTCTATTGATTTATTTGGACTTCTCTTGATATTCTTCTACACCTAATTAAAAAAAAAGTGAAAAGAAAAAAGCTTATATTAGCACATGTTTTGTTTATAACAAACCACACAACAAGACCATTCATTTACCTGTACTTATATGCAACTAGCCTAACTTCATATTCACCCACTGTCTTCAATGCATTGAATAACTGAAAAAGAAACTAAGACTAATAAATAATTTTGTTGTAAATTAAAAAAAAAAAAAAATTAAAGGAAAATGTTAAAATTCCCTCATTACATCTCTAATCATTCACACAATACAGTTTGAATTATTTAATAAAATTACTTTACTTAAATAAAAACTCCATTTGTTTGTCAGCAGACCACTTTAAAAAACATTACAGCACGGGAAGAAACTGTTAATCTTTTTGTAACAATTTTTTCACATTTATTCAAATAAATTGATAGTAGATCTGTAGATTTTCCATACTGTATCAGATATTTTTCAACCATTACCCTAATAATAATGTTTGACTGCAAGGAAAACAAGTCTTCAATGTTTAAAGGAAGACACCTGAAAAATGTGTTGAACACGTTTACACTTTTTTGTTAATTATTAAAAGATGCAGTATGTTTAAATACAACGACAGCAAAACTAACCAGGTATACTTAAAAGTCGATATTGTCACTTTTATATATACGGCAATTCAAAACAACAACACAAAAAGGGCATCACAAACATCAAAATCATTGTATTCATGTATGTATATTTAGAAATACAAATGTATTGTTAAAAGATTTATTTAGGTTTTATATTACACATTTCTGCCGAAAAACCATTTGGTTTAACGCTTACCAAATGACACAGTTACTGCCCTTAAACTATAGTTTGCTACACAAATTCCTACCAAAAAATTCTTTTGCACTGCAAAATAAGAAGAAACAGAATACTGTTAAGTGAATGGAGTCATATTACCTCCTCTTGATTTAGGATATTTCTATACTGGCTCTTTCTATCTAACAGGGTCACCCTTATCTTTCCTGGCTTAAAGAGAAAATACATACAAGAAAAATAAGAATATGTAATGTATAACAAATGTATTTGTTTATATTTTCCATTTGCACAGAATGTGTACCAAGTTATTTATTTTTCAGTCAAGGTTTCTTGAATTTTGTAAAGCCCAACTTCGACTGTCCCATGAATGAAGTTTTAGTTATGAGGTCACATTATTTGTCCACAATTTTAAAAACATATACATTGTATAATATACATGATTCTCATGTATGTCAGGGTTGTTAGTATATCATACAGACGATATAAAACAGTTTAATAATTCTTTGATAGACCGAGAAAAAAAAAATATGATGAATAACGACATTCCATTACCATTATAAGGGCCAGTCAAATTCCCCACATATTATTACATTTTTTTTGCATGGAAACCATACTTCCTTGCACTGAATAACTTTTTTAAGTAACCTTTATCTTCTGGAATACATCGGGTCAAAACTGTATCTACAACATTAATAGTCAAAAAGTATATTTCTAACATGACAAATGAATTCGGCTCTATGTACATGTACAAAATGCAACTGAAGCATAGTAAAATTGATGTCATTCTATATAAAGTAGTTCTGTCGCCCACGGCTTACCATGTCTCTGCCCTCAGATATTTTACCATTGAAAGTCACCTGTCAATTCATGATTATCAACTGTACATCTAAATTTATTCTTCTTTGTCATTTGAAAAGTAGAAAATAAGATAATTAACTATGAATAAAGATGAAGAAACATTTATTTAAAACATCCCTATACTGTATATGTAACTGCAATAATGGCGTCATGAATGATGAATGGTTACGTCATGAACACAATATTTACCCGTGGGGAAAAAAGTTAGTGTCAAATGAAGACAAAAATTTCTCTGTTTCTGAACTTGTTTCCCGTTGATCAGGTGTTGGTCATGTTAGAATCAAACAAATCTTCTATCTATCTTGGTTGGTCATTCACTAAACCATAGTTGTGCATGATGATAATCTACTTAGGCTATCGACCAACATGTCTTGGTTTATTTATTGTGCCTCATAACTCACAAACATGGTTTATTCAACAAACCACGATAGGAAGAAGATTATTTGCTGTGCGAGCTGTGTTCGTGCTTAGCAGGAAATGGATTAATTACTCAAGATTGAGAGAAGGGATTAATCTGGCATGTGGCAACGATGCATGATGAGATCTTTATAACCCGTGTTTTCTGTCAAAGTAACATGGCGATAATTGGAGTAAATAGTGGCCAATTAACAGTTTGACACTTGACCTAACATGCAAAAATGCCTGCAGCAATGATTTAAGTTTTGTTTCTGATTGGCCACATCATGACTTTTTGGACCGATTTTTTATCAAGTTTTTGAAAATAATTTGGTTTTCTGGGTTATGAATCGGTCTGAACTGACAATTTTTTGGATTTCTGTAGCCCTGATGAATATACATGAACAATAATAATCAAAGAGCTAAAATAAAAGAGTTTTCTTAATTCAATAAATATTGAAAGCAATGTCAAGGCTGTTTTAGCAGAATATTAAATAATATATGAGACAATTTAGATCAATTATCAAACTGCATGTTCTGTGCAGTCTGATCTTGACCTAAACTGTCTGCAAAAGCAACTGAACTTCTGATTGGTTAATACTCTTACCAATGGTCCCTCCTGGGGTATTTTCAATCTGTGAACTAGATGTGCTGAAAATGCTTGAAACAAACTACTGCTATAGCACCCTGGTATCTGTTTGAAGGAACAAAAATTACAAAGATTTAACTATTTTGTTTGATGCATTATACCTATCAAGCAATCACATAATTATGGATCCATAGTAGCTACTTTTTTAACAACTAACTTTATCGTGCGGTAGAAAGGTCCTTGGACATACAGAAAATTGACCGATAGTGAAAAGTTTTGGCCCAGGTCAGCCTGCGCGGATTGCGCAGGCTGACCTGAGTCAATACTTTTCACATATGCATTAAGCCCCCTTTTTAAAGAGCATGGTTCAAATGAATTATTCTCTTTTTTACAGGAAAAAGAAATGAGCATCCCTCTGACAAAAAGAGGTTTACTGCATCCCCCTGGTGCATTATACCAAGCAGGTTATCACATAACTGTGGATCCATACAATTCATTATGTCTAGCAACTGACTGAATCATAAGGTATAATGATCCTTGGACCTGCACCAATAGCAAAAGATTTGACTGATGTCATTCTGTGCAGGCTGACATGGGTTGATACTTTTTTGCAGATGCATTAAACCCCCTTTTCACAGAGCATGTCTCAAATACAATTTCATTGCAAATGAAGAGGCACCTTAGCATGCAATGTAGATCCAAGATCACACTGCATGTACTATACATTCTGGTTTTGACCGACACTGTACACAACAGCAACACTTATCTTGCCCATGAAAAAGGACTTATGCCATCATCTTACATGGATGTTTAAAACTTACAATACACTCAGGGATCAGATGTGTTAACTTTTTACAAAATGACAAAAATTTCAAGTCATCCCAATTGCAAGCATTTGCAGACGACAAATTTAAATGTAGCTGGAATTCAAAGATTTGGCTGTAAAAGAGTAGAAAACAGGAGAAAATGCTAGATATGAGCGTTTTCTCCTTTTCCCACATAGTTCTCAAAAGCTTTCTTTCTCAGGGTCGTCAAAAGTCAGGATTGTGTGGTTTGAGCGTTACATACCTGAACAAAATACAAATGTTAGATAATTAGGTTTGGAGAGTTTATCATGTCATGGCTTGCCAAACATTTATTTCTCCCAGTCCTGTTAGACAACACTGATATTTTTAGACACTCACATTATATTTTATTTATTTAGCAGCTTGTACAGTTTTAACCCTTATCCTGCTAAACAAATGAAATGAAACTTTCCAGTGACAGTAATTACCCAAATTTGGCTATTTCAAAGGTATCGTTTTCTTCTGTGCAATCTGATCTTGATCTACACTGTCCGCAAAGGGTAAGCGAGTCACACTTAGAAGCCTAAGGGTTAAGGAAACTAAGTTGATCAAATTCAAAATTAAACCAATATTAAGCCACAGACTCAACATATATGAGCTGTGCTCTGTGAAAGGGGGACTTTATGCATCTGCAAAAAGTATCGACTCAGTCAGCCTGTGCCGACTGCGCAGACTGACCTGGACCAAAACATTTTGCTTTTGGTAAATTTTCTACATGTCAAAGGACCAGTCTACCTCATGATTCAGTCAGGTGTTAGACATAATGGACTTTGGACGGAGATGCATTAAGCCCCCTTTTCCCAGAGCATGGCCCACATGTTACTTGGATTACCATGATACACAAATCACAAAGGAAAAAAACATAGACATAAGAAAAAAACACATCAATTTTTTTTTTGACGTCTTATGATTTTGTTCCCATTAAGTCATGGGGAATCTGTTTGATTGATTGATTGATTGATTGATTGAATGGTGTTTTACGCCGCTTTCAACAATGTTTCAGTCATATTACGGCGACAGCTCACATATTCATGTATTTCCTGGATTCCACCAGTACTAGGCTAGGGCTCTGAAGTGTCTTGCCCAAGGACACTCCCACGAAAACCCAAGGGATCCAGTGAGGCTCGAACCCGGGGCCTCCAGGTCACGAGTCCTACACTTTACCAATAGGCCACTCGGGACCCGGAATCTGTTTGAGGAAGCTGTTCCCTGATTCTATAAATTTCATGTTATTTGACATGCTTTATATGCAAGTAACACAGCTAGTGGTAGGATAAATATTGATACAGTGAAAACAATGAAATAAAAGCTTTGAGTCCAAATAGCTTTGTTAAAGAGTATTTGAATCAAAGTACCTTTACATCACCTAACAATCAGTTAATTAAAAATATTAAATTCCTAATGTAATTTCATTAATATGGATATATAATACATGTACTTGGGTACGAAAACTTTGCATTTTGAAGTACAATTATTCAAACACAGTTCTAGAACAATAACTAGAATAACTATCACTAAAGGTGATAAATACCCCCGCCCCTATATTTCATGTCACAGGGGCAGTAACTCTGCAATGTCAATTTAGGGGCAATAACTCCGTAATCATTAGGCCAACACTCATGAAATTTGTGCTTTGCACATCTACTGCTCCTGGTGAATATCATGACAAATATCAAGTGAATAAGACTTAAACTGAAGGAATAGTTCTCCGGACAAGAAGTTTTGAGTAAATTCAGGGGTACTTAATTTGGCAAACATTTGAGAAAAATGCATCTTGAACCTCTACTGCTCCTGGTGAATATTTATGCAAAGTATCAATTTAATTGGACACAAAACTAAATGAGTGTAAAAAAGTGTAGACCATGATCTGACAATATGTCTGAGACAAAGCGGCTGGTCTGGATCCACGCTTGTTGCAAATGTCCAAAGGTGCCTTTTCGCATAATGTTGGCCAACTATACATATGACAGAAAAGACCTCCTTAAAGTGAATCAGACAGAAACTGTAGGAGTTGTCCGGACAAGCATTTTTAAGTCAAATCAGGGGCAATAACTCAGTAATTCTTGATGGAATTTTTACAAAATGTGTGTCTTGCACATCTACAACTCCAAATGGACACTTCTGCCAAGTATAAAGTGAATCAGACTGAAATTGTAGGAGGAGTTGTCCGGACAAGCATTTTAAATGTGAATTAGGGGCAATAACTCATTAATTCTTCATAGAACTTTCACGAAAGTTGCGTCTTGCACATCTACAACTCCTCATGAACACTTATGCCAAGTTTAAAGTGAATCAGACAGAAACTGTAGGAGGAGTTGTCCGGACAAGCATTTTTAAGTCAAATCAGGGGCAATAACTCAGTAATTCTTGATGGAATTTTCACAAAATTTGCGTCTTGCATATCTACAACTCCAAATGGACACTTCTGCCAAGTATAAAGCGAATTGGACTGAAGTTGTAGGAGGAGTTGTCCAGACAAGCATTTTAAATGTGAATCAGGGGCAATAACTCATTAATTCTTCATAGAATTTTCACGAAAGTTGCGTCTTGCACATCTACAACTCCTGATGAACACTTATGCCAAGTTTAAAGTGAATCAGACAGAAACTGTAGGAGGAGTTGTCCGGACAAGCATTTTTAAGTCAAATCAGGGGCAATAACTCAGTAATTCTTGATGGAATTTTTACAAAATGTGTGTCTTGCACATCTACAGCTCCTAATGAACACTTCTGCCAAGTAGCAAGGGAACTGGATTGAAACTGTAGGAGGAGTTGTCCGGACAAGATTTTGCGGACAGACCGACCGCCCTACCGACCGCATGACCGACCGACCGACCGACAGGCTGATTCCAGTATACCCCCCACAAACTTCGTTTGCGGGGGTATAATTATAAAGACAGTTAAACTTTATTAACTCTTTACCAAACAACAAAATTTTAGACCAGTCCAAATTGAAAGCATTTGCAGACGACAAAATAAATGTGAATCAAAAATTGAAATTTGTTTTCGGAACAGTAGAGAACGTTGTGGGAAAAGGAGAAAATGCTGGTTACCAGCATTTTCTCCTTTTCCCACAATGCTTTCAAAAAGCTTCTTCCTCAGGGTCATTAAAGGTAGGGATTGTGTGGTAAAGGGTTAAGGTCTAAGGCATCCAAGATACCAACACAGCAACCAAAGTAGAACTCTTCTTTCTGGTATTGTCACAATATTGTCCTCAATGCTGAATATACTAAGGATACATTAACAATCTGTCTAATTTCACTTACCAAAGGCATATTGTAGAACATTCCCCATCTCATTCTGGGCAGCAGAGGAAACACAGCTTCTTTCACACATAACTACAAGGATAAAGATACAACTCTTTACCATTATTCAAAATTTTAGACTTGTGCATACTGGAAGCATTTGCCAACAATAATTGAATTTGGCTCAAATAATGGGAGTTGTCTTTGAAAGGACAGAAATCATTGTAGGAAAAGGGAAAAAAGTGCTTGTTACCAGCAAAATAAAGCTTTTGAATACATCATTTAAGCCTTTATGAAAGCATCCTGAGTTTTAACAAACCTGAGAAAGAAAACTTTTGAAAAGATTGTGGGAAAAGATAAATTGCTGGTAGAGAGTATTTTCTCCTTTTCCTACCATGTTTTGAACCCTATCAAAGACAAGTTCCATCATTTAAGCTGCATCAAAAGTGTCATCTGCAAATCCTTTCAATTTATACAAGTCTACATTTTTGTCATGTGGCAAGGACTTAACCCTTTACCGCACAATGCCGCCTTTTAACGACCCTGGGAAGGAAGCCTTTTGAAAACATTGTGGGAAAAGGAGAAAATGCTGGTAACCACCATTTTCTCTTTTTCCCACAATATTTTCTACTCTATCAAGAGAAAACTGCACCAAATGAGCCACATTGAAATTGTTGTCTGCAAATGCTTTCAATTTGGACAAGGCTAAAATTTTGTCGTCTGGTAAAGGGTTAATGCAATTGTTTTTTTTTTTCCTAACATGGCTTTTAGAAAAATTACAACTGAATCCTTTTCTTTTGTTTCATCACTTGATTTTAAAACACAGGCCTGTACAGTCAATGGTTCACAGAAGCTTCATTAACACTGGTATAAACCATTCTGAAATATAGAACTTTGCATGTTTAAAAATTTTACTTACTCTTTTTCCTTCAAACTCATTTAACTTTATAATTGGAAGGTCAGTAAATGCTTGATATGTTTCATGAAAAAGGTCCCCATATGGATTTGCACTCTGTAAAGTAAAAGTTAATCATAATGACAAATCTATTTTCTTTTGTGCATCAGTCGGAAATTTTCCTTAATTGCCACAACATGAAGCAGAATCCACTTTGCTTTTGCAGACAGTGTAGAACAAGATCAGACTGCACAAAACATGCAGTCTGATCTTTGATTTACATTGTCCTGTACTTATGTCATATTTTCTAGCCAAAACAACCTTGAAATTACAGTATTTAAGCAGATTTTTCTTAAAACACGTTACCATACAGCATAAATCTAGACTTGTCCAAAATGAAAGCTTTTGGAAAAGGCAAAAAACGTACATCAAATGATTGGAGTTGTCTTTTATATGTCTTTTGAAAACATTGTGGAAAAAGGAAAAAATTCTGGTTACCAGCATTTTCTTTTCCCACAATTTCTTCAAAAGCTCTTTATCTCAGGGTTATTAAAATTCCTGATTGTTTAGTAAAGGGTTAAGTGAAAAGGTCCATTTGATTTTTTCAGCACTCTCAGGGTAAATCTGCAGTCATCTTGGACAAAATGCAAGTAAATGGTTACCACTATTTTCTCCTTTCCCACAATGTTTTTAAAAACCTCCTTCTTAAATACAGAAATACATGTGAACATCTAGTAAAAGGTGATGGGTGCAAGTTTTCTTATTCTGACAATAAAAAATGTTTTTCTTTCCTTGAAACATCTCTCCGTTGTGTCACATATAACAATAACTGTTTTCTTTAATCTAAAATTTGCCTTTGTTGTAATGAAATTGAATAGCAAAGGGTCTCCAATACAAAATCAAAGTACTCACAGTATCCCAATTAATCATTTGAAGGTCTAATGAAAATGAATTGTTGATGTGCTGGGATGTGTAAAAGTTGATGAAGTCACAAAAATGGTGATACATGTTTACACCTGAAAAAGACAAAAACCAAAAATTAACATAAAACAAAACCAATGAGAAAAGAAAAACAACACACACTAGAATAAAGTATTCAACTTCTCTTCAAGATTTTTCTCTTTTTGTTTGGCACTAAATGCAAAATTTTGTTAAAAATACAAGCAGCTGATTCTTACATGCAGTTGTCTCTTTCCCTTCAATGTTTAAAAAAGTCAACTACCAAAGGAATGTAGAACTCTCTTGAAGCCAAGGTTGGTAGCTCAGCCAGTAATCTATGGGTCTTGAGATTAATTCAAAGCATTCCCAAACTCTACTGTTCAAAGTCGTTCAAACTCTACTGTTCATAGTCATTCATTCAGCAAACCTTGAGTGATCTGTTAATGAAATCCCTCGGTTGTACATGTATTATAATTGCTGATACACACCCACATGGTACATTTCTTCATCCGAAATAGACCACTTTCCACTTTACTGTTCTGAAAATTGTATGACTCCAGACAAAAAAAGGAAAGCACTAGTCACAATTTTTTATCAATATCTTTCTAACTACATTCCTCATGACAAACAGTTTGTAAAGTCACTTTCTAATGTGCTATATCAATTTTGTTGGCATTTTTCACCGAAAAATTGATAGATGTGAATAACTTCACAAAGGTTGTGGATGTTGTTGCTAGTCAATTTTTTATGGGCGCCACCATGTTTACTATCATGTGACATGTTCTTAAAATGGAAACCTTGTTGATACGGATGAGGTCAGATGTAGTTATGGAATCAGCCAAGTTGTGACAAGTGCATAGTCATTCTGACAAAATTAATGCCTCTCTCTCACCACTGAAAAAAAATTTTTTTGAGGATGTTTTATATAATGAAAAAGAGCAAAGAGCTTCAAAAGAGTGCTGATTAAAGCATTGGTAAAAGTAAAGAAAACCTCTAGAAATGCATGGATAGCCCCACTGACTGCAGTAGTTTAACTGAAGTATTGAAGAGAGAGCATAAACCTCCGAGCAAACACATATGTACATGCATTTCACTCTTTACTAAATAACAAAATTTTAGACTTGACCATTTTAGAAGCATTTACAGACAACAAACTATAAGTGGCTAAAATGATAGAGGCTGTACCTGAAAGGGTAGAAAACATTGTGGTAAAAGGAGAAAATGCTGGTTACCAGCATTTTCTCCTTTTCCAACAATGTTTTCAAAAGCTTTCTTCCTTGGAGAAGTTAACACATGGGTCTGTTTTGGTAAAGGGTTGCAGGAAAACACTTACCAGCATCAAGCTTCATAAACATAACAGGTTTGTCTATTATAATATCACAGTTCTCATCATTGGTTGGTTGAAATGGTAGTGAGGTATAGTGTTCTACTTCAGCAAACCTAGAACAAAAATTCCTTTTTTTAACATTCAATTACCTTATTACAGAGGGACTAAGCCTGCATGAGAATTCTCTGCAGTCATGGCTGATGTTAGTAAAACTTGTGTTCATGCTTAACCCATTACCACACAATCCCAACTTTTAATGACCCTGTGAAAGAAGCCTTGTGAAAACATTGTGGGGAAAAGGAGAAAACGCTGGTAACTAGCATTTTCTCCTTTTCCCACAATGTTTTCTACCATTTCAAAAACAAATTTCAAGTTTTCAGTCACATTTATTTTGTCATCTGCAAATAGTTTGAATTTGGACCAGCCTAAAATTTTGTCATTTGGTAAAGAGTTAATTCTGTACTAGATGAGCACAGTTTTGACTCATCAAAATAACAAAATAACTCATCAAAATACATTAAACTTGGTTCAAGTAATGTGAAATGTATTTGAAAAACAGGAAGCATCATCGGAAATGAAGAAAATGCTTGTTACAGGGATGTTCTTCCGTTCAGGCAATGTTTTCAATAGTTCTTTTCCTCACGGTTGTTAGAACACAGGGTTGTTTGGTAAAGGGTTAACCATTTTTGCGCTAAGTTTCAGTTTAAGCTCTTGCACAGTTACTTGTACAGGTATATACATAGTGACAAATTCCTCCAAAATGTGTTACTGATCCATCAAAATGTTGTCTTTCAGGAGATTTTAAGATTTGTGGTAAATACCTAAAGTGGGCAAATAAGTCTTGTAACAGACATGTACTTTTTTAATCTATGTTCCAGTAACTGTTGGCCTATAAAAACATACACTGAAAAATGACTTTTTGAGCACATTTCTTGCATTAAGTTGGGTTTGCAGCACATTTTATGTACTTTCATTTCCTGCCAATCTCTTCTACTTTGTTAACCTTTCAGCAAGCAATTCTGAGTTTTCATAACCCTATTTAAGAAGACTTTGGAAAACACTGTGTGAAAAGGCTTGTTACCAGCATTTTCTCCCTTTCCCACTATGTTTTCTACCCAACTATTGGCAAATCCCATCATTTCATGCATTATCTGCCAATTATTTTCAATTAAGACAAGTGTATAATTTTGTCATGTGGCGAAGATTTAATTGATATCCTTTCTTTTGAGACATTTACCCATCACCCTCTAACACACACTCCCCACTTTTAACGACCCTGAGGAAGAAGCCTTTTGAAAAAATTGTGGTAAAGGTGAAAATGCTGATAACCAGCATTTTCTCCTTTTCCCACAATGTTTTCTACCCTTTTAAAGACCGAGATCATCATTTGGGTCACATTTAGTTTGTTGTCTGCAAATGCTTCCAATTTGGATGGGTCTAAAATTTTGCCATGTGGTAAACAGTTAATGCTCAAAAGGCAACAAAACATGTGTTTTGAACATACTTTAAGTTAGGATCAGATTGTCACATATAAAATGTACTAACAATGGATTCAAACTGTCCATTATTGTTTTGATGCTATTTACGTTTAAAACTTATAAAAATAAAAAAACTTAAAAATAAAAGTCACAAAGGGCTTGGATTGACTCACCATGATTGTAAGGCACTTTTGTGCTCTCCTTCAGCTTTTAAGGCACTTTTTTTCAAGGCACAATGACCACCAATTTCTCCCTCTAACAGAAAATCTTCCCTAAACCTAAAATGAACAAACTCCTTCATATTTCGTACAGAATCTCAATGCATTACTAAATTTGGTCAATATGAAAGTAAAGAGCATAAAAATGAATACAGTAACCACTTACCAGTCATGTTAACCATTTACCACACAATCCTGACTTTTAACGATCCTGAGAAAGAGGCCTTTTAAAAACATTGTAGGAAAAAGAGAAAATGCTGATAAACAGCATTTTCTCCTTTTCCAACAATATTTTCTACCCTTCCAAAAACAAATTTGAATTTTTAAGTCACATTTATTTTGTCATCTGAAAATGCTTTAAACTTGGACAGGTGTAAAATTTTGTCATTTGGTAAAGAGTTAAGATGGTAAAATTGTAAGCTGGAATACACCATGGAAAACAGCCAACCGTTTTCACAATGTTTTCAGCTGAAAATAAGGAATAGAATAAAATGGTACAAATAGGACTTAAGTAAACTCACAATAACCTTAATTGCCATAATACAAAATACATTTGAGCCATACTCTGTGAAAAGGGGGTTTAATGCATCTGCAAAAAGTATCAACTCAGGTCAGCCTATGCAGTCTGCCCAGGCTGACCTGGATCGAAACCTTTTGCTATGGGTCAATTTTCTGCATGTAAAAGGACCATTCTACCTCATGATTTAGTCAGTTGTTATGCAAAATGGATTTTACGGATCTATGGCTACATGATGACTTGATTTAAGAAAGGTTAACTCTATCCATGGATTAACCCTTTCCAAGACCACCCAATTTTAGGCAAGTCGAAATTGAAAGCAGTTGTAGACGACAAATTGAATGCGGCTCAAATGATGTGCTTTGTTTTTGAAAGGGTAGAAAACATTGTGGGAAAAGGAGAAAATGCTGGTTACCAGCATTTTCTCCTTTTCCCACAATGTTTTCAAAAGGCTTTTTACTCAAAGTTGTTAAACTCAAGATCGTGTGGTAAATGATTAATTAATGAATCTAAAGAATCACCCCAAAACAACAAAAATCATGTCCCATCAGCTAGAACAATTACCTGTTTGTTCCTTCCCCAATCTTGCGATTTCGAAAATCAAAATAAATATTTCTTGCATGGCAGTAGCGAGCATATTTGGCACATTCCAAGAGTGAATCACCCTATAAATAAAAAGTGAACATCAAAACTGTAGCTTTAGCTAATACATGTATTTCATACTCACATATCACAAGTGGATCAAAGATCACACTGTACATTCCTTACAGTCTAATCTTGATCTACATTCTCCTGTAAAATTAGCAACGGTTCTTCTTTGCATTCTACAGGTTAGGATGTTTAATATCAGGCTACCAAAATCACATTAAAGTCAACCAGCGGTCGAAATAATGTCTGTGTGTGTGTGTTATCAAATTTAAAAATCATTATTTCTCCAGAAAAACCTATATTGTAGGTACTCATTAGAATTGTCTCAAAGAGACAATTCTAATGAGTACCATTAGAATTGTCTCAAAGAGACAATTCTAATGAGTACCAACAATATAGGTTTAAGTGAAGAAGTGAAGAGATACTACCCCTGTAACCCATATACACTTTGTACTTCTATCATACAATTATACTGTCCACTCACCTCTGATTCTGGCCTGCAGAAAACTGTCAGCTCTTTCCTTCTTTCCACTACATATCCAAAATCAGCTCCTCTCCAGAAGTTGTCTATTTGGTCTGCTTTCGTCTTAGTCCTTTTGGAGAAAGAACATGGCTTACCTTTTTTTACAATAGTTTTTGCATTTTTGCAATATCTGCCCTTTCTTATCAAATGTATGTTCTTGTTCAACCGGGTATGTGCTCAAACTAGAAAGTTACATTAATGCAGCAGATTATGAGTAAATTTGATATTAGCCCTTACAGTGCTCAATTAACTCTTTAACAGACAACAAAATTTCAGATTTGTCCAAACTGGAGGCATTTGCAGACTACAAATTCATTTTTTGTCAAGTAATGTTTTTGTCTATAATAAGGTAGAAAACATGGTGGGTAAAGGAGAAACTCCTGCTTACCAGTGTTTTCTCATTCTCCCACCATGTTTTCAAAAGACTTTTTTCTGTGGGTTGTTAAAACTTAAGATTGTGTGTTACAAGTTAATGAAGTAGATCTCTTTATTTAGAAAAAAAAAAAAAAAAAAAAAACGGGTGAAATATTGCTATTTCAAGGTTCTTTTTGCCAGAATATGTAAAAAGAAAAAAAGGGGGACAGTGTAGATTTAAGATCAGACTGCATGTGCAGCATCTGCAACAGCAATTTCAGCCAGTTTCCGAGCTTTATAGGTTAAGACTTTAAAATCCAATTAGAAAGTAAAGCTTATATAGACTTGAAGTTACATATACTATATGAGGTGCATTACCTTACGATCACATTACTCTGAAAATCTAAGCCCAGTTAACTGTTTACCACATAACCAAATTTTAGACCAGTCCAAACTGAAAGTGTGTGCAGACGACATATAAAATGGGTACAAATGACATTATCTGTCTGAGTTTGTTGAAAACATTGTGGGAAAAGAAGAAAATGCTGGTAACCCCTTTACCTAACAATCCTGACTTTTAACAACCCTGACGAAAAAACCTTTTGGAAACATTGAGGGGAAAAGAGAAAATGCTGGTTTCTACCGTTCCCAAATCAAATTTCAATATTTGAGTCACATGTTTTTTTGTCTTCAGCAAATGCTTTCAAACTGGAAGAGTCTGAAATTTTGACGTGTGGTAAAGAGTTACCAGCATTTTCTTGTTTTCCCACACTGTTTTCAAAAGCCTTCTTCTTCAAGGTCATTAAAACTCAGGATTGTGTGGTAAAGAGTTAACTTGAGCACAGACAAAATTGACATCAATAGCCCTAATTTTGATCTCCCTGGTCTACAAATTAAAAGTAAGTTACGTTATCCTTAGTGGTCCAGGGTCAGCAACTTGGTAATTTTTTCCCTATTTTGATTTCTTTTTTCATGTACTGTGTATGCATGGTGTAACCAAATCGAAGCAGACATCTTAGAAACATTCTTGTATGATACAGTCCAATAACATGGATTAATACATCTGGAAACATTGTGAAAGGGGGAGAAATTGCTTGTTATGAGAAAGTCTTTCCTTATGCCACTATGTTTTCAAAAAAGGTCATCTACAGAACATTAAGCCCTTTACCACTCAATCCTGACTTTTCATGACCCTGATTAAGAAGTCTTTTGAAAACACTGGTAAACAGCATTTTCTCCTTTTCCCCACAATGTTTTCTACCCATTCAAAGACTGAAATTATCATACTGGCCATAGTTAATTTGTTCTGCAAATGCTTTCAATTTGGTTGAGTCCCAAGTTTTGTCATTTGGTAAAGAGTTAAACCTAAAGTTAATTTTTCGCTAAACTTACCAGACACTATCTTCGGGACAAGTTGGACTTGACAACCTCTGTTCTTTGGGACAATCATCTTCATAACCCCAACATTTTGTCTGAGACAAGGCCTCCTGTGTGATAGTAGGACAAGATAGAAACTAATTTATTATAGCTCAAATAACAGAATTGCTCTTTAACTCTTTACCAAATGACAAATTTTTGGACAGGACCAAATTCAAAGCATTTACAGACGACAAATCAAATGTTGCTGAAATGATGATTTCAGTCTTTGATAGGTTAGAAAATATTGTGGGAAAAGGAGAAAATGCTGGTTACCAGCATTTTCTCATTTTCCCACAATGTTTTCAAAAGGCCTGCTTCTCAGGTTCGTTAAAACTTGGGATTGTGTGTTAAAGGGTAAAAGGACGGAATACACTGCAGGAAATAGGGGAAAAGCTGGTTACTAGCATTTTTTCCTTTTCACACAATGTTTTTAGAAGGCCATTTTCCAAGGACTGTCAGAACATGGGACTACAGGACTATCTTGTAATGGGCTAAACCTTTTACTTTTTATCAAACAACCAATTTCAGACTGGTCCAAATTTGAAGCAAGTGCAGATGACAAAATAAGTAGGACTGAAAAATTGAAATAATTTTGGAATTGTAGAAAACATTGTGGGAAAAGGAGAAAATGCTGCTTACCAGCATTTTCTCATTTCCACACAATGTTTTCAAAAGGCTTATTTCAGAGAGTCATTAAAAGTCAGGATTTTGTGGTAAAGGGTTATAGACCATACCACACAACCATAAATTCTAACGACACACTTAGAAGATAGCTTTTGGAAACATTGGGGGAAAGGGAGAAAATGCTGGAAATCAGCATTTTCTCCTTTTCATACTATGTTTTCAATCCTTTCAAAGACAAATTTAATCCCTTAAGCCATATTTGAAATGTCGTCTGCAAATGCTTTCAATTTAGACGTGTCTAAAATGCTGTCATCTGGCAAAGAGTTAATTAACTTGATTATCTCTAATTCACAATATTTATTAAAATTGTTGGCTGTAAACTTGTTCCAGGAAATCAAGAATGAAGAGAGAATCACCTTAAAGGGACAATCTTTATCTTCCTCACATTGTGTTCTTATTTCAGGATTGTTTGTGAAAAAATATGGAACATGCTCGTCTGGCAAGTTGAGACCATCCCAGTTGTAACCATAACAACATGTCACTAACCAATGAAACTTCAGCACTATGAACTGCCATCTCATCCTGGAAATAAAGGAAACAAGTACAGGTTTACCAATCCATAGTAATGTAGAATTTGTTCATTTAACACTTTACCACACAATCCCAAGTTTTAACGACCCTGAGAAAGATGCCTTTTGATAACACTGTGGGAAAAGGAGAAAATGCTGGTAACCAGCATTTTCTCCTTTTCCCACTATGTTTTCTGTCCTTTTACAAACAAATAATATGAGTCATATCTATTTTGTCGTCTGCAAATGCTTTTAATTTAGAAAAGTGTAAAATTTTATTGTGTGGTAAAGGATTAATAAACTCCTGTATCATAGGACAAAAATGAGGCTTACATGATAGAATTATTCTTTGATATGGTAGAAAACATTGTGGGGAAAAAAAGAAAATGCTGGTTACCAGCATTCCTTTTCCAACATTTTTTTTTTCAAACGACTTCTTTTCTCAGGGTCATTAACACTCAGGATTGTGTGGTAAAGGGTTGACTCTTGACCATATTACAAAATTTTAGATTGTTCTATACAGAATATTGAAAGGATTAATTTTATAAATGATATTAACTCTACCAAACAACAAAATTTTGGACTTGTCAAACCCAAAGCATTTTAACCCTTTACCACACAATCCCGACTTTTAACAACTCTAAGGAAAAGGACTTTGGAAAACACTGTGGGAAATGGAGAAAATGCTGGTAATTTTATCTAAACTTTTTTCATATGGCAAAGAGTTAAGACAACAAATTAATTTCGGCTCAAATGGTAGGACTTGTCTTTCAAATGTTAGAAAACATTCTGGGAAAAGATGAAAATGACAGTAACCAGCATTTTCTTCTTTTCCCACGATGTTTTCAAAAGCTATCTTCCTGCAGAGTTGTTAATACTCAAGATTATGTTGTAAAGGGTTAAATAAAGCATAAAAGATGAGATTTTTTTATATATCCAAATGACTATCTTTTTTTCCATTTCCAACTTCACTGGTTTGTAAAAAAAAGGCAATTAATCGTGTAAATTGTTAACTCTTCACCACATAATCCCCAGTTTTAACAACCCTGACAATAAGAAAACTTTTGAAAACATTGAGCGAAAAGGAGAAAATGCTGGTAACCAGCATTTTCTCCTGTACCCGCAATGTTTTCTAACTTTTCATTTCCAGATCTCATTACTTAAGCCACATTTACAGTCGT
This sequence comes from Tridacna gigas, assembly GCA_945859785.2. Classification (NCBI taxonomy): domain Eukaryota; kingdom Metazoa; phylum Mollusca; class Bivalvia; order Cardiida; family Cardiidae; genus Tridacna; species Tridacna gigas. The sequence continues at coordinate 43,991,602 of OX244036.2, forward strand.
CAGCAAATGCTTTCAATTTAGACCAGTCTAAATTTTGTCGTCTGGTAAAAAGAAAGGTACCTGAAGGAATACATATATTGGGATACTTATTTGATTGTAAAGATTTAAATCATACAACTGCAGTGATATCTTGATTTTTTTTTCAAAAATTTAGTACACAATTATTTTGACCCTTTACCACACAATCCGAACTTTTAAAGACCCTAAAAAAAAAACCTTTTGAAAACATTGTGGGAAAGGGAGAAAATGCTGGAAACAAGCATTTTCTCCATTTCCTACAATGTTTTCTACCCTTTCCAATATACAAATTCCTATTTTTCAGCCACATTTGATTTGTCATCTGCAAAAGCTTTCAATTTGGACCAGTCTAAAATTTTGTTGTTTGATAAAGAGTTAATCTATCGGTCAGGAAAAGAAAGTGGCAAATGGTGGAATTACTGCCCATGAAACATGCAAATATGTTAATAAGTTTCAGATGATTGCTAGAAACTGTTACCTTTATTTTTCTGCCAAGAACTGGCTACAACAAGAAAATGTGGACCACCAATACCTAAATAAGTACCCTGACCACCTCAGTATACAGATGTATTGTTACGGGAACCAATATATCCAAAAAAAAAACCAGAAATAACTGACTTAAGTTTTCTTTTTGTAAATTTACAATACCAAACAAAAGTAGGAATAAACTCTTGTTTTCCCCTTCAAGATTTGAAAATGCCAAACAAGAGCAGAAATGATAACTTTTAGTTTTCCCACTGTAGATTTTTAAACACCCAACAACTGGTTATCATTCTGATTGTATGGTGCTTAACGCCATTTTCAACATTATTTCAGTAATATCACTGTGGCCAATGCACCTATCTCTGCTTCCCTGGAGTTTTTTTTTAACCAGTACTCTGCACAATATTCTTTCCAAGCCACTGGCAGCTTTCCCACATAACAATCTTTGAAACAATGGTCAGTGATGAGACAGGAATGAATACTGTTGCAATGACTATCATCAATCCTTGGAAAGAAATTGGCCAAGCTGGGGATCAAACCAGTGACCCCTGTTTTTAAGTCCTGCACGCTACTGACTGCACTACCAGAGCTCAAACACCAAGTAAAAGCAGAAATAAACAACAAACAAACTTCAGTTTTTCCTTTTTAAGATATATAAACATCAAACAAAATTAGAAATAACAAACATCAGTTTTCCCTTTGTGGATTAATATATACACTATTAAATAAAAGAAGAAATAAATGTCAAAGTAACAAACTTCAGTTTTTCCCTTCATAGATTTGTATATATAACAGTAATCTCTGACAACAGAATAATACAACTCAAATATGTGCATAAAAAATATAAAAGATAGACCTGAAATCCATCAACATCTCACAACAGCCATGTCATTTAACCCTTCACTAAAGAACTAAATTTTTGATGTGTCCAAGTTAAAAGCATCTGCAGACAACAAATTAAATGTTGCTAAAAGATGGAATTTGCTAGTGAAAGGGCAGAAAACTCTGTGGGAAAAGAAGAAAATACTAGCTACTAGCATTTTCTCTTTTCCCACAAATTTTTTATTTTCAATTTTGTTTTTTCTTGGGGTTGTTACAGCTTTGGATTGTGGTGTGCTAAAAGGTTAACCTTTAACTCTTTAGCTAACAACAACATTTTAGACTCGTCCAAATTGAAAGCATTTGCAGACAACAAAATAAATGAGATTGAAAAGTTGAAATTTGTTTTAGGAAGGATAGAAAACATTGTGGAAAATGGAGAAAATGCTGGTTACTAGCATTTTGTCATTTTCCTACAAAGTTTTCAGAAGGAGTCCTCCTCAGGGTAATTAAAACTTAGGATTGTGTGGTAAAGGGAAACCAAACAACCCTGTGTTTTAATGATCCTGAAGAAAAAGGCTTTTGAAAATATGTGTGAGAAGGAGAAAATTCCGGCAACCAGCAATTTTCATTTTTCCCACAATGTTTCCTACTCATTCAAAGACAAATCTCAACATCTGAGCCATATTTGTTGTCTGCAAATGCTCTCAAAATGGACCAGTCTAAAACTTTGTTATCTGGTTGACAGTTACCTGTCTTCCCATGTTCCCATATCTTTAACCCTTTACCACACAATACCGACTTTTAACGACCTTGTAGAAGAAAGCTTTGGAAAACATTGTGAGAAAAGAAGAAAATATTGGTAACCAGTATTTTCTCCTTTTCCCACAATGTTTTTTTACCCCGCCAAAGAACTTCAGTTTATTTGGTTCACTTTTAACCCTTACAGCGCTGACCTAATAAAATGGACCTTTTTAGTCAGGTAAAATATCCCAAAAATCGTGAAATCAAAGTAGTTTTGGCCAGAATATGTAATGTAAGTAGCAAACAGTGTAGATTTAAGATCAGACTGCATGTTCTGTGCAGTCTGATCTTGATCTACACTGTCTGCAAAAACAACTTAAGTCAGTTCCAGTACTCCAAAGGTTAAAACTGTCATCTGCAGAGGCTTTAATTCTGGAAGAGACTAGAATTTGTCATTCGTTACAGGGTTAACTCTTCACCAAATGACAAAATTTAGGACTTGTCCAAATTGAAACAGTTACAGACGACAAAATAAACGTGACTCAAAAATTGAATTTTGTGTTTTGGGGATGGGTAGAAAAGACTGTGGAATAAGGAGAAAAATGCAGGTAGCAGGAGAAAAATGCAGGTAACCAGCACTTTCTCCTTTTCCAACAATGTTTTTTAATCTCTAGAAGACAAGTCCAATCATTTAAGTCATATTTAATTTGTTGTCTACAAGTGCTTTCAATTTTGACAAGTCTAACATTACACTGTCTTGTATAGAGTTAAGAGGGAGATGACAAACCTGTCTTCCCACCCATTTCAAGTCTTTCATTAACCCTTCACGATATGGCAAAAATGTAGACCTGTCCATGCTGAAAGCATTTGCAGACGACAAAAAAAATGTTACTCAAAAATTAAAATTTGTTTTTGGATGGGTAGAAAACATTGTCAACAATGTCAAAAAATGCTGGTTACCGGTGGACATTTTGCAGCAGAAAATGTTTTAAAAAACACTGTAATTCCTTACCAAACAACAAAATTCTAGACTTGTCAAACGGAAAGCTTTGGCAGATGACAAATTAAATGTGTCGCAAATCATGAAAGTTTTCTTAGAAAGCATTATGGTAACCATCATTTTCTCCTCTTTCCACAATGTTTTCAATAGCTCTATACTCAGGGTTGTGAAAATTAGGTATTGTGCATGAAGGGGTTAAACCAAAAAAATCTTAATAATGATAATGAGTGTCATCCCTGGTTGCAAGTATGTTTTCTGAACTGTGTGTATTTATTTTAAACTTTTTGCCTAGATCTAATTCTACTTCTTTCTTCAAGTAAAATATAATTTCGATAATTTTTATCTGTTACTACAGTAAACAGTTAGGTGTTTCCATTAGTTTGAAGCAGACAACTTATGAAAATATTGTGATTAAAAAGACCAAAAATTATTGAAACTGTTTTCATATTTGACTTTCAATCCGAGTGCATAAACATCGAGTTACAAATGAGTATCACCCACCTTTTTTCCTTTAAATCTATCCAGCTTTAAATACAATGCAAGTCCAGAAAAAAAAAATGACTAAGTAAGTGTGATCTCCGATATCTTATTCTTTTGCCTCATAAGAAAATGTGCCATTCGCAACAGTTTACTGTCTAAGTTTGAAACACTGACAAAAACAAACAAGAGGACCATTGTCCCTAAAGCGCTCACCTTAGTAAAGTCATCTAGGATTGATAAAACTGAATGATGTAATGATGTAAGACACTTCAGTGTTCGTAACCTACTTTTCGACCTACTTGACCTATTTTTGAACTTGTCAGAGATATCATCAAGACAATCATCAAGACAAGATATTTCGAACCGAAAATGTGGCCTCCAGATTACACGCAAGATTTTTCTAAGATTTGTCCCAGTGACTTACTTTTTTACCAGACATGACCCAATTTTGAACTTGTCTAGTTTATTATTAAGGCAGATATTCTGACCAATTGTCATTAGAACTGGGCTGAAAATGTGCCCTTTAGTATGCTTGCAAGTTTTTTCCAAGATTTGGCCCAATGACCTACTTTTTGACCCAACATAACCCAATGTTGCAGTTGTGCTAGACTTCATCAAGGCAAACATTCTGACCAAGTTTCATGGGGATTAGGATGAAAATCTTGCCTCTAAGGTACATAAAAGGTTTTTCTAAACTTTAATCTGGTGAACTACTTTTTGAGTTGACATGACCCAATTTCAAACTTGTAAGAGATATCATCTAGATAAACAATCAGACTAAGTTTCATGAGTTTCTGCTGAAAATGTGGCTTCTAGAGTGTTTTTCTAAACTTTGTTCCAGTGACCTACTTTTTGACCCAACATGACCCAGTTTTAAACCTGTCCAAGACATCATCAAGACAAGTATTCTGACCAAGTTTCATAAGTAACTGTATTAGATTAAGAATGTGGCATCTAGAGTGCACACAAAGTTTTCCAAAATTTGATCTGGTTATCTACTTCTTGACCCTACATGACCCAATTTCAATCTTGTCCATAAAGACAAACAATCCAACTAAATTTCATGAATATTGGGGTAAAAATGTAGCCTCTAGAGTGCATGCAAGGTTTAGCTAAATTTTGACCTGGTGACCTACTTTTTGACCCGACATGACCCCATTTCCAAGTTGTCTGAGGTATTATCAAGACAAACATTCTGGCCAAATTTCATGAGTATTTGACTGAAAATGTGGCCTCTAGAGTGCTGCACACAAAGTAATTGTTTTTGCCTGGACGATGGACGCTGCTCAACGGACACAGCACAATCACAAAAGCTCACCTTGAGCACTTTGTGCTCAGGTCAGCTAATAACAAAGATAAACAAACTTTTTACACACTTAAATAATTTTTTTGACAACTTTTGAAGCGTCAAACCTAATTTTCATACAGTTACTAGTGATCTTTATTCTACAAGGATGTTCTAAGCTACATGTATTTGCTGCAATTTTTTTTAAGAGTAAGGGGTTTCTGGTATCGGGAAGGGGTATTATGCTATAGAAAATCGCAAAATTAGTAAATAATCCAAGCAAGTGCATTCATCACTACCTCTTGAAACAAAAATGCAGCTGAATTCTCAAATTTGTCCTCTGCCTGTCCTCTGCATGTGTTATATTGCATCTATCTACAGGTAAAGGTCGACTTTTGGGCAAGGTTGAAACCAGAAAGCCTTGGGACATAAGAGCACTTTCATCTTTTTTAATTATCTGACAATCAATTTGGCAACCATTGCTAACTGCTATCCTTCCTTTTCTTACAACCCTTTCACTATTATAATCATACGTTATGATTAACCAGTCCCTGTAGCAAACAATCCCAAATGTCATCGAGCCTAAGCTGAAAGGCTTTTGAAAATCATGTGGGAAATGAAGAAATGCTGGTAACCAGCAATTTCTCTATTTCCCACAATGTTTTCTACCCTTCAAAAAGATCAATTCCATCATTTAACTCTTTACCAAACGACAAAGTTTTTGACTGGTCTAAATTGCCAGCATTTGCATATGGCAGGCTTCATGTGGCTCAAGGGGTGAAAATTGTTACTAAAAGACTAGAAAACATTGAGGAAAGAGGAGAAAATGCTGGTTACCAACATTTTCTCCTTTTCTCACACTGTTTTCAGAAGGCTTCTTCCTTAGGGTCGTTAAAACTTGGGATTGTGTTGTAAAGGGTTAAGCCACATTTGTCGTCTGCAAGTGCTTTCAATCTGGACAAGTCTGAAATTCTGTCACCTGGTAACCTGTTAAAGCTCCTGTCTACCCTTTCTACCCAATGTTTTCTACCCTTCAAAAAGGTAATTTCCATCATTTAAACCACATTTGTCGTCTGCAAGTGCTTTCAATTTGGACAAGTCTAAAACTTCTGTCACCAGACTGGTAAACTGTTAAAGCTCCTTTCACGCTAACCCTTTTCAAGACGTGAAAATTTTGGACTTATTTTAGACCAATTTCACAGCGTTTGCAGACGACAAATTCAGAGCAGTTCAAATGATGAGATTTGTCTCTAGAAGTGTACAAAACATTGTGGGAAAAGGAGAAAATGCTGAATACCGGCATTTTCTTGTTTTCCCATATTGTTTTCGAAAGCCCTATTCTTCAGGGTCGTTAAAACTTGGAGTTGTGCAGTAAGGGGTTAACAGTCTTTCATCAACACATAACCTCCTGAAATAAAATAACAGCAATAGATTTTAAACAAGAGCACCACATGCCGGTGTGGATGCTTTTAACTTCAGTGAAAATTCTAAGTTGAAAAAAGGGCATAACTCTATCAAAAATATTTTGATGGTTACCTGCCCTTAATGATAGGTTCTCATGTTGGTAATGAACAACTTTTTCAAACTTGAAGCAATTATCTTCAGTAATAACAGAGATATTATAAAATGTCAAAGTTTTCGCACATTGATGCAGAAGACAGCAGTACTCTGATGTTAATTTCTTCGAAAACAACTGAACTAAAAACTATTAAAATGTTGATTATCAATAAGAATTAACAATGGGATGAAAGGAAAGACTTACTAGGTGTCAGCAATCTTTACTTTTACCACAAGATTTTCAAAATCTGTCTCCTGTAACGCTTACAAAAAGGTTACTAAGTTTTAACCGTTACAATGATGGAATTATATCTTTAACAACGCATATGAGTTTCACTGAAAAATTCTTTATAGACATACACTTACGCCTTCATCAGTGTTTTTTTATCCCCTTGAATTCCAACAAATATCGATATGAATGAATCAATATGAATGAGTCTAAAATTTTGTTGTCTGGTATAGATTTAACCCTTTACCAGACAACAATTCTTTTGACATGTCTAAATTAAAAATATTTCCAGAATCATAATTTGAAGATGGCTCTAACAATGGGACTTGTCTTTAACCCTTTACCACACAGTCCCAACTTTTAACGACCCTGAGGAAGAAGCCTTTTGAAAACATTGTGGGAAAAGGAGAAAATGCTGGTAACCAGCATTTTCTCCTTTACCCACAATGTTTTCTCATCTTCCAAAAACAAATTTCAATTTTTGATTCACATTTATTTTGTCGTCTGCAAAAGCTTTCAATTTGGACTGGTCTAAAATTTTGTCATTTGGTAAAGAGTTAATTGAGCAGAAAACATCGTTTCAAAAGCTTTCCTTCTCAGGGCCATTAAAACTTGGGATTGTGTGGTATTGGGTTAAGCCTTTAACTTTCAAATCCTTGAAAAACCAACCCTTAAAGTACCAAAAAATAAACAAGAACATTATTTTTAGTCATCAGAAAAAACCATGATGTTGTATTTTCAAGGCTGTATTTGTCAGAATATTTGACACTTTGCATCAGATAACACAGACAGCATCTTTGGTTAAGTCTGATCTTAAACAGCACTGTCTACAAAGATTAGTTTAGTGTCACTAAAATTACTGAATTATTACAGAGATATATATGTAAGTAATGATTTTCATGATTTTAATAATTATGTAAAAAGAAAAAAGAGGTATCAGACTCCCTATCTCTGAGACATTTCGCTTAAATGGCAGGAGCTTCCTGCAACTGCGCAACCACCACTGCTCTACATCCACTCCTTCCTTTTTTTCGAACTATACCACTTTGTCCAGTTCATCAGACCCTGATCATCTTGTACAACCAATTCTGACACCATTGATGTATTTGTAAGGCAAACAAGTGTTGCTAATACTGGACTTGTACCTTGGACCTTGTGTTAATAGAGCGAGTGCTGTAATTGCTAAGCAACCCTGACTAATTGATATCAATGATACATTAACAAAATACCAATGCAGCAATGGCAAGCTTTCCCCACACTGAACTTTTCAATTCTACCTGACACCTGAAATACTTGGATTAGTGCAACACTTAATCCCAGGTATGAAAGAGAAAGACATTACCTAAGATCAAGAAAGGTCATGACCTCTTAACCTTGCAAACCTTCGATAGTATGACCAAATTGGATATTGTGTCAACATGAGGTCCCCTTAAAAAGCATAATTTGTTATATCAATATGACCTTTGGATCTGCCAGGTCAAGTATAAGCCCTCTGCCCCTTATCATGACAAAGTTTTATTTGGTCCATCCATAGTCTCTCTAGAGTATTACAGATGATTTAGCTCTTCAGCATTTGAAAAAATTTTGAACTGGTCCACAATATATAGATACCGTCAGCATACATGTAATTTGTTATGTCAATATGACCTTTGGATCAGTTGGGTCAATTAAGCCCTCCACCCCTTATTAGACTAAGTTTTATTCAGTCTATCCTCATGTCTCTAGAATACAGATGCTATAGCTCTTCAATAGATGACAAAATTTTAGACCTGTCCATACTATATCCGGTAGATTCTATAAATACCTGCAGACAACAAAAATGATGTGGTTTCACTATTTACCGAAAAAAAAATTATACAATCTTCCATATTAACCCTTTACCACAAAAACCCATGTTTTAACAACCTTAAGAAGGAGGGCTTTCAAAAACAATGTGGGAAAAGGAGAAAAGGCTGGTAACTAGCCTTTAAAATACCCTAATGGGCTACAAAGCTGATTAAGGAAATACCACGGACAAAAAATAAAAACAAAGACATTGGTCTTTCTTCTTTTTACTCTTTACCAACTGACTAAATTTAGACTTGTCCATATTAAGAGGATTTGCAGACCACAGAATAAATGCAACTCAAAATTTGAAATTTATTTTTGAAAGGGTAGAATAATTGTGGGAAAAGGAGAAAATGCTGGTCTGGTTACCAGCATTTTCTCCTTTTTTCCACAATGTTTTCAAAAGGCTTTTTCTCTGGGGTCATTAAAACTCAGGATTGTGTGATAAAGAGTGATTACTCAACTGTTGATTTACAAGCTATCACCTTACTTTATCAGTGATGAAGCATTCTTGAAGTTTTGCTAGATGATAAAAATCTGAATAGTGCAGCTCCCTTTAAAGAAACATTCACAATACTGGAATTCACACAACTGACCTTCTATATGAAATTTGAATTTCTTACACCACATATTTTATGACAAATCACTTGAGGAAACGATTTACAAATAAAAGCTAATATATCATACGTGATCAACTTCTGCTAGCACTTTTTATCACAAGAATCCCAAGTTTAAACCTTTACCACACAATCCCCAGTTTCAACCCTTTACCACACAATCCAGAGTTTTAATGATCCCACAGAAAAGGGCTTTTGAAAACATTGTGGGAAAAGGAGAAAATGCTGGTAACCAGCATTTTCTCCTTTTCCCACAATGTTTTTTACCCTATCTATGACAAATTTCACAGTTTGTTTTACATTCTATTTGTTGTCTGCAAATGCTTTGAATTTTGACAAGTCTAAAATTTTGTTGTGTGGTACAGAGTTAATGACACCGATGATAGTGAAATTTAGTGAAACTGCAGTTCAAGCCGTTTTAACCTTTACCAAACAATTCCTTCTTTTAACCATCCTGGGAAAAAAGACTTCAGAAAACATTGTTGGAAAAAGATAAAATGTTGGTAACAAGCATCTCCTTTTCCAACAATGATTTCTTCCCTTTCAAAAACAAATTTCAAATTCTGAGTCTGCTTACTATGTCGTCTACAAAACCTTTCAGTTTGGACGAGCCCAAACTTTGTTCTACAATGTTTTCAAAAGGCTAAGCAAATCTTCGTCAGGGTTGTTAAATTTTGGGATTGTGTGGTAAAGATTAAGCTCAAATAGGGCTATAGAGTTTCAAAATTTCAATCCTAAAATATTAAATCATGAATTGGCAGTAAGATCAGCAGTAAGAGGGAAAGGACCCTTTGGGCAACCAATGTTGATTATTACTGTCATTAATTGTTATGGATCACACAAGATCATCAACATATTAATTTCACTGACAAGTGACCTTTCTGGAGTATTTCAGTTGACCTTTGACATCTGACCTTTGTAGCTGTACTTTAACCCCTTAACCCTTTAGCAATAGGCTTTACCAAACAATCCAGTATATTGAAAATCACAGGGGAAAAATAGCTTTTTTAACATTTGAGGACAATGAGAGAATGCTGGTAGCCAGCTTTGTCTCCTTTTCCCATAATGTTCCTACCCTTTCAAGGACAAATCCCATCATTATTGAGGCAAATTTGAATTGTCATCTGCCAATGCTTTCAATATTTGGACAAGTAGAAAAATTATGCCATCTGGTAAAGAGTTAACTCTTTACCAAATGACAAGATTTTAGATTTGTCCAAATTGAGAGCATTGGCAGACGACAATTTAAATGTGGCTCGAATGACGAAATTTGTCTGTAATAAGGTAGAAAACATTGTGGGAAAAGGAGAAAATGCTGGTTACAGCATTTTTCCTTTTCCCGCAATGTTTTCAAAAAGCTTTGTCCCCAGGGTCGTTAAAACTCAGGATTGAAAGGTAAAGGGTTAATATGCACATGTGAGGCTAATTACATCCCAGAGGTTGACAACTTCTATCAATCTTGATGGAAAAAGACTTTTGGCACTGGCTCCTTTTCCAACCAAGATTTCTACAGTAAAATCTACATTTTTCTCTGGATAAAGTTAATAAATATTTATTACAAATCAGTGTTGATCTCTTATTTTGCATATTTTAGAAGTTTCTCTACAATTCAGAAAAGTTTTGTTCTTCTGTAGTTGAAAAAGGCATTTGACTGCAAATTATCTCTTATGCAGATGACAAAATATGAAACTGAAAGCACTTGCAGATGATAAATCAAATAAAGAAAAAAAAAGTATTTAACTTTACACTCACTTTAGCCTAATTATTATACAAAATATCTAAATCATGGAAATCAAAAAATCAGACTTCATATTCCCCACAGCCTGATCTTCATCTACACTGTCTACCAAAGCACCAAAACACAGCCAATAGTTCAACGCTACCAAAGTAGAGACTTATTAAAATTAAATGCACTGGCAGAGGAAAAAGTAACTGGAGCTCAAAGTATGTGATTTGCCTTCGGCAGGTTTGAAAACATTGTGGGAAAAGGAGAAAATGCTGGTTACCACATTGTTTTCAAAAGTCATCTTCCTCAGAACTGTTGAAACATAGGAATGTTTGGTGAAGAATTAACCCTTTATCACACAATCCTGACTTTTAACAACCCTGAAAAATAAGCCTTTTGAAAACATTATGGGAAAAGAAGAAAATGCTGGTAACCAGCATTTTCTCCTTTTTCCACAATGTTTTCTTCCCTTCCCAAAACAAAATTTTCATTTTTCAGTAATATCTATTTTGTTGTCTGCAAATGCTTTCAATTTGAACCAGTCTAAAATTATGTCGTTTGGTAAAGAGTTAAAGAAAATAACAATATAAAGACCATACTTATACAACATTTAGGTATGTATCCTATATACCTGTCCGTAGATATCATATTTAGTTGTCCTTTGTATCTTGAACAGGAGCAGCTGTCTAAATCTGAATACATTATAATGTATATCAGTTATCAAAGTTGTTATTTCTGAAGAGATAACTATACACAACACAAATATTGTCCTCCAATTGAAATGAAAATAAACTTTGGATCGTTTTATGGTGTTTGATGCCATTTGCAACATTACTACAATTATATCTTGGCAGCCAGTGCAGCTATCTATGTTTTCCTGGAGTTTCTTTTGCCTGTTCTTTGCACATAACCATCATGATTACCTGGTGAGAGAGGAATTAATTCTGTTGCAAAGACCATCATCAATCCTTGAAAAGAAATTAGCAGAGCTGGGGATTTGAACTAGCTACCCTCTGGTTTTAAGCCCTGTATATTACTGACAAAGCAAACAGACTAAAATTTTGGATAGGACAGCTTACAATCAGCATTTCAGAGAGCAAGGTGTCAAAGATTTTGCTATATTGTGACAAATGTCTTTGGTACATCTGCCTTAAAGTAAACTTCTGGCCCAGAACAAGAAATGTAAATGTACTGTATACCCATAGGAAGGAAATAATGGAGAATGATGGGGGGTTGCAATGTACCAAAGGGAATTATGAAGGTTTCCTTTGGTATGTTTAGAAATTACAGGCTAGAATGTTTCACTGTACCCAAGTCTGTGAGAGTTATGGCCCGTTTCATTGGAATATCTAGAGGCTTTTCACAATCAGCACACTAGATCACTAAAATCTTTACCAAATGACAAAATATTAAACTTGTCAAATTTTAAAGCATTCTGCAGATGACAATTAAAATTTGGTTCAAGTGGTAAGAGGAAAGGACAGAAAGTACTCTGGAAAAGGTAGAAAATGCTGATAACAAGCTTTTTATCCCTTTTCCACATTTTTCTCAAAAGCCTTCTTCCTTAATAGGGTCATTGAAACATGTTTGGTATAGGGTGGAATTACAAGAAACATCATGATAAATTCAGAACAAGAAACTTCTCTGCCTGTCACACTGGATTTCTTTTCTTTTTCTTCTCTGGTTTAATAATCTTAATATGGAATTTACCAAATAATTATAGTTTATGAATATATTTTTAAGTTCAAGCGGTAGACATTGAAAAAATTCTTGGAAAACTGTACTAAAAAGAAAATGGTATGTATGGTAGACATTTCATATGTTAAAATGACAAGTACATGTATATAATTATTTGATTCATTTTTTTTTTGTTTATTGCCAGAATTAAATTTTTCGACCAATGACCAAAATTTCATTACAATGAGACTACATGGCTGGCTAGTTTCCATGATTTTATCTTATGCCTTCAGTAGTAATCGCTCAAAATATTTACCCTGTATTTCTTTTTCTGTTAAGTAAATGTTAAACTCAGTTGAATTATCATAATTAACCCTTCAAGCGCTGAATAAATCCAACAGGTATTTTATATCTTGATGTAAGACTCACAAAATGATGACTGATTGGTGTTTTAAGCCTCTTTCAATATTATTTCAGTCATATCACAGTAGCGGCTCATATATTCATATGTGTCTTTGGTTTCACCAGTGCAAGGCTAGGGCTTTCAAATGTCTTATCGAAGGACACTCCCATCAGATATCCTGTCCCCCATGAGGCTCGAACCTGGGGCCTCCATGTTACGAATCCCACGCCCTGCCACTGAGCAACAACGGACGCCAAGACTAAAATAAATGCACTTTCAAGCTTGATTCTGGCTAAAATGGATTGTAGATCAAGGACCAGGGTCCGTATTCACCAACCATTCTTAAGAATATTCTTAGTCTTGTTCTCCAAAATTTTCTACATCTGAAAGTAACACAACTTCTAACTGGCTAAACCACTTGGTTTAGCCAATCTGAAGTTGTGTTACTTTCAAATGTAGAAAATTTTAGAGAATAAGACAAAGAACTTTCTTAAGAATGGTTGGTAAATACGGATCCAGGTTGCATGCTTTGTGCAGTCTGATCTTGATTTAGACTGTCTGCAATAACAACTTGTGAAAGATGCTTTGCAGGTTAAATATGTTAATATCGTTATTGGTGAAACATTTGGGCAAAAGTAGTAATTGCCTGTAAACAAGAAATTCACCCTTTTGTTACAATGTTTTAAAAAGGGTCTTCGGCAAGCAAAAAATGTCTGCAAGTACAACTATTGTCAACCCTTTGAACAAAAGTTAGGAATAGCATTAACCCTTTACCACACAATCCCGACTTTTAACGACCCTGAGGAAAAAGCCTTTTGAAAACATTGTGGGAAAAGGAGAAAATGCTGGTAACCAGCATTTTCTCCTTTTCCCACAATGTTTTTCTACTCTTCCCAAAACAATTTTCAATTTTTGAGAAACATTTTTTTTTTTTTGTCATCTGCTAAAGCTTTCAATTTGGACTGGTCTGAAATTTTGTCGTTTGGTACAGAGTTAATAGATAACTGTTGAATACAATATGAGTAGTGCTCTGGCAAAATTAGGCTTCTCTGTGATGCATCATACCAAGCAAGTCATCACATAATTAGGGATCCATAAAATTCATTATGTCTAGCAACCTTATGTATCATAAGGAAGACTGGTCCTTTGAAATACAGAAAACTGACCAATAGCCAAAAGGTTTCGGCCGAAGTCAGCCTGTGCAGACTCGGACCTGGGTCAATGATTTTTGCAGATGTATTTTGACCCCTTTTCTCAGAGCATGGATCATTATGTACTTTTCTGTATTCTATTTTAATCCAACCCTTGACCGAACCAAACCCTGTATCTAAGACCCTGAGGGAGAAGGCTTTTGAAAATTTTGAGGGAAATGAAAAAATGCATTTTCTCCTTTTCCCATATTTTCTACCCTTTCCCCAAGACAAATCTCAACATTTGAACCACACTGGCAAATCCTTTCAATATGGAAGTGTCTAAAATTTGGTCTTCTGATGAACAGTAAACTATAATTCTACTTCATAATTTTTTATTCTTTCTAAAGTTTTAGACCTTCAGGTTTTTGATCAGGTTGAACCAGATGCATGCTTATGAGGGAAAGAAGTCTGGTTGAATGTCAACTACAAACATGAAAATCAATACAGCTTACCACAGTTAGTGAGGAACATGTTTCAAAATTCTGCTATTTGCCAACTTAATTAATGCTGTGTGACTGTATAGTTGACCTTTTAATAACCTTTGTTCTCTATATATGTGCATGTCCGGCTTTTCACATTTGACCAGGTTATATAGTCAATCCAATATTGACCACTAAAACTGACCAACAATAACTACAATGCACTTAGTCATGAAATATGAAACAGTGTTACATAATTCTAGGAGGATGAACCTTAACTCTTTACCAAACAATCCTGAGTTTTAACGACCCCAAGAAAAAGGGTTTCTAAAGGGACAAAATGCTGGTAACCAGCATTTTTTCCTTTTCCAGAATGTTTTCTATCCTATCACAGACAAAGTCCCTCATTTCAGCTACACTTGTTATCTGCAAATGGTATCAATTTGGACCAGCCTAAAATTTTGCCGGTAAAGGATTAACTAAACAATGAATACAATGTTGAACTAACCCGAGGCAAAAGAATTTTGAGACAATTGGAGAAAAAGGAGAAAATACTGGTATCCAGCATTTTCTCCTTTTCCAAATATATATTTTTTCTCACTGAAGGCAAATCCCATCATTTAAACCTTTACCAGACGACAAAATTTTAGCCTTGTCCAAATTGAAAGCATTTGCAGACTACAATATCAGTGTGGCTCAAATGGTGCAATTTTTCTTTAATAGGGTAGAAAACATTGTGGGAAATGGAGAAAATGCTGGTTACCAGCATTTTCTCCCATAATGTTTTCAAAAGGCTTCTTTCCCAGGGGCGTTAAAAGGCGCCATTGTGTGGTAAAGGGTTAATCCACAACGATTTTGCTGTTTGCAAGTCTAAAATTTTGTCATCTGGTAAAGAGGCTAAATAAGAACCGGTATGTTGCTAGTTATTGACAGCAAGCTGGCTTGAATTTGGTGCATTGGCAGTATACTCAGGACCAGATCCAATAGAATGAGCAGTCTCTCAAACATGTCTGTAATACAGACACTGTATTTACCTCTCTATATTCAGACTACAAACTTTTAGACACCTACATATCAAAAAAAAAATCTGCACGTGACAAATTAACCCTTTACCACGCAATCCTCAGTTTTAACCGCCCTAAAAGAGCAGGCTTTTGAAAACATGGTGGAAAAAGGAGAAAATGCTGGTTACCAGCATTTTCTCCTTTTCCCGCAATGTTTTCTACCCTTTCAAAACCAAATATTTTCATGTGATTAAAATTTGTTATCTGCAAATGCTTTGAAATTTTTGACTGGTTCAAAATTTTGGTGTGTGGTAAAGAGCTAAATGTAGCTCATATGATTATATTTTCCTTTGATGTTGGTTACCAGCATTTTCTCCTTTTTTCAAAATGTTTCCAAAAGCCTTCTTTCTTAAGATCCTAGAAACCTGGAACTGTTTGGTAAAGGTTTGAACAATAACCAAATATTACTGATATTGTATTGACAGCAAGCTGGCTTAAATTTAGCTGCTTTGGCAGACGGTGCCTTAAGGACCATATCACACAGAATTTGCAGTCTCTCCATCACCTGTAAAATTTCTTAACCCTTAAAGCGCCTTTCACAACTGCAGTTGCCCTTGTGGTCAGTGTAGATCAAGATCAGGCTGCACAAAACGTGCAGCCTGATCTTTGATCTACACTGTCCACTTTGCTTACACACTGTAGACAAAAGCAACCCATGAAGTTGCAGTTATTTGGGTCCTATTTCTATGCTGAAAATATCTGATAAGTTTATTCGGCGCTCTAAGGGTTAACCCTCAACTTTTGACCACATAGTCCCAACTTTTAATGACCCACAAGGAGGTTAATATGGTATCCAGTATTTTCTGATTTTCCAACATTTTTGTCCACCAATTGCAGGACAAATTTCGTGTTTTGAGTTCCACTTAACCATTCACCACACAATCCCGACTTTTAACAACCCTGAGAAAAAAAGTCTTTTTAAAATATTGTGGTAAAAGGAGAAAATGCTGGTAACAAGCATTCTCTCCTTTTCCCGCAATGTTTTCTACTCTTCCCAAAACAAATTTCAATTTTTAGTAACATTTATTTTGTTGTCTGCAAAAGCTTTCAATTTGGACTGCTCTCAAATTCAGTCATGTGGTAAAGAGTTAATTTGTTGTCTGCAAATGCTTTTAATTTGGACAAGGTCAAAAATTGTTCCCTGGTAAAGGGTTAAAGCGCCTTTCACAACTATAGTTGCTTTTGCAGCCAGTGTTGATCAAGATCAGACAACACAAAATGTGCAGTCTGATCTTTGATTTCCACTGTCCGCTATGCCGAGAGACTCCTGGACAAAAAGAACCTGGAGATTGCTATTATGAAGTTCTCTTGCCTGATTATTTGAGACTGTGGAAAGTTTTAACGCAGCTTCCAACATTGTTTCAGTCATATCACAACAAAAGCTCACAAACGGTAATTGATATATGTTCTAAGTTTCACCAGTATTTGGCTGGGGCTCTAAAATGTCTTGCCCAAAGACACTCCCACTAAAAACCCACAGCTTCAAGCAGGGCTTGAACCTGGGGCCTCCAGATTGGGAGTCCTACACTGAACCATGCAGGACCATCTCTTGTCTGACAATAACTGTTTGGTTCATCATTCGGCACTATAAGGGTTGACTCTTTCTAAGGTGACAAAATTTCAACTCATCAAATCAAAAGCATTAATTTTGCAGACACTAAAAAATAGCTCAAATCACGAATGATTCTTTTATGACAAAATTTGCTACTTTACACATATGGCAAAGGTTGTCACAAAACAATAGCATGTGACGGTCCGACAAATCACAGAAATACCACCAAAACACCGAAATACCCCTACATCTTTTTTTATTATTGAGTTAAGATAACTGATAAGTATGCAGGATTTTTTTTTCTTGCTTTTTCAACAGAAAACATGCTAGATCAAAATATAAATCATTGTTGAGAAGAACGATGTTGTTAATATACATTGGTCATAGATTTTACATGGAAAACAATCACCGAAACACTTGCCTCTCTGGTCTGTTGCACGCCGAAATAGCCAATCTTGACAAAAACTAATCTAGACTAAAGAATTATCAGTATTACATTATCACTTATACTTATCATTTCTTTTAATCATAAACACACTAACGCATTTAATTTACAAATAAAGTAGGTCCAAATCAGATGTAGGTCTCTGATCTATCAAAGCACATGAGTAGCTTGGCATGTTCTGTGTGACTTAGCATCTGAGTCATATTTCATTTGTTGTATACAAATGTGGCATGCTCTGTGAACATTTCGCTTTTATTTATTTGGTGCTCTCCAATGTTAAAAGGTTCAGTCCGCAAAGGCTAACCTGGGTGCAAACTTGTGCTGTTGGTCAATTTTCTGCATGTCCAAGGGCATGATTCAGCCATTTGTTAAACAAAATTGATTTTATGCATCCATAATTTTCAGACGATTTGCTTGGCATGATGTGTCACATAGATGCATTAAACCCCCTCTATGAGTTCTATAACCCTGGCTGTACCCTGTTGGTACATGGTCTCATCAAGGTAGAGAGATGATCATGAAGAAAAAGGGCTGAAATCTCCACACAAGTTTTGTGCGCATGTATAAACCCTTATATTTTTACAAATTGATGTTGCTCAGGTATTCAATAATCAATATACAAACAGTTTCAATTTAAATATCAAACAGTTTAATTCATCTTCTTCTTCGAGATGTTTACATTTCCTGAAATAGACACAAAATGGCTGCCAAACATGATAATTTTTTTTTTTTTAAAGATTTACAAATTACCCGGTATAAACATTTTCTAAAAGCACTTTTAAGAGATCAAATGTTTACTAATTTGTCCTAGGTCATGCATGTCATTGCATTCCACTGCAATATAGATTAAACTGATGAAACAGAAAGTCAGAACAGGTTCATGCATTTCAACCAGAAAGTTCATGATGGACTTGAGATGGTATGCCAGGTATAGTGCACAAAAAATCTCCAAATATGGAAAGACGCATTGTAAATTTCTCAGTAAGAAATAAGACTTCTGTATGCTTGGACTCACTAAAATATGTCGCAGGAATAATGTACGCCACAGGGAGAAAGTGATGCTCGACTGCACATAAATAACATCTAATATGTATTTTTTATGTTGTCAGGTACCATACTGGTTTTATACGGGAAGAAGCTATGCTGTAAGGAAGGAGTGATCTCCTATAACACACCCCCTCTTAAGAGAAATCATCATTTTGATGACAGAAAGCCTTATTAGGCAGTAAGTCTATTACTTAGACAACAAATGGCTCAATGGCCAATCCCTGACGAGCCCCATCTAATGAACATGAAAGTTTGTAACAAATACGTAGCTCAAATATAAACCATTCCGGCTGGGATTCGAACCCGTGCGGCAAGGATCCGCAGTATTTGAGGTTTAAAAGACTAATACACTACCCCGGAGCTAAAGAGAATTCTTCCTAACGCAGTTGTCAGGTACTGATTTTATACAGGAAGAAGCTATGTTGTAAGGAAGGAGTGATCTCCCATATCAATTGTTAAATATCCTAAGAATTTAAAAGTAAGTCTACAGAAAGTTGTACAGACAAACATCTTTAAGAAATTAATATATTATACAACCATGGTGTCACTGAGATCGCGACTTGCAAACAACACAGGCTATTGCTGTCTTTCAAAATCAAATTTCAAACAAAATACATATAATGTCCTATCTCTACTTCAATACATTATTGAGAACATATTAATTAAGATCTCTAAGCATTAAATTTACTTAATGAAAGTTATAAATGTGCTGTGGGGTGTCAGTTTCTCCTGTGCCGTAAATTACTGTTGTGGCGTATTTGGTCAAATTAGCGTGTCTCCTGCAATGCAGCATGCTTGCATTAAAAGATTTATGGGGCAAAACCGAAAAAGACACTTGATTCTCTACACTGTACTCTAAGTTAGGGCAGTGGATGGAATGTATTGCTTTGACTAATGAGGACGCTTGCCTCCTTGGGAAGTCAGCTGCCTCGGTTAATAAAGGTGAGCCGTCTAAGGGGCGAGTCACTTTCAGTCGGATTGTCTTGGGGGCGAGTTGCTTCGACCCCCCTTTCGCCAACGAACTGATCAACAGTAGCAAACTAAATACGTCGGATCCCTTTTACGGCGATAAATGTTTCAAAAAAGACAATCTTGGCCCCCCTTACTATAAATACAATTCATAATTAATTACGCACGCTTTATTTCTGTCACTGGTTGGAATCTGCAATGTGTTGACATGTGAAATTCCGGCAACTTCCTGTGTTGTTATGCGCAAAAGATTGCGCAACTAAACAAATCACATGTCTCCATATTCTATCCAATCAAATCATTCCTTCTTTCAACGTCAGGGAGCACGGGTCACAACCTCTGACCTTTAAGCTGTCTGGGACGTACTGTATCATCATTTGAAGGATATCTGTTCTTTCGTAGAAGTTTGTACGTATCATATATTATTTTTTCTTTCAATTAATTCTATAAGTTGTTCAAATCGGTTGAGTATATTACTGACAAAGACAGATCTTTCGCGGTGAATTGGAAGATTACTGATGAACCAGTGAGATTTGAACGCCATAGTTTCTCGCTCGAAAAGAAAACCAAGAAGTTACCTCTCCGTTTTATTTCATATCTGCTTGTTCTAAGCGGTTGCATATTATTACTTTATGAAATTGTTCATCCACAGTGATACAAAGACCTATCAATATTTGCAATGTTTACATGTTGTGGTTACCCACATGGCTAAGTGAAAGGTGCATGACCTTTGTGTATTTGTCCCCATGACACGGTCAAACATTTCCTGTTATTCTCATGTTTCATTTATTACCCGACTTTTGAATTTGAAAATTTTTGAAATTTGTCGCACGTGTTCAAGGTATTGCTGCAGAAATGTTCAAAACTTTGCTGTCACGTAAGGCATTGTCTTTGTCGTCAGTTTTCCGGGATGAATATTGATTTTCACGTGACCTTTGCCCCCCTTAGTTGTTCGGCTGAAGAAAAATTTGGGTCATATGCATAATTTATGTTAATCAAATATGTCTCGACTCCGCCCTTTTTGCGTGTCACATGGTGCTGTTACGTCATTTTGCAGTATTCTGTCACATTTCCACAATGCTGTATTTTCTTTGCTCCCTGTTTCTGAATTATAGACTTTTGAAAATACTGATTTCAAAAAATATTATTTCTATTTCAGACCTTCTCTATGATCTGCTGCACATTTAAGTGTTATTTCCTCGATCAGATGGCTAACTGTGCTTTTTTTTTTTCAATTTTAGGCTAAATTAAGACATACTCAAAAGATAAGTTGTATGAATAAGTGGTATTTTGGGTTGTATGTTTTTTTTTTCAAAACTTTTTGGTGGGAAGGTACAGTAAGATTATTCTAGCCAGCCACCTGAACAAGATTTATGTTCTGTGTTAATTTCTAATTCTGACCAGTCATCAAAAGGGTCACATGAGGTTAGAATTATTGATTGTGGTGGAAATACAGCCCATTTGACAGGTTGAAAACTTAACCTGGGTAAACCCCAGCAGTGCCAACTAAATAGAAACCATACTTTCAGCACTGGATCTACTTTTTCAAATTTCAAGGCTGTTTTTGTCAGAAAATCTCAACATTTTGGACAGAAAAATTCAAGATCAGATAATGATTGTACATTTTTTTGTGTGAATAGGATGCAGTCTGATCTTCATCTGCAAAGCCCAAAAATGCATTTTAAGTTTTTAACTCTTTTATTACCAATGAATTTAAGTAGCCTCTGGGGTTGGAATAGATCAAGATCAGACTGCACAGAATACTTAGTCTGATCTTGGATCTATATTGTCCACTTTGTGACATTTATTTAGGACAATACACCGAAGACTCATCTTCAAAACCAGTTGAATTTACGTTTATAACAGGAAAAAGTGGAATTTTAAGAGTTCATACTGGAAGAAATACTGAACTCTGAGGGTAGAATATCCAGAAAATTTGTCACTGTGCTGTAGAACAGTTACTCTTTTTCGTTTTTGCAGATTTTTCATGTTGATTTAACCCTTTATCACACAATCCCGACTTTAAACGACCCTGAGAAACAAAGCTTTTGAAAACATTGTGGGAAAAGGAGAAAATGCTGGTAACCTGCATTTTCTCCTTTTCCCACAATGTTTTCTACCTAACCAAAAAGAAATTTTAGTTTTTGAATCAAATTTATTTTGTCATCTGCTAATGCTTTCAATATGGACCAGTCTAAAATTTTGTTGTTTTGTAAAGAGTTAAAGACCGTGACGCATGTTTCAGATCAGGTTGACTCTTTGCCAAACAACAAACTTTTAACTCTTGACCATACAAGGAAAATGTAGACCTGTCTAAATTCAAAGCACTTGCAGACGACAATTTAGATTTGACTCGAATTAGGAATTTTGCCTTTGATAAGGTAGAAAACATTGTGCGAAAAGGAGAAAATGCTGGTCACCAGCATTTTCTCTGTTTCCCACAATGTTTCTCAAAAGGTTCCTTCCTCAGGGTTGTTAAAAGTTGGGATTGTGTGGTAAAGAGTTAAGACTAGTCCAGTTTGAAAGCATATTCAGACAGCAACTTAAGTGGGTCAAATGATTGGATTTAACTTAACTCTATACCAAACAACAACATTTTACACTGGTCCAAATTGAAAGCATTTGCAGATGACAATTGGAATGTAACTCAAAATACAGCATTTATCTTTCATGGAGTAGAAAACATTGTGGGACACGGTGAAAATGCAGGTTGCCAGCATTTTCTCCTTTTCCCAAAGTGTTTTCAAAAGACTTCTTCCTCAGGATCGTTAAAAGTCAGGATTGTGTGGTAAAGGGTTGATATGTTTGATGAAGAAATGATGGGATTTAACTGAAAAAACATGGTGGGAATAAAAAGGAAAAAATGCTGGTCACCAGCATGTTGTACCTTTCCCACAATGTTTTTACCCTTTAACAGACCAATTCTTTTATTTTGAGCTTCATAAATTATAATTTGTTGTCTAAAAATACTTCCAAATTTATGAAGTCTAAAATTTTGTAGTCATATGAAGAGTCAGGAGTTAAGCAATGTTTTCAGGACAACAGTATTGCAAGACAACAATATTTCAGCTGCATCACATTAGTTAGTGCACCTGTCCATTGATATTGAACTGTTTACCAAAGGAAAAAAATTTAGACTAGCTGGTAGTCAAAATTGTAAGCATTTGCAGGTGACAAAAAGAATGTGACTAAAAATTTGAAACTTATTCTGTAAAAGGTAGAACAATTTTTACCCCTTCTTTTTCAGGGTCGTTTAAAGTCGGGATTACATGGTAAAGAGTTAAAGTCAGAAATTTGATAGAAATGAGTCTTTATGCTGTAACTTTCATCAATCCATAGAAACAGTTTTTGGCAAAGCTTTGGTTAGCACCAAAAATCTCTTGGCTGGCCTAACAAGAACTTAGTATGACCTAGTACAAAAGAACCCATAGGAGAAATATCAGACTGGTCTAAATTGAAAGCATTTGCAGATGACAAATAAAGCTCAAATGATTGAATTTGTTTCTGAAGGTTTAGAAAAGATTGTAGAAAATGCTGGTAACCAGCATTATCTCCTTGCCCATAATATTTCAGAAGCTTTCTTTTTAAGGATCGTAAAAACTAGGGATTTTCGGGTAAAGCTACAGGGTTAACCTTTTAAAGCTGTCCAATGCTTGGACAGAAAAAAAATGTATTTGTATTGTAATTGGCGAACTCTAATCTGACATGGACTTCCAACGTTGACAAACCTGCAGCAGTTTGCATAATTTCAATGGGTTTTTTTTGATATATCTGCTAGTTTGAACTTTCTCTGTTGGTAAGAAATACTGGGGTCATCAGTTCAAGTTTTCATTATTTCTCTCATTCAACTCTTTTATACCAGAAAGCAAATGTTTGGACTTGGACATACTGGCTGCATGTACAGGCGACCAATCAAAATGCAGCTAAAATGTTGAATTATAAATCATATGGTAAACATAGTAGGAAAGGGGAAAATGCTGGTTATCAGCATTTTCTCCTTTTCAAAATTGTTTTCAAAAAACCTTCCTTCCCATGGTCATTATATTAATGGGATTGATTGGTAAAGGATTCATAGGTGGATGACCTATGGCCAGTGTTATATCATACGTAATGGTCCCCAGGGCAACGCCTAATCATCACCACATACAGGTGTACAGGTATATTGAGCTCTGCAGCATGACCTTTTGTGAAAGGGCAACTCTGGAAAAGGGACACCTCTGAGAGAAAGACACCATTGGCAACAAGAAACAGAAGCTGCAGTGAGAAAACAGGGAATACTTACCTTTTACCAAACAATCCTGACATTTAATGACTCCAAGGAAGAAAAAGTAAGCGGAAGAAAATGCTGATAACCAGCATTTTCTCCTTTTCCCACAATGTTTTCTCGCCGTTAATAGACAAATATTATGTTCTGTAACAGTCAATATATCATATGCAAATGCTTTCAGTTTGAAACAGGCTAAAATTTTGTCGTCTGGTAAACAGGTCTTTAGTGGGAGATGGTGGGGTAAGGATACTGTAGTGCTGCAGGCTCTAGCTCCAGGTTAACCAAATTGAACAGACCAAATTCAGAGATGAGTGCAATAAATCTACCATGCTCTGACCTCTGGAAAAGGGGCACATCTGTTAAAAGGACAGGATAGCTGTAGTTAGAATGCATGGCCATTACTAAACAATTCAGTTTTAATGTCCCCCACTGAAAAAAAAAACCTTTTGAATATATGTTGAGAAACTGAGAAAATGGTGGAAACCAGCACTTCCTCCTTTTTACATAATGTTTCCTACTCATCCGAAGACACTTGGCCTATCACACCAGCGGCACCTTGGGTCAAAATCAAGTGATGAGCAGAGAAAACCTTTTCAAACTATGGTTTAAATGGTTCAAGTTCATGTTAGGTTTATCGGAAACAGTCTTAGAGAATTATCAATAGGAGCTGCAGATCTTGTTTTATAATCAATGTGAAAGCATTGCAGAAAAAGGAGCAGTTGCTTGTTTCAGAAGAATTATTTAGACATGGCTTTTAGTGGAGAATTGCTATTTTTGGAACTTGAATATTTGAAAAAGTCTGGAAGTCTGCTTGTACCAATACTCCAAAGGAACAAAGCGTTTTTAGCAGTGTTCTGCCATGGTAGGGACTCTTGGCCATTTTATCACTGAATTAAAAAATTGTTCCATCATACACACAAATGTCCTGTCTCTGTCCTTTTTAGGCCGGAACTCTGTAATACCTTGCCTAAGGTCACTCCAATTTGATACCAGCATGGCAAGTGAGGATATCACTGATGGAATGTAATCCACCCCTTTCCTATTTCTAGTGCTTTACAACTAGACAACTGATAAAAACAATGAATGAAGTTTCTAAATGAGTTACATGTACATGTACTATAACATAAATTAATTTGGAGTGTGAACAAAGGCATATGATATAACTGTAAACAGATTTTTTTTTTTATTCCTGACCTTTATCCTTCGGACTTTAACCCTTTACCAAACAATCCTGTGTGATAATGACTCTGGTGAAATAAAATTTTAAGACATTGTTGGAAAAGAAGAAAATGCATGTAACCAGAGACATGTACAATGTTTTCAGTATGGACAAGTCTAAAATTTTGTTATCTTTTAAAGAGGTAAAAAATTGTAATGTAAGTCACATTTAACGCTTAAACCCATTACCACACAAGTTTTAACGACCCTAAGAAATACACTGTAATTAAGCCTTTTGAAAGCATTGTGAGATAATGAGAAAATGCTGGTAGCCAGCATTTTCTTCTTTTTTAGCGGATTTGTATAACTGGCCGGAACCAAATAACTCATGGGTAACAACAGACGGACGCTCACTTTCAGTTTGGAATAGCTGGTCTGTAGTATGTTATCGGTTTTACCTGAACCAAGTACTGTCATACACGCTTGCGCTTACTCATTCTACTTTCAGTTTTAGCCAGTACACCCCAACCTCGTTTTTGTCACGACTGTATTATACAGTCCTACACCTGTACATCCATTCCTAAATCTTATGCCAGCTGAAAACCGTGTCAGATTGATTATTATTGTTTATGTTTTGGATAACAGGTTTGAAATCATGTACCGTGACAAGGTAATTTATGAACCCAACTCAATAATGTTTATATCATCTCATCATGGTTGGTGGTTTTAAACATGTATTCCCAAATAACAAACAATAATATTAACAGTTAATGAAAGGTTTATCGAGTTGGATTTATACTGCATGTCCCGCTTGGTAGAACAACTTCTACTTTCCTAGCCTTTGCTAACTCAACTAACTAGTTACATGTACATGTGTTACATTTAATGGAAATTTTATTTTTCATTACACCATATCATAGCTTGATAGTGTTCTACAAATCTGCCAAGCCCCATAGCTCAGTTGGTGGTGTACAGGACTTGAGAACCGGAGGTCGCTGGTTCGATCCCCGGCTTGGCCAATTTCTTTCCGAGGATTGATGATAGTCATCCTGACAGGATTCATTCCTCTCTCACTGCTGACCATTGTTTCGACGATGGTTATGTGGAATAGCAGCCAGTGGCTTGGAAAGAATATTGTGTGGAGTACTGGTAAAAGAAACTCCAGGAAAGCATGGATAGGTGCACTGGCTGCTGTGATATAACTGAAATAGTGTTGAAAATGGCGTTAAACACCATACAATCAATCGATCAATCAATGTTCTACAAATCCGCTTTTCAGGACTTTCAGTCCTTTGATTCACAATGTTTTCTGTCATTCCTAAAGCCAATTTCTATTTTTGTGTCACAATTATTTTGTCATCTGCAAAAGCTTTCATTTTGAGCAAGTCTAAAATGAGGGTTAACACACACAAAAACCCCCAAAAGACTACCAAATTGAATGCATTTGATGCCAACATACTGAATATGGCTCAAATGTTGGAATTTGTTACTGAAAGAATAGAAAATATTAGAAAAGGAGAAATATAGAGTTTACCAGCATTATCTCAAGATTACGAGTATTTCCACAGTGCTTTCAAGAGGATCTTTCCTCAGGGTTAATTGTGAAAACCCTGTATTGTTCCATACATATTCCTTTACCATACAAACCTGAGTTTCGACGACCCTGAAGAAGAAAACTTTTTTGAAGACATTGTGGGAAGGGAGAAAATGGTAGTTATTAGCATTTTCTCTTTTTCTGACGTGTTTTCTTACCTTTTGAACAGAAACCTCAATACTTGAGCATATTTGAGCCACATTTGGTTTGTTGACTGCAGATGCTTTCAAAATGAACTAAGTTAAAATTATGTAATCTGGTAAAGGGTTAAATTGGACATGTCTAAAACTTTCTCATCTGGTAAATGGGTTAAGGGGGTTAATATTTGCTTATAGATTGGGTTAACCAGAAGGGTTATAATGTCACGGAGAGAGCATAGGTTAAGATGAGGTCATCTTGGCGAAATATTTGCATTGCTTATTGGCGGACTATATTCCATCAGGTCATATTCTTACGGTTTATTACCTTGCACCATAAACCTGATTTGGGGTCAGTTGGATGGTCAGTCTGAAAGTTTGGAACAAAATGTGGAAAATTAAATGGGGTTACAGTCAACTTTGAACTTTTGGTATGCTAGTGCATTGTCATAATATCATAGTGTCAGTTACAGGAAGGGATAATTATGAATTTCGTCATTCACTCTTTACCAGACAACAAAACTATGGACTAGTCCAAATTGAAAGCATTTGCAGACAACAAAATAAATGTGACTCAAGAACTGAAATTCGCTTTTCAAAGGGTAGGAAACACTGTGGCAAATGGAGAAAATGCTGGTTGTCAGCATTTCTCCTTTTCCCACAATGTTTTCAAAAGCAGTCTTTGCCAGGGTCAATGTAACTTTGGATTGTGTAGGAAATGTTTAAGTTTTTAGACTTTTTGATATATGTTGTATAGTATGGTTAAAAAGGTTGCAGAACAAAATGGGAAAATTAAACAGATAATTGTGATCAACTTTGAACTTGAATGTGCTTGCCATGTTATGATATTAGGGCAAGTGTCAGTTACAGTATGATATAATAATAAATTTTGTCATTAAGTCTTTCTGACTCTTTGATCATTTTTATGTAACATGGAAGAAAGGTTGCAGAACTGTAAGTGAAAATTAACTCTTTAACCCTTTCCCAAACAAGCCCTGGTTTTCACGTGTCTGCAGTACAAGTCTTTCGAAAACACTGTGGGAAAAGGATAAATTGCTCGTAGCGAGCAATTTCTCCTTTTCCTACAGTGTTTTCTACCCTTTTTGAGAACTTTCTGCCATTTTCATCAAATTTAAAATTGTCGTCTGCAAACCCTTTCAATTTGGACCAGTCTAAAATTTATCGTTTGGGAAAGGGTTAAGAGGCAATGAAATTTGAGACTGGCCCAAATTCAAAGCATTTGCAGACAACAAATTAAATGTTGCTCAAATAATTGGATTTGTTTCTGAAGGGGTAGGAAACATTGTGGGAAATGGAGAAAATGCTGGTTACCAGCATTTTTTCCTCTTTCCACAATTTTTTCAAAAGTTATTTCCCAGAGACATTAAAACTTGTCATTGTGTGGTAAAGAGTTACGGTAACTCATTTAAATACCAAACAACAAAATTTTGGACTGGACCAAATTGAAAGCACTTGCAGATGACAAATTAAATGTAGCGCAAATGATGA
Source organism: Tridacna gigas (assembly GCA_945859785.2). Lineage (NCBI taxonomy): Eukaryota > Metazoa > Mollusca > Bivalvia > Cardiida > Cardiidae > Tridacna > Tridacna gigas. The sequence continues at coordinate 44,019,821 of OX244036.2, forward strand.
TTTCTGTCTTTGATAGGGTAGAAAACATTGTGGGAAAAGGAGAAAATGCTGGTTACCAAAATGCTATTTTACAGTCTAATTTCCTAGGGGTGTTAAAACTTGTCATTGTGTGGTAAAGAGTTAAACAGACAATTGTGATCAACTTTAAACTTTGTTACGCTTGTGCAATGTTATAATACCGGTATATGGACAAGTGTCAGTTACAGAAAGAAATAATCATACATTTCCAAAGCGTTAAAGTTTCAATCAGAGAAAAGGCTGCGTAACATGGGAAATCAACAATTTGGGTCTGCCTAAAACTGCAGAACAACAAACGGACATTTTTATGAGAGTTAAGACCAGGACAATAAGGGAAAATTAAACATGTGATTGTGATCATTTTTGAACTTTTGTTGTACTTTTGCAATATTATAATATACTATCATTAACTCCTTACCACACAACAAAAATATAGAGTTGTCTAAATTGAAAGCATTGGCAGACACGGATTAAAATGTGGTTCAAATGATGGAACTTGTCTTTAGGAGGGTAGAAAACACAGCAGGAAATGGAGAAAATGCTGGTTACCAGCATTTTCTCCTTTTCTACAAAATGTTTTCAAAAGGCTTCTTCCTTAGGGTTGTTAAAACTTGGGATTGTGTAGTATAAAAGGGTTAATGTCACTGACAGGAAGGGATTATTACAAATTTTGTTTTGTTTTGAAGTTTATTGTGTACGTGCAGTATTACAATAGTGTCAGTTAATCCTTTACCACACAATCCCGACTTTTAACGACTCTGAGAAAGAAGCCTTTTGAAAACATTGTGGGAAAAGGAGAAAATGCTGCTAACCAGCATTTTCTCCTTTTCCCACAAAGATTTCTACCCATCCCATAACCAATTTCAATTTTTAAGTCGCATTTAATTTGCCATCTGCAAATGCTTTCAATTTGGACTAGTCTAAAATTTTTTCGTTTGGTAAAGAGTTAATAAAGGAATATAGTAATATTTCACGACGATAAGTCTTTGGACTTGCTTCACCAAGTTTATGTTAATTGGGGGAAAAGGTTGCATTCATATTACTCAATTACTGTGGAATTGTGCATGGAATTGTTTCACTAAACATGGAAAATGCAAATTTGGTGAGTAATTATTTCAGTTCTTTCAAATTAACCCTTTACCACGCAGTCCCAGCTTTTAATGGCCCTGAGGAAGAAGCCTTTTGGAAACATCGTGTGAAAAGAAGGAAATGCTTTTTCCCACAATGTTTTCTACCCTTTCAAAGACAAATTCCATTATGTGAGCCACATTTAAATTGTCGTCTGCAAAGTCTTTATTTTTCTTATGTGGCAAAGAGTTAACTAATGAATGATGCAGGCTGATTTTAGATGGATGAAATTTTGTAAATGTAACACATACAAGAAATTGTAAACCCATTACCACATAATCAAGAGTTTTGATGACCCAGAGGAAAAGACCTATTGAAAGCAATGTGGTAACTAGCATTTTCTCCGTTTCCCACAATGTTTTTAGGGAATTCAAAGACAAAGCACACCATTTGAGTTATGTTTGAATTGTCCTCTGCAAATTCTTTCAATTTGGGCAAGTCATTAATTTTGTCATTTGGTAAAGGATTAATGGAAAGGGAAAAAGTGAAAGAAAGGAAAATAACTGTTCTGAAGCTGTCTGATCTTGAATCTTTAAATTACAGTTATAAACTCTATACCAAAGGACAAAATCATACACTTGTCCAATTTGAAAGCATTTGTAGACAACAAAATTAAATGTGTCTAAATTTGTTTTCAAGAGCTTTCTTCCCCAAGTTTGTCTAACTCTTTACCAAATGAAAAAATTTTGGACTCGTCCAAATTGAAAGCATTTGCAGATGACAAAATAGACCTGACTTAAACATTGAAATTTGTTTATGTAAAGTTAGAAAACATTGTTTGAAAAAGAGAAAATGCTGGATACCAGCACTCTCTCCTTTTTCTTACAATGTTTTCAAAAGGCTTTTTTGCCAGGGTCGTTAAGAGTCAGGAGTGTGAGGTACAGGCTTAAAACATAGGATCTTTTAGTATAGGGGTTGAAGAAAAGGGTCTAGTGATGACCAAACGAACTCTTGAGGTACACTGCAAGCCATATTTCCAGGAGTTCAAACAAACTTCAAAACTTTCTTGTCTCCTTATTTCTTATTTCCTTTGCTAAGTAAATTATGAAGTGTATAACAGCCACATCATATGCGGCTCTCTTTTAGGTCAGCTGAGGACGAAGTGCTCAAGGTGAGCTTTTGTGATCGTGCTGTGTCAATCATCCGCCATGCGGCATCCGTCGTGCAGGCATCAACAATTACCTTGTGTGCACTCTAGAGGCCACATTTTCAGTCAGACACTCATACTCGTGGGTCAGAGTTGTTTGTCTTGATCATATCTCAGACAATTTCGAAATTGGGTCATGTCGGGCCAAAATTTAGGAAAACCTTGTGAGGCCACATTTTTAGTCGAATACTCATCGAACTGGGTCAGAATTTTTTTCTTGATTAACTCTCAAACAGGTTTGAAATTGGGTCATGTTGGGTAAAAAAGTAGGTCTCCAGATCAAATTTTAGAAAAACCTGTGTGCACTCTAGATGCCACATTTTCAGTCTAATATTTATAAAACTTGGTCAAAATGTTTGTCTTGGACAAGTTTGAAACTGGGTCATGTTGGGTCAAAAAATAGGTCCCTGGAACAAATCTTAGAAAAACATTGCATGCACTCTAGAGGCCACATTTTCAGGGAAAAAAACTCATGAAACTTTGAATGTTTGTCTTGGTGTTTCTGACAAGCTTGAAATTGGGTAATATCTGGTCAAAAAAAAAAAGGTCTCTCTAACAAATCTTAGAAAAACCTTGTGTGCACTCCAGAGGCCACAATTTCAGTCCAATACTCATGAAACTTGGTCAGAATGTTTGTCTTGATGAGATATAGGACAAGTTTGAAATTGGGTCATGTCACTTCAAAAAGTAGGTCACCAGGTCAAATTTTAGAAATACATTGTGCACTCTAGAGGCCACATTTTCAGTCCAATACCCATGTTCGGAATGTTTGTTTTGATGATATCTAGAACATGTTTGAAACTGGGTCATATCAGTTCAAAAAGGTAGGTCGCTGGGACAAATCTTTGAAAAGCCTTGTGTGCACTCTAGAGGCCATATTTTCAGCTGGAAACTCATAAAACTTAGTCAGAATGTTTGTCTCAGGATGACACCTAGCACAAGTTCAAAATTAGGTCATGTCAGGTCAAAAAGTAAGTTACTCGGCCATATTTCTGACAAGTTAAAAAATTTCATGCGTTTTACATCATTACAACAAGGATCTCCTCAGTTTTATCAAACCTAGATGACTTTACTCAGGTTTGCGCTTTAGGGCCAATGGCCCCTCTTGTTTGAACTTTGAGACTGGGCATCTAATTGGTTTAGATGGTTATCCAACAAACTTTTCTACAGTAGATTATCATTGTGAATCATGGCTGGCAATCATTTCTTTACTTTTGTAGGAAAAAAGAGGGTGGAAAAATTATTTAATGGTACAGAAAACATTGTGAATTTTGAAGGAGAAATAACTTGTATTAGCAATAGCTTTTTTTTCTACAATGATTTCTAAAGTTTACAATCTCAGGTGTAAACAAGTTCTATTTGTGCACTTGTTAAGATCAGTGGTCGTATTTTCCCACCATGTTTTTCAAAGCTTTCTTCATCAGGAATCTAAAAAGTTGTATTTTTACATGAATGTGTGGATTAAGATCAGAATACAGTTTTGTGCATTCTGCTTTTTGCTCTCCAGAAAAGCCACTCATAATTAGCATTCTGGGAGTCAGCACATAAGAGATTGGTCTGGACAAAGGTCATCTCTCATTCACTTCTGAACTATTGGCAAGTTTTGGATATATTAATTGGTCAGATATTTCGTGTGCTGGTCAAAGGTTCAACATAGGTCAAAACTGACCAGAACAGGTAAGAAGAGGATGGGTTAGACTAAACAGAATGTTGACCTCGGGTCTTGTAGGGCATGGAGTAACTACATGTACTCTTGTTTTCTCACACTAGGATTTTTTTTAACCCCTTAACTCTTTACCAAACGACAAAATTTTAGACTTGTCCAAATTGAAAGCATTTGCAGATGGCAAATTAAATCTGACTTAAGAATTGAAATTTGCTATGGGACAGGTAGAAAATAGTGTGGGTAAAGGAGAAAATGCTGTTTACCAGCATTTTCTCCTTTTCCTATAATGTTTTCAGAAGGCTTCCTTTTTAGGGTCGTTAAAAGTCGAGATTGTGTGGTAAAGAGTTAAAAGCATTAAATAATTTTCAATCTAGAAATAGACATTTTCAATTAAGGAATAAGACCCATATAATTACATTTTTAAGGTTGCTCATTTCTAGAATCCTCCAGCAAAGGTGACGGTAGAGATCAAAGATCAGACTGAATATATTGTGAAGTCTGATCTTGATCTACCGAGGACTTAACTCTTTACAAGACGGCAAAATTTTAGCCATGTTCAAATTGAAAGCACTTGCAGACGACAATTTCATTGTGGCTAAAATTATTGGTAGAAAAAATTGTGGGAAAAGGAAAAATGCTGGTTTCCAGCATTTTCTCCTTTTCCCACAATGTTTTCAAAAGGCTTCTTACCAAGGGTTGTTAAAAGGCGGCATTGTGCAGTAAAGGGTTAAAGGCAACTATAGCTGTGAAATGCGCTTAAGTTTAACTCTTTACCAAACGACAAAATTTTATACCAGTCCAAATTGAAAGCATTTGCAGACGACAAAATAAATGTGACTCAAAAATTGAAATTTGTTTTGGAATGGTTAGAAAACATTGTGGGAAAAGGAGAAAATGCTGGTTACCAGCATTTTCTCCTTTTCCCACAATGTTTTCGAAAGCTTCTTCTTGTTAAAACCAGTGGGTTGTGTGGTAAAGAGTTAAGGGTTAAATCTTTCCTTACCATAGGCCGCACACAAAGCTTTTGTTGAAAGTCAGTGTTGGTCAAGATAAGACTGCATAGAACATGAACTCTGATCTTTGATCTACACTGCCCCCTACTTCTTTTGATTAAGACAAAACTGTCTCTTCATGGTGAAGCCAAATTGTACATATACGTATGAGCCATGCTCTGTGAAAAGTGAGCTTAATGCATCTGCGAAAAGTATCGACCCAGGTCAGCCTGTGCAGTCGTCGCAGGCTGACCAGTCCTGGGCCGAAAGTTTTTGCTATTGGTCAATTTTCTATGTGTCAAAGGACTATTCTACCTCATGATTCAGGTGGTTGTTCAAAAAAGTGGCTGTTATGGATCCACAATTATGTGATTGCTTGCTTGGTATCATGCATCACAGAGATGCATTAAGTCCCCTTTTCACAGAGCATGGCTCATATATTTGTAGCCATTGAAAAAGTGAAATTTATTTGGATGAGAAAAACAACATAAATAAGCAGTCAATTACAGTGAAATCGATTATGCAAGTAAAATCAAAGCGTTGAAAGCTCTGGTGTGGCATTTGTCAAGGGAGCCATTGTGTGGAATTAATGATTTGACAAAAAAAATGAAATATTGTCCAATATTCCCTTAAAAGTCAATTATTTTGATCTGTAAATATTCATGCACAATCCAATTTAGAGTAGCACAAAATCATTATGGGAGAAACAAGCCCAGGGACAAACAAGCTCAAGACGAAGTGGTTTTGGGACATTTCCACCATCGATGGCCTGATAAATTGTATTTTAATACGCCACTTTCAATTTCATATCTCAGTGCTATCGAAACATTTATTTATCCAAGAAAATTTGAGTTTAATTAGGTTTATTTCTTTGGTTTTGCACATGATTTTCGAAATGCCATATTGAACTCATAGTGGCAATGTCTTCGACAAATGCCGCAAAAAGTGTTTGACCAAAAACAATGATAAGATTTATCAATTAGTTTTGAATATAGATTATTGAAAGCTCACTTCAAACCTCATTTATTATTGGTCCTTCTTTAGGAAGAGCACTTTTGAAAACAATGTGGAAAAAAAAGAAAATGCTGCTTAGCAGCATTTTCTCCTTTTCCCACAATGTTTTCTACCCTTTGATTTTCTTTCTTAAGATTTTGTTTCCTGGTTAATCCTATACCAGACAACAAAAATTTAGAGTAGTCCAAATTGAAAGCCTTTGAAAGCAACAAATTGAATGTAACTCAGATGATGTGATTTGTTAACATGGTGGGAAAAAGGATAAAATGCTGGGTACCAGCATTAACATTGTGGAGAAAAAGGATAACATGCTGGGTACCAGCACTTTCTCCTTTTCCCACAATGTTCTCAAAAGGCCTCCTTCACCAGGGTTGTTAAAACTCGGACCATGTAGGATTAAGGGTCAGATGCTCTATTACTGTGTCATGTAGCAACTAAATACTGAAAACCAAAGACCATCTGATTTTGAGGGCTCACTCTATGACATTGATATCCCATTACAATCATAACTGTATGGTTGATATAATGATTTCCGAAAGTAGCACTGTTTTCTGGTATGGGGACAGAATGTTGGCTTGCACATGTTTTGGATTCATTGATTGTATGGTTTTAACTCTTTACCACACAATCTAGAGTTTTAATGACCCTGAGAAAGGCTTTTGAAAACATTGTGGGAAAAGGAGAAAATGCTGTTGACCACCAGTTTCTCCTTTTCCCAAAATGTTTTCTACCCTTCTCAAAACAAATTTCAGTTTTTCACGCACCTTTATTTTGTCATCTGCAAATGCTTTCAATTTGGACTGGTCTTTAATTCTGTGGTTTTGGAAAGAATTGATGCAGTTTTCAGCATTATTTCAGTTATGTTTCAGCAGCTAGTGCACCTATCCATGCTTTCCTGGAGTTTCTTTTTACCAGTGCTTGGTGAAATATTCTTCCCAAGCCACTGGCTGCTTTCCCACATAACCATTGTCGAAACAACAATCAGTGGTGAAAGAGGAATGACTTCTGTTCTGCATGATGGCATCATTAAACCTTGGAGAGAAATTGGTAGAGCTGGGGGTTTGACTAGCATTAGCCAGGTTTCAACTCCTGTGTATTATTGACAGTGGTACTAGGCTTGGGAAGTTTGCACTTGTATGAGACTGTGTCTGTAATATTTTTTTTCTATTCTTTCAGGAAACTTGGACTTAATGTTTGATGAGTTCTGTCGAGGAAGGGGCACCAACAAGCCAAAGCTCCACTCCTGTGGGCCCAACAGGGGCCAGACCCGTGATTGTGATGGACGGGTCTACAATACCTGATAATTTAGTGCACATTCTGGCTCCTTCAGGTCAGTAACTTTTTAACCCTTTACCACACAATCCCGGGTTTAAAGAACCCAGAGAAGGAAGCCTTCTGAAAACCTTGTGGGAAAAGGAGAAAACGCTGGTAACCAGCATTTTCTCCTTTTCCCACAAGGTTTTCTACCCTTTCAAAAACAAATTCCATTATTTGAGCCACATTGAAGTTGTAGTGTGCAAATGCTGTCATCTTAGACAAGTCTATATTTTTGTTATGTGGTAAAGAGTTAACTGTTTACCACACAATCCTGACTTATAACGACCCTGAGAAAGAAGCATTTTAAAAAACACTGAGGGAAAAGGAGAAAATGCTGGCAGCCAGCATTTTCTCCTTTTTCCACAATGTTTTCAACCCTTCCCAAAACAAATTTCAATTTTTCAGTCACATTTATTATGTTGTCTGCAACTGCTTTTCAATTTGGACTAGTCCAAAATTTTGTTGTTTGGTAAAGGGTTAACCTCCTACAGAGAAAGGTTTTCATGTTGGACCAGGCTACCTTGAAAATTTATGTGGCAAATAAGAAATTGCTTTAAACACCAATAATGGGCTCCTTTTCCTACAGTGTTTTCCGTCCTATCAAATACAAGTTCCATCCTTTAACCCTTTCCCAAACGATTTGCATGCAACAATTTAAATGTGACTCAATTAACCCTTTTCCAAACAAGCCCTGGTTTTATGCCTGTCTGCAGTACAAGTCTTTTGAAAACACTGTGGGAAAAGGAGAAATTGCTCGTAACGAGCAATTTCTCCTTTTCCCACAGTGTTTTCTACCCTTTTTGAGATCTTTCTGCCATTTTCATCAAATTTAAAATTGTCGTCTGCAAACTCTTTCAATTTGGACCAGTTCAAAATTTGTCGTCTGGTAAAGGGTTAAAGGAGAAAATGCTGGTTACCATCATTTTCTCCTTTTCCCAAATCATTTTCAAAAGCCTTCACCCTCAGTCAGGATTGTGGGGTAAAGGAGAAAATGCTGATCACCAGCATTTTCTCCTTTTTCCACTTTGTTTTTAAAGGCCTTCTCCCATAGTGTCGTTAAAAGACAGGATTGTGTGGTTAAGGTGAAAATGTTGGTTAACATTAATTTCTCCTTTTCCCACAATGTTTTCAAAAGATTTCTTCCGCAATGTCGTTTAAAGACAGGTTTGTTTTGTAAAAGTGAAAATGCTAGTTACCAGCATTTTCTTATTTTCCCACAATGGATTCAAAAGCCTTCTTCCTCAGGGTCATTAATTAACGTTTTACCGAACGACAATGTTTTAGGCTCGACCAGACTGAAAGCAATTGCAGACAACAAATCAAATATTGCTTAAATGGTGATTTGATGGGGTAGAAAACATTGTGGGAAAAGAAGAAAATACTGGTAACCAGCACTTTTTTCTTTTCCCATAATTCCTCAGCATCGTTAAAAGTGGGTATTGTGTGGTAAAGGATTAAAAGACAAGATTGTGTGATTAGGGCTTAACCTTTTACCACACAATTCTGAGTTTTAATGATCCCAGGGAGGAAGGCATTTGAAAGCATTTTGGGAAAAGGAAAAATTACTTGTAACAAGCAATTTCTACTTTTCCCACAATAATATTTACTCATTGAAAAGCAAAAACCCTCTTTTGAGCCATATTTGAAATGTCTTCTGCAAATGCTTTCAATATGGAGGAGTCTGATATTTTGTTGTTCCTTAACCCTTTACAATCCCGACTTTTAATGACCCTGGAAAAGAAGCCTTTTGAAAACATTGTGGGAAAAGGAGAAAATGCTGGTAACCAGCATTTTCTCCTTTTCCCACAATGTTTTCTACCCGTCTCAAAACAAATTTCAAATTTTCAGTCACATTTATTTTGTCGTCTGCAAATGCTTTCAATTTGGAATAGCCTAAAATTTTGTCGTTTGGTAAAGAGTTAAAGAGTAAGTATTCAAGAATTATCTCCCTTTGAATGAAGACAATTTTGTACATAAAATGCTTATTTGGAGATTTTTCTGTGTAAAAGTATGGTTTGGTTGATTTCGAGGAAAACTGTGAGGTATTGTCATAGCCCTATTTTTATCTGTGTCATTTTCGCCTTGCAAAATTTGACTTTTTTGATATGTTTATCATCAGAAGGGATTTTTTTCTTCTAAAAGGAAGTTATATTTAAAGTCGTGATTTGTTAGCTATTAATAGGTAACTCTCAAAATATTTTCCCTGAAAACCCCAACCTTTTTTCAATATCTCTGCCATTACTGAAGATATTTACTCCAAACTCAGAAAATTTAACTCTATGCCACACAATCCGGAGTTTTAATGACTCTGAAAGAGAAGGCTTTTGAAAACATTGTGGGAAAAGGAGAAAATGATGGTAACCAGCATTTTCTCCTTTTTCCCACAATGTTTGCTACCCTATCCAATACATAAACCAGCATTAAAGTTTCATTTAAATTGTCATCTGCAAATGCTTTCAATTTGGTCCAGTCTAGAATTTTGTTGGACACAAACATACCTTATATACTATAGCAACTGTAGCCAAGCACTGGCCACAGCAAGGGATGTTATGACAGTTCTAGTTTCAAAATCACATGATGCTCCTATCCATTATTGTTCTCAGAGGAGCATTTATTTTGTTTCTGTGAAATAGCGGAGCCCCAGTAGTTCAGTCTGTAGCATACAAGAGTTGAGAACAGGAGGTTGACGGTTTGATCCCCGGCTTGGCTAATTTCTATCCGAGGATTGGTGATAGTCATTGCGACAGGATTCATTCCTCTCTCACTGTTGACCATTGTTATGATGATGGTTATGTGGGAAAGCAGCCAGTGGCTTTGAAAGAATTTTGTGTGGAGTTCTGGTAAAAGAAACTCTAGGAAAGCATGGATAGGTGCACTGGCTGCCACATTATAACTGAAATTTTGTTGAAAACAGCCTTAAACGCCATATAATCAAACAATCAATCAATCCTCTGAAATAAGCTGGAATTGAACCTAATGAAATCATTTAAAGATGATATAAAGCATTGTTTGATTTTGTCAATTCCAGGTATACAGGTACCCAGTGGATCCACGAGTGGAACCGCCCTCGGACTTACACCCAATATACAGACTATTACCATACCAGCCACCAACCTTACATTGCCTGTGTCTATAGCAGCTGTAAGTGTTTGATTGGTCCTTGCACTGTATCCATTCTAAATCCCATTCTTTTACTAATTCTAGTTTTAGAAAGCACCACAATTGTGTTACTTTCTAAATCAGGAATTAGACTTTGAACACAATTTAGAATAATGGTGAGTGTGGACCCTGCACTTTCTATCTAAGAAAACACGATTTCTAATTTGCTATACCATATTTGGTAAACCTACTTTCTCAGGGTTGTTAAATGTCGGGATTGTGTGGTAAAGGGTTAAATGACTGATAAAGCCTTTCCGAGCAATACCCTGTTTTAATGTCCCCTGGGAAGAATGCTTGTAAAAACATTGTGGGTAAAGGACAAAATGCTGGTAACCAGGCTTTTGTAATGAGTCTAAAATTTTATTGGTCTGGTTAAAGGGTTTATCATATAAATAGCTATTTACTGTAATACCATTCTCTCCTACAGATGCCTACAACATCTACAGCTACCAACGGTGGAACCCCCCTTGTTGTCTCAGCGGAACTTGCAAATAGACTTAAGACAGAGCTGAGTGGGCAGCAAGTATTACAGATACCTACTGGGTCTTTGACATCACTAAACTCTGGAGAGTGGAAGGTATGCAAGTTGAAGGTCAGTAACTGTTGGCGACACATAGTGGCCTTTCAGTTTCTGTGTTGTTTTATCAGTGTTCATTCTAGAATGCGCCCATGCACCATGGGCATGTATTTTTCATCTGTGGTGCACCGGAAATCTTACCTTAGGTCCAAACCAGTGCATGTTTTGTGTTTGTTTTAATTTGATAATGAGAACTTATTCTCAAGTTCACACTAATTGAAGAATCATGTGCAGCCAACATATGACCAGTGAATTGTTATGAGGGCTCTTATTGGTTATTTCTGTGGGTGTGTCAGACATATCATCCAATCAAAAAAGGCATACAAGACTTGAAAACTTAATAAAACCCCATGTTGCTTCCATCATACAGCAGACGTCTTAGCCAATATTTTTTATACATTTTTGGGCCCAAATAATAAAAAAAAATAATGTCAAGATAACACTGACAATCAAATTCTTTTAATTATAAGCAAGACGTTGCTGGGAGCAAAACCAGTGACAGGTAGAAATTTATCCATAATTCAGCCAGTATACTAGAGATTATTTCATTGCTGTCATTAGATAGTTCTAACTAAATGCAAAGTATACAGTATTTTGTGCTTCAAGCACAAAAGACAGATATGCTAATTGAAGCTTACACAATTTCTAACATGCACACATGTGAAGCATTCAGAGGAAAAAGGTCATTAGGGCAATAGGGGTAGAAAAATTCACATTTTGTTGCAAGGATAAAAATCAAAATCCATTGATTAAGGTAGTTTTCCCTTGGCCCAATAAATTTCTCTAACCCCCCCCCCCCCCCCCCCCCCCCCCTTTCTGATGAGGGGGCCAGTCAGCCCTATAGATTTGATTTGTAGAATGAACCCTGTTTATTGCAAGAGGTATTTCAGAAAGTCAAAGGGAGCATTTAATTAACGCTTTACCATACAATTCCGATTTTTAAGGATCTTGAGAAAAAGGCCTTTTGAAAACACTGTCAGAAAAGGAGAAAATGCTGGTAACCAGCATTTTCTCCTTTTCCAACAATTTTTTCTACCCTTTCAAAAACAAATTTCAATTTTTGGGTCATATTTATTTTGTCATCTGGAAATACTTTCAAATTGGACGAGCCTTAAATTTTGTTGTTTGGTAAAGAGTCTTTAAAAGTCTTAATGGAGCAATCCTATGTTAACCTGTTATCATACAACAAAATACAAGACTTGTCCAAATTGAAAGCAATTGTAGCTGACAAATTAAATATGGCTTTAAAAGATGGAATTTGTCTTTGACAGGGTAGAAAACATGGTGTGAAAAGAAGAAAATGCTGGTTACCAGCATTTTCTTCTTTTCCCACCATGTTTTCAGAAGCCTTTTGTTCTCAGGGCCAATAAAACTCAGAACTGTTTAGTAAAGAGTTAAAGGACCCTGAAGACCCTTAAAAGAGGCTTTGTGGGAGATAGTGGTGTCAGGGTATAGTGGTGGCCTGTCACATCGAAGGTTCTGGGTTCCATTCATGTGATGAGTGGGGTCAACTACCCACAACACTGAAAGTGATTAATATATGTTATAGATGGAAAAGAAATATATGAGCCATGCTCCTGCAAAAGGGGGTCTAATGCATCTCCGTGATGCATGATACTAAGAAAGCCATCACATAATTGGGGATCCATGAAATCCAGTTTGTCTAACAGACAGGTGACTTATGTGGTAGACTGGTACTTTGACTAGCAGGAAATTGATCAGTATCAAAGAGTATCGACCCAGGTCAGCCTGTATGGAGCATGCAGGCTGACCTTGACAATACTTTTTGTATATGCATTAAACCTTCTTTTCACAGAGCATGGCTTATATGTTTAAACTAAAAGAGGCTTTGGAAAACATTGCAAGGTTTTTCACACGTTCTGATACAAGTCTAACTGCAAACTCAAAAAGCATTTGCAGACAACAAATTCATTGTGGCATAATTAGAGAAAACTGTATTTGAAAGGGTAGAAAACATTGTGGAAAAAGGAGAAAATGCTTTATACCAGCAATTTCTAGTTTTCCCACAACATTCACAAAAGCCGTCTTCCTGGGGGTTGTTAAAACTCGGGATTGTGTGGTAAAGGGTTAATGAGTTAACTAGCTAACAAATTTTCAGTCTTGGTGAAATGGCCAAATGGCAAAGGGAAATAATCTTGGCATTGTTGGTCTATTGCTCTGGAATTCAACCTTTTCACAAACAAAGCTCTGTTTAACTCTTCAACACACAGTCCTGACTTTTAACGACCCTGAGAAAGCTTTTGAGAACATAGTGGGAAAAGGAGAAAATACTGGTAACCAGCATTTTCTCCATTTCCTTCAATGTCTTGTACTCTTTTCAAAACTAAATTCAATTTTTGAGTCACATTTATGTTGTTGTCTACAAATGTTCTGAATTTGGACAGGTCTAAAATTATGTGTCTGGTAAAGAGTTAACAGATTACGAGACAATAGAGTGACTTTTCGGAATTGAAGACATTTGCAAATAATAAATGTGATTGAAATGATGAATTCTGTACGTAAAGAGTAGAAAACATTATGGTTAGAAAAAGCTGGTTACAAGCATTTTCCTTTTCAGAAACCTTCTACTACAGGGTGGTTAACTTCCAGGATTGTTACCTAAAATGTTAAACAAGCCTAAGGAAGGTTTTCGAAAAAACATTTTGGGAAAGGAAAAAAATACTGGTAACCAACATTTTCTCCTTTTCCCACATTGTTTTTGATCCTTTAACCATTTTCCAAACAATACCGAGTTTTCACGACCCTGGGGAAGAGTCCTTTTGAAAACATTGTGGGAAAAGGAGAAAAGTTTGGTTACCAGCATTTTCTCCTTTTCCCACAATCTTTTCTACCCTGTTAAAGAACTTGAGTTCATTTGTACCACTTTCAAATTTGTTGTATGCATTATGCTCTCAATTTGGAAGGGTCTAAAATTTGACATTTGGAAAGGGTTAAAAGATAGATTCCACTACAAAAGCCACATTCAGTGTGTCATCAGCAAATGCTAATTGCTTTCATTATGGACAAGTCTTAAATTTTGTTGTGTGGTGAAGAGGTCAGTTATGGCCCGCAGGCCAAGGGGTGAAAAGCCAAAGAGTTTTTCTTTCAAATCTCAAGGATTTACAACATGCCCAAAGACTAGAGAGACTCAGAGAGGAGCAGCTAAATGCCCAGAGAGAGAAACTCAACATTGCAGCAGCAAAACAGCATTTTGAGGTCAAATTCGAGCCCTGCCTGGTGTGCGGTGACAGAGCTTCAGGTAAGGCTGTTAGAACTAAATCCATTCAACTTCTTACCAAACAACAAAATTTTAGACTTGTCCAGATCGGAAGCTTTTGCAGATGACAAAATAAATGGGACTCAGAAATTGAAATTTGCTTTAGAAAGGGTAGAAAACATTGTTGGAAAAAGAGAAAATGCTGGTTACCAACATTTTCTCCTTTTCTCCCATTATTTTCAAAAGCTATCTTTCTGAGGGTTGTTAAAAGTCGGGATTGTATGTTAAAGGGTTAACCCTATAACTATTTACTACATAATTCAGCTTGTTAATAACCCCATGTAAGAAGGCTTTTGAAAACTGTGGAAAAAGGAGAAATGCTGGTAACCAGCAGATTCTCTTTTTTCCCCCAATGTTTTCTACCTTTCCCAAAACAATTGTCAATTTTTGGGTCACATGTATTTTGTCGTCTGCAGATGCTTTCACTTGGTCTAAAGTTTGGTAAAGAGTAAACAAATGATCAGGTGTTTTAATCCTTTCCCAAACAACAAATTTTAGACTTTAAATTTAAAACATCTGCAGACGACAAATTCAAAATTGGTACAAATGACCTTAAGGTCTCTGATAGGGTAGAAAACATTGTGGGAAAAGGAGAAAATGCTGGTTACCAGCATTTTCTCCTTTTCTCACAACGTTTCCAAAAGCCTTCTTTCCTGGGGTCGTAAAAAGCAGGGATTGTTTGGTAAAGGGTTAATCATCAGCCCTAATGAAGGAAACATTAAAAAAAAAAAAAAGAAAATGTTTGTAACTAGCCAATAAACAACAAAATCTGAAATTTGTCGACATTGAAAGCATTTTCAGACAACGTATAAAATTGGTGGCCAAATGATGGGATTTGTCCTTGAATAGGTGAAAAAAAACATTGTGGTAAAAAGAGAAGTGTAGGTGCAATATTAATTCATTATTCTGTATTGCATTTGATCTCGAAATTTTAAGAATTCTAAATTTCAAAATAACACAGTTCCTGATTAGCTAAACCAAATGGTGTAGCCAATCAAAAATTGTATTACATTCCATTTTTGAATTCATAGTGAGACAAGAATTAAGACTGTTTGTGAATATGTACCCTAATCCAAGATTTGACTGCATATTTTGTGCTGTCTGATCTTAAACTACATTGGTCCTGAAGCCAGCTACAGTTCCCATAAGCATATCTGCATATTGAAAATCTTAAGTGTATATTTCTGATTCAGGTCGCCATTATGGAGCTGTGAGCTGTGAAGGTTGTAAAGGTTTTTTCAAGAGAAGTATAAGAAAACAGTTGGGGTACCAGTGTCGGGGTGCCAAAGATTGTCCTGTTACCAAACCCCACAGAAACAGATGTCAGTATTGTCGACTGCAGAAGTGCTTACAGATAGGAATGAGATCTGAATGTGAGTGAATTTGGTTTGTCCTGACCTAATGCCATGTAAGAAAAAAAGTAGTTCCAGACTTTTATCATTGTTTTACAACTAGTGCTGTATAAAATTTTGAACATGCCTTTTTTAAACTGGTGCAGTATACATGCTATGAAGTGATAGAGTGTAAATGATAAATTTCTTAATTCTATACCAAACAACAAAAATGTAGACTGGCCTAAATTGAAAGCATTTGCAGACGACAATTTTGATGTGAATTAAATGATGTCAATTGTCTTTGATAGGGTAGAAAACATTGTGGGAAAAGGAGAAAATGCTGGTTACCAGCATTTTCTCCTTTTCCCACAATGTTTTCAAAAGGCTTCTTCCTCAGGGTCGTTAAAACTTGGGACTGTGTGGTAAAGGGTTAAAAAACAAGAAACAGCCCCTTTTCCTTGAAAGTTTTAGGTTCTGTTGAAGATGATCTTTTTCGACCTTTCTGTTGCTTGTCCTACATGTGATTTGTGAAAGAAATCAGTGGAAAACATTCATATTTCATGTGAACAATACTCTGTGAGAAGGGGGCTTACTGTATCTGCAAAAAGTATCGACTCAGGTCAGCTTGTGCAATCCGCGCAGGATGACCTGGGCCGGAAATTTCTGCTGCTGGTCAGTTTTCTGCAAGTCCAAGGACCAGGTTACATCAAGATTCGGTCGGTTGTTAGACAAAATGGACTTCATGGATCCATGATCATGTAACGACTTGCTTGGTAGCATATATCACGGATATGCATTTAGCCTCCTTTTTCCAGAGCATGGCTCATTTTTTTTTTTTTTTTGTCAGATGTTTTTAGTGTGGAAACTCTTAAACCTTTACCACACAGTCCCGACTTTTAACGACGCTGAGAAAGAAAGATTTTGAAGACATTGTGGGAAAAGGAAAAAATGCTGGTATCCAGCGTTTTATCCTTTTCCCACAATGTTTTCTACCCTTCCCAAATCAAATTTCTATTTTTGAGTCACATTTATTTTGTCGTCTGCAAATGCTTTCAATTTGGACTAGTCTAAATATCCTGGTGTGGTAAAGAGTAATAGATACATTTAGCGTTACAGGTCCTACAAATTAAGCTCTATGCATATTACTTCCCTTTCAGCTGTACAACAGGAAAGAAAACCTGCAGATAAAGAAAAAGTTTCCCCAATGGTTGCTACTTCAACCAACAAGATATACATAAGAAAAGACATTAACAGTCCTTCAACAGCTATTCCCATGTTCAGCCCAAAGGTGACTATTGATTCTGATTTTTCAAGTGCCCTTTGATATTTTGCATGCTGAGTTTTCAGTACGTCACAAATCAGTTTAAAGCTTTAACAACATAATTGCCTTTGTAGTGTAGATCAAGATAAGGCTGCACAGAGTGTGCAGTCTGGTCTTTTATCTACACTGTCTGTTGTGCTGAACTGGATTGACAAATCAACCTTGAAACCACAATTATTTGAGTTTTTTTGTCTTACGAGCTTATTCAGTGCTATTACCTTTTACCAAACAATCTAATGTTTTAAAAACATAGAGGAGAAAGGCTTGTGAAAACATTGGGGAAAAAGGAGAAAATACTGGTATCCAGAATTTTCTCCTTTTCCCATATTGCTTTCCAGCATTTTAAAGACAAATTCAATCATTGCAGCAACATTCAATTTGTTGTCTGCAAATGCTTCAATTTGGACCAGTCTAAAAGTTTGTTTTTTAATTAAGACTTAGTTTGACCCTTTACCACACAATGCTGACTTTTAACGACCCTGAAGAAAATGCCTTTTAAAAACACTGTGGGTTTTTAAAACATTAGATTGCTTGGTAAAGGGTTACAGCGCTGAATAAGCTCAAAAGAAATTTTCAGTCTAGAAAAAAATCTCAAATAATTGTGGGTTCAAGGTTAATTTGTCTATCGAGTTTCAGGACTTACCAGCATTTTCCCCTTTTTCCACAGTGTTTTTAAAAGGCATTTTCTTCAGGGACGTTAAGAAGTCGGGATTATATGGTAAAGGGTTAAGAGTTAAAAGTGAATACCTCGGGCAGCATACCCAACTGTCTGTGCTGTTCCTATTTTCCCTTATCAAGTTCCAGTGTACAGTGAACTTGGGTTTTAGCCATATTTAGAGGATAAAAAACAGCCTCATTTTAGAATGTTATTTGACTCCGTACCAAACAACCTGGTGTTTTGGTGACCCTGACAAAAAAAAGCTTTGAAAAACATTGTGGGAAAAGAAGAAAATGCTGGTAACTAGCATTTTCTCCTTTTCCCACTATGTTTTCTACCTTTTCTAAGATAAATCTTATCATTTTAGCCATATATAATTTTTTGTCTGCCAATGCTTTGAAACTGAACCAGTCTAAAGTTGTGTTATTGTTAAAGAATTAACCCTTAAAGCCCTGGAACAGACTAAAGTTGTTTTTGCAGACAGTGTAGATCAAGATCAGACTGCACAAAACATGCGGTCTGATCTTTGATCTACTCTGTCTGCTACTGTTTATATATTCTAGCAGAAACAACCTTGAAATAGCTATATTTCAGAATGTTTTTCCTTGTTAAACAGGTCCAAATCATTTTTTTAGCCTTCTAAGGGTTAATCTAATAGGAGTGTCTGAAATACATACTATTCCAGTATACATTCAGTTAGAATTAAGTGTATAGAAATAACACTTCACCAAACATTCCCATGTTTTAATGATCCTGATGAAACAAGCTTTTAAAAATATTGCAGGAAAAGGAGAAAAAGCTGGTTACTATCATCTTCTCCTTTATCCACAATGTTTTCTTCCCTTTTGCACAATAAATTTCCCAATTTGAGTCAATTTAATTTTTAGTCTGCTAATGCTTTGAACTTGGACTAGTACAAAATTTTGTCATTTGATAAGGAGTTATTGTCCAAAAGTGGGAGAAAAACTAACACAAATTGATTGAATCAGAGGCCTTTTTCATAATTTATCCTATGAAATGTATTGAAATATGTACATCAAAGTAGACTATTCCCCACAATGTTTTCAAACAGTATTAAAAACTTTATTAAATGAAATTCTTATTTGTTCAATTATCAATTATCATTTCACCAAACAACAAAATTTTAGACTATACCAAACTGAAAGCACAGTGACTAAAGCAATGGGATTGGTCTCTGAAAGGAGAGAAGTCATTGTAAAAAAGGGAGAAAATGCTAGTTACCAGTGGATGAAATACTGCATTGTTTTTTAGTATAGGGTTAAGAACACCATTTATTGTTGTACATCATTTCTAATAGTTTGTGCCTAACTGTTAGGCACCTTCTGAAACTGGTACATTGCAGGGAGGGGACGGGCAGGCAGTAAACTTGCTTGCTAACTTACAGGAGAGATTAGTCCAAACAGATCAAGGTCCCATTGTCCTTAGTACACCTACTTCATCAAATACAGGTAAGTGTTTGGGTTTTGGGTTTAACCCTTAGGCTGCTAAGAATGACTCAGTAACCTTTTGCGGACAGTGTAGATCAAGATCAGACTGCACAGAACATGCAGTGATAAGGAGATATCTTTCCCCCAAAAATACCTTTGAAATAGCAAATTTTTTGTTTTACTATCAGCTTGAAAGTTTCATTTAACCCTTTCCCAAACAAGCCCTGGTTTTCATGTGTCTGCAGTACAAGTCTTTTGAAAACACTGTGAGAAAAGGAGAAATTGCTCGTAACGAGCAATTTCTCCTTTTCCCACAGTGTTTTCTACCCTTTTGGAGCACTTTCTGTCATTTTCATCAAATTTAAAATTGTTGTCTGCAAACTCTTTCAATTTGGACCAGTCTAAAATTCATTGTTTGGGAAAGGGTTAACTTATCTAGCAGGATAATGGTTAATAGTACAGACCCTTATTCAGAGACCACCCAAGGGAATTGAGAAAATTTGTCTCTTAAAACAGGTGCTCTATTCCTGTAAGTTTAGGCCTTTACCACATACTAAGTTTCGAAAGTTTTTGAAAACATTTTTGGAAAAGGAGGAAATGTTGTTAGCGTTTTCTCCTTTTCCCACAATGTTTCCAAAAGGTCTCTACCTCAGGGTAAAGGGTTAAAGGATAATATGTAGAGGAATCAACAATACCTTTTGTGAATCATTTTACAAAAATTGTTGGAAAAAGGACAATTACCCCTTTACCACACAGTCTGGAATTTTAACAGTCCTAATAGAAAAGGCCTTTGAAAACATTGTTGGAAAAGGAGAAAGTGCCGATAACCAGCATTTCTCCTTTCCCTACATTTTTTAGCTCACCTAAGCACAAGGTGCTCAAGGTGAGCTGTTATGATCGTGCTCTATCCATTGTATGTCGTCTGTTGTGTTTTCGTCAACAATTACCATGTGTGCTCTGTAGAGGCCACATTTTCAGTCCAATACTCATGAAAGTTTGTCAGAATGTTTGTCTTGATGACATCAAGGACAAGTTCAAAATTGTGTAAGGTCAGGTCAAAAAGTAGGTCATTAACACTCTTGTGTTTTACATTGTCACAACCAGGATCTCTTAAACTTTTTCAATTCTATATGACTTTACTCAGGTGAGCACTTTAGGGCCAGTTGCCCTCTTGTGTATCTTTTCAAAGACAGGTCTCTTCATTTGAGCCGATTTTACTGCTTGTCTGCAAATGCTTTCAATTTGGACAGTCACAAGTTTTGTTAGCTCATCTGAGCACGAAGTGCTCAGGATGAACTATTGTGATCACTCACCGTCCGTCGGCGTCCGTCGTCCGTCCGTCCGTCTGTCGTCCGTCTGTCCACATTTTTTTGTTTACACTCTAGCATCTACAAATATTAACCAATCAGCACCAAACTTGGTCAAAATGTATATGACCATAAGATCTCGGATGAGTTCAATTATGGGTGTAATCGGATCAGAACGACTGGAGTTATTTGCCCTTGAATTAGAAAAATTGCCATATTTGACTTTGTTTACACTCTAGCATCTACAAATATTAACCAATCAGCACCAAACTTGGTCAAAATGTATATGATCATAAGATCTCGGATGAGTTTGATTATGGGTCTAATCGGACCAGAATGACTGGAGTTATTTGCCCTTGAATTAGAAAAATTGCTATATTTGACTTTGTTTACACTCTAGCATCGACAAATTTAAACCAATCAGCACCAAACTTGGTCAAAATGTATATGACCATAAGATCTCGGATGAGTTCGATTATGGGTCTAATCGGACAAGAATGACTGGAGTTATTTGCCCTTGAATTAGAAAAATTGCTATATTTGACTTTGTTTACACTCTAGCATCTACAAGTATTAACCAATCGGCACTTAACTTGGTCTAAATATATATGACCATAAGATCTTGGATGAGTTCGATTATGTGTCTAATCGGACCAGAATGACTGGAGTTATTTGCCCTTGAATTAGAAAAATTACTACGTTTGACTTTGTTTACACTCTAGCATCTACAAATTTAAACCAATCAGCACCAAACTTGGTCAAAATATATATGACTGTAAGGTCTCGAATGAGTTTAATTGTAGGTCTAATAGGACCAGTTATTGCTGTGTCATGGAAAAAGGGGGCTTGACATATATTTTCATTGTGGACCAATATCTCTTTAACTACAGGGCAAAATGTCATGAAACTTCATCTTTTTATTCTTTATTGCAAGCCACAGACAATAGTTATTTGTTTTTATTTCATGAAATGCCATGTCATGAAAAAAGGGGGCTAAGTGTTTAATTTCGTCATGGACCAATGACCATCTGTTTGTCCATCTTTCAGAATAGATATCTTCTAAAATCCTTGACAAAAACTAATAGAAATTCATACAGGTGTTCCTAATGATGTCTGCTGATATTTATTGGTTTTTTTTGCCTTTTTGATATCAAATACTGTCTCATAGGAAAAGGGGGCTTCATGTATATTTCTGTTAAGGAGCAATATACATGTATCTTCAACTCAAAATCCTGGACAAAAATTTTTGAAACTTCATATATGTGTTCCTTATGATAGTCTGCCAATATCATTAGTTTAGCTTTTTTGATTAAATGTCGTGTCATGGAAAAAGGGGGCTTCACATATAATTTCATTATGGATTAATATCTCTTTAACTACAGGACAAAATTTTATGAAACTTCATCTTTATGTTGTTTATCACAAGCCACAGACAATGGTTAGGCCTATTTGTTAGCTCACCTGAGCATGAAGTGCTGGATGAGGTATTGTGATTCGTCGTTGTCCAGCGTCCGTCTTTCCACAATTCCTTTAAATATCTTCTCCTCCTAAACCAATCATGTTGAAACTTGACAGGCATATTCCTTGGTTGAAGTTCTACCAAAGTTGTTAAAAGAATTGAATTAACCCTTTAACTCCAGGGGTCACAATTTTGGGCAAAATTGTATATAGAGCAAACTTTAAAAATGTTTTTGTCTGAAACTAGAAGGCCTAGAGCTTTGATATTTGGTATGGACTTCTACCAATTTTGTTCAAATGATGCCCCTGGGTCAAAAAAGGACATAAAGGTATACAGAATGAACTTTAAAAGTCTTGTTCTATTTAACCCTTTACCACACAATCCCAAGTTTTAACGCCTGTGAGAAATAAGGCTCTTGAAAATATTGTGGGAAAAAGAGGAAATACTTGTAACCAGCATGTTTTCCTTTTTCCACAATGTTTTCCACCCAACCAAAATCAAATTTAAATTTTTGAGTCACATTTATTTTGTTGTCAGCAAATGGTTTGAATTTGGACAAGTCTTAACTCTTTAAGCGCCTTTCACTACCATAGTTGCCTTTGTGTCTAGTGTAGATCAAGATCTGACTGCGCAAAATGTGCAGTCTGATCATTGATCTATGCTGTCTGCTTTGTTGAAACACTGCAGACAAAAGGCACCCACGCAGTTGTTATCATCTTGGACTCATTCTGGAATGAAAATGGCCTTTGGGTTTAAGGATTAAATTTTGTTGTTTGTTAATGATTTGAGCCAAGCCTGTTAGCTCATTACCTACAGGGCTAGCTATGCAGGGATGTCAAGTTTAAATCTCAGTTGGGCCAAGCACTCGGGTAACCAGGATTTTTTTAACTTTTTCCACAATGTTCTCTACCCATCCCAAATCTAAGTTCATTTTCTGAGACAAATTTATTTTGTTGTCTGCAAATGCTTTGAATTATAGACCAGTCTAAAATTTTTGTTTGGTAAAGAGATAAAGATAGACCAAGTAATATGCATTTCAAGACTGTGTTGTAGGCAATACTATCTTGCAGAATATAAGGCATATATATCCAAGATCCAACTGCAGTCTGATCTTTATCTATACTGTCTGATAAAACATCCTGTCTTGCGTACCCCTAGCCTTGGTTCCCACCTGATCATTTTTTCCTTTTATCTATTCAGGATGGACGGATGCAGTTTAAATTTGACATGAAGCCCCCTTTTTCCATGACACAGCAATAAATTCCAGAACCCTGACAATATGCGCTAGGTCACTTGATGTGTGAAAATTTCATCCAAATCTGTTGAGATATGTCCAGTAATTAAAGGGATTATTGGTGAAAAATGAAATATAACATGAAGACCCCTTTTTCCATGATGCAGCTATAAATTGCAGAACCTTGACAATATGCGCTAGGTCACATGATGAGAAACATTCTGTGAAAACTTTTGAAAACATTGTGGGAAAAGGAAAAAATGCTGGTAACCAGCATTTTCTCCTTTTTCCCCACAAAGTTTTCTACCCTATCAAAGAAATATTGTGTCACTTGAGCCAGTATGAAATTGTTTTTAAATGCTTTCAATTTGGACAGATTAAAATTTTGCCATGTGATAAAGGGTTAAAAGTACAATGCAACTTTTTGTCACACACCAAAAGGCCTAGGGCTTTGTTATTATTCCTTCAAAACTCTGTTCTGGAGGTATATAGGAGTCAGCTTGTCGGTCCATCCATCCATCCATCCATCAGTCTTTCTGTAGCATTTTCTTGTCAGAGCTAGTTCTCAACAACTACAGGACAGATTTCATTCAAACTTTAGAGAGACTCGGTGCCAAGCAAGAATGTGCATATTATATTTTGGTGACGGTTCATTGAATTTTTACAAAGTCATTTTCCTTTGATGAAATTTCTTGTTCTCCCTATTTTTCAAAAACTATTGGACAAATATCATTCAAACTTCTCACAAATATTTATATAACTGGGTTTGGTTAAGAAAGATTATCTTCTTGTCTAAACCAAGAAGACCTAGAGCTTTGGCCTTGCACTTCGATATTTGGTATTTATCTTCATTGTAGACCTTTACTGCTTGGTACTCAGGTGAGCGATATAGGACCATCATGGTCCTCTTGTTTATTGGTTAAGAGAGTTTCTCATGAAATGATTTGATGTTAATTTCAGATCTGAGTACTCTGGCCAATGTAGTCACGACACTTGCACTGATGGGAAAACCTGAGAGTGACCAGCAGCCTCCAGTGATCAACGGAAATCAAAGTACTGAAGATGTGAACCAGTCAGTGGCCAAGGCATTTGATACACTTGCTAAAGCTGTACAACATGCAGACAGTGTTAGTCATGTATGTAGGACTTTAGAAACCTTGCTACAGTTTCTTTCTATTGCCATATCAATGCATGGTGCAGTAACACCTGTCTAATGGCCACCTTTCTTAACTTAGACTGGTCCAAATTGAAAGCATTTGCAGACGACAAAATTAATATGACTCAAATATTTAAATTGTTTTGGGGAGGGTAGAAAACATTGTGGGAAAAGGAGAAAATGCTGCCTTTTCCCACAATGTTTTCAATAGGCCTCTTTCTCATGGTTCTGAAAATCTGGGATTGTATTGTAAAGGATCAATTCTTTTATTATCAACTTCTGATATTCAACTTCTTTTGGAGGCCAGAATTTAGTTTTCCATTGCTATTGATTATGATTTTGGTCATGGTTAATTATCAGGTTGCAGACAGTGTAGATCAAAGATTGGACTGCAAAAGCTTCTTTGATCTTCATCAGCAATGATAGAGTAGTGTAAGTGACCTGTATAAGCATGCAGGACTTGAAAATAGGGGGTTGCTGGTTCAGATCCGCAGCTCAGCGGATTTCTTTCCAAGGATAGATGATAGTCATCGTCACAGGATTTGTTCCACTCTCACCGATGATCATGATTATGTGGGAAAGCAGCCAGTGGCTTGGGAAGAATATTGTGCTAAGCACTGGTAAAGGAAACTCCAGGAAAGCATGGATCACTGAACTGGCTGCTATTATATAACTGAAATAATGTTGAAAAGGGTGCTAAACACCATAGTATTACAATCAATTAAGCTCACAGAAAAGGCAAATACCGTATGGTGAAAGGTATCTGTATTTACCCTTGACCACACAATCCTGAGATTTAAATTTAAAGGCCACACAAGAAAGAAGGCTCTTGAAAACATTGTCACAATTTGTGGCAGCATTTTCTCCTTTTTTACAATTTTTTATACCCTACCAGCATTTTGCCCCTGTTTTCAAAAGATTTTTTTGTCAGGTTTGTTAAAAATTGGGACTGTGTGGAAGGTGGTTAATTTTTACTGATACCCATGTCTGTTTCAGGAGAACAATACATCTGGAGATCATTCTAGTATAGATATGGACCAGTCTACTACAAGTGATGATAACAATATGGTGATAGATATAGAAGGTCTGTAGATAAATCCTTCCACCAGTTAAATATTTATCCTTTGTCAATAAATCACAAGTTTTAATGATCCTGAGGAAGAGGCCTTTCGAAAACATTTTTGGAAAAGGAGAAAATGCTGGTTACCAGCATTTTCTCCTTTTCCAAAAATGTTTTCTAATCTGTCAGAGATCTTCAGTTCATTTTGTACTACTTTTTGATTGTCGCTTGTGGATGCTTTCAATTTGGAAGACTATGAAATATGTTGTTTGGAAGAGTTTTAAGTCTCTACCATACTATGAATTTCTAGACTTGTCCAAATTGAAAGTAAGTGCAGATGACTAATTACACATGCTTCAGATGGTGGTATTTGTCTTTGAATGGATAGAAAAGATGGAAAGAGGAGAAAATGCTGGTTACCAGCATTTTATCCTTTTTGCACTATGTTTCAAAAGCTTTATTCCTCCAGGGTGGTTCAAAAACATGAGTTACATATAAATCATTATGGTCAGGATCTATTAGCTGAGATACCTGCCCACAAAACCAACAAATGTTAGTATTCAACAAATATGTATTGTTTTACAGTGATATACCGAGCCCGCAGGATAGCTCATTTGGTAGCGTACAGGCCTTCAGAACTGGATATTGCTGGTTTGATCCCCAGCTTGGCCAATTTCTTTCCAAGGATTGGTGATAGCCATTGCCACAGGATTCATTCCTCTCTCACCGCTGTCCATTGTTTTGACGATGGTTATGTTGGAAAGCAGCCAGTGGCTTGAAATTTTGTGTGTAGTACTGGTAAAAGAAACTCCAGGAAAGCATGGATAGGTGCACTGGCCGCCACGATGTAACTGAACTAATGTTGAAAACGGCATTAAACACCATGCAAACAAACAAACAAATACAGTAATATGATTTTGCAGTTATCAAGACTTTCCAATATATTCTCTTTGTATAACGATTTGATAATATGTGTTTCATATCCATTTGTCACCAATTATTTCTTAGTCGATTTTGATTTCTCCAGTATACTGAGAAATAAAATTTGCCGTGGACAGCTTAGAAAACATCCCCATAAAGTGGAGATGATTGATGTGAATAAATTAATGTTTTAATTCATGAATATGTATGAGAACATAATGGCAGTGAACTTTTTATGAAACAACAAAATTTTGGAATTGTCCAAATTTAAAGCATTTTCAGACGTCAACATAACTGTGAATAAGAAATTAAAATTTGTTTGTGGTAGGGTAGAAAACATTATGGAAAGAGAAAATGCTGATTAAAAGCATTTTCTCCTTTTCCAATAATGTTTTTTTCTCCTATGGGCACATGTTCACAAGTAATTTACATCATGATTGGTCAGGTACTACTAGGTGGGTTATAGGCCTTTTCGTTTGAGCCATGGTCTGGTAAAAGAGGGTTTACCCCTTTACCAAACGATAAAATTTTAGATTGGTCCAAATTGAAAGCATTTGCAGACGACATTAAAAGTGGCCCAAATGATGAAATTTGTCATTTATAGGTTAGAAAACATTGTAGGAAAAGGAGAAAATGCTGGTTACCAGCATTTTCTCCTTTTCTCACAATGTTTTCAAAAGGCCTCTTTCTCAGGGTCGTTAAAAGTCGGGATTGTGTGGTAAAGGGTTAATGCATATCCATGATGTATAATACCAATTGAATCATCACATAATTATGGATCCATAAAATCCATTTCTTTTAATATCCAGCTAAATCCAGAGGTAAAATGGTCCTTGGACATGTTAAAAACCCACAAATGGCAAAAATGTTTTGACCTATGTCATTGTGTGAGGACTGCGCAGGCTGACATGGGTCGATACTTTTTTCAAAAGTCCCCTTTCCACTGAGCATGACTCATTTATTTTCTTGATCTAGTGACAAGGCACCCAGCAAGGGTATTCATCTGCCTGCAACAGTTCTACAAGTGAAGGGAGATACTGGGCATAATGAGCAACTTCATCTTTTGTCACAAGTTTTGGAAAAGTAATCTACTTTGTGGCAAAAAAGTCTAAATGCAATCTAAACTCTTTTTCATCTCTGTTTTTTAGGTCCAGTATTAGCTCGACAGAATTTTGTGTTCAGTTTAACTACCCCTTCTCCCATGCCTGCCTTTTTGAATGTTCATTTCATCTGTGAAAGTGCCTCACGATTGTTATTTTTGTCCATGCATTGGACACGCTCAATTGCAGCTTTTTCTTTACTCAGGTAAGCCTCTGTCATAGCATTTTTAAAAAAGGTAGTCTTGCCAACAAATTTTTGTACTGTTGACACAACCGTATATAATGAGCTATGCTTTGTCAAACAACCCACTGGATCATCATGAGGTAGACTGGTCCTTGGATATCTAGAAAATTTACCAAAAGCACAAAGTTTTGACACAGGTCAGCTTGCGCAGACTGTGAAGGGTTCTAATGCATCTCTATGATGCATTTTGCCAAGCAAGTCATAATTGAAGTATGGATCCATAAAATCTATTTTGTCGAACAACCAACTGAATTATGAAGTAGACTGGTCCTTTGAGATGCAGAAAATTAACCAATAGCAAAGAGGTTCTACCCAGGTGACTCCACAGACTGCATAGGCTGACCAGGAATTATACTTTTGCAGATTCATTAAACCCACTTTTCACAGAGCATCACTCATTTATTTAGCAGTACTAGAGTTAGAATTTTACCAAGCAATCCTGTGTTTAAATGACCCAGTAGAAAAAGACTTCGAAGAAAACATTTTGGGAAAAGACAAAAATGCTGGTGACCAGCAGTTTACCTCTTTCCCACAATGCCTTTCCAAGACAAATCCAGTCATTTTAGCCACATTGGATGTCTGCCAAAGTTTTCAAATTAGACAAGTTTAAAATTATACCATTGGGTAATGCCTGGACTTTGTTTTTCAGTCAGGATGTTCAAACAGTGCTAGTACGTAACTGCTGGAGTGGGTTGTTTACACTGGGCCTGGCTCAATGTGCAGAGACCATGTCATTATCGACCATGTTGATGGCAATCCTAAATCATCTTCAATCAACAATTGAAACAGGTAAAGCTTATGTTATGTTTTTCCTCCTGAGTGAAGTAAGAAATTGTCCCTGTGAAATTAAGTAGAGATATGACAAAATTCTGGACTCATCCAAATTTAACTCTTTACCAAACGACACAATTTTAGCCTGGTCCAAATTTAAAGCATTTACTGATGACAAAATATATGCGACCCAAAAATTCAACTTTGTTTTTGGAAGGGTAGAAAACAATGTTGGAAAAGGAGAAAACACTGGTCACTGGGATTGTGTGGTAAAGGGTTAAGGCATTTGCAGACAACCAAACAGAGGTAACTCAAATGATGAGATTTGCATTTAAGAGGGTAGAAAACATCGTTGAAAAAGAAGAAAATGCTGGTTAACAGCATTTTCTTTTTTTTTCACAATGTTTTCAAAAGCCTTCTTCCACAACTTGGAATTGTTTAACCAGCACTTTCTCCTTTTTCCACAATGTTTTCAAAAGCCTTGTTCCTCAACTAGGTATTTTTTGATGAAAGATTAATGGAAGAAAGAGGTGTATTTCCATGGAAGTGAGCAGCTTCCTTTGTATAGTTTACCTTTTTCTGTTACTTTTCTCCAATATAATTGCTTGATGTTTTCTTATTCAATGTCAAAATCCATAATCAGAATTTCAGTCTTTACCCTTGTATCTAGACACTGGTAAAATAGTTCTTTCATTTGTTACTGAAGTATTTTAGTGTCTTTGATCATCTAACATTGGGAGATAGGCTGAGAGTGAGTATGCAGCACATTCTCAACTCCTTTGCCAAACGCAGATTTATAGGCGAGTCCAATTGAAAGCATTTGCAGATGACAAATATATGTGACCCAAAAATTGCAGTTTGTTTTTGGAAGTGTGGAAAACATTGTGGAAAAAGTAGAAAATGCTGGTGGCCAGTATTTTGTCCTTTTCTCACGATGTTTTCATATGCCTTCTTTCTTGGGGTTGATAAAACTGGGAATTGTTTGGTAAAAGGTTAAACTGCAAATGGTAATATGTTAGTGTAATGATTTTTATTTCTATTTCACAGACAAAACTTTGGGAGACAGGGTGAGATCAGTGATAGAACACATTTTAAAACTACAAAGTTACATCCAGAAAATGCAGTCTTTACAAGTTGACAATCAAGAATATTCATACTTAAAAGCACTGCTACTTTTCTCACCAGGTAAAACAATTTTGATTTTGTTAATTAATGAGCTGTTTTTGAAGAAAACATTGAGATGTTATCATAGCCCTGTTGGTGTCATGGTCATTGATCAAATATTTTGACATTTTCTCATGTCTTTGTTTACTGAAGATATTTAAGGCAAACTCGGGCTACTTGTTAACTATTAAAAGGGGAATCCAAACGAGAAGGAAGATAACCACAATACACAGTTATGCCCCTTTTTGTACTTAGACTTTGTCCACTGAAAAACCACTGGCAGTTGAGGGTGTTGTGCACTTGTTTCTAGTTCCACTTCCCAAAAGCTGGTTTTCACTTACGTGACTGTAGTTTGCATTGTCCAACGTCCATCTTTCTCTCAGATATTTCTTGTTTACATGATAGAGTTTGCAGGTAAGGGAAGATTCATTTTAAACTTTGAATTTTTTTTTTGTAACATCAAGAGCTTGAATCCTTTCAAAGGTAGAGGATACAGATACAGAAAAAGGAGCTATTTGAAGTTATAATTTTATGAGAGATGCTTATTTGATAACATTGTAAGTTTTGGTCTTACTCATTTGATACTTACGTAGGGATTTGTGTGATTGATGGCTTGTCAAGAAAGTGGAGGGAAATTTGAAATGAATTCATCGACTCTTTACCAAAGGACAATATTTTTAGACTTCTTCAAATTGAAAGCATTTGCAGATAACTGAATAAATGTGACTCAAAAATTGAAATTAATTTTTGATAGGTTAGAAAACATTGTGGAAAAGGGAGAAAATGTGGGTTACCAGCATTTTCTCCTTTTCCCATGATGTTTTCAAAAGGCTCTTTCCTCAAGGTTGTTAGAAGTCAGGATTGTGTGGATAAGGGTTGAATGGCTTTTCTTACTATGCAATAAAACCAATAGTTAAGAGTTAAGACATAATTTTCCTGAACTTACAGGTATTTTTCATTACAAGAAACACTAGAATCATGCAGAATTTGATTGCAAGATTGATAAAAAAAAAATTACAGTATCTAGGGAATTAAACTTTTGAATTAAGAGCTGTAAAGGTTAAACTTTTGAATTCAGAGCTGTAAAGGTTAATGATTATGATAATAAAAGGTTTAAGGATATTTGAGAAAATCTAGTCATTGTAGTAAAGTGAAAGATTATTAAATTTTTTGCTTGGAGAACAAAAAAAAAAAAAAAAATTAGAGAATTGAGTCTGGAAGACATTTGTTTCAACTGCAGTGCTGGATTTGGCAGAATATCACATTAAATGTCAGACAGTGTTTATCCAGAATAAGAATGTACATTCTATACCATCTGGGCCCATATTTATTTACCAACCATTCTAAAAAGTATTGTTAGTAGAATTCTCAAGTATTTTTTAACTTGCAAAATAACACAATTTCTGATTGGCTAAGCCAAATGGTTTAGCTAATCAGGAATTGCGATACTCTCAAAATTCAGAATAGAACTTATAATGCAATTCAAAATGGTTGATGAATAAAGGCCCTGGTCTTGATCGACTATGTCCACAAAAGCAACTTATGTATTGCTTTGCACTCTGAGAAATGATTAGCAAATCACAATTGACAGACAAAAGTCAATGATGTTTACAATTCCATTTTCAGATAATCCGTCACTACCCAGCATGCCTCTCATTGAAAAGTTTCAAGAACGAGTTCAGAGAGAGCTGCAGCAGTATCTACAGGAATCTCATCCTGATAGTCCCGACAGATTGGCGAAACTGTTACTACGGTTACCACCATTACAGTCACTTCAGGCTAACATTATGGAAGAACTGTTTTTTGCGGGACTTATTGGTAATGTTCAAATTGACAGTATTATTCCTTACATCCTGCGTATGGAATCTGCAGAGTATAATTCTCAAATGGCAAGTCAAGGATTGCAGACGACAGTCAGCTTATCGACACTGTCAGAGTCGACGAGTATATACGGAGCTACAGGAAGTCAGAATGCCCAGTCGTTGTTTCTTAATCCACAGATGGTTGTTACTCAGTCTGAGATGGCTACAGAT
This sequence comes from Tridacna gigas, assembly GCA_945859785.2. Lineage (NCBI taxonomy): Eukaryota > Metazoa > Mollusca > Bivalvia > Cardiida > Cardiidae > Tridacna > Tridacna gigas. The sequence continues at coordinate 44,051,326 of OX244036.2, forward strand.
TCTATGGGAAGCTGAAATAATCAGTTATTACTTTGTTGTTAACCCTTTACCATACAAAAAAATGTTAGACTTGTCCAAATTGAAAGCACTTGCAGACAACAAAATAAATCTTACTCAAAATCTGACATTTTTTCGTGCTAGGGTCAAAAACATTGTGGGGAAAGGAGAAAATGCTGGTTACTAGATGATGGAATTTGTCATTGAAAGGCTAGAAAATATTGTGGGAAATATGGAAAATGTCAGCATTTTTCTTCTATCACAGAGTGTTTTTAAAACCAGGTTTTCTTAAGGTAATAATCAACAGAGATTGTTTTGTAAAAGGTTTTAAGACCATCCTAGTAGACAAATATTTTTTTGACTCCTTGAACAAATTTGCACACTGTAGATCCAAGATCAGACTGCAGATCTTTGGAGGTTGATCTTGATTCTCACTATCAACATGTTCTTGACAGTCAGACTGCAGATCTTTGGAGGTTGATCTTGATTCTCACTGTCAACATGTTCTTGACATTCATACTATTAACTTCGTACATCCTGTTTAACCCATTACAACATGATCACGAGTTTTAACGACAATGGGAAATTAGACTGTTGAAAACATTTTGGGAAAAGGAGAAAATGCATTTCTCCTTTCCCCACACTTTTTTCTAACCTTTCAGAAACAAATCCAATCATTTGAGCCATCCTTAATTAGTTATCTGCAAATGTTTTGAATTTGGACCAGTCTAAAATATTGTCATGTGGTATAGAGTTAAGCTTGCTACAGCTGAGTGAATGTTGATACTTAAATATTATTTTTGACTGATCAAAAGATATATTAGTGTTTTTGTGTGTGTGTGAATTCCATGTTGTAAAATTGATGATAGTAAACAATGATTTCTCCCGTTTCTTGCATAAAATGTTAAGATAGGGAGATAAACTTTGTATAGCATATGAAATCTTTTTCATCTTTCATAGGTGACTGGCTTGAACAGGAATAAATTCTAATACTGCATCACTGGCAAAGTCGATTTTATATTACTGCAGTAGGAAAGTATTTTGGGAAAAGGAGCAATTGTTTGTTACAAGCACTTGCTTCTTTCCTCAAAATGTTTTCTGTAGAAAAACTTATTTTCCGTTCTATTACTCTTTACTTCATAGTCTTGAGTTTTGAGGACTCTGAAATAGAAGGCTTTTGAAAACATTGCGGGAAAGGGAGAAAATGCTGGTATCAGTTTTTTCTCCTTTTCCACAATGTTTTTCTACACTATTGAGGTCAGAAATCTTCATATTAGCTACATTTGATTTGTCGTCTGCAAATGCTTTCAATTTGGTAAAATCTAAAATCTTGCTGCTTGGTAAAGAGGTTAACTCTTTACCAAATGACAAAATTTTAAACTAGTCCAAATTGAAAGGAATTGCAGACAACAAAATAAATACAACTGAAAAATTGAAAATTGTTTTGGGAAGGGTAGAAAACATTGTGGGAAAAGGAGAAAATGCTGGTTACCAGCATTTTCTCCTTTTCCCACAATGTGTTTAAAAGGCTTCTTTCTCAGGGTCGTTAAAAGTCAGGACTTTGTGGTAAAGGGTTAATTGAAGTTAATATTCAACTTATTTTTTTAAACTGAGAAAATGGCAGCAGCTGAGCCAAGCCCTGGAACCTGCATTCCATGCTCTTATCATTATTTGTTTTTACTATCTGCAGTTTCGGTTGAAGTAATAGTAGCTTGTTTTTATATAGAAATATTTGAGCTGCACTCTGGCAAAAGGGGGTTTAATGCAACTCTGCAAAGCATGATATCAAGTAATTCATCATTATGGATTCATAGAATCCATTTTGTCTAATTAAATTAAGACTGGCAACTGAATTATGAGGAAGAATGGTCCTTTGACATTTGGAAAATTTACAAACGGCAAAAAGTTATGACCCATGTTAGCCTGTACGAACTGCGCAGGCTGACATGGGTTGATACTTTTTGCAGATGTGTTAAACCCATTTTTCACAGAGCATGGTTCATATTGTGTTCTGAATGATACAAAACTGTGAAAAAAGGAGAAATTACTTGGTACAAGCAATTGCTCCTTTTCTCACACTGTTTTTATTAAGTGTGTACCTTATGAAATAATGAAGCCCTATTAGTAAGAAACAGTTGAAATATAATATTAATGAGCCATGCTCTGTGAAAAGGGGGCTTAATGCATCTGTGAAAAGTATCAACCCCTGTCAGCCTGCACAGTCCGCGCAGGCTGACCTGGGCCGAAACTTTTGCTATTTTTCAATTTTCTTTATGCCAAAGGACTAGTCTACCTCATGATTAGGGTAAACAACAATAATTAGACTATCTCAGATTAAAATCATTTTTGACAACAAACTGCTGGTGATTCAGATGTTTGGATTTGTCTTTGAAAGGTTTGAAAACATTGTTGGAAAAGGAGATAATGGTGATTACCAGCATTTTCTCCTGTTGCCACTATTTTCAAATGCTTTCTTTAACAGAGTTGTTAAAAGTCGGGTTTGTGTGGTAAATGGTTAAGCCTAATACTTCTTTCGCCCTCAATAAGAGTTCAAAGATCTCTGAACATATTTGTACTGTACTTAATTAAATTCTAGATCAGCCCATTACCACACAATTCCAGGTTTTGTGAGGAAGAAGCTCTTGGAAAACATTGTGGAAAAAGGAGAAAAATGCTGGTAACCAGCATTTTCTCCTTTTCCCACAATGTTTTCTACTCTATCAAATACTAGTTCCATCATTTGAGTCACACTTAAATTGTCACCTGCAAATGCTTTCAGTTTAGACAAGTTAGCATTTTTGCGGTTTGGTAAATGAGTTAAATGACTAGCCATTAGATTTGCCTTGACTGGCTGTCTCGGCCAGTCAGATTGCTAGTCTTAAAGTTAAGACCTTAGACAATATTTAAAATTGTTGATGAATACAAACATGTCAGAATGGGGTTATAAAGACATTGTCAAACAAAGGTTTTGTTTTTGGGGTGGGGATGGGGGTATTTATAATAGAACTGTGAGGTCTTCTGCTGCTGAAGTTTCCAATCAGTTTGGCTGAAATTTTAAAAGAGCTTTTCTCTGTAGGTACTTGTGCAACTGTCATATTTATTATAATTGGTAAACTGTCACAAGAGTTATGGCCCTTTGGGTCTTTTTCTTAACCCTTTACCACAAAGCCCAGCCTTTTAATGACCCTGAAAGAGAAGGCTTTTGATAACACTGTGGGAAATGAACCAACATTTTCTCCTTTTCTCACATTTTCTACCCTATCATAGACAGAAATCTTCATTTTAGAAACAATTTCTCATCTACAAATGCTTCCAAACTGGTACAAGACTGATCCAGTGACATGGCAACCAAGGGCAGTGGCCTGCAACAGTTTAGCTCTGAAAAGGAATAGGAAAAAATGATAATAATAATGCCTTTGATGTGAACAGTGTTGGTTTATGTTATTACAAGTCAGTTATCTTAATGTGTGCTATGGTTTATAAAACTTACATTATATACAATATGTCTCATTCGCTGTAAAAGGCCTCATATATTAATGCTTGTTTTAACAGTTTTATTTGTTATATAATAGTCATCACTGTACATAATTGTATTCAACCAGGGGCAATATTCAGCAGCCATTCTAAATTCAGGTCTGGATTCCAGGACTAGCAATCTAATTGGCTGAGGCAGAATGGCTTGGCCAATTAGATGACTAGCCTTGGAATTTAGCATTTGGACAATAATTATTTTGAACGGTTGGTGAATACAGGCTCACTGCACTGTGTAATTTGATGAAACAGATTTATTGTTTAATACAATTTCAAATAAACTCAAGGTCAAGTGTTTATAGTCATACATTATTTTAAGTCAAGGTCATGATCTAAGTGGTACAAGTCAAGGTCAAACTGTTGACCTTGTGAATTTCGACCTTGAGTTTCTTTCACAAATTAGTTTCTTAACTTTTCACCACACAATTCCATGTTTTGACCTTGAAGTACAAGGCTTTAGAAAACAATGTGGGAAAGAGAGAATTTTGGCAATCAGCATTTTCTCCCTTTCCACAATGTTTTCAACCAGGTTTTCTACCCTTTTCACTTTGTTTTCCAGACTTTTGAAGACATAACGATTAAGTTGATTTTATTTTTTAAGTTTTTTCATCAGCAAATGACCTTAATTTGGACAAGTCGTAAATTTTGCCATTGGTTAAGATGTAACTTGGGACAGGCAATGTTCAATAAGATGCCTACATTTCAAAACTTAAAACAGTATTCAAAATGGTTGTCAAATGCATGCACATTGCCCTGCTTTATGATTGGTCAGTATTCAATCTTTGATAATATTTTGCCAATCAGATGGGAAAAAGAGCAATGTAACCTTGAACTTTGCTAGGTGTTTGTCTATACTTATTTTGTTTGTTGACCATTTTTCATAGATCTATCTTCAAAATTATGACCATTTGTTATTGCTCATTGTGATTTTATCATTGTTTTCTCTTTATTTGCTTATACTTACATGAATAAAGTACACCTGAATGGAACAAACATCTGTCTTTATTTAATTCACTTATACTTACATTAATAAATAAAGTTGTCTATGAATAAAGCAAAATTTCTTTTATCCCCTTGACCCATAGGCTCCAAAGCTAGACTCAGTGCAGTAATGTAGAAAGTGTGTATCAAGATAAGACAAAACTTGCAGTCTGATCTTTAAGACAAACATTAAAAAAAACTTATGTATACTCTAGAGGCCACATTTTCAATTGATTTGTCAAAAGAATTGGTTAGAATGTTTGTCTTTATGATATCTGGGAACAGGTTTGAAAGTGGGTCACATCAGGTCAAAAAATAGGTCACTGGGACAATTCTCAGTGAAAGCTTGTCATGTTTTGTACTCTGTTCAGGCCATATTTTTTTCCCCCAAAAAAACCTTTGAAATTTGGTCAGAATGTTTGTCTTGGTGATATCTACAATGAATTTGAAAATGGGTCATATTTGGTTAAAAAAGTAGGTCACTGTCACAAATCCTAGAAAAAAGCTTGCGTACACTTTAGAGACCACAATTTTAGTCCAGTATTCATGGAAGTTTGTTAGAATATATCTTGAAAGAGACTGGAAATAGTTTATGTTGGGTCAAAAAGGCTCAGAGGAGCAACTCTGGGTCATCATGGCCCTCTTGTTATTACATGCATTAACTCTTTACCAAACAACAAAATTTTAGACTGGTCCAAATTGAAAGCAGTTGCAGACGACAAAATAAATGTGACTGAAAAATTGAAATTTGTTGTGGGAGAGGTAGAAAACATTGTGGGTATAGGAGAAAATGCTGGTAACCAGCATTTTCTCCTTTTCCCACAATGTTTTCAAAAGGCTTCTTTCTCAGGGTCGTTAAAAGTTGGGATTGTGTGGTAAAGAGTTAACCTTCAACCTGCTAAAAAAATGAAACATTCAAGCCAATAGTAAAACCCAAATTTTGCTATTTAAAAGGAATTTGGAGGGGGGAAGATATCTCCTTGTCGGACAGTGTAGATCCAAGATCAGACTGCACAGAATGTGCAGTCTGATCTTGATCTACACTGACCGCAAAGAGTCTTCGAGTCACACTTAGCTGCCTAAGGTTTAACATTCCATCCTGATCACATGACCTAAGGTGTTTGAATAGATTTTAGTTCTTTTTCCCTCTGCTCCCATCCCATCTGGTGGAATCTGTAAATGAACCTTACATCCAAGTTTTAATGACCCTAAAAGAGAAGGGGCTTTTAAACTCTTTTTAGGAAAAAAAGAAATTGCAGGTAAGCAGCATTTTTTTTTCTTTATCCACACTGTTTTCTACCTTTCCAAAGACGTACAGATTCATTTGTGCCACATTTAATTTGTCATCTGTCCTTGGTTTCAAAATAAACAAGTCTTAAATTTTGTTGTCTGGTAAGGAGCTAATTAAATTATTCCTGTACTCTCTGGATAGAAGTCATGCTGAAAAGATGGAGGCAGACAGCTCAACCCAAAGCACCTTGTCCTCAGTTCAGCTATCATGATAACAAATAAGCCATGCTTTAGTAAAGGAGGGCTTAACCCATTACCTCACAATCCCGAGTTTTAATGACCCTGCGAGAGAAGTCTTTTGAAAACATTGTGGAAAAAGGAGAAAATGCTGGAAACCAGCATTTTCTCTTTTTCCCACAAAGTTTTCCAACCTTTCATAGAAAATTCCAGTCATTTTATCCACATTCTATTTGTTGTCTGCACATGCTTCCAATTTGAACAAGCCTAAGATTTTATTGTTTAGTAAAGAGTTAAAACATATCCATTAACCCTTTCCCAAACAAGCCCTGGTTTTCACGTGTCTGCAGTACAAGTCTTTTGAAAACACCGTGGGAAAAGGAGAAATTGCTCGTCACGAGCAATTTGTCCTTTTCCCACAGTGTTTTCTATCCTTTTTGAGAACTTCCTACCATTTTCATCAAATTTCAAATTGTCACCTGCAAACTCTTTCAATTTGGACCAGTCCAGAATTTGTCGTTTGGGAAAGGGTTAAGCATGACACTAAGCAATTCATCACATGATCCTGGATCCATGAAGTTTATTTTGTCTAGCAACAGACTGAATCATGACGTAAACTAGTCCTTTGACATGCAGAAAATTGACCAGTAGCAAAAAGTTTCCATCCAGGTCAGCCTGCAGATGCAGTAAGCCCCCTTTTGCCAGACTGGGGCTCAAATTGGGAAAGAGCTCTCCAGTAATAAAACATACAAGATACATAGTGGGTATGTATGTCATTCTTTATTAGTGATAGACAACAAAATAGGTTAAAAAACAAGAATTACATCACAAGATGACTATGTGAAATAACTACCTATAGTCACAACATAATGAAAGTCCCAGATTGAAAACTACGCATGATTGCATTGCATGGTGTTTTACACCGTTTTCAACATTATTTCAGTTATATCGCGGCGGCCAGTGCACCTATCCATGCTTTCCTGGAGTTACTTTTACCAGTATTCCACATAATATTCTTTCTAAGCCACTGACTGCTTTCCCACATAACCATTGTCGAAACAATGGCCAGCGGTGAGAGAGGGATGAAGCCTGTTGCAATGACTATCATCAATCCTCAGAAAGAAATTGAGCCGAGGATCGAACCAGCGACCTCCTGTTCTCAAAACTACATAAAATAAAGATACCCACTCTTTCCCAAGCAACAAAATTTAAGAATTGTCCAAATTAAAGGGCTTCTGCTATTTATAGTGCTTGGCAAAAAAGTTCCATGCCCAAGGAAACTTCCACCAAAGAGTCAAAATTTCTTAACAGAGGCAAGACCATCTCATGCTGGTGCTAATAAATGGCTGTAGTTGATTTTTCTTTGAAAATTTTGTGATGAAAAAGGGGCATAGCAGTACTTGTTTCAAAAATATTTTGGGATTACCTCTTCACCAAATGACAGAATTTTAGAATAGTCAATATTGAAAGCATTTGCTGACAGCAAATTGAAGGTGATCAAAATGATGAAATTTGTCTTTGATAGGGTAGAAAACATTGTGGAAAAAGGAGAAAATGCTGGTTACCAGCATTTTCTCTTTTCCCCACAATGTTTTTGAAACCCATCTGAAGTTCCCTTTTAATAGTTAACAATCAGTCATATTTAGAAGTAGATATCTTCAGTAATGCTAAAAGATATCAGAAACTGTCCAATTTTTCAGACACCAACAATGAAGTTCTCAAAAAGGGTAGAAAACACTGTGGGAAAAGGAGAAATTGCTCGGCAGAGCAATTTCTCCTTTTCCCACAGTGTTTTCAAAAGACTTGTACTGCAGACACGTGAAAACCACGGCTTGTTTGGGAAAGGGTTAAAAAAATCAGCCAAGCTTTAAAAACGCAATAAAAAAAAATGATGGCACAAATTTCACAAACAAAAAAAAAATCTAAGCTAATGGAATTCCTTGATCTTTTAACCCTTTACCAAACAGTCCAGAATTTTAAGAAAGAAAGTTTTGAAAAACATCATGAGAAAAGGAGAATATGCTGGTAACCAGCACTTTCCCCTTTTTCCACACAATGTTTTCTATCCTTTCAAAGCCAGATACCATTACTTGAGACACATTGTGTGGTCTGCACATGCTTTTAATTTTGGACGCGTCTAGAATTTTGATGTCCGGTATAGAGTTGGAAAAACATAATATGTTACAAACATAAAACATACAAATGCTCTGGCAAAAGGGGGCTTAGTGCATCTCCGCAATGCATGATACCTATTAAGCGATCGCATAGTTATGGATCCATAATAGCGACTTTTTTTTTTAACAACCAACTTGATCATGAGGTAGACCGGTCCTTTGACATACAGAAAATTGACCAACAAAAATTGACGGATTGCCCAGGATGCCCTGGGTCGATACTGTTCGCATATGCATTAAACCCCCCTTTTTCACAAAGCACAGCTCATATATAGATCTAGATGTATGGCACTGTATAATGGATTCTTTGATATAAAACATTTATGAAACTAAAACTTTACCTGATTTAAATACAAAATATACTTGACCCTTTATCAAAAAACCCTTTACTTTCCAAAGGAGGAAGACATTTTGAAATCATTGTGGAAAATGGAGAAAATGCTGTGATCAGCATTTTTTTCCTTTTTTACGAATGATTTCTATCCTCTCAAAGTTAACCTACATCATTAGTGCATCATTTTATTTGTTGTTTTCAAAATTAATGCTTTGAATTTGGACCAGTCTAAAATTTTGCCAACTGGTAAATAGTTTGAGCAAAACAGAACACATGTTGACTATGGCTCAGCTCAAGTGATCAGCTTTTCTTCAAAAGTGCAAAAAACATTGTTGGCAAAAGGAGAAACTGCTACTTATCAGCATTTCCTATTTTTCCCCTAAAGTTCTCAAAAGTCTTCAGTTTTTTTTTTGGTTGTAAAACCCTTGTACTGTTTGGTTCAGGGTTACAGTGAAATAACCACAAAATATTCAAAAGGGTGATCTTAACATGCATGTGTGCACTCTAGCAGAGCTCTAAATGTTAATGCCTTCCCCATTGGTAAATTTCAGATACCTCTGTGCCAACAATTCTGAAAATTGTTACAAATGAGCTTAAGTTTTCTGATGAGGAAATTGGTAAATTTCAGATACCTCTGTGCCAGCAATTCTGAAAATTGTTACAAATGAGCTTAAGTTTTCTGATGAGGAAGAAAACATTGTGGGAAATAGAGAAAATGCTGGTTACCAGCATTTTCTCCATTTCCCACAATGTATTCATTTCAAAAGCTTTCTTCCTCCAGGTTGTTAGACAATAGGTCTATGTGGTGGAGGGTTAAATTTAGGGCCAAAATATAGATGAAACATACATTTTCTATCTCTTATAGAGACCAAGACATTTCTATCCAATATGGTTGGCTTCTTCCTGGACTGATGCATTTTCTGTTTACCAAACAACAAAATTTTGGACCTGACCAAATTGAAACATTTGCAGATGACAAAATACATGCGGCTCAAGTGATGATTTCTGTCTTTGTTTGGGTAGAAAACATTGTTGGAAAAGGAGAAAATGCTGGTTACCAGTGCACCTATCCATGCTTTCCTGGAGTTTCTTTTACCAGTACTACGCACAATATTCTTTCCAAGCCACTGGCTGCTTTCCCACATAACCATATTCGAAACAATGGTCAGCCATGAGGGAGGAATGAATGCTGTCGCAATGACTATCATCAATCCTTGGAAAGAAATTGGCTGAGCCGGGGATCGAACTAGCGACCTCCTGTTCTCAAGTCCTCTACGCTACCGACTGAGCTATGAGGGCTCAGCTAAAGCTTGTTAAAACTCGGGATTGAGTGGTAAAAGGTTATACCTAATTAAAATTTTCAGTGAAGAAAAAACATCCAAATAACTGCTGTTTTAGGGATGCTTTTGTCCAGAATGTCTCATCACAGAAGACAGCATAGATCAAAGATCAGACAGCATAGATCAAAGATCAGACAGCACATTTTGTGCAGTTTGATCTAGATCTACACTGGCTACAAAAAGCAACAACAGATCTTAAAAGGCACCCAAAAAGCTGATTTTTTACCAAATGATCCTGTCTTTTTATGATCCTGAGGACAATTGTTTTTAAAAACATTGTGGTGAAGTGATAAAATGATAATAACATGCATTTTATGTTCCATTTTGAAAAGAGTTGCAGGTGACAATGTGTTTGTTGCCAAAATGATAGGGTTAAGCTTTGAAAGGTTGGAAAACAGTGTGAAAGAGAAAATTCTGATTAACAGCGTTTTCTCCTTTTCCCAAAAATGCAAATTAAACAGGACTTTTTGGTTAACCCTTGACCACACAATCCTGACTTTTAATGAGCCTGGGGGAAAATAGCTCTTGAAAACATTGTGGAAAAAGGAGAAAATGCTTGTAACCAGCTTTTTTTCCTTTTCCCACAATGTTTTCTACCCTATGAAAGACAAATTTTTTATGTTGAGTAACATGAAACTTGCCATCTGCAAATGTTTTGAATTTTGACAAGTCTGAAATTTCGACTTTTGGTAAAGAATTATCCCGTTACCACATAATCACAAGTTTTAATGACCCTGAAGAATGATGGCTTTTGAAAACATTGCGGGAAAAGGAGAAAATGCAGGTCACCAGCAGATGCTCCTTTTTCCCCACAATGTTTTCTACCCTTTCAAAGATTGAAATCACCACTTTGGTCACATTTAATTTTATGTCTGCAAAATTTTAATGCTTTCAATTTGGACCAGTCTAAAATTTTGTTGTTTGGTAAATAGTTAATTACATAAATCTTTACCACACAATCCACAGTTTTAATGACTCTAAAGAACAAGAGGGCCATGATGGCCCTGGACTCGCTCACCTGAGCCATTTGACCAAGCACAACCAATTTCCAATGTCTTGTGAGATATATGTATTACCAAACAATAAAATTCTAAACTCATCAGTCTGAACCTTCTGCATAAAACAAATAATATGTGGATCAAGCTGTGGGATTGGTCTCTCAAAGGGGTAGAAAACATTGTGAAAATGGGAAAAAATGCTGGATACCAGCATTTTCTCATTTTCAAACTGTTTTCAAAAGGCTTCTTTCTGAGAGTCATTTGTACACTAGGTTTTTCTAAGATTTGACCTAGTGACCTAGTTTTTCAGCCAACGTGACACATTTTCAAACTGGTCCAAGATATCATCAGGACAAACATTCTTACCAAATTTCAAGAGTATTGGACTGAAAATGTGGCCTCAACAGCGTACACAAGGTTTTTCTAAGATCTGACCTAGTGACCTAGATTTTGACCCAACATGACCCATTTTCAAACTCATCCAAGATATTACCAAGGCAAAGATTCTGAGCAACTTTAAAAGAGTATTGAACAAAAAATGTGGCCACAACAGTGTACACATGGTTTTTCTAAGATTTGACCAGGTGACCTAGTTTTTGACCTGACATGACCCATTTTCAAATTCCACTGAGATATCATCGAGACAAACATTCTGACCAACTTTCAAGAGTATTAGACAGAAAATGTGGCTTCTGGAGCTTACACAAGGTTTTTTTTAAGATTTGACCTAGTGACCTAGTTTTTCACCTGACATGACCCATTTTCAAACTAGTCAGAGATATTATCAAGGCAAACATTCTGACTAACTTTCAAGAGTACTGGACAGAAAATACGGCCTCTAGAGCATACACAACGTTTTTCTTAGATTTGACCTGGTGACCTAGTTTTTGACCCAACATGGCACATTTTCGTACTATTTCAAGATATAATTAAGACAAACATTCTGACCATTTTTCAAGAGTATTGGACTGAAAATGTGGCCTCTAGAGCGTACACAAGGTTTTACTAAGATTTGACCTAGTGACCTAGTTTTTGACCCCACATGACCCAATTTTGAACTCGTTTGAGATTTTATCAAGACAAACATTCTGACCAAGTTTCATGAGGATCGGACTGAAAATGTGGCCTCTAGAGCGTACACAAGGTTTTTCTAAGATTTGACCTAGTGACCTAGTTTTCGACCCCACATGACCCAATTTCGAACTCGTCCGAGATTTTATCAAGACAAACATTCTGACCAAATTTCACAAGTATCTGACTCAAAATATGGCATCTAGAGCGTACACAAGGTTTTTCTAAGATTTGACCTAGTGACCTAGTTTTTGACCCCACATGACCCAATTTCGAACTCGTCCGAGATTTTATCAAGACAAACATTCTGACCAAGTTTCATGAGGATTGGACTGAAAATGTGGCCTCTAGAGCGTACACAAGGTTTTACTAAGATTTAATCTAGTGACCTAGTTTTTGACCCCACATGACCCAATTTCGAACTCGTCCGAGATTTTATCAAGACAAACATTCTGACCAAATTTCACAAGTATCTGACCTAAAATGTTGCCTCTAGAGCGTACACAAGGTTTTTCTAAGATTTGACCTAGTGACCTAGTTTTTGACCCCACATGACCCAATTTCGTCCTCGTCCGAGATTTTATCAAGACAAACATTCTGACTAAGTTTCATTAGGATTGGACTGAAAATGTGGCCTCTAGAGCGTACACAAGGTAAAAAGTTGACGACGGACGACGCACACCGCACGACGGACACAGCACGATCACAATAGCTCACCATGAGCACTTTGTGCTCAGGTGAGCTAAACAGCCTTTTAACCCTTTCCCAAACGACAAATTTTGGCCCCTTCCAAACTGAAAGCATCTGCAGATGACAAATTTGAAAGTGGTACATATGAACTAAAGGCTTTTTGACAGGGTAGAAAACATTGTGGGAAAAAGAGAAAATGCTGGTTACCAGCATTTTCTCCTTTTCCCACAATGTTTTCAAAAGGCCTCTTCCTCAGAGACGTGAAAACATGGGATTGTTTGGTAAAGGATTGAAAATTGTGGGAAAAAGGAGAAAATGATGGTTACCCTTCTGAAGGTGAATTTTTAAGTTACTATTACATGTATTTTGTCATCAGCAAACACTTTCAATTTGGGCAAGTCTAAAGTTTCATCTTTTGGAAAAGGTTTAATATTGAATAGAATCTATAAAAGACAATGCTTTATGAAAAATAGTCCCTGTTCCAGTACTTTTCAAAACAGAAAAAACAAAACAAAACAAAACAAAACAAAAAAAAAAAAAAAAAACCAAGAGGGCCATGATGGCCCTGGAGTCACTCACCTGAGCTTTTTGACCAAACATGACCCATTTCCAATCTTTTCCTAGATAACATAACAAGCATTCTAACAAACTTTCAAGAGTATCAGACTGAAAATGTGGCCTTTAGAATGCACACAAGGTTTTTCTAAGATATGACCCAGTGACCTAGTTTTTGAACTGAAATAATTATCATGAAGACAAACATTTGGACCAACTTTCCAGAATTCTGGACAGAAAATGTAGCCTCTGGAATGTGTACAAGGTTTTTCAAAGATTTGACCTAGTGACCTAATTTTTGACCCGACGTTGTTCATTTTCATTCGTCCAAGATATTGTAAAGACAAACAGTCTAGCCAACTTTCATGAGTATCTGATGGAAAAATGTGGCTTCTAGAGCGTACACAAGGTTTTTCAAAGATGTGACCTAGTTTTTGACCCAACATGACCCATTTTCACACTCACCAGATACATTATCAAGACAAACATTCTGACAAAGTTTTATTCGTAACGGACTGAAAATGTGGCCTCTAAAGTGTAAATAAGGTTTTTCTAAGACATGACCTACTGACCTAGTTTTTGACCTGAAATAAACCATTTTTTAACCCAACCAAGATATCATCAACACCAACATTGACCAACTTCAAAGAGTAATGGACAGAAAATGTGGCCTCTAGAGCGTACACAAGGTTTTCCAAAGATTTGACCTAGTGACCTAGTTTTTGACCCAATATGACCAATTTACAAACTTGTCTGAGATATCTAGACAACGATTCTGAACAACTTTCATGAGTGTCCGACTGAAAATGTGGCCTCTAGTGTGTACACAAGTTTTTAAAAGATTTGACCTAGTGACCTAGTTTTTTACCTGACGTGACCCTTTTTCACACTCATACAAGATATCATCAAGACAAACATTCTGACCAACTTTCATGAGTGTCCGACTGAAAATGTGGCCTCTAGAGCATACACAATGTTTTTCTAAGATATGACCCAGTGACCTTGTTTTTGACCCAACATGACCCATTTTTTTCCTTGTCTGAGATATTATCAAGACAAACATTCTGATAAATTTAAATGAGTATCGGACTGAAAATGTGGCCTCTTACACAAGATAAAAGATGATAACACACAACTGACACAGCATGGTCACAAAAGCTCACTTAAAGCACTTCATGCTCAGGTGAGCTAAAAATGGATCTATTTCTTGAAAATTACGGATTATCTTTACATCTAGTGATTTCCTTTTGATGCTTCCTTATTGATCTTCAGAAGCTCATCCAATTGTTTGCCTGATGCAATACAGTGGAGCCCCGTTATAACGAACTTCGTTAACTCGCTGATTCCATTAGAACGCGGGTGTCCTATGGCTCCCAAAATTTGGGGGGTTGACCATTTTGCGTCCGATCAGGATCTAGGATACGCTGATCTGGATGCTCAATGTAAAAAAAAAAAAAACCTACTAATCAATTGCTCAAAATCGATACGCGTGCACATAATCAGACAGTCTTTCATACCTTTTTTGGTTGTTACCTGTATGACCGCTGGCAATCGTTAATTGGTTATTTGACATTGTTTGACAAATACACGCTCAGTTGATTACGATAGGACTTCAGTCTTCAGCCAAACTGTGTGACACTTGAGTGAATAAAGAATGGTCAAACACAAGCTTACACAAGCCATTTTCTGTATAAAAACTGGGCTACTTGGTTCGAATGGATACACTACGTTGTATTCTAGATAGCGATAGCAATCGATCATACAGCGATTCATACAGCGATTTCTCACTCATTTATCGGCTCTTTTTAATCCAAAGCAAAGCACTTTGTTCTCTTATCCTTTGACTAACAAATTTATTCTTAAAAGCTAACTGCAATATTTCACACCCTTTAATTAGTTGCACTATCGTTTTCGTACTTTCACGCCACAAGTTTTGTGCATACTAACTTTTCTTTCTCTCTATACTTTTACCTAACCTTGTTTTACAATGTCTCAGAAGAGGAAAGCATACACGATCGCAGAAAAACTACCGTAATTTGCCAATGTATTCGGACACCTAAAAGTTCGGACACGGTCAAAAATTTTCAAAAATAATTTATTTTGAGTCCTTATTCCGGACAGTCCAAAAAAATAATTTTCCTATATATTCGGACAGCCTGTAGCATTAATTTTCCGAAAAATCAGCCAGTAAATATGTATCTTTTATTTAGAAAATGTTGCCGATAATGATCGGCTGCATATTTGCACATTTCTGCATCGCCGATATTCATCATCATGAACATGAATTCCTTAAGAGTCTAGTAACTCGGCGGTTATTTTAAGTCATGAAATAAGACAAACAAAAAAGCAATACCAAGGTTGTCTTTGTTGAAAACTTCTCACCAAGACAGAGTAGATCTAGATCAGACCAAACATTCTGCCTAGTGTGATCTTGATCTACACAGGCCGTTCAAACAACTAGTTTTGAAAGGTGCTTGAAGAGTTTAATGTTTCTCGGCTTTTTGGTGTTGTGCAAGCAGTTTTTGCCTTTTTTCGTAACGTTTTCAAAAGGCACCTGCAGAACCGTGAAATTGTCCCTCCATGAACAATATTAAAAAAAAATTTAAGTACCAAACCTCATTGTTTCTTTCCTTTATTTATCGGTATTAAATCCGTTTACATGTATATATAAAATTAGATCGAATGCATTAATTGTCGTATGCATTCCGTTTTATTTTGGTTGCAAGGAATATTTTCTAAAGAAAAAAACAGACGGACTTTTTTTCTGCTGACTACACAAATTATGCGACAAAGCTGCCCAGGTGTTCCTGAAACCAACCATTACTAACCGCAAAAAGACACTATCAGCTAGTATAAAGTGGGCATGATATACGCTTATTGCGTGGTCATTTTATGTCGATTGGAGGTCAGCACGTAACCCGGGAGAGTGTGTACAAAAACAGGTGCTTTACAACCCTCTCGCTCTGGATGATTTGCACATTACGTCATACCCATAATCCAAATTTTACTGCAAACATTTGTGTACCCACGACAGGTGTGAAATCTTGTTGACAGATGGCTCTTTGATGATGGCAAGATGGCGGAGTTTAAAATGTTGGCGCACGGTGTAGATAGAGATCAGATTATAGAAAATGTGCAGTCTGATCTTGGATATATACCATGCACTACTGAACCATGATTTTAGAAAGCTACTGCTTATAGGTCTAAGAAATTAAGAAATATTTAAAACGCATGCTTTTAAGATTGAAAACACGCTGGAACTTTAGATATATTACAATTTTGACCCCCTCATCGGTGCTATAAATAGATCTAAATTTGTTGGATTTTACTCTTATTTTTTCGGGACACACACATTTGGACAACAAGGTAAAACCTATTATTTCGGCCACCCCCTTTTTTTCAAGATAATAATTTCCTAAAGATTCGGACACAAAAAAAAAAAAAATAATTACTTTTTTCTGTCCGAATACATTGGCGAATTATGGTACATATTATCGACAGGATCAAGAAAGGAGAAACACAGGCCAGCGGAAGTAGAGAGACGGGAATTCGGGACTCGGGTGAACCAGCGGTATATCCTTCACCCCGGATATAACGCGGGTCGAATCCATGGACCCGCGGACTTTTGTTATAACGGGGCTCTACTGTACTTTCCTCACTTTCATGATTCGAAGGTGGTACTGGATTGAACAGTCAAGTCTGTCTATGATATACTCACAATTACATCATCCAAACTTTGATCTAAACCATGGTCTTTCCTCAAATGGTCTGGTTTGTCCTGAAAATGACCATGGTTCACCACTGATTTGCTTGTGTATGACAATAGATCTAATGCATCTAAATTCATTCTGTGACCATCATTGGGCTATTATCAATCCTACTACCATTATCTTTTCTGTTACATTGAGGTTTATGTTGTAAACGATCTTGAGTTGAACTTGACCATGTTTCCTTTTCAAAAGGTGGTGGATCAATTGCCTTGAAGCCAGTTCTGTGACCTAGCTCACATTC
Organism: Tridacna gigas; assembly: GCA_945859785.2. NCBI lineage: Eukaryota > Metazoa > Mollusca > Bivalvia > Cardiida > Cardiidae > Tridacna > Tridacna gigas. The sequence continues at coordinate 44,068,475 of OX244036.2, forward strand.
ATTGTCTGGATTTCCTCCCATTTGTAATAAAGGCATATTTTCATCATGGAATTCTGATAGGAATTCATGCCTATTAGAGCCATCTGGATTACCAAATTCTCTGTCACTGGGTGATATGGCATTCCTGTGAGGTACATCAGATCTTGATTGACAATGTATCGGAAGAGCAAAGTTTTCTCGTCTACATGTTTTAGGTCTTTGGACAACATTCCTATCTATGTCAAGGAAACAACACTGATCTAGAGGTGAATGTATTTCAAAGCTAGGTCTCTGAGGTAAGTCATGCGTGTTCTGATGTTCACATGTGGGTGGTCTGTACATTTGATTTCCCAAGAAATCTGCTTGACTTTCATTTTCCCTCTGCATCATTAGATAAGTTTCATCAGGATAGGTCGGGTCAGGGTCATCTCGAATGTGACCATTCATCTCCATAATGGGTAAACCATTACGATCACAAAAACCAAGTGCATGTGAGGGCCTAAATCTATCCAATGGATGAATATCACTCTCACAAGGGATCATGTGCCTCTGGCGCCTAGCTGTAGGGCTCATTTCTTCAATGTCAGGTGCTCCGCGCACTAACTGATGGTACTGATCAGATCTATATGGATACCTCTGAGGGGGATGTAGATGGTACAATGTATCTGGAGGTGTGTGTTGGTGTGGTAACTTAATTTCAGTTTCATCATTTTTTACACTATGAACATCAGCTTTTACACTGTGCAGTGTGGCTTCTGTCTTACATTCTTTGATTTGAGATTCTTTCAAATTTCCATCATTTTCTGTATTTAATTTCATTGCAAAGGTTTTCATATCTTCTAGAGCCTGTGGTTCCGGGGGTTTACAAGCAAGATCTTCATTGTTCTTAGGTTGTATAAAACTCAAAATATCTTCTCTAGTATCCGTGACCTGGTTCTGATGACAACTAGCACTTCCCAAGCTCATTTGAATTGGTAACCTTCTAAACAGCTCTAAAAGATCTTTTCCAGTATTGGTACTTTTCCATTTTTCACTCAATGATTTTTTTCTCTTCAAAGGAACTTCTACATGGCCATGTATGCGACAATACAAATTTTCAATGTCATCCCACTCTACACGAATCTCTTGTGCTATAACTGACGGTAAACTGTGTGAAAATGTTAGGCATATTGGTATGATATGTAGCTGACTCATTTTTTTTCTTTTTACAGCCTCATTCAAAATACAAGAGTAAGAGTTTGCATTTATATCTTCAATATCATAACAAGAATTGTTATAAAATACTATTATAAAAGTCAAAGATCTAAACTCATTTTCCAGCCACTTTTTGACCTCTTCCCTTGACTTGGATTTTATTGGTTTCCATGACAACAAGGAGCAAGCACACTTATTTTCCAAAAGACGTCCAAACTTTGTGATGAATTCCGAAGTGATGGAATTTGGTTCATAATCATATGGATGTAAAATGAATCCCTTTGCAGTTCCTGGAAACAAATAGGAACTTCAATACAAATTTGGATAAATAAAGGAACAAATACAGATTCTTTCATGCTTTTCAGTAGTTTATAGAAATCTAACAGTGAAATGTATCCTTAAAATTCACTGGTGAATGTTTTAATTCACCAGTGAATGTTATAAGTTTTATTTTTGACATGCCACGGATATTTATAGCACATGAATGAATTTTTAGCAGGTGAATGTCACGTTTATAAAGTAGTCAACTTCATTCATGACTTCATTATTACAGTTAGTCCATATCTGACTAGATTGAACAGATCTATCCTGCTTGAAAAATACACATATTTTTCACAATGAGCAAAAATTAGACATGAAAAGAAAGGCTGAAGTGAAGAGCATAAAAGAAATAAGATAATTGTTTGTTTCAGTGTGCGATACAAATTTCTTTCATCTCATGAAAGCAAAGGCCATATTTTCACTTGTGGCTTTGCCACTCGTGAAAATATAGCCTTCGCTTTTCACTCGATGAAAGAAATTTTGATCATAAACCAAAACAGACAATTATCCTCTATATATTACGCTGAAGTTGAATTTCTTGGGTCTTGTATTTCCTTATCACTGCATGGGAAAATTTGAAATATATCTTAAGATGTCAAAATTTTCCCCCACAGCCAGAAACAATTAAAAGCTTGACTTGACACCAAATACAAAATTTTAAATTTTGTCATTCTGGCATAGAGATAATCAAGATAAATTAAAGTCTAATATGGCTAATAGTCTAATTCTCCTTGTTCTGCAATGTTTTCTGACTTATTTACTGCAAGTACCAGCCGTGAGAACTGCTGCTCCTCTTTTTTCTGGTTTCCCTGTTTGTGTAGAATGTTTTTATCAGTACTTCGCTTGTTTTAAACCCAAGCTCGGAAAATTTATTTTGGAGGATTGATGATAGTCATTGTGACAGGAAAGCTTCCTTTCTCATGGCTGATCATTGTTTGGACAATGTTCATGTGAGAAAGTAGCCAGTGGCCTGGGAAGAAATTTGTGTGAAGTACTGGTAAAAAAGAAACTCCAAGAAATCAAGAATAACTAAAATAATGCTGAAAAGGCACCAAACACCATACAATTAATTATTCAACCCTTTTCGAGGCAATTCTGTATTTTTATGAAACTAAGGAAGGAGGTTTTTGAACACATCTTTGGAAAAGGAGAAAATGCCGGCAAACAGCTTTTCCCTCCTTCCAAACAGCATTTTCTACCCTTTCAAAGATGATTCACATCAATAAAGTCACATTTACTTTGTAGTCCACAAATGATTTTAAAATGCACAAGTTTCGAATTTTGTACATCTAGTAAAGTGTTAACTCTTTCAAAGATTAAGAATCAAATACTTACTATTAAAAGCTAATACTTTCTTACAGACTCTGTGCCGATACACAACACCGCCCAGTAAAACCAGTAATGCTAGCCCAATTAAACACCCACCGACCATGGAGAATATTTTCAGGGGTTTGACACTTGGGTCTGCATAGTGAATAGGATACTCTGTTAAAATAAAGTGACGTCATGCACACTTAGCCTATATCAGACACTTTCTTATCAACACTTTTCTGGGTAATTTGTGTTTTTAACTCTTTACCAAACGACAAAATTTTAGACTTGTCCAAATTCAAAGCATTTGCAGACGTCAAATCAAAGGTGGCCCAAATGACTAAGTTTGTCCTAGATAGGACTGAAAACATTGTGGGAATAGGAGAAAATGCTGGTTACCAGCATTTTCTCCTTTTCCCACAATGTTTTCAAAAGGCCTCTCTTCCAGGGTTGTTAAAACTCGTGATTGTGTGGTAAAGGGCTAAAACCCTGAGGAAGAACAGCTTTTCAGAACATAGTGGTGAGAGGAGATAATACCCCTTATCAGTATTTTCTCAATTTCTCACAATGTTTTCTAAACTTTCAAAAACAAACCCCATCCTTTGAGGCAGATATACTTAGTCGTCTGCAAATGTCTAAACTCTTTGCCAAATGACAAAATTTTAGCCTAGTTTAAATTCAAAGCATTTGCAGAAAACAAGATGAACATGGCTGAAAAACAGAAAATTGTTTTTGGAAGGGTAAAAAACATTCTGGGAAAGAGAGAAAATGCTTGCTACCAGCATTTTCTCCTTTTCCCATACTATTTTCAAAAGACTTTTTGTTAAAGGTCATTAAAAATCGTGATTGTGTGGAAAAGGGTTCATCAAAGTAAAGTCTAAACTTTTGTTGTCTGGTAAAAAGTTAACCCCTTACTGTACATCCTAATTTTTGACCAATCAACACATACAAAAGGAGAAACATTTAACGAAATCTGATTTGATTTTGTTTAACTCAACAAAATTTCAGACGTGAAATTTGAAACACATATGCAGACGACAAATGATTTCTTTATCAAGGGTCGTTAAAACACAGGACTGAATAGTAATAAGGGATAGAGTGGTAAGGTATGAGCAGATAGTGCAGATTAAAGATAAGATTGTGTTTATAGCATAATGAGATGGGAAAAATTCTGCTTGCAAGCAATTGTATTGGTGCATTGGGTTCATATTGCTGTAGCAGATGAAGCCTCACTGGATGGGACATATCCATTGCCATTTTCGAAAAAATGTCACACTCTGTTTACCATATTGCTTGATAGTTGCCCAGTAACTAAATCTCACTTGACATAGACTCATAGTGATTACTTGTTTTCTGCCCACATCAAAGGTATGAGTAGCATTTTGTTACATAACCATTTATCAAATGGCCAAATTTTAGACCTATGCCAGTTTGGAAGCAAATTCGATGATAAGTAAAGAGTGGCTTAACTCTTTACCACATGACGAAAAAGTAGACTTGTCCAAATTGAAAGCATTTGCAGACGACAATTCTAATGTAGCTCTAATGATGGAATTTGTCTTTGATAGGGTAGAAAAGCTTGTGGGGAAAAAGAGAAAATGCTGGTTACCAGCATTTTCTCCTTTTCCCACAATATTTTCAAAGGGCTTCTTTTTCAGGGTCGTTAAAACTTGGGATTGTGTGGTAAAGGGTTAAATGATGGAATTTGTTCGTACAAGCGTAGTTATTTTAAACCTTAAAATTCCAAGTTTAACTCTTTACCATACAGTCCCGAGTTTTAACGACCCTAAAGAAGAAGCCTTTTAAAAACATTGTGGGAAAAGGAGAAAATGCTGGTAGCCAGCATTTTCTCCTTTTCCCACAATGTTTTCTTACCTTTCATAGAAAAATCTTACCATATGAGCTATATCTAATTTGTCATCTGCAAGTGCTTGTAATTTGGACATGTGTAAAATTTTGTTATGTGGTAAAGTGTTAAATATTCTTGAGACAGAAAGCTTTTAGAAACAATGCTTTTTCCCTTTCATGTACAATTTACATTAGAAGAACAATATTTAATTTGTTGTTTGCAAATGCTTTCAATTTGTACAAGTCTATAGTTTTTTCATCTGGCAAAGGGTTGGGGGACTGTCAAATTTAGATGAAAGCTTACCATCTTTAGGAATGGCTCTAGCATCAATTTCCACACTCTCTCCTGTCCAGTTTTGAAACTTTCCATTTAGCGTACCACGAATAATGGCCTGTAACATTGATATAATTACTATCAGTGTTTATTCCATGAACTTATACCAACTGATCTTTTTCTCATGTCATTGTGATGATAATATAGTCTTTACATTGTATTAACTCTTTACAAAATGACATTTTGGACGTTTCCAAATTGAAAGCATTTGCAGACGACAAATTAAATGAGACTCAAATGATTGGATTTGTTTCTGAAAGGTTAGAAAACATTGTGGGAAAAGGAGAAAATGCTGGTTATCAGCATTTTCTCATTTTCCCACAATGTTTTCAAAAGACTTCTTCCTCAGGGTCGTTAAAACTCGGGATTGTGTGGTAAAGGGTTAAGGGGTCCTGCATGGCCCTTTGGTAAAGTGTATGACTCCTTACTGGAAGCACTTTCATTTTTGTGGGAGTGTCCTTGGGCAAGACACTTTAGAGCCTCAGCCCAGTACTGGTGAACTCAAGGACATTATGAATTAGTGTGCTGTCACCCTGGTATGACTGTAATAATGTTGAAAGGGACATAAAACACCATTCAATCAATTCAATCAACATAGATATGAAAAAGTCTCATTTCTACTGGCAAAAAGTCATGACCTCTTAAGTGATCACATGTTTTTCCCTAGATTTTACCCCATTACTCTTTACCAAATGACACAATTTTGAACTCGACAAAATTGAAAGCATTTGCAGACGGCAAATTAAATAGAGCTCAAAGGATGATTTCAGTCTATGATAGGGTAGAAAACATTGTGGGAAAAGGAGAAAATGCTGGTTACCAGCATTTTCTCCTTTTCCCCACAATGTTTTCAAAAGCCTTCATTTTCTGAGTCATTAAATTTCAGGACTATGTGGTAAAGGGTTAACTAGATTTTGATACCGAGTGATCCATTAGAATGAAATTTAGCAATAAACTTCGAATACAACTACAAGATGTCAAAAATTTGTATTGATCTGTTAGATTTGATCAATAAATGCATCACAATACTGAAATGATCCTTTCACAGAGGAATGTGAAAAAACTGTCCACATCTAAAGTTTTGATTTATATAACTCTAAACATTCTTCCATTTGTCCTGTCCTAGGAACAAGATTGGAGATAAATCACTGGAGAAAGCAATAAAGGTAACAAATTTCTCAATTCAAGTTTAGAAATAATAGCAAATACCATTTGAAAAATACTGACAAAATTAATGACTAAGGGTAATACCGGTAATACAGCTGGGCACTTTGTCCTATACATTAGGCTATAAAGGGGAAAGTTTTAAGTGTCCGTACAAGGATTGTATGAAATTTCCACCGGACACAATAAAATAATACTTAACATCTTTACCAAACAACAGAATTTTTGACCGGTCAAAATTGAAAGCATTTGTATACTAGAAATTAAAGATGCATCAAGTTACGAAACTTGTCCTTGATGGGGTAGAAAACACTGTGGGAAAAGGAGAAAATGCTGGTTACCAATTGTGTGGTAAAGAGTTAAAATGGGTAACAATAAAAAAAAAAAAGCTATCCTAACATACATACCCTCACTATATAGCGTCCGTGCACCAGGCCATGAAAAGTACATTTTTGCTCTACCTATAAATCAAGAATAATATATACAATGTTTATTTTTTACAGTGCTAAAATATTTAACCAGTAAAGCCCTGGAGCTGACTTTAATGTTTTTGCAGACAGTGCAGATCAAGATCAGACTGCACAGAATGTGCACTCTGATCTTAGATCTACACTGTCTACCACTATGTTACAGGTTCTAATGGAAACAACCTTGACATAGCAATACTTCAGGTTAATTTTCCTACTTGAAAAGGTCGAAATTATTAATTCAGTACTTTAAGGGGCAATTTCTGAAAGCCGAATAAATAAACTAGACCTGTATTTACTACTGAAGGCTTTCTGCCAACTCTAGTGCTAAAAGATGACTGAGGAAGCATGGATAAGTACTTTATTTGGAATGAGAGCATAAAGATCATTGAAAATCAGTGGGGTCTTGTGTGTCTTAGCTGTGAATTGTAGGACTCACAACTTGGAGGTTCTAGGTTCAATACTCACTCAAAGCACTAGGTTTTTTTGCGGGCGTGTCTTTGGGCAATACACTTTAGAGACACAGCCCAGCACTGACAGGACATACATGTACATGAATATGTGAGCTGTTGCTATGATATGACTAAAATTAAGTTAAAAGTGGTATAGAAACTATTTAATCAATAAAGGAAATCAGTGGAAAAGATCCATCATTTCAAATTTTAGATATTGGCTTAATTCTTTATTCCAAGACAAGCCATATGATTGGGTAAGACAAAGTGTTTAACCCTTTACCACACAATCCCGAGTTTTAACGACCCTGAGAAAGAGGCCTTTTGAAAACATTGTGGGGAAAGGAGAAAATGCTGGTAACCAGCATTTTCTCCTTTTCCCACAATGTTTTCAGACCTTTGACAGACTAATCTCATCACATGAGCCATATCTAATTTGTCATAAGCAAATGCTTTCAATTTGGACAAGTGTAAAATTTTGTCATGTGGTAAAGGGTTAAGTCAATCAGATGGCTACTAATAGAAATTAAAACAAGAGCATCGCATGTGAGTGCCTATGCTCGGCTGCAGGTGCTTGATTTTCAGTCTAAGTAGAAAAAGGGGCATAATGGTGTCAAAAATATTTTGATGGTTACCTGCCCCTATTGTATAAGTCCCCCCTTAACAACTTGTCCAAGTTTGAAGAAAATATCCTCAGTAACAACAGAGATATTACAAAATGTCAAAGTTTTTGGATGACACAGACTATGACAATAACTGAGCTGAGCTATTAACTCTATACCAAACGACAAAATTTTAGACTGGTCCAAATTGAAAGCATTTGCAGACGACAAATTAAAGATAGTCTAAATGATGATATCTGCCCTTGATAGATTAGAAAACATTGTGGGAAAAGGAGAAAATGCTGGTTACCAGCATTTTCTTCTTTTCCCACAATGTTTTCAAAAGGCTTCCTTCTTGGGGTCGTTGAAAGTCGGGATGGTGTGGTAAAGAGTTAAGAATTACACCTTTACCAAACAATCACGTTTTAATGACCCTGTGGAAAGAAGCTTTTGGGAACCACCATTCTTTTGAAGTTTTTTTTCCCCACAATGTTTTTTATTCTGTTAAAGAGCCAAATCCCATGGTTTGTCATGTAATTTTGCTTTCAATTTAGATAAGACCAAAATTTTGTAGTTTGGTGAAGAGTTAAATTTAGAATGCAAGGTGCATGCCGTTACAGCTCTTGCTCTGTATTAAGTCTTTACCAAACATGCCAGTATTTTAACAACCCAGAGGACAAAGGCCTTTAAAAACATTGCGGGAAACGCAGGAAATGCTGTTACCTGTTTCCCACAATGTTTTCTGCCCCTTTAATGTAAAAAATCTCCTCATTTGAGTCACACTTAATCTGTTGTCTGCAAATGATTTTAATTTGGACTTGTCTGAAATTTTATCATCTGGTAGAGTCTAAGACATCATACCAGATCTTCTGAAAGCCGTGCTTTATTATTGACCATATGGAGTTCTGCTGTAGCATATTGTAATTGCACATCAGCTGGTTCCTTCTCCACCAAAACCATCAAAGTATGGTTAGTTACGTCCAGGGAAACAGCAATTGTAGGGATCCATTGTTCTTCTGGTATAACTGGAGTTATTGCTGTAGGAAATAATGTATATACTTGATTCTTAAATTTTCATATCTGTAGCTCTTTCATGCATTTTCAAACAATCCAGAGTTTTAAAGACCCTGAGAAAGAAGGCTTTTGAAAACCTTTGGGGTAACAGGAGAAAATGCTGGAAACCAGCCTTTTCTCGGTTCCCCAGAATGTTATCTACTTTATCAAAGACAAATGATACCACTTTAGCCACACTTTATATACTGTCTGCAAATGTTTTAAATACAGAAAAGTCTTAAAAATTTTTGATGTCTGATAACAGACAAGATTCTTGATCAGAAGACAAGACCTGAGACTCGTCTACATTGAAGACATTAAAAATAAGGTGAAAAATAGTGGTTTAACTCTCTACGACAAAACTTTAGACTGGTCCAAATTGAAAGCATTTGCAGACGACAAATCAAATGTGGCTCAAAAATTGAAATTTGATTTGGGAAGGGTAGAAAACATTGTGGGAAAAGGAGAAAATGCTGGTTACCAGCATTTTCTCCTTTTCCCTCAATGTTTTCAAAAGGCTTTTTCTTCAGGGTCATTAAAAGTCGGGATTGTGTGGTAAAGGGTTAAGAAGTGGTAGAAACTCGCGCAGCGATAAAATTCTGTGCATTTGAAAACATTTTGGGAAAAGGAGGAAATGCTGGTAACCAGCATTTTCTCCTTTTCCCACAATGTCTTCTACCCTTTCAAAGGGTAATTTCAGTTTCTGAGTCACATTTACCTTGTCATCTGCAAATGCTTTCAATTTGGACAAGACTAAAATTCGGTAATTTGGTAAAGAGTTACAGGCCTGTTTAGTTACAAAACAGCCAAAGTATTGCCGTTTCGAGATTGCTTTGGCCAGAATATGTTAAAAAGTAGCAGAAATAGTAGATTCAGGACCAGACTGCGTGTTTTGTGCAGCCTGGTTGTGATCTATACTGTTCATAGTTATTAAATAGTTTGCCTTTGCACTTCATGGGCTAAAACTTAAAAACAAAGATAGACCAACATATAGGCTAACATGGAAAAGACTTGACACATCAAGATTTACAGTAAATTACCATTGATTGTCACCGTATAGTTTATCCATCGACCAGGATTGGATTTTAGTCCTAGAAGGTATCCCTTTTTATACCTGATACGATAGTCATGATCAATAATTATTGGTTCCACTCGTTCCCTTTCAATGCCATAGAAGCAATTATAGGATATATTTCTCTGAAACCAAATATAAAAGACAAAAAATATGAGCCATGCTCTAGCAAAAGGGGGCTCAATGCATCTTTGTGATCTATGATACCATGCATGTCATCACATAATTTTCTCCTTTTCCAACAATGTTTTCTAACTTTTCATAGCCCAATTCCATTTTTTTTGCCACATTTATATTGTCATCTGCAAATGCTTTCAATTTGGACCAGTAAAAAAATTTTGTTGTGTGGTAAAGCGTTAACATGCAGAAAATTTACCAAAAGCAAAGAGTTTCTGCCCGGGGGAGCCTGCTTAGACCAAAAATGTTTTCAAAAGGTTTATTCATTTGGGTTGTTAAAACTCGGGATTGTGTGGAAAAGCCTTAATTCACAGTCTGTAAAAGCCTTCAGTTTGAACAAGTCTTCAAATTATTCATTAGGTAAAGAATTAACTACTGTACTATGGGGTTCCCTCAAGCCAGTGTCCAATTTGATGCAAGTGGACCACTAAGCTTGACTGAAAGTTGTCACAGAAAGTAAAAAATATCAATCACCTGTTTCCAAATATTACTATATGGTCCTGCATTGCTTAACTCTTTACCACACAAGCGAAATAGAGACTGGTCCAAATTGTAAGCAATTTCAGACCATAATTTGAAAGTGGTTCAGATGATGGAATTTGTCTTTGATAGGGTAGAAAACATTGTGGGAAAAGGAGAAAATGCTGTTTAGCAACATTTTCTCCTTTTCCCACAATGTTTTCAAAAGGCTTCTTCCCCAGGGTCATTAAAACATGGGATTGTGTGGTAAAGGGTTAAGTTTTAAATCTTTACCTGACTTGCCTAACTTGAACACATTTGCAGATACATGTACTGAATCCAATCTTATAGAAATAAAGGGAACTGTCTCTGAACGGTCAGAAAACATTAAAGGACAAGGACAAAATGCTAGTTACTAGCATTTTTACACTTTCTCCTTTTCCCATGATATTTTCCAAAAGCTTTTTCCCTAGTGTTGTTAAAACGCAAGACTGTCTGATTAAGAGTAAAGGTATAGGATTAGCAATCCATCCGTCCTGGATTCAGTCCTTATCTCTTTACCAAACGACAAAATGTTAGACTTGTCCAAATTGAAAACATTTGCAGACGACAAAATCAAAGTGACTGAAAAACTTAAATTTGTTCTGGGAAGGTTAGAAAGCATTGTGGAAAAAGAAGAAAATGCTGGTTACCAGCAATTTCACCAGCATTTCCCCTTTTTCCAACAATGTTTTCAAAAGGCTTTCTTTTTCAGGGTCATTAAAACTCGGGATTGTGAGATAAAGTGAGTCAATGGGATATTAGTGCGAGTGCCCTTGGGCAAGACACTACCAAGCTCCATTTTAGTGCTGTTGAAACCAAGGAAACACAAGCGAGTTTCATTGTGGTAAACTGAAATAATATAAAGTGTAAAACAAATAAATCAATCAACCCATTTGCTTCTTCATGATTTATGAAAGACAGTTTATTTGATATCATGGAAATCATTGAGAGAAAAGGATCACTTACAGGATGCACAGATTCCCTCATACTTTCTGGGTTATAATTGTGGAAGATAAATATTCTATGCCGGGGAGATGTGTTGTAATAATCGTCCTTGCTAAGGCCTTGAAAAAACAGTCGAACAGCATCTGGAAACACTCTCCTTACAGCTGAAAAGTTAAGGCAAAATTGTGATTCTATAAAAGCCATTTTGAAAAACATTGTAGAAAAAGGAGAAATTGCTAGCAATTTTTCCTACAGCTGCAATGTGTTCACTGATATGTTTATTTTTTTAACCTTTTGCCACACATTCCTGGTAACCAGCATTTTCTCTATTTCTCACAATGGTTTCTTTCAATGATAATCATTTCATATCTTTTATTTGAGTATTCCAATATAGCCTATAATTTATGTGTCTGCAAATGCTTTCAAAATGGACAAATTTAAAATTTTGTCTTCTGGCCAAAAGGTAAACCTTCATTCATGCTGATTATCACCATTTTATCCTGTGGAAGAGTATGATAGATAGATAGATAGATAGATAGATAGATTTATTAGTATGTTCAGGCCACCGGCCCATTATACATATATACAAAGTGTACAATATGTAAACATAGTTATCGTTACATATGCAGACTTACATTTTACATGGAAAATATACACAAATCTCCTATTTACCAAATAAACCCTGACTGTATGGCCCTGAGTGTTGTCTCTGATCATTTAGCTTTTCCTACATGAATGTTTTCTACAGGATTATTTCCCTTCGTTTCAGCCACAATTAATTTGTCGACTGCAAATACTTTCAATCTGGACCAGATCAATATTTTAGTGTCATAGTCTAAATCAGTATATACATTTCTCAATGATATAGTCAAAATAAATTCACATATGATGGGAAAGAAAGGAGGAAGCTGAAGAAGAAGGAGAAGAAGAAGGAGAAAATGATAATAATAATAAATGCATATATCCCTCGACCTTTAACCAAATAGACCCTAGTTATATGACCATGAAATGTGGAAAGCAGGCAATGCTTTAACTGAGTATTTTACTTTTCCTACAATGTTTTCTACATGATAAATTCCTATAATGTTAGTCAATTATTTGTCGTCTGCAAATACTTTCAATTTGGGTCAGATCAGTAGTATTGGTCTTGTAAACAGTTTAAAGCACTATACCCGTATAAATATGTACAATTGATTTCAATTAACATTTAACCAAACATTTAATGTACACATTCCTCGACCCTTTACCAAATAAATCCTGGTTAAGTAGCATTGTAGAGTGGAGAGCGTTTTTCACAATGTTTTCCACAAGAACCATTCCCATCGTTTCAATTGCTATTGATGTTTCATCTGCAACTACTTTCAATTTGAACAAGATCAATATTTTATAATCTAAATAATAAAATTTTATAATCTAAATAATAAAATGCAATATACATGTAACAATAATTATGATTATATAAGACAATAATTATATACATTTAATAAGACAAGAAACTGACTCATGCATATCAATCGACCCTTCACGAAATAAATCCTGGTTATATAGCCTTGACGTGAGGAAAGCAGGAAACGCTTTAACTGAGTATCTTCACTTTTCCTACAATGTTTTCTATAAGATCAAATCCCATCATTCCAGTTTCAGTTATTTGTCGTCTGCAAATACCTTCAATTTGAACCGGGTCACAGTTTCTTAGTCCAGTAAACAGTTATATCAGTAAACACATATGGGATCTGCACAACAGATTAACCGGATTTATCGTCAAATATAAAATAACATTTTACATTATACCAAAATTAATGGAGATATCTCTCAACCCTTTACCAAATAAATCCTGTTTATGTAGCATTGTATAAGGGAGAACATTTTCCTATAATGTTTTCTACAAGTTCAAATTCCATCGCTTCTGCTTTTGTTCATCTAGTGTCTACAAATGCTTTCAATTTGAACAAGATCAATATTCCTAGTCTAAGTAGTTCGATGCAATATATATGTAACAATAATTGTAATCAAACACAATTTAAAATTTAGCAAGAAAAAGAAATACACCTACATAATTATTAATCCTTTACCAAATGAACCCTGGTTATATAGCCTAGAGGAAGGGCAAACAGGAAACGCTTGAACTAAATATTTTCACTTTTCCTACAATGTTTTCAATGAGACCCAACTCTATTGTACCAGCATCAGTTTTGTCGTCTGCAAATACTCTCAAGTTCGGTTGAATCAGTATTTCCTAATCAGGTAAACAGATTGACAAATGTAATGCCAAGAATACATGAAAAATGTACTTATCCCTCAACCCTTTATCAATTTAACCCTATATGGCTCTGAAGTGGGAGATACATTTTCCTACAAAATGTTTTTCAGAGAATATTTCCCATCCTTCAAGCTACAGTAGTTTTACCGCCTCCAAATACTTTCAATTTGGCAAGAACAATATCTTTGTAAATAGTTTAAAGCAATATACATGTATGTAATACAGACAGTATCTTAACAGTCGAATACAGTTATTGCCAAACACAAATTTACAATTCAAAATAAGTAAAGAAAATTAATTGTGCTACATAGCCTTCTGTTAAAGGGAGGTGGAAAAATACTTTTTACTCATCCATGAATGTTTTACATACATACACACATACATACATACATACATACATACATGCATGCATACTTACGCATATACATACACTCATACATATGCACACACATATGTACATATATACATACATACACACGTATCACTGCGTATTTTGATTTTCTTTCACTTTCATTATTGCTGAGATGTAAATGGCAATTTTACGTACAATTGATTCATTCTCGTTTTGCATTAAGCTATAGAAACTGTCTAATGTAGGAGGACCCCTATACCAAGTATACAAATACCGTCTTCGTTCATTCGTATATTGATAACAATTAAAAAAAGCATGGAATTCATTTTCAACACAGATAATACCATAATTATCTAGACAAAAAGTACAGTTTCTATTTCCTCTTTCTATTCCCATATGCCTACTGATTTCTATCTTAAACTTATGGTTAGAGCATCTGAATCTAGCCAAATATTTCCAAAGTGAGAAGGACAAACCAACATACAGGTATTTCTCAGGATTTAACATAGTTTTAAAGTGTTGACTTACCTGACTCTTTACCAAACCAGAAAACTTTAGACTGGTCCAAATGGAAAGCATTTGCAGATGACAAATTAAACATTGCTAAAACCATGATTTCTCTCTTTGATAGGATAGAAAACATTGTGGGAAAAGGAGAAAATGCTGTTTACCAGCATTTTCTCCTTTTCCTACAGTGTTTTCAAAAGCTTTCTTCCTTAGGGTCGTTAAAAATCGGGATTCTGTGGTAAAGAGTTAAATACTGTTGAATGAGTCCCAATGTTACTATAGAAGCGATCATATCATTTGTCTTTTTTTAAAATTTGTATTTTCAAAGCCCATTAGAATTTCACTTTACGTTTACTTTATGGAACATTTCAAGCGTAAAAAAAAAAGAGCATTTTGTCTACATTTTGCCATGATGTCATATGCCTGTACCAGATAAAAAAAAACTTTAGACATGTCTAAAATGAAACATTTGCAGACCACAAACTGAATAAGTTATTGGTTTTTACGTTAATATTGGGAATAAAACATTGTGGAAAAATGAAAAAATGCTGCTTACCAGCTTTTTCTCCTTTTTCCACAATATTTTCAAAAGCCCTTTTCTTCAGTGTTGTTAAAGCAAAGGACTGGGTGGAAAAGAATTATGGTATGATATCAAAAGTATTATTATCATGTGCTTAATTCATGCAATGGCTGCCAAGATCGCCTATCCCAGCATTCCTAGTATGTCAGGCAGTAAGTGTACTTAAATGAGGAAGATGAACTGTAAAGTAAACAATAAAATGACAAAAGTACCACACGTGGGTGCCTTTCCTCCATTGCAGTTGCTTTTTCAATAGAAAATTCAGTCAAAAAAGGGGCATAACTGTGAAAATAGCCCAATTTTTAACAAAAAAATCTTACCTCTTTACCACATGACAAAATTTTAGACTGGTTAAAATAGCATCTGCAGACAATAAACTAAATGTAGCCCATTTGATAGAATTTATCTCTGAAAGGTTAGAAAACCTTCTGGGAAAAGAGAAAAATGCTAGTGACCAATATTTTCTCTGTTCCTGAACAAAAGTTTTCAAAGGGCTTCTTCTGAATGGTCATTACAACACTGGACTGTTTGGTAATATCATAGAAATGATAAAATAGTTTTTGCACCATGACAACGACAAAGATAACAACAAAGCTATGACAATACCTCAGGTTTTCTACTAATACAAACAAGCCAAAATGAAACCGTGACAATATACCATGTGGAAGACGAAACTGAATATAGATGGATCCCAAGTTGCCCCTTTGAATTGGGTCACACAGATACTTTATGTCAATCAGATCTGGTGGGGCTAAAGAAGGATAATCAGTAAAGTTGTACGCTTCAACCTCTGTAAAAGAGTAAAAGAGAGTTCAGATATGGTAACCCTTTACCACACAATATCGACTTTTAACGACCATGAGAAACAAGGGCTGTAGAAAACATTGTGGGAAAAGGAGAAAATGCTGGTCACCAACATTTTCTCCTTTTCCCACAATGTTACCTACCCCATGAAAGACAAATTTTATGTTTTCAGTAACATTAAATTTGTCATCTGCAAATGCTTTTAGCTTTTAATTTGGACAAAGCTAAATTTTTGCCATCTTTTAAAGAGCTAACATTTGCAGTGTTGACTCAGATTTTAAAACTGTTGTGAGGACAATTTAGATCAAATTAGACTGCACAGAATGTGCAATCTGGTCTAAGATCTACTCCATCCTCTTCTTGCCACATATTCTGACAAACACATCCTTGAAATTACAAAGCATGCATCTTCAGTGCTTTCTGAGAAGGTCAAATGCTTTATTAACCCTTTTCCATATTTTAGACTCTATGAAATTGAAGACATCCACAAACTACAAATTCAAAAGTGGTACAAATGAACTGAAATTCTTTGACAGCGTAGAAAACATTGTTAGAAAAAGAGAAAATACTGGTAACCAGCATTTTCTCCTACTATTTTCAAAAGCCTTCTTCCTCAGGGTCATTAAAACTTGGGATTGTGTGGTAAATTGTTAGATTTATATACTAATCTATCTCAGAAACAGATATAATTACATATACATGTAGTCCAATCAATAATAACTTTTAGCCCTGAGAGCGTGGGGAAAAACTAGACAGACTTTTTTATGTCTACAAATAAGATATGAATAATTACAACTTTCTTTTGCCTAGCTGAGTGTTTCATCAGAGATTACTGAGTAGTGTAAAAGTGATAAAATGCAAGAACATAAATGTGTATTTTGATAGTTATTAGTCTTTGAATGTGTATTTTGTTTTCAAAAATTGTAAACTGTCGGAACAAAAAAAGTCTCTTTAATTTGGAAATGGATTTATCAAGGAACATGGGTATCAGTCAAGATGCAATTATATTAATTTTTTATGCAGCGTACAACCTTGGCAAAACTTGACGAAAGCTTTCTACCAAATTTACTTTGTTTAATGATACAAAACATTGCAGAAATTAAGATTCATAGTTTTTAAGGCACTCTCACATTTTAAGATAGTAATAATGTCCACTTAATCACTTGACATATTTTTTTCTTCAGTATTTGTATATTGAAATATGTCATATATAATGCATGCTTTGTAATTAATTGTCATGACTATTGAGCTTGTATGCCTATGTGTCAAAAATAAAATGTCTGTTCTGTAGCAGCTGATCTTGATCTTTTCTGTATGCAAATGTAATTATAGTTATGAAAGGCTCTTGAAGGGTTCAGGGCAATTTGTATTGACTTTTACCAGACAACTAGTTTTTGGACTTGCTGAATTGAAAACATACAAATGCAACATATTAAATGTGGCTGAAATGATAGGACTGATCTTTGAGAGGACAAAAAACATAGTTTGAATAGGAGAAAGTACCAAGTTACTAATCAAAGTAATAAATATTAAGGGAGCTAAGAAGGTCAAAACTATGGAGGAAGACAAATCTTTCTCATCCCACCATGAAAAGGAAATTTCAATACCACAGTGACAGTCTTGAACACATCTGATTGGTCCATGAAACTAGGCCATTAGTTTTAAATAATAACTATAATAACTATCACTAAAGTGTGCCAAATTATTTTGAAATCTATTGGTTAATGTGGGAGATATGCTTCGGATAAGCTAAATTTCAACATTTGACCTTGACCTGTGACCTTCACCTTGTAGCAATCTGAAAATTTATTTAAAATGGAACATCTACTCATCATGGAGAACAAGTGAGCCAAATTATTTTGAAATCCATCCATTATTGTAGCAGCTATGCTCCAGATAAGCTCAATTTTAACATTTGACCTTGACCTGTGACCTTGGCCTTGGAGCTACCTGAAAATTTATTTCAAATGGCACATGTACCCATGATAGAAAACAATTGTACCAAATTATTTTGAAATCATCCATAAATGTAGGAGCTATGCTCCAGACAAGCTCAATTTAAACATTTGACCTTGAACTGTGACCTTGACCTTGGAGTTATTTGAAAATTTATTTCAAATGGCACATCTACTCATGATGGAGAACAATTGCGCCAAGTTATTTTGAAATCCATCCATAAATGTAGGAGTAATGCTCCGGACAAATTCAGACAGATGCACGAACTAACACACCAACGCACATACACCGACTTGTCATAGTGACAACTATGTCTCGCTCACCGCAAGCGGGCTCGACAAAAAAGCATGCAGATGATTACATAAAAGCTTGATGTGTGGGTTGGGTTAATTAAGTGCACAATGTCCAGCACCCGGACGAGGACCCAAGCCTTTTTTCGAACCAGTTCTAATGTCCATTGACATTTAAAAAAAAAACCTGATCAAAGACAAATATAGTGCAGTTATGATCAAAATATGAAGTTTTTTTGTTAATATTTGAGAACTTGAATTCACAATGTAATGATTTTCTGTAATGATTTGAAATGGTTTGAAGGTGCCATTTTAATCTTGATACATGTATCTAATATCTATCTGTAAAGGGAGGTTAAAGCTAAAAAACTTACCTTTGAGATGATTGAGTGAAATCAGTGAAATAAAATAACTCTTGCGAAACTTGCGTCTTTGAATCAGTGGCAAAAATTCTGTAATCCTCAACGCTAACTAATTTTTAAGTCAAATCAGGGGCAATAACTCATTAATTCTTGATAGAAGTTACAAAAAATTTGCGTCTTGCACATGTACAACTCCTAATGAACACTTCTGCCAAGTTTAAAGTGAATCAGACAGAAACTGTAGAATGAGTTGTCCGGACAAGCATTTTTAAGTCAAATCAGGGGCAATAACTCAGTAATTCTTGATGGAATTTTCACAAAATTTGCGTCTTGCACATCTACAACTCCAAATGGACACTTCTGCCAAGTATAAAGCGAATCGGACTGAAATTGTAGGAGGAGTTGTCCGGACAAGCATTTTAAATGTGAATCAGGGGCAATAACTCATTAATTCTTCATAGAATTTTCACGAAAGCTGCGTCTTGCACATCTACAACTCCTAATGAACACTTATGCCAAGTTTAAAGTGAATCAGACAGAAACTGTAGGAGGAGTTGTCCGGACAAGCATTTTTAAGTCAAATCAGGGGCAATAACTCAGTAATTCTTGATGGAATTTTTACAAAATGTGTGTCTTGCACATCTACAGCTTGTAATGAACACTTCTGCCAAGTAGCAAGGGAATTGGATTGAAACTGTAGGAGGAGTTGTCCGGACAAGATTTTGCGGACAGACCGACAGCCCGACCGCCCGCCCGCCCGACCGACCAACAGGCTGATTCCAGTATACCCCCCACAAACTTCGTTTGCGGGGGTATAATAAGTACAACCTGCTAAAAATAGTATTGACAAATCAGATTTAATACAGATACCTGTGTCTTGTACAGACAATTTATAAACAACAAGCCTAGCAAAATTCGAAATATTGAAACAATTGCTTGAAAGTGTCCACTTTAAGGGGGTGGGGGGGTGGCTTTTGAGCAAAATATTGAAAGTCCATAAATACCTTCTTTTTTCCCAATTGAGCAGTTTAAAAATCCATAGTCATCCTGAAGAGAAAGGTAAAAAAGGTACAATTTATTTATCATAACCTTTTAACCCTTTGCCACCTAATCTCGGGTTTTAATCGCTATTGGGAAAAAGCATTTTGAAAACATTGTGAGCAATGGAGGAAATGCTGGTTACCAGCATTTTCTCCATTTCCCACAATATTTTCTTCCCGATCAAAGACAAATCCCACCACTTTAATTGCAACTTTATTGTCATCTGGAAATGCTTTTAATATTGGAAAGTCTAAAATGTTGTTTGGTAAATAATAAAACCGGGCTATGCGAGTTTTTATAATACTACCAAACTTCAAAAATGTTTTATACCATATACATGTATCCATTAAGAAAGGTAATTCAATATAGTTAATCAATAAACAAGACTAAGAAATACAAAAAAAAGGGGGATTTCCAAGACTACCGGTATTACCTAAAAGTGATACATGGCTTATTAAGGTAATTATTGATTTTCTGCCAGAACTTCCAGCAATGCATCAATCAAGTGTGGTCATATTCTAGTAGGAACAATGACATCATACCAGGTGTCATGAAAATAAACAGAGTTCTTGATTGCAAAGTGGTGATATCAATTTAATTTGCATCTTTTGAGCCTTTGTCACACAATCTGGAGTGTTAACAATCCCAAGGACAAGGACTTTTGAAAACTTCATGGGGAAAGGAGAAAATGCTGGTAACCAGCATTTTCTCCTTTTCTCAAAATGTTTTCTACCTTTTCAAAGAAAATTTCATAATTTGTGCAACATATTATTTGTCATCTGCAAATGCTTTTTTTTTTTTTTGCCTTTTTAGAACAGTTTTATATTTGGTCATTTGAGAAAGAGTTAATTAAAGGTAACTGCCAAATTTCTTCACACTTGAAGAAAAATATATATACACAAAGGATACAAGAAATTTTGATTTGAGGCATAACAATCTGAATTGGCAAAAGTTATTGGCAAGAAGTGAAGAATCAAAGGTTCAACATACCTGTTGTGAGCAGTTAGTTCCGCACGAGTAGAAAGTGAGTGGCTCCCCATTCAGCACCTTGCAGGCATCATCACTGTCAGCAGTTTGTGCAGTTTTCAGAAAGGTGACGCAAATACACAACAGCAACAGACGACAAAAAAGATTTCTCAATGTCATCATCACAGCGCATTCTCAAAGGTTGACAGATCTCTGAAATATGTGATATAACTCATTTATGTACAAACATGAAGTTTGACACCACAGCATAAAATAATATGTTATGAAGATATTGAGAGAAAAAGAGCCACTGCTATTGACTGTGACAGTTGCTTGTAACAAGTACTTGCCCCTTTTCCAAAAATGTTTTCTACATGATTAATCCATGTAGCACTAAATAAATAATCAAAGCCTTGAAAGCACTGGTGTGGCATTTGTCAAGAGAGCCATTGTATGGAATTAATAATTTGAAAAATAAACCATAGAAATAGTTCCAGAATATTCGCTTGAAAGTCAACCTACTATAGAGCCATGCACAATCCAACAGGGTAGCATGCAATCTTGTGGGACCAACAAGTCCTGGATAACAAGTCCAGGGACTAATAAGCCCAGGAACGAACTGGTTTAGGCAATCAAGCACAAAATTGGGCTGCCAGGAAATAAAGATTGTGTGTATCATTACGCCAACAGAAGATCATAGCAAATCAAGCTATTTTCGATAAAAGAGAAGTACTTCCGTGCTTGATGGCCTAGTCCAATTTATTTATTCCATTTTGACTTTCATATCCGAGTGCAATCGAAACACTTATTTGTCTTACAAAACTTGAGTTTAATTAGGTTTACTTCCTTCGGTTTTGCACAAACTACGATACACGATTTTCAAAATGCCGTGTTGAACTCACAGTGGCATTATCTTCAACAAATGCCACAAAAATGGGCCTTCTCAGTCTGGATAAGAGATATAGATATTGCTACTTCAAAGACTGAAAGAGATTCAAATTTTGAAGATGTCAAAGACAAAATCAGAATAAAAGGTAAAGAAGCTGACAGTGAAGATCCAAGATCAGACTGGATGTTCTGCACAATCTGATCTTTACCTACACTGCTTGTAGAAGCAATTAATCCTGGTTCAGCATTTCAACGATTAAGAAACTATTTAACTCTTTACCAAACAACAAAATTTTAGACTTGTCCAAATTGAAAGCATTTGCAGACGACAAAATAAATGTGACTAAAAAATTGAAAATGCTTTTGGAAGGGTGGAAAACATTGTGGGAAAAGGAGAAAATGCTGGTTACCAGCATTTTCTCCTTTTCCCACAATGTTTTCAAAAGGCTTCTTTCTCAGGGTCATTAAAAGTCGGGATTGTGTGGTAAAGGGTTAAACACGCAAACTGATTCTTCCTGACTAAATAAATAAATAAATACAGCTGCTTCTAAAACCAAAACTGAAAATATTCATTGGTTATTCCTGCATCCAATTGAACTGAACAAGTATCATGTAACACTACAAATATGATTCAGTTCAGTACTTCGTTTCCATATCTGTAAAAATCATTTCAACCCTTTGTCACACAATTCTATGTTTAGTCCAATCTTACTTACACTTTATTTGTTGTCTGCAAGTGCCTTTAGATTAGGAAAGTCTACAATCTTGTTGTCTGGTAAAGTTAAGCATTGATCCTTGCATACAGAATAATATCTAGATGTAGACCCATAGCAGTCTGATCTTGAATTGAAAGAATCCAATATTTTGTCAGAAAATTCTAGTTCAAACAATCTTTAACCTGCATTGATGAGACAATATTAACTGTCTGAAAATCACCCCCTTCATTTAATTCTTTACCAAATGACAAAATTTTGAATGGACCAAATTGAAAGCATTTGCAGACGAAAAATTAAATGTTGCTTAAATGATGTTTTGTCTTTCTGATAGAGTAGAAAACATTGTGGGAAAAGGAGAAAATGCCGGTTACCAGCATTTTCTCCTTTTCCCATAGTGTTTTCAAAAGCCTTTTCTCTCAGAGTCGTTCGAAGTCGGTATTGCGTGGTAAAGGGTTAATTAGCAGCCGATATGTTAAAATTTTTATCAAAGTGACTTTGTGTGCTTTTAAAAATAGATGTATTGTGGGGAAATTCAGGAAGAGAATGGGCTTGCTATTAAAGCCCCAATAAAGTCCAAAATTAGAATTTTTTTATGCTTGAAAAAAGGCACGAATCTGTTAGATTTACACTTATTTTGTCGCCAAGGGGATAGGGGCGTTCATTGCAGCATCGGTTGATGTCACAGAACCATACAAAAAATCCTATTTTCTTTTATCAATTCTCCCAAGTGACGTTGCCACGCACTATTCGGAATCATTCTGGTGTCCTATTTGTAGACACCATGTGACCGATGACGTATTACACAGACGATGTGCTTTCTCTCCTTAGACAACGTTGCGATACTTCGGTAAGTCTTTAATTTTCGTTAAATTACCTGCGCTCATCGTATCTAATTTATTTGTATGCATCAGATTGGTAAATCGGAGTTGTGTTATATTTATTTCGATCATGATATGCCTATTTCTTCTTGTCAAGAGTCGTCCAAAGATCGAATGACATCTCGGCCTACAACACTTTCGGCCTATACAATTTCGACTAGTATGAAATTAGGCGCATACAAAATCGAATGTCTACACAGGATATAAAGGTTTGTAATATGAGCCATGGAGAATAAGTCAAACAAAATGTGGACGGTTTATAACGAAGATCAGACTTTACATTATGTGCGATCTGATCTTGATCTTCGTAGGTAATGAAAAAGTTAAGAACTTTGTGGGGGTTTTTTTTGGTCTGTAATTACTAGCGAATTTTGACCTGAGTTTAGCATCAGGTGGTGGACGTTTTATATCAAAGGTCAGACCTCTTACTAGGTGCAATCTGATCTCGATCTATGCTGTCAACAAAGGATATTTCTCAACTTTCAAGAGTGTAGTAAAACACATTGCTTATAGTTATTTTTACTGCTAGTTTTTGAAGACAGAGTTGATGTTACTTCATCAGTCAAGTTATTGCGTGCAGATGAACCATACTTTTCAAAATTATAGATACATATTCCAAAGCTGATAAATACATGTACTTCAAGTTGTTGGAGTGCAAGACAATTGAAGACAAAAGTAGAAGTTTACTAGTACTCAAGTAATATTTATCTACCATATTGTGATTAAGAAAAATATTTTTTATGTCATTTTTTTACTGATCTCTTTTCTTTCCAATCTAAAAACAGTGTATCTTTTTAGGGTGTGATACAGAGAGACCAAGATGTTTGTTAACCGACAAATGGATATCCCAGTCTGGTGTTACTATATCTCTGCTGTACGACGATTTTTTTTTCCACAGATTTTAGCACAGTCCATGTCAACAGGTATTTGAATGATATTTAGATCTACATCTATTACACATTAATGTTAGAACTTTGAAGTCTATTATATTTTAAGCTTAGAAAGGATCAGCTGCTGAAGGGATGATTGATCAAATACAACTTTTTTACACCCTTCCCATAAATTTTTAAAAGGAGCAATTGTTTGCTACAAGCAACTGCTCCTTTCTCACATTTCTCCATTTAGTTGATTTTTTTTTGTGTGTGTGAATATTCCCCAGTTGTCGGTTGTTTAATGCCATTTTCAACATTATTTCAGTTTTATCACGGCAGCCAGTGCATCTGTCCATGCTTATCAAGAGTTTCTGTTTCCAGTACTTTGCATAATATCCCACTGGCTGCTTTTCCACGTCATTGTCAATACACTGATTAGCATTGAGAGGGAAATGTATCCTGTTGCAATGACTATCATCAATCCTGGGAAAGAAATTGGCTGAGCTAGGGATTTGAAGCAGCAATCCCCCAATCTCAAGTCCTTTATGCGACTAGCTGCACCACCTGGGCTCTGCAGTAGTATTTCGTAAAAGTAATGTACTCTTGAGAGAGAAAAAGGCATGCCTTGGGGCTAACACAAATTAAAGTCCAACTTTTAGTAAGCAAGCACAAAAGGCACATTCAAAAGCTGCTTTGTATTAAGCCAGCACCAAAGAGACTCTCAAATTATGTGGGGTTTTTTTACCTTGAAAAAGAAGGCTTTTGAAACATAATGAAAAAAGGTGAAAAGCAACATTTTCTATTTCCAAAAGTGATTTTACCTTTTTAGACAAGTTCCGTCATTTGAGCCACATTCAATTTGTTGTCCACAAATGCTTTCAATTTGGACAAGTTAGAAATTTTATCAGCTTGAAAAGAATTAGTATGTATAAAGGTGGCCACAAGGGCAGGGTTTACTGTATAAAGAAATGAACATATCTTGTAAAATAGTTCTAGAGATACAATCTGAGACTAGTAGATTAAAAATACATGTGTTCTTCAATCTAAATTTACTTGATTGATTGAATGGTGTTTAATGCGGCATTCAACATTATATCAGTCATTTCATTGCGTCAGTTTGCTTGTTCATGTATACCCTGGGTTTAAATGGTGCAAGGCTATGGCTCTGTAGTGTCATGCCCAAGGACACTCTTGTGAAAAACCCATTGCTTCCAGTGAGACTCAAAGCTCGGACCTCCAGGTTATGAGTGTTACACTTTACCACTGAGCCAGGGAGACCTTATATAAATTTGTATTTCAGACTCAAAATGCGAATGCAGTCTCAATGGCAGTGTAAGATACAAGGACATAGTTGTTAAATGGCCTCTTTAGGATTTCATTTAACTCTACCAAACAACAAAATTTTGGACTAGTCCAAATTCAAAGTATTTGCAGCCAAAAATTTAACTGTGGCTCAAATGATGGAATTTGTTTTTATTGGGGTAGAAAACATAGTGTGAAATCAAGAAAATGCTGATTACCTGCATTTTCTCCTTTTCTCACAATGTATTCAAAACACCTGGAGATGCATTAAGCCCCCTTTTGCCCGAGCATGGCCAATACATACTTTGCATTATTTAACTCTTTACCAAACGACAAAATTTTAGACTGAACCAAATTGAAAGCATTAATTTTGCAGACGACAAATTAAGTGTTGCTAAATTGATGATTTCTCTTTTTGATAGGGTAGTAAACATTGTGGGAAAAGGAGAAAATGCTGGTTACCAGCATTTTCTCCTTTTCCCACAATGTTTTCAAAAGCCTTTTCTTTCAGGGTTGTTAAAAGTCGGGATTGTGTGGTAAAGAGTTAAAAAGAAATTTATGTGCTTGTCATTTCAGTGTCTCATTTTGGACAGAGTGACGTGACATTTGAACAGTGTGGACAGGGAAAAAATCGCTCACAGTTTATAGACAAATATGGACAATATTAGTGCATCTACTAACTTAACAATATACCAGTAACATTGGAATGGACTTCTGCAGTGATTGGTGATCGTAATTTTAGAATTTTGGATCAAAATTGTGGATTTTGGAGGTTTCTTTTGGAACAATTTGAGTGAGTAAAATTCAAAATAAGAACTCTACCTATACATATACCTATACACATCATCTACAGAAAATAAAGCTAGAAAACAAGTTTGGACAGATACAGTTACGAGCTATTGCTTTCTGAGTGCTGGAATAGATAATGGGTATAAGATGACTGATTTTGCTTATGAGCTATGCTCTGTAATAAGGGGGTTTAATGCATCTGTGAGAAGTATCGACCCAAGTCAGCCTGTGCGGACTGCACAGGCTGACCTGAGAGGAAACTTTTCGCTATTGGACAATTTTCTGTATGTAATAGGACCATTCCACCTCATGATTCAGTCAGTTGTTAGAAAAAAATGTACTCTGTGGATCCATGATCATGTTATGACTTGCTAGGTATCATGCATCACAGAGGTGCCTTGAGCCCCTTTTGCCATAGCCTGGTTCATGTTACTATACACAGGTATTTACTTATGAACAGGACAAAGCCCAGGTAGCTCAGTCAAGGACTTGAGAACAGGGGGTCAGAGGTTCAATTCCTGGCTTTTCCAATTTCTTAGAATTGATAATATTCATTGAGACATGTGGGAAAGCAGCCAGTGGCTTGGAAATATTATTGTGTGAGGTACTTTAAAAAGGGTTTTTGTCGGTTTAACCCTTTACTAAACAATCTTGAGTTTTCACGACCCTAGAGATGAAGACTATTGAAAACATTGTTGAAATTCTCTGGTTACCAGCATTTTTTTTCATTTTCCCATAATATTTTCTACCCTTTCAAAAGCAAATTTCAATACTTGAGTCCCATTTATCATCTGCAAATACTTTCAAGTCTAAAATTTTGTTGTTTGTCAAGAGTTAAAAACTATGTGCAGAAATGGGTTAACTGTTTACCAGATGACAGACTTTCGACAAGTCCAAATTGGAAGTGTTTTTTGACAACTACTGTAATTCAGTGTGGCGGAAAGGATTAGATTTGTCATTGAAATGGTAGAAATCATTGAGGGAATAGAAGAAAATGCTGGTTACCAACATTTTCCCCTTCACCCACGAAGTTTCTAAAGCTATCTCCTGGGGGTCATTAAAAGACGAGATTGTTTGCTAAAGGACCATTGTATACTTGATTTAAAAGCTTGAAAATATGTAGAGAGTGAAAACAATTGCAGTTTGCTCAAATGTACTTTTTATTGGTCTCGAACTTTGTAAGATATAGTTTTGTTTTAAAATTCATAAACATGAATTAAAACTGTAACCCTTTCCCAAATGACAGAATTTTATGCTAGTCCATATTGAAAGCATTTGCAGTTGACAAAATAATTGTGACTCTAAAATTAAGATTCTTTTTTGGAAGGGAAGAAAACACTGTGGGAAAAGGAGAAAATACTGGTTACCAGCATTTTCTCCTTTTCCTACAATGTTTTCAAAGGGCTTCTCTCTCAGGGCTGTTAAAAACTGTGAGTGTGTGGTAAAGGCTTAAACTGGAAATAGAGTTTAGTATCGTTTAATAATTTTCCTTTTAGTAATAAAAAACAATGGTCACAAAAATATCACACTCAACTCTTTACCACACAAACCTGGGTTTAAATGACCCTGAAGAAGAGGGCTTTTGAAAACATTGTGGGAAAAGGAGAAAATGCTGGTAACCAGCATTTTCTCCTTTTCCCACAATGTTTTCTATCCTTCCCAAAACAAATTTCAATTTTTCAATCATATTTATTTTGTCGTCTGCAAGTGCTTTCAATTTGGACCAGTCTAAAATTTTGTCGTTTGGTAAAGAGTTAATCATATTGGTATTCTTAATTCAATATTCTTCATGACTGTTGTAAAAACTTATTACTGGCTATCTGTATCTTGGGCAAAAATACTGTTCACGTAAAACTTTCCATCATAGAGCACCTAAGGTAGGAAGAGAAACAGAAACAAGTAAATGTATTTGACTGATATATGTCACAATGCAATAAATCTGTTTTCAACAGTATTTCAACTGTATAGCAGTAGCTGTACACTTACTCATGTTCACTTGATCAATAACTGATATCCCTTTACCACACAATCCCACCTTTTAACGACCCTGAGAAAGAAGCCTTTTGAAAACATTGTGAGAATAGGAGGAAATGCTGGTAACCAGCAGTTTCTCCTTTTCCCACAGTGTTTTCTACCCTTCCCAAAACAAATTTCAATTTTTCAGTCACATTTATTTCGTCGTCTGCAACTGCTTTCAATTTGGACCAGTCTAAAATTTTGTTGTTTGGTAAAGAGATATTACTGGCAATAAAGCTGGGGGAGGTTACTTTTTGTAGGAAACTACCTATCAAGCTCCAGCTACAGTTGAATTTTGAACACATGTTTTACAAATCATATCAACCAAAAGGCCATGGTTGGCTTGCAAGCATCTTCACGTCCTTGTTTATTAACCCTTAACCACACAATTCCGGGTTTAAACGAACCTATGGAAGATGCCTTCTGAAAACATTCGAAGGAAAGGAGAAAATGCTCGTTACCAGCATTTTCTCCTATTCCCACTGTGTTTTCTACCCTACCAGAAACAAATATAAATTTTGAGTCACATTTATTTTGTCGTCTGTAAATGCTTTCAATTTGGACCAATCTAAAATATTGCTGTGTGGTAAAGAGTTAAGTGTCATTGCAACAGGATTTGATCCTCTCAAACTCCTGAACATGATTTGGGTTTGCTCATGGGGGAAACAGCCAGTGAATTTTAGAAAATTTGCTGAGAATTACTAGTATATGAAATATAGGTAAAAGGCGCATTATTAAATTCAAACCTTTTTCAAACAATCCAAGTTTTAACAACTCTTAGTAAGACAGCCTCACCAAATATTGTGGGATAAAGAGAAAATTTTGGTACAATATAGCCTGTAGGAAAAGCAGAAAATGTTGGTAGCCTGCATTTTTTCTTTTTTCCCCACACTGTTTTCTACCCTTCCAGAGAGACATTTATTGTGTTGAGTTACATGTACTTTTTCATCTGCAAATAGTTTCAGTTTAGATGAGACTAAAATGTTCTTCTCTTGTATAGATTGGGTGTTTATTTGTTGGAGCATTTTGCACCACTTTGAACATTATTTCAGATATTTATTCATGTCAGTGTGACAACTCATTACTCTGCAATGTCTTGCCTAAGGACATTCCTTAACCCTTAAAGCCCTGGATTGATTGATTCTATGGTGTTTAATGCCATTTTCAACATTATCTCAGTTATATCGTGGCGGCCTGTGCACCTATCCATGCTTTCCTAGCGTTTCTTTTAGCAGTGCTTCGCACAGTATTCTTTCCAAGCCACTGGCTGCTTTTCCCACATAGCCATTGTCAAAACAATGGTCAGTGGTGAGAGAGGAATGAATCCTGTCGCAATGACTATCATCAATCAGCAGAAAGAAATTGGCCGAGCAGGGAATCGAACCAGCGACCTCCTGTTCTCAAGTCCCTTATGCTACAGACTGAGCTACAGGGTGTGGCTTAAAGCCCTGGAACCAACTTAAGTTGTTTTTGCAGACAGTAGTTGTTTTTGCAGACAGTGTAGATAAAGATCAGACTGCACATAACATGTAGTCTGATTTAAGATCTATACTTTCTGCTACTATGAAACAAGTTTTGTCAAAATAAAGCAAGACAGCTACCATTTTCTTACTTTCCAAGCAGGTGCGCAACCCTTTACCAGTTGGTAAAACTTTAGTTCAATTGTTCAAATTGGAAACAATTGCAGATGAAAAATTGGACTTAGTAGCTCAAATGAAAAGATTTGCTTCAAGAAGAATAGTAAACATTATAGGAAAAGGAAAAAATACTGGTAACCAGCAATTCTGCTATTTCCACAATATTTCAAAAGCATTTTTCTTTGTTAAAATGATTAAATAGTGCTTAACATAATAACTTGGATGTTTTGGTTAACCCTTTACCACACAATCCCAACTTTTAAAGACCCTGGGAAAGAAGCCTTTTGAAAACATTGTGGGAAAAGGAGAAAATGCTGGTAACCAGCATTTTCTCCTTTTCCCACAATGTTTTCTACCTTTCCCAAAACAAATTTCAGTTTTTGAGTCACATTTATTTTTTCATCTGCAAATGCTTTCATTTTGGAAATGTCCAAAATATTGTTGTTTGGTAAAGAGTTAAGGGTTGAGGGCAAGCAACAGCTTCTAACATTGCTATGTATGTATGAATATATTTTTTTATTTTTTGTCCACAAATTCTTCTTGTAGGACTATTGTGATGTACATGTATTTAAAATAATAAAATAATATTACACTATATTGCCTTGATTGTTGCATGAAACATTATCTGTCTTTGTAAGAGCTGGGATCTGAACCAGCCAGTTTTATATCGTAGTACTGAAGGCCAGCTTTTCACATGCTACATATTCTTCAGCAACACCACAGAATATGTCTTTGGAAATCTGATTATTCTGCTGTATAACTGAAAAATTAAAAAAGGACATATTCTCTTTTTTAATGTATCTCAATCTGAAACTGTAAAAAAAAAAAGACAGCAGTACAGTAATAGGTGTAGGTTTACTCCAACTTCATTCCATTTGATAACAGAATTGATTGCAGCATTTGTCCAGCATGTGGTTGAACTTAAATAATGTTGAAAACTGTACATGTATGAAGTCATAACTGTACAAATACAGCTTTTAACAAACCTGTTTCGAAACAGCATTGGTAATTACTTATCATTTGTAGGGAAGAATCATGTGATCCATCATCCACAATGTTACTTTTCCATATGGATCGAAATTGACTGCTGCTGCATTTCCAACCTTTTACTAATTTTCT
This sequence comes from Tridacna gigas, assembly GCA_945859785.2. Lineage (NCBI taxonomy): Eukaryota > Metazoa > Mollusca > Bivalvia > Cardiida > Cardiidae > Tridacna > Tridacna gigas. The sequence goes on from OX244036.2 coordinate 44,099,230, forward strand.
TCACATGTTCTTTACTCTAGTATGGCATATGTCTCAAAGCCCGAATAGTAGCAAAAAGTACACAAAAAGCAGGTCAGCAGTCGCTGTGCTGGTCTATCTTTTGTTAACTTTTTACTTGATTTCAATTTTTTTTTGCCATTGACTTACACTTGGATTGACTGTACAACAATAGATTGTCATCTTCCCAACAATTTCGTACTTTCAAAAGGTATGACTTAAATCAAAATGCATTTTAACACCCACTTTGTTTACTTTTGGTGGCTGCTTGGCCTTTAAACAGTAGCACATACAATCATTCTAGAACAGTGTAATGCAGTATCTTTTACTCAGTAATCAGCACTTTTGCAAATGAAGCCCAGTTTGATTGACTGAGTGATACATACGTGTAGCTTTCAACATTATATCAGTCATACCATTCTGACAGGTCATTTATTCATATGTTTCCTGAGTTTTAACAATATCTGAAGTAACTTGCCCATGGACATCCCAATGAAACCCAGTGAGAATTGAATCTGAGTCATGGATTACTTATATTATGCATTTACCACTGAGACATGAAGTAATCCTTGAGCCCTTTACAGCTGTTCAGTTGAATAAAACTTGTGGCATTACTAGTATCACAAGGGTCAGCTCAAGTAATACAGGAGAACTGTGAAGCCTTAAGTGACAAAACAAAATTCAGTTGCATAAGCACAGTAGTAGCTTAATCAGCTGTCTACCGGTATTTTGTCCAACAGCATATTTTCAAGAATTCTGCTCCATTTTCATCCTGGCCTATAATAAGGGTTTCATTCAAGATCTAGCAAAATGAGACAGCAAAAACTTCTTGCAGTATACCAGTAATCTTGAATCTACACTGCTTCTTTAAAGGTATAGCCCATGCGGTGGGTTGAGGTGAATCCCTGAAACTGCAATACATGTACATTGTTTTGAATTTTCATTACTTTACCAGTCATGTAAATTTTGTGAATTTGGCTATTGAAAATAAAATTTGTTTTATCTGATTAAGACATATGTACCTGAAAAGTGGTTGCCAAATTCTGAATCTACTGGGATGGAATCACAATCATAACAGAGTCAGAAACCAAGGCTCATCTGCATCTGCAGTCAGTATAATTCAGTATGTGTATCATCATGTAGGAGGATCCATTCACACTGGCCAGAGATGTGTAAAGTAATTATCTCCATACTCTGGAATATCATTTACATATCATTTAACATTCTGTGCTAGAAATTTAATGGTATTTTACTCCGCTTTCAACAGTATTTCAGTCATATCATGGCAGCATCACACAAATTCATGTATTTCCTGGGATTCACCAGTACTAGGTTAGGGCTCTGAAGTGTCTTACCCAAAGACACTCCCATGAAAAAACCAGTAGATCAAACCCCAGACCTAATAATGTGCAAATTCATCTTTTACTCTTTACCAAATGACAAAAATTTAGACTTGTCCAAATTGAAAGCATTTGCAGATGACAATTTAATGTGGGCCAAACGATAGAATATGTCTTTGATAGGGGAGAAAATATTGTGGGAAAAGGAGAAAATGCTGGTTACCAACATTTTCTCCTTTTCCTACAATGTTTTCAAAAGGCTTATTTCTCAGGGTTGTAAAAACTCGGGATTGTGTAGTAAAGGGTTAACATACAATCCAGTGCTGTAATGACCCAGAGGCATAAACCTTTTCAGAACATTGTAGGAAAAGGAGAAAATGCTGCTGGTGACTAGTATTTACCTTTAATTCAACAATTGTTTCTCCTGTTTCAAATACAAATCCTGTAGATCCAATACATGCTATGTCGTCTGCAAATGGCTTCAATCTAGACAAGTCCAAAATTTTGTCATCTGCTAAAAAAAACCCACCAAGTTTCCATTGATATGTGCACTGACCAGATTAGGGAAAGATAATTGGTTTCTACGTTCAAATTTGTGTCACCCAAGAAATTCAGCCTTTTTTTTTTTAAATGGTGCAGATTTAATTCAACACATTGAGTTTCAGTTGCATTTCTAAAGTGTTATACACACACACACACACACCAAATACTTAGCCTTCTCCAACACTAAGGCATTTGCGGAAAAACAAATATTTCTCAAACAATGAAATTTGTCTGTGATACAAGAAAAATATTGTGAAAATAGGAGAAAGTGTCGGATACCAACTTTTTCTCATTTTTCCACCATGTTTTCAAAAGCATTTTTTCGATATCTAAAAACTAGGGATTGCTAGGTAAATGGCCAATCTCCGAATAAATATGCGTCGCGTATATCCGAGGTTCAGACTACATTCATGCACATTTAATTATTATCTGCATTCTCCGCAAAGAAAATGGGTCAATCGGGTGCTGCGCAAAAATGAAAGATCACTTTCATCTCACAGTTGAACGGCGAGCGACAGTATAATTCATGTAGTACACACTAAGTAATAGTAAATTAGTGTGTAATATATGAATTATACTGTCGCTCGCCGTTCACCTGTGTTTCATCTTACTAGCCGATATTCATTAATCAGAAAGTGCTTACGTATCCTGTTCCAACAGTAAATGGGGAAATCAACACAGATATATAGCGATAAATCTGTTTTTAACACAATAAATATAAGATGAACGTAAGGCGACTTACCGATTCAAGAATGCGAACTGAAATCCGCATCTGTTTTCAGACAGTTCTCTCATTCTGTATATTTACACGGAGCTTCTTGTTCAAAACAAAAGAAACAAATCCTAAAATAGACGCCCGTTTGTTTTTTCTGTGTCACTCTTCGGCAAATTCGGTAAACGAACTTGGTCTTCTGTCGAATATGATTCTCACACCGTCACACCGTCCTCCATTTTGTTTTTCGTTTACCTTAGCTCCAAGGTATCACGTGGTGTACCTACGTCATCGTTATTGATGTAAACAAAAGTTAGAGATACCTGGTAGTATTTCTTTCAGTTTTGAAAGTAATTCTTCTGCCAGCGAATGGAACTTTGACCAATCGCACATTAAGAGAGTGTCATCGTTATATTAATTTACATAGTTATAAATGGTATGATTAAAATTTAACTTCATTTTTTACCCCGCATTGTTTACATTTGGACTTTATTGGGACTTCTCTCAGTTTTCTAATCTGTCGGTGACAAATGCTTTCATATGATCCATGCCTGAGTTGTAGTCTGCAAAACTATTTTAACCCTTTACTACACAATCCCGACTTTTACCGACCCTGAGAAAGCAGCCTTTTGAAAACATTGTGGGAAAAGGAGAAAATGCTGGTAACCAGCTTTTTCTCCTTTTCCAACAATGTTTTCTACCCTTCCTACTTCAAGTTTCAATTTTTGAGTCACATTCATTTTGTTGTCTGCAAATGCTTTCAATTTGGAAAAGTCTAGAATTTTGTCGTTTGGTAAAGAGTTAAAGACAGAAAAGTATAAAATTTTGTTCTCTGTTAAAGTTGCAAAACATAATGGTTCAATTAATCCTTAATATGACAAAACTAGTTTTCGTTTTCAATTTTTTTTTTTTGAAAATCTAAACCCTGAAAGTGCCTTTCACAACTTTAGTTGCCTATGCAGACAGAAGAGATCAAGATCAGACTGCACAAAATGTGCGGTTTGATCTTTGATCTACACTGTCAATCTTGGCGAGACTTTCTGGGCAAAAGCAAATTTGAAGATGCAATACATTGGTGATTGATTCTAGAATGAAAATTACCTCGTTTGGAGGGTTAACAATGTCTGGTAATATCATATGAGTGCAAAAATGGCACCAACACTTTACCACAAGATCCTGAATTTTAACGACCCTGAGGAACAGGGCTTTTGAGAACATTGTTGGAAAAGGAGAAAATGCTGGTAATCAGCATTTTCTCCCTTTCCCACAATGGTTTCCACGCTTTCAAAGACAAGTTCTACCAATTAACCACATTTACAAGTAATTTATTGTCTACAAATATGTTCAATATGAAAAAGTGTAAGATTTTTGCCATCTGATGAACAGTTAACCCTTTACCACACAATCCCGAGTTTTAACAACCCCAAGGAAAATGACTTTAGAAAACATTGTGGGAAAAGGAGAAAATGCTGGTAACCAGCATTTTCTCATTTTCCCACAATGTTTTCTGCCCTACCAAGGACAAATTTTGTCATATGGGCCACCTAAATTTGTCATCTGCAAATGCTTTCAATTTGGACCAGTCTAAAATTTTGTCATTTGGTAAAGAGTAAAGCTAAAATATAGAAATATGTGTAGAAAGCAGGAGGAATTACCCAGTTTTTCTTTTTTCTATAAGGGTATAGCCATAAAATTTTAATGTGTAATTAGGGATAAATACACTTTGAACACTGAAGAAAAACAGTTGCCCAGACAGCTCAGTTGGTCATGTTGCTTAGTTACAGTTCTGAAGCTTGTGGATTTGAATCCTAGCTGAGGCAAATTATCATTGTGGTATTTTTGTGAGTAGGTGTCTGCGTGGACATGTGTTTTTTCCCGAACTAAAATAAGAGCATAAAGTCACGTCTTCATGATTTTTCTTAAAAAATATCAACTTCCTACAACAAAAGCTTCGGTCAAAATCCAGTTTAATGCTCTTCTGAATGTTAGATAGACTATCTTCTGTCTTAATATTATATAACTGTAACTCTTTACCAACCATCACTAAAAAAGCATTTTAGAAAAAGTACCAGTATGTAGGAACAGGAGAAATTGTTTGTTAACCAGCTTCTTTCTACATCTCTAAAAATGTTTTTCTACCCTTTCAAAGACAAACACAAATCACAACATTTTAACCACAATTATCATTGGCAAATGCATTGAATACAAAATTTAAAGTTTTGTTCCTGGTATAAAGTTTAGAGTGAAAGACATCATTTCCCGCAACCCCATTATTTCACCCATTACCAAATATCCTGAGTTTTTACAACCCTGACAATAAAGGTTTTTGAAAGCATGATGGGAAGAAATGAAATTGCTTGTAACCAGCATTTTCTCCTTTTCTCTCAATGTTTTTCCATCCATTCAAAATCAAATTACAACATTCCAGACACATTTATTCTGACATCATCAAATGCTTTCGATAACATTAACTCTTCAGCTGCTGAATAAATAAAACAAAATTTCTACTCAAAGCTAGAAGCCCAAACATTGCGGTTTTAAAGTTGATTTCACTGGAAAGAAAGACTGCATGTTCTGTGCAGTCTGATCTTGATCTACTCTGTCCGCAAAGGGTCAGTGAGTCGCGATTAGCAGCTTAAGGGTTAATTCTGACATCATCAAGAGCTTTTGATAAAGGTAAGTCTAAAATCTTGTCTTCTTGTAAAGAGTTTACAGTGAAAAAAAAAATCTTCCGTCTTTATTGTACCCTTTACCAAACCATCCCAAGTTTAAATAACCCTGAAAAAAAAAAAAAAGCTTTTGAAAACATTGTTGGAGAAGGAGAAAATACCCGTCCATAGACAAATCTGATCAATTTATTCATAATCTGTAAATGCTTTCAAACTGGGCAATTTTACGAATTTTTTTCTTGTCTTGTAAAGGTCTAAGGTATATGAATTTAAAAGTAACTTGAGCAGGGAAGACGTCACTGAAAACTGAAACCTCCTGAGTTCTGAAGTGGTTTTGAAAATAAAAAAGCTAAATAAATGATTTAGATATGTTAGATATTTTAGAATGTTTAAAAAAATAAGCACTAGACCTCAGTATCTTTTTATCACATAACCTCCCTTGTTTTCAGTGTACTACATGACACTGGGTATTACAAATTTTCTTATCTTAGACAAGTTTGTAACAGGGCCAAATGTGAGGTCATTTATACCTCTTTCAGTGAAGTGAATAAGTTTTTTTTCCCTGGAAATTACTATTTGAGCATGTGTGGTTTTGTATATTCTGACCCACAATTCCCCAGATGTTGTTTTATCACATAACTCCCCTTGTTTTTTGTGTAGAAAGCCATTACGAATTTTCTTGTCTTCTACATGTGCAAGATATGAAAATAGTGCCATATTTGGTCAACGCGCAGTAATAAATGCCTCATTTCTAAACCATTGCCAACCAAGATTCCTGTGTGAAATTAACTGTTAGAACTGATTGTGGCAAAGCTGCAAATTTGAGTATCTTTAGATGTAAAACAAAACTGTTATGCAAGTTTCTTTGAAGCTATTTTTTCTCTGAGATGTACACATACACATTATGTTAATTCAATACACATGCACATGTAGGGCAGTATGTTTTAATACATCATAGGCTATAATTCTTGAGAAACAGTTATGTGATAAAAAGAATGTGACATTCATTGGCTTTTGAGATAAAAGTTTATTAAACTCATCCACAAAAAAAAATTGTTATTAAGCTCACCAAAGGCTTCCTTAACATTTTTTGTAGACTAATTTAATATAGGGTAAATTCACTTTTTTGAGGTCGTTAACATTCGCAGAGGCCTGAAAAAGGGTTTAACGCCTGAGTGCGAAGCACGAGAGCGTTTAACCATTTTGAGAGCCTCTGTGAATGTAAATGACTGAAGAAACATGAATTAGCGCTACTACTGCATAAAATTAATGTATTTAAGCAATAATTTTCAACGAAATCGAAAAGTATTTCCATAGAAATGCAAAGAAACCGACTTGAAATGTACCAGATTTATACCAGTCAAAACCTGAACTCGACGATGAAATTTTTGTTACGCATAGTGAGGGCCATAGTCATATGCCAGTGTTTCGATCTTTCGCTGTAGTTCACTTCTAATGATATTTAATACATATCAGACTTTCGTCGGATTAACTTGCACAGTTTTGGATCGATAACATCTAGAATAAACGAGTGGATATGGAATTTCTATAACTGAAGGACACCAAAGTGATCTATAAAGCGAAGGAATTGCTGCCATGTTAAGATAGTGGGTGGGATATAGAGTGCATCAAGATTGATTTTTTGCGCAGATCTCGCTAACAAACGGTTTTTCCCTGTTAATACATGCTTATAATGGCCCAAAAATGTACATTTTATGCAATGATAAAATTTAATCTCAAACATCAACCCATGCCATATCCTATATACATGATAGAAAGAATTTCACGTAAATTGTTTATTCAACTTGTCTCCAAAAAATGTTATTGAGCTTGCCAAAGGCTCCCTCAGTTACATTTTTCTAGACTTGTTTCATAAAAATTTTATCAAATGTGAACTTAAGGTCCAATCCTTTACATATCAAAGCAGCTTTCTCCACAATTTCATGAAAAACAGTGGACAGAACAGATCCAAGACCAAGCAGCAAATTCCATGCACCTGGAATTATATTCACCAACCATTTTAAAGTGCATTGTAAGTCACATTCTAGATTTAGAAAGTAATGTAATTTCTGATTGGCTAATCCATTTGGTTTAACCAATCAGAAACTGTCTCACTTTCAAATTTTGAAAATTCTTGACAATTATCATTTTAAAGAATGCTGTTAACCCTGAAAACTCCTTTCACAACAATAGCTGCCATTGCAGCTAATGTAGATCAAGATCAGACTGTACAAAACATGCATGTTTTGAAAACATTGTGGGAAAAGGAGAGAATGCTGGAAACCAGCATTTTCTCTTTTTCCCACAATGTTTTTCTACCCTATCAATGACAAAATCCATCATTTGAGTCACATTTAATTTGTCGTCTGCAAATGCTTTCCATTTGGAGAAGTCTACATTTTTGTCCTTTGGTAAAGGATTAATGCTAATGTACCCTGGTCCAAACCATCCCATGTTTTCAGGACTCTTAGGAAGAAGCCCTATAACAATAAAAAGACATTGTTGAAATAGGGCAAAATGCTTCTCTCAAGCATTTCCTCCTTTTCCCTCAATGTTTTCTACTCTTTCAAAGACATTTGCTTCATTTCAGCCCCTTACAAATTTGTTGTCTCAAACTGTGCTTTCAACATGGAACAGTCTAAAATTTTGTTCTCTGTTTTTGTCTGGTACATGCTTTCAGGGTTAGCAGATAAATTTCAGGTCTTCTGTTCTAACATCTGAGAGAGTGTTGTTTACCATGCAAAATGTTCAAAGCACATTTCATCTTTATCTCTTAACATTCTAAGGCAGGCAATCATCAGGTAAATGTACATAAGCAAACATTGAATTCCAAGATCAGACAGCAGGAAATTAATGTGCCATGTTATCTTGGATCTCTGCATACTTGCATAATATTATGCATTTTACTTGAATATTCTTACAAAAAAAAAAAAGTTAGAAATGCATTAGTTACGTCTTTTCTTCAACCAAAAAAAGCTTTTGTGATTACTTTGAACTGTAAGGGTTACTTTGTCTAACCCTTCACCACACAATCCAGAGTTTTAACAATCCTGAGAAAGAAGCCTTTGAAAGAAAACATTGTGGGGAAACAAGAAAATGCTGGTCACCATATCTATATCTATGTTTCCTACCATATAAAAAACAAATCCTATCAATTGAGCCAAATTTAAATTGTTATCTGCAAACACTTTCAAGTTGGTAGACATTTTTGTCATTTGGTAAAGAGTTCAGGGACAAAGATCAAATCCATTGTAGGAAATGAATGAGACAGCAAGGCTAGATTTAACTCAGAGATTCGGAAACCTGCAATACAACAGTGTATCATCCAGAAATACAGAATTGAGAGGTGGGGGGAGAGAGAGAGAGTAAAGTTTGGGTTTCAAAGAGAAATGTCACCTTTTTTTTTCTTCACTAATAGATATGTTGTAAGTACTCATTCCAATTGTGACTTGTCCAGCTAAATGCTAGCTCTTTACCTGATAACAAAATTTTGGACATGACCAAATTCAAGGCATAAGCAGACGAGAAAATAAATGTATGGTAGAAAATGTTGTAGGGAATAGGAGAAAATGCTGGTTCCCAGCATTTTCTCCTTTTTCCTCAATGTTTTCAAAAGCTTTCTTCCTCAGTGTCGTTAAAAATCGGTATTGTGTGGTAAAGGGTTAGAATTTCAACATTTCATGTGCTTATTTGGCACTATAGAGGTAACAGTCAGATGTTTTCTAACCTGTCAAAAACGAATTCCTCATTTGAGTCACATTTAAACTGTTGTCTGCAAATGCTTTCAGTTTGGATAAGTCTATATTTTCCTTGTGTGGTTCAGAGCCAAGTCATATTCTGCACCAAATGAGCTTCACAATTTCCCTTTGACCCTTTTCCACATAATCCTGAATTTTCACTCTTTACCACACAACAAAAATTTAGACTTATCCATACTGAAAGCATTTGCAGACACAAATGTAGTTCAAATGATTGAATTTGTCTTAGATAGGGTAGAAAACAATGTGGGAAAAGGAGAAAATGCTGGTTACCAGCATTTTCTCCTTTTCCCACAATGTTTTCATAAGCCTTCTTCCTCAGGGTCATTAAAACTCGGGATTGTGTGGTAAAGGGTTTATGAACCTGAGAAAAAAGCCTTTAGGAAACAATCCCACAATGTTTTCTATCCTTTCACAGACAAATTCTATCATTTCAGCTACATTTAATTTGTCGCTTGCAAATGCTTTCAATTCTGACAAAACTAAAATTATGTTGTTTGGTAAAGATGAATAAAATGCTTTCTCATTGGATTCAGGTGAAAACCAACATGGCAATAGGAGAGACTGCCTGTCGGAAGTACTTTTTTACTTTTACCTAAATACTTTCAACAGGTGCACAGCATGCTGTTGCCCAGCTTCAGCTGAAGTTGCTTTTCTTTCATTGTGGGGATTACTGTGTCCAAAATATTTTAGACTTACCTGCCCCTTTTGTACCGGTTTCCATTTTGACAAAGAAATATCTTCAGAAATGACAGAGGTATCAGATGTCAATATGTCATTTTTTTGTGACAGGGCTTTGACAATAAATCAATGGTTTCTTAGAAAACATCCCAGCTAGGTTAACCCTTTACCGCACTATGCCGACTTTTGACGACCCTGAAAAATGAAGGCTTTTGAAAACATTGTGGGGAAAAGGAGAAAATACTAGTAACCAGCATTTTCTCTTTTTCTCACAATGTTTTCTAACCTATGAAAGACAAATTTTATGTTTTGAGTAACATTTAATTTGTCGTTTGCAAATGCTTTCAATTTGGACAAGGCTAAAATTTTGTTGTCTGGTAAAGAGTTAATAAGACAAGTTTTTGTTTCAAGACTTCAATCTGCTTTTTGGATGTACATGTAATATAAACACTGTTTGGAATAAGTCGAAGACAAATCACTTCCTCTTGTAGCAGAATTTCAAAAACATTGATGCAAAAAGAGAAATTTTTCAGAATTATGCATAAAGTATTCACAAGCATTTATATATCAAAAGCTAATTCTTTACCTGGTTCAACAAAATAGAATCATCCATAAATTTTGAGAACAATATGCATATAGACAAATCAATTGTGGCTCTAGTTTATTTGTTTGCATGGTGTCAATGTCATTTTCAACTTTATTTAAGTTGTACCGCTGCAGCAAGAGCACTTATGATATCCATGCTTTCCTGGAGTTTCTTTTCCCAGTACTTTGCACAATATTTTTCTCAAGCCACTGACTGCTTCCCCACATAACCATCATCAAACCAATGATCAGCGATGAGATACATGTAGTTATAGATCCTGTTGCAATGACAATCATAAATATTTGGAAAAATGTCCGACAATCTGGGGATTTGAACCAGCAAGCCCCTTGTCTCAAGTCCTGTATGCTATAGGCTGTGTTACTAGGCTCTGCTATGTGGCGCCCGCCCAGGTAGATCAGTGGTTAGCAGATCTGACTCGTGACCTGGTAGTTGCGAGTTTGATACCTGGTTGAGGCAAACTTTCTTCCAAGCAATTTTTCGCCTCTCATGCATGTGAGAAAAGTAGTCAGTGGCTTTGGAAAAAAAAGTTGTGCCAGTACTGGTGTGAGAAAACCAGGAAACACATTGGGTGCATCACTGACCGCCATGATATGACCTGAGCTGTTAAAATGGAGTTAAACTCCAATACAGACAAATACAATCTGCTGTGTGGCTCCAAGTGATTAGATTAGTGAAAGAGAACAGGTTCACAAAAAGGGTTCATTTTGCTAGTCTTGGCACAATGTTTTTTGTTCTTGATTACATAAAGTCATTATTTCATGAATACACCAATCCAAATTCAGAACATCTGCAGGTGACAAATTCAAAATTGTAAATGAGCTTCTCTAATATGACAGAAAACATAAATTTGTGAGAAGAGGAGAGAATGCTGGTTACCAGAATTTTCTTCTCCAATAATTTTTTCAAAAACTTTCTCCCACAAGGTTGTTAAAGAATTGTTTGTTAAAGGTGTGGCAGCTGACCTGACAAAAAAGTTGCCTTTAAGTGGTAACAAGGTTTTTGTAATCTAGTTAGCATTGAAATTAGATTAGACTGGGCAGAATATGTGGTCTGATCTTTGACATGTATACACTATCCAAATATTTGTGAGAAGTTATAGGGGTCGACTAAAACATGGAACCATCTGATACAATACAGAACAGAAATGTACTATTTGCAGAACTTGATATGATACAGAAAGCACACAGAGCAGCAATCAATTAACCACATAATAAAGAAATTATAAATTAATGAAGGAAAGTGTTTTTTTTCTTTTTTAAACAATGTGGTGTTTCTTACATTGTTATGTCATAATTGTTTCTATAATGTTATTAAACAAAATGGCCCAGGCCAAGATAGACACAAATTATATACAAGATTATGTAACGATAAATCATTCAAATGATATGAGATAGGGAAATGTCTTTGTTGCCAGGAAATGTTAAGCTTTTATTAGAAAATAAGTTAAGGTAGATGGAAGACGGGTGGAAGTTCAAAGCTTTGCAGAGCCGACGAAATAATACAAAATGAGAGAATCAGTTAAAACTGCAAACTTGAAACTTTTACAATTATAAATTGTAACCCACATGCAGTAACTATGTTCCGAAAAGAAAAATGTACATGCCCTGCACCTAGGCCTAGCAATTATGGGGTGAATTCTGAGCCAGATGCTGAGAAAATCCCGATACTCATAGATAGCGATACAAGACTGATACAAGGTGATACTGATAATGAGGAAATCCTGAAACAGAGAGACAGTGATACAGGACTGGTACAAGACAATACAGGTACATTCCCAATACAAGATGAGGAACTTAACATGGAAAACTGACACCTCAGTTACTTATGATATAGAATACAGGTCAGAGAGGTTTGTCAAATCTTTTGGTTGGCTGAACGGAACAATTATATAGAAGCAGCAATGTCCATTGATCACTTGCAGACTCCAAACATCGAGGGATTTTAATCCGCAGCAATTGCTATATAGCTTTATTTTTAAAAACATAGGGCACCACTTATTCAAATCCTCAATTGGTCTCCCAAAATGGGGGGGTTCTCATAGGCTCACTGCAAAGAATTTTGGTTGTGACGGGAGGGAGAAGTAGCTGTTTGTGATTCAGCATCAGCAATATCTCAACAATGGAAGTAGCGGCCTTGTGCAGGAAGAAAAATATGAGTGAAAAGGCTAAATGTTTTCCTGCAGAAAAATGGAAAAGACTGTGACCTTCATGCAATAGCAAATATGGTAGCGCTTGCCTTTGGACATAAACTGATAAAGTGGTCAAGCAGCACTACAACAAAAAGAAGATACGATCCCGTTTGTTTTGTTGCTTTGAAAATAAAAAAATTGCCCATTCCCAATGTATTTTGTGATGGATGCAATAGGGAATTCCACCCACTTTGTACCAGAATGACAGATGAGGAACCGCAACAAAATTAACCATTATATTGTCCCGAATGTTAAGTAAATAGGACAAAAAAGATACTGAATAACTCAAAAGTTTAATTTTACCAAGTGATTGATAATCTGTATTTATTTAATTCAATTAAAAAAATATTTTGACACACTAAAAATACTAAGTGCAAGTTGGCTTCTTTAAAAAAAGAAGCCAGGAGAGGTCGGCATCAATCTTTTCAAATAGTTTATTGGCTTTTGATTTCAGTATATTTTGGTAGATGTAAACAAACAAGTTAGGCATTAAATGAATGAGAAAAAAACTTTTTTTTTTTTCAATCTTACTGGTGTAAAGGCACAAAACAGTACATGTTCCACATTGTTATAATATTCTAGGAATTGGAGGCCATATGCTATTAACATGCTCAGAAATGCATATTTTTTTTCAAAATTAAAGGACACAAAACCGAAGATGATTATCCAATTTAGCTCATTTTCAAAAGGAACATCCCTCTAATGAATGTTTGTAATGTGTGCTCAGATAAGCCAAACTTTTTTTTTTGGAAAGGAGAAACCGTTTAATTAAAATTTGATACAATATGCTAATTCCACTGAAGAGGCAAGAATCTTACCTGATAACAACAAATAAAGGTGGCCTATACATAATACTAGTACCAGACATGTTAAAAATAAATGTAACATTTTTTAATCTTTTAACAAACAACAATATTTTGACTGTCCCGAACAGAAAGAGCATGCAGACGACAATTTAAACTTTGATAATTAATGTGGAAGATGGTGCTTTGATGTGATGGAAACCATTGTGACAAAAGGAGAAACTGCAGTGACTAACAGCTTCTCCTCTTTCCACAATATTTTGAAAAGTTGTCTGCTGCAGACATGTAAAATGAAGAGGTTGTTTGTCTAAACGTTAAAACTTTAAGAAAGTAGATAAATAAGCCATGCTCTGAGAAAAGGGCGCTTAATGCATCTGCAAAAAGTATCGACCCATGTCTGCCTGCGCAATCCGCCAAAATCAAAGGACCACGGACTCCTTTGAGGTGTGCGGTACGTAGGGCGAAGAGGCACGACTTTCTTTCGCGCTCATAAGTTGATTTTCTCAGGATTCTCGCAATCCCGCATAATAGAAACAGCTCTGTGTGTTATTTCATCAAATCTATATCATTATAAATCCATAGAATTTTTGAATAAATCAGAAAAATGCTAGAATCTAGTCAGTTCTGAAAAATAGAACTTGAAAACATACTCATCAACCTATTTCTATCTATTTGTGGGGTACGAGTTCTCCAGAGAACTCGTGCTCTCGAGATTAGGGTACGAGTTCTCCAGGGTACGAATTCTCCAGACAGTATCAAGTAACGTGATCTTTACCCGCGGTGTTCTTTCTCATTTTTTTTGTAACGATTTTTTTTTTTTCTCTCTCAGCTTAGATTTATTTGTTTAATGAAAAATTGTAATTATTGGAGAGATCATTTACTATCAATATAGTATAATAAATCTTTTTTGAAATCCGTCATATAAAAGAAAACGTTTATTTCCTATTTCAGTTTTTTGATTTCGGTTTGTATATAAAACCATGACGAAATAGACTGTGTATCAGAACAACTTCTCAAAAACAAATGGATTTAGACAGTGATTTCTGTGGCAGTCTGCCTTTTAAACTCACCACTGTTGGAGAGGTCTGATGACCTCTCCAATTATTTTTTTCAGTCCTGTATAGTATTGTATTGGAACATAGTCTTGTTCCGTGGCATAGTATATCTCAGTTCTGTATTGTATGATTGTAGGGAAAAGACAAAATCCTGGTAGCTAATGTTTCTACCTTTTTACAAATACAATAATTTGAATCTACTTAAATTTATAGTCTTCCAATGTTTTCAATGTTGATGGGTCTGAATTTTTGCTGTTCGGTAGATTTATAGGCCTAATAGAGGCCAACATTAATTCTAGGTTTAATTTTCATTGTTTTGCCAGTGACTGTAACTTTGACCAACTTTAACAGATCAATAGCTTTAACTAGTAACGTTACAGATAACTGTCTCCAAAGGCGATTTTAGTTTTTGATTTGTCACCTCCAGGTACAGAGACGATCGTGATAAATCAGTTGAAATCTGCGCACAGATTTTGTGCGCACTTTGAAACTCCTGTCTCTTATTTTCACAAATAGAGGACAAAACTAGAATTTGAACATACCTGTTGCTTGCGTATCCAATAATCCTTCATTTCAAATACAAATATTTTCAAATTAAATGCCAAACATATGGAAAAAACTTTAAATTCATCTGTTACTCGAGGTGTTTACGTTCCCCAAAATACACAAATGGCTGCCAAACAGGATAATTTTGTTAGTTTTTTTCCGAGATTTACATGTTATAAAATACTTCTACAAGTGCTTTAGGTAACGAAACATTTATTAATTTGTCCTTGGTCATGTGTGTCACTAAAAATCAATTGCATTTCACTGCAATACAGATTAAACCGACAAAACAGAAAGCCAGTGCAGCGCTGTAGCTTTGCTACCAGAAAATACATGATGGACTTGAGATGGTGCTGTGCACAATAAATGTCCAAATAAGAAAAGAAGCACTGCAAACATCTCATTATTGAGACTACAGCTAACAGATCATCAGACTTATATTGATAATCACCACACTTTAAATTTGTATGAATAAAATGTACTTGTTTCTCATACACAGCACTGTTAATATTTGGCAGCTATTAGGCCTTTCATCATTTAAAGAGGAAGTTTCTATTTTCATTACATCTCTATGGTAAAATTTCCTTATGTAGTCAGACTGGCCAAAGACAGCCATTCACAAGCCATACCTGGAACTACTGGAAAAGATTATTTGGAATAATATTAACCTTAACAGCCCCTTTCCTGACTATAGCCATGTTTGCATTCAGTATAGACCAGATCAGACTGAATAAAACATACTGTCCCCTTTGCAGTGGCTGTCTGAACAAACTGAAAGTATTTTGTTTTATTCTTAGACTGGATGTCTTGTGAATTTAAGATGATCTGAGGGTTGATCCTTTACCACACAAACCTCAGTGTTAACTTCCTTGTGGAAGAAAGTTCTTGGGAGCTTGAAGTGAAATGAGAACAAGAGGGCCATGATGGCCCTGTATCGCTCCACTGGCTTATAAATATAAACCATAATTACTAAACATTTCAATTCTGAGCCAAATGGTTTCAAAATGAAGACTTACAAGGTTTTCTCTGTAAAAGTCCATGTGAAAGTTGAGACCCGCAGGGCAAAGCCATCTTTGATCCCGAGCTATAATTACTTGAACCCTGGTAGAGGTCCACAAGATAAAGCCACATGCCAAAATAATACAAGTCTATGCTGTATGGTTATAAATAAGGTGATTTTCAAGTTTTGTCCATATGAAGCCTCTGTAAAACATAAGACCCCTGATGCATGGCTAATTTAAAAAAAAAAAAATCAAAACAGGAAGATTTTTTAAGTTGTCACCATGTGAGCCCATCTAAAACTTGTGACCCCTGCTGCGGGGCCAATTTTGACCCCATGGCTAAAATTTTGGCCTGCTTGGTAGAGGCCCACTAGATATAGCTACATGCAAAATTTGGTAGCTCTAGGCCTTATGGCTAGGTACAGGAAGATTTTTAAAGTTTTCTCTATATAAGCCTATGTAAAACTTGTGACCCCTGGGGCAGAGCCAATTTTGACCCCAGGGCTATAATTTGAAGAAACTTGATAGAGGTCTACTACATAAAGCTACATGCCAAATTTGGTAGCCCTGTGCCTTATGGTTTCAGACAAGAAGATTTTTAGAGATTTCCAATAGTTTTCAGTTTTGTTGCCATGGCAACCAGAGTTTTTGAAGGAATCAAATTCTTTCAAGAAATTTTGAAGAGGACCATGGCAGGATCATTTCTGTGAAGTTTCATGAAAATTGGATGGGTAGTTTCAGAGAAGAAGATGTTTGAAATAAAAGTTAACGCACGGACGGATGGACAGACGGACAGACGACGGACACCGGGCCATGACATAAGCCCGCTGGCCTTCGGCCAGTGGAGCTAAAAAAATGGTAACCAGCATTTTCTCACTTTAGTAAAGTCTTTACCAAGTTTTACAAGCCTTTGAAAGGGAAAAACGAATATAACAAGAGATGTTTGTAAAACATGTATGCCCCCCTAATGGCATCCAATTCTACACATAACATGTGATTATAAACTGTTAAGTTCAAAGTGTAAAAATGAACAAAGGGTAATTACTCAAAAATTATTAATGATAAATTAACAATTCTTGGGCACTGCACTTCCCATTTATGTGAACTATCAACTTATAAGGTTTCATGATTTTACCTCACATACTTTTTGAGTTATGCTCCGGAAAAAAATTAAGTACGAAAATCAACAAAGGGCAATAACTGCAAAAATATAATGGGCAGAGTTATGGTTCTTGTGCAGTGCACTTCTCCTGAATAAGATCTATCCACATGTAAAGTTTCAAGATGATGTCTGAAAAACCTTTTGAGTTATGCTCCGGACAAAAATTAAGTATGAAAATCAACAAAGGGCAATAACTCCAAAAATATGATGGGCAGAGTTATGGTACTTGTGCACTGCACTTCTCCTGAATGAGATCTATCCACCTATGAGGTTTCAAGATGATACCTGAAATACTTTTAGAGTTATGCTCCGGACAAAAATTAAGTATGAAAATCAACAATGGGCAATAACTCCATAAATATAATGGGCAGAGTTATGATTCTTGTGCACTGCACTTCTCCTTAATGAGATCTATCCACCTATGTAGTTTCAAGATGACACCTGAAATACTTTTTTAGTTATGCTCCGGACAAAAATGTGGTCTACGGACCGACCGACCGACCGACGGACCGACCGACAAGTGCAAAGCAATATACCCCTGCTTCTTCGAAGGGGGGCATAATAATCTAAGCGAAACGATTTTGATTTGGACATGTCTCAGTTTGGTAAAGAGTTAAGTGTTTCATAAAGTTGGTGAGTATCATTTTGAAACTAAAAGTTTTGGTAAAAGTAAGACATTTTTCAGAATTTGAAAGATCTCCGTTTGGTAAAGTACTTTCACTTTGATTTTCAATGACAATTTTGAATGTCAATTCTTTTAGACCAAAGTTCATAATTATATAGCTAAAGTGTGTGAAAAACAAAGCATACAGAGTCTTGAAAAAAGGTTAGAAAATTAAAAGAAACAGGGTAGGCCTACCTGAAGTTTTTTTTTAACTTTTGTACAACGAGGAAGTTGTTTACATGGTTACCTTACTTTAATCATGAATTATGAAACGAACTTTTAAAGTAAAAGAAATCTTCCACCCCGTTCCAATATATCGCAGATTTCTTAATACAATGAATTGGAAGAAATAAATTATAACATATATTATTAAAAGCATTTAAAAATCAGACATGCTTATAATATTGTTTTTTTGCGAACACTTTTTTTCATTCAATTTCGTTTCATACAAAACTTAGTAAGCGACTGAACGATTTGGTGACTGGACATTTCGGCCCATAACAATTTCGGCCCATTACAATTTCGGCCCATGATTGGTGTATCATAAATATTGCACAACCTGACGAGTCCTTTTACTAAATGTTTGGTGCATAAAATTTCGCTTTTAAACATTGTTTGTTTTGCATCAATAAACATTTTGGATATTTGTTTTACTTCCTGGTAGAATGTTTACACATGGTAAAAGAGTGTGTACAATGTGAGCAAAGGAAAACCAATATAATCATACGGCAGACGTTAAATCTTGGTTTGTATTGAAGATCAGACTGTAAATATCATGTGTAGTCCGGTGTAGACCTACGCCATCCACAAAAGATACTAAGTTGCCGTCGACAGTGGAAGAGTTTAGAACTAAATTTCCCATCTCCTAAATTTTGAATTATCTAAGTTTAGCATCAGGTAGCGAACGTTATAAACTGAAGAGTTTTCATCACTTTAAAAGTACAATCTGATCTTGATCTAAGCTCTCCCTGACGGATACTTAGGTCTCCGTCGGAACTGAAATGGTCAAGTTAAATCCGTTGTTTATTGATTTTTTTACCTTCTTTTTTGCAGGCAAATTTAATCATACTCTCTTTTTTTGGGTCCTCCAATCTGGGTTAAGCGTTTAAACCATCCAGTATCAGTAATGTCATAATATCGTCTAAGATATCCGTTGAATTTAGGTACACGCTTCGTCGTGTTTTATTATCTTGGGTGTTGTGAATCTGGTCTCCTTGACAACCAAGTACATGTGAAACGGGTATTTTATAATCATATTGTGCTAATTAGAAGTATGGAGCAGTGCATTTAGTAATAACACTGTCATAATTGCCCTAAAATAGTGGTGATCAAAGACAACTGGTATCAATAGAACTTCCAAGTTCCTGACTTGTATACTGTAACAAATTTGTGCTAAATTTCTCCTCCAAATTCACCTTTTCTGGGGTTTTGAAATACTTGTATCACAATCTCATTCTGATTTCAATTCTTAGTGTATATATATGTGAAAACGCGCTGTTCTAAATGCCTTTTTAAAATACTGCAAGGCATGGGTTTAAAAAAAAAAATGAAAACCCATGACAAACCTAGTATCAAATTGACATCGTCCGATCATAGCCCCTTCAAACTGACTTTTTTTTAAACCTAGATAACTTTATATAGCTGACTTGTATAGATGCTATATAATTTATAATGTTGGAGTTGGGATATCAGTCACTACGAAAAAGGTCAGAAAATTTCTTATGAAATAAAGTCTATTATCGAACGACGTAGATCGGAAAGAGGGAGGTGTTTACTTGTCGGCGTGAGTGCTCTAAAATTTGCTTAATTTAAGGCGGGGGAAAATAATTGAATGGATGCAACTTCAGAAATTACTTTCAATAATAATTGGCACAATAAGTCTGGTTTGGTGCATTTTCTCATTCGTGATAATTGATTGTTTACCAAGGATTCATGTTTTTAACCCTTTACCACACATTTCCGAGTTATAATGACCCCCAAGGAAAGAGACTTTTCGAAACATTGTCGGAAAAGGAGAAAATGATGATAACCAGCCTTGCCTCCTTTTACCACCATGTTTTCTACCCACTCAAAGACAGATTTCATAATTTGTGCAACATTTACTTCGACGTCTGAAATTACTTTCAATTTCGATCAGTCTATAATTTTGTCGTTTGGTGAAAAGTTCAAAGAAATGGTAAGGTAATTGTTTTTTCAATTTATTTAACTATAGCATCCAGATCATAGAAGAATTTAATTGCTTAGCACTTATTTTTTCTCCTGACCTCAGTTTATCCTATCAATGTCGTGGGTACTAACACATTGTCTACATGTAATAATTCTAAACAACACAGGGTTTTTAGAAGGACTGCATAACGTTTTTCATGCTGAAGCCTAAATTAACACTTTCATCTGTTCCATGGTAAAATTGAGAAAAAAAAAAAAAAAAAAATGTAGTATTGCCACTTCCCAAATTTTCATAGTGACATCTGGAATTTCAAAATTCCTAGAAATTAGTCCTTAATGAAGGCTCTGCATAATGAACTATCCTTAGAAAACATACGTTCTTCAGCTAAAACTGAGTTTGAAATTAGTTATGATTGGCAAGTTTACAAGTCTGGAAATGTCTTTGTGTTATTTCAAACGATGACACTAATCCTCCCTTACCCAATACACAACTCGGCAGTTTTGTTTGGCAAACCTTCGAAGGTGTAGACCAGCGGCTAAAATAATGTCATATAAAAGCAATCAATCAACACAGAGAGTGGTAGCAAGACAGGTCGGAGCATGCAAGCTGACAGACAAACAAACAGGGAAACATTCAAGTGTCTTTTAATTGGTATTTAGACTATGGGCCGAAATTGTAAAGGGCCGAAATTGTTATGGGCCGAAATTGAAATGGGCCGAAATTGTTATGGGCCGAAATGTCCCGGAATCAACGATTTCATTTCTTTATCCTGATTGGCCAATTTCCGAATTGGTAAACAGCCGCCATTATTCGAAAGCAGTATCGCGTCTCGGGGATGGGATCCATGAAATGGGCGATGCAAACACATTTAAGTAATGCGAAAAATTCCGATACACACTTTGATTATTATTTTTACGAAAGTTGACATGCAATGAAATCAAATCACCCATACAACTTGGCTATTCAAGTATCTAAAACCGGGCCGTTCAGTTTACCTGTTACTTACTGAGTTTTTTTTTTTTAATTTGCACCTTGATATTTCTACACAAATTTGGTGTCTGTATCATATTAATAATTTCACTCTGTCTTTGCTGTTTATGATAGGGACTTATTCATGTTCGAAAACTTGACAAATTAGCATGAGAAAGGATTCGCCCCCGACTCGAGATATCTCTGCCCCAGGACAAGATGCCCGATATCTAACACCCCGATATCTAACACCCCCCTCCCACAAATTCGGAGGCCTGTGCAGATGTTATTCATATTGTGTCTCCACTGCCCCCCGCCCCCCCCCCCCCCGTTTCAGCTATTTTTTTTATTTCTTCTGGAATGAATTTGATCATACATTCCTTCTAACAGATTGATCCGACACTAGTGTTGGGCAATCGGTTTAAAATCCCAATCGATTATCGCTTTGTAATCGGAAGAGCAAACCAACTAGCTATCGATAGTACAATCGGTTTTGACTCCATTTAACGGAAAATGTCATTTTGCTTAAAATACTTTGACAATATTGTAAACATGGTAGTCTTCATGTATTAAATTTATGAATATGTTGTATTCTGCACTTGAATCAGTTTAAATACATTACAATTAAGTTTTCTGCTTTAATTAATATCATTCATTTTGTTCCTTATAATTTGCAAACGAGTCAAAAAAGAATCAGACATATACCTAATAATACCCTAATAGTTCAAACATTTGCAGACGACCCTCTTTCTCTCTTCCCCCCTCCGTCCCCCCCCCCCCCCCTATATATTTTCATTTCATAAAACAACATTTTTTCCCCACTCATGAACAGAATTTTAACTTCCACTTATTGCTTTATTCAGAAATTTGTGTAAATTCACTTTTAAAATTCCTTATCAAAGATAAGAGGATGATTTGAAGTCTCTCTGATCGGACGATGCCACGCTGCTCATTGTAGTGTCATGGGTTTTCGCGCTTTTTTGGCGATCTATTTTTTCAGGACATTTAGTTTCTGGAGAAGTATTACTACATGATTTGACATCATTTATTATGTTTAAATAGCAAGTAACTTAAAAAGCTGTCACTTTACACTAGATAAGAGGAATAACATCTTCGTTTCTCTGTCAAAATAGACTCGCCAGCTTCATTATCATCCGGGTGTCCTTCGCATTTTATACTGATCCTGTTTAACCCATATTTCTACCGGATGCACGCAAGCTAGGTTATTTGAAGTTCTAGACGATAATTTCATGCCTCAGGTTGACATTTAGGCAGATAATCTTTCAATGCCAAAGACGGGTCATTTCACATTTCCAAATATCAAAACCCGGGCTCAGGGAGGCTTGCCGAGTTGTCAACTTTTGTTAAGACATTCGGACAAAGATTTCTTTATCATTTTTCAGCCGATTTTCGTGTTTATTATTCACTATGTTTAAAATTAAAGATTGTGATTAATAATAGTCTCAAAACCAAGCGCTAAAAACCGGAAATCAAGTTTTGGCACCAAGCCAGCTTAGCAACCGACTACAATCGATTCCGGGATTTCTCAATCGATTATCGGAATCGGAAGCCAAAACCAACTGACTTTCGACTATAGTCGATCATCGGCCCACCACTACCGACAGTATTTTTTTTTTTGCCTGCAAATAATATCAATGGGCACAGATCATTAAATAATTAATCTTTACAAAAACACAAAAATAATTCAAAAATGTAAGTTTAACCTCCTCATAATTCCAAGTTTTTGAAATATAAATATCCAATGACCTACAACCATGGAAATCTAAGCTTGATATTTACTGCGCATGTTCTGGAAGTCATTTCAAGCACAGTTAAGTTCTTTTTTTCCACAGTTTCTCAGCTTTCTTTTCTGTAAGCTTGGCATGGAAATGGAAACAAAATGCACTGGATGCATTTCATATACAAGGATTCATACTTTGAACAGAAATTGTCGATAATACAGTGCTATTTTTTAAAATGAAATGCACATGCGCATTTAACCGAGTTTGCGAGGAGTGTTCAATTATGAATGCATTTGATTCTTCATAGGTTTTGCTGAAATTTTTATTTTGTTCCCTTATTTTATTTTGTTCACCTCCAACATATATACAATGTTTCAGTCCCCGGATCCAATCTTTGAAGGCATTTTCATAGTCTTTTTTTAGGTATACTATGAAGACACTGGAATTCATTTTCTGTCATCTCTATTTCAACGTGTGTAAACCATCAGTTTCAGTCATTGTGTTTTGTATGAGGTGCAAGACTTTCTGAAGCAGGAAAAAGTTGTTGTGCTCCCCCACCCTCCATATTCATCTGAGCTTGCCCCATGTGACTTCTTTTTGTTTTCGAAGCTAAAGAAATACCTTAAGGTCTAAAATTTGTTCAGTGCTAACACCTCAGTTCTGCAATATTCCAGTGTCTTCATAGTATACCTAAAAAAGACTATGGTGCAAGACTGTCATGGAACTCATGTACCCTGCCCTGGTAACACCAAATGTGACTGATAATGGTGATATCAATCCACAAATTGTGTTTCCGCTAGAACTCCCGGGGGAGGGGTTAATGATACTCATACCTGCATGTGCTTTTAAAATTTGCTGATTGACCTATTTAACTCTTTACCACACAATTCTGACTTAATGACCCAGAGAAAGAGACCTTTTGAAAACATGAGAAATGGAGAAAATGCTGGTAACCAGCATTTTCTCCTTTTCTCAATGTTTTCTACCCTATCAAAGACAAATTCCATCATTTAAGCCACATTTCATTTGTCGTCTGCAAATGCTTTCAATTTGGAAAAGTCTAAGG
Source organism: Tridacna gigas (assembly GCA_945859785.2). Classification (NCBI taxonomy): domain Eukaryota; kingdom Metazoa; phylum Mollusca; class Bivalvia; order Cardiida; family Cardiidae; genus Tridacna; species Tridacna gigas. The sequence continues at coordinate 44,122,900 of OX244036.2, forward strand.
TTTTGTCATGTGGTAAAGAGTTGAACCTTATTTTTCTGTGATTCTTGCAGATTTTAATAATGTCAAGAAATCATTTGATGTCATCAACCTTGATTTTGATATAGTATCATGTGACTTATTAGAAAAAAGAAATGGTTGTGATATTCCATGATATTACCCAACTTTAGATGTATCAGAGATACCGTAGTATGTGTATACAGTTATACATGTACAGGGATGTGAATTTTCCTCCTTTTGATGCTAAAACTGAAAGTTCCAGTGCCCCGCTACAGAAGCATCTGCCCAGAAATGATACCTTCACTGAAACATGGGGGGGGGGGGGGGGAGGGGTGTAGCATCTGGGTATTTTCCTCCTCTCTCTTATTTCATCCATCACATCCCTGACTATATTACTCAAACAGAGAATAAAGAAATTCCAATATTTTTTCACTACTTTCATATGCTCACATACTTTGTGGAACAGATTGCAAAAGAGTATAATTTCATTATGGAAAAAAGGTAGCCGGTACAAGACATGAACCAGGTTGTATGTCAAGTTACCAGACCCAGAGCAAGCAATCTTATGCAAAGTTACCCAGACAGCTCAATACCACTGCAAGTATATTATGCTTATTTCTCACAATCCTAATCTCAGAAGCTACCTCAATCTGGGGACCTTAAGATCTTGGGTAAAGCAGGGCTGTGATGAAGGTTTAAAATTCACAACCCCAGTGGCCCCAAGTTCAATCCTCACTAGAGGCCCCAGTTTTCCATGGAACTGTCTTTTGGCAAGATACCCTTTTAGCCCTTTTCTACTCCTGATGAAACCCAGGACACGCATGTTGAGAGTGGTGCAAAACACAAATCAATCAACCATTGGTATCACACATTTCCAAGTTCTTACATCATTAAAATAATTCCTAATTGGGAAAATAATTTTAGGTGGAAAAATAGTAGCTGGTATGGGGCTCAGAACGGGACCCCTGACTTAAAGAGCAAGTTCTCTCACCTTTTTATCTGTTAACTTAATCAGTGCAATCTGGTAAATAATTAACCTATTGATTGTGGCCAGTTAAGCCCTTAGCTGACAATTCTGAGTTCTAATGACCATGAGGACAATGTTTTTTGAAAACATTGTGGGAAAAGGAGAAAATGCTTGTGACCTCTTCACAGTGTTTTCTATCCTTTCAAAGACAAACTCTTAACCCTTTCCCAAACAACAAATTTTAGACCCTTCCAAACTGAAAGAGTTTGCAGATGACAATTTTAAATTTGATAAAAATGGCAGAAAGCTTTCAAAGAGGGTAGAAAACACTGTGGGAAAAGGAGAAATTGCTCATTACGAGCAATTTCTCCTTTTCCTACAGTGTTTTCAAAAGACTTGTATTGCTTGTTTGGGAAAGGGTTAAGTCGTGCTTAACTTTTACTAAACCACAAAATTCTGGACTTATCCAAATTGAAAGCATTTGCAGACAGCAAAATTGATGTGACTCTAATAATGGGATTTCTCTTAGAAAGGAAAGAAAACATTGTGGGAAAAGGAAAAGTGCTTCTTTCTTAGGGTCATTAAAATTCAAGATTGATTGGTAAAGGGTTAATTATCAGCAAATGCTTTCAATTTGGACTGTTCTGAAATTCTGTTGTTTGGTAAAGAGTTACATTAAGGAAGGGGAAGAATCACAAAGCTTTCTCACAACTAAGCTATGCGGACTGACCCACATCACCACTTCAATTATTCGCTAAAATCTTATTCATGCATACAAAATAAAGGAAGAAATACTGGAATTACATCAGCCCTCAGATTGATTCATTGCCACACCTTGACTTGGGTCAGATTCCTGCACATTACATGTATTGCTGAGCAACCAGTGCAGGGCTTCTATTAGGACTGAAGAAACTGACCATATGTAGCCGTGATGTTAAAAAAGAAATTAACCCATAGGCTGCTAAGGGTGACTCAAGGACCTTTTGCAGACTGTATAGATCAAGATCAGACTACACAAAACATGCAATCTGATCTTGGATCTACACTGTTCGATAAAGAGATATTTTTCCCAAAGCAATAACTTTGAGGTACCTACATTGGGATTGTTACTGTTGGCTTAAAAGTTTAATTTGACTTATTTAGCAGATTAAGGTTTTAAAATCGAGATTGTATTTGACTTTGTTCAAGTGCGATAAGGACGGTAGAATTATTTAGCTAATCACAACCGTAATTTCCTAAAGAATCGGACACTAAAAAAATTATTGTTTCCATCTGAATACATTGGCAAATTACGGTAGATATTGTATAGGTCGGTGTGTCTATTTTGAAAGAAAAGCATGTGAAAACATTTTGTGCAAAGGAAGAGGTGCTGACAACCAGCATTCATATAATGTTTACTACCATTTCAAAGACAAATCTCATATTTTCAGCTACATGTAATCTATTGTCTGCAAATGCCTTCAATGTTGACAGTTCTAAAATTTTGTTAACTCTTTACCAAACAACAAAATTGTAGACTTTTCCAGATTGAAAGTAATTGTAGAAGACAGAATAAATGTGACTCAAAAATTGAAACTTGTTTTGTGAAGGGTAGAAAACATTGTGGGAAAAGGAGAAAATGCTGCTTACCAGCATTTTCTCCTTTTCCCACAGTGTTTTCAAAAGCTTGCTTTCTTTGGGTAGTTGAAAGTTGGGACTGTGTGGTCAGGGGTTAAGCTAAAGATGTGTTTTGCTTATTTCAGGGTTCCTGAAACAAAGTCTAGAAGACATTCTGTAATAGGATTATTGCCCGATTTTCCTGGACTGGTAAGTGACCTTAAGTCTTTACCAAACAACAAAATTTTAGACTAGTCCAAATTGAAAGCATGTGCAGACAAAATAAATGTGGCTCAAAAACTGAAATTTGTTTTGGAAAGTGTAGAAAACATTGTGGGAAAAGGAGAAAATACTGGTTACCAGCATTTTCCCCTTTTCGCACAATGTTTTCAAAAGGCTTCTTTCTCAGGCTTCTAAAAGTCGGGATTGTGTGGTAAAGGGTTAGAGGGGCCCATTTAGGTATTCATCAAACTTGGGCAGATTGTATCTCTGTCTGGCGTAAGGCAATATTTGTTAAACTCATCAAAAGTTATAGAAAATATATACATTATAAGAATATAAAAAAAAAAAAAGGATACAAATTTTGTGGAATTTTCTTAACAACCCCGTAACCTCACAATCCAGACCCTGAGAAGAAGACTTGAAAACATTGTGGGAAAAGAGAAAATAACGTACAGTGGACCTCAACTTGTTGTCCTTACTTTTGTTTGCCTCTAACTCTTGCATGTTGTGTGTGTTGTTTGACTGCAAATGCTCCAAGATTGTTGCCTATGCTTTGATGGAGACTTGTGTTTTTCACAAAGGAGTCTCCGCTCTCTCTGTTGTGTCCATATGGTCAACTATGTGGTGAGCATTTAGCCGCCATTTGCAGTCTTGAGAGAGATAGGTTTGGGGTGGCATGGTTACGGTCTGATGAGGGATATTGCACAGGGTAAAGCTGTGATAGATGGGAATTTGACTGCTGTAAGATACAGGGATGATAATCTCTGCCCTGTTGCTGTGCCACATGTGCAACAGCACAACTTTAATCGTTAAGGGTGAAAATGCCCAGCCCTATATAGCCAGAGTTTGTCAAGATTTTCTGGCAAATCATAATACATGTATTAACCCACTCGAATGGCCACCATACGGTCCAGATGTGTCCTCAGTTAAACATCTTTCTTTGGGATGAGTTTGACAGAAGGGTATTAAGGAGGCGTTAGAATCCCCCACTTCTCTTGATGAACTAAGAACTGCTTTGTTTGAGAAGTGGAATAATATTTTCATGAGAAGGATAAATGCACTTATGAACTCCATATATAAAAACTTGTGAACTATAGGTTAGATCTAATGAAATTTGGATAATTTGTTGATTAGAGATTAATTGTAAAACTGATATAAACTGTTGTATAGAGCATTCAAATATGCAAGCCATGCTTTGTGAAAAGGGGGCTTAATGCATCTGCAAAAAGTATCAACCTAGGTCAGCCTGTGTACTTTGGGCCGAAATTTCACTATAGGTCAATTTTCAGCATGTCCAAGGACCAGTTTACCTCAAGATTCAGTCAGTTGTTAGACAACATGGACTTTATGTAGCCATGATCATGTAATGACTTGCTTGGTATCATACATCAGGGAGATGTACTAAGCCTTCTGTTGCCAGAGCATGGCTCATGTATAAGTTATGGACCCAGAAAGTTCACTTTGGGTTTCTTTTTTGCCTGGGTATAGTTTTATCGTGTTCTTACACCTCTGTTTTTCTCTCCATTTTTTCAGAGGAAACGTAAAAGAAAACTGGAAGATGATACCCTCAGTTTACAAAGTTTTGAATCTGACACAAAGGTATGGCATGAAAATGTGGTAGATGTTGACTGATCATGTCTGTGGAATGTGATTAATTATCATGAGTTCTTAAGCCTTACCTAAGTTGAAAACTGTTGCAGATAACAATTAAATTGACTCAGTCGATGAGATTTTACTTTTAAAGAGTAGAAAATAATGTGAGAACAGGAGAAAAATGCTGGTCATCAGCATATTCTCCATTTCTCATGATGTTTTCAGAATTTGAGCAACATGGAATTTGTTGTCTGCAAATTCTGTCAGTTTGGACTGGACAAGTCTAAAATTTTGTTGTTTGGTAAAGAGTTGAGTTTAGCTAATCGCTTTTAGCTCTTTACCACACAATCCCTACTTTTAACAACCCTGAGAAAAAGGCCTTTTGAAAACATGAGAAAAGGAGAAAATGCTGGTAACCAGCATTTTCTCCTTTTCCCACAATGTTTTCTAACCTGCCCAAAACAAATTTCAATTTTTAGTCGCATTTATTTTGTTGTCTGGAATGGAAATGCGTTCAATTTTGACTAGCCTAAAATTTTGTCGTTTGGTAAAGAGTTAATGTTTACTTGCAGTGTATGTATTTATCCTTACATATTCATTTTTCCTTGAGCTTCATTTAGAAAGTTCCTATGGTGAAATGAATCTGTTAACCCTTTACCATATGAAAAAATTTTGACTTGTGCATTTTGAAGGAATTACAGGCAATAATTCAAATGCCTTTCAAATGATATTATTTGGCCTTGAATAGGTAGAAAACATTGGGGTAAAAGGAAAAAAATGCTGGTTACCAGCATTTTTCCCTTCTCCCACAATGTTTTCAAAAGCCTTCTATGTCATGTTCATTAAAACTCAGGATTGTGTGGTAAAGAGTTAAATCATCTTGTTGGTTGACTCATGTTCGTTGCCTGCGCATATCAATATTCTTAGAAGATTTAACCTGTCTGCCTCCTGTACAGGATAAATTAATACGGTAAATAGCAAGCGGAAAATGGCTACATATAATATGTCTGTGGAAAAATCAAGCTAGTTTTTCGCCACAAATTTCTTGAAAATATGATGATTTCACACAGGGAAAATAATTTTATAAAATGCCATTGTTTACTACAAATCTCTGTGGATAGTTTCTGAATATAGACATTGGGGAAAACTGGTATTTGTGCAACAGACTGACAACAAAGATAAAGTCCCCACCTTGCTGGGCTTATTCTGGGGCTTTTTCTCAAGCTTATTGGAGAGGTCATCAGACCTCTCCAACAGTGGTGAGTTTAAAAGGCAGACTGCCACAGAAATCACTGTCAAAATCCATTTGTTTTTGCGAAATTGTTCTGATACACAGTCTATTTCGTCATGGTTTTATAAACAAACCGAAATCAAAAAACTGAAATAGGAAACAAACGTTTTTTTTTTTCACATGACGGATTTCCAAAAAGATTTATTATACTATATTGATTGTAAATGATCTCTCCAATAAATGCAATTTTTCATTAAACAAATAGATCTAAGCAATGAGAAACAAATTTCGTTAAAAAATAAAAGAAGAACACCGCGGGAAAAGATCACGTGACTTGATACTATAATTTGTACCCTGGAGAACTCGTACCCTAATCTCGAAAGCACGAGTTCTCTAGAGAACTCGTACCCCACAAATAGATATAAATAGGTTGATCAGTATGTTTTCAGGTTCTATTTTTCAAAACTGACTAGACTCTTGCATTTTTCTCAGTTTTATACAAAAATTCTATGGATTTATAATGATATAGATTTGATGAAATAACACACAGAGTCGCCTCTTTTATGCGGGATTGCGAGAATCCCGTAAAAATCAACTTATGAGCGTAAAAAAAGGCCTGCCTCTTTGCCCTACGTACCGCACACCTCAAAGAGTCCGTGGTCCTTTGGTTTTGGGCGGATTGCGCAGGCTGACATGAGTCGATACTTTTTGCAGATGCATTAAGTGCCCCTTTTCTCAGAGCATGGCTCATTTATATACTTTCTTAAATTTTTAACGTTTAGACAAACAACCCCTTCATTGTACATGTCTGTCGCAGACAACTTTTCAAAATATTGTGGGAAAAGGAGAAGCTGCTAGTTAGTCACTGCAGTTTTTTCCTTTGTCACAATGGTTTCCATCGCATCAAAGCACCATCTTCCACATTAATTATCAAAGTTTGAATTGTCGTCTGCATGCCTTTTCTGTTTGGGACAATCCAAAAATTGCTGTTTGTTAAAGGATAAAAAAATGTTACATTTATTTTTATCATGTCTGGTACTAGTATTATGTATAGGCCACCTTTATTTATTGTAATCAGGTAAGATTCTTGCATATTCAGTGGAATTAGCATATCGTATCAAATTTTAATTGAACGATTTCTCCTTTCCAAAAATGTTTTGCCTTATGTGAGCACACATTACAAACATTCATTAGAGGTTTGTTCCTTTTGAAAATGAGCGAAATGGGTCATCATCTTCAGTTTTGTGTCCTTGAATTTTGAAAAAAAAAAATGCATTTTTGAGCATGATAATAGCATATGGCCTACAATTCCTTGAATATTATAACAATGTGGAACTTGTACTGTTTTGTGCCTTTACACCAGAAAAATTGAAAAAAAAAAAGATGTTTTTTCTCATTCATTTAATTCCTAACTTGTTTGTTTACATCTACCAAAATATATTGAAATCAAAAGCCAATAAACTATTTGAAAACATTGATGCCAACTTCTCCTGGCTTCTTTTTTAAAGAAGACAACTTGTAGGGACTATGTTTTAAATTACTGGTGCATAGTTTATATGCTCGCTAACCGTGCCTGGATGAATCACACAAGGTAGGTTTTAGTGAGTAAACTTATATTTCATTTCGAAAATCGCTGTCTTCCTTGCCGCCTATTTATTTTGAAATTCGCTGTCTTGCTTGCCACCTTCAAAAGTAGTCTGGTTCTGTACCCTGAATGCCCATATCAGATAGGTTATGTATTTAAAAAGTGGTACCTAGCGGAAGATAATGAACTCATGTTGTATTGGAAAAAAGTGATGGTTGTATTACCTCCCCTGTACATGAAAGTTTTTCTGTGAATTACTCAAACACACTGAAAAGTATTTTAAAAAAAGGATTCAAATTGAGGTAGAACAAAGTCCATTTTGAAAGCTGGTAAAATTGCTGCGTGTAGTACTTGTAATTGTGATGTCACGTCAATGTATAAATGAAGACTTTTGGTCCAGCTTGGCTAAGCGATGAAGGTGTAGGATTCACAACATAGAGGACCCTGGTTTGATCCTCACAGGAAAAGCTGGGCTTTTTGTTTAAGGATCCTTGGGTAAGACATTTCAGCACTCAGGCCCAGTATTTGTGCAACCCAGGATATACATGAATAAGTAAGCTGTCACTGTGATATGGCTGAACATTCTGTTGAAAGCCACCATTCAGTCAATCAAGATGAACACTTAGGCGGCTAAGCTTGAGATGCTTTTTTGGACATTGTACACCACAATCAAGCAGCACACAACATGCAGTCTGATCTTAGATCTACCTTCAGCTACTGGTATTTTGTGAGCTAGTCTTACAAAAGTTTCAATGAAATTTCCCTCCTACTTCAACAAAATGAAGGTACATGTATATAAGCCATCCTCAGTGAGCCTAATGCATCTGCAAAAAGTATGGATTAATGTCAGCCTGTGCAGTATGTGAATGTACATGTATATCAGACATGCTCAGGGAGCTTAATGCATCTTCAAAAAGTATCGACCCATGTCAGCCTGTGCAGACTGCGCAGGTTGACATGGGTTGAAATTTTTTGCTATTTGTAAATTTCTACATGGCACTGGACCATTCTACCCCCAGATCGAGTCGATTGTTAGAATGGATTCTGTGGATCCATAATTATGTGATGCCTTGCTTGTTATAATGCATAATAGAGATGCATTAAGCTTTCTTTTGACACAGCATGGCTTGATTATTTTTTTTAGCTCACGTGAGCACAAAGTGCTCATGGTGAGCTATTGTGATCGTGCTGTGTCTGGCGTGCGTCGTCCGTCGTCAACTTTTTACCTTGTGTACACTCTAGAGGCCACATTTTCAGTCTGATCCTCATGAAACTTGGTCAGAATGTTTGTCTTGAAAAAATCTCGGACGAGTTCGAAATTGGGTCATGTGGGGTCAAAAACTAGGTCACTAGGTCAAATCTTAGAAAAACCTTGTGTGCGCTGTAGAGGCCACATTTTCAGTCGGATACTTGTGAAATGTGGTCAGAATGTTTGTCTTGATAAAATCTCGGACGAGTTCGGAATTAGGTCATGTGGGGTCAAAAACTAGGTCACTAGGTCAAATCTTAGAAAAACCTTGTGTGCGCTGTAGAGGCCAAATTTTCAGTCAGATACTTGTGAAACTTTATCAGAAAGTTTGTCTTGATAAAATCTTGGACGAGTTTGAAATTGGGTTATGTGGGGTCAAAAACTAGGTCACTAGAACAAATCTTAGAAAAACCTTGTGTGCGCTGTAGAGGCCACATTTTCAGTCAGATACTTGTGAAACTTGGTAAGAATATTTGTCTCGACATCTCGGACGACTTTAAAATTGGATCATGTGGGGTCAAAAACTAGGTCAAATCTTAGAAAAACCTTGTGTGCACTCTAGAGGCCACATTTTCAGTCAGATACTTGTGAAACTTGGTCAGAATATTTGTCTTGATAAAATGTCGGACGAGTTCGAAATTGGGTCATGTGGGGTCAAAAACTAGGTCACTAGGTCAAATCTTAGAAAAACCTTGTGTGCGCTCTAGAGGCCACATTTTCAGTCTGATACTCATGAAACTTGGTCAGAATGTTTGTCTTGATAAAACTTGGATGAGTTTGAAATTGGGTCCTGTGGGGGTCAAAAACTTGTCACTAGGTCAAATTAAAAAAATACCTTGTGGGCACTCTAGAGGCCACATTTTTCGCTCAATTGACTTGAAACATGGTCAAATTGTTTTTCTTAATTAAATCTCAGATAACTTTAAAATTGGGTCACCTGGGGTCATAAAGTAGGTCACTTGGTCAATTTAAAGAAATACCTTGTGGACACTCTAGAAGCCACATTTTTCGCTCAATTGACTTGAAAATTGGTCAAAACGTTTGTCTTAATTAAATTTTGGATGAGTTTGAAATTTGGTCACCTGGGGTCATAAACTAGATCACTAGGTCAAATTAAAGAAATACTTTGTGGACACTCTAGAGGCCACATTTCTTACTCAATTGACCTGAAAATTGGTCAGAATGTTTTTCTTGATGAAAGCTTGGATGAGTTTGAATTTGGATCACCTAGGGTCATAAACTAGGTCACTAGGTCAAATTAAAGAAATACCTTGTGGGCACTCTAGAGGCCACATCTTTTGCTCAATTGACCTGAAAATTTATCAGAATGTTTGCCTTAACTCTTTAACACACAATCCTGACTTTTAACGACCCTGAGAAATAGGCCTTTTCCTGCAATGTTTTCTAACCTATCGACAACAAATTTTATCATTTGGGCCACTTTTAATTTGTCGTCTGCAAATGCTTTCAATCTGGACTGGTCTAAAATTTTGTCGTATGTTAAAGAGTTAATTAAATCTCGGATGAGATTGAAATTGAGTCATCTGGGGTCATAAAGTAGGTCACTAGGTCAAATTAAAGAAATACCTTGTGGGCACTCTAGGGGCCACATTTTTTGTCTTGATGATATATCGGATGAGTTCAAAGTTGGGTCACATAGGGTCATAAACAGTGTCACTGGGTCACATTGAAGAAATACCTTGTAGGCACTCTAGAGGCCACAATTCTGGCTAAACTGACCTGAAAATTGGTCTACATATTTGACTTGATGATATCTCGGATCATTTAGAAATTGGGTCTCATAGGGTCATAAACTAAGTCACTGGGTCAAATTAAAGAAATGTATTGTGGGCACTGTAGAGGCCACAGTTTTTGCTCAACTGACCTGAAAATTTGTCAGCATGTTTGACTTGATGATATCTTGAATGGATTTGAAATTGGGTCACATAGGGTCATAATCTAGGTCACTAGGTCAAATTACAGAAATACCTTGTGGGCACTCTAGAGGCAGCAATTTTTGCCCAATTCACCTGAACCTTGGTCAACAAGTTTGTTTTGATGTCTCGGATGAGTTTGAAATATGGTCACATGGGGTCATAAACTAGGTCACTAGGTCACATTGAAGAAAGACATTTTGGACACTCCAGAGGCCACATTTTCAGCTCAATTGACCTGACAGTTGGTCAGAATGTTTGTCTAAATAATATCTCAGATGAGTTTTAAATTGGGTCATTATGACCCTGGAGTGAAATTTCACCTAATGACTCAGGTGAGCGATCCAGGGCCATCATGGATTGAATGTGGCCTCTAGAGTGCCCACAAGGTATTTTTTTAATTTGACCTAGTGACAAGTTTTTGACCCCACATGACCCAATTTCAAACTCATCCAAGTTTTATCAAGACAAACATTCTGACCAAGTTTCATGAGTATCAGACTGAAAATGTGGCCTCTAGAGCGCACACAAGGTTTTTCTAAGATTTGACCTAGTGACCTAGTTTTTGACCCCACATGACCCAATTTCGAACTCGTCCGAAAAGTTGTCAAGGATCTTGGAGGTAATAACCCAGAAGTGGTAATCCAAGCTGCAAATAGATTGACTTCTGGTGCCGCAGGAAAACGTACTAAATTTACCATCAATATGTACAATACACAATGCTCGCTACTAATAAATGGGAATAATACTCCCACCTTTCAAGATGAAATATTACCAGATATTATTGAAAAAATTACCGGTAACCCTCAAATGTCGTCGTTAGACAGATTCTATGCTGATATTATTGACAGATGTCTCAAGGAAAGCATAGACAATCCAGATAGGCATATTAGTATCTGTGCAGATTCTATAATTGGTTCACCAGACAACTCCCTGGCTCTCTGTGAATCTCCAGAAAAGAAAAGTGAACACGATATTTTCATTTGTATTCACTGTCTAGAATTTGTCGAAGAAGGTATAGAATGTGACAATTGTAAACAATGGAACCATTTTCAATGTGAGAGTCTCGATAGCAACTTTACCACCTTTTATGATGATCAGAATATTCCCTACAGCTGCCTTTCATGCCGTCACCTAACGATTGTTCAAGACGTATCAGTGCATTCATCAAACTTACAAAGCTCGCTCTGTACAGATGCCCGAACCAGCTGTGAAGATGTTTTACTTGCAGATGCTTGTGACCTGCGGAGGGATGATGTCCCTGACACTGAGGAAACTTTACTTAAGATTACTAACTCTGCCACTGTATGTAATAGCAATCCAGAGAGACCTGTAAGTAGTTTTTCTTCTTCTTCCCAGAGTACGGTTGCCATTGCTGTGGGTAGTACAACCAAAATAAGTCAGAGTATATCCGACAAGAGCCTCACTGACCCTACTTTAACCAATCTGGATACCCACAATGTAAATTCAAAGAGCTCAACATCTGACTCCCTCTTCACAAATACCCAGGGTCCTTTTTTCAGCACTGGGTCCAGTGAGATATTGCCTATTGATCCTTGCACTGTAGAACACAGTCTACCAGATAGCCCAAATTTATTGACCTCGGCAAAAGTTACTAACCCTACTATAGAATCAGTTGAGGGAAAACCCCAAAAAACAGTTAAGAAAAAGAAAGAGACCATAACGAGCAGTGACCTGCAACAGCAACTTGACTTCTCTATCTCGTTGATTCATAGGCTAGAAAAGAAGATAGATGACCTTGAACAAATAAACAATATGCTACGGCTTAAATCATATGGGCCTGATTTAACTCACAAAGCGCTTCAAAGGCAAACTTCGTCTCCAACCTACTCTTACCAAAATAAATCCCTTTTTGACAGGATAAACCAACTTGAGACAGAAATACTGAGATCAAGAGTTGCAAATCTAGAATCCTTACACCAGCTTTCAGCTCAAATGAATTATGTCTCCTTATCACAGATGAATATGCTCAAACAACAGTTACCTTGTCATTATGTTCCTGTTGGACCTCAACCCATGTATAATACCCATCTCTGGAGACCTGCAACTCCCCAAATGAGGTTTCCCCAACCTCCCCCTTATCCTTACTACGGCATACCGAACAGACCTGTACCTCAGCCTTCTACAGGCCTGCAAGACAGGCCACCATTCAATGTCGCTAGTAAAGCAATGGCTCCTGAATGCCCGGCTTCAGAACAACTATCAAGCCGAAATTTCCAAAGTGATTCTGTCTCCATTCCAGAAATGACAACTGCTATCCAAGATCTAAGGCCTCAGACTAAACTGAATCCCAAAGTTACTCCACCGAGGTTTAAGAGACTGCGTTCAGAACGAGATGGTCCCTCAAAAAGTCATGTAAGAAATTTAGGAAAACCAAAATTTATTCCTGGACATGATTTTAGCTCAACTCCAAAGAAAGTGCGATTTGATAAAAACTATTCGAAACCAGTCATATACGGCGGCCCATCCAATAGATTTAAGAAGTACCAATGCTGAAGAAAGGAATTATGATAAACAGCCTTTTTTTATCCAGAGGCCGTGCATCAGAAAGGAGGCACATATAGATAGTACAAAACAAATATTGAAACTTACAACCCTGAATGTAAAAAATATCAATTCGAATTCCCTTTATGTCCAAAACCTCATGCAGAAAACGGACATATGTTGCCTGCAAGAACATTGGTTATTCAAATTCCAATTAGATAGGTTAGATGGTATTTCCCCAGGTTTTGTCTCACATGCTAAAGCTGTTGATGAAATTGATCCAATTTCTCCCCTTCAAGTACCCAGAGGCTACGGAGGTACAGCCATTTTGTTTCCAAACTCATGGACTTTTAGATCAAATAAACAGGAGGATGGTAATCACAGAATAACAACTCTAACTGCTGATACCTCCCCGAAATTATGTATTGTCAGTGTGTACTTACCATGTAGAGGAAACTCGAGGCAAGAAGATTTCAAAGCCTCCTTGGATCTGTTGGAGGAAATATGCAACAAGTTCGCTGACCATGCTATCTTTATTTGCGGTGATCTCAATGCCTCTCTGTCTCGTAATCCCCCTAATGATAGAGATAACCTGTTAAAATCATTTGTTCAGAGTATGGGTCTAACTTCCCAGCAAAATGGTACTCCTACTTTTTTTCATAAGAACAAAGAGCAGTCGGCTGAACTTGACTACATACTGAAAAACTCCCTTGCTTACTCTGTCTCAAATATCGTTCACATAGAAGATGACCAGTCAAACAATGTTTCGGATCATCTGGCAGTATCCACTACACTGAACATTTCCTCCTCTAGGAAAACTAAGCCTACACTCTCTTACTCGAAACCTAATTGGGATAGATGTAACACAGGAAATTTCCAGAGGGCTGTTAACTGCAACATCGATAAAATCAAGGACGATTTAGAGAAGGGTAATCTCATTGAATCTATTTATTCTTTGAAAACTATCTTGGACAATGCAGCTGTTAAAAGCATTCCAGGTTACCACCCAAACAAGCCACGAAAGTTAAAACGAAATCAGAAGATCTCCAGCCCAGAAATTGCACTAGCTTCAAAAATAAGTAAAAAAGCATGGTGGAAATGGAAACTTGCTGGACAACCAAATAGCAATCTGCATCCTTTGAAAAAGAGTATGAAAACTGCAAAATACCAATTGCGTAGGATTCAAAGACAGGCATCCTCTAGATTAAGGCAACGGAATATGGAAGATATCATGAATTCCCACCAGTCAGATAATAGAACATTTTACAAACTAATAGCTGCCCAACGATCGAAAGGAAGCTCGTCTATTAATTGTCTTATATATGATGATAAAGAACTTACTACCAAAGAAACTATTACAGAAGGATGGGCGGACCATTTCCAGTCCCGGCAAATGAATGTAACTATGATAATGAATATCTTGCTCAAACAGAGTCCATTTATGATGAAATCTGTAACCATCTACAAAGAAATACGTCTAAACCAGATCCAGTCTCTATTGCGGAAATTAATTCTGCCATAAGAAAACTTAACAACAACAAGGCTGTGGACATCTTTGGACTTACAGCTGAACATTTGAAATTTGGAGGCCCACAGTTACAGTTAGTTCTTAAAGATCTTTTGAACTCTATCCTCCTTCAAGGGAAAATCCCAGCTGTACTTAAAAAGGGAATCATTACTCCTGTGTTCAAGAAGGGTGACCCAAGCATTCCAGGTAACTATAGAGGAATCACTGTCACGCCGGTACTTCTGAAATTATTGGAGCATGTTCTAAACAATCGACATAAGAAAATCCTCAGACCTTCTCAGTCGCTTCTCCAAACTGGTTTTACTGAAGGAACATCTTGCATTAATTCAGCCCTTATTATTACTGAATGTCAACTTGAGTCAAAAGCTACAAAAACACCACTTTTCTTCACTACTCTAGATACCCGCAAAGCCTTTGATGTTGTGAATCACCAGATTCTCCTTCGAAATCTCTTTTTCGATGGCACTGAAAATTGTGAATGGCTGCTGATAAAGAACATGTATGAAGATGCTACCTCCATAGTGAAGTGGGAAGGAATTCAGTCTAAACCTATAGAGATTAAACAGGGTGTGAGGCAAGGTGGAGTGATGTCAACAGAACATTACAAAAGGTATAATAACCCTCTGCTTATTGAGCTGGAAGAGAAATTCACCGGCGCGAAAATAGGGAACATCAAAATACCTCATACAACTTGTGCTGATGAGTTAGCCCTCTTAACCAAATTCCCATGGGAGATGAAAGCCATGTTGAAAACAGTGGAAAATTTTAGCCAGAAATATAGATATGAAACAAGAAAATATTGATGCTGAACATCAATGGCGCCGCAAACTAGTTGTTTCTGTAACAGGGCACAATGCATTGGGTTATTTCCTAATACGCATCTCTTGCACAATCTTCGTAGAGATCCAAGTGGTGATACTGTATTTAAACTCTGGCCCATCTGGTTTTTGACAAGATTTTTAAATTTCATATCATTGAAGGCTATTTACAAACTTCTTATCCATGGACTGGGCCATTTCTTTATCCACAGGACATCATTTGGACACAATTGGTAGATAGAAATGTTAGAGCTGTTGCCTTTCTGATATTTGATAGAAGATTTTGAAAAGTGTGCAACAAATATGGCTATGCGCGAATTTGTGACATCTTGGTGGAGGGGCGCATATGGCAACTTTTGACCCGAAGGCCACCATTTGAACATACTAGTACTTGGTAGAAGTCATTGTAGCGATACTACACATTGAAATATCAAAACTCTCGACCGTCTGATTTTGAACAGGAAGATTTTACATTAACGAAAGAAAAGTCTGTTATCGGATTGTGCTAAATCTGACACTCCAACACATATGTCTGGTATCATACAACCCCTCTTTATTATAGATATAATAAAGACTTGAATGAAGTCCTTATATCTATATAGACTAGAGGGGTTGTATGATACCAGTCATGTTAGGCGCTCCAACATTGATTTACGGATGTTTCGGTAACAGATGAGTTCGGTAAATTGGACTTATAGAGTAAATTGATTGGATGTTTCAGTAACAAGGCAGTAATATAGTGCCGTGACGTTTTTCACACCCATGGCTTCTGTTTGTGCAAACGTTTTTTCTTTTAATTTGCAATTCTCACTCGTTTTCTGACGTAAATATATTTGTTGTTCTTTCCATGCTGTATAAATAAATACGTGAAATTAGTAAATTTTGATCACCATATCTTATTTTCGTTTTTCACCCATAGCTGATTCATGTAATGAATATTATACGATCCCTGATAAAACCCAGCCCTAAGCTTGTACCCGTATTACTTAATCGTCCTACAGATAACAGACTCCAAGTTTAAGCCAATCCTCAAGTTTTTTAAAAATGTTTTATTAAAAATGACGCTATTCTTGCCAACGTTTTCTGTGTGAAAAATAATTTCTTCCGGAAACAAATTGGTCAACTTCCAAACCAGCCATTTACCCTCAGAACACCTTTCACTCTTGTTGCCCTTGCGACCGATTCAGACGAAGATCAAACTGCAAAGCAAAAAAAAAAAAAAAAAACAGTCTGATCGTTGGTTTACGCTGCCAGCTTTTCTAAGACATTATGAGGAAGGACAACTTTGCTTTGAAATAGCTAATATTAGACCAGGGATCGTATATTGTAATATATATATTGTTCTGTTTCTAAAATGAAAATAGCCTTTACTTTTTTCGATGCTCTAAGGGTTAAAATTATGGATAATTAACGTGAATTCAGAAATAAAGCTAATACATTTGAAACATTGTGGCAAATGAAGAGAAGGAGTGAGAGATAGAGAGAGAGGCCTTGACAATAATATAAATTATTTTAAACTTAAAATAATTTCTTTTATTTCCATTGAGAATTTGTTGTCTGCTAGGAGAAGTTTTTCCAATCGTAATTATCAATGTAAAACACTCGAGTAAGTTACACTTGATTGCTTCGGCTTCCCGCCAAGACGGGAGTATATAAGTGCGGGTTTCCACGTGCATCGCCCTCTTCACTAAACTTTCGGCGACCAAGTTACCAGTTTGTAACGAAAATTGAATTCATTATGCCACGTTCGGGAAGACGATTGCGGGGACGCCAAGTTCAAGCCACCAGGCAACCCACTGGCGATAGTGTAATCGAACCACGAACGAGGGGCCAGAAGAGACGAGCAGCCGAGTCTGTAGAGAACACGGTAGAGGACTTGGTACAGTCGTCGCAAGCGGGTGGGTCTTTACATGTAATTGACTTTGAGAATATCACGCGGTCGTCAGACAACCGGCTATCTGAGCCCATATTGCCAGTTACGTTGGCGGCTGGGAATTTCTTAGGTTCTTGCAGTTCAAATAGTTCACTTCCGGTGATATCTGTTGTTTCGTCTGCTGAAATTACGTCCACTAGCAATCCGTCCATTACTTATTCGTCCCCCATAATTCCGTCTGCTACAATGTCGTCTGCTTCAATGTCATCTGCTGCGACTCCAGGTTTTATGTCTAGCACCATGGTGCCGGGTCTACAGGCGAATCCATGTTTACGCTTGGCTGACGATGACATTGCAGCGCACGTTCCCACGTCAATCAAGCAAAAGATTTGTAGGGGTGAATTCGTTAATTTAGCTATTTTACTGAAAGGAGCAGCCGAATTATCGGATTTCTGCAAAGGGTCATTGTTCAAGCTAAATAGTGATGGTCTAATTGAGGCAACCCCAAGGGAGTGTAAGGACCAAATCTTAAGTATCGAACATTGGACAGATGCTTTTATTATATATTCATCCATATATTTGTCTACTCGTTCAGATAAGATATATGAAATGTTGCATTACATGTTCAATATCAGGGAATGTGCTAGGCGTCAGGGCGGTCTGGCATGGAGGAACTTCGATGAGCAATTCCGCTTGAGACAGGCTATATACCCAGCTCCATGGTCAAAGATAAATAACGACTTGTGGTGGCGCTGCATGCAGGTTAGGTCTATCGCACAATCAAATCCATCCCCTTTAAGGTATACTTGTAATGAGTTCAACAAGGGTAATTGTACGTGGCCAAATTGCAAATTCGCTCATCGCTGTGCGACATGCTCGGGTTCGCATGCACAGATTAACTGTTTTAGTCAAACTCAGCTCAGTCCTTCAAACCAAAGTACGACACCAAATTCATTTTTTTTTCGAGGCAGAGGCAGAGGGTTTCGAGGTCACAATTCATACAGAGGTAGGAACCAATAATGATTTGACAAAGGGAGAGAAGGTAACGGATAAATGTCTTACACTTGCGAAATCCCCAATAAAAGTTGAAGCGCTTAGAAAGTACTTAAGTAATTATGACGGCACAGAAGCTGACTTTTTGCTTAGTGGCTTTCTACAGGGATTTCCTCTCCAATACTCTGGTCCGCGGGTAGCGCGAGATTCAAAGAATTTACGTTCAACAAATCTTAATCCAGAATTAATAGAAAAGCGAATTGATAAAGAAATTGAAGCAGGTCGGGTAGCAGGGCCTTTCTCGGAACGCCCTCTTCCAAATTTAATAGTATCTCCGATAGGATTGGTTCCAAAGAAAACACCTGGAGAATTCAGAATGATCCATCATCTTTCGTACCCGCCTGGTCAATCAGTCAATGATTTCATTGACCCCTCAATCTGTTCGGTACAATACACCAGCTTTGACGAAGCAATCAAGTTAGTTCAACATCTAGGAAGAAATTGTAAATTGTTTAAGGCAGACATCAAAAGTGCGTACCGTCTTATTCCAATCAAACCTTCAGACTTCGAGTTGCTAGGTTTTTGCTACAAAGATAAATTTTATTTTGATAAAGCGCTTCCTTTCGGGGCCTCAATTAGCTGTATAACTTTAGAAAGGTTTGCGAGATTTCTGCAGTTCTGTGTAGAATCAAATTTTGATACGGCTGCCTTGATTCACTATTTAGACGATTTTTTGGGGGGCGATAGAACGCAGGTTTCGTGTCTGTCTGCGCTAAGTATCTTTAAAAACACTATGTCCGAACTGGGCGTTCCGCTAGCAGACGAAAAGACGGAAGGCCCGACGGAAGTTTTGGTATATTTGGGGTTAGAACTAGATTCTAATGAGATGGTAGTACGCATCCCGAAACATAAAATAGAGGAAGTAATCCTAAAGATCAGAGAAATTCTGAGCAAAAGAAAAACTACACTTAAAAAGATACAGTCATTAATTGGGTCTCTACATTTCTGCTGCAGAGCGATTGTTATGGGTCGACCCTTCATTCGTCGGCTTATTAACTCGATTTGCGGGCTTTCCAAACCATTTCATCACGTGCGTTTAAAGCTAGATGTGCGCCGAGACTTAATTATGTGGCAAAATTTCTTGGTCAATTTCAATGGGGTGTCAGTTTTTCATGACAAATATTGGACTAAGAATTGCGAAGCACAGTTGTTCTCAGACAGCGCTGCCGGCAAAGGATTAGGTTTCGGCATATTTTTTCAAGGTCACTGGTCTCAGGCTAAATGGCCAGACACGTGGCGTCTTCGTGGCTATACTTCAAACATTACTATTTTAGAATTATTTCCAATTCTCGTGGCAATATTCTTATGGGGTTCGAAATTACGTAACAAAAAAATAGAATTTAATTGTGACAATATTGCCGTTGTCGAAATTATTAATAAATTGACGTCAAAGTCGGAATTAGTTATGAGCATGGTCAGATTACTAACTTTTCAGTGCCTGAAATATAACATTCTTATAAAAGCCGTTCATATTCCAGGCTTTAAAAATGAAATTTCGGATGCACTATCTCGCTTTCAGGACTCGAAATTCAGACGGCTCGCTCCACAGGCAGACATCATGCCTCATCCGATCCCAGAATTTCTTTGGAGTGTCTTCGACTTAGAGCTCGAAGCCTGTTACACAGAAGTTTAGCGCCAAATACTCGCCTGACCTATGTAGTGGCACAGAGGGCTTTTGCGAAATTTAGATCTAGTTATAGTTTAAGTAATACTTGGCCAATACCATGTGCGCACCTAGTTCTGTTTATTGCATACTGCTTTGAAAACGGTAAATCCCCGAGAACCATTTCTACTTACTTCGCAGGGCTAAACTATTTCCACAAGCTGTATGGCCATGACGACTTAACTGAAATATTTGTTTTAAGAAAGCTACTTGAGGGCTGTCGCAGAAGTCGTTTATTAGTAGATACACGGGCCCCCTTAAACAAATGTTCCCTAGAAACTATATGCTCCGTCCTGCCACAGGTGGCTTATGACGATTATGAGATGGCATTGTTTTCCTCCTTGTTTACGTTAGCGTATTTCGGGCTTTTTAGGGCAAGTGAGCTAGTCGTTCCCTCAAATCGGGAGCATCAGAGGGTAGTGGCAGCATCAGATGTGTCCATTATTCCCAATAATTACGTATTTATCCGTCTGCACTATTTCAAGACAAATCAGTACGGTAAACAATGCACTCTTAAATTACCAAAGGAAGATGGGTTGATCTGCCCAGTACGGGCACTGAATGAATTTTTAGCTCGACGGCCAGCTGTTAGTGGTCCGTTGTTTGTACATCGTGACGGATCCCCGGTCACTAGGTCTCAATTCTCTGCGGTCTTAGAAAAGTGTGTTATTGCCGCTAATCTACAAACTGTAGGAAGATATCGTACACATAGCTTTAGAATTGGAAGAGCAACCGATTTAGCAATACAGGGGGTATTGTCGGAGGCTATTATGCTCCTTGGACGATGGGTTTCTGGTTGCTATAGGAACTACATTCGCATTTAACTGCTTATCTCTTACCTTAAGATCTTCAATTATGTACATGCAATTTTACATTCACTGATTTTTATTTCATTTAAGCGGTTTGGATTCTTGGAGACTCGATTCCTTACTGGGCCGGTGTGTATGACAGGGACAGAGGGACCGCAAATCTATGCTTAACTAACAAGTCGATCGAGTGGTTAGGGGTAAGAGGTCTCGGATGGACCCGTCTCAGGAGGAGTATTGAAGCAAAAGTGTTGTTTTCGAACAGTCCCGAATTAATCATAATTCATTTAGGTGGTAACGATTTGACAGGCTTAACTAACTTGGAAATAAAAGATGCTATTCGCTCGGAACTGTCCTATCATCGAGAGGCTTTTCCTCAGACGACCATAGTTTGGATGGATATTTTGCAGAGACAGGTCTGGGCGGGAGCTTCTGGGGGATACGATGCTATCGAGCGTAAGCGTAGGCGTGTAAACAGAATTGGCCGCATGTTAGTTTGCTCGTCGGGTAAGTCCGACATTATCAAGCCTGAAATAGACGCGAAAACAGCATTTTTCAGGCCCGATGGTATTCATCTCAATAGGATAGGTCTAGAATTTTATTTAGATTACCTAAATGATGCCATAAAAAAGTATATCTCTCTCGACTAATTTTTCGGGGGATAAATTTTGTATAAATTTATTGTGGCGGCAAAAATCAGTCGCGTGTAGAGCAATAGCTAGCTCACTTCCTGGGTACCCGGTAGTGACTTAATTTTGCTTCTACAAATGGAAATTTACTAGCGTAATAGTTACTTGTTTTCGCTCTCTGGATGTCTTATTGTCGACGGAATCTTCACAATGCAAGGACATTACCTGGGTAACCCGGTATCGTCCTTCAGAGCGGCCAAATCATTCCACGCCTATATATTTACATCAGCTGTTTCTTCCTGACAGTATATGCGTTAACGCTTATTAAACTGTTGTTATCACTCAATCTTGTTTATTTATTCGAGTATGAAATAATATAAATTATTTTAAACTTAAAATAATTTCTTTTATTTCCATTGAGAATTTGTTGTCTGCTAGGAGAAGTTTTTCCAATCGTAATTATCAATGTAAAACACTCGAGTAAGTTACACTTGATTGCTTCGGCTTCCCGCCAAGACGGGAGTATATAAGTGCGGGTTTCCACGTGCATCGCCCTCTTCACTAAACTTTCGGCGACCAAGTTACCAGTTTGTAACGAAAATCCCACCCGCCTCTCCCTTTATCTTTGGCAAAGTTGCAGAACGTTATTAGGGAAAAGATCTCTTTTGTCCATGGTAATGGGGCTACAGTTAGGGTAGGATACAATTAGCGGGGCTTATTTTTGCAAAGGCTGTTACGTTATTGTCACACTGCTATCATAAAATTCTTTGAAATCTTTTATAACATCTAAAATAGCCCTGCTGGTTGTATTATGGTCTATCAGAGGCTTAGCTTACATAAATCTCTCAAGTTGTTATTCTTTACAGAAACAAGTAATCAGTCAGAAGAACAGAGGATATACACAATGGACGCAGGTTCAATGCTACAGGGCAGAAGTCCAGCAAAAGCATAGTAAACAGCTCAGTGGATTCAGCAAAGACAGCCATTTAAGCCACAGTGATATTAGGACTGTCGCTCTTGTAGTCAGTGAGGTTCCGTCTATCATAGGGCAGTTTATGTAAATCTTATTTCCAAGTGCATGTAGCTTTATCTTTCATCCTGTTAAGGGATCTTTACTGATTGAGCAAGGAGTCGCTATCCGCTGTCGGGCACCCACTTCGGGAAGGACTTCTTGGTAGATCGCAACTGTAAAAAATTTCATGTATCAATCCGCCCCTTTATTGCCGTGTTACGTGTTTTGCTGTTACAAAGGTTTCGCCCTAGTACTTGGTGATGCCTTTCTTGCTATCGCATTGCTTTTACTTTCTGCTGTATGAAACATGTTCTAAGTATGTGTATGTTCTGCATTGTTACTGCTAGGTGGAATCATGTAAGTTCTGCCTATCACTATTGCTGTGGTGTTTTATGTAAATTGCATTTAAGTAGCTAATTAGCAGATTGCTCTAGCAGCATCATGTGTAAAGGAAAAGCCATATTCGCCGTGTAAAGGAGTGAAATTCGCATATCTAATTCGGATTGCAAAGGTTAGAATGTTATATAGTTGCCTGTTGGTATAAACTGTTAATAAAAAATGTATATATATAGCTTATTGCTGTTTAGCCTCGGGTCGCCGATTGCTGAGATTAGCTTGTAAGGGGCGGCAAAAATCAGTCGCGTGTAGAGCAATAGCTAGCTCACTTCCTGGGTACCCGGTAGTGACTTAATTTTGCTTCTACAAATGGAAATTTACTAGCGTAATAGTTACTTGTTTTCACTCTCTGGATGTCTTATTGTCGACGGAATCTTCACAATGCAAGGACATTACCTGGGTAACCCGGTATCGTCCTTCAGAGCGGCCAAATCATTCCACGCCTATATATTTACATCAGCTGTTTCTTCCTGACAGTATTTGCGTTAACGCTTATTAAACTGTTGTTATCACTCAATCTTGTTTATTTATTCGAGTATGAAATAATGCTTTCGTGCATACTTCTTGTGATTTTGACCATGAACATTTGTGCCCATCTAAAAGATATCTGTTCTGTATTGTTCCTCTCCATTTTCCACACAGTTTTCAAATCTGGTCTGGTGCACAAAAATCGGCGTCTGCTGGTTTTAAAGTGCGTTCATCAATACAACACTGCATAAAAAAATCATATGCGTACTATTTGAGAGCGAAGGGAGTACTGTATATTGTATATAGACGCGTTTACAGCCTGTTTTCACACCTCCCATTGCCAACAAGATAAAGAAGTTTCCCGTAGATCTTAAAGATTAACCCCGGTTTATGAAAACCTGAAACACCAATGGACAAGAAGAAACTCGCAGATCAGACTGCATGTAAAAGTTATGGGGATTGGGCATGTTTAGATCACACACTGCTCGTGCAGTTTGAAAAAAGTATTTGTCAAAAAAAGTATTTGCTACTATCTATCTCTCGCGCTCACTCTCTTCTTTTGCCACAATATTTTTACCTGTATTACCTGTGTTTCTGAACTAAATTTAACTATCCATAATATTAAATCTAAGAGCGTCGAATAAACCCAACGGTCATTTTCATTCTAGATATAAAACCTATTTTTAGCAGCGTCAAGGTTTTCTTGTTCAGAATGTCTTGCAAAATTGACAAATGAAGATCAAACTCCGTCTTTGGTGTACTCTGATCTCGATCTGCAGGCCGCAATGGCAACAGCAGTAATGACAGACGCTCTAAGGGTTAATGGCTGGTTTGGAAGTCTTTCAGTAAGAAAATATTTTCACATCGAAAGGATCATAAAGCATTGATTTAAAAGGAGATACAACGTGTTTCAAGTTTAGGATTGGGTGTTGTTATTCGTTACCTCAACTTTGATTCGGGTATCATTTTACGTACAGCATGACAGTAGAAACATAACAAAAATATTATGTCTTAAAGTGTGTGGAAGAAAAAAGAGAAACATTGAACGAATCAGAACCAAGACTTTATTTGGTGTGAAAAACGTCACGGTGCATTACCACTATATAATTACCTTGTTACCGAAACATCCAATCGATTTACTCTATAAGTCCAATTTACCGAACTCGTCAGTTACCGAAACATCTGTCACCCCCCAACATTGACCTAGTTACAGTTAGCTGGTCTTAAAAACACGATCGCGAAAGGAAAACAATATTTCTACAATCCATACAGTACTAGAACAAAAATATAAGTGGGGTCACAAGTACCACATAGGGTGCTCTAGGGTCAAAGAGCTTGAAAATGCCTCTTAACCTTTTCCAGCGTAAGATATTTAAAATGGTGGCTTCGAAAATTTGTGACAGATAATTTTTGATCACGTAAGTTATTATTCGAAATGCATTTTTTATTTTTCGAAAGGAAAATGTTGATATGTCTACGATCCGTGTTTTTATCCATCTAACAATAAAAGTGCAATATACAAAAACCAAAAAAAAAAAAATCCCCACAAATAAATAAAAAAGTTATTATGGACCCCGATCTGGTAATCAAAGTACAGTAGATATAGGTGGATGTTAAAACAAAGCATGGAACCAGTTCAATATGGCTGCCTCCATAGGCACTTTACAAAACCGAATGAAAATATAGTGCCGCCGCTCATGCGGCGCCACAGTAAACGCTACAAAAAGTGCTTGTCTTCCACTTAACTCTGGATCAAATATTGAAAGTAGTGACTTATTACTGAATGGGCAAAATATACCAGTAGAATCTTCCACAACCCACCTAGGCCTAAATAGGTCCACTAAAGGTAATGTCAACACTGAAGAGAAAATAACTTGCGGAAGAAAAACCGCCTATTCACTCCTTGGAGCTGGACTACATGGAAAAACTGGATTAAAACAGGATGTCAAGGCTCATATCTGGTCCACTTTTGTTGTTCCCCGTATTATATATGGGCTCGAAGCCCTCCCATTTTCCGAATCAGATCTTAAAAAGCTGGATTCATTCCAAGTAAAGTCTTTGAAACAGATACAATACCTTCCGGATAGGACCCCCAACGTGGCAGCCTTAGCGCTGCTAGGAATCCCTCCTTTATCCATAAATGTCCACAAAAATTCTCTGAATCTGTTATATAGAATCTTAACTAATCCAAACTCCCTGGAATATTCCATTGCTAAGAGACAACTTGCGGTGAAGAAATTAGTAGATGATATAATACCCGATTTGAGCCAAACCCCATTATGCTACGCATTCGCTTAACAAAATAATCCATGGTTAAGTGAGCCAGCAATTTTAAATTATGCATTTATTAACGTTTATCAAAATCAACCACGCTTAAGCACACTGTGTAAATTTATGCAATCCAACCATGATTAAGCATATGGCTAACCCTTATCCTATCAACCCGCCCTTAAGATTATAGCTAGTCATTAAACAATATAACAATTTTATGTAACATTAACATGCTCATAAAATTAAAACAAAAATGGGATTAACATATCAATCTGATTAAGGTCAGCCAACAAAATAGCATAACCTTTTTTAACAACATTTTTTACTTAAATCAATTTTTAAAAAATTAAAAAAAATTTTTGATTAAGAAAAACCAGCTCATCATGCTAACCGGCTAACACATCAGCCAGACAATCACTTACATAAAACAATTGCTTAACCTTTTTCCCACCCCATCAACCAACGCATAGTGCATCATGCTAACCGGCTTATGAGTTAGTGGGCGGCTTAAGATGATGATAAAAAAAAATAAAAAAAAAATTAAAAAAAAAAAAAAAAAAAAAAAAAAAAAAAAAAAATTATCTTAAGTTAGTTTGTTAATAATATTTATAACATATGATGGAAATTAGAACAGAACCTTATGATTCAAAAAACGGTTCTATTTTACTTACTAATTGTGTTTGTTGCTTTTCTAACTTAAAAAGAGAAGTAAGATATGAAAGATATTTAGCTTGGGAATGTGGAGAATGCTCTTATGATGATAGGCCTTTTGGCATGTGTAGAAGCAGTAGAGGGTCTTGTTCTTGTAGTTGGGATGAAAAGAATTTTTTATATATAATTTGCGAAACATGTAAATCACCTAAATGTATCAAATGTGGTGAAAAATTTAATAATGATTATCAAAATAAATGTAAAGGTGAAGACTGCAGTAAATTTATTTGTCAAAAATGTTTATCTCCACCTTGTATTAAATGCGGTAAAAAGTATGGTTTTAGTAATGGAGTTTATAAAGAAGGAGATAAATGTAGAGATTGTATTGAATATGAAAAATTTAAACAAAAGTGGGGAGGATCAATAAGAGATAAATTAGAGCTTCATGGTGTAATAAAACTAAAAATATTAGCAAAAAAGAAAAACTTAAAAGGTTATTCAAAACTTTATAAATGTGAGTTAATAGATAAATTGCTTCCTCTTACAACTATAGATGATTTTCCAATTAGATAAATATTTAATCTTTTTTTTACTAGATTAAATATTTTAATATGTTTTTGGTCTTGCCCCCTGTGCTTCATACATTTCTCTTTCTTCTTCAGTTAACTCAGATATCCTATAATGTCCATGTGATAAAGGTCTATAACTACCATCTAAAAGTATTTCTCCCTTTTTATCATCTTCAAAGCTTAATGCTCTTTTGTTCATTTTTATAGTTGTTAATTCATGAAGTTTACTTCTTATTCCACCCATATTTGTATAATAATCTTTTCCAGTATCTAAGCAATTTTTATAAGTTTCAAATTTTAGTTCATTTTTAATCACAGACTTTTTAACTCCTTTACATTTTTTAGTTTCTGTTTTCTCATTATATATCATATTACCATCTTTATCTTTTTTAACAGGCTTATCATAAATAAACTTACCATTTTCATCGGTTACCGCATTACCATTTTCATCTTTTCTTAAGATAAATTTTTTCATAGCATAAGTTTTTGCTCCAGGACTTACAAATTCAGTTAAAAGATCACCCTCTAATTCATTCTTAAACAAACCTAGAACATTTCTATTTTTTTCACTATACAAAGGATGATTAGGTGGATAATTACTAAAGTCAAACATAGCACTAGCATCCTCTTTTAAATCTTCATACAAATCTTCAGTTTCTATTACTAAAACATAACTATCAGTATCAGTATAGCACATGTATACTTTTTCTTCACCAAATTTTTTTTTAAAATATTCATAATAATCTAATAACATTGTTATTTTACTAATATTGAGTATGCTTACTCCTAAATAAATAGGTTTATCATATAATAAACTTGTTTTTTTCATATGAACAGCAACCAAATTTTCATCAAATATAGTATGATTATGAAAGTTATGTTTTGCAGTTAACTTTTTAAAACGATCACAGTTTTCACCATTAACTAATTCTATATTTACTCTATTTCTTTTGTTTTCCATAGTTTTACCAAAAACAGAATTCATCATATACTTCCATAACTGATCTGAAAATTTATCTTTATCCTTCTTTGCTTGTGTTCTTAATTTTACACACTTATCAATATATTTTTTAATATTGGTACTTTCTTTAAATTTAATTCCACTATGTATTTTTTTAATTTTTAATCCTAACCGAGTGTAAGTTTTTAAATTTTCATAATGAAGTGGATATTTTTCCTTATCGTATAAGTTTGGTATTAACTTTTCTACTTTACTTACTTTTAATCTTTCTGCTGCTAAAGGCATTTCATTGTGTGAATCATGTAATTCTTTTGGATATTCAAAATCAACCTCTAAATAGCATGGATAATTTTCCCAATTATCTACAGTAAAAACCCTCTATTAAGACCACCTACCGAGTTTCAATGTTAAGCTATGTTAAGTTCAACCCTCTTTAACTCTGAAGAGTCCCTTTGAAATTTACATGATGTACAAGGCTTTTACCCTTTATTTAGAAATAAGACCTTCTACATAAATAATACAATATTAATAATGAGAAAAAATATTTATAAAAGTTCAGAAATCTGCTAATGACTTTAAGCAATCAGTCATATACATGTACATGTAACTACATGTATATTGTACTGAACTAGAAAATATTCAGGCAACAGGAGCAATTGCTCATCAGTAACAATTGCTCCTCTTCCCACAATGTTTTCTACATCACTGAATGGCTGGAAATGATTTTTACATTAAGCCTGCAGTATACATGTACAGAATTTGAAAATATGAAATGATTTTTACAGTAACCCAACTCCAACAACCAGCACACATTTTTATCATTGTGAACATACGAAGAGCAATGTGAATAAAGCAAATCTTCTCTCATATCAAACATCCACATTTTAATTTCTAAATTGTTGACTCTTTCTTGTAAATGTCATTATCTCACCTACCAAAAGCTGTAAGTGGAAAAGAGACATGAATGAAAACATTATGCGAAAAGGGACATTTGCTTGTGACAAGCATTTGCCTCTTGTTCCACAATGTTTTCGAGGTTACAGAAATGTTACATGCCCTTGTGTACAGCAATGACATGAGCTTAATAAAAGTTAAAATCAATATTTACTATCATTATGCAACAGGCCAATGGCTAGCATAAATTAGACAATGGGCATTCATTCACAAATTTAATGCAAGAACTTGTCTAAAGTTGTTTGTTTTGCATCACATTTGAAACTAACGACTTGTTTTTCTAAATGTTCTTGCAGTCTGCCACATTCATATGCCAGTGTGTCCATATTCTTGTCGAAACAAAATTGCCTAATTTGTGATAGCCATTGAACAGCCTCATGATGAGAGTTTATCTTAAGTTCAGGCTCAGTTGTTTCATCATCAATATCCTCATTTAAGTCGCAAACAGTATTGTCGCAAACAGTATTGTCACTTTCCTTCCTACAATTTTCCAAAAGATTACTTGCCCAGTTTTCATTCAGTTCATCATGAACTGGAACATCATCATCTATTGACACAAACTCATCAACAGACATTACATCATTAATGTTTAAATGGCCCTGAGCAGCTCAAATCATGTCTCTCAACTCTGACAGAGGAATGTTTTCACTTAATTCCGAAAGAGGAATGTCACCACTCTCAATTGTAACACCAGCTTTCTTGAAACAAGCAGACACTGTCTCATTTTTAATTTCATTTATCGAAGAGTTAATCCACTGCACAGCGTCTAACACTGTTACATATTTTGACAAAGCATCAGCATTCACATTTTGACCATCACCAATTTTCGATAGCACAGATCTAATCAGTTTTTTACGATAAAGTTGTTTCATGTTCTGAATGATACCCTGGTCTAGGGGCTGTAGTTTAGATGTTGTATTGGCAGGTAAGAATACAATTTTGATATTACTCAAATCTAAATCAGATGGATGGGAAGGAGCGTTATCCAGTAACAGAATGATTTGTCTGTTTGCTTGTCTCATTTTGCGATTAAAATTCTCGATCCACTCAGTGAACAAATGGCTGGTCATCCATGCTTTTTTGTTATAGCGCCAAATGACTGGTAGTGTTTTAACATTCAAATTTCGAAAACATCTGGGAACAGCTGCTTTTCCAATAACCAAAGGTTTTTCAAAATCACCAACAGCATTTACGCACAGAGCTACAGTTATTCTTTCTTTGTTTCGTTTCCCACCCCTACATTCTTCACCCTTAATTGAGAGAGACTTATCCGGAAGAGCTCTAAAGAACAAGCCTGTTTCGTCCATATTATAGATGTCACATAGCTTATATCCAGATAAAATTGAGGGTAGCTTTTCCATCCATTCATCACAAGTCACTTGATTAACACTACCACTTTCACCACATACAGATGCAAAATTTATGTTATGTCTTACTCGAAAGCGATTCAGCCACCCATTAGAAGCCTTAAAGTCAGTTATCCTTAATTCTGACGCGTAGTAGAGAGCTTTCTCTTGCAGCATAGGGCCTGATAGTGGGATACCCTGTGATCTGGCAGATTTAAACCATTCCCACATAAGGTTATTCAGCTCTTCAGAGGGAGTACGAGTGCAGAGTCTTTTTCTCTCATTGCCAACGTTTTGCTCATAGCCATCAAGAAGTTCTGCTTTCCTCTTAAGGATTGAGTGGACCTAACAATTCAAAATTGACTAATTAATGACAACTTTAAAATGTTGCAATGTAATTAAAAAATAATGTTGAATCAAAAATCAGTTTGAAAAAGTAGTTTTTAAACTAAAGGATCCACTGTCTGAATTCAATTCAGACAAATCAACGACTAAAGAAAAATTGGCATTTGCCACAATGTTTTTTTTAACCGTGTGGTGGTAGTAAGTAGAAATGATCATCTAGAACAAAAAATTATCACTATCTCACTAATTCCATATTTTTCAGCCAGCTGCCGTTGTAACTGACAGAACTCGCCAATGACAAAAAATTTTGACATTTTTCACAATGTTTTCTAACTGTGTGGTGTCAGTTAATAGCAGTGATCATAAAAAAAAAAAGATCTGAAATTACCTGCGTCTTTCCAATTCCATATTTTTCCGCTAGTTGCCGTTGCGATTTACCATCACTTTCCCTAATAAGTTTGATTTTATCCTTCAGCGATAGCTCGTTTCGTTTACGTTTAGAATCCATTTTGGTCTGAGTACAATGTTTGGAGACGTCCGATTTATAGTCAATCTCAGTTTTCAAAATGCCAAACCGTAAACAATTTGAACATTCTTTATGAATAAAGACTTCCTTAAAAATTTCCGTCAAATGATAACTGTGGTCCATCTTTAATTTCTAATTAATGCAAGCATCGATCCATACGGTCAGTTAACGATGCACGTAATTACCCGTATGTTGTATGGTCTTTTCGACCGAAGTGTTTATGACCCGAGTTAACAATATCACTTGTGACAAACTTCAGATTGCCGCAAAGAACGTGTGATTCTTTTTAATCGCCATCAATTAATGCAAATTCGTACTCGAAACATAACAGTCTAATCAATAAACAAAATCAATCACAGCTCCCGATAGATGAACAAAAGACCGATTATCGACTGTTGATTGATACGGACCAAATAATTTTCGCACAATGCACAACTCGCAATTAAGGACGTGTGAAAATCAAATTTTCGCACAATGCACAACTCGCAATTAAGGACGTGTGAAAATCAGTTGGTCGTAGAGAAGTTATGAAAGGATAGTGGTCGTTTCGAGGGGTTAAAATCAACAGGTAATTCATCATTGGTTCTGAAAATGGCGGTCGTAATGTCGGAATAGCGGGGTGCCCGTAATACCGGAGTTTAGTTTCATTGAAATAAAGAAGAAAACATTCCGTTCTGCCAAAAATCGTTCGTAATAGCGGGGTGCTCGTATTACCGGGGTGGTCGTGAAGAGAGGTTTTACTGTAATTCTTCTCTAGTCATCCATTCAAAACCACCTACATGTAAAGGTTTACTCATAGCCCATGGATAAAGACTGTTTTTATCAATATAAAACATATATATAAAAGGTTTTGTTGAATCATATTGATCACCCATATATTTATTGTTTGCCTCTACATATCTAATACTTGTCATACATACACCTCCCCTTTTTGCTTTTTCAAAAAAGTTAAGCATATTTATATCAGTAAGTTTTTCTAATTTTATTTTACTTATATTAAGCATTGAATCCCAACCATATCCAGGCAAAGTATAATACCAAGCAGGATCTAAATTAAATTCTTTATGAATAGAAAATCTAAAGTTTTCTATAACATCGGCTAAAAGTAAAACATCCGTTTCATTGTATAACTCTAAATAATCCTCAATAGTTTTACATTCAAAAACATCCCAAACTTTTAAGGCATGTTCATAATCTTCATCACTAATATGATCATTGTTTAAACTTGAATAAAATGCTTCTTTAGGTGGTAGTTGTGTTTCTTCTAACTTATCAAAAGAATCTAACCATTCATATGGAAATACTCCCTTTTTTCTTAACAATTGAAATTTTTCTTCTGTATAATCACGATGTTCTTTCAAATTTTCTTTTAAATTTTTAAAATTTTCATCTTTTAAATTTTCTGCAAGTTTATCTAAACTACTTGCTAAAAACTTAAAACTATCAAGAAATCTTAAACTAATATGTTTATTTCCTACCATAAGACGTTTTGTAAAACTAATATATTTTTCTTCATTGATAGGAATACAATAAATTCTTCCATTAGTTTCACCAAGATATTTAATAAAAATATGTGCATCATAACCAGATAAATTATGAAAGAAAACAGGAATAAAATTTGGAACTTTTGCCTTAAGATTACAATTATTACAAGCGGCACCACGATACTTACCAGTAAAATGACAGTGATCTTTTACTTTATAATTTTCTTCCGTAAATTCACCATTACATATCCAACAGTTAGTTTCTAATTCATGTACTTTTTTTTCTTCTTCTGTTATCTTAATTCCTATTGGTTTTTTTATAAAATTCATTATAAAGTTGTTTCCTTAGTTAATTTATCTATAAATTTTTTTTATGCATCTTTACCTACATATCCTTTTAATTTCGGTTTTAAAACATTTCTATCAAAACTACAAATTAAGTAATTATAACTAACAGGTATATGCTTTTGTGTTTCAATGGTATTACTTTCTTGTTGTGTTTCTGGTTTTATTTTTTGTAAAATGCATTCAAAATCAGCAACTACAATAAAAGGCACCATAATTTTTCTACAATAGTTTTCAAACTTTATTAAAATTTCTTCAGGGTTTTTAGGATCAAACTTAGGCATTATTAAATCAACTCCATCATGATCTTCACAACGCTCCATATGCTTTTCTAAAACTTTTTCACTTCCAAAATGGTTCATACAAAGCATACAATACCTTACATTACTATTATCACTTACTTGTGCTCTCATTAAAGCATTAAATTTTCCATCTTTTATTAAAACATAATGAGATTTTTTTTCTTCTTCATCTTCAATATATAACAAATTTACATGATTTTCTTTTAATCTTTTTATAGCTCTAATACGTTTGATTTTTTCTTTACCTTTTACTATTCCAAAAACATTAACGCTAATTGTTGGATTTTGTCTTTCAAACTTATCTATATCAAGTAAAGAAACAGGATATTTAATTCCTTTCATATTTAAACTATTTTCCTTTGATTTTAAATTACCAATTCTTTCAGGATGACTATCTGTTGGATTAAAAAACCTTAAGATAGACCAAGTAAAACATTTTTCATCATCCTTATTTTTCATATTAATACATGCCTTTTTGTTAGCAATCCACTTAGGTAAAGGTATCCATCCACCTGCTCTTAATGGTTCATAAATAGCACTATGTAATTTTAAATGAATCACACTAACAAATGTCCACCCACTGCCACTTGTAGTAAAATTAACAAAATTTTCTAAAATTCTTTCAATCATTTCATAGTATACTTCTGTTATATTAGTTCCTTCTAAAATAATCTCATAACTATCTTCAGAAGAAGAAGAAGAAGAAGAAGAAAAATTTGCCTCTACTATTTCTTCATTACCGCCTTCTCCTCTTTTCATTAAACATTGAAGATTTAATTTTACTTTAAACCCACGCATGCTTTTTAAATGTTTTATAATTGATGGTTGCGTTAGCTCTAAAAACTCTTGTGGTGTAGAAACAGGTATTCCTTCTATTTTATGTTCAGTTGCATAATTTTTTAAGGCTGATTTATTTTTTATTACTTTTATTTTATCCACTTTATCATATATACTTTTTATTTTATTTTTTAAAGCATTAAGTTCAGGTGATATACTAGGTTGTTCCACTTTAACATTTTCTAAACTTTTTAACAAATCATTAACTGAAGTAGTCGGTCTTTGTCTTGTTGTTTGTGGTAATGGTTGAGCAACCGTTGGTTGTAATATTGGTGCATTTATATTTTCAACTTTTGTATCTAATATAGGATTACCCCCCAAATTTAAAAATTGAATTAATTCTTGTCGTCTTAAACGTGAATAACCCCTTAATCCTCTATTTCTTGCTAAAGCCTTTAATCCATTTACAGTATAATTATCATAATTGATATCCATAATTACTTTTTAATATTATAAATATAATCCTTAAGTCAAATTTTATTATTTTTAAAAAAATAATAAAATTATTGAATATCAGTTCTATATTTACCATTCCACACCCTACCATTCCAATTTTCAATCGTTTGAGGGCAACGGTCAATAAACTTACTTGCCTTGTAAATTGATGGAAATGTTGTTTCTTCTTCAGTTTCAACATCCTTTAATATTACTGTTTTAGGATTTTTACCAATATCTTTTAATCTATCATAATTAGGTACTTTCTTAAGTGGTATTACTTCTTCAGGATACAATCCATGCTCTTTTAAAACATCAATATACTTTTTCTTGTTCCAATAGGAATACCACTTAATATTGTTATCTGTTAATATCTTTTTAAAATCAGCAATCTTTTGCATATTTTTTATTTAAAATAAAAATTTACTTAATACACTACACTCATCTTATTCCCATCACTCTGAAAGTTAATTAACCTATCACTAAGTAAAACCGCAAATGCTTCAGTATTTGCAGGAGGGTTATTAGTAAATGTTGTTTTAATATGAATATCAGTTACAGAATACTTTAACCTTTCTCTTTGCTTAGATAGGTCAAACACGAACAAAGGAAAAAGGAGTTTGTAATCTGAAGGAGTAATATTAGGGTTTGATACTAATTCCTCCATGCTTAAAAAACTTTTTTCTAAACAAAGCGGCTTCACTATATATTCTTGCAATTTGATTAGCAGGAAAATTTATATCATAATCATATAGCGGATATTTTTTTGAACCTAACATTACGTAAATATTTTTAACATTTAAGTTGTCAAATATAGCCGGGTTTTGTTCTTGGTCACCACTTTTACCAGTTTGAAAACTAACAATTAAAAAACGTGGCACCTCAGGAGATGATTTAGCTGATAACCTCCAAGTAAAACCTGTTGCTGCCTGTGGAACCGCAATACTGTCGCTTTGTATCATTCTATATCCAACTGGAAATTTTTCTTTTTTCTCGATAAATTTATAAAGTTCCATCCTATTACCATCTTCCGGCTCTACATGAGGCATAAACCAAGATACCTTCAGTAAATTAACTTTACCAACATCGGTACCACCAGCTCTAAAAATTGCGTCATTGTTATCATTTCTTGTTAAGGTTAAAGTTTGTTTCATACCATATAAAACTTTGTTGTAATCTTCACAAAAACCGAATATATGTTTTAGGGGTATCCTAAAACTAAAGGTTCCAACTGGATTTGAACTAAAAATATACTGTCTTCTTACTGAAAAACCAGCATTAGTAGCACTGACTGCATTGACTCCGGTATCCTTATACCACAGTTGGTTTAACCCTTGTGATTTAGCAAAGTCATCTGGGTACTTTAAAAGTCCAAGCATTGTTATAGTCTGACCAGGATAATTAATGCTTTCTATCTCTTGCCCACTTAGTTGATATCTGATATTTTTAAACAGATACATCAGTCCATTATTTGTTAAGGTTACCTCATTAGCTGCACCATAAACGGTATCATCATTTTTTACTAATTCACCTATAATTTGTAAATATGACTCGGAAGGGTGATAAAAAATATCTTGAGTTTCGATATTAATCCTAATATCCCCTCCAGAGTTGTTTAGATTGGTTCCTGTAATAGGTAGATATTCATGATATTCATATTCATCAATACCATCATTTTTTAAAATCGGTGCTTTAATGTTTAAAATATCCATTTTTATTATATGCAATTATAATTTTTAAGTCAAAAATTATAATTGAGTTTTGTTTTTAGTGTTCAAACCATAGTTGAGGGAATGATTTGTTTTCATCATTTACAAAAACACCCTTAAGTTTAATATTTTTAAGTTTTTCTGCAGAAAGCTTTTTTCTCATTTTAGGATAAATTCTATTTCCGTAAAGAATGGTTACCTTAGGTATATCATTTTCTTCTAAATATTGATTAACATCTTCTTCAAATTCCTTAATGATATCAGCTTTTTCAGGTGACAATTTTAAAACAACCTTTTTATAATCATAACTTGTATTGGTAACTTCAAGAATTTCACAATCTTCATTTATCTTAAAGTTAGCAAAAAGGATACCAACCCTTTTAGTATTATATTTTTCATATTCTGTTACTTTAAATTTAAGATTTGACATTATTTTTATTTAATGTAATAATTTGCTTATCTTAAATTTATTTTTTTCATAATACTTTAACTCCGGAACCTCTATTATTTAATTTCTTAACTAAATCTTGTATAGCAATGGAACTACCATCTATTAAGGTATTAACATTTTGTGTTGCAGGTTGAGTTGTTGTAGTAGGCTTTTGAGTATATTTTTCTAAAATCTTTTTAGATTTTGGTGTTAAAGCCTTTTGAACTAACTTTTTACCTGCATCAACCGCGGCACTCTTTCCAACCTCTAATGCTTTCTTTGCTCCTTCCTTAGCTACACTCTAACCATCATCAACTGCTGAAGATGCAATTTGTTTAGCTGCGCTGCTTGTAAAAAGTCTTGCAAGAAAATTAGCTAAGGTATCAAATATCCCTGCCCCTCCATAAGCATAACTTCTTTTAAATCCTCTCTTTTGTGATGTAATCATTTTTATAGTATAGACATTAATTTTTTATAACTCTTTGAATTTAATACACGTTGTCTTTTTAATTCATCACAAATACTTACCAACTCATTTCTTACACCTATATTACCAGCTTCTGTACTTGCCATCAAAAGGTCTAATCTTTCTAATAGTGAGTTAGGGTTAGATGGGATAATGGTAATTCCTTCTCCTTCTGTTTCTTCTTCTGTTTTTTCTTTTGTTTCTTCTGCTTCTCTGATTTTTTTAAAAATAGGTTTAATAAAAACATTGTATTTGATTCCACCGCTGCTTTTAGGGGGTTTCGTTGGGTCATTATCACGAAAAATAACATTGGATTTCCTTAATATTTTTTCATAATTTTCAAGGTCTTTAGGTAAAAAATTATGTTTTTTACTTGGATTTTTTGCCATAATAAGTTCCCATAATGCATCCGTTGCTGGATATCTATCTGCACCAACCCAAATATAATCACCATCGTAATCAACCATTTTATTACCTATAAAATAATTAATATTTTTCCTTATAATACCAAATGTTTTATCAATATTTCCTTCATATTCTTCTTTTAATTGTTTATATTTTTTATCAAAGATTGTATATCCTACATATTCCTCTTCCTCTTCCGCTTCCTCTTTAGGAATTAATTGTTGTTGAGGTAACCGTTCAGGCAATTGTTCAATCCCCTCTTTAATAGGTTTAAGCCCTTCTGTAATCTCCTTTGTTACAGCTTTTTGTGTTTCTGTAATAGGTTTAAAAAACTTTGAAAGGTCTGTTTGTAATTCAATTTCACCTGTTCTCTCTGCAAGCTGACTATCACGAATTCTTTTCTTTGTTGCAAGATATTCTTTTACAATTTGGTCTCTTTTCACAGGGTCTTTTATCTTTAAAAACGACATATTTTTTTAAGTAAAAAATTTTTTTATCTTATTTTTTAATCAGTATTACCTATCTCACAAGCACAAGAACATTTAAACTTAGGTGGTTTTAGTTTTAGTCTTAATGGGTTCCATTGTTTCTTTCTACTAGTCTCCTGAATTCCTCCCGTGCTTCCTGTTTCCCCTTCTCGATTAGTGACTCTTGTTCCTCTAACTTGCTTTTTTTCCTTGACTTAACTCGTATCTCTTCCTTCATCACCTTATATTTTTCCAATTCATCCATAATTAAAGTAAATTCTGAATGTTCTACTTTGTTGTCACTGATAGCTTTAGATATATGTGTAAATAGTGTATTTAACTTTGCATCAGCTAACATTTTAATTTGAAGGTGTTTTTCAGATTTTGTTCTACTTCTTCTAACCACAAATTTACTAACAATTGCAGCAAGTCCAATTGCTAAGGCACAACCTTCTAAAGCTATCGTTGCAGGTATCGCTACCACAGTTGAGAGTAAAGCAATTCCTCCTCCTCCTGCTCCTAAAATAACCACAGTTAGACCAGCTTCAACGTTATCAACTGTCTTGCTAATCTTTAAATACTTTTTACTTAACTGCTGTCTAACCTTAACTTCATTTTCAAGAAATGTTTGAATTTCTGATATTTTTTGTAGCCTGAAGGATTGACCATTGTCTTCTGCTGATAGTATTGGTTGTAATGATGGTGCATTTGGTATATTTCGTGCTTCTGGTAATACTGGATAAATCTTTTCTTTTAGTTCCATTTTTATTAATTACAACTATTTTTTAAATAGAATAGTAAATACGACACAAAAATTCATTTTCATTAA
Source organism: Tridacna gigas (assembly GCA_945859785.2). Classification (NCBI taxonomy): domain Eukaryota; kingdom Metazoa; phylum Mollusca; class Bivalvia; order Cardiida; family Cardiidae; genus Tridacna; species Tridacna gigas. The sequence continues at coordinate 44,161,357 of OX244036.2, forward strand.
TTCTTACTAGCTTACTTGAGTTGTTTGTAATTGTGGTAACCACATCTGGGGTTTCCTCCAACACTACCTCATTTTTTATACTTAATTGATTAGTTTTTAGAGCATAAGATAGAGAAATTAAAACGACACCCTTACTCATCATAAAACCAAAACCTAAAGCAATAGTTTTAGTTTCTTTTGGGTTTAATACAATAGGTTGTTGTGTAAAAATATCCCAAGAAACAGGATTAACTTTTTTAGCCGGATATTTAAGTTCTACAGGGTTCCAAAAAATAGTTTTTGGTTGAACCATTTTAGGTTTATTTCCAAATTTATACACATTCATTCTTTTTAATTTACAAAATTGCACCTAATGTAGGAATATTAGCAAATGGGCTATTTGGGCCTAAAAGAAGACCTTTTCCATCATAAATTTTTCCACCTTGTTTTAAATACAATCCTTCACCTTTATTTTTTAACCCTTTACCTTTGTATGGTTTAAGATATAAACCTTCACCATCAGTTTCATCACCTTTTCCATCATAAATTTTTCCACCTTGTTTTAAATACAATCCTTCACCTTTATTTTTTAACCCTTTACCTTTGTATGGTTTAAGATATAAACCTTCACCATCAGTTTCAACTTGACATATACAACCACCTTTCTTAAGATACAATCCGTTACCCATTGCTTTTTGAACTCCTGTTGAAGCTAAACCAGTTAGGGCACCCACACCTAAAGCAGGTAATACTGTTTTTGCTAATACAGGTAAAGCAGCTGATGCCAATCCAGCTATCAAAGGTAAAAATCCTCCTTCTACTTTCATGTTATGTTTAAGTTGTTTAGTTGACATTCTAAACGTGGTTCCCTTACCAGCTTTATAAGCTTTAGTAAGTTTGTTTACTTGAGACTTAGTTAATGCTATTACATCTTTACCATGTAAATCTTCATGTTTTAAACGAATACTTGCTGGGTTTTTGTTTTTAAAAGAATGTAAAATTTTTTCCTTTTGCCCTTCTGATATATTTATTTTTGCGTTAATGTAGTTTGACATTTTATATTTAACGTGATTCTCTTATATGAAATCTAATCGTTAATGTTTCTCCTCTTAAATTTAATATGTTTCCATCTTGGTCAGTTAGTGTAACATTTAAATCATGTATTTCATTCAACGTTAAAGGTAGGTATACCAGATTAACTGGATTTTCTATTATTTTATAGCCCGGAGTAACATTTGGAAAAAAGCTGTAAATTGTGTTTCTTTGAGAACCATTAACATAACTACCTGAGATTAAATCAATATTAACAAGTATGCTATTAATACTTAAGATATTAACTAAATTTTCACTTTCATGAAACCCTCGAACATATTTTGCTCTGCTAAATTCTAATACCTTTCCAATACTGTTTTCATGATTAAAATCTACCTGATATCCATTTTCAAGAATTAAAACTGATTTTAATGTATTAGTGTTTGCTGATAAACAAATATAATATTCTTCATTAAATTGATCATAATGTCCTTTTTTTTTTCATTTCTTGTTGCATATAATCATTGATATCAACTAAATCATAGCTACCTGTTGGTATCTTCATCTTTTCCCATGTTCTACCACTATCTTGTGAATAAATAAAAATGTTGTTGCTATCAGTAATATTAGGAAATGAATAGTAAGTTTCAAGATTGACTAAAGCTACTTCATATTTTTTATCAGCTTCAAGTTGAAGTGGTGGAGTAAATCTTGTTTTAAAATTTGATTTGTTATCACTTACAATAATTTGAAATGATGTTTTATGGTCAGTGTTTTTTACTATTTTTTCAAGTAATTCTGCTTCCATTTTTTATATTTAGTAAAAATATATTTTAAAACAAAAATATATTTTTAATAGTAATCTCTGTAATCTCGTGGTAAATAAAAGTTGTCAAAACCACATCTATATTTTCCATCGTTACGGTTCTTAGTTAAATCAATGACAACAAAACCATGTGGTTTTTCCCAACAGTTTTTACAAAAATTGATAAACTCTGTTTTACTCATATCATCCCCCACATGGTCACTATAAATATGATTAAGATTTTTTAAGTCTTGTCTAAACAAGCATATTAAGTTAGCATTTTCTCTAATAGTTTGGCGAGGTAATCTAAAATAATTTTGTGCTAGATAAAAACAATCAGCATTACTATGTCTTCCTCTTACATAATAGTTTTCACACTTGTTTTGCCTTTCTAAAAGTAAGTCATCAAATATCATTAAGTTTTTATTTGATGCATTTAAATCTCTTGGGTCAGGAACATCACTAGCATATTAAAAAAATTCACAGTTGATATCAGATTTTTCCTTAATTGTTTTTGCCCATTCTTCAACTAATGCTGTAGGTGAAATATCACGGTTTTGAACTTCATTTTTAAGTGAAAACAGCCTTAATATATATTCTTTTGGTATTTTTTCTTCAAAAGCTTTTTTAAGTATGCGATATTCTGGTTGAAACAAACTTTTACCAAAAACACATAAGTTGTTATAATCTAACCAATCAGGTCTTAACAAAAGGTTAAGTGTAGTTTTACCACATCCTGATTTACCAACTATTAAACCTCTGATACTTTTTGGTAAAAGGGGGTGGTTAAATCTTTTTGCTAACGCTTCATTCCATGATAAATTAACAATATCCATATTTTATATTAAAAGTTTTATTTTAATATAAAAAATGTATTGTGTTAAGTGTAAAAAACAAACTGAAACAACCGATTTTGAATGTACGGTAAGTAAAAATGGTAGAAATATGAAACGAGGTAAGTGTAAAAAATGTGGAACAACTAAAACACAATTTACTAAAAAAATAGAGGGTGGTTCATTGTTAAACAAGGTTATCAATAACTTACCTGTTGAAATGCATTTACCTGGACATAATTTTACTGGTCCAGGCACCAAGTTAAAGAAAAGATTAAATCCTGATTTAACACCTAAAAAATGGTCAAAACCTGTAAATCGTGTTGATAAAGCAGCATATCATCATGATATATGTTATCTTAAGCATGATGATACAGCAACAAGAAATTCTGTTTGTGATGCTAATATGCTTAAAGAGTTAAAAGGTATTTATAATCCTACTATTAAGGAAAGAATGGAAAGAGGATTGGTTTCCTCATTGATAGGAACCAAGAAAAGATTTGGTATGGGAATTAAAACAAAAATTCAGAAAACATAACGCTAGCAGAAGAATTACATAAACCAATAAAAAGAAAATTTAAGAAAAGGAGAGTTAGAGTAGGTGGTGTAGATAGAATATGGGCTGCAGATTTAGTAGATATGCAAGCATTTTCTAAACTTAATCGTGGTGTAAAATATCTTCTTGCTGTCATTGATATCTTTTCAAAATATGGATGGCTAATACCATTAAAAGATAAAACAAGAAAATCTGTTTCTATTGCATTGAAGAGTATTTTTAAGGAAAGAAAACCTGAGAAAATGTGGGTGGATAAAGGTAAAGAGTTTTATAACAAAGAAGTTAAAGATTTGATTGAATTATATTCCACTGAAAACGAGGAAAAATCAAGCGTTGTTGAGAGATGGATTAGAACAATGAAAGAAAAAATGTGGAAGTATTTCTCTGCTCACTCAACAAATGTTTATATTAACGTGTTGCCAAATCTTGTTAAAAAATATAACAACACAAGGCATTCTTCTATTAAGATGACGCCAACTGAAGCAAGTAAGAAGAAAAATGAAAATAAAGTTTGGAAAACATTGTATCCTGATTATAATCAAGTAAGGGAGGATATCAAACCAAAGTTTTCTGTTGGAGACAAAGTAAGGATAAGTAAAAAGAAAAAGACTTTTGAAAAAGGTTATACCACAAGATGGACTGAAGAGGTTTTTACAGTTTCAGAAGTAAAACATACATCACCTATAACATATAAAATTGAAGATTTAAATGGTGAAGAAATAAAAGGTTCTTTTTATGAACTTGAACTACAAAAAACGAGTCAAGAGTTGTATAGGATAGAAAAGGTTATTAAAAAGGGAAAAAAGAAATCTCTTGTAAAGTGGAAAGGTTATTCTGATGAGTTTAATTCATGGGTTGATAATAGTGCTATTGTAAATATTTAAATATATAAAAAATGCATGATATTTTAATTGATAATATAACTTTACCAAATAAACCTTTAAGCAATTTTGAGCTTGAGGATGCCGCAAACAAATTAAAAACAAAAAATTTTAGAGGAATATTTTTAAGAGATACCCTACCTAAAAAAGTAAAAAATACAGAATGTGGTATATTAAACCTTGATGACACTGGTGGACCTGGTACTCATTGGGTTGCTTGGTATAAAGATGGTAAAACTAAAATTTATTTTGATAGTTATGGTATTCAACCACCTATTGAAATTATAGATTATTTAAAAAGACCAATACACTACAATACTGACCAATTACAACATGTAGGGGAAGTATTTTGTGGTCATTTATGTTTGTTCATTCTTAAAGAGTTGGGTTTAGGTAATAAATTTCAAAATGTTTTAAATAAACTTTTTTAGTAATATTAAAAACTATGCCTGTTGATAAATTTGGAAGAATAGATGATGTTAAAACAAGTGGTGATGGTGATGGTGTGTCACTCGCTTACATAGGTAATAATTTTTTACGTAAAGATGGAACAACCCCCGTTACCGGTTCTATAAATATGGCTGGTAATACATTAATACGGGTTAGTAATCCAGTAAATCCTCAGGATGTTGCCACTAAGAGTTATGTTGATGGTATCTCAGGGTTGTTAAATGAAAACGGTGGATACATTATGACGGGATATTTAAACATGAGTTTTAATAAAATAAGAAACATACCTGAACCTATGCATCCAAGTGAAGCTGCTAATAAGTTTTACGTAGATAATGGTGGTGCTATTGTAAAAAAATCAGATGAAAGTTTTTCCACTGTTGCAGATATAAATATGAAAGGTCATACTTTAACAGATGTTAAGACACCCTCAGAACCACAGGATGTTGCAAATAAGCTTTATGTAGATACAGTTGTGAATGAGGCTACCATTGGTGAAAAAGCTTTAACAAAAAACCATGCTGGAGCTTTTTTAGCAGCTGGCAAAATAGTAATGAATGGCAACCAAATCACTGGTTTACCAAATCCAATAGGCCGTGATGCTGCTGCTAATAAAAATTATGTTGATAATGGTGGAGCTATCGTAAAATATCCTGATGGAAGTTTTTCAGCTGTTGCAGATATAAATATGCAAGGTTTTTCAATAAAAAATGTTGGGGAACCCATAGAAGAAAAAGATTTAGCAACAAAATCTTATGTGGATAAAAAAGTAACGCTCCCTAAACCCATTATAAGCGTGTGTGCCGAGGAACAAGGTGAATTAAAAAATGGTAATTATGAGTTTGCTTTTGGTAATGGGAGTACCGGAGAAAGCCATGGGTTAGGAGGTTATTGTATGGCTGCTCCTGGTAGAATTTTAAGAGGAACTTTAATGATTGTTAAGGGAACCGGTATTCTAAAAGAAAAGGCAAAAGTCAATATAGTTGTAAATGGAGTTGAACAGGTTGATTACTCCATAGTAAAAAAGAGAGGAGAAGGTTGTGGTTGTATAGTTTTTCCAAAACCTTTAGAAGTAGAGCAATGTGATGTTATAAACTTTATAACAAGGTCAGATAACCCTAATGCTAAAAATGCATATTTAACAATACTGATAGAATTGGACTTGTAAAAATATTTAACCTAGTAAAAGGTTAAATATTAAGCATGAACAAAACAGAAAGAAGTTATTCATGGGAAATATAATTTTTTAAATAAATTATATTTCTCTAATGTTTACATTTCCAGTTTTACATATTGGACATTTATCTTTGTTATAATTTTTAAAGCATGTATTACACATACATAGATGACCACAACTACAAAATAATATATTTGGTTGGTTATCGGTACAAATTACACATGTTTCACTTTTATATGATTTTCCTTTATTTATTGTTTGTTCTGTTTGTGGTTCTTCATCTTCTGTTTCATCTTCTGTTTCATCTTCTGTTTCAGAAGGTGAGGGACCTTCAATTCCATAACGGTTTAAATGTGAGGTAAGGTCACATAGTTCAGTAAAATTTGGATAATTTTCACGCTCAGTTTCAAAGTAAATAAAAAGTTTTTCACGTCTTCCTTCACCAAAGGCATCAATTTGTTCTGTATACTGACCAACACAGCTAAATAAATCATTATTTATATTTTCTACAAAACTGGTACCATTACTAAATTCACTAAAATGTATTTTTGTTAGTTGTAATCTCCTTGGTTCTTCACCTGGTTTTGTAAATTCACTACATATATTTAACCAAAAAGTTGTGTTTGGGTTTTCATATATAAATCTACTATATTCATAATATAAATCTGCGTGATTAAATTTACCTTCATAAGGCCTTGTGATATCTTCATTATCAAAAATAACTTCCTTCATATTTTCATTATAAATTATTTTAGATTTATTAACATGTATTTGATTTATTTCCCATAAAAATTTAAAATCTTTTAATGTATCAAATCTATCTAACACACTCATGTTTATAGATAACTTGGGTTTGTTGATTATAAAATTTCAATTTTTTATTTAATATAAGTTAGTTAAAAAAATTTTTATTTGTTGTATATAACAAATAAAAATAAAATTTTTTTTAATTTATAAACTAGAAAATCTTCTTCTTATTAGTTCTACTATATTATCTTCTAAATTTTCAACAAAATTATCAACGGCACATTCTTTTTCTATTTCTACTTTCCATAATGGTTTATCTTCTAGTTCTTCTTCTTCCATTAGGTCATTTAAACGTATATCTAAATCAATATCAATATCATCAAAAAAATCGTTAATGATACGTATTAGGTTATTTTTTAACCCTTTTGTTTGGTAAGCCAGTCTTTCATGCATGCGTTTATCCATTTCTTCTAGTTCGGTTTCTCTGTCTTTTTCTTCTCCTCCACATGCATGTTTCATTATTCTCCTTTTAGCTTCATAATCATCACGGTATTCTCTTTCACCATCACATTGTGGTTCATATGTATAAGTCTGGGTTGCTTTATCTTCCATCATTTTCATGTATGGTATGTTATTGTGGGTAATTTTTTAAATAATTTCAAATTTTATTTTAAATAAAATTATTTAAAAAATTTTTCTTCATAACTTTTTTTTATATCATCAAGGTAAGCAATCATAATATCCTTAAAATGTTTTGCTTCATCTGGTTTAAGTGTTAGCAAATCCACTTTATCATTATAATTTAAAAACTCTTCTACCATTTCATTATAACCTTCTTTTATATATTTTATAACTTCATCATAAACATTATCACTAATTTTTTTATAAAGTCTGTTAAACCTTTCTTCCCTTTCTTCTTCTTCTATGATTACATTTTTTAACTTTTTTGTTCCGTTTTTTACTTCCTTATATGCACTTTCTCTTATCCAATATCCGTTTATGTTTATACTTTTTTCTTCTTCCATCTTATTTTTATTTTTATAAAATTTTTTGTTTATTTTATAATCTTTTTTTTAAAAAACAAATGTGATGCTAGAAATTTAACAATATAATGCTTTCTCTAGTTTTTCTTTTACTTCTCCTAAAAACAAACCTACTTCTTCTTTTCGGTTAAAAGTTTTTGTTTTAATTTCTTTTTTAACTTCTTCTCTTATACCATCAACAATTTCATCAATGTTTTTTGCTTTGCATCTATTTTTTATTTCTGTTGTGTAATAATCTCTTTTCATAGCATAGCAACCATCATATATTACATTTGCTGCTATTGTATCATACATTGTTATGATATACTTTTTTATTTGCTTTTCAAGCGTTTCCTCCTTAGGTATGTAAATTGTTGTCTTTTCAGAAAAAAATGCAATTTGTGTTTCTTCTTGTGTAAAATCTTTTATATCCATAATAAAATTATCATCTTCATATCCTTTACAAACGTTAGTCATGTTTATATTTATACTTTTATGTATATTTCATAGGTGGATATATAACCAAAATAGGTTATATATCAATAAAATTTTTTTTATTTTTAATAAATTTTAAAAATTATTATATAATTCTCTTTCTATCATTGTTTTAATGTATTTATCTCTTTCTTCATAAACTACACATTTTTCTTTAAAAGATAGCTCATTATAATTTTTACCAAAAAATTCTTTTGACTTTTTATTTAATTCACCATCCTTAAAAGTTAAACATGGTAAAAAATCATCTTCTACTGTAATAACTTGTCTGTTATCATAATCAAAGGCTAAAAAATGCTTTTAAATCTATATCAAACTTTTCATACCTTTCTTTCATATTTAAAAGTGACTCATAATAATCTTTTTGGTTATAACTTATCTTTATTCTTTCTTTTTCACTCGTTTCTTCCCATCTTTTACCAAATAAATGGTGTGCCGCTCTGTCTTTATCATCCTTTTTAAAACAATTAAAGCATTCTTCACCAAATGGGTCCTTCGGGTCATACTTATAATTTATCATAAGTCTGCCATTATGGTCAAAATGTAGTAAGGTAACGTGTTTATGCATGTTTATATCTTTTTTATAAACCATATTTTTATCCCACATATGGTTATAATATTATTTTGCATAATTTTTAAAGTTAATTTCAAATTTTATTTTTTTTTAATTTTTTAAAATTTTTTATTTTTTATAAAATTTTATTTTAAGATTAATTCTATGTTCTAACCATTCAATGTCTTCTTGTGTTATAAGCGGAGCTAAAATATTTACTAATTCAGTTTTATGTAAATTATAAGCTTTTTTTATTCCCTTTTTTGTAAAAGCTAAAAATTTTATATGGTGGATATGTATGTTGCATAATATTTTATATATTTTATCATTATCCATTTTATTTAAATGTTAGTTATGATAAATAAATTTTTTAAAATTTTTTAAAATTTTTTAAAATTTTTTTTTATCATTATCTTAAGCCGCCCACTAACTCATAAGCCGGTTAGCATGATGCACTATGCGTTGGTTGATGGGGTGGGAAAAAGGTTAAGCAATTGTTTTATGTAAGTGATTGTCTGGCTGATGTGTTAGCCGGTTAGCATGATGAGCTGGTTTTTCTTAATCAGAAATTTTTTTTAATTTTTTAAAAATTGATTTAAGTAAAAAATGTTGTTAAAAAAGGTTATGCTATTTTGTTGGCTGACCTTAATCAGATTGATATGTTAATCCCATTTTTGTTTTAATTTTATGAGCATGTTAATGTTACATGAAATTGTTATATTGTTTAATGACTAGCTATAATCTTAAGGGCGGGTTGATAGGATAAGGGTTAGCCATATGCTTAATCATGGTTGGATTGCATAAATTTACACAGTGTGCTTAAGCGTGGTTGATTTTGATAAACGTTAATAAATGCATAATTTAAAATTGCTGGCTCACTTAACCATGGATTATTTTGTTAAGTGAATGCGTAGCATAATGGGGTTTGGCTCAAATCGGGTATTATATCATCTACTGAAATTGGAAGATAAAAGCTTCTTCTCCAGATCAAGATTACTATTAGCTGAATACAATCTACCCACAGCATATGAGATCCTCAACAAACAATGGAACTGTAAGAAGTGGAAAAGCATGGTTCAAGAAGCTACAACAAGTTACACAGAAAGACTCTGGGCAAATGAAATCAGACAGAAAACAAGCCTAAAGTTTATCAACCCAAGATCAGTAAAAGTTGGTCATGTTCACCACTTATATTCAACAGTTAACAGTAACCTACGTGACATCCAGCGTGCTGAAACGAAAGCCAGACTTCTTACAGGTACCTACACCTTACAGGCAAACAGGGCAGCATTCAATCAATATACTGTTGATCCTACTTGCAGAATTTGTAATCTCAACCCTGAGACTAGGGAGCATTTTATTAGTAGCTGTATACATTATGAAGACATCCGTGACTCCTACAAGCAAAAAATAAAATGGGTCTTGGAATCTTTGGTTGGACTTAATACAGAGGAAGTTTTAAACAATCCTCTCTCTTTTACACATCTGATCCTTGACTGCACTCATCCAAATGTAGGACAAGATATATTCAACCCAGTATCAGTACAACAACTTGAAAGATTATCCAGAGAATATATATGGAAGATCCACTGTATGCGGTCTAAGAAACTGGCCTAATGCACCCTTTCTCATTTAAATCTATAAAGTTCTTGTGGCGTATATAAATCAAACAGTTATGCATCTTAAGAGGTAGTTAAATGTTTGTTTTAGAGCACAAATTCTGACATATGTCATAAATAATACAATTATCAGTGAAAAAGGACTTTTTACCTGTAATGTGGAGCATTTAAAAGTTTTAGAACTCTTGCGTACATTTAATTCTACTGGCACTTTTAATAGATTATTCACGTGGCGTAAATAGCTTATTCTGTGGATACAGTGCTATATATATCCAGTGCTATTCTTGTTGCCGGTGGAGACAACTATATATTTACCACTTAACCAGATCACTGAGAGATACAATTCCCTCAGGTTCTCCGATAATTCAGCGGAGGAAACTACTACAACAACAACAACAACAACATGGCCCTCTTGTTTTAAAAATCTTTAGTCCGTCTTCAGAGTAATGAATTTCATTTAGATGAAATTACAAATAGTGCATTTTCAAGGATGTTTTTGTGATAATAAGTCATAAAACAGGAGACTGTTTCAGATTAGGCTTCACCTTTTGTGAGGTTTTTCTGAAGCCTTTTTCACTCTACTAAGAACATAATCTGTAAAAGCCAGCAGAGCTTATGTCATGAGGTAGTTTCCATTGTCCGTCCGCCTGTCCGTCCGTCTGTCTATTAGTCTTTTTCTTGTTTACGCGATAAAGTCTGCATTTGTTGTCGGATATTCATGAAACTTCTACAGTTTGTTTATCTCATCAATAGCTTGAATCCTATTGTTTATCTCATCAATAGCTTGAATCCTATTGATTTTGAAACAAAATCTGACAATCAGAATGGAAAAAGTAGCTATGTAAAGTTAAAATTTTCCTTTTCTTGCTTATGTGATAAAAACGGCATTTGTAATCAGATTTTCATGAAACTTGCACAGTTGCTTTGTAATATCAACAGCTTGAACCCTCTTGATTTTGAAAAAATAATGACAATCAGTATGGGAATAGTAGCCATTTAAATTTGAAAATTTACAACTCTTGTTCATGCGATAAGGTCTGCATTTGTTGTTGAATTTTCATGAAACTTGCGCAGTTGTTTTATATTATCAATAGCTTGAACCCTATTGATTTTGAAAAAAAAAGAAAAAAAAAAAAAAAAAAAAACATTTGACAATCAATGTGGGTAAAGGAGCCATTTAAAGTTGAAAATTTACAATTCTTGTTTATGCAATTAAGTCTGCATTTTTGATCCAATTCTTTTGAAACTTGCACAGAATAAAAATGAAGAAAATCTGGAAATTGGTTTAGGAAAAGCAGCCATTTGATGACTTAGTATGGTTTACTCAATACAGTACACATTATCAGTCACATTTCTTTAAAACTTGCAGGGAATGTTTAAAACAATGAGTACTGAAACCCTATCAAATTTGGCTCAATCCCAAACAAGTGGTTTTGAGAAATTGTACTTCAAGTTTTTTCACTATATTCTCTCAATTCACCATGCCTTCCTGTGCTGTCTTTGTTGGTTCAAGCTCAGTTGCAACAACCTCCCCTCCCCCTTTTTTTTTGTTTGTTTGCTTTTTTTCCTTTTTACATCATTAATTCATAACGTATGCTGGGAAAAAAGCAAAATCACTGGCAGTACAGTGATTCAGGCCCTCAAGAGCCTCTAGTTTGTGATATTCCAGCATGATAATCACAAAGTTATTAAACGTAGATCTGAAATACATGCACAAGTAAATGCTGTGGCTACCTACAAAATAACAGTAATAGTAAACTGACAGAGCTGAGCACAAAGTAGAAGTTCATGTTGCAGTTATCTTCACAATACCAGTAAATAACATAGCAGACCAGAATAGCAGAAAATATTGTAGCCAACAATGGATTTTAACTAAATGAGCCATTCTCTGACAAAAGTGGGTTTAATGCATCTCCCTGATATATTGTACCAAGCAAGTCATCATATAATTATGGATCCATGAAATCAGTTTTGTCTAACAACCGACCAAATCATGAGGTAGATTGGTCCTTGGACATACAGAAAATTTACCAACAGCAAAAAGTTTCAACCTAGGTCAGCTTGCATGGGCTGCGCAGGCTGACATGAGTTGATATGTTTTGCAGATGCATTAAGCTTCCATTTTACAGAACATGGCTCAAATGATGTTTGATGATGACTGACAACAACTTCCAATTTGTTAGCAAGAGGTGACAATGGCTAATTATGAGTACTGGAAAGATAAGCCCTACATTGCTACTTTTATGTACCTTTCATCTCAGTTTATTGCTGTTTCTCATGCCTACTTTTCTAAAGTTAGATTTTCAGTGGTCTAAAGTACTGTTCACCCTTGGAGCACTTTTATATGACCTCCTAATGCAAATTTGTGGTAGATGCCTTTGAAAACACACATGTAAACCAAGGATAAGCATGAATTAACAAAAAGGTAAACTCTTTTACCATACAATTCACTGTTCAAAGGACACTGAGGAAAAGGGTGTGGGACATGGAGAAAATGCTAGTTACCAGCATTTTCTCCTTTGCTCATAATGCTTTCTACCCTTTCAAGGACAAATCTCATCATTGTAGCCACAGTTAATTTGTTGTCTGCAAATATTATAAATTTTGACCAATTTAAAATTCAGATATTTTGCAAACAGTTAAAAAATAAATACAATAATGAATGGAAAAGGCTGCAAAGTACAGATGGTTTATTTGGCTCTTTACCGAGGAAAAAAATTTAGACTTGTCCAAAATGATTGCATTTACAGAAGACAAAGCCAGCTCCAATGGTGATATCTGTCCGCGTAAGAGTAGAAAGTATGGTATAGGAGAAAATACTGGTTACCAGCATTTTCTCCTTTTTCCACTATGTTTTCAAGGGTTACCTACCCTTCTTGTATGGGTTCAGGCCTTTGATAATAAACAACTAGCCCAAGTTTGAAGTATATGAGGGGGGGGGGCTTAATGCATCTTCATGATGCATGATACCAAGCAAGTCATCACATAATTATGGACCTATAAAATCCATTTTGTCTGAGAACAAATTGAATCATGAGGTAGACTGGTCTTTGCACAAACAGAAAATCGACCAATAGGCAAAAGTTTCGGCCCAGGTCAGCCTGCGCAAACCGCTGACCTGGGTCGATACTGTTCGCAGATGCATTAAGCCCCTTTTTACAGAGCATGGTTTATATATTACAGAAATGACAGAATTATGAGATAAGTTGCAAAATGACACAGACACAGTCAAAGACAGGGCAATGACAATAAAGAAAATACAAGCTAAAAATGGGCTGTTGTAAAATGGCATTAAACTCTTGCAGAAACAAAGTAATCAAGCTGGGAATGAGTTTAATGTATTTAACCTTGAGTATGTCAGTAGCCTTGAAGTTAAAAGTATCTGTAGATGATGTCACCTTTTTATGTCAATCAACCCTATACCCACACAGTCCTGAATTTTAATGACCCTGAGAAAAAAGCCTTATAAAATTTTTGTAGAAAAATGTGAAAATGCAGGTAACAAGCATTTCCTCCTTTTCCAACAATGTTTTCCACCCTTCAAAATACAAAATTTGAGTCACACTTATTTTGTCTTAGGCAGATGCTTTCAGTAAAGAGTTAATTCCTTACCAAAAGATAAAATGTTGGACTTGTCCAAATTCAGTGCATTTGCAGACAACAAATTAATCGTAACAGATGGTGGAAATTGTCTTTCCAAAGGGGGATTACATTGTAGACAAAGGAGAAAATGCAGGTTACCAGCATTTTCTCCTTTTCCCACAATGTTTTCTACCCTTCCACAAACAAATTTCAATTTTCAAATCACATTTTTTGTGTTGTCTAGAAATCCTTTCAATTTAAGCAAGTTGGCTGTCTGGTAAAAAGTTAATGCATTTAACCTTGAGTATGTCATTAGCCTTTATTTAACCCTTTACCACACAATCCCGACTTTTAATAATCCTTTGGGAAGAAGCCTTTTGAAAACATTGTGGGAAAAGGAGAAAATGCTGGTAACCAGCATTTTCTCCTTTACCCACAATGTTTTCTACCTTTCCCAAAACAAATTTCAGTTTTTGAGTTACATTTATTTTGTCGTCTGCAAATGCTTTCAATTTGGAAAGGTCCAAAATGTTGTCGTTCGGTTAAGAGTTAACCCTTAGGCTGCTGAGCGCGACTCAGTGACCTTTTGTGGACAGTGTAGATCAAGATCAGACTGCACAGAATGTGCAGTTTGATCTTAGATCTACACTGTCAGATAAGGAGATGTTTTTCTCCAAAAAATAAGTTTGAAATAGCAACATTCAGGATTTTACTATCGGCTTGAAAGTTTCATTAAACCTCTTTAGCAATGTAAGGGTTAAAAGTAGCTGATTTCAACTATCTGTGTCACTTAACCCTTTACCAGACGACAAAATTTTATCCTTGTCCAAATTGAAAACATTTGCAGACGGCAATTTCAATGTAGCTCAAATGGTGCAATTTTTCTTTGATAGAGTAGAAAACATTGTGGGAAAAGGAGAAAATGCTGGTTACCAGCATTTTCTCTTTTTCCCACAATGTTTTCAAAAGGCTTCTTTTCCAGGGGTGTCAAAAGGCAGCATTGTGCGGTAAAGGGTTAAGTACTGTTGCATCATTTACACTTTACCTCTTTCCCCCCCCCCCCCCACAAGAAAACAGTTTTATTTCTTGCTTGTTTAACTTGATACTCTTGGTAAACATAGATACCGATAAATGGATTGATTGCTCGTTACATCTTACTTTGATCAGATTGAATATTTTGTGCTGTCAGATCTCCATCTACACTGTATATAAAATTAAGCTATCAACCCTTACACTGCTAAGCATGACTCATGGGACCTTTTGTGGACAGTGTAGATCAAGATCAGTCTGCACAAAATGTGCAGTCTGATCTAGATCTACACTGTCTGATAAGGAGATATCTTTCCCCTAAAAATACCTTTGAAATAGGAAAATCAGGGTTTTTACTATTGGCTTGAAAGTTTCATTTCACTTATTTAGCAGGATTAGGGTTAATGAAAATTGTGTTCTGAAATTTAACTCTTTCACCACAAGTTTCTCCAATTTTATGACCCTGAAGAAGATTGCCTTTTGAAATCATTATTGGAAAAGAAGAACGTGGCTTTTACCAGCATTTTCTTATTTTCCCACAATGTTGTCTACAGTACTGTTATAGAGACAAATCTCATCATTTGATCCATGTAATTTGTCCTCTTCATTATGGATCCATAAAACCACTTGGTCAAACAATCACTGGATCTGGAAGTAAAACGGTCCTTTGACATGCAGATAATTTACAAATAGCAAAAATTTTCGACCCAGATGCATTAAGCCCCTTTTTCAAAGAGCATCCCTCATTTGCTTATGAGAAATTGAATGTTGCAGAAATAATGCAATTCGTTTGATAGGACAGAAAACTATGTGGGAAAAGGAGGACGTAACTAGCATTTTCTTGGAATCGCTTTCTCCCACTTTTTCTAATCCCTTCTTCCTCAGGTTTGTAAATAATACAAGGGAATGTTTGTTAAAGAGTAAACTGAAGGGGAATAGTAAGAGATTAAGAAGCTTAACCTTGATCCATTTTATCTGATGACATCATTTTTATATTCACCCTTTCCCAAATGATGAATTTTTATCTCTTAAAAAGTGAAAATATCTGCAGACAACAAAATCAGAATTGATACAATTGAACAGAAGTTCTCTGAGGTTGTAGAAAACATCGTGGTAAAAAGGAAACAGTGCTGGTCACCAGCATTTTCTTCTTTTTCCACATTGTTTTCAAGAAGGCTTCTTCCTCAGGGTTGTTAAAATAAAAGATTGTTTGGTAAAGGGTTAACTCTTTACTAGATGACAAAATTTTAGACTTTGAAATTAGCAGCAACAAGGTATTGCTCACATGATTGGATTTGTCTTTGAAAGAGTAAAACAATGTTGGGAAAGGAGAAAAATACTGGTAACCAGCATTTACCCCTTCCCAACATTGTTTTTAAAAGCTTCCTCAGGTTTGTTAAAACACAAGACTGTTTGGTAAAGAGTTAGTCTGAGATTTATCCTTAATTCTTTGACCCACTTAGTAAATGGATCATTAGATAAAACGTAATGTAGCAATTTCACTGCCATTTTGACCGCTCTTTTGACCCGTAGTTTTAATGGAATTATGTCTCTCAAAATACTTGAAAGTGCAGAATCATGATCACATTTCTTTTTCTCTCAATCTTTGCAGTCTGATCTTGATCTACACTGTCTGTAAAAGCACCATTTGTTTTTCATAAAAAAAAGAAAAAAAAGGTTAAAAAGGTAAAAAGTTGCTCTATCTTTTGTTTATTTTATACTTGGTTTTGAAATTCTCTAATAACAATTTGTCATCCTCACAATTATTTCCATACTTTTAAATGATTTAACTTTAAATCCATTCTAACTCCTGCCTTGTTTACTTTTGGCTCCCACTGCTCCTTCAAATAATTTTTCTTTTCAACTGTATTTTGGTCATTATTTTAAGATTAACTGGTCAAAGGCCAGTGAGCTTGTCATGGCCCACTGTCTCTCATGAGTGTGTGCAATTTGATCTATGCCTTAACTTTTATTTCAAACATCGCTTTCTCTGAAAATACCCATACAATTTTGATGAAAATTCACAGAAATGATCCTGCAATAGCCCTCTAATGAATTTTTTCATAGAATCCTATTCGCAGTGGAGCAATATAGGGCCATCATGGCTCTCTTGTTTATCGTTAATCTCTTTTCTAGCTTAAAAAGTCGAGGGAAAAGTTGTTCCAGTAGAAAATTCTGATAACTGGGCCCATTAACCGCTTTCTTAAAATGGACTCATTATTCTGTGTCTGACAGCTTTAATGCATCACTCAATTGGCTATTTTCAGACCTGTGTAAAACAGTTACAAAATTATGTAATGGATTAACTTTGATTCTCAAGAAAAGGAAATTGGTAGAATTGGTTTTTTTGGCAGAATGGTAAAATGTTGTGGGAAAAGGAAAAAGAAAAGCTTGTTACAAGCAATTACTCCTTTTCCCACAACTTTTTCAAAATCTGTTAAGAGTACTAGAGTAAAAAGTAGTAAAGAGTTGTCTTTTTAAAAGTAATGGGTTTGTTTGGTACAATACCAGATGTAATCTGCCTTTAACTCTTTACCAAACGACAAAATCTTAGACTGGTCCAAATTGAAAGCATTTGCAGACGACAAAGGTGGCTCAAATGACAAAATTTGTCCTTGATGGAGTAGAAAACATCGTGGGAAAAGGAGAAAATGCTGATTACCAGCATTTTCTCCTTTTCCCACAATGTTTTCAAAAGGCTTCTTCTTCAGGGACGTTAAAAGTCGGGATTGTGTGGTAAAGGGTTAAAAAAGAAAAATATAGTAGAATCAAGGCCATTTTGACCAGATTATCCTCAACTCTATATTGGACAACAAAATGAGATTTGTCTCAACTCTTTACCAAACAACAAAATGTTAGACTGGTCCAAATTCAAAGGATTTGCAGACGACAATTTAAATGTAACTAAAATGATTAATTTTAAGTTTGAAAGAATGAAAAAACATTGGTTACCAGCATTTTCTCCTTTTCCCATAGTATTTTTGAAAGGCTTTTTTCCCAGGCTTGTTAAAACTTGGGATTGTTTGTTAAAGGTTTAAATGATAGGAGACAAAAAAATAATGTGGCTCCAATGAATGGGATTTGTCTTTGAAATGGCATAAAACATCGTTGGAAAAGGAGGAATATATGCTGGAAACCAGTTCTCATTTTTCCACAATGTTTTCAAACCTTTCAAAGATATATTTCAATTTTTAGTCACATTTATTTTTTCATCTGCAAAAACTTTCAATTTGAACTAGTCTTAAAATTTGTCATTTGGTTAAATTAGAAATTACATGTGATGATCATATCTCATTTTCCCACAATGTTTACAGTAGTTTTCATGTACATAATTATCATGATTATGTATACTTAATTTAGTTTGATCAATATCTTTTGTAAAAGTATGTTTTTTTTTTTCAAATTAGGGATCATTTGTTAAAGGGTCTAGTTAATCTTCTAGAAACTTTGAGGACTGACCTGTTTTTAGCTAGAAATATTGACAAAGTCAAGGACAGAGAGATTAGTGACCCAATTGACCTTTGTTATTTGTTTTTCTATACCTCCCTCCCCCCTCCCTCACAACAAAGTGTTATTCTGGAGTTAGGTTGCACAAGTGTGGTATGGAATTTTGTGATCTCTTCTCCTTCTACATTTGTCAACTATTTTGGAAGAAATTTTAATTCAGGCCTTCCTATCATAGGGATCTTGTGCATCTTCAATTTTCATTGTAATTTGGGCTGCTATTACAGGAGTTATGGCGCTTTGATTTTTAGGTCCACTGGCCAAAGACCAGTGGGCTTATGTCATGGCCCAAAAACTAAGGTACTAAGTAAAATCTTAGAAAAACCTTGTGTATGCTTTAGAGGCAACATTTTCAGTTCAATAATCTTGAAAGTTTGTCCAGACGTTTGGTTGATGGTATCTCAGACAAGTTTGAGTATGGTTCATGCTGGGTCAAAAACTAGGTCACTAGGTCAAAACTTTCAAAAACCTTGTGTTCGCTGTAGAGGCCAAATTTTCAATCCAATACTCATTAACAGTGGTCAGAATGTTTGTCTTGATGACTTCTTTGATGAGTTTGAAAATGGGTCATATCGGGTCAAAAACAAGGTCACTGGATCAAATCATTGAAAAGCCATCTGTATGCTCTAGAGGCCACATTTTTAGCTGAATACTCATGAAAGTTTGTCAGAATGTTTGTTTTGATGATATCTCAAAATTTCTGAAAATGGGTCATGTCAGTCAAAAACTAGGTCACCAAGTCTAATCTTAGAATTTCCTTGTGTATACTCTAGAGGTCTCATTTTTAGTCCAATACTGATGAAAGTTGGTCAGTATGTTTGTCTTGATGATATTCTGAATGAACTTGAAAATTGGTAAATTTTCAAGTCAAAAAGTAGGTCACTGGGCTTAATCTTTGAAAAACCTTGTGCATGCTATAGAGGCCACATTTTCAGTCCAGTGCTTATGAAAATTAGTCAGATTGTTTGTCTTGATTATTTCTTTTAAGAGTTAGAAAATGGGTCACATTGGGTCAAAAATAGGTCACCAAGACAAATTTTTGAAAAAGCTTGTGTACCTGTTTGAGGCCAGTAATTTTCAGCCCAATACTCATAAAAGTTAAACTTTGTTAGAATGCTAATCATGTTATCTTGGAAGAGATTGGAAATGGGTCATGTTTGGTCAAAAGGCTCACCTGTGAGCGACTTTTGGGCCATCATGGCCCTCTTGTTTCTTATTGCTGACAAAATTCAAATTTAACCCTTTACCAAACAATCCAGGGCTTCAAAGAAAAGATGCTTTTTGAAAACATTGTGGGAAAAGGAAAAATGCTCGTAACCAGCATTTTCTCCTTTTCCCACAATATTTTCTACTCTATCAAGGACGAATCCCGCATTATTAGTCACATTTAATATGTCTTCTGCAAGTGCTTTCAGTTTGGACTAGGCTAAAATTTTGTCATTTGGTAAAGAGTTAAGCTTCTTTTTTTATTAAATTGACATGTTTTGGCTGACAGACACTATGCATATGTAACCAAAGTGCTTTGCTTGTTCTTAAAAAGACTCGCCTTTTGTTTTGCAGAATCGAGAATCTTTTCATTACAATACCATGGTAAATGTCAAAATATATGTTACAATTTGTTTCCATTTACCTGTCTATTACACGGTAAAACTTGCAGAAGAAACAAAAATGGCAGTGTAGAAGTTTTGTTGAGTGTAGAAAAAACGGTTAACATTTTACCAAACGACAACATTTTATGCTTGTCCAAATTCAGAGTTGTTACAGACGACAAGGTTATGTGTGGTACAATCAATAAAACCTGGCTCTGAAAGAGTAGAAAACATAGTGGGAAAAAGGGAAAATGCTGGTTACCAGCATTTTCTCCTTTTCCCCCAATGTTTTCAAAAGGCTTCTTCCCCAGGGTCGTTAAAACACGGGATTGTGTAGTAAAGGGTTAAAGCCTCTTCAGTGGATATTGTTCCTTAGTTCTCTAAAATTGTCTGAACTTCCACTTTAGCTGCCGACATTTTTACACTTCATTAAATCTAACCTCTTGATTTTGCCCGTCACAAATTCCCATCCATTAGGATGGTTATCTTTTCTGATCATCTTGTAACCTTCCTTGTCTGGAACAAAGAGTAATTTTCATTCTTTTTGTCACATTGATGTTACCAAATATATTGGAGCCATGCTCTGCTGAGCCCAGGTAGCTCAGTCTGTAGCGCACAGGACTTGAGAACAGGAGGTCGCTGGTTCGATCCCGGGCTCGGCCAATTTCTTCCAAGGATTGATGATAGTCATTGCAACAAGATTCATTCCTCTCTCAACGCTGACCATTGTTTTGACAATGGCATTTGGAAAAGCAGCCAGTGGCTTGGAAAGAATATTGTGCGGAGAACTGGTAAGTGAAATTCCAGGAAAGCATGGATAGGTGCAATAACCGCCGTGATATAACTGAAATAATGTTGAAAACGGCGTTATACACCATACAATCAATCGAGCAATGCTCTGTGAAAAGGAGGCTTAATGCCTGTGCTGAGTACCTGGGGCCAAATTTGGTCAATTTTCTACATGTCAGAGGACCATTTTTCCTCATAATTCAGTTGGCTGATAAAAAAAAAAGTGGCTATTCTGGATCCATAATTATGTGATTGCTTGCTTGGTATCATGTATCACAGAGATGCATTAAGCCCCCCTTTTTACAGAGCATGGCTCATTTAGTTATTCATAATTTAAGTTTTGACTACATTTCTATAGGCATTTTATCCTCTTGCTCCAATGACTGTAATGTAGCAAACATTATAGTGTTTTTACAATCCCAAGGAAGAAATCTAAAAAAAAAAACATCATTGGAAAGCGGGAAATGCTGGTATCCAGCATTTTCTCCTTTTCCAACAATGTTTTCTGCTCTATCAAGGACAAATTCCACCATTGGAGTCACCTCTAATTTGTCGTCTGCAGATGCTTTCAGTTGGGACAAGTCCAAAATTTTTTTGTTTGGTAAACAGTTAATGATGGTTTGACTGACTTTTTTTTCCTCGCCTGCTTCTGTCCTAGAATTGCTAATTGTATTTTATGATTGTTGGACCTCTTTTAATCCTTTCCCAAACGATGAATTTTAGACTAGTCCAAATTGAAAGAGTTGGCAGACGACAATTTTAAATTCGATGAAAATGACAGAAAGGTCTCAAAAAGGGTAGAAAACACTGTTGGAAAAGGAGAAATTGCTCGTTACGAGCAATTTCTCCTTTTCCCACAGTGTTTTCAAAAGACTTGTACTGCAGACACGTGAAAACCAGGGCTTGCTTGGGAAAGGGTTAAGTGATAAGGACAATTGTCTCGACTAGATTGTGTCTTTTTAGCCTTTATATTGCACTGCTAATATAACTAGGTTTGGAATTCTACTCTTCTTCTAACGCTGAGAATGCCCTATTTATAACAGACATTATTAGTCTAGAAATAAGATCAGAATAATTGGAATTTGAAGGTTGCTCTTGTCCAGATTCTCTCCGCAAAGTGAAGATCAAAGATCAGACTGCACATTTTGTGCAGTCTGAAGTTGATTTATCGTGGCTGCCAAGGCAATTAAAGATGTGAAAGGCTTGTAACTCTTTACCAAGAAACAGAATTTCAGACTTGTCCGATTTGATAAAATTTTCAGATGATTAAGTAAGTGGAATTTAACAAGTTAAACGGAAAGAGAACATTGTGGGACAAGGAAAAAAAAAATGCTTATTGCCAACATTTCTCCTTTTTGCACAGTATTTCTTCCCTTCTTCCTGAGGGTTGTTAAAACATGTGGTTGTGTGTTAACCCTCAGAGCACTGAATAAACTTAGTAGACATATTTGGTTTAGAAATAAGATTCAAATAACTGCAGTTTGGTGGTTGCTTTTGTCTATAGTGTTTAAGGTATATGGACAGTGTAGATCAAAGACCAGAATGCACATTTTGTGCAGTCAGATCTTTATACACTCTGGCTGCAAAGGCACCAATACATGTAGTTGTGAAAGGCATTTAAAGGGTTAAATAAATACATACACAGAATGTTAACTTGTTAAAATCTGTACACTCCTTCTCTTCACCAGATTACAAAATTTTAGACTCTTAATAAACTGCATTCTAATTTTAAGTTCAGAAAGTAACACAATTTTTTATTGAATTAAACGTTTGGTTAAGCCAATCAGAACATAATTGTGTTAATTTGATATTTGGAAAACTTTGAGAAGTAGAATTAAAATGCAACTTAGAATAGTAACCCACAAAAATCTTTCATAGTCAAATAGCAGACAGGAGTTTTAAATGCCACTAGTGCATGTTTTCATATTTATTCAGATTGTATTGATTCATATAAGTATCCAGAATGTTACAAGGATATTTTCAAAAATGCATGCTGCAAATTTGTTTCATAAGGTAAGAAGATTGATGATGTTCATAAAATGAAAGCTGATACAAAGCGCAGCCGGCCTGTTACCTTGGCATTGACCTTGACCTTGACCCAAACAGGTTTATTGGTCAATTTTATTATTTATTGAATATGATGAAATCGACAACAGGAAATGTTTCTCTGTTGTTTGACAATTGATTGTATTATTACCCTGATTTGTGGCAGCCAACAACTTTAGACTTAATCCCTTTACAAAATGAACCCAGGTTTTTACAGCTCTGAAGAAGATCTTGAAAACATGGTGGAAAAAAGGAGAAAATACTGGTTAGCAGCATTTTCTCCTTTTTCCACAATGTTTTCTACTCTCTCAAGGAAAAATTCCATCATTCAAGCCACATTTATCTCATTCTTTGCAAAATGTTCTTGATTTAGCCTGGTCGAAAGTGGATATCTGTAGTAAACTACTGGTATAAACAGATGGGGGAAAAAAAGGTATAGTTTGATGGTTGGTTGAGTTTTTGATTGTCTTCAAATCTTTTGCCAATTGATGTTTTAATGATAAAGGAAACAAAATATATGACTGTAAGTTCACTTTCAACAGTGTTTTCAAAATGGCTCTCTCAGTGATACGTCTATGTGAGATTGTGAAGGTGTGCGCAGAAATTGATTTTGCAGTCAGAAATTGATCGTGCATGAGCATCAATATAAGAGCTCAGTTAATGTTATCTTCAATTAACCCTTTACCGAAAAATCTCAAGTTCTAACAACCCTGGGCAAGAAAACTTGAATACAGTTGTACTGGAAACCAGCATTTTCTCCTTCTTCCACAATGTTTTCCATCCTTTGAAAGATAAATTTTATGTTTTGGGTAACATTTGTCATCTGCAAAATTTATGCTTTCATTTTGGACTTAGTTGATATGCTGTGTGGTAAAGATATAATCCTCTTCTATTCCAATTATCTGCTTTAAACATGCTTTAAAAAGATGACATGGTAAGGGTAAAACTTGTACAATTGTCATACTAAATATTGTCTTCATTATCAATAAAAATCATTTTTAGTTGATTCTTTTGACACTAGATAATCTGCATTATTGTTTATCAAACTCTTTTTTTTTAGTTTCTGCATTTTTCCTCCTGCTGAAGACATAACTCCTTATCAAAAGACAAAACTTTAGACTTGACCAAATTGAAAGCATGTGCTTTTGATATGGTAGAAAACATTTGTGGGAAAAGGAGAAAATGCTGGTTACCAGCATTTTCTCCTTTTCCCACAATGTTTTTTTCTAAAGACTTTTTTCCTTGGGGGTCTTTAAAACTTGGGACTGTATGGTAAAGAGATAAGTTATCTTCAAACTGATTTTGAAAGTGTTGTGACAAAAAGAGAAATTGCTCATTACAGTCAAGTTCTGTTTCTGCTTCAATGTTTTTACATGTATTTGTGAACTAAAACTTAATTCATGTTCTTGTGGGTGATCCAAATTTTACAAAGATGTTTTCAAAGTTAGTGGAGGCCAAAATGTTTCTGCAGGGAAAGAATTAATTTGAAAGTGTGGACATGATTGACTGATTTTGTTCAATCACATTTGCCATTTATTTCCTACAGCTTGTTTATGAGTGAAGATTTCTCTTGACTTGATAATGTTATGCAAGTTTAGTCTTTCTTGACCAAAGGCAAAAAGAGGTTAATATATATATGTTTCATGTCTCTCTGTCTCATTGTCTCATTTATGTCTTTTATAGTAATTTTTTTTTTTACCTTATGAAGCCTGGCCGGGTAGCTTGGTGGTTAGCGTATCTGACTCATGACCTGGTGATTGTGGGTTCGATACCCGGTTGAGGCGAACTTTCTTTCCGGTGATTTTTTGACTCTCACCTCTGATGCATGTGAGAAAATTAAGTCAGTGGCATGTAAAGAAAGTTGTGTAAGTACTGGTGTGAGAAAGCCAGGAAACTGAGGAAAGACATTGGTAGGTGCACTGACCGCCATGATATGACCTAAGCTGTTAAAACGGCATTAAACTGCAATACAATCACAAAAAATCACCATATGGAATTTGCACAGGTACACATTATTGATACCTCAGTTGTTTTCTAGGAAAACATCAACTTAAGAAGCATTGTCATAGCCTTAATATTTGGAAACTGACATTTTCTGATACCTTTGTCAAAACTTAAGATATTCACCTCAAGCTTGGGCTAGTCACTATGTAACTTACCTGGGAAAGGGGAATTTAACTCACATCAGAAGGACAGGTAATCCAATATTATTTTTGACACTGATATGCACCTTCTTGGACCTATAATTTTTACTGAAAGAGGAACTGCAGCTATGTGTTGGTACATGCATGATTGTGAGTAGCGTTACTATCAAAGACCTCAGTCCTGCAGGAAATTGAAAAAAAAAATCAAATATACTGATCAATAAGTTTTGAAAGTTAAAAAACTAAAACAGATCATTCATAAACAATATAAACCCTGTGGGGGTAGCCAGGAATATAGTGAAAATTAAGACCATGCCAAATGTGTTAGTCAAATGCATGCTGTGGGTTCTTTCTTGAGTGTCTTTGTTCCAGACTTGATGCCCAGTGTGTATTCTGGGATGGCCTGAGGGTTTATCTTAAGTGAAAGAGACTCAGTTGTATCAAGTTCAAGGCTGTTTTGATCAGGGTAAATTACCAGACGTCGGACACACGAGACCCATGATCAGATTGTACAGAATTTATCGTTGGATCATGATCTATACTGAGATCAGTCTGCACATTCTTTAAAGTCTGATCTTGATCTATACTGTTTGCAAAAGCAACATAAGCTTTTTTGGCATTTTAAGGATTAAGTTTTACAAATTACTCCGAGGGTGAGTAATCGACATAGGTCCTGATTTAATGCTAATTGGTGTTCAGTGTTTTCAGAAAAACTCATTACATCATCAACAGCCATGCAAGTGACTTACTGTTTACTATCATGCAAAGATCTTTTATTAGCATAGGCATTAATTATTGAAATATATAGTGTTCTAGAATTATTGTTGACCAAATTTTCGAAGATCTTTTTTTCTAAGAGCCTTTCTCGGTCAAGTTCATGGGAACCATAGGTCAAATGTAAACTTGTTAACTCTTTACCAAACGACAAAATTTTAGACTTGTCCGAATTCAAAGCATTTGTAGATGACAAAATAAATGTTATTGAAAAATTGAAATTTGTTTTGGGAAGGGTAGAAAACATTGCAGGAAAAGGAGAAAATGCTGGTTACCAGCATTTTCTCCTTTTCACACAATGTTGTCAAAAGGCTTCTGTCTCGGAATCGTTAAAAGTCGGGATTGTGTGGTAAAGGGTTACACAATCCTGAGTTTAACGACCCCAAGAAAAAGAACTTTTGGAAACATTGTGGAAAAAGGAGAAAATGCTGGTGACCAGCATTTTGTCCTTTTCCCCACAAGGTTTCCTACCCTTTCATAGACAAATTTCATAATTTGTGCTCCATGTAATTTGTCATCTGCAAATGTGTCCCAATTGGACCAGTCTAAAATTTTGTTGTTTGATAAAGAGTTTATTCCTGAGAATGCTAAACAGAAAATAGTTACTTTTGTTGACAGTGTAGATCAGGATCAGGATGCACTTTCAAAATATGTGAGATATTGCAAAATATGGCCTTGAAGATCTGATCATTAATCTACACCTTGAAACTACTTTGTGAGATAAGTATTCTGTAAAAACAGCCCTGACAGTGCGATACAATGCCACCTTTTAACGATCCTGGGAAGAAAGCCTATTGAAAACGTGGGAAAAAGAGAAAATGCTATTAACCAGCATTTTCTCCTTTTCCCACAATGTTTTCTACCCAATCAAAGAAAAACTGCACCAATTGAGCCACACTGAAATTGTCATCTGCAAATGCTTTCAATTTGGACAAGGCTAAAATTTTGTTGTCTGGTAAAGGGTTAAATGGTAAAAAAAATTGCCAAATCCTGACTCAACATAAAATAAAACTTGATATATAAAGGGAAGTGAAAATGTGTCTATTGGAGAAATTCCACTTTATTGGTCAAATCTAAGAAAATTCCTGAGTTCACTGTACAGGCCACATTATCAGTCTAATATTTATGAAATTTGCTTGGAATTTTTGCCTTCATAGATCTCTCATGAAAGTGGAAATGGGTCATCTTAGGTTGACAGGTAAGCCATGGTCAGGCTAAATCTTTGAATAACCTTGCCTGTGCTCTAGTAACAATTTTTAGTCAGAAGATAATGAATTCTTTTCAGTCCAGTGTTTATGAAACTTAGTCTTAAAGATTGTCATTATCTCGTACAATTTTCAAAATAGGTTGTCAGGTGAAAAATTAGGACACTAAGTCAACTCATAGAAAACAATCGATTACCCTCCAGAAGCCTTAATTTAGTCCAATGTGCGTGGAATTTGAACAAAATGTTTGTCTTGATAATATCTTAGACACTTCTAACACAGGTCATTAAAAGTCTTAACTCTTAACCACACGACAAAATTTTAGACTTGTTCAATTTCATTAAGCATTTGCAGATGACAGATTCAGCTTTGGTACGAATGAGCTTAAGCGCTCTGATGGAGCAGAAAACACTGTGGGAAAAGGAGAAAATGCTGTTTACCAGCATTTTCTCCTTTTCCCACAGTGTTTGCAAAAGCCTTCCTTTCTAGGGTCGTAAAAAACCCTTGATTGTTTGGTAAAGGGTTAATGCAGGTTAACTTTGTTAGTGGCAGAAAAAACTTGCATGGACTCTAGAGGCCA
The DNA here is from genome assembly GCA_945859785.2 of Tridacna gigas. Classification (NCBI taxonomy): domain Eukaryota; kingdom Metazoa; phylum Mollusca; class Bivalvia; order Cardiida; family Cardiidae; genus Tridacna; species Tridacna gigas. The sequence goes on from OX244036.2 coordinate 44,188,748, forward strand.
CATTCTCATTCTAAAATTTATGAAACTTGGTCAGAATGTATCTCTAGGTAATAACTTGAATGTCTCTGACAAGTGGAAAAGTTGTCCACAGAATAGAAATGCATCAATTCTGTATCAGACAATAAAATTTTAGACATTTATTTTGAGAGCATTCTCAGACAGAAAATTAAAATATGGCTCAAATGGTAAGATTTGTTTCCAAAGAGCTGAAAACATTGTGGGCAAAAAAGAAAATAATGATTACCTAAGTATTGCCTCCCTTTACCACCATGTTTTCCAAAGCCTTTTTCCACAGGGTAGTAAAACATGAGATTATTTGGTAAAGGATTATTTGGAAATTATAACAGAATGCTGGAAGTAGTGTTGGGAAATCTGTTGAAAATGCTAATCGATGATCGGTTAGAATCAAATTCCACTTCTAATGTGATAATCAGTCATATAATCGGTTATAGAGGAAAATAGAATTTGGTTTTTGGATAAAGGTTTAACTTAGACAAATTGGTTATAAAACATTCTTGGAAAAAGAAAAAATGCACCCGACAAGCAGGTTCTCCTTTTTTCCCCCAACATTTTCGAACGCAGGTTTGTTAAAAGAACAAAAAAATTTTGTCACATACAGTCAGTAAATTTGTTTATTGAAAATGTTTAATTGCAGTGCGACTTTTCTTACCCATATTTTAGTATGTCTTCATACATATTCTATAGACAGATCTGCTTGGATCTGAATTATATTTCGTAGGAGGCTCATCTTGTTTTGAATTATGAAGGCCAAAATACTTCCACGCTTCGAATTTTGTTTTTGCACATGGGTGGGGACTGATTTCGAGCTATTTGACTTAGTCACCATTTTCATGTTTTCAGGTTGTTAAAGTTGCATCCTGTGGTTGATTTTGGCATCCCTTGGTTAAATTCGGTGTTATTCAGGTTTACTCTGATGGTCAATTTTTGGTATTTGTAATCAATGATCGGCATTGGACGTTTATATGTGTAAGTAAGTTGTGTAGTTATCTAATTTCGGTTTCGTTCTCCAAACTTGTCCTCAAGTGCGTGTTGCCCTGTATCAATCATACAATTTCTGCTTTTCGTTACACTTATTGATGTTGTTATCAATAATGCTAATGTGATAATATCCGGAAAGAAAAAGATTCCCAACAATATTGTCGAGTGATGATGTAACCCAAAAATTCAGGCCCAATAAAATTAAAACTTTACATATTTCTGAATGGTACTAGAAATCGGATAAATAAGTCTATTTTCATTTCAGCAAAGTTTATCAAAGGACTTCTGAGTGAAATTGATTGTCCATAATTTTCTTATTGATTGCTTAGGTGGACAAGGTTTTAACCTCAGCTTCCTTAAACATAACCACTATTGGTCACTTCACATCTTTATTCCAATATTAACTAGACAAATTTTTGATGCATAGCATCAAAGAAGCCGGCAATTTTTTGTTACCATCAATGAGGAAGGTTCTTTAGGAATAACTCGCTTGTCAGAAGTTGTGTTACTTTTGAATTAAAAATTCTGGAGAATAAGACTAAGAATGTTCTTAAGAATGGTTGGTGAATACAGACCCAGTAGAAAATTTTACCGACTGCAACAATTTGGGGGCTAATTAAGATTTTTTTTTTGCTGTGAATCCTATTTTTAGTTTAACTCTTTACCAAACAACAAACTTTTAGACTAGTCCAAATTAAAAGCATTTGCAGACGACAAAATAGATGTGACTCAAAAATTGAAATATGTTTTGGAAAGGATAGAAAACATTGTGGGAAAAGGAGAAAATTCTGGTTACCAGCATTTTCTCCTTTTCCCACAAGGTTTTCATAATGCCTCTTTCTCAGGGTCTTTAAAACACGGGATTGTGTGGTAAAGAGTTAAACACTAATATAAACTTCACCTTTTTTTCCTGCATGCATTCGGAAAGAGGACAGTTACATTCAGTAAACAGGAATGGTGCAGTTTTGCTCTTCAGAATAAAAGCATGGTCATTTTGGATTAGGTATTCTTCTATTTTGACAAGATCAAAATACTGTTATCATTCTTACATGAATATGATCCTACATACCGTAGTCAGACCTCCAGGTAAGAGGGAATGATAGTATTCTAAATCCATTATTTCCCTTCCAAACCCTATGTTGTGGGTACTCATTAGAATCGTCTCGATGAGACGATTCTAATGAGTATCCATAACATGGGGTTTAGTGGAGATTGATTAATATTTTCAATTTTGAAATCAAAATCACTCCCTCTATCTGGAGCTCTGCCATAGCTGATGCATATTATTGCATAATCACTTGACATTCCAACAAGCCTTCACAAATTTTAGGCAAAAGCTAAAAAACCTTTACCAAACAATTACATGTTCTAATTAATGACCCTGAAGAAAAAGGCTTCTGAAACCATTGCGAGAAAAGTATAAAATGCTTGTCACAAGCATTTTCTCCTTTTCCACAATGCTTTCTATCATTTCAGAGCCAAATCTCACCATTATAACCAAATCTAATTTGTCGTCTGCACCTGCTTTGAATTTGGACAATACTGTCCAAAATTTTAGCCCTGTCCAAGTTGAAAGCATTTGCAGACGACAATTTCAATGTGGCTAAAATGATTGCAATTGTTCTGAAAGGTTAGAAAACATTGTGGAAAAAGGAGAAAATGCTGGTTACCAGCATTTCTCCTTTTCCAACAATGTTTTCAAAAGGCTTCTTTCTCAGGGTCGTTAAAAGTCGGGATTATGTGGTAAAGATTTAATTCTTCAGTAAACAATTATATGTTCTAGTGACCCTGAAGAAAAAAGCTTCTGCAACCATTGCAATAAAAGTATAAAATGCTTATCGCAAGCATTTCTTCCTTTTCCTACAATGCTTTCTACCATTTTAGAGACAAATCTCATCATTATAACCAAATTGAATTTGTCGTCTGCAACTGGTTTGAATTTGGACAAGTTCTAAATTCTGTTGTAGGGTACAGAGTTAAGAGGCTAACTAGTCCATTGAAGAAGTACCCTCAATTTGTTTTTCCTTTGCTTCTTGCTTTATTTCTTGATTCTTAGTCAGCTATTGCCTTACTAAATTGAGCAATAAAATATTTTCAAGTTTGGTTTGACTATGAAAATCTGAATAGCCCCCTTACAGTGTAATAGTTGAACATGTAAATGAGCCATGCTCTGGCAAAAGGGGGTTTAATGCATCTCCGTGATCCATGATACCAAGCAAGCCATCACATAATTAAGGATCAACAACACATGTAGCCTCTTTTTTGATACAATCAACTTTATCATCAGGTAGACTGGTCCTTAAATATACAGAAAATTTACCAATAGCGAAAAGTTTCAGCCCAGGTCAGCCTGCACAGTCCAAGCGGGCTGACTTGGGTTGATATTTTTCCCAGATTCATTAAGAGCCTTTTTCACAGAGCATGGTTCAAGTGCAATGATTTACAACATCAGTCAAAAGCTGTCGAGGGTCATTTATAACTAGGTGCAAAACCCAAGTTTGGCTGGAGCCCTAAAGCCACAAAAATAAGTGCAATACCCTTAAACGCTACATCAAAAGTTCCATAACATTTCCTTTCCAGCCTTACTTTAGACCTTTGAAAGGGTAGAAAACATTGTATAAAAAGGAGAAAATGATGGTAACCAGCATTTTGTCCTCCTGCAACTACGTTTCAATAGTCTTCTCCCTCAGGTTTTTTAAAACATATGAGACATGCTCTGGCAAAAGGGGACTTAATGTATCTGTCATCCATAATTCAAGCAAGTCATCACATATTTATGGATCCATAAAATCCATTTTGTCTAGCAACCAACTGAAACGTGAGGTACACTGGTTTTTGACATGCAGAAAAATTACCAAAGCAAAAAGTGTCAGTCCAAGTTAGCCTGCGCGGACTGCGCAGGCTAACCTGGGCCAATACTTTCTGCAAATGCATCAAGCCCCCTTTTCACAGAGCATGGCTCATAAATAAATGCCCAAGGATTTAGTGTGTCTCAATTGTGCTCTGAGTTTGCAAGGCTTGTCACAACAATGGTACATTCTTACAAAAACGTTATTACAAAAAGTTTCCAATAGTAAACAGATTAATTACACACCTACAAACTTTCCTGCTAAAATACAACATATTGCACACAGATAAAAATAGACACAGTGGAACAAAAAAATCTGAGACATGCTCCGTGAAAGGGGGGTTTAATGCATCTGCAAAAAGTATCAACTCATGTCAGCCACTGGCTGACGTGGGTCAATACTTTTAGCTATTTGTACATTTTCTCTATGGCACAGGACCATTTTACCAATTAAAATCTTATTGAGCGTTTTTAGAAATAAGAGTTCAAATACAAAATCTGTAGTTTTCATGCTCGCAATTTATGTGAACAGCACAAGGAAAAAAAAAATGTAATATTGCGCTAATCTACAAGTTTTAAACTGATCCCTTGTTGTATCGTGTATTACACGTACAGTAGAATCAGGGGAGGTAACCAGTCTATACTAGTTTAAGAAGAGTTACGCTGCCTGTGGGGTCAATCATTAATCAGTTATTAAATAAATATCTATAAATACGAAATCTTTACTTTTCATGCTCGAAATTCATCTCAACAGTACATACAAAAAAATGCATAATTTTGAGCTTAATAGCAACATACTATTAAAAGTATTTGAGCGAATATGTAAGAAAAGTTGTGCAATGATGTATCCCAAAATTCCCCATGTGCATTAAAAAAAAAGCATTCCTACTGGAAGCCGGCTTCAAGAGCCTGCTTCCAATATTAAAGTCCAACAACAACAGAAAAGTTACCACACTGCACATCTTTATTGCAATACTAAGTCCAACAACAGCAAAAAAGTTTACTATAAACTCATTTTCCGTTTTGATTCATGATTTTTTTTGTTTGACTCCTGGAACCTTCGGGTCAATGGGTCATCGACTCCTGAATTTCAGAGGCAAGCTAAAGCCCAGCCCATTCACCAACTAAGTTGGGCTTGACTTTACCATTATGTAAGAGATTACAGCAATGCCGCGATTGCTTGTAACTTAATTTTAGTAGCGAGATAAAAGTTGATAATGAGCCATTGTGTAAAGCATCCGTAGCATATTATGCAATTCCACTTAGATCAAGTAGAAAATGAAGTGGCAATTTTCAAAACATTGTAACAGAAAAAATTTCAAATTATCTGATTGACTTCAAAAATGTAAATGAGTCTGCAACATTTATATAACTGCCATTTCACATAAACATTGGATAATATATACACATAATTATGATCCGTGCATAAATACACTAGACCTCATGGCTTCTAATGTTTCTGAAAGTTTGCGCATGTACGCATCTGAAATGTAAACAAGCATCTGAACCCAATTTTATGCAAGTTTAAGGAAAGACAACTTGCTAATTTTTGCCATAACACACATTTGCAGCAAAACATACTTACCAAATTCTAGATTTCCAACTACTCAAGAGCTGGTACAGTTCTAGAACCAGGGTTTGTGGCATTTGGTCAATGTATTAAAACCAGTGTTCTAGAACCATTTGTATTTTAGCGCCAATTGTTCAAAAACTTTCAGATCAGTTCAAGAACAAGTGGTGTTCTAGAATTAATGTTCTTTCACTTTTGTGCTTTTAGAACCAGTGTTCAAGAACCATTTGGCTTCTAAAACCTCAGTTCAGGAACTGTTTTATTAGTTTAAGAATAGGTATTAAGGTTCATGAAAGGTTCTTGAATGTTCATGAACTTTCAGATCAGTTCAAGAACTAGTGGTATTCTAGAATTATTTTCTTTCACTTTCGTGCTTTTAGAACTAGTGTTCAAGAACCATTTGGGTTCTAGAACCTCAGTTCAGGAACTGTTTTTTATTAGTTCGAGAACAGTTCTTAAGGTTCATTAAAGGTTCTTGAGTGTGCATGAACTCACCACTTGTTCTTGAACATTTTTGCAGGGGTTGTAAACATTGTGCAGCAAGCAGCATTTTGTCCTTTCCGCACAACATTTTCTTTCAAATACAAATTCCATCATTTCAGCCACATTTGATTTGTTGTCTGCAAATGCTTTAAATTTGGACCAGTTTTAAAATTTTGTTGTTTCGTAAAGAGTTAAAGCAAGAGTACTAATTTCTTATTTTGTTTTCATAGTTTTTCATACACATTTGGCTTTTAGCTCTGCCTCAAAAGATAGCTTTTGAAAAGTAGCATCCGAAAAGCATTTCTCATGTTGTTTTTTCATTCATATATAGAAAAGGTGTTTAGTTTGATTCCCTGGAAATGCCTTTATTTATTTGAAGTCTGGTGGGGGGGTTAAAGGGAGGTATTCAGGTTTTTTTTTTAATCCCAGCTCCAAGAATGATTTTTTATCACTGAATTAACCCTTTACCAAACAATTCCAGGTTTTAACAACCCTGGGGAACAGACCGTTTGGAAACATTGTGGGAAAAGGCAAAAATGCTGGTAATCAGCATTTTCTCCTTTTCCCACAATGTTTTCTACCATATAGCATAGAAATCCATTCATTAAAGCCACATTTCTTTGTCATCTGCAAAGGCTTTCAATTTGGAATAGTCCAAATTTTGTTGTTTGGTAAAGAGTTAAGTAAGGCAATAAATGGCAAATCATCAGTAAAGAAGAAAGACAAAAGAAAAAAAAAATTCAATTGCATTTCCTTAATGGGCTATGTAGCCTCTTAGGATATTTTTAGATTTTGTGCCAGAATTTTTCAAAGACTTCTGGGAATGTCACATGATCAATAGCATTGGTTGATTACGAGTATTTGTATTCGAATCGGTAAAATGCCATATCTGATATGAGAAGACTTAAATTGATTGACTGATTGTATGAAGTTTAACACTGTTTTCAACATTATTTCAGTTATATTGTTGCAGTGAGTGCATCTATCCTTGCTTTCCTGGAGTTTCTTTTACCAGTACTGTACTGTGCTCAATAGTCTTTCCACTTAGCCACTGGCTGCTTTCCCACATAACCATCACTGAAACCATGGTCAGTGGTGAGAGAGGAATGAAGCCCGTCACCATGACAGGAGAATTAAACATCCATTCAGTATGATTATCCACATTCTACAAGATCTAAGTTGTTTGCTGCAATCTGTTTTTTTGTGAATAAAAAATGAATGTATTCTTAAGCCTAATAGATACAAATGACAGAACTATTTTATTGGACATGAGTGTTGGGCAAGTTGTTTGATTGATGTTAGACTTTCCCCTGCTTCACTTGACATTTTTTTGCTAGTTTCTGCTTTTTTCTGGCTTTCCATTTTACTTCTAAACTACAAGAATGGTTTTCAAAGTCTGGGCTCCTGCCTACATAAGGTATTTAATTAACTCTTTACTAAATGAGAAAATTTTAGATTCATCCAAATTGAAGGCATTTGCAGATGACAAAATAAATGTGACTGAAAATTTAAAATATATCTTTGAAAGGGTAGAAAACATTGTGGGAAAAGGAGAATATACACTCTCTATTTTGCCTATAATGTTTTCAAGTCTTCTTTAGGGTCGTTAAAACTCAGGATTGTTTTGTAAAGGGTTAACTGTTTCAGATGATAAAATTTTAGTCTTTTCCATATTAACCCTCCACCACACAATCCTGAGTTTTAACACCCCTAAGGAAGAAGCCTTTTGAAAACATAGTGGGAAAAGGAGAAAATGCTGGTGACAAGCATTTTCTCCATTTCTCATGATGTTTTCTACCCCTCCAAATCCAAATTCTATTTTTGAGTCACAATTAGTTTTTCATTTGCACAAGCTATCAGTTTAGGCTAGTCTAAAATTTTTATTGTTTGGTAAAAGATTAAAATAAGTGCAGACAACAAAGTAAATATGGATTAAATGATGGGATTTATACACTGTAGTACCAAGAACTGTTTGTTAGCATTGTCTCCATTTTCCACGACAGTAATTCATAAGTTTTCTTTCTTCAAGGTGGGGAACAGCCAGGATTAATTAAATTTATTTGATAGTTTAAATCTTTGCCAGAGACGATATTTGAGATCACCGAAATTAAAAAAAAGAAAACATTTGCAGATGAAGAACTTAAGTGGCTCAATTGAAAAGAACTAACTTTAGAATGATAGAAAACATTAGGAAAGAAGAAATGCTGGTTTGCAGTATTTTATCCTTTTCCCAAAGTGTTTTAAGTAGCTTTCTGCTGTAGGGTTAAAGAAAAACTGTATTTTTTTGTAAAAGTTACAGGCCTCATTGGTAAGCTGCCTATTTATCTATCACTGTTTAACTCTTTACCAAACAACAAAATTTTGGACTGCACCGAATTGGAAGCATTTGCAGACGACAAATTAAATGTTACTAAAATGATGATTTCTCTCTTTGGAAGGGTAGAAAACATTACTGCTGGTGACCAGCAGATTCTCCTTTTCCCAAGATGTTTTCAAAAGGCTTCTTCTGCAGGGTTGTTAAAAGTCGGGATTGTGTGGTAAAGGGTTCAATAAGAGTCATCTTTGATATGAAATATGGACAAGTATAAGTAAGATTTAGTTGTTGAGTAGAGAGTTGAGCAGTAACAAAACTTAATTTTGAGCATTAACATCAGTTTTATAAAGTGATTGTGATTGAAAAGTACAAGTTGAAGATTGGGTTTGGATTTGCTACACTGTTGCAATTTGTATGATTAAAAGAGTTTCACAAACACTCTGTAACTTTGATCAGGTATTTTAAATTCTCTGCAGAGGGTCTGCTGCTCTTTCAGTACTTGAAGGGCTAAGCAATGCTGTTTTGTGCTGTTTCTAGACTCAAAAATGCTGGCTATAGTGTGCTACCCCAACTAAAAACAAAAATATAATGAGAAATATTTGTAGAAAGAGATTATGCTTAGTAGAAGGACCTGCTTGAAAACATTTCAGTAAACTGAAAAATTGCTCATTATGAGCATAATTATGCTTTCTCTTCCAGTTTTTTAGCTCACCTTAGCACAACGTGCTAAAGGTGAGCTATTGTGATCGCCCTATGTCCGGCGTCCGTCGTCTGTCGTCCGTCGTCCGTCAACAATTTCTTTAAACATCTTCTTCTCCTTAACCACTGGGCCAATCTTGATGAAACTTGGCAGGGATGTTCCTTGGGTGAAGCTCTACAAAAATTGTTCAAAGAATTGAATTCCACCCAAAACTCTGGTTGCCATGGCAACAAAAAGGAAAAAAAAGCAAAATCTTTGAAAATCTTCTTCTCTGAAACTAGAAGGCACAGAGCTTTGATATTTGGCATGTAGCATCTCCTAGTGGACCTCTACCAAGTTTGTTCATTTGATGCCCCTGGGGTCAAAACTGGCCCCGCCCCAGGGGTCACAAGTTTGAGCATAGTCACAAAGAAGGAAAACTTTAAAAATCTTCTTCTCTAAAACTTGAAGGCATAGAGTTTTGATATTTGGCATGTAGCATCTCCTAGTGGACCTCTACCAAGTTTGTTCATATGATGCCCCTGGGGTCAAAACTGGCCCCGCCCAGGGGGTCACAATTTCGAACATAGGAACAAAGAAGGAAAATTTTAAAAATCTTCTTCTCTAAAACTAGAAGGCATAGAGCTTTGATGTTTGGCATGAAGCATCTCCTAGTGGACCTCTACCAAGTTTGTTCATATGATGCCCCTGGGGTCAAAACTGGCCCCACCCCGGGGGTCACAAGTTTGAGCATAGTAACAAAGAAGGAAAACTTTAAAAATCTTCTTCTCTGAAACTTGAAGGTGTAGAGCTTTGATATTTGGCATGTAGCATCTCCTAGTGGACTTTTACCAAGTTTGTTCATATGATGTCCCTGGGGTCAAAACTGGCCCCGCCCCGGGGGTCACAATTTCCAACATAGGAACAAATAAGGAAAACTTTAAAAATCTTCTTCTGTAAAACTAGAAGGCATAGAGCTTTGATATTTGGCATGAAGCATCTCCTAGTGGACCTCTACCAAGTTTGTTCATATGATGCCCTTGGGGTTAAAAATGGCCCTGCCCAGGGGGTCACAAGTTCGAACATAGGAACAAAGAGGGGAAACTTTAAAAATCATCTTCTCTGAAACTGGAAGGGGTAGAGCTTTGATATTTGGTATGTAGCATTGCCTAGCGGACCTCTACCAAGTTTGTTCATATGATGCCCCTGGGGTCAAAACTGGCCCCGCCCCTGGGGTCACAAGTTTGAGCATAGTAACAAAGAAGGAAAACTTTGAAAATCTTCTTCTCTGAAACTAGAAGGCACAGAGCTTTGATATTTGGCATGTAGCATCTCCTAGTGGACCTCTACCAAGTTTGTTCATATGATGCCCCTGGGTCAAAACTGGCCCAGCCCCGGGGGTCACAAGTTCGAATATAGGAACAAAGAAGGAAAACTTTAAAATTCTTCTTTAAAACTGGAAGGCGTAGAGCTTTGATATTTGGTATGTAGTGATTTTCTTCTAAGTTTGTTTGCCCATCTAAGCGCAACAAGTTCATTGAGTTCAAAATTGGGTCATCTTGGGTCATAAACTAGGTCACTAGGTCAAATTAAAGAAATACCTTGTTGGCACTCTCGAGGCCACATTATTTGCTCAATTGCCTTGAAAATTAGTTAGAAAGTTTGTCTTTATAAAGTCTCACATAAGATTAATTTGGGTCAACTTGGGTCATAAACTAGTTCACTGGGTCAAATTAAAGAAATACCTTGTTTGCACTCTGGAGGCCACATTTATTGCTCAAATGACCTGAAATTTGGCCAGAATGTTTGTCTTGATGAAATACCAGATGAGTTTGGATTTGGGTCACCTGGAACCATAAACTAGGTCACTAGGTCAAAATAAAGAAATACCTTGTGGGCACTCTAGAGGCCACATTCTTTGCTTAATTGCCTTGAAAATTGGTCAGAATGTTTGTCTTTGTAAAATCTCACATGAGTCCGAATTTGGGTCAACTGGGGTCATAAACTAGGTCACTTGGTCAAATTAAAGAAATAGCATGTGGGCACTCTAGAGGCCACATTTATTATTCATTTGATTTGAAAATTGGTTAAAATGTTTCTTCTGATATAGTCAATGACCAGTTCAAATTTGGGTCACCTGGGGTCATAATCTAGGTCACTAGGTCAAATTAAAGAAATATCTTTAGGGCACTCGAGGCCACATTTTTTGCTCAATTGACTTGAAAATTGGTCAGAATGTTTGTTTTCATGAAATATGAGTTTGAAATTAGGTCACCTGCAGTCAAAAACTAGGTCACATGGTCAAATTAAAGAAAAACCTTTAAGGCACTCTACTAAGGTGAGCGACCCAGGGCCATCATGGCCCTCTTGTATAACCTTCACTTTTCTGATTTTGACATTCTTTGGAAAGAAAACATCCGTGTAAAATTCTGGATAGCATCATAATTCAGTACATATAAAAACATTGTGAGTAAAGGAGGAAAGTCAAAAATAGCTAAAATGCACAAAGAAAGTAAATCTTATTTTGAAGCTTGACTAACAGTTGTGTTAGGTATGCATCTAGAGTGTTTAGACAGCTGTTATAGAAATTATTTATAGAAATAACAGTGAATGGACAACTGTTCTTAATGATTACTGTTTATGTTACAGTAATTACAAAGGATTCTGATGATTTTAACAATTAATTTCTGTCATTGTTGATAGATTAAACTGGGTGAAGATTTTGTTGAATTATTTTGGAGTGTTTATTGTCATTCATAAGTGATAATCACAAAGTTCTATGTATATAACTGTTAAGAGAAGCATATTACTGTATGAGTGTAGAAATATGTTTGTATTCTTGACAAAATGTTAGATAGCCTTAAAACTGAATATTTTCTTTGAGAGAAAAATGTCAGTATTCATTTATTAAACCTGTAACTCAGACAAGATCTGTGGATATGGGACATTTACCTCTCGACTAAATGACAGAATTTTGGACTGACCCAAATTGAAAGCATTTGCAGACGACAAAATAAATGTGCCTCAAAACTTAAAATTTGTGTTTAAAAGGGTAGAAAACATTGTTGGAAGAGGAGAAAATGCTGGTTACCAGCATTTTCTCCAATCCACACAATATTTTCAAAAGCCCGCTTTCTCACGGCTACTAAAACTTGGGATTGTGTTGTAAGCGTTTTAGTCATGACTTTGAAATATAATAAACATAAATGACCTTGAAAACATCGTAGGAAAACGTGGATAATCAACATGAATTTAATTAGTTCACTGCTTTCATATACATTGTTGCGAAGGAGAAATTGCAATAACAGATTTCTCCATTTGGCTCTGTGTTTTCAAGAAAGGTTCAGCAAGGCAGGAATAAAAAATCTTGTGTTTGGGTTTTGAAAGAGTTAAAAAAAAGCTATGTAATTCTACATAAGTGTAGGACACATTTGTGTTGAGAACAAAGTGGAATTGATACCATTGTTTTAATTAGACATACTCTGTCTCTGTGTAAGTGAAAGCCAATCTGTAACTGACAAGGTCTATGGATATTAGGGACATGAAGTATGTATTGTGTGGATTGTTTTGAGTCCGGAGATTGATAATGGCCTGTATACCAGTGGAGGGCCTTGTTAGCTGCTGTCAGGTGAAATTTATTATTCATATTTCACTTGTTTCTCATCCATCACTGAACTTTCAGGTCTGTCGGAAGACATTAAGACACTGACTTTGGCTTGTATTTACTAACCATTCCAAACTTAATTGCAGGTTTCATTATACTCCCATACCCCCAACAACAACCCTGGGGGAGGGGGGAAGGGGGTTGTGTACTGGAAATCAGGTTCTTTGTCCGTCTGTCCATCACTTTGCATTTAATTTGGAAATGTCCAAAATTTTTCGTTTGGAAAAGGGTTAAAGACCATGTGACATAATATAAGAGAATTTGCTCATGTTGAGAAATTTCTTCATTGCCACCATTTAAGCATGCTGCTTTCGATGAATGTGTCGATGTATTGTCTTAGGCCATCATCATCGTTGTCTGCATTATCGTCGTGATCATACAAAAACTTCGACATTTTCAAAAATTTTGACATTCTGTAATATCACTGTCATTACTGAAGATATTTACTTCCAACTGGGACAAGTTGTTCAAAAGGGGAACCTATACAGCAGTCAGGCAGGTAACCATCAAACTATTTATGGCACAACTGTGCCCCTTTTTCAAACTTGAATTTTCACCAAAAATCAAGCAACTGCAGCAGACATAATGTTCGCTCTTGTTCAACTTTGAATTTTCACTAAAAATCAAGCAACTGAAATGGAGCGTTGGCACCCATATGTGATATTGTTTTTTGTGTTTATTTTCTACAAAGAGTACATCTGTACTGAACAAATACTGTTGTATACATAAATGTATGTAAAAGGATTTTGCTAACAAAAAATGATTGCAACAAAAGTAACTGCTTAATAGTAGCAATATCTCATAATTGCCACAATGATATCTAGGATGGTCCTGCTGCAGACTGACTCATCTGCATGATTTTAATGTTGTAAGCAGCAAATATAAATGTACAGAAACATACAGAGAGGATAGTCGTTTCTGAAAGTCAAAACATTTGGTGACCAGTGTTATCTATGTTCCCTAAAATGAATGAAGTCATTACCAAACATTCCTGTGTCTTTAAGACCCATGAGGAAGAAAGCTTTTTAAAACATTGTGGGAAAAGGAGAAAATGCTGGTATAACCTGTATTTTCTTCTTGTCCCACAGTGATATCAATCCTTCCAAAGACAAACCCCATTATTCAAGCGGCATTCAAATTTTTATTCACAAACACTTTCCAAATGGAGTAGTCTAAAATTTCTGATCTGGCAAAGTGTCAAACATTAATATAATGTCCTGACAAATATAGCACCAGTTGCCATTTTCATTTATATAGATAATGGAAAAATAAATGGTTAGAAATTAATGTCAAGTATTCTCCCTTAGGCTGCTTAGTGTGACTCAAGCCAACCTTGAGGACAGTATTACTAAGATTCAGATCTGATAGTAAACAACATGCAGTCTGATCTGGAATCTGTAATTGTATGATACTGTGAGAACTCTGAATTCAAAATCAATTTTAACCATCTTCTGGAAATTTACAATTCCTTTATTAACCTTTGCAGGGCCGAACCTTTAATTGCTTTTGCGGACAGTTTAGATCAAGATCAGACTAACAGAACTCGCAGACTGATCTTAGATGTTATACTATCTGATTCCTTGCTACATAATCTTGACAAAACCGGCCGTGAATTTACAAAATCTGCATCTCAAGTACAGACTGTCCATAGTTTTCAAGCACTGCAAGGGTTAAGCTTTTACCAAACAATCTGGACTTTTTATCACCCTGAGGAAGTGAGTTCTTGAAAATATTGTGGATAAAGGAGAAATGCTTGTAACCAGCTTGCCCTTTTCACAATGTTTTCTACCCTGTGGAAGTCAGACTTCATGTTTTGAGTAACATTTGATTTGTCCTCTGCAAAATTTAATGTTTGGAATCTGGAAGAGTAAAAATTTTGTCATCTGGTAAAGAGTTAAGCAGTTAAAGGTTTAAGTATAATAATTTTCTCTATTTTCTCTATTTTTCAGTTGAATGAGGGTAGAAAATGTCAAATACAACTACCAGATGAAAGAAGATTAGACATTCTCATTCAGGTTAGTTTGGGGTCAAAACTTCATTGCTCTATACTGAATGACAATATATCAGGCATGTCCAAATCCAGAGCATTTGTACAGTCGTATCAGAACAAAGTCAGGCTAAAGACCAGATTTATCCTTTAAAGGGTAGAAAAAATGTTGAAATATGGAGAAAGTGATGGTTGCCAGCATTTTCTCCTTTTCTCACGATGTTTTCAAAAGCTTCTTTTTCAGGGTCATGATTACACTAGACTATTTAGTTCAGTGCTTTTGCCAGTTCTATAGGTCCGAGATGAAGCTACAATTTTTTGCAGTCTACTCATAGATCTACATTGTGCAATGTTTTTAGCTCCACTGGCCGAAGGCCAGCGAGCTATTGTCATGGCGTTGTGTCCGTCGTGCGTCCGTCCGTCCGTTCGTGCGTCCGTAAACTTTTTCTTTAAAAAACTTCTCAGAAACTGTTGACTGGATTTTTACCTAATTTCACAGGAATGTTCCTTTGGTGGTCTTCTTTCAAATTCCTTCAAATAATTGTGTTCCATGAAGAATTCTGGTTGCCATGGCAACCAAAGTAAAAAACCTTTAAAAATCTTCTCCTCCCAAACCGCTATTTGGATAGCATTATTATTTTGCAGGAATGTTCCTTAGATACAGGTTTACAGAATTCCTTTAAAAAAAAATGATCTGTCAAAAAACATGGCTTTTATGGGAGACTCATTTTCCTTTTATGGTATAAAGTAAAATCTTTGAAAAATTTCTTCTCTAAAACTATTCATTGGATTTCATTGTTGTTTTGCAGGTAAGTTCCTATGGTGGTTGTCTGCCAAATTGTTTCTATGGTGGTTGTATACCAAATTCCTTTTAAAAAAATGATACACCTACAAACACATTTTTTTATAGACAAGGCTTATATTTCAAAAAAAATGTTCTTCTCCAAAGCTATTTATTGTGTTAGTTTTATCGACTAACAAAGAAAAAGGAAGAAAATTGGATTGACTTGACCTAGTCAGGGCTGTCCTATTTAAGCCCACACATTTTCCTTGGTATTAAGATCACAATTTACTCCAATGATATGCTATTAGTTAGTACTACAGTCAGGTGCAAAAAGTATTGGTGAAATGATGGCCATCTTGGATTTTGCTCACTTCAATCATAGAGATTTAACTGACAAAAATAGCAAATTATTTCAACCAAAACAAACGTAATAGTACCAGTCTTACCTTAATACTTCGTCAAGTGTCCTTTAAGTCGAATCACTGACATTATTCTCCTGGGAATTGATAAATATAGGCTCTGAATGTATGAGGTGGGAATAGTCATCCAGATTCTCTGAATTTCTCGGAACAAATCGCTGTCACTGTTTATAACATGGTGTCTGTAAGCTAGTTTTCTTTTAATATACAGCCAGATATTTTCAATGACATTCAGATCCGGTGACTGAGCAGGCCAAGAAATGGATTTTAAATTGTTGGTGGCTCTGTATCTCTGTAATACCCTAGATCTATGCACTGGGGCATTGTCATCCTGAAAAAAGTACTGATCATCTGGAAAATGTCTAACTATAACTGGCCAAATATTTTCTTCAAGTATTTCTTTATATTTTTCTGACTTGATATTGCCTGTCACTTTTGCTAAAGTTCCAACACCATTCCAACAAACGCAACCCCAGATCATTACCTGGAACTTGCGACTGGCCTTTGAGGGAACCAAGTCCGGTCTGTATCCTTCCCCTTGCTTTCGCCAAACGTATATCCTGTTATTGTTTCCTATTACGATTTGACTTTCATCAGAGAAAATTACCTTATCCCAATTACCATTTACAAGCCATCTACGCTTTTCCAAACACCATGACAACCGTTTTTTTCTGTTGACCTCCCGAATCACTACACGCTTTCTTGATACTCTCCTCTTGAATCCATGTTTGTTCAAATGATACTGTACAGTTCTTTTAGATACTTTTCTGTCCCTGACTTCATTGAACTTTGAGGTTATATCACTCAAAGAATCTCTACGATTGACTTTTACCAGCCTCTCAAGCTTGCGATAATCTCTGTCTGTGACAACTTTTGGCCTGCCAGTTCTGGCCTTGTTTTCAACAGATCCACTTTGGAAAAATCTTTTGATAATATTGGAAACTGTCATATAAGGCAGTTGCAACAATTTACTTATTTCACAAAGTCTGTGCCCATTCTGGTGCAGATCCACTGCCAGTTTTCTTACCTCAGGTGAAATTTCAGCGCCTTTTCTACCCATGTCAGTGTTTACAATTGAAACGCTTGCAGACGCTGAATTCTTGGAATATTGATGATGTCATAAAATTATGATGTCATTTCCTGTCTGTCAGTGTTTCCTTTTCAGTCAAAATACTATTTATAATTCAAGGGAGGCTATATAATTTGGATTTGGTTAATCAGGCAATCCAAGATGGCTGCCCCTTTCACCAATATCATAAAACATACAAATGCTCTGGCAAAAGGGGGCTTAGTGCATCTCCGCGATGCATGATACCTATTAAGCGATCGCATAGTTATGGATCCATAATAGCGACTTTTTTTTTTAACAACCAACTTGATCATGAGGTAGACCGGTCCTTTGACATACAGAAAATTGACCAACAAAAATTGACGGATTGCCCAGGATGCCCTGGGTCAATACTGTTCGCATATGCATTAAGCCCCCTTTCCACAAAGCACAGCTCATATATATAGATCTAGATGTATGGCACTGTATAATGGATTCTTTGATATAAAACATTTATGAAACCAAAACTTTATCTGATTTAAATACAAAATATACTTGACCCTTTATCAAAAAAAAAATCCTTTATTTTCTGATGAAAAAGGGGCATACCAGTACTTGTTTCAAAAATATTTTAAGGATTACCTCTTTACCAAATGACAGAATTTTAGACCAGTCAATATTGAAAGCATTTGCAGACAACAAATTGAAGGTGACCAAAATGATGAAATTTGTCTTTGATAGGGTAGAAAACATTGTGGAAAAAGGAGAAAATGTTGGTTACCAGTATTTTCTCCTTTTCCCCACAGTGTTTTCGAAAGCCATCTGAAGTTCCCTTTTAATAGTTAACGATCAGCCATATCTAGAAGTAGATATCTTCAGTAATGTTTAGAGATATCAGAAACTGTCAAACTTTTCAGACACCAACATTGCATATAATGACAGGGCTATGACATACTTTGTTGTTTTCTTAAAAAAATCAGCCAAGCTTTAAAAATGCAATAAAAAAAACAATTATGGCACAAATTTCACATACAAAAAAAAAAAAAATCTAAGCTAATGGAATTCCTTGATCTTTTAACCCTTTACCAAACAGTCCAGAATTTTAAGAAAGAAAGTTTTGAAAAACATCGTGAGAAAAGGAGAATATGCTGGTAACCAGCACTTTCCCCTTTTTCCACACAATGTTTTCTATCCTTTCAAAGCCAGATACCATTACTTGAGACACATTGTGTGGTCTGCACATGCTTTTAATTTTGGACGCGTCTAGAATTTTGATGTCCGGTATAGAGTTGGAAAAACATAATATGTTACAAACATAAAACATACAAATGCTCTGGCAAAAGGGGGCTTAGTGCATCTCCGCAATGCATGATACCTATTAAGCGATCGCATAGTTATGGATCCATAATAGCGACTTTTTTTTTTAACAACCAACTTGATCATGAGGTAGACCGGTCCTTTGACATACAGAAAATTGACCAACAAAAATTGACGGATTGCCCAGGATGCCCTGGGTCGATACTGTTCGCATATGCATTAAACCCCCCTTTTTCACAAAGCACAGCTCATATATAGATCTAGATGTATGGCACTGTATAATGGATTCTTTGATATAAAACATTTATGAAACTAAAACTTTACCTGATTTAAATACAAAATATACTTGACCCTTTATCAAAAAACCCTTTACTTTCCAAAGGAGGAAGACATTTTGAAATCATTGTGGAAAATGGAGAAAATGCTGTGATCAGCATTTTTTTCCTTTTTTACGAATGATTTCTATCCTCTCAAAGTTAACCTACATCATTAGTGCATCATTTTATTTGTTGTTTTCAAAATTAATGCTTTGAATTTGGACCAGTCTAAAATTTTGCCAACTGGTAAATAGTTTGAGCAAAACAGAACACATGTTGACTATGGCTCAGCTCAAGTGATCAGCTTTTCTTCAAAAGTGCAAAAAACATTGTTGGCAAAAGGAGAAACTGCTACTTATCAGCATTTCCTATTTTTCCCCTAAAGTTCTCAAAAGTCTTCAGTTTTTTTTTTGGTTGTAAAACCCTTGTACTGTTTGGTTCAGGGTTACAGTGAAATAACCACAAAATATTCAAAAGGGTGATCTTAACATGCATGTGTGCACTCTAGCAGAGCTCTAAATGTTAATGCCTTCCCCATTGGTAAATTTCAGATACCTCTGTGCCAACAATTCTGAAAATTGTTACAAATGAGCTTAAGTTTTCTGATGAGGAAGAAAACATTGTGGGAAATAGAGAAAATGCTGGTTACCAGCATTTTCTCCATTTCCCACAATGTATTCATTTCAAAAGCTTTCTTCCTCCAGGTTGTTAGACAATAGGTCTATGTGGTGGAGGGTTAAATTTAGGGCCAAAATATAGATGAAACATACATTTTCTATCTCTTATAGAGACCAAGACATTTCTATCCAATATGGTTGGCTTCTTCCTGGACTGATGCATTTTCTGTTTACCAAACAACAAAATTTTGGACCTGACCAAATTGAAACATGTGCAGATGACAAAATACATGCGGCTCAAGTGATGATTTCTGTCTTTGTTTGGGTAGAAAACATTGTTGGAAAAGGAGAAAATGCTGGTTACCAGTGCACCTATCCATGCTTTCCTGGAGTTTCTTTTACCAGTACTACGCACAATATTCTTTCCAAGCCACTGGCTGCTTTCCCACATAACCATATTCGAAACAATGGTCAGCCATGAGGGAGGAATGAATGCTGTCGCAATGACTATCATCAATCCTTGGAAAGAAATTGGCTGAGCCGGGGATCGAACTAGCGACCTCCTGTTCTCAAGTCCTCTACGCTACCGACTGAGCTATGAGGGCTCAGCTAAAGCTTGTTAAAACTCGGGATTGAGTGGTAAAAGGTTATACCTAATTAAAATTTTCAGTGAAGAAAAAACATCCAAATAACTGCTGTTTTAGGGATGCTTTTGTCCAGAATGTCTCATCACAGAAGACAGCATAGATCAAAGATCAGACAGCATAGATCAAAGATCAGACAGCACATTTTGTGCAGTTTGATCTAGATCTACACTGGCTACAAAAAGCAACAATAGATCTTAAAAGGCACCCAAAAAGCTGATTTTTTACCAAATGATCCTGTCTTTTTATGATCCTGAGGACAATTGTTTTTAAAAACATTGTGGTGAAGTGATAAAATGATAATAACATGCATTTTATGTTCCATTTTGAAAAGAGTTGCAGGTGACAATGTGTTTGTTGCCAAAATGATAGGGTTAAGCTTTGAAAGGTTGGAAAACAGTGTGAAAGAGAAAATTCTGATTAACAGCGTTTTCTCCTTTTCCCAAAAATGCAAATTAAACAGGACTTTTTGGTTAACCCTTGACCACACAATCCTGACTTTTAATGAGCCTGGGGGAAAATAGCTCTTGAAAACATTGTGGAAAAAGGAGAAAATGCTTGTAACCAGCTTTTTTTCCTTTTCCCACAATGTTTTCTACCCTATGAAAGACAAATTTTTTATGTTGAGTAACATGAAACTTGCCATCTGCAAATGTTTTGAATTTTGACAAGTCTGAAATTTCGACTTTTGGTAAAGAATTATCCCGTTACCACATAATCACAAGTTTTAATGACCCTGAAGAATGATGGCTTTTGAAAACATTGCGGGAAAAGGAGAAAATGCAGGTCACCAGCAGATGCTCCTTTTTCCCCACAATGTTTTCTACCCTTTTAAAGATTGAAATCACCACTTTGGTCACATTTAATTTTATGTCTGCAAAATTTTAATGCTTTCAATTTGGACCAGTCTAAAATTTTGTTGTTTGGTAAAGAGTTAATTACATAAATCTTTACCACACAATCCACAGTTTTAATGACTTTAAAGAACAAGAGGGCCATGATGGCCCTGGACTCGCTCACCTGAGCCATTTGACCAAGCACAACCAATTTCCAATGTCTTGTGAGATATATGTATTACCAAACAATAAAATTCTAAACTCATCAGTCTGAACCTTCTGCATAAAACAAATAATATGTGGATCAAGCTGTGGGATTGGTCTCTCAAAGGGGTAGAAAACATTGTGAAAATGGGAAAAAATGCTGGATACCAGCATTTTCTCATTTTCAAACAGTGTTTTCAAAAGGCTTCTTTCTGAGAGTCATTTGTACACTAGGTTTTTCTAAGATTTGACCTAGTGACCTAGTTTTTCAGCCAACATGACACATTTTCAAACTGGTCCAAGATATCATCAGGACAAACATTCTTACCAAATTTCAAGAGTATTGGACTGAAAATGTGGCCTCAACAGCGTACACAAGGTTTTTCTAAGATCTGACCTAGTGACCTAGATTTTGACCCAACATGACCCATTTTCAAACTCATCCAAGATATTACCAAGGCAAAGATTCTGAGCAACTTTAAAAGAGTATTGAACAAAAAATGTGGCCACAACAGTGTACACATGGTTTTTCTAAGATTTGACCAGGTGACCTAGTTTTTGACCTGACATGACCCATTTTCAAATTCCACTGAGATATCATCGAGACAAACATTCTGACCAACTTTCAAGAGTATTAGACAGAAAATGTGGCTTCTGGAGCTTACACAAGGTTTTTTTTAAGATTTGACCTAGTGACCTAGTTTTTCACCTGACATGACCCATTTTCAAACTAGTCAGAGATATTATCAAGGCAAACATTCTGACTAACTTTCAAGAGTACTGGACAGAAAATACGGCCTCTAGAGCATACACAACGTTTTTCTTAGATTTGACCTGGTGACCTAGTTTTTGACCCAACATGGCACATTTTCGTACTATTTCAAGATATAATTAAGACAAACATTCTGACCATTTTTCAAGAGTATTGGACTGAAAATGTGGCCTCTAGAGCGTACACAAGGTTTTACTAAGATTTGACCTAGTGACCTAGTTTTTGACCCCACATGACCCAATTTTGAACTCGTTTGAGATTTTATCAAGACAAACATTCTGACCAAGTTTCATGAGGATCGGACTGAAAATGTGGCCTCTAGAGCGTACACAAGGTTTTTCTAAGATTTGACCTAGTGACCTAGTTTTCGACCCCACATGACCCAATTTCGAACTCGTCCGAGATTTTATCAAGACAAACATTCTGACCAAATTTCACAAGTATCTGACTCAAAATATGGCATCTAGAGCGTACACAAGGTTTTTCTAAGATTTGACCTAGTGACCTAGTTTTTGACCCCACATGACCCAATTTCGAACTCGTCCGAGATTTTATCAAGACAAACATTCTGACCAAGTTTCATGAGGATTGGACTGAAAATGTGGCCTCTAGAGCGTACACAAGGTTTTACTAAGATTTAATCTAGTGACCTAGTTTTTGACCCCACATGACCCAATTTCGAACTCGTCCGAGATTTTATCAAGACAAACATTCTGACCAAATTTCACAAGTATCTGACCTAAAATGTTGCCTCTAGAGCGTACACAAGGTTTTTCTAAGATTTGACCTAGTGACCTAGTTTTTGACCCCACATGACCCAATTTCGTCCTCGTCCGAGATTTTATCAAGACAAACATTCTGACTAAGTTTCATTAGGATTGGACTGAAAATGTGGCCTCTAGAGCGTACACAAGGTAAAAAGTTGACGACGGACGACGCACACCGCACGACGGACGACGGACACAGCACGATCACAATAGCTCACCATGAGCACTTTGTGCTCAGGTGAGCTAAACAGCCTTTTAACCCTTTCCCAAACGACAAATTTTGGCCCCTTCCAAACTGAAAGCATCTGCAGATGACAAATTTGAAAGTGGTACATATGAACTAAAGGCTTTTTGACAGGGTAGAAAACATTGTGGGAAAAAGAGAAAATGCTGGTTACCAGCATTTTCTCCTTTTCCCACAATGTTTTCAAAAGGCCTCTTCCTCAGGGACGTGAAAACATGGGATTGTTTGGTAAAGGATTGAAAATTGTGGGAAAAAGGAGAAAATGATGGTTACCCTTCTGAAGGTGAATTTTTAAGTTACTATTACATGTATTTTGTCATCAGCAAACACTTTCAATTTGGGCAAGTCTAAAGTTTCATCTTTTGGAAAAGGTTTAATATTGAATAGAATCTATAAAAGACAATGCTTTATGAAAAATAGTCCCTGTTCCAGTACTTTTCAAAACAGAAAAAACAAAACAAAACAAAACAAAACAAAAAAAAAAAAAAAAAAAAACCAAGAGGGCCATGATGGCCCTGGAGTCACTCACCTGAGCTTTTTGACCAAACATGACCCATTTCCAATCTTTTCCTAGATAACATAACAAGCATTCTAACAAACTTTCAAGAGTATCAGACTGAAAATGTGGCCTTTAGAATGCACACAAGGTTTTTCTAAGATATGACCCAGTGACCTAGTTTTTGAACTGAAATAATTATCATGAAGACAAACATTTGGACCAACTTTCCAGAATTCTGGACAGAAAATGTAGCCTCTGGAATGTGTACAAGGTTTTTCAAAGATTTGACCTAGTGACCTAATTTTTGACCCGACGTTGTTCATTTTCATTCGTCCAAGATATTGTAAAGACAAACAGTCTAGCCAACTTTCATGAGTATCTGATGGAAAAATGTGGCTTCTAGAGCGTACACAAGGTTTTTCAAAGATGTGACCTAGTTTTTGACCCAACATGACCCATTTTCACACTCACCAGATACATTATCAAGACAAACATTCTGACAAAGTTTTATTCGTAATGGACTGAAAATGTGGCCTCTAAAGTGTAAATAAGGTTTTTCTAAGACATGACCTACTGACCTAGTTTTTGACCTGAAATAAACCATTTTTTAACTCAACCAAGATATCATCAACACCAACATTGACTAACTTCAAAGAGTAATGGACAGAAAATGTGGCCTCTAGAGCGTACACAAGGTTTTCCAAAGATTTGACCTAGTGACCTAGTTTTTGACCCAACATGACCAATTTACAAACTTGTCTGAGATATCTAGACAACGATTCTGAACAACTTTCATGAGTGTCCGACTGAAAATGTGGCCCCTAGTGTGTACACAAGTTTTTAAAAGATTTGACCTAGTGACCTAGTTTTTTACCTGACGTGACCCTTTTTCACACTCATACAAGATATCATCAAGACAAACATTCTGACCAACTTTCATGAGTGTCCGACTGAAAATGTGGCCTCTAGAGCATACACAATGTTTTTCTAAGATATGACCCAGTGACCTTGTTTTTGACCCAACATGACCCATTTTTTTCCTTGTCTGAGATATTATCAAGACAAACATTCTGATAAATTTAAATGAGTATCGGACTGAAAATGTGGCCTCTTACACAAGATAAAAGATGATAACACACAACTGACACAGCATGGTCACAAAAGCTCACTTAAAGCACTTCATGCTCAGGTGAGCTAAAAATGGATCTATTTCTTGAAAATTACGGATTATCTTTACATCTAGTGATTTCCTTTTGATGCTTCCTTATTGATCTTCAGAAGCTCATCCAATTGTTTGCCTGATGCAATACAGTGGAGCCCCGTTATAACGAACTTCGTTAACTCGCTGATTCCATTAGAACGCGGGTGTCCTGTGGCTCCCAAAATTTGGGGGGTTGACCATTTTGCGTCCGGTCAGGATCTAGGATACGCTGATCTGGATGCTCAATGTAAAAAAAAAAAAAAAAAACCTACTAATCAATTGCTCAAAATCGATACGCGTGCACATAATCAGACAGTCTTTCATACCTTTTTTGGTTGTTACCTGTATGACCGCTGGCAATCGTTAATTGGTTAGGCCAGAATTTTTTTATTAGTTGATTTACAAACCCGCCGACTGTAATTTTCCCAAAAGCAGAAAAAAAAAATAAAGAGTGTCTAAAAGAAAAATTATTATTTTCTCCGCCGACCCTACAGATTTTTCTTTTCGTTGAAAAAAATCCGTAAGGTCGATTCACTGGTACCCGTTGTACCTGCAGTAAAGGTTTGATATGAATATCGATAGCGGGATGCCAGTTTCCCAAACTTTCCAACACTGGTTTCCGACCTTTATTTTGATTTAACCCTGACGTAGAGGAAATCTAGTCACTGGAAACCAGCGCTTTATGTCATTTCACGTGAATCACGGAGGCTAATCTCAATGTTTAGTACTGCGTATTAGATATAGGCGCCAATATGGCTGTTTACGAAGAGAAGGCCTTTTTTGTTTTCAAATTTGAGTGTTTCGGCAACAAAGTTCTCAACAAAAAGACGCTACGACAGGTGAATTTGTCATCGTACATTGGTGACGAAATATCGGCCATTTTCGAGGACGATCAGGTGTCAGTTTTGTCAGTCTGCACAGGAGGGAAGGAGAATGAAATCAACTGTTCAGCAGAGTTAGACACGCCGTTTAGGATCATACACGAGTTCAAACACAAGTATATAAATGTGACCATGAAGGATGCAAACCCTGATGAAAACAATAATCAACCCGAGTCATCGCCTTCCATCTTGAAAGTCATGATGGAGTGTAGGAGGTCCTATGACATGTATCCCCCGGAAAGGTAATAATATGCCAATATAAAACGAACATATAGAAATATTTTAGCATGTTGCGAATATTTAGGCTGTCTGAATTACGATATTTATCCCAACAGTTGTTCATCAGAAAGCATTTAAATTTGATCAATTGGTACCTTCAGAGGCCAGCCTACTTTTCAAGACTCTCCGTCTCATGGAGTCCCAGGGTGGAGGCGGCCACAGTAAAATATCTACGCTGCCTTAACCCATTACCACATAATTCCTACTTTTGATGACCCTGAGAAAGAAGCCTTCAGAAAACATTGTGGGAAAAGGAGAAAATGCTGGTAACTAGCATTTTCTTCTTTTCCTACAATGTTTCCAACACGTCGCAAAACAAATTTCAAATTTTCTGTGACTTTCATTTTGTCGTCTGCAAATGCTTTCGATTTGGACAAGCCGAAAATTTTGTCGTTTGGTAATGAGTTAGAAATGTCTTTTTTTAAAATTGATCTTTTAACATTATTGATACATTGATGTATTGGGTAGCCACCAGAGCTCCTTGTTGACACAGCTTGTTTGCCCTTTGAATGCAGCGGTACTTCTTAGACTGCACAGGTGTGAGCAACAAGGGCAACTATCTGACTACATGAATGTGCAGTCTGATCTGCCTCTTTTTGTTAGCACAGAGCTCAAAGCAGGTTTTCTCAAGACAGAACCCATTTGTTTCAGGTAAGGTCAGAGGTTACATTATATGTAGTGAGTGTGGGAAGAGGAGGGTGATCTATTCTGCAAAGAAACTGAGTGCTGTTGAAGAGAGGCTTGTGACAAGAGTTCAGGAGGAGCTTCTATACACATGTGGGAGCCCACTCTTTCCTGGGGGAGATCTACAAGACACAGTCCTTGTTAGAGAGGGCATCAACTGCTCATCTCCTATGGGGACAACATATGCTGGTATATTCCTTGAATTCTGAATTTCAGATGCAGGATACTTAACCCATTACCACACAATTCCTACTTTTGACGCCCCCGAGAAAGAAGCCTTTAGAAAACATTATGGGAAAAGGAGAAAATGCTGATAACCAGCATTTTCTTTTTCCGCAATGTTTTCTACGCATCACAAAACAAATTTCAAATTCTCAGTCACTTTTATTTTGTCATCTGCAAATGCTTTCAATCTGGACAAGCCTAAAATACATGTATTGTCGTTTGGTAATGAGTTAAATCTGGGCTAACTTCTGTTTGGGGTTGAGGGAGGTGTTTTCTTTTCAGATTACAAGTTTAAAGGCCATTGCCTGGGAAATATGAATTTTATTGTTTGCTGGGTACCTAGGCAAACAATGTAGACCCAGATCAGACACCATATAATGTGGCATCTGATCAGGGGCTACACTTTTTGCTACGAGGATTTTCCATAAAAAAATGGACAACTTGTATAACCAGTGGAAGAATCTACCATGGAGTATCGTGAAGGGATTGTAAATAGAATTAAATGAAAAAAAAAGGGAAACATTTTTTTGAAGAGTCAGAAGATAGCACACAGACAATTGTGTCATATGAGCAACTTTGTGAAAAAAGCTACTGCATACCATTAGATGCAAACAATAAAGGCTATCATTTGCGGGTTGGACAGTACAATATCTTTCATTCTTGTCATAGGACTTTGCAGTCTCCAGGTGAGTTCTGAAGCCAGGTAGGCTGCTCTAATTGTTAACATGTCACGCAACTCGAAAGACTGGTTTCTTGTCAGGCAATTTTTTATTGTCGGTTTTGTTTTTTCCATTCACTCACTTTTGTTGTAAACTCTTGAAAGAACACCTAGGCAAACAGTGCTGACCCAGATCAGACGCCACATAATGGGTTGTCTGATCAGGGTCTAGATTGTTTGCTATTTGGATTCTCTATCAAAAATGAAGTTAGGATGAAAAATTAGACCAGATGCCCTGTTAATGACAACTTCGACTTATCTAACTTATAACAATTGAAGAGTCTACCAGCAGACAATGGGTTTTGCCATTTGTGTGTATTAAATTCTTGATATTTCAGGGATTACACAGCTATTCGATGAGGTGTGTTTCCATTGTGGAGATACAGACATAGAAGACACTGAAGAGATACGACAGCTAAGAGAAAGACATGGGATAGTTCGTCCAATATGTACAACATGTCGTGAAGCAGGAAAACCTATTAAGACTAGGAATGCGCTTAAAATTAAAAAACGAAAGTGACTGTACAAATCTGTTGAAACACAAGATTTCTTAGATGTAGAATTTGCCTTTAAATATGGAATTTGAGAATATCTAGAATGTAATTTTAATTTCTGCAGCACATGTCTTGGTTTAGATATGGCATGGAACGGTTCTAATTTTTATGTATATGGGATCAAATATTCATCATATGTGACTAAAATAATTTGTAATATTAGGTTTTTAAAATTGTGTGCGGTGCTCAGGTTTGGTAGGAAATATACATGAAACCTGTGCATCATACAACTTTTCAGAACCTGAAATCATGAAATATTTCAGCCACGTATGATATGTAACTGATCTCTTTAACTTTAAACACTTTCGGATTGTCCAGATGGTAGGCATTTGCAGATAACAAAATAACCGTGCCTCAAGAACTGAAATTTGTTTCTAAAAGGGTAGGAAATACCGGTATGGTGGTAAAAGGAGATAATGCTGGTTACCAATGTTTTCTTCTATTCACAAATGTTTTCTACGGCCTACTCTCTAGGGTTTGTTAAAAAGTGTTTATCTTTGGTAAGAGTAATGTAGAAATTGCCAAATTCCATTTTTAAAAGCAAATTCTATTTCCAGAAAATGATCTTTTTGTGTAGATCCACTTCAGTGAATTCCAGAACTTACTAAAATGTGTCAAATTTATTTGAAGTTTAGAGGTTATCAAGCTAATGTTGTCGTATGTGGAAGTGTTACTTTCAACTTTCCTTCTAGTCAGACTATCATAAAGATCCTGTTACTAAAATGTGTCAAATTTATTTAAAGTTTAACTCTTCACCAAACGACAGAATTTTAGACCAGTCTAATTTGAAAGTATTTGCAGACGACACAATAAATGTGGCTGAAAAGTTTAAATTTGGTTTCGGAAAAGTAGAAAAACTTTGTGGGAAAAGGAGAAAATGCTGGTTACCACCACAATGTTTTAGCAAGACTTCTTCTCAAGGTCGTTAAAACTTGGGATTGTGTGGTAATGGGTTCAAGGTTATAAAGCTAATGTTGTGGTTTGTGAAAGTGTTACAGTACTGTCAACTTTTATTCTAGTCAGACTATCATAAAGATTCCAAGTTTTTAGAGTCATGCAGCATCAAACATTGTAGCGCAAGATCAGACTTCTCAAAGAGGAGCATTTTGGTCATGGTCTTCAATGTTTGCCATTCTGAATATGATTTTGGTCCTCATTATTCTGTGGCATGAGTTAGAGGTTGTTGTTACAATCTTTTCAGCTATCAAAAATGATTATTAGAAAATTATGGTAATTTGAAAATTATAATACAGACTGCTGGATTACCTTGGTAGTTTTAAGTTTTTGTTCTAGAGGTGTTTGGAGGAAAAAAAAAAATTGAAACAAAAATTCTCTTTTTTTTTAATTTTTTTATCGACTGTACATTTTCAGAGCTTTTTTTTAAATTTTTTTTTCGTCCCCCCGACCCTAAATCTGAAAAAAATATCCCGTAAATCAACTAATAAAAAAATTCTGGCCTTATTTGACATTGTTTGACAAATACACGCTCAGTTGATTACGATAGGACTTCAGGCTTCAGCCAAACTGTGTGACACTTGAGTGAATAAAGAATGGTCAAACACAAGCTTACACAAGCCATTTTCTGTATAAAAACTGGGCTACTTGGTTCGGATGGATACACTACGTTGTATTCTAGATAGCGATAGCAATCGATCATACAGCGATTCATACAGCGATTTCTCACTCATTTATCGGCTCTTTTTAATCCAAAGCAAAGCACTTTGTTCTCTTATCCTTTGACTAACAAATTTATTCTTAAAAGCTAACTGCAATATTTCACACCCTTTAATTAGTTGCACTATCGTTTTCGTACTTTCACGCCACAAGTTTTGTGCATACTAACTTTTCTTTCTCTCTATACTTTTACCTAACCTTGTTTTACAATGTCTCAGAAGAGGAAAGCATACACGATCGCAGAAAAACTACCATAATTTGCCAATGTATTCGGACACCTAAAAGTTCGGACACGGTCAAAAATTTTCAAAAATAATTTATTTTGAGTCCTTATTCCGGACAGTCCAAAAAAATAATTTTCCTATATATTCGGACAGCCTGTAGCATTAATTTTCCGAAAAATCAGCCAGTAAATATGTATCTTTTATTTAGAAAATGTTGCCGATAATGATCGGCTGCATATTTGCACATTTCTGCATCGCCGATATTCATCATCATGAACATGAATTCCTTAAGAGTCAAGTAACTCGGCGGTTATTTTAAGTCATGAAATAAGACAAACAAAAAAGCAATACCAAGGTTGTCTTTGTTGAAAACTTCTCACCAAGACAGAGTAGATCTAGATCAGACCAAACATTCTGCCTAGTGTGATCTTGATCTACACAGGCCGTTCAAACAACTAGTTTTGAAAGGTGCTTGAAGAGTTTAATGTTTCTCGGCTTTTTGGTGTTGTGCAAGCAGTTTTTGCCTTTTTTCGTAACGTTTTCAAAAGGCACCTGCAGAACCGTGAAATTGTCCCTCCATGAACAATATTAAAAAAAAATTTAAGTACCAAACCTCATTGTTTCTTTCCTTTATTTATCGGTATTAAATCCATTTACATGTATATATAAAATTAGATCGAATGCATTAATTGTCGTATGCATTCCGTTTTATTTTGGTTGCAAGGAATATTTTCTAAAGAAAAAAACAGACGGACTTTTTTTCTGCTGACTACACAAATTATGCGACAAAGCTGCCCAGGTGTTCCTGAAACAACCATTACTAACCGCAAAAAGACACTATCAGCTAGTATAAAGTGGGCATGATATACGCTTATTGCGTGGTCATTTTATGTCGATTGGAGGTCAGCACGTAACCCGGGAGAGTGTGTACAAAAACAGGTGCTTTACAACCCTCTCGCTCTGGATGATTTGCACATTACGTCATACCCATAATCCAAATTTTACTGCAAACATTTGTGTACCCACGACAGGTGTGAAATCTTGTTGACAGATGGCTCTTTGATGATGGCAAGATGGCGGAGTTTAAAATGTTGGCGCACGGTGTAGATAGAGATCAGATTATAGAAAATGTGCAGTCTGATCTTGGATATATACCATGCACTACTGAACCATGATTTTAGAAAGCTACTGCTTATAGGTCTAAGAAATTAAGAAATATTTAAAACGCATGCTTTTAAGATTGAAAACACGCTGGAACTTTAGATATATTACAATTTTGACCCCCTCATCGGTGCTATAAATAGATCTAAATTTGTTGGATTTTACTCTTATTTTTTCGGGACACACACATTTGGACAACAAGGTAAAACCTATTATTTCGGCCACCCCCTTTTTTTCAAGATAATAATTTCCTAAAGATTCGGACACAAAAAAAAAAATAATTACTTTTTTCTGTCCGAATACATTGGCGAATTATGGTACATATTATCGACAGGATCAAGAAAGGAGAAACACAGGCCAGCGGAAGTAGAGAGACGGGAATTCGGGACTCGGGTGAACCAGCGGTATATCCTTCACCCCGGATATAACGCGGGTCGAATCCATGGACCCGCGGACTTTGTTATAACGGGGCTCTACTGTACTTTCCTCACTTTCATGATTCGAAGGTGGTACTGGATTGAACAGTCAAGTCTGTCTATGATATACTCACAATTACATCATCCAAACTTTGATCTAAACCATGGTCTTTCCTCAAATGGTCTGGTTTGTCCTGAAAATGACCATGGTTCACCACTGATTTGCTTGTGTATGACAATAGATCTAATGCATCTAAATTCATTCTGTGACCATCATTGGGCTATTATCAATCCTACTACCATTATCTTTTCTGTTACATTGAGGTTTATGTTGTAAACGATCTTGAGTTGAACTTGACCATGTTTCCTTTTCAAAAGGTGGTGGATCAATTGCCTTGAAGCCAGTTCTGTGACCTAGCTCACATTCATTGTCTGGATTTCCTCCCATTTGTAATAAAGGCATATTTTCATCATGGAATTCTGATAGGAATTCATGCCTATTAGAGCCATCTGGATTACCAAATTCTCTGTCACTGGGTGATATGGCATTCCTGTGAGGTACATCAGATCTTGATTGACAATGTATCGGAAGAGCAAAGTTTTCTCGTCTACATGTTTTAGGTCTTTGGACAACATTCCTATCTATGTCAAGGAAACAACACTGATCTAGAGGTGAATGTATTTCAAAGCTAGGTCTCTGAGGTAAGTCATGCGTGTTCTGATGTTCACATGTGGGTGGTCTGTACATTTGATTTCCCAAGAAATCTGCTTGACTTTCATTTTCCCTCTGCATCATTAGATAAGTTTCATCAGGATAGGTCGGGTCAGGGTCATCTCGAATGTGACCATTCATCTCCATAATGGGTAAACCATTACGATCACAAAAACCAAGTGCATGTGAGGGCCTAAATCTATCCAATGGATGAATATCACTCTCACAAGGGATCATGTGCCTCTGGCGCCTAGCTGTAGGGCTCATTTCTTCAATGTCAGGTGCTCTGCGCACTAACTGATGGTACTGATCAGATCTATATGGATACCTCTGAGGGGGATGTAGATGGTACAATGTATCTGGAGGTGTGTGTTGGTGTGGTAACTTAATTTCAGTTTCATCATTTTTTACACTATGAACATCAGCTTTTACACTGTGCAGTGTGGCTTCTGTCTTACATTCTTTGATTTGAGATTCTTTCAAATTTCCATCATTTTCTGTATTTAATTTCATTGCAAAGGTTTTCATATCTTCTAGAGCCTGTGGTTCCGGGGGTTTACAAGCAAGATCTTCATTGTTCTTAGGTTGTATAAAACTCAAAATATCTTCTCTAGTATCCGTGACCTGGTTCTGATGACAACTAGCACTTCCCAAGCTCATTTGAATTGGTAACCTTCTAAACAGCTCTAAAAGATCTTTTCCAGTATTGGTACTTTTCCATTTTTCACTCAATGATTTTTTTCTCTTCAAAGGAACTTCTACATGGCCATGTATGCGACAATACAAATTTTCAATGTCATCCCACTCTACACGAATCTCTTGTGCTATAACTGACGGTAAACTGTGTGAAAATGTTAGGCATATTGGTATGATATGTAGCTGACTCATTTTTTTTCTTTTTACAGCCTCATTCAAAATACAAGAGTAAGAGTTTGCATTTATATCTTCAATATCATAACAAGAATTGTTATAAAATACTATTATAAAAGTCAAAGATCTAAACTCATTTTCCAGCCACTTTTTGACCTCTTCCCTTGACTTGGATTTTATTGGTTTCCATGACAACAAGGAGCAAGCACACTTATTTTCCAAAAGACGTCCAAACTTTGTGATGAATTCCGAAGTGATGGAATTTGGTTCATAATCATATGGATGTAAAATGAATCCCTTTGCAGTTCCTGGAAACAAATAGGAACTTCAATACAAATTTGGATAAATAAAGGAACAAATACAGATTCTTTCATGCTTTTCAGTAGTTTATAGAAATCTAACAGTGAAATGTATCCTTAAAATTCACTGGTGAATGTTTTAATTCACCAGTGAATGTTATAAGTTTTATTTTTGACATGCCACGGATATTTATAGCACATGAATGAATTTTTAGCAGGTGAATGTCACGTTTATAAAGTAGTCAACTTCATTCATGACTTCATTATTACAGTTAGTCCATATCTGACTAGATTGAACAGATTTATTCTGCTTGAAAAATACACATATTTTTCACAATGAGCAAAAATTAGACATGAAAAGAAAGGCTGAAGTGAAGAGCATAAAAGAAATAAGATAATTGTTTGTTTCAGTGTGCGATACAAATTTCTTTCATCTCATGAAAGCAAAGGCCATATTTTCACTTGTGGCTTTGCCACTTGTGAAAATATAGCCTTCGCTTTTCACTCGATGAAAGAAATTTTGATCATAAACCAAAACAGACAATTATCCTCTATATATTACGCTGAAGTTGAATTTCTTGGGTCTTGTATTTCCTTATCACTGCATGGGAAAATTTGAAATATATCTTAAGATGTCAAAATTTTCCCCCACAGCCAGAAACAATTAAAAGCTTGACTTGACACCAAATACAAAATTTTAAATTTTGTCATTCTGGCATAGAGATAATCAAGATAAATTAAAGTCTAATATGGCTAATAGTCTAATTCTCCTTGTTCTGCAATGTTTTCTGACTTATTTACTGCAAGTACTAGCCGTGAGAACTGCTGCTCCTCTTTTTTCTGGTTTGCCTGTTTGTGTAGAATGTTTTTATCAGTACTTCGCTTGTTTTAAACCCAAGCTCGGAAAATTTATTTTGGAGGATTGATGATAGTCATTGTGACAGGAAAGCTTCCTTTCTCATGGCTGATCATTGTTTGGACAATGTTCATGTGAGAAAGTAGCCAGTGGCCTGGGAAGAAATTTGTGTGAAGTACTGGTAAAAAAGAAACTCCAAGAAATCAAGAATAACTAAAATAATGCTGAAAAGGCACCAAACACCATACAATTAATTATTCAACCCTTTTCGAGGCAATTCTGTATTTTTATGAAACTAAGGAAGGAGGTTTTTGAACACATCTTTGGAAAAGGAGAAAATGCCGGCAAACAGCTTTTCCCTCCTTCCAAACAGCATTTTCTACCCTTTCAAAGATGATTCACATCAATAAAGTCACATTTACTTTGTAGTCCACAAATGATTTTAAAATGCACAAGTTTCGAATTTTGTACATCTAGTAAAGTGTTAACTCTTTCAAAGATTAAGAATCAAATACTTACTATTAAAAGCTAATACTTTCTTACAGACTCTGTGCCGATACACAACACCGCCCAGTAAAACCAGTAATGCTAGCCCAATTAAACACCCACCGACCATGGAGAATATTTTCAGGGGTTTGACACTTGGGTCTGCATAGTGAATAGGATACTCTGTTAACCCTTTCCCAAACAACAAATTTTGGACTGGTCCAAATTGAAAGAGTTCGCAGACGACAATTTTAAATTTGATGAAAATGGCAGAAAGGTCACAAAAAGGGTAGGAAACACCGTGGGAAAAGGAGAAATTGCTCGTTACGAGCAATTTCTCCTTTTCCCACAGTGTTTTCAAAAGACTTGTACTGCAGACACGTGAAAACCAGGGCTTGTTTGGGAAAGGGTTAAAATAAAGTGACGTCATGCACACTTAGCCTATATCAGACACTTTCTTATCAACACTTTTCTGGGTAATTTGTGTTTTTAACTCTTTACCAAACGACAAAATTTTAGACTTGTCCAAATTGAAAGCATTTGCAGACGTCAAATCAAAGGTGGCCCAAATGACTAAGTTTGTCCTAGATAGGACTGAAAACATTGTGGGAATAGGAGAAAATGCTGGTTACCAGCATTTTCTCCTTTTCCCACAATCTTTTCAAAAGGCCTCTCTTCCAGGGTTGTTAAAACTTGTGATTGTGTGGTAAAGGGCTAAAACCCTGAGGAAGAACAGCTTTTCAGAACATAGTGGTGAGAGGAGATAATACCCCTTATCAGTATTTTCTCAATTTCTCACAATGTTTTCTAAACTTTCAAAAACAAACCCCATCCTTTGAGGCAGATATACTTAGTCGTCTGCAAATGTCTAAACTCTTTGCCAAATGACAAAATTTTAGCCTAGTTTAAATTCAAAGCATTTGCAGAAAACAAGATGAACATGGCTGAAAAACAGAAAATTGTTTTTGGAAGGGTAAAAAACATTCTGGGAAAGAGAGAAAATGCTTGCTACCAGCATTTTCTCCTTTTCCCATACTATTTTCAAAAGACTTTTTGTTAAAGGTCATTAAAAATCGTGATTGTGTGGAAAAGGGTTCATCAAAGTAAAGTCTAAACTTTTGTTGTCTGGTAAAAAGTTAACCCCTTACTGTACATCCTAATTTTTGACCAATCAACACATACAAAAGGAGAAACATTTAACGAAATCTGATTTGATTTTGTTTAACTCAACAAAATTTCAGACGTGAAATTTGAAACACATATGCAGACGACAAATGATTTCTTTATCAAGGGTCGTTAAAACACAGGACTGAATAGTAATAAGGGATAGAGTGGTAAGGTATGAGCAGATAGTGCAGATTAAAGATAAGATTGTGTTTATAGCATAATGAGATGGGAAAAATTCTGCTTGCAAGCAATTGTATTGGTGCATTGGGTTCATATTGCTGTAGCAGATGAAGCCTCACTGGATGGGACATATCCATTGCCATTTTCGAAAAAATGTCACACTCTGTTTACCATATTGCTTGATAGTTGCCCAGTAACTAAATCTCACTTGACATAGACTCATAGTGATTACTTGTTTTCTGCCCACATCAAAGGTATGAGTAGCATTTTGTTACATAACCATTTATCAAATGGCCAAATTTTAGACCTATGCCAGTTTGGAAGCAAATTCGATGATAAGTAAAGAGTGGCTTAACTCTTTACCACATGACGAAAAAGAAGACTTGTCCAAATTGAAAGCATTTGCAGACGACAATTCTAATGTAGCTCTAATGATGGAATTTGTCTTTGATAGGGTAGAAAAGCTTGTGGGGAAAAAGAGAAAATGCTGGTTACCAGCATTTTCTCCTTTTCCCACAATATTTTCAAAGGGCTTCATTTTCAGGGTCGTTAAAACTTGGGATTGTGTGGTAAAGGGTTAAATGATGGAATTTGTTCGTACAAGCGTAGTTATTTTAAACCTTAAAATTCCAAGTTTAACTCTTTACCATACAGTCCCGAGTTTTAACGACCCTAAAGAAGAAGCCTTTTAAAAACATTGTGGGAAAAGGAGAAAATGCTGGTAGCCAGCATTTTCTCCTTTTCCCACAATGTTTTCTTACCTTTCATAGAAAAATCTTACCATATGAGCTATATCTAATTTGTCATCTGCAAGTGCGTGTAATTTGGACATGTGTAAAATTTTGTTATGTGGTAAAGTGTTAAATATTCTTGAGACAGAAAGCTTTTAGAAACAATGCTTTTTCCCTTTCATGTACAATTTACATTAGAAGAACAATATTTAATTTGTTGTTTGCAAATGCTTTCAATTTGTACAAGTCTATAGTTTTTTCATCTGGCAAAGGGTTGGGGGACTGTCAAATTTAGATGAAAGCTTACCATCTTTAGGAATGGCTCTAGCATCAATTTCCACACTCTCTCCTGTCCAGTTTTGAAACTTTCCATTTAGCGTACCACGAATAATGGCCTGTAACATTGATATAATTACTATCAGTGTTTATTCCATGAACTTATACCAACTGATCTTTTTCTCATGTCATTGTGATGATAATATAGTCTTTACATTGCATTAACTCTTTACAAAATGACATTTTGGACGTTTCCAAATTGAAAGCATTTGCAGACGACAAATTAAATGAAACTCAAATTATTGGATTTGTTTCTGAAAGGTTAGAAAACATTGTGGGAAAAGGAGAAAATGCTGGTTATCAGCATTTTCTCACTTTCCCACAATGTTTTCAAAAGACTTCTTCCTCAGGGTCGTTAAAACTCGGGATTGTGTGGTAAAGGGTTAAGGGGTCCTGCATGGCCCTTTGGTAAAGTGTATGACTCCCTTTCAAGCCTTACTGGAAGCACTTTCATTTTTGTGGGAGTGTCCTTGGGCAAGATACTTTAGAGCCTCAGCCCAGTACTGGTGAACTCAAGGACATTATGAATTAGTGTGCTGTCACCCTGATATGACTATAATAATGTTGAAAGGGACATAAAACACCATTCAATCAATTCAATCAACATAGATATGAAAAAGTCTCATTTCTACTGGCAAAAAGTCATGACCTCTTAAGTGATCACATGTTTTTCCCTAGATTTTACCCCATTACTCTTTACCAAATGACACAATTTTGAACTCGACAAAATTGAAAGCATTTGCAGACGGCAAATTAAATAGAGCTCAAAGGATGATTTCAGTCTATGATAGGGTAGAAAACATTGTGGGAAAAGGAGAAAATGCTGGTTACCAGCATTTTCTCCTTTTCCCCACAATGTTTTCAAAAGCCTTCATTTTCTGAGTCATTAAATTTCAGGACTATGTGGTAAAGGGTTAACTAGATTTTGATACCGAGTGATCCATTAGAATGAAATTTAGCAATAAACTTCGAATACAACTACAAGATGTCAAAAATTTGTATTGATCTGTTAGATTTGATCAATAAATGCATCACAATACTGAAATGATCCTTTCACAGAGGAATGTGAAAAAACTGTCCACATCTAAAGTTTTGATTTATATAACTCTAAACATTCTTCCATTTGTCCTGTCCTAGGAACAAGATTGGAGATAAATCACTGGAGAAAGCAATAAAGGTAACAAATTTCTCAATTCAAGTTTAGAAATAATAGCAAATACCATTTGAAAAATACTGACAAAATTAATGACTAAGGGTAATACCGGTAATACAGCTGGGCACTTTGTCCTATACATTAGGCTATAAAGGGGAAAGTTTTAAGTGTCCGTACAAGGATTGTATGAAATTTCCACCGGACACAATAAAATAATACTTAACATCTTTACCAAACAACAGAATTTTTGACCGGTCAAAATTGAAAGCATTTGTATACTAGAAATTAAAGATGCATCAAGTTACGAAACTTGTCCTTGATGGGGTAGAAAACACTGTGGGAAAAGGAGAAAATGCTGGTTACCAATTGTGTGGTAAAGAGTTAAAATGGGTAACAATAAAAAAAAAAAGCTATCCTAACATACATACCCTCACTATATAGCGTCCGTGCACCAGGCCATGAAAAGTACATTTTTGCTCTACCTATAAATCAAGAATAATATATACAATGTTTATTTTTTACAGTGCTAAAATATTTAACCAGTAAAGCCCTGGAGCTGACTTTAATGTTTTTGCAGACAGTGCAGATCAAGATCAGACTGCACAGAATGTGCACTCTGATCTTAGATCTACACTGTCTACCACTATGTTACAGGTTCTAATGGAAACAACCTTGACATAGCAATACTTCAGGTTAATTTTCCTACTTGAAAAGGTCGAAATTATTAATTCAGTACTTTAAGGGGCAATTTCTGAAAGCCGAATAAATAAACTAGACCTGTATTTACTACTGAAGGCTTTCTGCCAACTCTAGTGCTAAAAGATGACTGAGGAAGCATGGATAAGTACTTTATTTGGAATGAGAGCATAAAGATCATTGAAAATCAGTGGGGTCTTGTGTGTCTTAGCTGTGAATTGTAGGACTCACAACTTGGAGGTTCTAGGTTCAATACTCACTCAAAGCACTAGGTTTTTTTGCGGGCGTGTCTTTGGGCAATACACTTTAGAGACACAGCCCAGCACTGACAGGACATACATGTACATGAATATGTGAGCTGTTGCTATGATATGACTAAAATTAAGTTAAAAGTGGTATAGAAACTATTTAATCAATAAAGGAAATCAGTGGAAAAGATCCATCATTTCAAATTTTAGATATTGGCTTAATTCTTTATTCCAAGACAAGCCATATGATTGGGTAAGACAAAGTGTTTAACCCTTTACCACACAATCCCGAGTTTTAACGACCCTGAGAAAGAGGCCTTTTGAAAACATTGTGGGGAAAGGAGAAAATGCTGGTAACCAGCATTTTCTCCTTTTCCCACAATGTTTTCAGACCTTTGACAGACTAATCTCATCACATGAGCCATATCTAATTTGTCATAAGCAAATGCTTTCAATTTGGACAAGTGTAAAATTTTGTCATGTGGTAAAGGGTTAAGTCAATCAGATGGCTACTAATAGAAATTAAAACAAGAGCATCGCATGTGAGTGCCTATGCTCGGCTGCAGGTGCTTGATTTTCAGTCTAAGTAGAAAAAGGGGCATAATGGTGTCAAAAATATTTTGATGGTTACCTGCCCCTATTGTATAAGTCCCCCCTTAACAACTTGTCCAAGTTTGAAGAAAATATCCTCAGTAACAACAGAGATATTACAAAATGTCAAAGTTTTTGGATGACACAGACTATGACAATAACTGAGCTGAGCTATTAACTCTATACCAAACGACAAAATTTTAGACTGGTCCAAATTGAAAGCATTTGCAGACGACAAATTAAAGATAGTCTAAATGATGATATCTGCCCTTGATAGATTAGAAAACATTGTGGGAAAAGGAGAAAATGCTGGTTACCAGCATTTTCTTCTTTTCCCACAATGTTTTCAAAAGGCTTCCTTCTTGGGGTCGTTGAAAGTCGGGATGGTGTGGTAAAGAGTTAAGAATTACACCTTTACCAAACAATCACGTTTTAATGACCCTGTGGAAAGAAGCTTTTGGGAACCACCATTCTTTTGAAGTTTTTTTTCCCCACAATGTTTTTTATTCCGTTAAAGAGCCAAATCCCATGGTTTGTCATGTAATTTTGCTTTCAATTTAGATAAGACCAAAATTTTGTAGTTTGGTGAAGAGTTAAATTTAGAATGCAAGGTGCATGCCGTTACAGCTCTTGCTCTGTATTAAGTCTTTACCAAACATGCCAGTATTTTAACAACCCAGAGGACAAAGGCCTTTAAAAACATTGCGGGAAACGCAGGAAATGCTGTTACCTGTGTCCCACAATGTTTTCTGCCCCTTTAATGTAAAAAATCTCCTCATTTGAGTCACACTTAATCTGTTGTCTGCAAATGATTTTAATTTGGACTTGTCTGAAATTTTATCATCTGGTAGAGTCTAAGACATCATACCAGATCTTCTGAAAGCCGTGCTTTATTATTGACCATATGGAGTTCTGCTGTAGCATATTGTAATTGCACATCAGCTGGTTCCTTCTCCACCAAAACCATCAAAGTATGGTTAGTTACGTCCAGGGAAACAGCAATTGTAGGGATCCATTGTTCTTTTGGTATAACTGGAGTTACTGCAGTAGGAAATAATGTATATACTTGATTCTTAAATTTTCATATCTGTAGCTCTTTCATGCATTTTCAAACAATCCAGAGTTTTAAAGACCCTGAGAAAGAAGGCTTTTGAAAACCTTTGGGGTAACAGGAGAAAATGCTGGAAACCAGCCTTTTCTCGGTTCCCCAGAATGTTATCTACTTTATCAAAGACAAATGATACCACTTTAGCCACACTTTATATACTGTCTGCAAATGTTTTAAATACAGAAAAGTCTTAAAAATTTTTGATGTCTGATAACAGACAAGATTCTTGATCAGAAGACAAGACCTGAGACTCGTCTACATTGAAGACATTAAAAATAAGGTGAAAAATAGTGGTTTAACTCTTTACGACAAAACTTTAGACTGGTCCAAATTGAAAGCATTTGCAGACGACAAATCAAATGTGGCTCAAAAATTGAAATTTGATTTGGGAAGGGTAGAAAACATTGTGGGAAAAGGAGAAAATGCTGGTTACCAGCATTTTCTCCTTTTCCCTCAATGTTTTCAAAAGGCTTTTTCTTCAGGGTCATTAAAAGTCGGGATTGTGTGGTAAAGGGTTAAGAAGTGGTAGAAACTCGCGCAGCGATAAAATTCTGTGCATTTGAAAACATTTTGGGAAAAGGAGGAAATGCTGGTAACCAGCATTTTCTCCTTTTCCCACAATGTCTTCTACCCTTTCAAAGGGTAATTTCAGTTTCTGAGTCACATTTACCTTGTCATCTGCAAATGCTTTCAATTTGGACAAGACTAAAATTCGGTAATTTGGTAAAGAGTTACAGGCCTGTTTAGTTACAAAACAGCCAAAGTATTGCCGTTTCGAGATTGCTTTGGCCAGAATATGTTAAAAAGTAGCAGAAATAGTAGATTCAGGACCAGACTGCGTGTTTTGTGCAGCCTGGTTGTGATCTATACTGTTCATAGTTACTAAATAGTTTGCCTTTGCACTTCATGGGCTAAAATTTAAAAACAAAGATAGACCAACATATAGGCTAACATGGAAAAGACTTGACACATCAAGATTTACAGTAAATTACCATTGATTGTCACCGTATAGTTTATCCATCGACCAGGATTGGATTTTAGTCCTAGAAGGTATCCCTTTTTATACCTGATACGATAGTCAGTATCAATAATTATTCGATCCACTGGTTCCCTTTCAACGCCATAGAAGCAATTATAGGATATATTTCTCTGAAACCAAATATAAAAGACAAAAAATATGAGCC
Organism: Tridacna gigas; assembly: GCA_945859785.2. Taxonomy (NCBI): domain Eukaryota; kingdom Metazoa; phylum Mollusca; class Bivalvia; order Cardiida; family Cardiidae; genus Tridacna; species Tridacna gigas. The sequence goes on from OX244036.2 coordinate 44,230,394, forward strand.
ATGCTCTGGCAAAAGGGGGCTTAATGCATCTTTGTGATCTATGGTACCATGCAAGTCATCACATAATTTTAGATCCATAAAATCCATTTTGTCTTACAGCCAGTTGAATCATGAGGTACACTGGTCCTTTAACCCTTTACCACACAATCCCGACTCATAACGACCCTGAGAAAGAAAGCTTTTGAAAACATTGTGGGAAAGGGAGAAAATGCTGGTAACCAGCACATTGTGGGAAAAGGAGAAAATGCTGGTAACCATAGCCCAATTCCATTATTTTTGCCACATTTATAGTGTCATCTGCAAATGCTTTCAATTTGGACCAGTAAAAAACTTTTGTTGTGTGGTAAAGCATTAACATGCTGCAGAAAATTTACCAAAAGCAAAGGGTTTCTGCCCAGAGGAGCCTGCTTAGTCCAAAAATGTTTTCAAAAGATTTAGTCATTAGGGTCGTTAAAACTCCGGATTGTGTGAAAAAGCCTTAACTCTTTCCCAAACAATGAATTTTAGACTGGTCCGAATTGAAAGAGTTTGCAGACGACAATTTTAAATTTGATGAAAATGACAGAAAGTTCTCCAAAAGGGTAGAAAACACTGTGGGAAAAGGAGAAATTGCTCGTTACAAGCAATTTCTCCTTTTCCCACAGGGTTTTCAAAAGACTTGCACTGCAGACACGTGAAGACCAGGGCTTGTTTGGGAAAGGGTTAATTCACAGTCTGTAAGAGCCTTCAGTTTAGACAAGTCTTAAACTTATTCATTAGGTAAAGAATTAACTACTGTACTATGGGGTTCCCTCAAGCCAGTGTCCAATTTGATGCAAGTGGACCACTAAGCTTGACTGAAAGTTGTCACAGAAAGTAAAAAATATTAATCACCTGTTTCCAAATATTACTATATGGTCCTGCATTGCTTAACTCTTTACCACACAAGCGAAATAGAGACTGGTCCAAATTGTAAGCAATTTCAGACCACAATTTGAAAGTGGTTCAGATGATGGAAATTGTCTTTGATAGGGTAGAAAACATTGTGGGAAAAGGAGAAAATGCTGTTTAGCAGCATTTTCTCCTTTTCCCACAATGTTTTCAAAAGGCTTCTTCCCCAGGGTCATTAAAACATGGGATTGTGTGGTAAAGGGTTAAGTTTTAAATCTTTACCTGACTTGCCTAACTTGAACACATTTGCAGATACATGTACTGAATCCAATCTTATAGAAATAAAGGGAACTGTCTCTGAACGGTCAGAAAACATTAAAGGACAAGGAGAAAATGCTAGTTACTAGCATTTTTATACTTTCTCCTTTTTCCATGATATTTTCCAAAAGCTTTTTCCCTAGTGTTGTTAAAACGCAAGACTGTCTGATGAAGAGTAAAGGTATAGGATTAGTAATCCATCCATCCTGGATTCAATCCTTATCTCTTTACCAAATGACAAAATGTCAGACTTGTCCAAATTGAAAGCATTTGCAGGCGACAAAATCAAAGTGACTGAAAAATTGAAATTTGTTTGGGGAAGGTTAGAAAGCATTGTGGGAAAAGAAGAAAATGCTGGTTACCAGCATTTTCACCAGCATTTTCCCGTTTTCCAGCAATGTTTTGAAAAGGCTTTCTTTTTCAGGGTCATTTAAACTCGGGATTGTGTGGTAAAGTGAGTCAATGGGATATTAGTGCGAGTGCCCTTGGGCAAGACACTACCAAGCTCCATTTTAGTGCTGTTGAAACCAAGGAAACACAAGCGAGTTTCATTGTGGTAAACTGAAATAATATAAAGTGTAAAACAAATAAATCAATCAACCCATTTGCTTCTCCATGATTTATGAAAGACAGTGTATTTGATATCATGGAAAACATTGAGAGAAAAGGATCACTTACAGGATGCACAGATTCCCTCATACTTTCTGGGTTATAATTGTGGAAGATAAATATTCTATGCCGGGGGCATGTGTTGTAATAATCGTCCTTGCTAAGGCCTTGAAAAAACAGTCGAACAGCATCTGGAAACACTCTCCTAACAGCTGAAAAGTTAAGGCAAAATTGTGATTCTATAAGAGCCATTTTTAAAAACATTGTAGAAAAAGGAGAAATTGCTAGCAATGAGCAATTTTTCCTACAGCTGCAATGTGTTCACTGGTATGTTTATTTTTTAACCTTTTGCCACACATTCCTGGTAACCAGCATTTTCTCTATTTCCCACAATGGTTTCTTTCAATGATAATCATTTCATATTTTTTATTTGAGTATTACAATATAGCCTATAATTTATGTGTCTGCAAATGCTTTCAAAATGGACAAATTTAAAATTTTGTCTTCTGGCCAAAAGGTAAACCTTCATTCATGCTGATTATCACCATTTTATCCTGTGGAAGTGTTATGACTTACCTGACTCTTTACCAAACCAGAAAACTTTAGACTGGTCCAAATGGAAAGCATTTGCAGATGACAAATTAAACGTTGCTAAAACCATGATTTCTCTCTTTGATAGGATAGAAAACATTGTGGGAAAAGGAGAAAATGCTGTTTACCAGCATTTTCTCCTTTTCCTACAATGTTTTCAAAAGCCTTCTTCCTTAGAGTCGTTAAAGGTCGGGATTATGTGGTAAAGAGTTAAATACTGTTGAATGAGTCCCAATGTTACTATAGAAGCGATCATATCATTTGTCCTTTTTTTAAAATTTGTATTTTCAAAGCCCATTAGAATTTCACTTTACATTTACTTTATGGAACATTTCAAGTGGAAAAAACAAGAGTATTTTGTCTACATTTTGCCAAGATGTCATATGCCTGTACCAGATGAAAAAAACTTTAGACATGTCTAAAATGAAACATTTGCAGACCACAAACTGAATAAGTTATTGGTTTTTGCATTAATATAGGGAATAAAACATTGTGGAAAAACGAAAAAATACTGCTTACCAGCTTTCTCTCCTTTTTCCACAAGGTTCTCAAGAGCCCTTTTCTTCAGTGTTGTTAAAGCAAAGGATTGTGTAGAAACGAATTATGGTATGATATCAAAAGTATTATT